>LR991013.1:2500000-3750000 GCA_905163435.1 Mamestra brassicae | reverse complement strand
TTTCTGTAGGAGAATACCCTACTTATATTATAAACGCGAAAGTTTGTAAGTATGGATGGATGGATAGATAGATGGATGTTTGTTACTCTTTCACGTCAGAACAGCGGAACGGATCTTGATGAAATTTGGCACAAAGGTAGATTATAGTCTGGAATAACACATAGGATACTTTTTATACCGATATTCCCACGGGATCGAGATTTACGTGGGTGAAACCGCGGGGCTGCCACTGGTATCGAAATAAAGCCCTCCAGAATGTCATCATGATTCCGTTATGAGAGGGACGGAGCTATACAGGGCGAATAGTACTATCCCTTTCTCACAACGGAAGCATGATGGCAATGACACGTTACGTGCTGATTCGATTACAAAAAATGATTATTCTATCGCTTTGTGCATAATTATGTTTGGCAGTTTCTGTGGCGGAGGCAACGGAAGCGACGCCACGGGTGAAATACTAGCTAGTTTTTTAACATAAAGATCATATATAAATTTCAGGATATTGAAATTGAATCTGACTTAACTTTGGAGCGTCATATTTAACATTACAATCACATTGTACTGGATGCAATTCAGTTCAACAAGTAATCATGCGAGTGCATAGACTATAGTTAAATCCGAATTTTCAGGACTAGAAAAACAGTTGGGCATCACCGAATAAAAACAAAGGATTATCAAATTTCAAATCAGAGCCTATGTTTTGACATGGATCATTGTATTCTGTATTATTTGAAAAAACATTTGCATCAACCAATATTGCCAGATTATTTTTATTTAAATATGTTTTTCAAAAACATAAATATTGCTGCATTATCGCACCCCGTTATTCCGAAAAATTTAGCATTAAGAACAGAAAACTTAAGAACATTGACTCCATCAGACCGTACTGTCCTTGAAAGTCCCTAAGAAGCTGTCCAACATTTCTATACACATTTTCTTCAGAAAAAGAAATATCTAATACATAAAGTCCTCCCGACCTTTAACCTTCCATAACACTAAGAACAAAATTAGTATTCCCAATTCGTCCAAAATGGCGTCTGTACCATAAAATCTCAATGGTTTTATAAAACATTTTGCGCAGTAGATGTGCTCGGGAGACAGTGAAACGAAGCTGTAGCAGAAAATACAGGGTCTAGTGCACCGGCCATTTGACTGAGCCACTTTAGTGAACTTTTGAAAGGATGGCCAAAGGGGCGAAACACAGCGGGGCGAAACATAGCGGGGCGAAATTACGGGTTCAAATTGAACTGGCTTTGTAAAAGGTGGCGTTAAAATCCTAACGTTTCTGAGGATATCGTGTCATGATTATGTGGTGATTTAAAGCCTCAATCTTTCTGTATTGTGTTCAATTTTTAACGTATTTATCTATTGATTCTTTGACACTAGTTACGTTGTAATAGCTTCACAAAGTAATAACAAAAACATCATCGTCATCGAACATACATATTATTTGGATTTACTGCTTTTTTTTAAGGATAGGAAATCTTCAAATCGCTTCTTCCGCCCTGGGTGGAGCGGAAGGGCGTGTCAGACTCTTACCGACTAAAACCCATCCGTGTTCCTTCTAAAGCCCTTCGCGTTCAAGGGACGCGGTGACTCTTTGGAACAAATTCCGTAACTCTGGTATGGATTTACTGGTGGTTTTTTTTATTTGGAGAAAGCTCTCCATCTCTCCTCTCTATTCCTAAGCACTTTAACTCCTTACAGCCAAAGTCAACAGTGGCTACCACCAGAAAAACGCCGAGTCAATGAAGCTTGAGAGTTCCAAAGAAACAACTGTCTTGGACTCAGCAAATTAACAGCAGGAGAGTAAGAAAAAAATGATATCCACTTCTTTCCTTATCAAGCAGAAGAGAACATAGCTAGGCCAATAGAAACCAAGGGATATTCAGTTTTCTGCAGGATATTAATAAAATTCTGGCACTATTTCGTAGTCAAGCCCCCCGCTTCAGCGCATCCTTTCCCCCACATCCCCGATCGTTTTGTACGGACCAAATATTATGCACGAGAATCAGAAACGCACACTTTATATAAGAAATCGATTCTTCAAATGGTCTGCACTCAGTGTTTGCACATTATCTTTTGATGGCCCAAACGTACTGCGGTAAGAGCTCCAAGCACTTTCCAATAGGACTTAAAGTACTGTTGTTTAGATACACTTACGGAGAATTTTACTGCAGTAAAGGTTTTAACGCGTTGTTGTTAAAGACACTACATATCTGAGAGTGCCGTATATGGCGCTTAAGTTATTATGACTGGAGAATCTGCAATTAAATATACAGGAGGTAGTATTTTCAAAGTTGATTGAAACTTCTCTAGTAATTTCTAAAACATTTTAATTGGCAGACATCTTGGTAAAGATCGACAGAAATAAACACAACTTGGAGAAGATAAAGATGTACAGACAGCTTCACATGTTATAGTTTAAGACGCAGCACATGTCATAAAAAACGAATAAAACTTTAGCCCAACTGAAGGTCCCACTCGAAACCTCAAGTGTATCGTAGTCTAGCACTATAACGGCCATATTCATCTTACACGTTCACTTGAAACTCCAAAATGTAGCAAATTCAACAAATAACTTATCTTTTATTCACCTTTCAGGCAATATTGTAGAAGGCCTAAGTGCGTGTTCTTTAGCAAGAACATCAGCCTTGAATGAGCATATATTTAATCTTATCTTCATAAATCAGAGAGTTCGCTCGACCTTTTCCAAATTTCTTTTTTCAGTGAAAGTCCTAACCATTTATTACTTGGGATGAATTTTACAGCGTAGGGGACCTGTTACTCGTTGCTATTACAGAGAATGGTTCGTTGATGTGGTAATTTTTAGGCTCTTCATACAGAATATCATATGTCTACTAAAAAGTTGTGTTATTTTATATTGTTCATCATCATTATCTTCCCTTATCTCAATACATTCCATCACACCCATACGAACAAAACTTTTTCGGAATGCTGTCGTTGACAGCTCAGGAGTGGAATACCCTGTCGGAGTCAGTGTTTCCTGATAGCTACAACCTGAGGGTCTTTTTGCATGCTCCATTATTGTCATCGTCGCTTCTCATCAGGTGAGATAGTGTAGAACGTAAAAAATGGGGTCGGTGCAGCATATCTTCTTTTTCCACAAGTAGACCTCTATCTGCTGCCATTTCAAAAGTCACCTCCTCTCTTGCCATACCATTTTTCAAACAATCCTTTCATCGTTTCTTGGACCTTCCTGTACCCTTAAATCCATCCTCATACTCTTAATTAGTTTCTGATAATGTTTAGTTTCAGAGAAAATCACCAAAAACACAAATACGGGATTTTACAACTTTGAAGAAATTCCATATTTGTACGTAACATTTAAAACGTTACCTACGATGTATAAAGTCAATTAAGACGACAAATCGACACTTGACGGCAAAAATGTCCGATACCTTTAAGGCGAAAAACAGATAAATCTAGAATTCCTGCAGCAGCAATAGAAATAACTCAGGAACAAATTCAAGTCATTGTTATTCTGTTGCATCTCCAGTTTCGAATCGTGCTCAAAGTTGATCCTGTACTTTTTGCGTCCAGTCCAGTTTCCCAATGATTCATAAATTTAATTCAAGCTGGAATAAATTCGAATCAATGTCGCCTAGAAATACTGACGCTGAATTCAAAGTGCGGTGCGTGGGTTATAGTGGCAACCTTCACGATTTATGAACTCCTGGTACTATATTTTTGTTTACTGACTTTGCTAATTTTCTCTCGATGTTTTCTAGTTAGTTTTTTTAGGGGTTGAGTGCTACATGTTTTTGCTATTTTTGAGCCAGATTTTTGGTTAATCCTCTGGAACATCCTTTCAGTTATCCACTTTAGCTTAATGAATTTAAGAAATACAGTCGGATATAGTGACATTCTTCTAACACTGCCGCGATTGTTTAATCATCATCGCAAGCGTTATAGCATCGGGCGATCCCCGGCCATCGTAGGTGCGGGCCTGCGGACGGCGAGCGTTGGGTGGCTCGCTGTCCGATCACCACCAGGCCCGGGTCGATGGCGCGTTGTGTATCACGCGCGCCTCAAAGAGATGTCAGCATAGAAGACGGGGCCCGCTAGGGCCAGAGCCTGCGAGGGTTGCGGAATTCGTTCGAAAGAGTCACCGCGGCCCTGGAAGGCAAAGGGCTTTAGAAGCAACACGGATGGGTTTTAGTCAGTAAGAGTCTGACACGCCCTTCCGCTCCACCCAGAGCGGAAGAAGTCATTTGATGATTTCCCATCCTTAAAAAAAAAAGCGTTATAGCATAGCACTGAGACCTGGGTTCGATTTCCGGGTCGGTCAAAGTATTATTTGGTTATTTCATCTAGAGTTGTTCAATAGCAGCTCGGAGTCCAAATTCCTTCACTTCACTTTAGCTTTTGCTGCTGTGAAAATTACATCGAATATTGGTTATGTCAGCCTACTGACCTAGAATCATACACTCAAGTATTTTCATTCGACATCTATGCCGCTCCATTTTTAATCGACCTAATGGCTATACTTTTCATTCAATCAAGACTTGACTTTTTACTTGACCGTATTTTTATAGAGCGCACTTTGACCCCCGGTCAGAGTATCAATTCATTTCTACCCAACTGCGTTTGAAGGAGGGTGGGTTATAGAATTAAGTTCTTTGATGGGTCTTTGAGAGCTGGGCCTATCTTTTTACGAGAGCTTTTCAAAGGGAAGTGTTTCTTCTGAATATTGTGGAGTTACCCTTGATATATGTACATATGTATACTCTTGAAATAGTCTCTTCGACTCTCTAGGACTCTAGTCGTGGTAAAGGTTTAAGAATCTTTTATTAAACACATGTAGTTGTTATTTTTTAGGATGGCGAACAAAAGACTTATTTTGGCAGTGTTTTGTGTCTTTGAACACAATTTTTTTAAAGGAAAAACTATCGTTACTACAATAAAATATTGAAAAATAATATAAATCTTTTTTGGTTACTACACCCTACATTCCCCCCCCCTACATATATTGACATTCTTAATTTTAAAACCTAACAAAAAAAACAAACTTCTCGAACATACATCTATCGTGCTCCTGAAATGTTATTAGTATGACAAACGATAGATTGGTCAAGACCTTACGAAGAGTAATGAATGAAATTACAAATTCCGCAATTGACATCCTAAAACGTAACTACTATAGTATCTTTTATGCCACGAACAAAGCTATATGAAAAACTTATACTGTCAAAAGAGAATCTCGTTTAACGTCAAAATAATGGCGGGTCACATGGTCATAATGTCATGATTGTACCAATTATAGCCAATTACTTCCAGTTTATGGCGTGTACCAACAAGTTATGGCTCATAAAAGTTATAAATGTTGTAAGTATCTAGTTTGGAAACAATCGAGCTGGTTTTATTCTTACTACTTATGTTTTTTTATTGTTTAAGTTAATTATCTTTCGTTTTAAATATGGTATTTGACAACATTTTTCTTTTTATATCCAGTACTTATACTATTAGTTACTTCATTGTTTAATATTATGATTTCCTAAAATTGTTCTGCATTAGTGACACTGATGCGTATTAGTGACACGTAATAATAAAAATAACTCTGTTGTCAGTGTTATTTTTATTATTACGTGATGACCCATTTCTTGACCTCGATCGCACTGGATGCAAAGCGAGCGATGAATGAGATACACAATGGAACGAGCAAAGTCAGTCAATGCCTGATCACTTTGGCTAACCCCATCTGATACTTTGACAGCACCATAGAATAGAACTGAATATTCTTTATTATGAGCCTACACTATTTAAGTAACAGACAAAATAGAAATCGCAAATATTACATAGGGTGACACAGTGAGCGGCCCCATCAGTATGATCTTTTAAGGGGTACTGACCGGTGTTACAGGGTGTAGTGTACCATGTTACAAAGCGAACATTCGTGCAGTCAGAACGGGGAAACGAGCACGACATGATGCGTATGTGTTTTGTTTTACACGGATTTTAGGACACGGCGTATCATAACATGGTCGCTGCGAATGTTACATTACGGCCCGTAACATCGGTCAGTACACAGCGTCAAAATGTTCGCTGATCATGCCGCATTCACACAAAAATGGCCGCATTCGCACACACTTTTTCACACGCACCCCACATTTTAACGAGACATTAATCAACCCACGAATCCACCGCTCGGTAGAGTTACCACAAAAATTTAATATCACAGCTAAGTATTTCATAACATCACATTTTACGATCATAAACTCGACTTCACAAGCCTTTCGGCATAATCATTAAAAATCCTAATTAAAAAAATTCACCGCGGCTGTGGGGTACATTGGACCGCCTGCGAGGATTTTAATTATTTCTTCCTTGCCTTTTTGCTGGTCCTTTTAAACGAAGGATTTGTTTTACGAATGACATCAGGCATCCTTTAATTTGGGTTCAAGTTTATTTGTTAAGGAAAGAGGACAACGGACGGTGATTACCCTGTATTTGGGCACCTGTTACTAGTTAAGAAGTCAGGGATTTTTGACTGTCGTGTATAACTATAAAGACTAATGGCTTAATTCAGAGGACCCTCTCTTGTTTTGGAACGCACGCTAAGCCGTTGGTTTCGGCTGTCATTTGTAAATCTTTGATAGTAGTTACGTACACTAGTTTAGGTAGTGGAGGACAAATAGACAGTTGTTTTATGTTAAACACTGGTACTCATATCAGCTGTATCTGAATATATATACAAGAAACCGAGTCCAAATAAGTTAGATTTTGGCATGTTATAGAGGCTCGTAGTTCAGAGGACCGCACGTTAAGCCATTGGTCACGGCTGTAGCTCTTTGACAGTCTTTAAGGATTGTCAGAGTCCTGAAACTTAATTACTGAGTGTCCTTGGCTTCCAGAAAAAATATAGTTGTATTAATATAGTATAAAATTAAATAAAAACAAAACATTTTTAAAATTTTTGAGACACGCATACCCATACTTAGAATTTGGCTTAGAGTTTTGAATATTTAGAAGGTACAGATACTTTATATTTCCCTTCTATATTTTTGAAAGCAATGACGTATATTCAGTCAAGTATTTCTTGTACCAACGAAATATAAACTGACTTCATAACAAGAAATAATTTCACATTAAACACACAAACAGATACCTAACAACTCAAGCTTAACAAATCACTGAGTCAAATAAATCCAGATGAGTAATAATGAGCAGAACCCGATATTAAGGCTTAAATTCAATATTTACTGTGAAACAATTATATTTAGGATCAAAGATGGCCGCCTACAAAGGATGGGGTCCGGAAGACCCACGATACGTTTTAAGGGTTGTTGTCAAATTCGAGATGGGTGTCCGAAAACAATGTTAAGATACAGTTGTGTTTGTGTGGTTTAAAGTAAAGGGTTGTGGCGATTTTAAAATATTTTTTTTTTAAAAAACAGTATCTAGTAGCCAACTATGTTGAGGTTGGCTACTTGTGTATTCGAAACAGAAAATACTGGTATTCAGCTGAATACTAAATAAGGACGGTCTATCTGAAATGGTCAGAATGAGGTATAGAAATTCATAGAGAAGACAATAAAGGGGTTGGGAATCCGCTTTATGACTAGCTTGGGCAAGTGGAGTTATACGTTAAGTTCTTTTTTCTTCTTTTAAATATATGTATGTATTGATAGACTCACGTCTGAGTCGACTAGTTCTCACCTGATGGTAAGTTATGATGTGGTCGACGGTGGAGCTCGCTTGTATAGAATTAACCTGTACACTCTTGACTTAAGATTCGAGGTGATCGGCCCTGGTTCCATCAATGGTCCGGAGCGAGGAGGCATGGGGAAGCAGTCACCTCCTCCTGCGAAGCAGTAATGCAAGCAAAGGAGGAGGCGGGTCGCGTTAGGGAGAGTCAAACCACACGCAGAGTCACGCCCCAGCCGCCGCAACAGAAGAAGACGCCCCGGTTGTCGGGAGACGCAGGGCCAGACTGCCAGGGTTGCGGAAAGAGTTATAAATTTGATTATTTCTCCATCCAAAAAAAAGTTTATAGATACTGGTTAAAATTGTCTACTCTTGTTTTAATTGTCTTGAGGTAATAGGTAACATAACTTCGCCTACACAACTAAAAAACATATTTACCGCTTCAATCTCCTCACTTGGACCACAGCAGAAACAAATAAATCCCGAATCTGAGCAACAAATTCGCTACTGAACTGATTCGCGTTGGACTTTTTGATTAGGAGTATCCGCTGCAAACAGATTGATTGCATTACTACAGCAAACAACACTATATTGTTCTTATTTTCTTTTATTTTGATGCTGAGTTATCATGTTGATTTGGTTAGTTTTTCGTCAATATTTGATGTGGTTATCGATCCCTATTTGAGCCGCAAACATTGTAGTCAGGCAATTAAAAATAAAACTACGCAATGTCATCACAAAATATCCGTTTTCTGTAGAATAAAAAAATACAAAGACGAGAAGAGAAAAAGGTTTGCTGTTATCAGTACCTAAGTAGTTATTTTATACAATTCATCAAAACAAAATTCACAAAATTCGATATTTAAAATAAAAGAAAACCAGCCAACTAATAAAGTGAAAACTTTTGACAGCTGCTGTCAAAATATTCGAAACGTCAAAGTCAATGGAACAATATGTGCGCGTTTTCTTAAAAATAAATTAGTACCCGACAGCTGAATGGCATTTACGAGGGTTCCCTTCAATTTCACTAAAAACTAAGTATTTGGATATAAAGTGAATTTAGTTTACGTGTCTTCGTGAATAGTTTCGAATGAATGTTAGAAAGGGTTTCACTGCAAACAAAATGAAGCGTAAAGGACTGAAATTAATATAGTTCAAACATAGACCAAATAAATTGAGAGTAATCTGTATGGGCGTACAAACAGCAAACCCTCGATAAAGAATTCTGATGAAAAAAAAAACAGAACATTTTATATTATTATTTGCATTGGGTTGAATATTTTTTTTCATATAAGGTTTTAAAAAACTCATTATATTTATGTTCTTAAATGAATTTGAGCAATATTTCTACTTTTAAAACTATAAATGTATTAGTCTGTATGTAAGAACGTTTGTGATCTGCCCGGGTTGAGGAATTTGTTCGAAAGAGTCACCGCGACCCTGGAACGCAAAGAGCTTTAGAAGGAACACGGATGGGTTTTAGTCAGTAAGAGTCTGACGCGCTCTTCCGCTCCACCCAGAGCGGAAGAAGTCTTTCATGATTTCCCATCCTTGAAAAAAAAGGCGATTCCCGGCCACCGTAGGCGCGGGCCTGCGGACGGCGAGTAACGCCTGACCGGATGTGAATCAAACTTGGCCCAGGATTAGACTAAAACCTGGGTTAGGACATAGGATGCTTAGGCCCAGCTTGCGCTGCTCCACTTAGCACTGGACTAACAGTCCAGTCCAAGGCTAAATTTACAAATTTGCAGAATAATCTTGACGGATTAGCACTGGATAAAACACTATTTCTAGTTATTTCAGTCAAATTGATACAACTTCTAATGGTCTAAGATCCCAGAGCCTCCAGTTCTTACGTATTGTCTCAGTAACGATATGTGTAGGATAGAGTTGTGTTAGTATATGTTAGTATGTACATATGTATGTACGTACACATACCTGCTAGTTTGGGCCGCCGGCCTTATAAAGTAAGTTTTTCCTGTAAATAGGTAGGAACATTTCAAACGTCCATTCATAGGTATCACCAATAAATCAAGTATTTTTCACTTTCAGATTCTATGCAACGGGCAGTGACAATGTTAGAAAAATCATTAACTTTTCTGTGTATTTCTGGGACTAACCAAATAGTTAACCCGGGCTAACGAAATAGAGCTGTGCAAAACAAGTCTGTCAATTAATATGTAAGTTAGTTAGTCTAGGCTAACTAGATAATTGGTTATTTTAGCGCAAGTCGTCCTTACTGGTTTATTCCGGTAGTATTTCCTCTTGAAAAATCTATTTGTTCGCAGGCAAAACCGAGGGCAAAATCTAGTGTATCACATTTTAGTTTTGATCCAAATATTCAATAACCTCTTACGACTCCAAATCTTAAAACAAAAACTGCAATGGAAGTGAAATACAATCGATTGAAGAGCAATCGATTTGCCGGTAGAAGGGTCCAACAAAAGGGAGCTGAACTACCCTCATTAAGACAAGTATTTCCAGTATTGTACAACGAAATGAATTTCTCTCTACAGTGTAAACGCTTTTCAGCTTCCATTGTCTTTAACTTGGACTATGCTGGGCAGGAATTGAAAAACGGTGGATAGATTTATTATCTATGTATTTTTAACGAGCGAATGACAAGTTTTCAAAGATAACTTGATTGTGTAGAGCGGTTATATATTGGTCATATTAATTAAGTATTTTTTTCCGATTTTGTGAATTAAAAAAATATGTAGCAGTTTCTTTTGATGAATATCTACTGTTAGAGATATGAATCTCTGGAAGTGGATTTGTGAAGAATCGAGTTTGACATGCAAACAATTGCCTCTCAGCCATGTGATACTTCATCACATAATTATGTGGTTTCTTATTTTGTTTTGATTCTCAAAAAATCCATATCTTAAATTGTTTAACTTTTCATTCCACCCTAAATCATTACTAAACTCATCGTAGCGACATTACCATACACAATTACCATAGCTCATTCCATCGCCCCATTCCCTTGTTTTTCTATTCCACCCCTGTTTAATCTAAGTCCTGAAGCAACTATACTTACTTTATTATTTCAGCGCGCTGTTTGCATAAGTTTTATGAAAACGTTTGCAATAAAGAGCCTCCGGTCTTCTTATTGAGCCATTTCTTTAATATCGGACACTTTCAAATTTAAATCTTGCCGAGTTTATCTTGGCTGACGAAAATATTTGCCTTCGGTATTATGAGTAGGGCTATTTGCGTTCAGGTGGGTTTTTCAGGATTAGGTTAGTATTGTCGTTCATTGCTAAAGATTCGTTTTTAAAGAATCCAATGTTTGATATCTAATTAATACCTTTAAACGAGCCATTCTTGTTTATTATGTATATATAATCTGAATCTCGGAAACGGCTCCAACATTTTCATGAAATTTAGTATGCAGGGGGTTTCGGGGCGATAAATCGATTTAGCTAGGTTTTATTTTTAGAAAACGTTTACCAAAAAAAGAACCGGTCATCCAGGTACTTAGTAATTAAAGGAAAATAACATGAATACTTTGACAAAGACTTCTCAATTTACAAATCCATCTGACTAATATGTATGAAATGAATAGGAAAACCTGTCTGATTGGGTGTTCATTTCACGACGGCTGAACTGATTTAGAAAAAACTTGGTACAAGGGTACATCATGACTGGAATTAGGGTCTAGGGTACTTTTTTCTGGTATATCCCATTCGGATATTTTTTTGACTTTCATGCGGGCGCAATTGGTGGTAAAAGCTTTTTTAAATCTGGCTTCTGACTACTCTTAACGGCTGTCAAAGATGTTCAAATGACAGCTGGAACCAATGGCTTAACGTGGTTTCCACGGTACCGGATCGATATGTAATGGACGGTTCTCCATCTACGGACCAAGCTCAACAAGCGTTGATTTGCTTCGAATATCGTCTACAGCGGCCGTTGTTATTAAACCACCCACGAGCTCCTCAAAAATTCGGTATCAAAATAATGATCGCATAATTAGCATGTCGCCTGCCAGGGTTGCGGAATTTGTTGGAAAGAGTCACCGCGACCCTGGAACGCAAAGGGCATTAGAAGGAACACGGATGGGTTTTAGTCAGTAAGAGTCTGACACGCCCTTCCGCTCCACCCAGAGCGGAAGAAATCATTTGATGATTCTGGCTCTGTGGAGTTGCAGTGCTTAGCTTAAATAAAACAAAAAGTGAAAAGCATTTCTACAAATAAAAAACTGAGAACGTTTTCTTCTTGTTTTGATTCCAACAGAATAAGATTGCAAGTAATTTACTCAAGAAGATACATCACATAAAATGTGCAATCAAATTAGGTGGAATAGCATTTGTTTTGTCGTAAAATTAGTAAAGTTTCCGAGTTATTAAGACACAGCCGTTTGTCTTATCTCGTGTTTTGTTTATTTTTTCTCCTTCGTTTGTGAATTTACTTTGGTACCATAGATTTTTTTTTTATTCATTTGTCTTGTATTTAAATGATGACTGTTCTGATAGGTAATTTGAATAATGATGCCTCGTTTGTTTAAATCTATCCAGATGTTTTGGCTACAGAGCGTGGCATGAAAATAGACATACAAACATAATATTTATATACATACTCAGCAAACACGTTACCCTCATCGTTTGTATTAAAACTATGAATTGGATTTGATTTACGTTACAGGTATTTTAGCAAAGTATTAAACATTAAGGTATAGGTAATCTTAATACACATATTTCTTGTGTACGTGCGTATATCACTGAACTCCTCCTAAACGGCTGGACCGATGTTGATGAAATTTTATGTGTGTGTTCAAGGGGATTCGAGAATGGTTTAGATTCACAATTGGACCCGGTAGGTGACGCTGTTCAGGCAGGACAATAACATAACTTGAGAACGACTTTACCAACTTCGTTCATCTTTATTTTAAGTTTTCTAATGGTTTACATTCACAATTGGACTCGGTAGGTGGCGCTGCAATCGATTTCTATATTTTTTCGTCAGACACAAAGCAAAAGTTCGGACAGGACAACGTCTGTGGGGGACCGCTAGTCCAAATATATAAAGCTACGAACATGATAAGTATCGTTTGGAAGTGTAGATTTCAGTTTATTTCGTGGGATTGATTTTACCAAACATAAAACCTATATTTTATGTACTCAATTAATAAAAACACCAGTACTTGGCCTGTAACTATTTTCTGCAGTTATTGTAGGTTGATTTATACAAATGCCTGATTCATTGTTCCTGTGGTATACAAATAAATGTATGGCTCAGCTAAGTGATGGCACAATCATATATCGTGGCACGCCGTGCAGGCTGGACGTGCCAACACTGAGTATTAAGCGTACTTACTGAATTTGGTTGTTTAACTTAAAACCCTTTTTTTTAACGATGGGAAATCATCAAATGACTTCTTCCGCTCTGGGTGGAGCGGAAGGGCGTGTCAGACTCTTACTGACTAAAACCCATCCGTGTTCCTTCTAAAGCCCTTTGCGTTCCAGGGCCGCGGTGACTCTTTCGAACAAATTCCGCAACCCTGGCAGAACTTAAAACCCTAAGCTCTAAACTAATGATCATAGTTAACACTACAGTACTGTTAACTAAAACGGAACTTTTCTCTTTCGCCCTAATCTAAACAGGCTTTCAAGTTACTAACTTACCCAACCTTCAAACATTTTATATCACTGCCCACACCATTTGTCCCCATCTACTTCCCAGCCCCCAAACTAATGCACAGCACAATTTGTACATATTTAGTTACCATTACCATTGCTGCTAAGTTCTAAGTTGTAACTAAGTTAAACTAAGTTAAGCGTGTTATAAGCTAATAAGAGCTTGTCAAAGCGGCTAAGTTGAACAAGTTAGTGCGATATTGTTGATACGTTGCTTACTTGTGTATTCAATACGAGGAATTAGTTGGTGGTACTTATATGTTATGTACATTCAATCTGCTCTTTTTAACTATTCATCATCTGCCTAGCCTTTTCCCAACTGTATTGGGGTCGGCTTCCAGTCAGACCGGATTCAGCTGAATACCAACATTTTACGTGGAGCGGCTGCCTACCAGACCTCCACAACCCATAACTGGGTAACACGGTACTTCTTGGCAAGACTGGAGTCAGATTTACTGGCTTCTGACATTCCGTAACGACTGCCAAAGATCTACAAATGACAGCCGGGGTAAAATACTCGTCTTCAGCTGAATCTGGTTTGACTGGAAGCAGACCCCAATATAGTTGGGAAAAGGCTAGGCAGATGATGAAGAAACCCATACGCACCTATTTCTCTACTCACCCAACTTCTACCCTATTACGAACATCAGCGTTAAGCCATAAACTAAATATAGCTGTCCCTTACAACTTACGAGCGGTGACAGAATTATTACTCTGTTACAGTCGCCGCACACGACGCGCATACAATATGCAGGAGGTGTCGGCGAAATATGTAGTATGTTGCAAGAGCAGGGAGCTTTATGACTATTTTCGTTCAGTCTATTTCGTTGTGGAATACGCTACCCCAGGAAATCTGGGGTAGAGAATGCCTATGGCATTAAGTCCGCCTCTGTACATTTGTGTGTATCAAGTGTTAATAAATAAGTATTTTCTTTTATGTAGTAAATAATTTGTGACAGGCCAAAACTACATTAAATTACTTAGTCTTTGTAGGAGCTAATAATTGTGGCGTCCTTTACTAAATTATCTTACGACTTCCTAACTGCTACTGTAACTGCTTCTCGTTCATTTGATACTGCTGAGTACTGTTGAATTGTCAAATTTTTTTTTTACAAAAAATACTTTTTAATTTTTGGAAGTCGGTTGTATTTTTTTGGCTTTTTTTTTCTTTTAGTGGTACCCCACATCTAACAACACCACTGGAAAGTCATAGGAAAGCAAAATACGCAATTTCGTGTACTTGTATGTCAATTTTTTCCCAGCAATTTTGATTTAAAAACCAAACTACTGAACCGATTTTGATGGAATTTCTATGGGACCAATCGGAAAGTATATCCTTTCACATAAAAAAAGATTTTCAAATCGGTTCATAAATGACGAGCTATGAGGTAACAAACAAAAAAACAACATACAACCGAATTGAGAACCTCCTCCTTTTTTCGAGTCGGTTAAAAATGAAAAGCATTGCCATTGATTGTGTGAATTTGTATATTACGCAAGTACCCTGCAGAAGACCTTTGCCAACCGTTTACACTAATCACCACAATTTGATGTCTAAAATAAATCACTCAATGCTAAACCAACGTACCAGTACACAATCTAGCATTTACCTCACCAGTCAACCCAACCGCAGAATTTCTACACACATACATACATAAAATATAAGTTCTTCTATACGTAGACGACCAGACGTCGCTGTCGACTCGTCCACAAGTTTGGGATGATCCCGTAATCCCGGGATATCGCGGTGTGAAGGTCACGCCACAACAAACAGGCCCGGACAGCGGGACGGTTTGTGTAGAGGGGGCTTTAAGAGGCTTGAGAAGTTTCTGTGTTTGTACATTATTTATCTATGATAGTTCTTGAAAATAAATAGCAATTTGACGTGTCTTTTAACTTTTTTTTTTAAAGGATGGTAAATCATCAAATGACTTCTTCCGCTCCGGGTGGAGCGAAAGGGCGTGTCAGACTCTTACTGACTAAAACCCATCGGTTTCCCTTTGCGTTTCGGGGTCGCGGTGACTCTTTCGAACGAATTCCGCAACCCTGGCAGGCCCTGGCCGTAGCGGGACCCGTCTTCTATGCTGACAATTTATCGAGAATTTACAATCCCTCAAGATATTTATAGTCTTACGGAGTTTGCCATTTTCCGGTTTTTGCGGTTTTCCGGTTTTTTACGTAATAGCGATTTTATGAGAAATGCAATTAGGATCCTGATCTGGCAAAGAGTCACTGCATACACTCAGTTCATAATTCTCAGAAAAACATACAGGATTCCGGATTTGTTTCAGCGGGCTATGAACAAATTGTCAGGAGCCGGTGGAAGTACATCAAGGAGAGTCTTGAAACCATGACATGGACACATCAATTGGTGGCGACCTCCAGCAATGGGACATGAATGAACAATATATATATTTATTTTTTTATTTGAGATGGTTTTGCTTTTGACTTAAGGAGAATCGAGAAAACCAATTGACGAAATGTTACCAAATCAACACAGCCGGTTCCTACAATAACATGAAGGATTATTTTTAAGAATTTTCAAGACTTTAAATCTCCGGATTGCCAAGAAACTGTACCATCCAGATTTTCAGATTTAGAAACGTAGAACTAATCCCAAAAGCACCTTTTACTAGTATGCGCACATCCGCGTGACCCACTGACCTACCTGGTTACCTGACAGAGCTGCAAACCCATCCATCCATCCATCAGCATTATCGCTGCCTTTTTTTTTTTTTTTTTTTTTTTTTTAAGGATGGGAAATCATCAAATGACTTCTTCCGCTCTGGGTGGAGCGGAAGGGCGTGTCAGACTCTTACTGACTAAAACCCATCCGTGTTTCTTCTAAAGCCCTTTGCGTTCCAGGGCCGCGGTGACTCTTTCGAACAGATTCCGTAACCCTGGCAGGCTTTGGCCCTAGCGGGCCCCGTCTTTTATGCTGACATCTCTTTGAGGCGCGCGTGAAACACAACGCGCCATCGACCCGGGCCTGGTGGTGATCGGACAGCGAGCCACCCAACGCTCGCCGTCCGCAGGCCCGCGCCTACGGTGGCCGGGGATCGCCCTGCGACTCCCGACGCCCGGGGCGTCTTCTCCTGTTGCGGCGGTTGGGACGAAGGCCTTGCCTTTCCCTCGCGCGGCCCGCCTCCTCCTTCGCTAGCATTACTGCTTCGCAGAAGGAGGTGACCGCTTCCCAAGCCTCCTCGCTCCGGACCATGGATTCAACCAGGGCCGGACGCGAGAGGTTGCCGCCGCCGATCGCCTCGACGAGGACACGGCGGTGCTCAGCCCAAGCAGGGCAGACCTCCACCGTATGCTCCACCGTGTCCTCCGGGCGATCCTCACAGTGCTGACACCCGGGCGTGTCCTCCCGCTTAATCCGAAACAGGTACCTCCCGAAACAGCCGTGTCCGGTTAGTACCTGCGTCAGGCGAAAGGTGAGGACGCCGTAGCGCCTCTCCAGCCACTCCTCAAAGAGGGGTCTTATCGCCGCAATTGTGGCGTGCCCAGCGCTGGGTTGCGACAGTCGCCGTTTCCATATCGCCATGGTATCCTGCTGGAGCTCCGTCCGCCGCGTAGCAATTTGCCGTGGCAGCGGAGTTTCGCCCCGGCGAAGCGCCTCCAAGCGCCACGCGTAAACGTGCGCGAGGGCTCTCGCCTCCAGATCCCATGGCCTTAATCCGGCAAGGAGGCTCGCCGCCTCGCCGGAGACCGTGCGGTATCCCCGGGCCAGCCGGATGGCCATGACCCTTTGGGATGCGTTGAGCTGGCGGGCAGGTCGCCCCTTCAACGTCAATGCCCACACTGGGGCCCCATAAAGGGCCATGGACCGCACGATCCCCGCATAGAGCCTCCGGCAGGAGGCGTTTGGACCCCCTAGATTGGGCAGGAGCCGCTTGAAGGCAGCCCCGGCCCGCTCCAGTCTTGGAGCCAAACGTCGGAAGTGCTCCTCGAAGTTCCATCGGCTGTCGAGAACGAGCCCCAGGTACCTGATCGTCGACCCGACGCCGATGTGAACCCCTCCTACCGTTATTTGGGATCCCATTGGTGGCCTGTTCCGAGAACCATAAAAACACATGGCTTCGGACTTGTGCAGGGCCACCTCGAGACCCAGTTGCCGGATCCTCTCAACGACTGTCGCAACCCCGCGTGTCATCACTTCGGCCGCCGCCTGGTGCGACCCCCCCTGTGCCAAGACTAGCGTGTCGTCAGCGTAGCAGACTACGTTGACGCCGCTAGGGAGGTCGGCGCGCAGCACCCAGTCGTAGCCGATGTCCCACAGGAGCGGCCCCAGAACCGAACCCTGTGGAACACCGCACGACATCTCTCGCCGGTTCCATTCTCCCCGGTGACCGGGGTAGATGACGGCCCTGTCCGTCAGATAGGCCTCGACCACGCGACGGAGGTAGGTTGGCATCCGGTGATACCGGAGTGCCTCCCTGATGCAACTCCAGGGCAGGGAGTTGAAGGCATTGGCGATGTCAAGAGACACCGCCAAGACGACCCTGCCCCGGGACACCGCATCCCCCGTCGTGAGGGCTCTCACGCGCATGATGGCATCCACCGTTGAGCGCCCCGTGCGGAAACCAAACTGGTTCTCCGCCAGATTCGGCCCCACCCTCACCAGGTGCCCGACGAGGCGGTTTGCTATAACTCTTTCAAAGAGCTTGCCCACCTCGTCGAGCAGCACGATGGGCCGGTAAGCGGACGGAGAATCCGCAGGGCGCCCAGGCTTCTTAATGAGGACCAGTTTCCCCGTCTTCCAACGAAGTGGGAACTGGCCTCTCTCCAAGCATGCGCTTAAGAACCCCCTTAGTCGAGGCCCGAGAGCCTCCAAGGCCAGGACCCAGGCTTTCCCAGGTAAGCCGTCGGGTCCTGGGGCGGTATTTTTGGCCTTCAGCCTGTTTACCGCCACTCTCAGGTCTACCTCAGTCACCTCCAGAGCGTCGTCATCGTCGTCGCCGACGTCGGTGTGGTCCGCATCGGGCACCGCAGGTGGCGGAGCCATATGCGGGGGAGCATGCTCCCCTCTCGAAGGGAACAGAGCGCTCACCACGTCCTCCACCAGCTGGGGCCGGAGACTCTGCGTCAACGGGGGGGCCCAGGTGCGGAGTTTATCCCGCACCATTTTATAAGGGCGTCCCCACGGGTCTCCGTTCAGAGACTCCAGCATCTCCTTACGAGCCAGATCCCTGGCTCGCAGGATCCCCGCTTGGAGGGCGGCCTTCGCAACTCTGTATTCCTCGTACAGCTCCGCCTCCCTGGCCTGCGCATCCGGAGGCCGGATGCGGAGCCTGCGATGCCTGGTGTACAGGCGCCGTGCAGCAACGCATGCCTCGCGCAGCGATGCCAGCTCCCGCGACCACCAGTACACCTGGCGGCGGGCGCGTCCTGGCCGGACCCGGGGCATTGCCACGTCACATATTTCGGACATGGTCTCCCGGAACCACTCCGCCTCGTCGTTGATGTCAGCAGGCCTGTCTGGTGGTGACACCCAGGCCTGCACGATCGAGGCTTCCAGGAGAAGCTCCCGGTCCAGCTGCTTCAGCGCCCACCGCGGACCACTCGGGGTCTCTCGGACTGGCGCGGTTGAGGTCTGGGTGGAGACGTCAAACCGGATGTACCGGTGGTCCGAATACGTCTCCACCTCCTCCATGACGCGCCAGTCGACGACACGCGGTGACAGAGCAGGGCTGGCGAACGAAATGTCCACCACCGACTCACCCTGCATCCGCACACACGTGGGGACAGAACCCCGGTTTAGGACGATTAGGCCTGCCTCCAGAGCCCAGTCCTCCACCATCCTACCCCTCGTGTCCGTATAACGGGAACCCCAAGCCAAGTGCTTGGCATTGAAGTCCCCGAGTACGAGCACGGGGAGGGAACGATACCCGGCGACGACGACAACCAACTCCCTAAGGGAGTTGTGGAACTCGGCGAGAGATCGGTTCGGAGAGAAGTAGACCCCCACTACTACAATCTCCCCAAACCGTGCTGCTACGCACCCCTGTCCTCTCCTGACACTCTCGAGAGACGGGGTACCGGCGGCGGCCGAAGAAATTAGGGCCACTGAGCCGTTGAGGTCCTCCACCCAGTCATCCCTGGGCGGGACAAGGTACGGCTCAGCGACCACGGCGATGTTGATCGACCACTGCGCCAAGCTCTGGAGCAACAGGTGCTGAGCGGCGGCGCAGTGGTTGATGTTCGCCTGGAGGAAGCGTAATGGGGCCGTTATTGGCATTCCATTACGGCCTCCTCCCGAGCCCTTTGTGAGGGCTCCACCGCGGCATTCGCATTAGTGGCGGCGGCAGCGGTAGAGGCAGCGGCGGCGGTGGCGACGGCGGAGACGGCGGTGGCGGAGGGCTTCCTTTTGCCCCCAGCTTTGGCGGGCGGAGCGCAGGCCTTGCCCCCAGCCCAGTGATCGGCCGGCTTGCCAATTGCCGCACATACGGTGCAGTGCGGCGTGGCGTTGCACGATCCGGCCCTGTGACCGGGCTGACCGCAGCGGAAACAGAGACCGGTGCGGTCAACCTCCGAGGTGCAAACAGCTCCCACATGGTTGCCCACCAGGCAGCGGAAGCACCTCAGAGGTTTGGGTTCCAGCAGTTTGACCTGCGCAGAAACCCAGCCCACAAGGAGCCTACCGCCCTCCGTTATCTTCTTGGCCGCCGTCACGGGGCAGCTCACCACAACCGTTCGCATGCCGGTGTGGTCAGGACGTATGGTGCCCGCCTTCACTTGATCGGCAGAGCACCCCCCAGTCCTGGCGACGGCGGCCGACACCTCCCCCTCGGAGACGGAGTCGTCCAGGCCCTGAATACGCAAGTCGACGCGCTTGGTAGGCCTGGACACTCGGGCCTCATCCGCATTTAGGGACGCCCTTAGCCTTTCAGCCAGAGCGTCAGCGGTCGGGCCACTGGCTGCACCGGGGATCTCCAACATCCGGGCCCCAGTCAAGGTCACCTTTAGTCGGAGGCCCCCAGCGATGCCGAGCTCCCCCAGGTTGACCGCCTCCTTCGCCTTCGAGAGCACGTCGCGGTACGTCACGCCCCTCTTTTCCGCGTCCGGCTGTAGTGTGATCACTACAGCTGCGGATTTCGGGGCGCGAAGCCTATCCGCGACGCTACGCTGCTTTTTCCGCCGCTTCCTCCCCCGTTTCCGTGCCCTCCTGGCTGCCTTGCCCGCCTTTTTCTTCTCCCCGGCCACTTGCCATCCGGCTTCCGCCGCAGGAGAATTTAAAGGCGGGGACTTTGAAGGCGGTGATGGCTTATGCACCGCTGGCGCCTTTGCCACTTGTGCCTGTGCCGGTTTTCCCAGAGCCGCCGCGACCCCTGGGTTGGACTTTCCGGAGGGCCCCGGTTTGGCAGCCACAGCGGCTGCGTACGAGGCCGCCTTCTTTTGGCCCGAGGCTATCTGGCTCGCCGCCAGCGGGGGGCGCAAAACGATCCTCTCCAGGGTAGAGAACCGGTCCTGGAACCTCCCCTGAAAGGCAGCCAGCTCTTGCCGCACCAGATTCAGGAGCTGGTCATCCGCAGGCAAGGTCTGGCTTGGCCCACGCTTGCTTCCCCCTTGAGGTGCCTCCTTTAAGCTGGCTTCTCGAAGCCCGGCCAGGTCTGCCCGGAGCTTCGCATTCTCCTTTTGGAGAAGCTCCGTGGCGGCTGCCAGGCGGGTGACCTCCGACCGCAGCTTAGACATTTCGTCCGTCGACGAAAGCCCGCTGTAGTTGGCCTCCGCTGCCGCCAGAATGGAGGCCGACGCCGCGCTTATGGCCTTGTTTTTCGAGGCCTGGGTCCTCTTCAAGGCCACATCGCGGACCGCTACCTCAACGGCCTCCGCAAACCTGGCCTGGCGCTCCTTATCGGAGCCGCCAACGCCAGCGATGACCAGCTCACCGCCGATAGATGCCGAGGGGAGGACCTCCCGACCAGTCACTCCAGGGTGGCACTCCTCCTCGGCGAGCTTCGCGGCTCGCTGGGCAGCTTCCTGGGAGGCGAGCCCCCTCCCCTTGCCTCCTTCTCGGCCCTTACCCCGCCTGCTGGTGGGGATTTTACGGGCCGAGGCCATCTCACTGTTGGAGGTCGACCCTCGGTCGTCCTCCGGTCTAGGGCGCTTGCGGAAGAACTTAGAGTTCTCCGCAGCAGCCTCGACTCCCTCTCGCTCCGAGCTTGGTGAGCTGACGCCAGATGCGGAGTCAGAGTCTGACCCCACATCCCCCCCACACGTCAGCGGGCTCTTCCGCCACAGTTTGGCCGGGTCTTTCGCGCCACGCCTGCCCGACACCTCTTCAGGCGCTTTAAAATTGTGCCGGATCAGGTCCTCAAAGGACGTTGATCGGGAGCCTCCTCGGCTCATGTTGCCACTGGCAAGCGGTTGAAGACCTACGTTGCCCCCCCCAGAATACGAGGGGCTTGACGCTCCCAAAGGGAGCGTGGCGGATTCTCCATCTGCTGTGCAGCTGGTACCGCCCTGGGGTAATTCTCTTGCGTGTGTCTTACTCATAATTTTTGTTCCTTTTAAAGGGTGTGGTCCCTCACCCCTACGCCCTTTCACAGGGCCTCTCTCACGCTGCTTGCTCACTGTCCTCACAGTCACGTCTGATGAGCAGACGCGTACCAGAGAACAGTAAGCAAGCTTCCGCTCGAAACGCACACCGTCCGACGACCCGAACACTGCTCAGGTCTCCGAACGGTGTGCCCCTCTCGTGTCCCGCTTTGTCTGGTCTCTCACTTGGACCTTTCCGGCATGAGTAACTCTACCGGCAGAGCTCCAAAGATCATTGAGACACACAAGCCCCACCACGACGGCAACGTGGGGACACTCTCGGTGGGGAGCATTATCGCTGCCTACCCTCAGGCTTTAGGATTATCGATGGTGACACTGATCTCTGACACCACAGGGTTGATACACGATTTATGTGTTCTGGGAAACCTTCTGTAGAATAGGGGTAGTACTGAAAATGTTAAGGTTTGCAGGATACAACGTGTTACAGAATAAACGCAATACCTCTTAAGGGGTCATTGTAGTCATCATTATGAACAACTGTTACTATGGGACCAACACTGTTATCACGAAAAAAAAACAGCTGTTCAGTACATTTTGTCGAGTTATTTATGCGCACAAAAATGTATGGGGGCGTGAATTTTTTTTTTCGCGATTTCAGTCTTGGTCCCATAATAAAAGTTGTAATTTAGCATAGTAGAAATTAACTGAATAAGAAAGTAAATCCTATATTTTTTTTTTTAATTGAAATCTTTTGGCGCGGTACGCATATTTTTAGATGAGATAAAATCTCTGGACTCGCGACACCGTTACGAGACGCGAAAACGACGCGAGACCAGAAAGAGCGTCATATCTTATTTACTGTCACATTCATTAACGTCAATTAATGCTTGTAACTAAGCATTATCTTACAATTACTGAGAACACAAGCTCTAATAATATGGCCGCCTGACAGCTAGAGGTCGTAAGATGAGACCACACATTGCACTATTCAACATATGTAGGTATATAGCCCGTTTTGTCATACGCATTAGGAGGCGAGCCTGCGAACAGGAGACAAACCGGGCTCTTAGAGCGCTTACGCACTACGTCCGATCCGAACCCGATCAGTATCCGTGAAAAGACGTTCCGGCGTAGTCGTAAAACAATTTGTATGGTAGCTTACACACTACACCCGATCACCCGATTTCTCTCCGTCATCCGAGAATCTCCATTTCGGATAAGATATTGACGGACCGAAGTGGCCATAGTATTATTAGTATGAACAGTTGTGCACTACGTCCGAACCGAATCCGAGCTGCGTCCGTGAAAAGAGGCAGTGGGGCCGGGGGGGAGGGCTGTCTGTAGCGGCTCCGTGTAAAATGACGTCTGAATCATGGATTTGAAACGGAGGTTATGCGTATGCAATATCCGAGTTCGGTCCGAGTTTTCTCGGACAGTATTTTGACGGATACTGATCGGGTTCGGAGCGGACGTAGTGCGTAAGCGCTCTTACTAAGAATTTGGGCGGTTTGGGCAATCTCCCTGAATTGCTGCAAAGACGTTGTGGATATCGACTTTGCAGCGATTTAGTAGCGAATCATTGGGTGATCAATTAGTAGCGAGTAGCAGAACCTGTATAGTCGCGCGTTTTGATGATGCAGTCGCGCGTTTGTGTCGATGCAGTCGCGCATTTGTGTCGATGCAGTCGCGCGTTTGTATCGATGTAGTTGCACGTTATAAATGCTATGCAGCGACGCCTTTACGAAACCCGCTACCGAATCGATACATGTAATCGCAGTGGGTGACCTTTCTGAATTGTATTTTTTCCAAGCCAGAGCTCTGTAATCCCGGATGGACGAAAAGCAAAGCAATCGCACCTAATAATTTAATCTAAACTACTTAAAATGATTTAGAGGAACAAGCAATCTTTAGAAGTCTCCCATGGAAAGCTAGAACTATTGCTGAATGCCTTGGCACATAATTATTCTTTGGTAGATACAGTTCACTTCCTCGTGGCAGAAGCTATAAATAATAGCTATACATGAGTATAATACTTCAGGAAGCCAGGAAACAGTAAGTGCAATGACAAAGCTCGGGTTTGTTTTGATAGTAAAGTTTATGAACCGTGTTAATTGGCAACACTGGCCAGCTAGAGATACGCCACTAAAATGCACTGGTTTGGTATCCCCGACTTATCGTGATGTCCCGAAAGTTTACGGTCATGAGCACTGAGTAAAAACTTGGCTATAATACTCCCTACCCCCTTGCCTATATGTCTAGAGTACGATTAAAGAAATACCATTTAAATAAATCTAAGAAACATCTAAGTGACTTCATTTTAAGGACATTAGAGCTTCATGGTCTCGAATCCCTAAAACGCAATGAGAAGTATTTTAATTATTAGTTCGTCTATATTTAAACATTCACAGCGAATCTCGTGGCTAAATAATAACAGCCGCACGGGTCAATCTGCAAGGTTAAGCAACGCTTGCCGAGGTTGGTCTGTGGATGGGTGACCATCTTAACATACCGAGAATCCTCCGTGCCTCGGAAAGCACGTTAAGCCGCTGGTCCCGGCTGCCTTTTGTAGTTCTTTGGCAGTCATAACGTATAGTCAGAAGCCAGAAAATCTGACACCAGTCTCGCCAAGGAGTACTGTGTTACCCTGTTAATGGGCTGTTAGTGGGGAGGTCTGGTAGGCAGCCGCACCACGTAAAATACTGGTATTCAGCTGAATCCGGTTTCACTGGAAGCCGACCCCAATATAGTTGGGAAAAGGCTAGGCAGATGAAAATATCTTTAAATATTTAATTTGTTTCTAAATGGAGAAGTTACTTACGTGCCTAGGTACATATTGAGTAGGTAGTTATTGTTCCAGTTGTATGCGACTGGTGTGGTTACATACCTGCAACAAAAAGAAAATTTAAACATAAGTAAAAATTATAGGTATATCCGATATCCATTACATACTCCTCATCCGTGGTCCCGTGCATAAGTTACAAATACGGTCTGTCTGTCCGTTTTCAGGGTAACCAAAGGAACCCGGTTACTAAGCCTCCGCTATCCGTCCGTCTGTCTGTCAGCGGGCTGTATCTCAAATACCGTAGTAGACAGTTGAAATTATCACTGTGTGTATTTCTATTGCCGCTGGAACAACAATTTTTTTTTTCGGCTCGTGGTGCGGAACTCTTCGTTTGAGAGCCCGACTCGCAATTGGCCGATTTTTTACCTCCTCGCCTGTTATCGGCAGAGCAGATTTAGATGAAACTTAGCACACGGGTGTACCATGTCCTGAAATAGGATAAATTTCATCCCTGGAGTACGTTCCCATGAGATAATTCTTTACTGAGACGCGGGCGAAGTCACTGACACAAGCTAGTCACAGTACACTAATATTATAAAGACGAAAGTTTGTGAGTGAGTGCGTGTGTGTATGTTTGTTACTTCTTCACGCGCAAACGGCTGAACCAATTTTAATATTTGGTATGCAGGAAGCAGACACCCTGGATTAACACATATGGTAGCATATGTGTTAATCCAGGGTTTTTTATTTCGGGTGTGTGTTCCCTTCGGATAATTTTCGACATTTACGCGGAGTATCTGATAAACCGCGGGGCGCAGCTAGTAGTAAAATAAAACCCATCCCATCTCACAAGCAAATGAAACCAATACAATATTCCATCGCCTGCAATACTTTAAAAGAATCACACCCCTTTTAAGTCAGGTGCAAAATATCAGAAACGACGCGTTTTTCTCCCCTGGGGGTCGCATTATCGCTAACACCAGTTACTGGGGATTAAAGGGGGTGCAAAGGGGATAGTTGACGTAAATGGATGTATTTATCGTTCAAGTATTTCAAATTGAATTTGCAAACGTGTCGCGAATAAGAAAAGTGCTTTTGAATTGACTTTTGAGAGCAGTTTCGGTCTGTGTTGGGTTGATAGTCGTGTTGTGAGAGTTATGTCCTAGTTACATTGCTACTTGTTTCATCTTGCAAGACATCGTACAGTCAGTTATATATATTTACTAGTGGACAGACGCTGTCCTGTCCGAACGTTTGCTTTGTGTCTGACGAAAAAATATAGAAATCGATTGCAGCGCCACCTACCGGGTCCAATTGTAAATCTAAAACATCCTCGAATCCACTTGAACACACACAAAAAATTTCATTCAAATCGGTTCAGCCGTTTAGGAGGAGTTCACTGTCAACACGTACAGAAGAATTATATTGTAAAGATATATTATAGTAGTGACGTCCGCTAGCGTCACGCGGTTTCACCCGCGTAGTTCCCGTTCCCGTGGGAGTACGGGGATATAATATAGCCTATGTTAATCGCTGATAATGTAGCTATCCATTGCTGAAAGATTTGTTGAAATCGGTTAAGTAGTTTTTAAGATTATTTGTTACATACAAAAATAAAAATCTTTCCTCTTTATAATATTAGTATAGATATAGACTAGCTGACCCATTTTTAAACAAATGGTTGAGATTTTTTAGGAATACGAATCGATGGAAATTTAAAATTCTTTTATATGTTATTTACTTTGCTGAAATGGTAAAAATATTAGAATTAACTCACTCAAAAAGTAAGAATTATAAAATGGGTCAGCTAATTGCTAACTAACTGTACAGTAACTGTACTAGTTTAGGTGCACAAACATAAGATAGGTCCCTAAAGTTTGTAAGTCAAAGAAAATATAAACAAGTACAGTATACCATTCCTGATCATGAACTGCAAAACGCAGTATTCAATAATGTTTTAAGCTTTTTGGAGCCTTACAGTAAATTAAAGCTCATTTCTATCACCAGCCCTCAAACAAAAATCGCAGTGATATTCCGGATCACACACAAACAATCTTTCACTTTTGACCAATATCTTTGTGGTTATCCAAACTATTTGAGTATCACCAACGCCATTGCAAACAGTGGATCAATATCCAGCATCAAAATATTCCAAGTAGCTTTTAAGTACCAATTTAACGTATACCTGCGGATGATTAAGTATCCGATTAAGTGTTCGTCAAGTTACCTTTTGAATAAATTCCTTTTCATATCCTCCACTAAATGGTACTTCCCTTGAGCCGCACTTCCACACAAATTCATACAATAACTAAAACATGAATTCGCACCACTTTCAGGCAATCCGTTTGCATCAATAACACTGCTGAAATCACTCAACTTGCACGTTTCGACAATGTATACGGTACAATACAGAAGGTTTAGTTCACTGTAATCTTTCTCACGCACGGGACGAAGAAATATACTGATATAATACGAATTCAATAAATTAATATTGCGCAAATATTTGTCACTATTGATAATCATTGATACGTCATTGTCAAACTCAGATCTGTCAATTTAACTGTGCGACCCAAAAAGGAGTTTTAACGCAGGAACCAGTTTCGTAAAAGTATTCACATAAAACCAGGAATACAGAGAAAAGGCTGATCTTAGCAACTGGCACACAGATCTTTGAAAAGTACAACCAAATTAGTCACAGGTTCCATATTAACTTCACCAAGAGAGAACTGGCCATCAGGTGGAGTGAATTTTCCTATAAGCCCTCACTTACAGGAAATTCACTCCACCTAATGGCGCCAGTAAGCCGAGAGGTCCTCTACTTGGAAAGTGTAACCAATGACATAAACATGACGTTGACGTCAATTTAAATAGAGTCAGAAAACATAATTATGCGTTTTGACAGCTGTCTGGACCTAATGCTTCAGTGCATTTCAGAAAACTCTCAATGAACAGGCGGCCGAGGCCAAGAAATGGAGATAGAGCTGATGGAGAGAGATCTTTTGGTGCGTGCAACTATCGTATCAAAGCACTTTATGTCAATTTTCTTGGAACTTCTGTATTATCTCTCTTCAGTGACCGCATGTTCTACAGCCGTAATCTAAATTGCTATGCATCCCCGTACCCAGTGAATATGTCATTAACGTTGTAACGGGGTTCGACTCCCGTGGGATCGCATTAACACTTACTATACATAGTCGGATACGGAACCCTATCTGCTGGTAAGAGGAGGGGAGGACGAATTGTTGCGAATGGTTTTGATAGTTTTGTATATTTTTTGGGTGCTCGTGGCTAAATAATAACAGTCGCGAGGTTCGATCTAACGTCGAGGTCAAGTCCGTGGATGGGTGACAATCTTTTACATACCGAGAGACTCCCCCGTACCTCGGAAAGCACGTTGCGTCCTTGATCTCTATTGTCATTTGCAAATCTTTGACAGACATTGCAGTAGTGAGAACATGTGTCGCTGGGCGCCCAAAATTATGACGTCTAAGATACCATCATGATTTCGGTGCGAGGAAGAGACGGAGCTTTATAAGACGAATAGCGCTATCCCTTGTTCAGAACGGATTCATGATGACTTTGCCACTTTGTAGTGCGGCACCAGGAATCTAAAGCAGCCGATAATTTGAGCATTCACTTGTAATGAGCATTCTAGCAATGTTATAATAAATAGGAGCGTTTTAGCGAGCATTCTAGCAAAACAACAATAAATTTGCTTCAAGCTTTTTGCCGAGCCGAGCAATTTTGTGATTGTTTTCTGACATCTTTGTGAAGAATATATAATTTGACGAGCATTAACTACAGCGTTCGCTAGAATGATCGTGAAAAAGACGAATGCTCGATGTTCTTTTACAAGTGAATGCTCAAGTCTATCAGCGTCTTAAGGTTTTATATTCGTCCTGTTTAGCTCCGTCTCTCTCTCTCTCTCTCTCAAAAAGGAATCATGATACCACTGCTCGTGATATTACGGCCTGACTCCGTAACTTCATTATCAAGTACATTACCAACAATAACAAACAATAAATCACAAGCAAATAAGGTACGTCACCCAATTACCCTCCCACTGCCGCAGATGACACACCACGCGTCTCCTAATATCGGACGAAATTATTCAATAGCACGCCGGGCACTCGAGGATTGAGATAGATTACTGTTTCCTCGAGCTCGGAAGCACTTGACAGATCATCCAAGACGTTCCCTTGCTTTGGTCGAGGTTGTCATGTTTGGTGAGATTTGCAAGCACGTTTGGTTTTGGGAATATGTTGCTGAGAATTTTCTAGCTATGCTGCTACATTTTGTGGAAGTAAAAATGAAGAAAGATAGAATAATAGTGTGAGTTTTACTGCTAAAAATCATTACAAGCTTGTTTTACAGAAAAGAAAGAAATAAAGAAAGAAAAGAAAGAAAGACAAGAAAGAAAAGAAAGAAAATTGCATTTATTGGCACAAAAAAAAACACCTTACAAATCGAGAATATCAAAAATTAAGTACATATAACAATTTTGTGCCAAAGGGGCTGCTGGGGGGGACTGGATTAACTTAGGGTTACTTCTTATCCGATCGATATTTGACTCAAATTCAGTTTTTAACCAGCTTCTTAATATATTTGGTAGATAGTGCGTTAATTGGCAAAAAACATCACGGTTGCATATCTTATCACCGGGTTGGTATCACCGTAGTTTAAAATAAATCGCGTAAAAGTTTAAACTTTTGCTGTTCAATAAGGCACGGATATATTGTAAACTGTCTTTGAATGAGATCGATTGTATTTGAAATTATCTGTTCACAATTCGGGAGTTTTTATTTTTATTTCTAGAGTATATAGTTAGTTAAGTATTTATAAAAACAGGTGTAAATATATATATAAGATAGACAGAATATTCGGGAATATTCTAACTATGGAGTTTCTTGTCCGGTCTTCTCCATAAGAATCTACCTTTCCGAATGGACAATAGAGTCACTTTATTAATGTAATATTATTATTTTACTGAACTGTAAATGATGACGTTCAAAAGTGCCGTTTAATGGCATAACTGAAATAAACGTTTTGACTTTGACTTTGGGAGATTATAATTTTGCAGAATGTTTTTCAAACTAACTGTGAGTCCAAATAATTTTGACGGCTCACAAACAACGACAAAGATATCAACTGTGTGACAACCCTACGTTGTCACGTGCGACTCGCCTTCACAATTCAAGCTAAATGATCGAAGGGGGAAAGTCATTATAAAATGGGGGTTTTCGATTAAATTAAAACGTTTGTCAATAGAAGAGTTTGGGGGAAACTTTCACCCTTATGGGATATGATTTCGAAGTGTCTTGGTATATATGTTATGGTGATGTATGGTGTTTCGCCTTTTTTGTTTTTAGGGTTTAGTTTTTTCGTAGTTTCGTAGTTTCGTAGTTCGAAAGGTAAAAGGAACCCTTATAAGATCACTCTCTTGTCCGTCTGTCCGTGTGTCACCACCGATTTTCTCAGGAACGGGTGGACCTAGCAAGTTGAAGTTTATACCAGATACTGAGGTCTATAGTCCCTATTAGGTAAATCAAGGTCCTGAGTCAACACGATAAAAAGATATGGGCAAATTTAGATATTGCGAAAACTTTTTGTTTATTTTTCTGAATTTTCCCTTTGCTTGTGCTGTAAGACCTTGCTTTTGACAAAATTGACAATTCTAAGTCAACCGAAAGTACCCAATAGGTTTTGAGTTGAATTATATTATAGGTTATAAATAAAAAAGGTTGAAAATTAAAGGGTGTCTCCATACATACATAGTTGACGCCTGCCACCAATAAAAATGATACCAATTTGATACGGAACCCTCGGCGCACGAGTTAGACTCGCACTTGACCGGTTTTTACACTATGGATTAAAGTGTAGTGGGTTTCAGGTTTCGTGGGTGCGGAAATGCCCCTACATAAAATTGACTTCATAGTTTAGGTTTAACAAGCATGGTAAAGAAACAGTTTGATAGACATTATTATTTTTTTTTATAATTGTATGGAAAATGTTCTCTTTACTCACTATACTCTTGACTATTACACTTTTGTCGACGTTTTTATTTGAATAATATATTATTATTTATTATTATTCAATTCTCATTGTTTCTAATATTTTCTTATTGATTTCTACAGTAGAATTAAAGTCTTTTCTAATACAAAGGAAACACGAATGTTCAGGCTTATAATATCTAATTAGAAGAACTGGTTTCTTCCTGCTTTTTCCTTCACTGACGGGGCGACCCTGATGATGTCATGGACTAAGACGGTGTATCATCATTTGCCGAGCTTTTTCTCAACTATAATGGGGTTGAATTCCAGTCAAACCGGATTCAGCTGAATACCAGTGTTTTACGTGGAGCGGCTGCCTACCAGACCTCCACAACGACTGGGTAATACGGTGCTTCTTGGCAAAACTGGTGTCAGATTTTCTGGCTTTTAACTATCCGTAACGGCTGCCAAAGATCTACAGACACACAAATGACTGCTGAAATGCTGTCTTTGGACACCTCTGTGCTGCGGAAAGCACGTTAAGCCATCCAAAGACCAACCTCGGCAAGCATTGCTTTACCTTGAAGATCGACCCATTTAGCCACGAGTTCCTCTACTAAGACAGTGCATATGAATTGAAAAGGCCATGTGCGAGTCGGATTCGCATGCAAGGGTTTCGAACCAATCATATTTATTTAACATGTTACTTTTAAACAAAAGAATTCTTATAGGACAGACAGACAGACAAGACGAGTGATCCTATGGATTCTGTTTTCATACGGACGTTCCGGAACCCTAAAATCAGATTGCATTGCACCTTCACCTCCGCCCATAGCTCGCCTTCACCACCGGGCCATCACGACTGAATTACTGCCACAAAATTGACATGACCGATCAATTTCTATCCAGCCTACTTCAGAAGCTTTCCAATTAGTCGCAGATTCAAAACGTGCTATCCATGAGTGAAATTGCATCAGATTTTTTACTGGGATCACGATTTATATTGGTTGCTTGTTGCTTTTATATCAATAAATATCTTATTACTAAAGTTTATGAGAAGCTTATATTTTAGAAATACGTTGCCTTCTTTAAAGGAATTTCTTCTATATCGTGGTTACATTTACGTCGCGACATAACATCATGCCTGTATTACCCAAAGGTGCAGGTAGCGTAATGCTGTATTTGTAGTACAGCATTACGCTAGAGCTAAGTCCCATGCAATACAGAGGAACGTATTGCCACTAAACGGATAAAAAACCGAATATTTGTTTCGGAAATGAATTTCTTACACGTAGCAAAGTAGCCGATCGTCAACCACTGTGCCATGACAAGCTTATTTTTGCAGTGTTTATGGTGGAAAAACAAAACACGGGCCGACTTCCGAGCAAAGCCGGCTCAGCCGGTCGATTCTGTAAATATGTCGAAGTGAAGGCTTGGGTGAAAGGATCACAAGGTGAGCTGTCAATCCATCTTGATGACATGCACTGACAGATCACTTCACCCAAGCCTTCACTTCGATATGTTTACAGAATCGACCGGCTGGTGTCACAGAAGTCGCGTCGTCAGGGACGTTGTAAAGTTTACTGAAATGGCAAATGGACTACTGTAGTGGACACCACTGCATGTAGGAACCATTCATTTCAGAGGTTCGTAGGTGCATTGCCATAGCAGAGAAAAAGCTAGAATAAACTCTGACCCTGTTTATGTAAAAGAGGGTCAAAGAACAGCTTTGTATTCATAAAAAAAACTAGTGTAGAAAAATATCAGACGAAAATTCTCTTGTGAAGAATGGAGAATAAACAAGATAAAACTTTGTTTTGCATATTTTAATCGGTGCACAAAGCCGGCTGAAACGCTTTTATCTTAAGCTTGCTACTTATTGTAAAGTGGGATGTTTTGTGTACTAGGCCACGGGTTCCCAAACTGTGCGTCGCGACTCCCCGGGGCGTCGCGATGCTTTCCTAGAGGCGTCGCAAATTGCCACGGAAATGAAACGCATATGCTGTAACTGTCGAATAAAATACATTTCAGAAGAATTTAATACAGCGTTTTTCTATTTTGTAAGGCTTTCTGCAAGAAAAATCTATTAAAGATTTGATGCTAAGTTTACAATAGATATCTTGTCGCACTTATAGATCTCAAATTCTCAAGCACACATTTTATAAATATTTTTCAGTGAATCTTAATCGGAAAATCCAGTTCATCCGTCTTATTGATTGTACGTATACGTTCCTTCTTGTTTTCCCAAATGGAGCAGCAGTTACTTAGGTAACTTCTATTACAAAGGCGTCGCGCAAAAAATATAACATGTAAAGGGAGTTGCAGTATAAAAAAGAAGATTGGGAACCCCTGTACTATGCGATAATATTACGAATTAATAATTGTGTTACTTTTCAAGTTATGGTTCACTCTCGATTAAAAGCCAGAGATAGTGATAGGTTTGATGAATAACTTATCCCGTGGTTTCACTTTCGTGGTCAATCTTAGAGAAAATGTATTCTAATGGTGAAAAAATTCGTCATCAGATCAGACCCAACGACCAATGTAACTTCTTTATAATAAGTTATGACTATGAGAGCACTGATGATTATATGGTGGGATTGAGGAAACCATATTTACTGAAAAGCGACCCTGAACCAAAGAGCAGACCAGAACCAAGGAGACGTAGAATTTTAGTTGCTAAGTCCATCCTTGAAAAAAAATTGGATGTCTGTAAAGTCGATTTACGGACGATAGTTTAACGTGACAACGTCACAACAAAACATTGATGAAATGATCGTAACGTTATAATGAGCGTAACGTTACAATGGGCGTAACGTTACAATGAGTCATCCTTTTTCGTGCGAGCAGCCGGCGTTCATCGATTTATTACACGTTGTCACGTCAAAAAGGGTTATACTAGTAACAACACACTTTAAAAAAAACATTCGTAATTCTCGTATCAGACGAAGCAATTCCAATATGTACTTATAATATTTATTTTTATGAGACAATTTACATATATTTCAATACAATTTTATTGGTACGTGTTTTATTGCCCAATATATTTGTCCGATATTTGATACGAAACAACAATTTAGTTGTAGTATTGTTTATTTTATTGAAGATGTTTCCTCTCGAGGTCAGATTGGGTTACATAATTAAACTGTCTTATAAATATTTTCAAAGGACATCTAAAGGTGTTACGGGGCGTAATGTAACATGTTACAAAGCGAGCATTCGTGCCGTCATCGTCAGTACGCGGAGAGGGAGCGTATGTGTTTTGTTTTACCCGGTTTTAGAACACGGTGTTACATGACATTCTCGCAGCGATTGTTACATTACGGCCCGTAACCAGTTTAATATCAGTAAATTTTTATCGAATAATATAAAAGTTACCCAAAGCCTGGAGATATGGCTAAAAATATGAATAATATAAACTTTGAAATTGAGGTTTTCTTTAAATAGATAATACGAAACAAACCAAGAATAATACCGACGTCCTCACACTTTGCGGCCACATTTACCACTAAACCAATTGGACATTTTCCGTTCTTCGGTATTCTGGCCGATACTTCAAAGACTTTGCAACGCAGAGCCCGGAATCTTCTAGAGTAGCGACAAGAGACGCCATCCCAACTAGTATTATAATAAACACGAAAGTCAGTTTGGGAAACGCGAGAGAAACCGCAGGCAACCATTAGTTACTTATAAAGGCGGATGCGACGAACATTTTACATAAAAAAGTGTTCGATGGATATTTTGTCAGTAGAACAATTTCTTGATTTTCGTGCCTGCGCAATGTCCGCTAAGCACAAGTTTCGTCTAATATAATTGCCTATTATATCCCACTGCTGGGCAATACAACCCTATCACTAAGCCTCTGCCACCCGTTCATCTCGCTGTCAGTGGGCTGTATCTCATAAAAACTAATATGGTGGTGGTACACAAGTGTAGGTATGACGTATTCGTCTCATCATTATCTGCATAGCATTTACACACTATATTGGGGTTGGCTTCCAGTCAAACCGGATTCAGCTGAATACCAGTGTTTTATGTGGAGCGGCTGCGTATCAGGCCTCTTCAACCCATTAACAGGGGAACTCGGTACTTCTTGGCTAGACTGGAGTTAAGTTTACTGGTTTCTAACAATCCGTAACGACTGCCAAAGATCTACAAATGACAGCCAGTACCAACGGCTTAACGTGCTTTCCGAGGCACGGAGGAGTCTCGGTATGTTAAGATGGTCACCACAGACTGACCTCGGCAAGCGTTGCTTAACCTTAAAGATCGACCCGTGCAGCTGTTATTATTTAGCCACGAGCTCATTTTAGCTCATTCAGAATTGTCACGGGCCGTTTCTTTGAGCAATAGGTAACATTCACTAGGTTTCTGTAGTCAACATATTCCCTTATAATTTCGCCATGTCTGTCTGTCTGTCCGCTGTTTAGCTCAGAGACGCTTAGAACTAGAAAGTTGGAATTTCTTGTTGGGAAGTTTTGACAATACTGTCTCGAGCAGTGGCCACCATGGTCTCTTTGCTCTGTGGCTTTTCCAACGAGCGATTGAACCATTTTGTTTTGCTAATGTACCCGGTGCCTTTTGTATGTAAAACTATATTTTCTTGAGCTCAACATAGCTCACCACAAAGTACCGAAGTATAATGACCACGGCAATATTCGTAGGTAGTGCTTCTTCGGTCTAGTAGTCGTATGCGCGACTGATGACCACGAGGTCCAGAATTCGATTCCCAATTTAGGACAAGTTTTTATTTTGTGTCTTTGCCTACATACATAACGTGAAGTACTACTAATCCTATAATTCCATATGCATGTCAGTTTATCTATACTCCACACTAATATTATTAATGTGAAAGTTTAGATATTTGAATGGATGTTTGTTACTCTTTCACGTCAGAATGGCTGAACGGATCTTGATGAAATTTGGCACAAAGGTAGATTATAGTATAGTACAGATTATAGGAATAGCACATAGGGCATTTTTTGTCCCGGGAAAATGCTCCTGGAGCTGGTGCTAGAGCCGCGGGCGGCAGCTAGTTATAAATAGTCTCCGAATAATGACAATAGGATTGCATGGCACTGAAACATAACTAGCTAAATATGGAGTGCTACTGGTACCTCAACCACTCCCTTACCTTTGGGGTATGCAGGCGTGATGTTATTCAAGAGAATCAGTCCCTGTATAGTGTCGGTAAATAACAGGAATCGCTTCGTATTTAGGACTTAAAATCGGTGAGGTGTTCATAAGACCCTTACAGTTCGCTGAATTAAGGGTTAAACAATATTACCGTTAGGTACTGACCTATGAACATTCTCCAAATATTTCTCCAAAATAAGGAAAGGGTAGTCGAAGAAGACATAGATACATTTTATGAGGAATAATCCCATTTTAATTAATTTATTTATTTATTACAAACAATTTATATTGTGTTTGATACATAATAATACATCATTCATTCCCAATAATATTATAATCAAAAAATGAACATGCACAATAAAACATGATTTTAAAACAATAATTATAAATAGCATTTTTTTTCTTTTTTATGGAAAATTGCAATATTAATATTAAATAAATTATAGGTCGTCCATTGAGTACAAGTTTTTATCCAACAGGACCGCTTTGAGGTTATCCTTAAAAGAACTGGTGTATAACAGAATTTTTAAATCCACTGGCAGTCAGCTTTCACGCCTAATCGCTGAATCGATTTTGATGAATTTTGGTTCAGAGGTAGATAGGAACCTGGAGATGATTATTGGCAAAAGTCTTCAAGTTGCGAAAATTTTACTTGAAAGCGACGCCACGGGAAAAACTACAACAAGTATGACTTTTGAACTTATAGTTTAGTTTTATTTTTTTATACTATCGGAATTAGATATAGCCATTATGTCTCCGGAGTTGCGCTAACTAATTCGTCTGACCCCTGTACCTATAGTAAAAAAAAGTATAAAAGTAAAGGGTCTTATTTTCTTGTGTCGATATAATATATTATATCGACACAAGAAAATAAGACCCTTTACTTTTTTACCGTAATGTTACCATATGTAGCAACATTTTTCCCACAGTCAACTCCAATTGAAAATGCCAAGGACTTCAAAAAAACTTGCAATATCGAAACATGTGTTGATGATGTGTTAAAGACACACCTCCTGTCATTACATGAATGACATACAAGTTGTATTGAATGCTATTCATCATGGCTGACCTTCGGATTGATGTGTGTTGAGACGTTGATGACAGGTATAAAGATGAGCTTTATATGGCAAGGATTTTAAAGGTAAGCGTCGTTTTTGGTCAGGGTCAGTTGTTATATGACCTGTGTCATCAACGATGTTTTAGTACTTGTCCATATTGCTTGATATGGTGACTTATTGCAGATACTTTGAATAAGGAATTAAGTTTAAAACAAACTACCATCGGACATCTAGACGCACTGCAAGTTACCATCCCTACCTTGTTGCTATTCCACCAATCGCACTAAACGTTTCTTAACGTCTTTTATAATGCGCACAGCAAAGGAGTAGAACTCTCTGCCTGCGTCTGTGTTTTCGAACGCATACAACCCTAATATTTTCAAAATTAGAATGAACACGCTCCTTCTGGATAAGCTCGTTCCATTGTCTCTGGGAATGACAATGATGTTGATCTATGACATAGACTAGCGTCAAGAGCAAACCCATCTTAAATAAAAATAAATTATAGCGTCAAAAAATTCGTCCTCAACGTTGTCAGCTGGTAATGTACCCAAGAGACTGGCGGCATTGCCACGTTGAATTACGTTGAACAATATTACTTTTACTGACCCATCATCATATCAGCCGAAAGACGTCCACTGCTGGACATAACACATATGAACATTCTCAAAATATTTATCTAAAATAAGCTACGGAGTGGAATTCCCTGCCAGTCTGTGTTTCCTGATAGCTACAACTTGGGAGTCTTTAAGTCAAGAGTGAATAGGTTACTTCTAGGCAAGCGTGCTCCATCTTCGACCACATCATCGCTTACCATCAGGTGAGATAGTGATCAAACGCGTGCTTATCAATAGATAAACAAAAAACCGAAAAGTATAGTTTCAGAGCATTGAAGTATTCAAGACTTCAGGATGCGCTTGAGATTTTGATAGAATCTTGAAGGCAATCAAAACATGGAACCTATGAAAATATGGTTTTATAGTTAAAGTAATTTGACCTTTTATATTAAGGTGTAAACTCCGTTTACTAAGTAATTTGTGTACATAAGGGGTTCTTCAATTCTAGAATTCCTTGGTCATGTTTCAAGGCGGACTAGTAATCCCGCGTACAAATGATTCTACGGATATAAAGTCCCGTTGTCGCTTTGTAGCGATCTGCGGGAGCCTTAAATAGCTTGAAGTCAAAGCACGCAGTACACATACGTGGCATACGCTTGCCTAAACTACTTTTATTGAATCAAAAACCTGTATTGCAATGGCGCCATCATAACACTGTATACAAATAAACACCCAAGTTATTCCATATCTTCTAATGTTAACAGGGTCCTAACACCACTCCCACGTGACGTCAAAGTCAACAGCACTGATTACCATAACTCATGGAGTCATGGTACAACATAGAACGGAGCCTAGGAACCGGTTATGGGGATCGAAAAGGAATGCTTTACATCCAAATAAGTTAACGAACTTAAATACATACTTTTTAACTTTTTTCTGAAGATTATAATGTATACTGTCTATTACCTACCAGTGTTAAGTACAAAATTGTATTAAAAATCAAATACATTAAATCCATGAACACCCTTTTAAATCAGTGTATCGTTACTAGGTAATGGATTTATTCCTTTTAAAATTATTAATGCAATAATTTTTTTGCTGACTCGATTGACCAATGATGTGGTGAGCACGCTTGCCTAGACGTAACTTATTCACTCTTGACTACAAGACCCCCAGGTTGTAGCTATCAGGATACACAGACTCCGGATATTTTTGTGATGTCAATGTATAAGTAGTTTAGGCAATGTCCTGGTGCTAAGGCAACGAAGGAGGAACTCCTAAACAGCTGGGTGCCAAAAGCCACTAGGTGATATCATTGGTTTCTATTTTTGATGTGTCCTCGCGCTTTCCTGCAATCTGTGGGAGTGATTTCGTCAAATGGGACGGAAGTGTGTATCAGGAAGCCGAGGAAGCGCGCGCTATTTGATATGACCAATGAGCGCGCCCTATTCTATTTGACCAATGAGCGCACGCAGTGGTCGAGTTGGCTGTTGGTACTTTAAATGTTAATGATGCTTTTTACCAAGGTGAGACGTCAGATGTTACACATCCTATGCGACTACTGTGAGAATCGCTCGTTTTTAATTATCTTTATACAGAGAAATCACGCGTGTTAGTAGCGGCTGCAGTTACACTGTTAAGCCTAGATTTCCTAACATTATTTTCCTGGTCTCACGCCGCCGTCGTGAGTTAACCGAGTCTTATAAGGTAATGAAAATTTACAAGTTTCATGCAAGGTTCCAACTTGGTATCTACCTGACTAACGAGTCTAACCTCCAGATGCTAGACAAAGTATTTAATATCAGCGATAACGATTGTCGAAAATTAACAAAATCGGCTAAGTGCGAGTCGGAATCCCACACGAAGGTCCGTACCATAAACCGAAAAAAAAAACACGTTTCTTCAATATTTTTTGCTGATAGAATGTGCTTTTGTTTAAAACCGCGGTACAAAAAACTTTTAAGACAATGATAGAATATGTTATATTTCTCAGAAAGAATAATGGCTAGTTTACACAGTGCGAGCTTGCGTGCGAGTAGTTGCAGTGCAGGAACTCGTACCCTTTGGACGTATCTTACGAGTTACTGGCACGTGCGAGTTAGATTGTAGCTCGCATCCGAATTACTTCAACATTTTTGCCCGCTCGCCTAACAGTAACTCGCACATGGCAGCAGCTCGGGCATCACTCGCATGGTTCGGACGCGTTCGGCAGTAGCTCGCCAGTGTCAGGCAGGCAGTTGGGAGTTGAACCTATATTTTTTGTGTTCTGCGCCTCGCAAGAGACAGGGCAGCTACTATCATTATGAACAGCTAAGACGAGCCGAGCTACTGGCATACGAGAGAGTAACTATTTACTGTCTAGTCAGTAGTTCGCACTATGAAAACGAGCTATAAGAAGCAGATGTTTTTGTCTAAAATTACTTTCGCATTGGTATTTTTCTTTCCCATTTAAGTATCTCGTCGGCTTAGGAGTGACAGAAGGGTCAACATCAGTGATTAACATACATCATACACAACAAATAAGTAAAGGTGTGTTCAAACCGGTTAGAGAACCCGCTCGGGAGGCGTCTGCTGGGATAGTTGGGCTCAGGTTATATTGGTGAGAGGTAGCGGTTTTGGTAGTGTGGGAGAAAGTAGTATGTTTTTCAATACGTTTTTTACACGAACTGAAATTTTATGTCTATTGTCTAGTTATAGTTCACTTTGTGCGTAAATTTTCGGAACAAACTTTTCAAAGGGTCATCGGTCAGTCATAGGCACACTTAAATACTAATCGACCTAAAATGCTGACAGATTTCCAGTAAAACACACAGTAGAGATTAATTGCAAGTTAAAATAAGAACACGTGAAAACCACATTATCAAGAACTAAAAAATAAGGGTTGTAAGTATTAAAATTTATATAAATTAACCATTTATATAAATTTTATCATCAATCAAGCCGATAACAATTATTTTATCTATTTCATATTATAAGCACGTGATTAATATTTTTTTAATTGATTTTCATAGTTTTCACATGGCGACTTCAACTTCAAATATCTCGGCAACGTGACACTTTAGGGCATGCGTTCATTTTTTTTGTTTAAGTGCCCTCTAGACATATTTATACATGTCTTAAGTGAGCCGCTATTTTGAAATAAATGGCGGGTAGTGGCTATGCCAGCTCCCTACAAAAATGTTCGAATCCCTTTGTAATAATATTTTTTGGCGAAATTGGATTTTCAGGATCCGGCTCTGGGTGTCTTATGAAACAAGCACTAATGTCTGAGATACACAAATAAAACAAACAAACCTCTCAATTTCAAATACCAAAACAACTATTTTAAATTATTTCGATCTCAGCTGTCATACCGAATCCAAACAAATTCTCCTCAAAAAACTTTAGAACTATATCAACCTGCCCGCCGCTCCCGCTCCTGCTTATCAACAAGTCCTCTCCCAAACGCCGGCGGAGTCAGTGACACGGCGCGCGCGCAGCCTTCGTCCGTCCGCCTCAGATACAAGCTCCTCTCTTAGATCATGGCTTGCTATACTTTTGTGTTCGAAGATTTTTAGTTAATTATTCCATAATTATGATCAAATACTTAGTGGAAATCTTCTAATTGATGTAGATATTGGAATTAAAGTTGGATTTTAAACAACCTTAACTCATAAATTCACAAACCTGCCCATAGTGTCATTTGTCTATAGCGAGATAAGGTATCAAATAAATTTAAATACTTGAAACTTATTAAGAGATGAGTTTGCTCTTGACTCTAGTCTAGGTCATAGATGACAGAGACAAAGTCGACGATGGAGCGAGCTTACCCAGAAGAAGCCTGTTCACTCTAATTTTGAAGAGATTAGGGTTGTATGCGTTCGGAAACACAGACGCAGGCAGAGAGTTCCACTCCTTTGCTGTGCCCATTATAAAAGATGTTTGGAAACATTTATTAATTGATAATTTAATTTCATGGAACTGCATATTACTAGTTCAGCTATCAAGCCTCCACAAGGCTTAGCCTAGAACCTTTTACAATCGATATTGTATGATTGTTATGTACAATACTTTGTATATGTCACCGGAAAATGGCAAACGCCGTGAGGTTGTTAAATATCGCGTGAAATTGTAAACTATCTTTTCTAAATATAAGACACGGAAATATTGGAAACTATTGAATTTGGATGGATTTATTGTATACAAAATGATTTTTTCATAATATATCGAGAAATTATAATCTAATAAAGATTGCCATACAACGTGGCAATGCCGCCAGTCTTTTGGGTACACTTCCAGTCGACAGCGATGCGGATGAATTTTTGTCGCCATGTTTTAGGGTTAATTTAGTTAGGTGTTTTTATATTTTATTTCTAGTGTATGAAGTTAGTTAAGTATTTATTAAAACAGATGCAAATATCTATGTAGATAAACATATAAAAAGATTTATTACAACCTTACAGGGTCTGCAATTTTCCGGTGACATATATAATATGTATAAACGATACAGGGTACAGAGTACATGGATGAGACCATTGAAATTTTTGGAGCATTTAAAGTTGTACGTGTCCACCGGTAACGCTCAACAATCTCGAGATTCTCCGAGCAGACCATGTGAGGTATTTAGGCTTACACCTGGACAAACGACTAACTTGGCAAAAACATATCATCACCAAACGAAAACAATTGGGATTGCAAATACGGAAATACTATTGGTTAATAGGGCGCCGGTCACAACTATCAATGAGCAATAAACTTCTTTTGTACAAAGCAATACTAAAACCAATCTGGACCTATGGTATCCAATTATGGGGGACAGCCTCTCACTCCAACATTGAAATAGTACAAATATTCCAGAACAAAATGCTGCGGATGATAACCAACGCTCCCTGGAGTCCCTGGTATGTGACAAACGAACAGCTGCATCACGACCTTCAAGTACATACTGTCAAACAAGAAATTCTACGACATACAAAAACCTACAAAGAGAGGATCACAAACCACCCAAACCGCTTAGCAAAAGTCTTGATAAAGGAAAACCACGCACCTCGTAGACTAAAACGAAAAATGCCCCAGGACATACCTAAATCACAATAAAGTAAAGTAGGATGTGACCCAGGTCATATTCCGAGCACGCCATTACAGACCCCGACCAACCAGCTACTAAATGTCCCAGTGTGTGACAGAACGTAGTGTTTAAATAAACAAAACAAAAAAAAAAAGTTGTACGTACAATATTTTGTATCTAACATAGTATGACGTGTAAAGTACATTACTAATTTTGCAATTAACTCTCCCAAATGCGTTCTTATTCACTTCACTAATCATCGAAGTAATCAATCACATTTAACCAAACTGTGATTAGTTTCCATAACTTCAGCAACCCGGTTTGACTTGTCGCAAATCGATGCATTTGCAATTACCAACGTTGGCTGTAAAAAAGTGACAAATAGCACCAATTTTCCCGATGTCGGGGAATTGCAAGCGATTACTATTTCGTAGTAAATGTTCGCGATTTCTTATGATCCAATCATAGTTTGAAATCATGGTTTACTGCGTAATCTTTTGATGACTTTATATACGTAACATAACGTAACGTCACGACTGGATTTCACGAGGGTTTAGGCAGAGGAACCTGTGTAATAGTGTCTGAATTAATGGTGTTTGAGTTTAGTTAGAATGTTTTTTCTTATCCTTTTGAATGTCAGAGCATCGGCGTGCCCCCGACGCCAAGCCGAAATTCTTCGTACTTTTGTCACATATTTGTGACGTTTGGCGTACAGGGCACGCGCTTGCTTATCATGACTACGTCACAATGGCGGTATGGTCTTTTTTAACCTTTTGAATGCCAGAGCATAAACGCATCGGCGTGCCCCCGACGCCAAGCCACAAATTCGCCGTACTTTTCGTCACATATTTGCGACGTGGGCACGCGCTTGCTTGTCATGTACGTGACAATGGCGTTCAAAAGGTTAAGTTTCATTCTGTCTGTACACACTCTGTCTACGTTTCTCATCCTACTCTTCTGTCGCAGGTCTACTGAAAACTTGGAAAATAAGCAATACCTTTGTGCCCTTCTCTTTGTATATAATATTCTCTTATAATTTATTTGTGGTACATACATAAATAAATAGGTACTAAGTTTATGTTCTATTCTCGCTCCCTGTTACATGGGGACCGAGAACAGAACCCTATTACCACCAACCAGGTCCAACTCCACATTTCAGAATGTACTGTTGTAATTCCAGATTCAAAAACTCAATTACACTTGTCCCGGCCAGGAAATCGAACCACCACGGCCACTAGACCAACGAGGTAAAATACCAAAGAAATATGGAACTTAAACATAAGCTAAGGAGTGGAATTCCCTGCCAGAGTCTGTGTCTCATGATTGCTACAACCTGGGAGTCTTTCAATCAGGAGAGAATAAGTTACTTTTAAGCAAGCGTGCTCCATCTTCGACCACATCATTGCTTACCATCAGGCCGCTTACAATTATGTAGCATATTTAGTCACTGGCAGCCAGTGCAGCCACAGCGCTATTAAACATTCGAAATAATCCAGAATTCCCCTTCTAAATCACATTTAATTCCCAGAAAACTAAAGCCAGCTTGCTATCTATTGTTCTTCGGACAAGCATCTAACCAGTTTCCCGGATACCGCTAGTCGAGATTATCGTATTGCCCGGAGGATCAAACGGGGCTCGAACATGAACCTTTGGTCGTGATGCCCGCTTCACCTAAGGGGATGTGTCATATTTAATATTTCTGTGGTTGATATTGGTGTGATCGGGTTATCTACATATTTGAAAGAAAAAGTTGCTGTCTTGCTTTTTGTTAGGGTTCCGTACCCAAAGGGTAAAAAAGTGTAAAATCTACCACGCATGCTTTTTTTTTGTTTTTTTTTATTTTTTTTTTATTTAATATGGGTTTGCTCTTGACTCTAGTCTAGGTCATAGATGACAGAGACAAAGTCGACGATGGAGCGAGCTTACCCAGAAGAAGCTTGTTCACTCTAATTTTGAAGAGATTAGGGTTGTATGCGTTCGGAAACACAGACGCAGGCAGAGAGTTCCACTCCTTTGCTGTGCGCATTATAAAAGACGTTTGGAAACGTTTAGTGCGAATTGGCTTGCTTTGCAAAAGAGGAAATCTGGCACAACGGCACACTATAAATGATAATAGTGCAAGTAAATAAATAAACGGGGGACGAGTATGGAAAACAAGAATAGTACAAATTATATTATGGAAAAAAAAGACAGTACCACTCTTTATTGTACCTTAAGGTGAAAGCGCCAGGGTAACCCGCGAAATTCAAATTTCCACACGTTTTTTGCATTTTGCAGGTCAGTGTCAGGTTGTATGTTGATAAAATACCATTGGCGACTGTAACAAACATGGCTTTACTGAGTTATAATAATTAAAATTATGTGTGACTGTAAAATAATTACATTATATTATGTTAGTATAACGACCGCTTTAAGGGTTTCAACATTCAAGACGAACCGAGTAAGGTGTACGTGATGTTTCTGTTTTATTTTGTTTATTAATTGATAAATAACAGAAATTATAATAAAGTTTTTATCTCTGAGGGCCAGGGCCAATAGGGACTTTTTAATCCAGTAAAAGGCAAGATTCCTTTGAAAAGATAAGCCATAAAAATGGAAGAAAAATTTAAATTGATTTTACATTTTCTTTATAAAACCCTAAACGAAACACGATTCAAGCAATTCAAAACTCCTACTAGTATCTTTATAATATCTTCGACAATTTCTTAAAAAAGAATCTCCAATCAGAACGTATTACAAGCCCATGCGCACGCGCAAGCCTCGCATTCCCGATGCCGCCGAGATTATCCGATTGTTCTTATAGATAGGGGCGTAACGGTAAAATAAATTGTATTATAGCGGCCGTATGGCGTGTATTGTGGGTATAGACAATGTAGACTATGACTGACTGGTTGTTTGAAATGGGATTTAATTTTAGGCTTTGTGATTTTTTTTTTTGAAGTACTTAGTATCTTGTTTTGCACGATGTGGTATTTCGTTTAGAAAAATCTCAGTAGTAATCTACAAGTTTTTTTTTAGGCTCAGTGGTTTTTGATATAATGAATAATTTTAAAATTATGATAAAAATAAATTAGGGCCCTCCACAATAAGCTAGTACTTATTCGATATTTCACATTTTTAGCACATTCGAGTTTGAAAACAAAAAGTTTTTTGTTTTCAATTTTTGAATTTGTTTCACAAAAGTCAAAATCTATTAACTTTTTCAACTGAAAATGTAGGTTTAGAGGAAATTGGCTATGACAGACAGACCGTCTGATACACAAGTGGTCCTATAAGAATTCCATCCAGACGTACGGAACTCTAAAGACACAAAACGGAAATCTTACATGCCATGTCATAGCCGCCACTTTACACCGACTTTATTAAAATTATAATTGTTTATAAAAGAAAACTGAATAAGTCGTTAAAATAATCTCTCCGAAGTGTTACTTTCAATTAACAAGGCCCTTGGGGTATTGACGGGGGAAGCAAGTCTATTAAAAATGTCAACCAAAGAAAAACGTGCGAAGTTTCTTTTTAATTAATTTAATCTTATCGGCCTTTCACATTTTTCGTCTTGTTTTATTGCATCGGACAATGTCTGGAAATCTGCGAGTTTGAAAACAATTAGATGTCCTCAAAACGTCCAGTTAATGGCATTAATTGATCGATATACAGGAAACATTTGTCTAGTCTTAACATTTTGTATTCTACTTAATTATAGTACCTGGATGACCGAGCGTTGCTCGTTTTTTTGTTTTTGGTAAACGTTTTCTAAAAATGAAACCTAGCTAGATCGATTTATCGCCCCCGAAATCCCCTGCATACTAAATTTCATGAAAATGGAGTCGTTTAAAGGTATTAGTTTTTTAGTTTGTCGTAAGTTTAGTTTATTTGTCATTTTTAGTTATAATTGTTAATAATACTATGTTTCTACTAATTGAATAAATAAAAATAATTGAAACAAAAAAAAACTTCACTACATACCTGTCATCATCATATCAGTCAAAAGACGTCCACAGCTGGACACAGGCCTCCCCCAAGAGGGGGTTTGCCATTATCGCCACGCTAGGCTTTGGTTGGCGATCGCAGTGTAGCTGCAATGCACAGAGAATGCTGCTGCCCATTCTCTGGTGAGTCCCTTAGTCGCCTCTTACGACACCCACGGGAAGTAATGGGATGGTGCTATTGTTTTACGTCCGACAACTGGGCAAAGGCCTACTCCATTCTTTCCATTGTCACTTACCGGCTCTGCGCCACTTCTTGCCAATTCCTAAGGAAGCATTCCAAGCCGTCCGGCCATCTCTTTCATGGTTTTCCGCGACTCCAACTCACGATTTCAGGACCCCAGTTTTATTGTGAAAAAAATGAGATGATATAATCGTACCCTGGTTAATGAAAATCTCGATTCAAACGAACAGGACGACTATCTGGCATCACAACACAGTGGGACATATTCTTATCTGCCCTACACTATGGTCCATGACAGGCCGTGACACGTCAGTCATGCCTCGCCCACTGTTACTTACCGAGGCGGTATTAACGCCCTGCACAAGGATGTGGCGTCGCTTCTCATTCAAATGGCCTTAGCCGATAGATGAATGTGGGCATAGAGTAGGGAAGAAACAGAGGCGGTAGGGTTTTTGTGAACTTATAAATGTCTCGAATTAGATATGGGATTGGTGTGTTGTATAGAAAGTTATTATTTATACTGTCAATAATTGGCGAACTCCTAACAGCCCCTTAAAAATACTGGATTTAAGTATAGCAGTTCTTATGACGGAGCTACAGATAGATCCTACAAAATGACGTAATCACGCCAAAAAAGCACCGATATCAATCAAGCAATGTTGAAGTGTTTTCAAAAGGACAAATAAAAACTGTAAGAAGTTTTTTAACCTTTTGAACGCCAGAGCATAAACGCATCGGCTTGCCCCCGACGCCAAGCTACAAATTCACCGTACTTTTTGTCACATATTTGTGACGATTGGCGTACAGGGCACGCGCTTGCTTGTCATGTATACGTGACAATGGCATTCAAAAGGTTAAGAAAAATATACCAAAAGAATTGGCATAGATACGAACGAGGTACAAGAAAGGAACAAACATGTTATGAGACTCTCATAACTTTAAATAATATAATATAGATTTTAAAATAAAATCTATGTTGGTAAAGTTATAACCGCCTCTACACCTGCATACTTACTCTATGGCAACCATCATCCGATTTCAGTATAAAAAGGCATTATATGTGGCTCATATCAGAAACTACCGCTCACAGACTTAACAAGTGGGATTAACATTATGTATGCAAGATACTGATGCAATTAGATATGGTTATATATGTATCTTTTAGATATACGGGGCATACTAATTTTGTTTAGGGCTGTTAGATAGGCGTGTTTGTAGATATCGCGGCATTTTTTCCTTAGGTAAAGTTGGTTTAAACTTTGTGGCGATAGTACGGAAAAATATATATGTTCTGACAAAATTGAATTTAACTTGCTTCGTTAGTTAGTATGTATAAGCAACTGCTCCGTTGGTCTTGCGGTCGCATGCCGCGACTGCCGAGCGTGGAGTCCTGGGTTTGATTTCGAGGTCGAGCAAAAAGTGTAATTGAAAAGTGTAATTGGGTTTATGCAATAGGAATTTCTCAGTAACAGCCCGAAGTTTGGAAGTTGGTGGTGTGGCATCCTCATGGCTCGGAAAGCACGTTAGCCGTTGGTCCTGCGACAGATCTCTCTGCGATCGTGTCGGGTTGCCGTCCCATCGGAATATGAGAGTGATGGAAGAGGGAGTGCACCTGTGTTTGCGCCCACACTTGTGCACTACAATATGTCCCGCTATAATATGGCCAGTTAAGATTGGCCGCCATGGTCGAAATCGGCCAGGAGGAATTTATTTTTATACTCCCGTCTTGTAACTGAATTTAAAAACCGTTATTTGGGAATTATGGTTTTTAAAATGAGTTCCGTTTGAGCTGAAATTTGGCATACACGTGTGGTTTGGATGACAATGCACTGATAGCAATGTGAAATCATAAAAAAAATGTTCTTGAAAAAATTATCTTGTATCTATTCTTGCGTCGACCACAAATAAATTGGAATAAGAACGGAAGGAATTAACAAGGTTAAGGTTAATTACAATTGGACATCCATTACCCTACTGCGCAAGCAAATGTAAAACATTGAATTTACTAACGACAATTTATCAATCCGGCATCGAAAAGGTAAATAACATCGTTCTACAATAACCCACAATATTTTTTCTCGGTACAATATCCCAAACTTTGATTAAATACCCTTAAAACACTCCAAAAAGCTAACTCCACGAGATTAAAGCCCCTATACTCCGAAATTATGTCCTAAAAATAGTTTCATCCTAAAATGATGCCCCAAAACCGGGTTTTCAGGATGAAATACAGCATATTAAGTTTACACAAGGCGGGTAATGACTTCAGCGCTGAATTTTATCGTCTCTTTGACGGTACGCACCCAATTTTGCTAATAGCTCTTTTGGAAGTTTTTGCTAAGTCATATCCAGGCATCCTACGTGTTTGACCCGGTTTTGTACACTGCCTTTTGTTCTTTGCTTTGCAAAAGGATGTATAGAAAGTTTTGTTTCGAATTTATTAGCCAAGAACATTACTAAGACCCTAAAGTTTGCAGACAGGCTAAAACGGTTGTCATGACAACTTTCGTGCTGTTATCTTTGGCAGTGTTACATCATAGGAAAATATAATATGTGCAAACAAATAAATCCTCTTGTAAAATCGTTGCCATAACAACCGATATTTCCCACTTCCGGAGAATAAAACCTGATAGAAAATGCTTTGAAAACATGCATACTAAGGAGCTTGAATCTTGATCTGCTTGCTACAATAAGCTTTAAGAAAGACCTTAAATGACAATAGAAGAGACACACACTTAGTTTTTAGCGTACCTAAATTTTTTTTTATTTATATGTACCATGCGTGTTTCATCTAAGTGCTAAATAAATATTTTTCTGTCTTTCTTTCCCTTCTCCTTTGCGTACACTTTTTTGGTTCAAGCTCGCCACACTATTCCCCCAATATTTAACTGCAACTTTTGTAGAGCCGGATCACAAGGTGGCCACCACCAGAACAGCACCGAGACTATGTCGACGAGTCCCGGAGAAAGGATTTGACTATTTTGGAAATAAACCCACAGCTGGACATTTGCGTCTTCTAAGGTTGCCACATCAACTCAAAGTCAAAGTCAAAACGTTTATTTCAATTAGACCATTAAACGGCACTTTTGAACGTCATCATTTCAGTTCAGTAAAATAATAGTATTACATTAATAAAGAGACTCTACTGTCCATTCGGAAAGGTAGATTCTTATGGAGAAGAACGGACAAGAAACTCCATAGTTACTCTTTTCAAATAATGGTTTTACAAAATTTGGTACCTATACAAAAATTAATTTAATATTATGTGAGGATGATGCACCCAGAGTGTGCTACTTATTGGAACATAGTATTAACAACTGTTCCAGCACTTGTCGTTATATTCAGCTGACATCTCTAGTCAACTCTATGTCATCTTTTTTTTTTTTTTTAAGGATGGGAAATCATCAAATGACTTCTTCCGCTCTGGGAGGAGCGGAAGGGCGTGTCAGACTCTTACTGACTTAAACCCATCCGTGTTCCTTCTAAAACCCTTTGCGTTCCAGGGCCGCGGTGACTCTTTCGAACAAATTCCGCAACCCTGGCAGTTCCGCAACCCTGGCAGACCTCTATGTCATCCACATTGTAAAGGGTGAAATATTTGGCAAATGATTGCTTCTCATGCAAATTATTAGAGCAAGTTCATTCCTGCTGAACAAGCAATGCAGATTGTAGAACAACCACACAAATACTATTTTAAACAGGATGCCACGCTAAAGTTCTGAGCATTAGGCTACTTAGCTCCGTAATGCACGTCTCGCTTAGCAACTGATTTAATTAAACGCCGCCATGTTTGTGGACAGCGAGATAATTCAGATGCAACTATGATGACGATGGTTGTTGATGATGAGTGTTTTTGGTCAATTAAGATTTGACAGAACGTTGCAAAGTTTCAACGTGGTAGTCAAAGTCAAAACGTTTATTTCAATTAGGCCATTAAACGGCACTTTTGAACTTTAGTATAGGTAGATGATGAGTGTTTTTGGTAAGTTAAAATTAGAGTTCCCATTATGCAGATTCGAAGTGGTTTCGATTAGTTAAAAGGTGTGGTCTATAGTAGATGAGGAAACTTCTTAAACGTGCTCCTCCAGATGACTAAAGTGCCCAAATTTATTTGGTTCGGAGACAGATTATTAACTTTTACTATTTTTTAGCGACAAGGCAGAAAACCAGTCTCGGGCAGACGCTTTATGTAAAATACTGGTACTCAGCTGCATCCGGTTAGACTGCAGCTGATCCGAAAACAGATTGTTTTTTTTATAGAAAACGCAACATATTACGTTATGATATTTTCATATTCTTCTGCCAAGCCACCATCATCTGCCTAGCCTATTCCCAACTATATTGGGGTCAGCTCCCAGTCAAACCAGATTCAGCTGAATACCAGTGTTTTAAGTGGAGCGGCTGCCTACCAGACCCTCAAAACCCATTAATTAGGTAACACAGTACTTCTTGGCAAGACTGGTATCAAATTTTCTGGCTTCTGACAACCCATAACGACTGCCTAAGATCTACAAATGGTAGCCGGGACCAACGGCTTAACGTGCTTTCCGAGGCACGTAAGAATCTCGGTATGTTAAGACGGTCACTCATCCACAGACCGACCTCGACAAGCGTTGCTAAAACTTGAAGATCGACCCGTGCAGCTTGCCAACTTGCCAACGATTGAATCCCTTAACATACCCCATTAGATTGAAGGTGACTAGCTCACAAAACACGAACCTAATAAACTCCCAAAGACTCCTTAAAGACCTCGCTAACGATACCTACTCCGGCAAGTAAAATAAAACCTTTGGAGCAGCATATTATGGTAGCTCTTGGAGTATAAATTATCGAAAGCGATGTACAGCCGTGTGTAATGGGCGAGCCAAGGATTATTTATCGCTAGAGCGTGGGGATTGGCGGGGTGGGGTCGTGGTGGGAGCGGGAGCGGAAGTTAGAGCGGAGTTGTTGTTGAAGAATTTTTAAGTAGCAGGTGTTTAGGATCTTCTGACAACTGTTAACGCCAAATTTTAGGCTGAAGATAAGGAGGACCCCTTCTTCTTCTTCGGAAAAAAGGATACTATGTAGGTAGGTATTCTGGAAGATGGAAAGATAAGGGTCAAGTTTCTGCTCCATTTGAGCAGAATCTTCCGTCTTGCGCACTTCTGGACTGCAAAATGAAGTTTCTTTGATTAATTGTTTTAGTGATTTTATACGAAAATTATACGGATTAGCGAAAGTAAAAGCGGTAGTATCTTCTGCAGTATATTTAAAGTTTACAGTAGGTACTGATGAATAACTAAATGACGGATATTTTTGTAGGTGTTATTTTTTCTAGAAGAAAATAATATACTTAACCCTTTAACTCCCCCGCTCGCTCAAGCACTAAGGTACAAACCTAAAGCAGCTTTAACAGCGTTAAGCTAAAGAGCGCCGGTAATGATGGTATTGATGTACATTAATTATGTATACAATGCACGTGAAACTGATGTGGCTGATGAAAGTGATATACTTATGTGACAGAACATTAAAACCACTTACGGCCGGTCTCAATAACGTTGAACTACCTTTAACCAACTGTCAAATCTACCTAACCAACTGTCAAATACTAACCAACTGTCAAATTAGCTACCAACAGTAGCTGAAACGTCATGTTACAAAGGCAAAAATGACGTTTCAGCTTCTTTTGGTAGCTAATTTGACAGTTGGTTAAAGGTAGATACGTTATTGAAACGGGTCGTTAGGTAGATCAAGAGGAAGCTTTCTTTTGATAGGCCTAGGGTAGCTTCTTCTTTGAATATCGATACGCGGCGCGGGCCCTCAGATTAGCGCCTAGTGATCACGTTCTGCCGTGCATAGCGAGGCTCAGGAGATGAGGAGAGACCCCTTTACAGCTGGTTGGAATAACGGCCGCCATGGCCCACGCACAATGGTCCAACATCAGGACTAAGTGCGGAAACCATACCCCAATAGATAGATAGACCCCTTTACAGTCTCCCCAGGGATGTGCACTAACAAGCGTTACAAACATGCTTGCGGTCTATGAAGAGGTAACGAGGCCCTATGTGCTGATGGTGGTCACCGGTGAGGTACTAGTGAGGTAAAAATCCCACACTCCCTCCAGGTGCCTTTTAAAGGTTTCCCCCAATAACAAAAAGCAAAAAGGTAGCCACGTTTATTGCGGGATCGGCCGCGTTGTTCACTTTGTGAATCCGGGAATTGGTAGAGCCTCCTAATAATATTGCTATTATTCTAGGAAACTCTCATTGGCGGTTCGGGAAATTCGAAATTGTATCGAAGAATTGGTATTGGATGATAGACCGCCATATCGGCAAATATGTTTGTTTGTGTCATTATAATTACATTTGGTAGTATCAGTGATATTATACCTACTTGACACAGAACATTAGTCACATATTTGAGTGCCCTGAGTGCCCATATACCTGTACTTTGGGGGAGTTAATGAATGCCACCGATGCTGCAATTAACTTGGCTACGTTACCCACCAGGCCCAATTTTTTTTTTGTGCCCGTGTCATTTTATATCTCCACAAACCTTTGTTGATGAGTAGAGAATGCCAAAGAAGGAAAGCAGACTCAATAGTCCGCCTTTGAACCTTTGTGCTGCATGCAATTTTAATAAATAAATGTTATAGCTTATGTATGTGGTTTGACTGGAAGCCGAACCCAATATAATTGGGAAAAGGCTAGGCAGATGATGAGCTTATGTATGTGTGTGTGTGTTATGCCAGTGTCAGTTATAAACTAGCATTCAATCACAACGGTGGTTTATCAGAGGCTGAGTGACAGTCTGTCGGGCGAAGACGATTGTAAAAACGACAAAAATGTATGACATTGACAACGTAATGACACGTGAACAATCCCTTATATTTTGGTATATAGACAATCGCATTCGTTCATAGTATGTCACTTTATCTGGAGCGGATAATATGCAGACAGTTTGGGAGTATGAAACTATGTACCTGGATAAACACAGTTACATTTTTGCACCCTTCATCCAGGTTTAAAAGCTTTATAAGCCTACGGGTGCATCCGCAGCCACAGCCTACGTTAATAACCATCCGGTACAACAAAAAGACGACCACAGCCTAAACCGCAGAGCAACAGTTAATCCATAACAGAGTACAAATCCGTACATTACAAACGAAATATACATCTACCGTTTAGTAACCCGTGTTTTATTTCTAAGGACGCATACTGGATGCTTTCAAATATGAAAATGGATGTTCTAGCTTATTCCTGCGACTTCGCTCTGAGCCTATCTCCTCTCCGGGATAGGTTTTATCATTAATCTTCCTTTCTATTAGTAAAACAACTTTCGTAATCGGTTCCGTACTTTCAAAGATTCGACTTTTTTTTTTTTCTATTTCGACTGGCCTGTTGGTCGAGTGGTTAGTGACCCTGACTGCTATAACGGAGGTCGTGGGTTCGATTCCCACCCAGGACAAATCTTTGTGTGATGAGCATGATCATTTGTTCTGTGTCTGGGTGTAATTTGTCTATAATATGTATGTATTTAGAAATATATAAGTATGTTTATCAGTTGTCTGGTTGCCATAGTACAGGCTCTGCCTAGTTTGGGATCGGATGACCGTGTGTGAGTTGTCCCAGGATATATTATATATATTATATTATAAAGATCACTTTCAAAACCAAACAACTAAAAAAAAGTCTTAACTTAAAATAAAAATAAAGATAGAAAGGAAGAATAAGTATTTAATTGCCACAAAACGGCATATATACATACACAACGTCGCTTTTCTAACACCGCGGATGTCAAAACCTGTAACTTTTCAGGAGAGCAAATAAACTGTTAAACAGCGCGTAATTCAGATTTGACAACAACTGAGTTAGTCGCTGTTGCTATGGCAATAAAACTGACTAAATTAACGTATACGCGATGTTTTTCTTTTTGGAATAACTGATCTCCATCGTTACAAACTCTCGTGTTTGATTCATCAAAATTCATCATCTGCCTAACCTTTTCCCAATTATATTGGGGTCGGCTACCCGTCAAACCGGATTCAGCTGAATACCAGTATTTTATGTTGAGCGGCTGCCTACCAGACCTCCACAACCCATTAACTGGGTAACACGGTACTCCTTGGCAAGACTGGTGTCAGATTATTTGGCTTCTGACTATCCGTAACGACTGCCAAAGATGCACAAATGACAGCCGGGACCAACGGCTTAACGTGCTTTCCGAGGCACGGAGGAGTCTCGGTATGTTAAGATGGTCACCCATCCACAGACCAACCTCGGCAAGCGTTGCTTAACCTTAAAGATCGACCCATGCGGCTGTCATTATTTAGCCACGAGCTCCTCCATCATTGATGATCATGATTCATCAAAATTAATATTTGTAAATATGTGAGCACCATTTACCCAAATTTCTTTAGAACATGAATAAGTTTACCTCCGCTGGTAATACTTTGTTCCTATAAGTAGCACACTCTGGGTGCATCGTCCTCACATAATATTAAATTAATTTTTGTATAGGTACCAAATATTGAAAAATCATTATTTGAAAAGAGTAACTATAGAGTTTCTTGTCCGATCTGCTCCATAAGAATCTACCTTTACGAATGGACAGTAGAGTCACTTTATGAATGTAATATTATTATTTTACTGAACTGTAAATGATGACGTTCAAATTGAAATAAATGTTTTGACTTTGACTTTGGTACGTCCTGCGGTTCCCTACCGAATGACATATGAAACGTATTTCGATCAAAATTAGAATTCTGCGGTGTTGGAACTTAAGCGACGATAAATTTATTTTGCTTAAACTAAACCCTAAACCATAGACCCCGACTTCGAGAACCCTGGTAAAGTCGCAGTGTCGACAAAATTTGTCGTAGCTAAAAGTCGCAAATGTGCGGGAACACGATGTTTTAGCGCTAAAGTATCTATTGTGCGTACAGGCTTACAGTCGGGACACAGCAAAGGATTTACTTCCACAATAACATGAAACCGTTGAACATTCTAACGTAATACCCGACACATTCTCCGAGGACAAGGATCTAGAGACGCAGGAATGTTTTATTTTTCTGTAGGGACAAAAGATTTTATATCATCAGAAAAGTGACAGAGTCTGGGTTTCCTGATAACTACAGCCTGGGAGTCTTTAAATCAAGAGTGAATGGGTTACTTCTAGGCAAGCGTGCTCCATCTTTGACCACATCATAGCTCACCAACAAGGGATAGTCAACTATAAACAGTTAAAAAAAAATACCTAAAAAATTATACTTGACTTCTAGTTATTTAGGAGTAGGGCTCGCATTTACTGTCTAAATATCCGCAAAAGTCACTCGCGTTCAAAAGTTCGTAGACAAAAAATACCCATCTGCCGAGACTCTTCCACCAACCTCATATCCACGTACAGTTTACATACAATAAAATGATACAAAGAACACAATGAGATTCATAAGAAAAACACACAATGTCGCTAAACATGGTACTTTCATAAAATAATATGTACCTACTCGCCACAAAATAATGTGCTCCGTACAGCCCACAAAAGCTAAAAAGGCGCTATCTCACAAAATTTGAAAATTGGGTTTTTTTTTTGTATCGCAGAGCATATTAAACATTCCGCATGCGATGGACAAGAGATAGTCAAAAACTTGTAACTTTATTAGACAATCGAAAAAAACATTAAAGATACATTTACATGAAAAATGCGAAATTAGCTCAGTCTGTTTGTTTGTTTGTTATGAAATTCAACGTACAAATATAGGATCTGACGAAAGACTAATGAATTTTTTTATCAAATACCACTCGGGCAAAGCCGTGGGTTTGTAAACAACTTGAAAACGAGCATACTTCATGTACACAAATGTACAGAGGCGGACTTAATGCCTCAGGCATTTTCTACCAGTCAACCTTTGTGTGATGCAGTGACAAATAGTGGTAAGTGCAATGTGAAAAAAGGAGAAACCACCAGAAACGCGATTAATATTACATACTGCTTTACAAATAATCCAGTAAGTAGGTAGGTATGTCAATACATGAGTTTATTTATTAACCTTCCAATTTTTATACTATTATAAATTATAGTATACCAATTGGAAGGTTCAAATTATAGTATACCAAAAGGAACCAGAAATAGTGTATGTGGTGTTATCCTTTAAGTAAATGTTACACTTAGGCATATATTTATTTTGTTTACTATTTTTGTTGTTTGTAACACCTCTTGTATTTCATTCATATTCCAGCAAAGAAATGATTTTGATTTTTTTATTTATTTGTATTTTGATACACTTTCTGTAAATTTGTTGTGTAAAAATAACTATTTAATTAAATAAAATCATCTTTTACAAAAAAACAAGTTTTCTTGAAAATCACTTTACTTGAGTTACCGCTTTTTGTTTCCGAGGGCAGTACGACTACTGTGAGTTATTACCTAAAATAATGATCAATTTGTCTGATACAGGCATTTTGTTAGAAATAATATGTCCTATTATGAATAGGAACGGAGTTTTTTCGGATAAATTATGTTGTATTGACTTTTTTTATGAAAGACTTGCTGTTGCCTTCGACTTCGTCCGCTACAAACTCGTAAAACAGCACAAAAGATAATTCCATGGGATTTTGTTTTTTTTTTGCGCGGAAACATAACTCATACCCGAAAATAAAAGTAGCCTAAGTTAATCCCTGTAACATCAACTAACTGACAGTTACAGTCTCGTGAAAATCGGTGCAGCCGTTTCGGAGATTAGCCGGTACAAACAGACAGACAATTTTTATTTTTTTGTGATATTATATACTTTCATCTGCATTTAATATAACTTAGTTGTCTGTTACTTTGATATTACAAACAAACACTTCAGTTTTAGTTATATACTAGCTGTCATTTGTAGATCTTTGGCAGTCGTTACGGATTGTCAGAAGCCAGTAAATCTGCCACCAGTCTGTCCAAGAAGTACCGTGTTACCCAGTTAATGGGTTGTGGAGGTCTGGTAGGCAGACGCTCCACGTAAAATACTGGTATTCAGCTGAATCCGGTTTGACTGGAAGCCGATCCCAATATAGTTGGGAAAAGGCTAGGCAGATGATGATGATAACGAAGTTGTTTTTCATAGATTGAAAGCTACACTATTGCTGAGTACTATAGGTCCTCCTGTTATAAACCCTGGGAAACTAACTGCAGGTTTCCGTAGCAACCGGAAAAAGGAAGTTTTCACTGTCACCCATCTGAAAACTGACCTCGCCAAGCACAGCTTTACTTTGCCGATCTTTGAAAACTTACTGTTATTATTTTAACGAGCCTCTTAGTATTTATGTCTAAACATTATTCGTAAATAACAATGGTAGGTATGGTAAGTAGGTATATATTAGATATTTCTTTTCCAACAAGAAAAATAATAGCTAAAACCCGTTCCATAATAATAATTGGGCATTGAAAATGTTTGCTATTAAAACAAATATATTTTATCTACCAAAAAATACACATTGTATCTAACCAGGAATTTTCTGTGGATAAATATCTTGTAATAAGGAAACATTATAATTTCGGTCGTTACAACAACTGACAATATAAATAATGCCAGGAAAAACATTATTTCTTCACTTCTTCTTTTATCATTTTTTTTTCATGAACTTTTTAGGGTTCTGTGCCCGAAAGGTAACCAACGAAATCCTGTTAATAAACCTCCGCTGTCCGTCCGTCTGTCTGTAAGTTGTAGACAGCTGAAATTTTCACAGATTGTGTATTTCTATTGACGTTGTTGACGACAGTTTTCATTTTTAATTTATTATTAGTATTATTTTTTATTCATATATCATCGGCCTACTATAAGAAGTCACTAAGAGACTTTAACATCATTAAAGTAAATCGCACATTATGTTTTTTTTTATTTATTTAATATGGGTTTGCTCTTGACTCTAGTCTAGGTCATAGATGACAGAGACAAAGTCGACGATGGAGCGAGCTTACCCAGAAGAAGCCTGTTCAATCTAATTTTGAAGAGATTAGGGTTGTGTGTGATATGACTTTTTGAGAATGTGTCATTTTAATAGTGTGACCATTTTGCTAGTGTGGCATATTGAGAAAATACATTTTGCGAGTATGTCATTTTGAGAGTGTGGCATTGTGCGCCTAATCCGTATAACGACAAATAGTTAATAACATAAACATTGCACAGGCCATACAAGCATGTCATATTTACGGTTTATTATACGGAACCCTTCAGGTGCGAGTCCGACTCGCACTTGGCTGGTTTTTATCTTTTTTTTTTAATTTAATAGTTCTTGACTCTAGTCTAGGTCATAGATGACAGAAACAAAGTCGACGATTTATCAACTGGTTTTTCCGAAATAATCTACTCGTAAAATCGGAAGCAAGCTTAACAAAATACTCCTAAAACTACGACCCAATAGAATATCCAAAACATAGTTCTCAACTCCTAAAACCAACACTCTATTTCAAAACTACTTACCAATTCAACTTTCAGAACCTAACCCTCAACTGCAGCAGTGGGTTCAAAAGTCACAAAACGGCGTTATGTTTATTGTTCACTGCCGAGTTACTAGGCGGCACATTAAAATCGTCATACACTTCCCGGGGTTTCCACGTTGGGTAATTACCCGGGGTGGGCAAAAAGTGCAATTAAAATGGTCCCACTCGGGAAGCGGGTAGTCGGGTAGTCAGGTCCCTACAATAACACAGTAATGCAATTGTAACGCAATATAATTTTCGCAGAATGTCGGCTGTTTCGTTAAGTTTTGTTTATTCGGTGTTTTGAAGATAATTTTGTTTTATTGCTTTGTAGTGTGTCATGCTTAATTTGGTGGGTAGTTCAGGTGTGGTGGCCAATGATAAGATGCTTAGATACGTGTGTTATTATAGCATTTTATAGAGGCATGTCATTTTATAACCGGCTTTTAACAATGAATACACGTCGCCTACACTTTTTTGTGAATAAATGACACATGTTTTACAAATAAAACTACACACGTTGTTAACATTAAAAATGAATTAATAAAAAAATAACATCAAACTAAAACGCTAAACCATTAAAACCATATAACCACAAATTCCCCACAACAAACTATTTACATAAAAATCTTAATGCCGAGAGCAATCCATCTTCTTTAAAAGGCGTTCTCAGAGCAACTTAAAATTTTCAACCCGTAAATACGAACAGCGGTCGAGGCGGCCCCTAGCGGTGACGGCGCACAACTTTTAGTGTTCACATTAAAACTGATAAACCCTTAATGCAAATTGAAAGCGTGCGGTCGTGAAACATGCCGCGGTGGTCCAACGAGTCTGTCGGTTGTTCGGGAAAAATAGGTGGTTGGTTTTGAGACGAGCAGATAAAGGGTTGTATAAATTGTGAGGGTAGTTTTAATTAAGCATCTGCTTGTTTGGTTGCGAGTTAACATTTTTCTGGAATTTTGAGCTTTTAATACGTGTATCTTTGAAAAGTGGTAAGTTTCGTGTGATAACTGGTCCAACTTTAGAACAACATCATTATCGTTCTCATGATTCTCCTAAATTGCTTGAATTTCAACCATCTGCTTGATTTTAGGTATAATAAAAAAAACATTATACAAATCACTCCCCGCGGAAACAATTACAATCAATAAGTTCTACCAAAATAAACATGTGTTTCTCTTAAGAACAGAGAGAAGAGAAGAAATTAACGCCCTTCATTAAATCGTAATGCAATTCGATTGACCAACAAAATGTTCACCGAAAATCTGTAATATCGCACTCTCATTGATCGCGTGGTCCGCACTGGAAGCGGTTATCCCGACTAAAGGTTATTATAAGAGCTGCACGGCAAGCCTCTATGCGGATATTCGGATAGATAGGCCACTTAGCGAGATATTGCCGACGAATTTGGTTAATGCACTCGCTCCTAGAACATTTTGCTTGTAATATTTTGCTTGTAGTATTTTACGTTACATAACTATTTCGTTAAATCTTTTTGTAAATATGCGATATCTATCCACTGCTTAAAAAGTCGGTGGTCAATTGAATGTAAATATTCGCGTTAAAATTATTGACTTTGCCAACTACTGTTTTCATTTAATGAAAAAACGTTTTAACATGACGACCACAAAAACATCCGCCTATTCTTTAGCGTTTTGTCACGAGATAATAAATTAAACCAAACAACGAAACCACACGAAATTAATCAATCAACTGCATTCGACACATTTTTAAATATATCATCGTTCGGTGCTTCCGACCGGCAAGGGTTAATTATCTGTAAATCGTGGCAGCAACATCTGACCGCCGAGCGGTATCGTATCCGAAATTAAAATTTCAATGTTGATATGTTAATTGATGCGGATATTTTTTTATTTAAGTTGGTCATTGTGATCCCAACGCCAGTGAAGGGTTGATTGAGCGGAATGGTATCCGAATAAATTGTTTATGAATTAAAATTATAGCGAATGTTTTTTATTGTTGTTTATAGCAACCTTGACGTTGCTGACAACTTGAGATGTTGGTAAGAAAAAAAGCTGGCAATTCGAAATATGAAATCACTTTTCTTTTTAAAAATGGCCCCTTTTTGCCGGCATAAAATTGATACCTAGTTCTAATCTTGGTAGTCATGAAGGATGATTTGTAGAAAAGTTAAATCTAATGGCGATATTTGCTTGCGAAGTTTTTAAAGATGAGCCAAGTTTAGTATTTTAAGTGCACATACATTATCGTGATGATTGATTGCTTCTTTGCAAATGAGCATGAATACACTTTTATTTTTATAGAAAACGATGAAGTTTGATTTTGCTTGCAAATCATACAAGTGACTTTTGGCAGACTATAAGAAGGACACTGGCAATGTATTATTCGTATCGGTTTTTGTTTTTGAAAGAATTTCGATCCCGCTCGAAGTGACCTCGATCCCGCCTGATAGAAAGCATTGGATGAGGTCTAAGATGGAACGAGCGAGCCTAGAGCCTAGAGTTCACTCTTGCTTTGAACACTAAGGCGTCGTCCTAATAAGCGATCATCGCGCGAATACGCAATAGGGAACGTGCACGGCACTGACTATGCCATCTAGTACCTTTTTTTTACGTATGGGAAATCTAGTACCTAGTGTTGCATATTCGAAATGTTAACGTCTTTTTTTCTCTTTTTTTCAGTGCCACAGTTCCTGCGCATTCATTTGTTGTTTGTCAGTTTTTTTCAAATCCGATCACGATCGTCGCACCGACAGAGGGCGTCTTCTGGTTTTAACAAACAAATGAAAGCGACGATCGCGTATTTGCACGATGATCGCTTTGTATTAGGACGACGCCTGACGGGTAATATAAGACGGGTATTGCAGAGAGTTCCAGATTTCGGCTGTGTACATAATAAATGTGGATATCAAGTATTTTTCTTCGTTCTGTTTTATCTTTTCAAGGCCTAATAAGCCTTTTCTTCTAAGTGCTCTTTTTTCAGGATTTACCTAACATAAAAACTGTTTCGTATTATCCAATTCTTATTCCTCACGACTTGAAGTCTTAAGGTGTTTGGTATTTACTCGTATTTTATTAACTAGCTCACGAATCAACTGAACAAGGCGAGCTAAAAGCATTCGTATGTCTGTCTGGAGCTGTGTACGGCGTTAGAATAATTACTTGGTTTGTAGAAGATATGCCTTTAATGGGGGAATTAAAGTAAAATAAAAATTGTCTTTATTGTAATAAAAACAGTAGTTTTAAAACACTTTTGATTGGTATGCATTTACATAGCCTAGTCAGTCCTGACGAATACTTAAAAAAAGACAAAAATGTAGGTATGGGATTGATATGCGCTAGAGGGAATTTAGACTAGGGTGTGAAGTACCGCAAACCTCCATTGAAAAGGGAGGATCCTCCAACCGGACGGTTGTTGTGTGCGGTGGGCAACTGCCCGATAGTTGATATTCGTACAGTCGCATATAAATAAAACTAGAAATACTGCGATGCAGGATTTCGTTAGTAGTTCGTCCCTGGCGGGATAGATGACGTTGCGTTTCTTTTTGCTGTCGTAAAAATTTCGCTTCGTGAGTTTTTATTGTGGCGGTATTGATGTCGCTACAGCCATCGAAATGTCAGTATTCAATCAACATGCCTTGCCACGTTAAACCGTTAGTCCCGGCTGTCATTTCAAGATCTTTAACAATCATCATGTGTAGTCAGAACTCAGAATGCCACACAGGTCTTGCCAAGGGGTTTCAGGTCGAAATTAAATAGGCAGTCGCTCCATCAAATGAAATGAAATGAGCCCCAAAAAAAAAATGTGAAAAATAGCCAAGTTCCAATCCCCAAAACTTCGGCCTGGCATTTCAGAACTGCAGAATAGTCCATGACTCTTAACATGTGTCTTTTGAGAATATAGAACATAGAATATAGAATTTTGAGAAGAGAATAGTGAACAGAGAGCTTGGATCTTTCCTGACCGTATAAAAATGATGAAATCTTTTTCTAAAAATTACGACCCTATTTTCAACTTGGTAAGTTTTTTCCTTTATTAAATTGATAGTAGTGTCCGACCGAAAGTTCGGTTTCGGTTTCGGTTTCGGCCGAGTTTTGGCCAAAAATCAAGTTTCGGCGGTAGTTTCGGTTTCGGCCTAAATTGGCCGAAACTTTTGCCGAAACCGAAACTGATTTCGGAAGTAGTCGTGTAATTCTAAATGTAAGTATGACTATCCTTCTAATTGTGATGTAGGTACATTTGTTAATTCTAAATGTGTGATTTGATTATCTCTGTTGAAACTAAAACTAATACTGTAATAATAATTACTAATTTTTTTTATTTTTTATTTTATTTAATATGGGTTTGCTCTTGACTCTACTCTATAATTATAATTTTTATATAAGAGGTACCGAAAAAAGATGATTCTTTTCAGTACAAATGCAAACCAAAGTATTAATTAGTAAGGTTTCAAATTGCTAATACTGGTTTCGGTTTCGGCCGAAACTGAAGCCAGGGCCGAATATTCGGTTTCGGTTTCGGTTTCGGCCGGAAAACCAGTTTCGGTCGGACTCTAATTGATAGTAAAGTCGATGTTATAGACAAAAACTTGCCAAGTTCCAGTATTCTTCAACTAGGTAATAGTAATAAATGGTCCAAGCTTCATCAAGTTGTGATTATTGCAAGCAAAGTTATGAAGGGGTTAACAACAGCTCGAAATGTTTCGTGTAATATACACACTGCGTGCGTTAGGCCGGAACTTGGCCTGGCGCACTACCATGTACCTAAATACTCAGCTGCGTCCGGTTAGACTGAGAGGCGACCGCAAGGGAAAAAGCTACGATTGATTCGAGGCTATTGAGGATAAAAACCTACTGCCGGAATACTAAACCCCGTTCGTCTTAAAGTCGGTTATCAAAATATACCTAAGCAAAGACGTTTTCGCACATTAACAACAGGATGATATCATAAATATCACCCAGCACGACTGAGGACAGAGCACCCTGTACCGTGGTAGAACAAAATGTCGGCGTGGCTCGGTGTTGGGTATACAACAATTATTATTATTGTTGTATTCTGCAGGTGTTTCTGTTATGAGTCTAAGGCAAAAGTGTGCAGCGATTTGCTTTCGAAGAAATATCGGTCAAACTTAAAAGGTTTTTTTTAAGGGTGGGAAATCATCAAATGACTTCTTCCGCTCTGGGTGGAGCGGAAGGGTGTGTCAGACTCTTACTGACTAAAACCCATCCGTGTGCCTTCTAAAGCCCTTTGCGTTCCAGGGCCGTGGTGACTCTTTCGAACAAATTCCACAACCCTGGCAGGCTCTGGCCCTAGCGGGCCAGCGTCTACAGACATCTCTTTGAGGCGCGCGTGGAACACTACGCTCCATTGACTCAGTCCTGGTGGTGATCGGACAGCGAGCCACCCAACGCTGTAGTAGCAGCAAATACCAGTATTTTACATGGAGCGGCTGCCTACCAGGCCGCCATAACCCATAATAGTACACATGTTTTTTTTAAATGGTTGCCTTGTGCTTGAAGAGGTTTACAATAAAGTATATCTATCTATAAAAATGAAGCCCTATTTCTCCTGGTCACGCTATAACTTGAAAACGGCTTGTCCGATTTCGCTAATTCTTTTTTTGTTTTGTTTGCTAGATTACAGGGAAGGTTTCAAAACAAAAAAAAATAGGTAGGTAGGTAGGGTAAGGAAGGTTGGTAGGTAGGTAGGGTAGGAAATTAGGGTAGGGTAGGGTAGGTAGGTGGAGTAGGGTAGGTAACGGTTGACGGGAGCGAAGCCACGGGCACAGCTAGTCATATATAAATATCGATACATATGTATATCATAAGTGACCTTAAAACAGTATTTTTTTCAGTTCTTAATTTTAATAATATTGTCCATTATTTCTCAAACTTGGACCACATCTTAAAAACAGCATTGAAATTAAACTAATTAGCAAAATTTGCGTGAAGAAAAGACGGCAGCGAACAATACTATGTTTGTACTGTATTTATTCGGAGTAACAATTACAATTACTTTTTACTTCTCTTTTTTTGTTATTATAGTAAAGTAATAGCTTGAAAACTGAGTTTGATGTGGGATTGAAGAGTCTTGGATGGTTCTGTGCTCAATAAATATCACAGTATGTTCCCAATTTCTAAACTGATTTCATCAAGAAATCTATATCTATAGTAATAGTAATAATAAAGCTGAAGAGTTTGTTTGTTTGTTTGAACACGTTTATCTCTGGAACTACCAGTCGGATTTGAAACATTATTTTTGTATATGATAACCACATTCATGAGGAAGGTTATAGGCAATACGGGAATGGGAAATTCTTACGGGAACGGGAAACAACGGGCTATGCGCATACAAAGTCGCAAGCAAAAGCTACAACCTGGGAGTCTTTACGTCAAGAGTGAATCGGTAACTTCTAGGCAAGCGTGCTGCGTGTAGATGGCTACGACCACATCATCGCTTACCATCAGGTGAGATAGTGGTCAAACGCGTGTGTATCAATAGTAAAAAGAACATCTGATTAAGAAAATTCATTCACAGATTGTAGCTACATGTCATAGGCTACTTTTTACTCCCCAAGAAATACGTTAAGGAAAACAGGGCGAAGCCGCGGGCAAAAGCTAGTTATCAATAATTACAAACTTAATACATTTTTTTTTTTTGTGACAAGGCCGCCACACTTTCTTAACCACTGCACCTCCTGAAAGCCAGAATCAACAGTGGCGACCACTAAAAAAAACGCCGAGTCAATGAAGCTCAACGCGTCCCGGAGTAACGATTTTACTTACTGTCTTGGATCCCGCAACGAATTCAATCAGAAAAGCAAAGGAGTAGGAAAAAATATAATTTCCACTTAATCCTTACTTCCTTATCCTTTACTATATTATTTAACATTTTAATATATTTAATTTATTTTTATAAAAGGGAAAGTAACTCTTTCTGTCTGTCGCGCTTTCCTGCAAAAACTACTGAACCGATTTAAATGAAATTTGGTACACAGATAGTCTAGAACCTAAGAAAGGACATAGACTACTTTTTAATGCGGAAAAAGGGTTGTAAGGGATTGAAAGGGGGAGGATGAAAAGTTGTATGGAAGTATCATCATTTTTAGAGGCTAGCTTGAAACTTATTTTTTAGGCTGTTGATTCGATGTAAATAAATATGATATTCAAAGTTGATTTATACGTATCGGCTTATTTGTAAAATAATTAGCCTTAATCATTATAAATGCTATCCAAAGACACTATTCCACGCGGACGAAGTCGCGGGCACAGCTAGTTTATCATATATCGTTCATACATTTCCAACGACAACCAACATTCTCGCAGGTTACACTACCCACCAGGTACCTATCTCATCTACCACTAATTGTGTCTCCCGTGGTAAACTAAGCGAACATGCCTCGATTTGCATGAACATGTCTCTGTAATGTACCTACCTAATGTTAGTTGCTAGATGTGTGATTTGTATTAATTAACACAAGCTATAGATGTGGGAGATACTTACTTACATTCCGGGGAAGGTGTCGTGATGGTTTTCGAAGGGGGATTTAGATTTGCTTGACATAAATTATGGTCGACGCCAGCAAATTTGCAAGTGCCCTTTCCTTAATATCACACTAATATTATAAAGGCGAAAGTTTGTGTGTGTGTGTATGTTTGTTACTTCTTCACGCCCAAACGGCTGGACCGATTTAGATGAAATTTGGTATAGAGATTGTTCTAGTCCCGGGAAATATCGGGTATCGTAGCTTGGGAGAGTCTCATGTTCAGCGATGGACTCCGGACACGGATAAGTTATCTTGGTTGAACAATGCAAGTTAATCAGACAATATTCTTAATAACCAATTCCCTTAACGTCATTTTCCCATACCAACATTCTCTCTAACAAGTTCCTACTCCCAAGGGATCACTTCGTTCCAGTTACATCCATCTTATCCCACATCGATATTAATTCCAATTAACACAAGCGTCTATAATTAGTTATACAAGGTTCTTGATCATTTTTTGCCTTTCCTTTTCCTAACTATATAGGCGTCGGCTTCTAGTCAAACCGGATTCAGCTGAATACTAGTATTTTACCTCCACAACCCATTAACTGGGTAACACGGTACTTCTTAGCAAGACGTGTAAAATTTTCTGGCTTCTGATAATCTGTTGCCAAAGATAAACAAATGACAACCAGCACCAATGACTTAACGTGCTTTTCGAGGCACGGAGTAGTCTCGGTATGTTAAGGAGGTCACCCATCCACGGACCGTCCTTGGCAAGCGTTGCGTTGCGTTGAAAATCGACCCGTGCAGCTGTTATTATTAAGCCACGAGCTCCTCTTCTACAATGTACTACAAACAATTAATTATTTGTATCATAAGATAGAAATAATGAATTGTTTGAGGCGTGATTGGGTGTGGTTTAACGTTAATTAAGTACACCATACTTAATTAACGTTTTAATTGTTTTTGTGATGTCAGTTTTGGGTGGGGTTGAACACGACATATTTTTAAGGGTTAATTTATTGGTGTTCTAGTTTTTTTATGTTGATATTTCATCAGGAACTAGAATACAAAATGTTACAAACATTCGCTTCTATTTTAAGAGTCAGACTGAAGTGTTTTTGTACCCCACATTGAGCTAAAAACCAACGCTAAAAAATCAACAAAATGTCAATGAATGGTAAGCGTTTAAGTGTGAATTTCTATGAACTTCTTAAAAATTGATACTCTGGTTAAATGCCAAAATGCTTCGCAGTAGACTATATTTTAGTATCAAAGGCTCGATCTCACTGAGGCAGAGGGTAAATGCATAAAATATTTTAAATACTAAGCCAAATTTCACACTCTAAATACCTACTTGTACAAAATCAATGTCTAAAAATAGACTACGAAAACTAGACGCCCCAACACAAAAGCCAGTAAAAATAAAAGGAAAAAAAATCGATTAAACACACAGCCCTATCTTCAAAGCGAAATTAAAAATATTTCACACAATTATGAAACAAAAATTCACGTACAAAATTAAAATTGTTGTCAACCTTACGGCGGGGTTGCCAGTGTAAAAAAAAGTTATCTAAACAACGAACGGGCCACCCCAACACTTTGGAAACTCGTAAAAAAGAAATTCGCTTGTAAAACAAGAATAAAATTATGACGATAAATTTTAAGGGGATCAACTATTGAGGGAAAATAGGACAACGAAAAAACCTGACAAAGGTGATTTATTGATTGAGAAAAATGGTTTATTAGAAAATGCGGGCTTCTTTCGCATTTTAGGGTTACGACGTCTTTGAGAATAAAAGGAACTTTCTTGATGGGAATATTTTAATGATATTATTTCTTCTTTGGCAATTCAGTCGACTATTCTGCTAGCATGATGTAGCTTTTATTTAAATGATAGTTTGTTGTTGTGGACCGGCAGTCATTGATATTGCGACTTTGGTTCGTTCACTTTTTAAACGGCTTAAAAAAAGGAGGAGATTCTCAATTCGGTTCTATGTTTTTTTTTGTATGTTTATTGTCTCATATTATAAATATATTTTTTATGTGGAAGGATATACTTTCAGTAGTTTGGTTTTTAAATCAAAATCAAAATAGGTGGAAAAAAATTGTAATCCAAGTAAACGAAATTGCGTATTTTGCTTTACAGGAAAGCAAAATACTTTTCAATGGTGTTGTTAGGTGTGGGGTATCACTAAAAAGTAAAAATAAAAAACTTTTTAACAAAAAAATACAATCGACTTCCAAATAAAAAAACACAACCAAGTATAAAATAACTTTAATTTCGGAAGTCGGTGTTAAAATACGAAGAAAAAACCAAAAACACCGACATCCGAAATTAAAGTTATTTATTTGAAAAAAAGTTTTTTTGAGAACGTGAATTGGCATTCAGATTAAACTTGAACTAACCCTATTACTGCTGTAGTATTAATAAAAATATAAATCAAGAAGCTTATACCTATTGTATTTATATACATAAAGCCGTTACAAGTAGGCTGGGTACTGGGGACTGGAAAATAATAATTAAACTTAGCAAAAATACTTTAACCATTGCCAAAAAAACCTATAATTTTTATTAATTAATACCTAACTCCCATTGAATTAGAGTCGTTTCACTAATTGGATTAAGTTTAAATATCGTGCACTTATTTTTGAGATATTATCACTTTGGGTGAACTCGACATCTCGAGTCATTTTCAAATCCATTAATATTACAAAGAGTATTCAACTATATCTCAACAATTATTCATCATCTGCTTAGCCTTTTCCCAATAATATTGGGGTCGGCTTCCAGTCTAACCGGATTCAGCTGAATACCAGTATTTTACGTGGAGCGGCTGCCTACCAGACCTCCACAACCCATTAACTGAGTAACACGGTACTCCTTGGCAAGACTGGTGTCAGATTATCTGGCTTCTGACAATCCGTAACGACTGCCAAAGATCTACAAGTGACAGCCGGGACCAACGGCTTAACGTGCTTTCCGAGGCACGGAGGAAACCCGATATGTTAAGATGGTCACCCATCCACAGACCAACCTTGGCAAGCGTTGCTTAACCTTGATCGACCCGTGCGGCTGATATTCTTTAGCCACGAGCTCCGAGTTATCTCAACTATTATTACAAAGAGTAAAATATTTTGTTAGTTTGTTCATATATTAGTACAAAATAATCTAAGGTAGTTAGTATTGTACTTGCATAACTTTTGTAATTTTGTTAATTAAACTCATTTTCTTTCTTTCTTTCTATTGAGGCCTTAGTGCGATTTTTATACCTTCTCGAACACGTAAATATAAACATCAATTTGTATCTGTTAAATTTGGATAAGTGCCGTCCGGTCACAATTAAGAAAAACCTTTTTTGTACATAAATTGACATAAGTGAAAGTTTATGTTAACGCATGTACGTTCACGAATGTTTTTGACGTAATATATATTATATTTTAATATTTATATTTTTTTAAATTCGTTAAACAAAAGCCGCGGGACAAGCTAGTTAGTAAATATTTAAATAATATTTGTTTGTGACACGAAATCATAATTTCATAAGAAAGTTTTGTTAGTTAAAGTTGAGACATCGGTTTAATATTGGTAGAGTTAGAGAATTTATAGTTAAACCAGTGTCTGCTCGATAAGCAGGGTATTGAGTACTTAGAAACCTGTGATTTTAGTAAAGTTTAGACATTTTAGCTGAAACAATAAATGTGCATTCATTTCAGTAGAATAATCATATTTTTTAACAAAACAACAAGATAACTAACAAAAATGATTTCATATAATCTAAATAAAAATCTTTTATTTTGAATCATTTCACCAAAATCAGAAAGGAAAAATTCTGTGGTAGTTCAGAAGTAGATATAAGTTTTAACATTAGCCCATCAGATATTCTCATCAAACATCGTCATTTAATCAAAGCATAAAACAAAAAATATACTTATTAAAAAAAAAATTGTGAGCCGTCACGGGACGCCTGCCCATCGAAATTATTTTGTACAAGTAATATGCATAAAAGAACAGATTACGACAGGAACTAAATATGGCATAATGAAAAAAATACATATAGACTGTATTTACACATACATCGTATATATATGTATATAGGTACGACGCGTCGCCACAGCATGCAACGCCACGCCAAAAATCGGTTTTACTTTGGCTATAGATGTTTCACATCAAAACTCCAAACAAAAGTACTTTACTAAACTTTATCCATAACACAAGTACACTATGATTAACACTACACCACAATTACAAAGTGTTACCATAAATTAAATCAATGCCACTACACAGCACGGCATTGAATAGGAAGCTTTTCATTAGCGCCGTAAGTTATGTGACAGTTGGGGGAGTGAATGGCCATCTTTATAAGTAGTAGGGGCGAGAATAGCCACCCCTAGGTAGGCACTCTTGTTTCTTTTATAATATTAGGGAGTTATGGTAAGGTGTGTGTGTGTATTGGCGGGATATTAAAGGGGCTGCTTAAGCTAAAAGTGAGTCGGTATTATTCCTGATAAGACTACTCATGTCAGCAATAACTAGGTACGCAGAATACCGAATTTGAAAGACAAGAGCGTCCCATCCATGAATAGAAATATCAGAAAGATTTATAAAGAAGGCTTGAAAATTTTGGAAAAAGTTATATTATGTAAAGACAAGTACGAGTTGGAGCTGCACACGTAGGTCCCGTACCATAAGCCGAAAAAAACATGTTTCTTGTTTAGGTTCCTTTTATTTTTAATTATATTTCATTTTTATTATTAGTTGTTATAGCGACAACAGACATACATCATCTGTTTAAATTTCAACTGTCTAGCTATCACGGTTCATGAGATACAGCCTGGTGACAGACAGACGGACAGTGTAGTCTTAGTAATAGGGTCCCGTTTTTACCCTTTGGGTACAGAATCCTAAAAAACGAACCTTTAAAATAGCCTTTATGCATTCCTATGAGCATTATTCTTTCTCCAAAAAACGGCTACTGAAGATATTTAGGCCTCATACAAGCATCGCAACAAGACATAGGCACCACAAAAACCTAAGATATATAACCAACAAATAGATGCAATAATCACCCCACTGTGACTTTAAAAAAACGCGTTTAATTGAAGATTTTCTACGCGAGCGACGTCGCAGGAAAAAGATAAAGCATTTAAATAAATAGGTTTCCACGCTTCGTTGCCGCCGTTTATTCTGATGCACTTTGAATGAAGAAATGTAAACAGGTTTAGTTATCTGTGGTCTTATTTGTTACGATTGTACAGACAACGTGAATTGGTTTATAATAAAGAATGTTTAATTCAATTCAATTCAATTTATTTTAATTCAGACTAAATTGTCCATAGTGTTAGTATACATACAACTTAAAAACTATGATAGTAATACATGGCGAGAAAAACTTTATGAATGGCGTGTAAGAATGTAGAACAAACTTCAAGTCAGGCTGAAATTGCACAGTGGCATGATTCGTATAGGACTAGGACTTGACTTGCTTACCCCCGTGGTTTTGCTTGCCTGGCCTATCCCACAGAAACTGATTTATTTTTAACCGACTTCAAAAAAGAGGAGGTTCTCAATTCGATTGTGTTTTTTTAGGTGTTTGTTATGCGATCATTCTGTCAATTATGAATGGATTTTGATGCTTGTTTTTTTTTCGAAAGCCTGAGGTGGTCCCATTGGCACTATAAAGTATGAAATAACATAGCATCAGATTCTCACTTGGTTGTCAGAATCTGATGCTACAAAACAGTGAACTTTTTACAACTGAGAACCTCCTCATTTTGGAAGTCGGTTAAAAATACGACTTCCAAATAAAAAAATACTTTTCTTGTTTGTTTTTACGTTTTTTGACACCGACTACCAGAATTAAAGTTATTTTATACCTTTTAGTGTTTTTTTATATGGAAGTCGGTTATATTTTCTATTTTAAAATTTCTAACCTAAGTAACTCAAAGATGGCTTTAAATACCCAGAGACCTACAAACGAACAAACAATTTAATCTCAAAAAATCAACCTCCTCATGACATGTTACTGAGAACTTAGTGCGAGTTTTTTAACGTACTCGATCGCGTTAACGTAAACGTTCACAAGTCAACATGCATGAAAAAAAAATGTTTTCAGTGGTTGTCACCAGATGGCGCTTATTCAGTTTCAATACAAATTGACGTTTACGCTAACGCGATCGAGAACGTTAAAAAACTCGCACTAAGGATGCGTTTCGACTAGAGATGTGCGAGGATAATGAGCGGCGCGAGGATGCGTAACGTAGCTGTGAAACGATGTGAGCGTTTCCACCAGAGTTATGTAAGGTAGCTAAGTGGCCCGAGGATGCGTAGAGAAGCTGTAAAATGCGTAGATGACCGGTGCGAGTATGTGTAGCGGACTCTTTGCAATTTTACGCTTGCGTCTATCCCTAACACACATCTCTCGCTCGTTTTGTACGTACAAAAACCTCGCGCCGCTAAGCCGTTTCCACCAGAGCTGCAAAGAGCGAGGCTAGGTAAATGAAGCGATTCTATTGGTTCTTAACAAACACATCCCTCGCTACGCATCCTCGTACATCTCTGGTGGAAGCGCACCCTAAGGCCACTGAACACAATGCCAAAATATTAGGCTGTACGTTCGGCCAGCCATAACGCTAAGCATAAAATAATCCCTACTGTAAGAAAACGCACTGCACAGTGGAACAACTTCCGCAAACATCGAGTCCTAATATCCCAATAAATAAATGGATTACTTGCCCATAACTTGCAATTTGCTCAGCAATATTCAATATGGCTACTAAAAGTCAGCTTTGAGTTTACCATGAAAAGACCGAGAAATTCTGTAATATGTTTTATTATACGTAGTAACTGAATAAATTGCTTCGGAAAGCACGTTAAGCCGGTGGTCTTGGCTGTCATTCGTAGATGTTTTACTGTCTTAAAGGGTGGTCAGAAGCCTCTAATTCGCTATATCCAAAATTGGAATCTTACCAAGAAGTATCGTGTTACCCAGTAACTGAGTAGTGGATTTCAGATAGGTAGTCCTTGTGGAATACCAAATGGTGTAACCGGTCAGACTGAAAGCTAACCGAAACATATTTGGAGAAGGGTACACAAATTATGACATTCATTCATCATTTAATTCTGCCTACGCTAACTGCATTTATTTTTGAAAGTTATATGAGGGTTCTCCGAATCGAATTAAAACGATATTTATCTTATAGTATTGGCTTCATCTACGTCAAGCTCCCGTATATAGGCGCAAGGCGACAATGCGACAGTAATGAAATCGTTCTAACAACAAAGTCATCAAGAATTATTTCTAAGAATAAACGCTGTCACATTGTGGCATTGCACCTGTCCTTCGGAACCTTTACAGATAGCGCACACGAGCAACCTTTGTCTCCGCAACTAATTTGTTTCTCACATCAAGTTTTATATGAAAAGTCTCTCGGATGTTGTGTCGCTACATGCGCGCACTTTCATATAAACCCATAGACTTGATGGAACAGTTTTCAGTATTTTTTTTTGTGAGTGGCTTCTCGCAGTTCAACCTATAAGGTTTTCGCCTGCTTAACCGGGCTTGCCTTTGGTGGCCTTAATATAATATTAAAGCCTCCAGACAGGGCTTATAAAAAACTTACAAACTAAGCGACTACACGCTAAAGGCATCCCCTATGGGGTACGGGCCTCGGCTTAGGGCGTCGCTGGGGGGAGGACAGCTAGAGACGGGCTGGATAGAACTAGTTGGTGTGACAGACAAATAAGTTTCTTTTTATACGTTTTTAGTAATTTATCGTATAATTTATTTCCCCTACAAAGTCGGGTACCGATAGCCATTCGTCCACACTCACCTAACTTCCCCAATTTGAATTTGTATTGAGCCGTAATAATTTATTTGTTGAAAAGTTTAACAACGCAACGCGATGTATAAAGAAGGACATTTGCATACCTACCCATTTCGGGGAACAAAAAAAAAATATAAATTACAGGGGAAAACACGGTTGCTCAAACTTTTCGAGTTATAATCGTTAATTAAAACCCCCGGAATCCCCTGTGAGTTATTACATAAATCCCTCCCCCTTGACATTTAAATAAATGCGATAGCATACAAATTAGCGTTGCATTTTATTACGAAAAGTAAACAAATGTCTTTTGTGTTTTTTTCTTGTAGGGGACCGTATAATACGTGTCAACGTCTTTCTTCTAGTTTTTGTTTTAGTAGTAGTAGGTACCTACACTATTAGCATTTTTATACCCGTATTAATTTTATTTTGGAATCGGTATTATTTAACATTCATTTATACTTAAATAGCTACACACACGTGTTTATATGTCACCGGAAAATTGCAGACTCCGTTAAATTGTAATAAATATTTATTACCTTATAATTTCTCGATATAAGTATTATGAAAAAATCGTTTTGGATACAATAAATCCCATCCTAATTCAATAGTTTCCAATATATCCGTGTCTTATTAAGAAACAATAGTTTACAATATCACGCGATATTTTACAATCCTACGGTGTTTGCAATTTTACCTACGTACCTTCTATCATATCCAATCCATAGTAAAATAAGTAATCAAGTAGGTACACACAAGTAATCCACTAGGAAAACTAACCTGTACATTAAAAAGTAAAACATTTCAAAATAACTATAATAATATCTAGCAAAAACAACAGTGTTTCGTAAATTCGTTCTAACAGTTCTCGAGGTAAATATCCCGGGCTTTGGCGCGTGCATTTATATTCTATGCAAATAAGGGAATTCCTTTAATGCCACTGCGAATGCAATTAACTAATAAGTTAAAAGATAAATTTCGAACTAAATGCGAAAAACAGACGCGTTAATTTTGCTCACATTAATCGTAAAATGGAGCACTAGGGATTTTATTTGTCAAATAATTTAGGGCTGTTTTTTAATGACTTGATTATCTTCTTTCAAAGTATGTGCATATACATTTTAAAGTCTTCTCAATATAAAACTAGAAATAAAATCATAAAACGTTGAATTAATTTTGAACTCATTCATTTCATTTAAAAAAAAATTTCAAGAAACTTCGTCTAACTTTTCTTAAGTAAAAAATGAGAAAGAAATTGAAAATTTAAAACTAGGTCCTCAGTACAAAACCACCCAAGGCAATATTTTAGATTTTATACTGTAATGGAGGGTAAATTCAACATTAACTAATTTTATGTGAGAAATCTCTTACGGCTGGCTGGTTGCATAAAATTCATATTGTTAACTTTTATTTTTAACCAACTTCAAAAAAGGAGGAGGTTTTGCATTCGTCTGTATGTATTTTTGTAGAGTTATAACTTCGTCTCTAATATTATAAAGAGGAAAGATTTATGTTTTTGTATGTAACGAATAAACTTAAAAATTACTGGACCGATTTGAAAAATTCTTTCAGCAATGGATAGTTACATTATCAGCGAGTAACATAGGCTATATTTTATCCCCGTACTCCCACGGGAACGGGAACTACGCGGATGAAACCGCGTGACGTCCGCTAGTTATTTATAAATCGGTAGAAAAGAAGAAAAAACGAAACCAAGATGGTCCCGTTAACCGAACGAATCTGAAATTGATGTTCTTCAGAAAATCAGGAACGTATTTACAACCGGCGTGTGTGTGAAAGTGTATGAACGTGAACCAAGCAAAAGGAGTAAAGAAGTGTTCATGCAAACAAAGGCGCGTCAACAGTGCGACATTGATGCGACAATTTGTCTTAAAAGATCGTTCTCGCATCAATGTCGCGTCGCGCCAGCAGGAGTCGCAGCAGGAGGCGGTCTGTAGTTGCTGCGTCCTTAAAAGACGTGATTTTAGGTATCCTAGGTACTTTATTTTATCCGACTTCTGGGCAAATGCCTTCCTATCCCTTTCCTAAACAACTCTGACCTTAGAGAGGGTGTCTTTTCGGTAGCAGTCGAGCTCGTCCCGCTATATCCGAGAGATTTATTGTATTTTAGCCAATTGTGTCCCACTGCAGGGCAAAGGCCTCCCTTTCTCCCTTCCATTCCTCCCGGCTTTGGGCAAGTGTGGACAAATCCTGCCAATAGGCGTCAAGCTCGTCCCACCATCTTCGCCCGTCTCCGGCGATGTCGTCGGGCTTTTTCTGGGATCCACATTATGGTTGCTTTAGCCCATGAACCGTTCGACATGCGGCAGACGTGGCCGGCCCATTCCCACTCTAGTTTGACTGCTTTTTGTGTGACGTCGGCGATTTTTGTTTTGGAACGCAGCACTGTGTTTCTAACGCGGTCCTTTAATCGAACTCCCAGAATGCTGCGCTCCATTGCTCGCTGGCAAACCTCAAGCTTACACTTTTTGTTCATACAAAATTTCGATAACTTCTCCAAAATCTCCTCCTCCAAATCAATACCAATCAATCTACCCACGGATCCACGATAACTATCGCTCAGTACACACACTGTTTTCATAACATTACATGTACAAGTACATCAGATCGGTAAGCCAGGGAAATCGAATGTCAACATAGACATCTAATAGCTTTGTCTTGAGTGGATATAGTGGACTATCTTACTGGAGTAGTTACAGATGGTGATTATACTATCAGTATGTTTAGTGAGGATAGACTTTGTTTTGGTGATAATGTCTTTTCGTTATTTTTTTAAGTGAAACTTCTGTAGCCGCGGGTAAAACCGATTGTTGGCTTGGCGACGCATGCCGTAGCGACGCGTCACCACGCTATACGATGGTGTAATATATAGTCTATATGTATTTTTTTCATTATGCCTTATTTAGTTCCTGTCGTAATCTGTTCTTTTATGCATTTCACTTGTACAAAATAATTTCGATGTTTCTCATCTGCCAGGCGTCCCGTGATGGCTCACAATTTTTACTTGAGCTGGGTTTGCTACTCTAGTCTAGGTCAGAGGTGACAGAGACAGAGTTGATGATGGACTGAGCTTACCCAGAAGTAGCCTGTTCACTCTAACTTTGAAGAGATTCGGGTTGAATGCGTTCGGAAACAGACGCAGGCAGAGAGTTCCACTCCTTGGCTGTGCGTTTGGAAACGTTTAGTGCGAATTGGTGGAATAACAAAAAGGTAGGGATGATAACTTGCAGTGCGTCTAGATGTCCGATCGTAGAAAGGGACCGGTGGGATGAGGTCGTGGAGTTCCTGGACACTCTCCCCGAAGTACAATCTGTAGAAGACCGACAAGCAGGCAACCTTGCGGCGATGAGCCAAGCTGTGAAGCTTGGCTTCCACCAGTTTTACGTCGTCATTCACAATGAGCATCTTAGCTCTGCGTGCCATTAATTTTCATCATCTTCATTTCGGGGAAGGCATTTAGGAGAAGCATATTCCAGTGCTGAACACCGTTTCCTCCCAAGCGTCCTATATTGAACAAAATTGAGCATCCAACGAATTATCTCGGCTTCCAACAGATAACATCGCTCCACATTTTGGGAGGCTTTATACCTTTAGAAAGCTTAAATATTGCACTATTAGGTACTTACCTAATAGTTTAAAATTTAAACTTTGAGTTTGGGGCATCGCACTTTCTTCTTTGGTATTTGATGATTTTAACTCGGAGATGCCCACTTTTAGTTTAGCATTTAAGGAAAATAAAATTATCCTTCAAGTCACTGGTAAGATAAAATGATACATTAAAATGAAAGTTCCCACAGACAGTCACGTTACGAGAATGCAAATTGTTATACGGATTCAACTTCTATGAAAAATCGACAGCAGAACGCGAGTGAGGATTCATTTTTTATTTAACTACTTCTCATTTAAAATAATTCAAATCGTACCTACTCGTGACTCACAAATCCACCAACATCTGCATATTTTAAATAAAAAATATTAACAACAATTGTTTTTTTTTAATCTATCAAAACTGTCAACTGTCATTGTGATATCTGAAATTAGTGTTATAGGCACCATTTTTTGTAACTCATTTTTTTTATTGTTATGAGTATACTATGGTATTGCCATTATAATAGCTCTACGTGATTGACAGATGGAAAAAAAATAAGAACTCATATTTTTTTGTCTACTGTTCATATTTCGGTGGTTCTCGTTGACGTTTACTGACTGATATAATAATATAAGATGACAGGCACTACCTCATGAATAAGTTGCAAAAAATATATCCTATTGTAACTGACTTAATCTATAGACAGACAAAAACACCTACTTAAATAGGTATGCGAGTAGCTAATCAAAACTTAAAAGAAAATTAATTGAATTTCAATAAATGTATATACCTAAACTCACGATTGTTTCATTTTGTAAATAAAATACAAACCAACTTAATAATAAAAAAAAATCACTCGTGAATCGTCAAGAGGACAGTTGCTAATGAAAACATTCTGCGAAAACACCGATCTATGTATGTATGTGGGTTGTGGGTACATAAAAAGTGAGAGGTACGTCACCCCCGGTTGAAACGAAGCCGACAACAGACACAATCAAAATAAATTAACGTATAAAAGCAATACACAAACATTGGTAAACGTACCAGAATGTCATCAGTGTACAACAACCGCACTCAAAATTTCAAATAACGAACAAACCAGAATAAGTGTTGTAACGTCCGAATTCAAATTTTAAAAGTTTGAAGTGTTACGTGCAATAAGGATCGTTGTTCCAAATACTTAGTACGAGTATATGCGTCAGCAAAGAAACCTACAAGTAATTCGCCAAAAATATAAAGTTAAAAAAAATACTCCATATAAAACTTGAAAGTTAATAAGAAAATTTCCTTTCGTCCATTCTGGAACACTTGAACATCTTATTAAAGTTCTACTGCAAATTATCCTGTCGGCCCTAATCCAGGAACCTCATTAAAAACTCCGGCTGCCTGACCTCTTCGCGAATTTCTCCGGCCGCCTCAATTTTTACCTGAAAAGAGAAGAAAATTGTAATTAATATTATTGGACTTCGTATTCGTATTGTGAATGGTAAAAGTTATGAATTTCGTTCCATTTTTAATTTGGAAGTAGCTGGCAAAAAATAATACTAAAAAGAGTTACAAATCTTTTCATAATATTGTAGAAATAATACAAGTAGAAAATCTGTATAAATGTACAAGCGGAGAAAAAAGGGGGAGGGAAGAATTCATAGGGCATCGAAAACTTTCTCCTCATCGCTGTCAAAGGGAAGTGCCCAGAGCACTGGTCCCATTGCCACGTTGAATGACTATGCTGATTCGTTGGCCAAAGAAAAGGCCAGCCCTCTGGTCACGTGAAGAGTCGACTAAATGCTTGCTGATTTTAAGAAAAACTCGATGAGCAATATGAGCATCGGATCCCATGGCCCTAGTGTTTCAACCCCGAACGGTTCAAATACATAATCCCCAGCCGCAAACCCCGCCGTACTAAGAATATGGGAAGGCGCAAGGATGTCGATACATGTTGCATCACACACCAAAGGCGATAGGCCTTTGATGTGGGATGCAACTTCCAAGGCATTTTGTTCATCTCTTCCCACCGTTTCGCGCCAAGCCATTCAGTTCTAATACAGCTGGCACCACGGCACAGAAGTAATTGATTTCCTTGCGTGGGAAAATTTGTTAGACGAGTATCTATTCACCTGCCAGGATATGGCTACTTAACTTAAACATAGGCTGAACACTTGACGTGGCATTAGACCACTTGGGCTCAAAACAAAGTGAAATTCTGGTAAGCGATAGGGATTGTCGAAATGCCTGAAAAGTCAAGTCCCCAGTCAAACGTCGGTTGCGGTGCGGATTCCGATACAACATCTCGACACGTTCCTAAAGGAAGAGTTTTGGCCAAACGGACCGACGTTTTCGCGGCAGGCTATGCGACACCACGACAGCGTAACTCGACGCCGTCACTTCGTGTGTCTTAGTTTATAAGTTATATTTTGTGGAAGCAAGATTAATATGTACATATGTATGTCTAATTTGCGTATTTTATCTTTGAAACTTAGTTGCCTGATGATAAAGAATTATATTATTATCATCTTTGTATGCCTTTGACAATCTCGAGACCCTGAGGTTCCAGTTATGCGGTAGGCGTACGAGGGGATTATTATTATTTAAAGTAAAAAATTGTAATTGAAGAACGACAATCGCTATCGCTTATAAAATGTCACTTTGTCGAGAACCATTTGTTTTCGACATTTTATCTGAATTCACTTAGAAGCAAATCCCTATTTATCGTACAACCCCAAATCCACACGACACGGATATACACGGTGCCATTTTAGTGGTCTTACAAAGGCAGCTCATTTAATGTACCTGCCCCACCTAAACTACCTCTATACGCGACTTTTTAAATAATGAATAAAGATACAAAAAAAAATAAAAAATGTATTAGAATGATGAAACACCCTGTTAATAATGTTTACGTATCAAAACAATGTCGCCGTTCCATTCCGCGCCGTCCTTGGAACACAAGGCTCGGACTGCACCGCTACAGAATGTTTCAAACTACGTCATGCGTCATCATAATTTATTATAATTATATATTTTAAAAAAAGTTTATAAATATATATTTTTTAATGAATGTGAGTAGTCATTGGATAGATGAAGTGGGCTGCCGTTAGGCTAAAAAATAATAATATTCTCACTTATTATATAATATAAAGTAGTCAACAATAACTTTTACTTTCTCATAAAGATACACACATACCCAAATCTATTAGATTTGGGTATGTGTAACAACAAAGTCTCAGTGTCGCATCACTGAAAAATTTATAACTTCATAAAAAGTCAGACAATGCTATGGTAAGTTCTCATTTAACTTGCTAAGTTATAACATAAAGAGTTGACGCATCTAGCGATGATATTTGCCAGCTCGTCAAGTAGTAATAGGATTGCTTTGAAAACTGCTGAAGATGCGCTAAATTGATTTAAGACTATGTAAAACTGATTTTAAGTCTAATTTACAAATTGCCTTGAGAAACATCTTTTGATGAATTTATTTGTGATTCTATGAAAATAAATGGGTTACAATATTAGCAAGTTCGACATTAAAATCACAAATTTAATTTTCTTCATTATTTTAGTTTTCAGAAAATTCTGCAGATTTTCTGAAAACTTGAGCAACTTTATAAATGCGTAGTTTTTTTGTTTGTTTTGCTTTCATGCCTAAATCGCTGAACCGATTTTGATGAACTTTGTTACAGAGAAAGATACAACCTTAGAGACGGTTATAGGCTATTTGTTTCTGCAAAAATCTATATTAATCCGAGTCAAAAGATTTGTCCCGCGGACTAGCTAGTAAATAAATGAATTCCCAAATGATCTATGGTCGACGCCAGATAAATTTGCAATAACGGTCATTGCCCTTTCCTTAATATCTATTCGTAGGTACCTGGACAATAAATTATGAATCGTTTTTCATTACTAGAAAATGTAAAGGATCACGATAGATGTCGATTCAGGACAGTTTTACGTCTTTATTATCGAAATTAAGTATATTAAAAAAAATTGGTAGTATGGCGTCGACCATAATCTCGGCATTGTTACGAATTCTATACCACCATCTATTGATGTTGGTTCATCCCTAAATATTCGTGGCAACACTGACTTTCAAACATCAAACATTTTTCCCATCCACAATTTTAGCTAAAGGCCTCATCCACTCCAGTTCTTTTTCCTCTTTTTTGAGCTCACAAAGAGGCCCGTTACCCAGAATAAACTTCTCTACACTAGGGTAGCCCGCAGTTAACCCAATCTTTTTACTCGTTCAACTGAGATTAAATTTAACTGAAGCCGGCTCGTAACTTTTATAATCGTCGGTCTTTTTGTAAAGTTGAAACTGTGAAGTGACAGGGAAATCGGTTGACGTTTATAATTCAGTCGTTTTTTTTTTTTACTGTGGAAATCTTTCAGGAAAATATGTTGTTTGCCAGAGTTGTGTCTTACTTGTAAGTAGCCAACAAGATGGCGTTGTCATTGGCTTCGTTTAAATCAGGGAAGGTGCAGGTGGATTTGAATGCAGGGCAGCAAAGAAGGTGACGCATGTCCTGTGAAGGGTCTCTTCACTTACCCCATTTGGCCCGACAATCCTTTAACTAATATCATAAATGCAAGTGTTTGTTTATTTGATTGTTTGTTACACGCCTAAACCGCTGAACCGATTTTGATGAATATTAGTACAGAGATAGTTGGAACGGGTATCTATATTAACGCGAGCGAAGCCTCGGGCAAAAGCTAGTTTCATATTACATTTATCATACAAGTATTCCTGCCATAAACAGTCACAGCGGCCATTTTGAAACCACATTGCATTCCATTTTCAAAACAAGTCCCATTCAGAACTACATAAAAACTAATATCCACATAGAATTTTAATTAAAACACATCAAACAGCGTTGGACTAATTAACATTTCTATTAAATTAATAATCCAGACTAAAATTGTAGGACGGAGCAACAAATTGGCCCTCAAAACTAAAATAGGTCAAACTTCTAAAATTCTAACTAGTTGAGAGTCAAGATATCGCAATTAACTAAATTACTAGTACATATAACTAGTACATATAGCTAATTAGGTGTAATAATTAATATGTTGTTTACTCGAAGTGAATTCAAGGACGCTGGAAGTGGGTTTTCGTGAATTTTTTAACAGCCAAATGTAGGGTAGAATCGATTTTCTTAAGTGTGATTACTCGAGTAACCTATTTGCAATTGGCGTGGGTATTTACTTAAGTAATTAGTTCCTTTCTGGTTATATACCTAACAACCACCTGATGCATGTGTCAAGTGCTATGAAAAAAATATCATGAGGAGAATAGTTTTTTAAATAGTTGGTAGTAAAATTTCTGGTAATAGAACTGGCTGCATGACATCAAGCAATAGACAATGATGTGCTTTTTAATTTCTCGTTTCTATCTTTTTTGAATACTTGGCTTTTGGCATTTTTAATATAAGTGAAGTGTTTAATATGTTTCTTACACATTATTTGGGAAGCTGTTTTTATTTTATGATTTTTTTTCTACGTTTCTTGAAATGTATGAGCCGTTGTAGAAATTTATGTGGTAGCTACAGGCTCTTCTGCCAGGGTTGCGGAATTTCTTCGAAAGAGTCACCGCGGCCCTGGAACGCAAAGGGCTATAGAAGGAACACGGATAGGTTTTAGTCAGTAAGAGTCTGACACGCCCTTCCGCTCCACCCAGAGCGGAAGAAATCATTTGATGATTTCCCATCCTTGCCCACGAGGCACGGAAACGGCTGGAGACAACGTCGCCCCCCATTTCACTCAATTATATGCTTGCTTTATTTCCCATCCTTAAAAAAAAAATATAGGCTCTTGCTGTATTTAGTTCTTGAGTCAGTGACTTAGAGGAAACTGAAGCCCAGCCTTCGTCGGTTTCGTTACTTGGAATTGTACGAAGGAATTCTGGAACAAAGACGACAAAGATACTTGCCTAAATCCATTTCCAAAAACGCCCCTAGCAACAAAGTAATTAACTAGAAAACAGCAAAACAATAGAAACGCCATACTAATATGAAATTATCATTCCGTCGCCTCTTCCGACGATAAATTAGAAACAGAATGAAATCTGCCCTCCCCTGAGAGTGTCGGATGTAATAACGACACAAGGATGCTTGGAGGTCACAGCGACTACAATTTACACTATGAATAACTGGGCTAGATTGTAAGTAAGCAAATTGTTGCTCTATTTCTTCTCTTTGGTATTTCGTAGAGGATTGTCTCTTGGGGAGGTCTTAGGATGTGTGCAAGTATATCGTTTGACAAACGGGTTTGAAGATTGGGTGTAACGCAGTTTTGTTTGAGTTGGTAAAAATAAGGGGTTGTGGAAGGTCCGGTCCGGACCCGTGCTTTCCCTAGGTTCTCCTGGAGCACGGGGACTTCGGGTAAAAAGACGTGTCCATTTTTTTTTTTTTTTCAATATTAGGCACGGACTAAATAAAATTATTATTTTTCTAAATAGTAAAATAGCCTATTATTGAACCCGATGGTCGGCACTGCAATTTTATTCTACAAACAAATCTTAGGAAAAGCCAACGTTCGGGCAGGACAGACTTAGAATAAAATTCGTTCGTGTCAGGGCTGGGTTTGAATGAATGTTTTGAAAAAAAAAATGCATCCGCGCGAAGCATGGATGGCTCATTTACACATGTGGTAAATGAGCCTTATTTCGAGCAGGTGTTGGTGTTGTAACGCAGTCGAATAAGGACCCTCGCTTCTTTCTTATCTATAGACCTTAGTCAAGCAAGGACCCATTGTCAAGTCTGCTCAGTGAAAACGTTTCTTTTAATATGTTACTTAGGGTCCCGTGCTCCAACTGATGACGTTATTGTACAGTGATGCAGTCAATTGTTTTCTCTATCTGATTTAAAAGATCTAAACAATTATTTTATAGGAGTGAATTTATATTTACAATCACAATATAATTATATTTATAATCATTTAATGCCTTACTAGCCTTATTTTATCTAAAAAAGTTTTTAATATTCGTAGAGCTGGTTTTAAACCTGTTGCATAAACATAGCAATTTTCATGCAGAATGATCCGGATATTCATTTGTAGTGGTTCCTAAAGACTACCTCAAATAAATATCACTTCTAATTACAGCTGCGTTTGGCGTTCGCAAATCATAGCAGCCACTTTAGAATTTAAAATCACATCTCATTTAATTCAAACTCGAACACGACAGCCATAAAATCTAATCCAAACTTTCCAAGTATAAATCTATACCCTTTTTAATTTAATTAACTCATTCCCGACCCCTCGATTTACACTCAGCGTCAGGCAGCGCTATCCGTCATTCAGCACGCACTAACGTAATGTCGCTAAAAGCCCGTAGATCACGCGAGATGGCGCTACTAGTCAAAACAAACAAATCACGCTCAGTCGGACGGCGACCTCCGCCGGGGCCGCACGTTATTTATGTAAAGCTCTAACGCTCTTAAATGGCGATTGACACGCAAACGCTGTTACAGTTTAGGATTTTTTGGAAATACCGTTGCGCTTGTGGTTCTATAACTGGATTCGGAATTGGGTTGTTGCCGGTGGTGAAACTATTAAGTTGCCAGAATAACAAATGGTGTTGACGTTCCATTCTATTTAATAAAATTTTCAAACATTTAAGCAACTTTTACATTGAACATAACGGGTTCGGAAGAAGCTACCCATAGTATAGCCACATATCGTATAAACTTTGTTTGTGTACTAACAAATACTTATTTTCCAGATAAAAATCCCAATCAAGGAGCATAATGCGTAGTTTTTGGTGCGAAATAAAGTATATTCAACTATATTCAAATGTCTACAGGTGTGCGATAGAACCTTGCCTCTTGAAAATCTAATTACCGTAGATATCATTAGATCGGATTATACCAGATACCAGTGTTAGTGTACCCCAAAGATCTATCAGTTCCAATATTGAAGCAATCAACTTACACAAACAACTAAGGCACAAACGTAAATACATGAAGCCTCGAGCCACTTAATTAGTAAATCTGTATTGTTCGCTGTTGGAAATCTGGTAGCAATTGTGTTTTCACGTAACAAAGCCGATACTGCGGTGTTTCGTGTAGTTACCGACCATAGAGTACGGAGACGTTACAACGGCCATTGCTAAAGTACTTTCCATACAAGCCAAGCCTGTCAGTGGGTTGCGGAATTTGTTCGAAAGAGTCACCGCGGACCTGGAACGCAAAGGGCTTTAGGAGGAACACGGATGGGTTTTAGTCCAAAAGAGTCTGACACGCCCTTCCGCTCCACCCAGAGCGGAAGAAGTCATTTAATGATTTCCCATCCTTAAAAAAAAAGCCTGTCAGTGGGTCCTGCTCTTGTTTTATATTACTTGGGTCGAGGAAACACGCTTTTATGGCCTTGTAGCCGAGGGGTAATCAATGGAACTCGATAAGAAAGCCTCCGCTGTCGTCGGTCTATACCTCATGAACCGCAATAGGTAGACAGTTGACATTTTCACATAGTGTATATTTCTACTGTCGGTATAACAACAATAAATAATAGCGAGGCAGATGCAATCAGTCACTTGTTTTCTCACACTATCCATCTAATTTTAATTTGACCTTCGTTTCCATCTCCATCCATCATGGGTGAGTTACAGTTGATTATCACCATTAACTAATAAAAATTAACGCAGTATTCCCGTTAGAGCACCGATTTTAAGAGCACCAGTGTTAGGAGCACCAAAACTATGCCCAATAGAGCACCAATCAATATTTCTGATTGGTGCTCTATCGGGAATACAATAAAAATAAAATGTTATTCCCTTTCGAGCACCAGCGTGCATTAGGTTCTAGTGGTGGGGTTTATACAAACATATCTATAAAATTTAAATTTGACTTATGTCAAAAATATTTATCTCAACTTTAAAGCCTCATTTCTGACTGTGACAGCCGATTGCGCTCAGCGCACACTGCGAAGGCACAAACATTAATCGTTGCTCCTGCTTGGATTCCGTACCCTGTGTTTCCGACAATGTTAAGCCACCCCTCTCCTGTCTTTGTCGTGTAACACCAAGGGATGACGTTTAGAGGATGGGCAGTACTGGCCGTATCTGCTAACAAGTTGCATCCACTAATCCTTTGCAAACCCTGGCGGCGGTGGGTAGTTTCTCCTTTGACTTTAGTGTGGTCTGCGGACAGCATCAGTACTTTTTGTGTTTGAGTGTGGATGATTATAAAGGTACACACGAACGAACGAACAGAAACAGTGGATGGTGTGAAAATAGACATGACTTGAAGTGACTTTGGAGATGCCCGCGAATGGTGATTTATGGAAAAAGAAGACGTACTGATACGGTCCCAAAAAAATGGAATAAGGGGAGGAGGCTGATGAATACCTTACTCGTTTCAATCTTAGATATATACTTAATATACTAAAATATCTATAATCTATACTAATATAATAAAGCTGGAGAGTCTGATTGTTTGAACCGGCTAATCTCTGGAACAAACAGTCGGATTTGGAAATTATTTTTGTAAATGATAGCCACATTCACGAGGAATATAGGCTATACGGGATAAGAAAAAAAAAAAGGATATGCGCGTACGAAGTCGCGGGCAAAAGATAGTAGTTAAATAAAATAAATAAAGTAGGACACCCAACGGTAAAGGTAGTTAAGTTGGCTCCACATTGGTTAGTGACGATTGATTATAATTTTTTTTTAAATAGCTGTTCAAGCAAATGAGTTAAAGCAACAACTTCGTACGTAGGTAAAGAAACATTACCCACACAACCACAGCTTACATATACCATACAAAACACATAATACAAAAATAATACAACCATGGACACATTGACAGGTAGTGCCACCAGTACATTTTTGGTTCGATGAATAAAAAAAAAAATTACATTTAAAAGAAGTTTATAATATTTTTTTTTATTTTTTATTATGAACTCCTAGTTTATAATAAAAAATAATAAATCGTTTATTTTTCATAGGTTGTATAAAAACACTAATCTGCAACTATGCAGTTTTAGAACAACTATAAAAGGTGTTTTCGTTGAACTCCAGCACCCAGTATAAGATTAAACTTGTGTTTAGGGTACCGGCGTTCTCGATTACAGTTTGAAAATATAGCAGAAGTTGTATGACGAGCACAGTATATTAATAAAAAAAATATATATATAGAAATAAATAAAAGATCACTTAAAGTTAAGTACCTATTTACTAAGATCATGTGTGATAGGATGTGTGTGTGTTTGTTATGTAAGTATGTACGAGATATATTTTTATTTATTTATTTAAACTTAATCTACAATAGTGGTACCTGGGCGGACTTAATGCATCAAGGCATTCTCTACCAGTCAACCTTTGGGTTAAAAAGACTTCACTGTGGTAGGTTTACAACAAATAAAAATAAAATTTTAAATAGAATTTTGTTTCGGAAAGAATATTATACTAATGAAATACATATACATATATGCTAAAATAATAAACTAATAAATATGATATTTAATAATCTTACTGATTAAGAGAACCGACCTAATATCCGACTTCAAAAAAAGGGGAAGTAACGGTTCGATATATTAATCAGATATATGTAGTTTAAATTATAATTACTTCTAGTTGCTTAAGCAGGCATTCAACCCCGCTCATATCTGCCCTGACCACCAAATCATTTTGACAATGCTTGAGCTCTTTTTGAGTCAAAACCACTTATTTATACACAAGATGAAAAGCATAATTTCTTATCTTTAAGACCCAATTTGAAAAATTACCAACTTTAATCTCGCCAACAATTCCAAAGCAGCTTTACATTTATCCACAAAAAACTTCAGAATCTTTCTTAAAATAATATTTTTATGGAATGACGAGTTGAGTACTCGTAGGTACCACAACCTTTTTTCATGTTCAGTAAAAAGATAATATACTCGAGATGCCTGTTCTGAGGAGCTCAAAAGTTTTAAGTATAATATAAAAGTAAAGTGGGACAAATTCTTAGCGATTTGTTATCGTAGGAAACTTACCCTATAAACGGCGCCGTGGAATCATTACATTATGTTTTTGTAAAGGCTCCGAAGTTTTGGTTTGGGAGCCTAAATTCGTTTTATGGCAGTGAGATGGTGGGTTTAGCTGATGCTATGGGACGTGAGGAGTATTGTCATGGGGTATTTACCATACTTCGATAATAACATAATCGAAGCACGTAATTAGAATTTCAGCCACGAATTTCTCAACTTTGCTCTATATATAGCTTTGTGTCTCAAACTTTATTCTACCATGGCCCGGTAATTTACACACTGCCCCTTCGTGACCCACTCAATACTTTTATACGATTTCTTTTTTTATTATTCTTTTCAATTTTATGGAAATATTTGCACGCCGATACCTACGGCTAAACATGATTGGACTTAAACTGACAGCGATGTCATATCTTGCATGCTCTTGTATGTATACAATGTTTAAACAAATAAATAAATCTTATCTTATCTTACGGACTTAAAGATTAATTCCCACATTGTAGAACCTACAAAATATTGTAAAACCTAAAAAAGTTTACGGGCTCTGTGTTTGTATTAATGAGCTTAATATCCCTAAACACTCATGTAATCTGGCTTGCCTTTTCCAAATTATACTCGTGTCAGCTTCCAGTCTAACCGGATACAGCTGAATACCCGTATTTTACATTAACGATTGTCTGCCTTAGCTCCGTAACCCAGTAACTGGATAATATGATACCCCTTGGCAAGAATGGTGTCAGATTTTCTGGCTTCTGACCCAAAGATCTTCAAATCACAGCCGAGACCAATAACTTAACGTGTTTTGTAAGGACGAGTCTCGATATGTAACAAATGGTCCACCCGGCACGCACCATGTTCCCAAAACACTGTTGACGGAAGTCCTACTAACAGGTTTAGCTCTTCAAAACTTCATCAATATACTCCGCTACAGCCCGCTTCTACTCCACCGCTGTTTTCATAGCCCCACACGACACCACGCCCATCTCAACGCTTCGCCCTCAGATCTTTTATGACAAATGTATAACGTCTCAGAATACTGAATAACTAACGTGTGACTAACGCAAACTTCTAAGTTACGGGCTGAGAATCATTTTATTACTATCACTTGAATGTTTTAAGTAATCAAAGTAATAACTGGTAATTTTGTGAATCGTTAGGAGTATTGAAAGAAAGAAAAGAAATCATAATATTTATTTAGCACTTACATGAAACACGAACGGCACATAGAAAAAAAAACATACAGTCGAATTGATAACCTCCTTCTTTTGGAAGTCGGTTGAAAAAAAATTAAGTAAAAAGTAGGTAAGTACCAAGTGTGTCTCACGGCTGCACTAAAAAGGTCCATTTCAGCGATATGTCAGACAGACTGATGCTGTGTGTGTATTGGGTTTGTGAAGAGAATGAAAGGGTACCTATGATGATTTGATCTTTCACTACCTAGACTAAAATTAAACCACCTGCTGCGCGCGACTCCGCCCGCGTGAAATTAGTACTTTTACATCAACCACTACTAAAAAGTCACTTGATGATTTCCTAGCCTTAAAAAAAAAATTGTTATTCTGATGTTACATAAGTTATAGGTATTAGGTACTGTAAAGTATCATCTAAACTCGTTCAGTAGTTTTCGCGTGAAAGATTCACAAACAATCATCAATCCACGCATCTTTATGTCTACGTTTGGATGCCACGATGCCACAGACGGACAAGCAAGAACTCATAACAGTGTTATTGCGCTTCAACACTTAACTTATTAAAATTTATTAATTATTATATCAAGTTTCTGGATGAAAACTTCAAGGTAATTAGTCAGTGATCGGATAATCGGGCGCTTATATACCTAAAATTCTTCCAGTGAAAGAATAATATGGACATTCCTTTCTGAATAAATAAGTAACCCCGGGTTTTTTTTTAATTTAATATGGGTTTGCTCTTGACTCTAGTCTAGGTCATAGATGACAGATACAAAGTCGACGATGGAGCGAGCTTACCCAGAAGAAGCCTGTTCACTCTGTTCACGGGATTGAACAATTTTTTACAAACAACTATAACAAACTTAATGAAATTATAGCAGTATTTTGATTTAGTATCTTCATTTTAGTCAATACAAATGGAATACCTATAAAAAATATAATGCGAGCTCACAACGAGTTCTAACTATATTTTGTATGCAGGCATTTTTAGCAATCTCAGGAATTTCGAACGATTCCGGGATCCGGGATTCTGCAAAGCATGTCCGTATTATATTTTCGTGGGAATAAAAGTGAAGTTTAGGTATACTAGCGCCGATCACTGGTAATAGTCCTTGTGACCGAGTATAATAGGTACGTGGTAACGTATCAAAGTTCCCAATACAAAAACCACTAATTACAATCCCAGTTATTGCTCCAGAAAATTAAAACAAGAACAAATAAAACCAAATCACCCCAACCTTAATAAGGTGTCACATCCCCTGAAAATACTCCCTCCTTAAAATTCAATACATTCTGTATTCTAGACCTAAGAGAATTTCATTAGTATTAAACCTAAGTTCCAATTAACATTAAAAACAATGACCCCGGCTTAATTGTATTTCTTAATACGCAATTTCTACATATACTGGCCTTTTTGTACGGCTTTGCTTGTTAAATAAGAAAATATCTGGTGGTTATTGTTCTATTCTGGAGTAATGATTGTCTTTATATTTGTCATCGGAAAATGGCAAACTTCGTATTATAAAATAACTTGATAGATAATCAACTCTCGATAAATTGTCAACTGAACATTTGGAATAATTTTTTTCGTATCAAAATTTGATAGTTTCGAAATCATTCCGAGAAATTGTGGACTGACATAAACTGGCGGAATATTATAATTCCTAGTTAACATTATCTTCATCATCATCATCATCATCACATCAGCCGAAAGACGTCCACTGCTGGTCATAGGAAAGAGGTGGATGCAGCTTCATGTTAGCGCCTCTCCTCGTATTTTGTAACATGATTTTATGTTTTGTATTGTATAATTTTGTTATAAATTGTTTGTGTAAAATTTTAATTTACATATTTAATTTGATTGTGACATTGTATATGTAATTATAATGTGTATACCTATGTAAATTTAATTTATTGTTGATTGTTTTAATGTGATTCGTTTTTATTGACTTTTAATTTTTATATAAAATGTATGGAAAATGTCTGAAATAAAATGAATTTATTTTTATTATAGGCCTCCCTCCAATTATGATATCAATTATGGCTAACCCCCCCCTTTTTTTTTTTTGATGTCGGGGGGAAATCCTCATGGAAATCCTCCAGCCTGGGGCGGGTGGAGGGGTCTGTCAGACTCTTACTGACTAAAACCACCCTGGTGTTCCATCTCCCACCTACGCCGGGGATCGCGGGAACGAATGCGACTTCCACTAACCCCCCCTGGGTTAGCGATAATTGCCACGCTTGGCAGGCGGGTTGGCGATCGCAGTGTAGCTGTTGCATTGTGCAGAGAATGCTGCTGCCCATTCTCTGGTGAGTCTGGTGATTAACGTTAAAGGTAGAGCAAAATCCAGGACCCTAGCCATTAGCAAAGATTCATCAACATAAAAGACGACGCTAATGAAGCAAAACCGTGATCTAATTAAATAAATACACCCCAACACGGCAACATCGGAATTAACGTCAAAACAAAACGTAATCCACGAAAGTTTTTTAGCAAAAATAAACTTAATGTATTCGGTAGCAAGCCTAAGCCAGAGTTGGTGGAACCACGGTTTAATGTAGTCTTTACAACATTAAACACTGAATATTAGGGTGTGGTCGCATTGTCAGCGTTTTAGAAGACAGGTAAGTTACAAGTTACAATTTATGACGTAAGTACCTAATATTACATGAGCATTTCCGAGAGCCAAAAATTCGAAGACATGGAACCATCACAGGGATTAAAACCAGCTTTTGCCCGCGACTTCCGTTTTTCCCCGATCCCATACGAATTTCGGGACATCCTCTCTCAGTGCTCCCCTGCACTCCTCAAAGAACGTAAATGCCAAATTTCAGCTTTGTACGGCCAGTAGTTTCGGCTTTGCGTTGTCTGTCAGTCAGTCACTCAATAACGGAAGAATTTTATATATACGATTAGTCTAATCAATCTGCCTTTTTTTAAAGAATGTGAAATCCTCAAATGACTTCTTCCGCTCTGGGTGGAGCGGCAGGGCGTGTCAAACTCTTACTGACTAAAACCCATCCGTGTTCCTTCTTAAGCCCTCTGCGTTCCAGGGCTGCGGTGACTCTTTCAACCAAATTCCGCAACCCTGGCGGGCTCTGGCCCTTACGGGCCTCGTCTTATATACTGACATCTCTTTGAAGCGCACGTGGAACACAACGCGCCATCCAACCCACCTATACCCATCCACCCAACGCAGTCCGCCCGCAGGCCCACATTCAATCTGCCTCGGAGTCGGCTTTCATTCTACTTCAATACTAGTACTTTACATGGTGCGGTATCCTATTTGGCCTCCATAAACCCAGTGACTGGGTAACACCATACCCCTTGTAAAGACTGGTGTCGGATTTCTTGGCTACCGACTACGCAACGACTGTTAAATGTCTGTAATAAAAAATCGATTTTTATCATCGCTCTCCGCTGTCAGTAGCACCCACCTGATTTTGAAACAATGGCCACCCCAGCACTTATTAATGAAAACACCCTTGTAGGTACAAAACGTAATATTTTATTTACCGTAAATTTCACCTCACCTCAGTGTTCAATGATCTATAAACTTTTATGTTAGGGGTGTCTTTTCGTTAACGAATATAAAATAATGCGATGGGCTGTGTCAATGTGCCTCAGTAACTATTCGGACCAGATGAACGGATATTATTTTTTCTTTGTGGAGGTTTTATTACCTAACTAGCTTTTTTCGTGATGTTCGGTGCTGGAACCTATTCCATATAGATCGTTCGTTTTTCCGGCATAAAAAATAACCTACGGCATTCAGAGGCAGTTAAGCTTTCCTGGCAGGAGAACTGCTTGCCTAGCCATCTGCTTTTGTATCTACCGCAACGCCGCTTCCTAATGTTTGGGATCCAAAGTGAGTTATCAGAAGCGGTTAAGCTTTTCCGGCAGGAGTCCAGCTCATATAGCCAGCTTCTATTGTATCTACCGCAACGCCGCATTCTAATGTTTGGGATCCGAAGTGAGTTATCAGAAGCGGTTAAGCTTTTCCGGCAGGAGTCCAGCTCATATAGCCAGCTTCTATTGTATCTACCGCAACGCCGCTTCCTAATGGTTGCAATCCATCGTGAGTTATCAGTACGGCATGCCGAGTTCCATTTTAATTTGGCAACAGAAGACCCTGTTATTTTTCTTATATCCCCGCATGGGCCCGCATATTAATTTAAAACAGAGAGCCTCAGAGTATTCGCATCTCAGTCACTATCAGTCAAAAATGTATGGAAATTTAGGTTTTTGTGACATATTGCGAATGCGAACGTTGCTTAAAGTTTAGTAGAATGGCACTCTGATCCAACAATTCTAATTTAGCACCAGTCTTCCAAACCTTAAAATTAAATACCAAATATTGAAACCAAAAATTCAAACACCGAACGAGACTTAACCCTGAAAACGGCGCGCGGGAATTTTAGATAAAATTAATACAATTATTATTTTATTATCTACCCACATTTACCCTAACACAGAATACGTAATGGAAGCGAACAGAAATTCAACCACTTTGTTGATTAAAATAGGAATTAATTAAGTTGTTGAATGGTATTTTAGACACGATTAATACTGGAGTAGAATATTTGAGGCGTTTCTGTGTTAAACATAATGAAATGGTGATGGGCTTGAGTTAGTGATAAGTTTGACAGGAGCTGGACTTGTGAATAACCGCGTTTTGGGTTAAACTTATTCATAAAGGTGACTTACAGATTGGTTTTGAGAAAACAAAGATAGAAAAAAATCTTGTGAACAATTGGGATGAATGAATATTGCGACTACAGGAATTCATTACCATCCTCCACCCAGACGGAGCTATTTATAACGAATATCACTATGAAGTTTTTACAACGGAATCATGATGGCTTTGATGCGTCAAAGTAGGAGGGCTGGTACGTAACTGTACCTCTACTTTCACTCAACTTCAAAACCTTTTATCTAACTTCAAGGATTCGGTTAGTCAAAAATATGACGCTCCACGGAGAAACCTTTCTGTAACCTGGATTAGATAATCACCTAATCAGACGGACAAAGATAGAAAAGAAAACTTTGCAATAGAAGATCCTGAGTAGTCAAACTAAAACAGAATCCGGTCAAACTAAGCAAAAAGGAGAAAGGAAAATCACTACCCAAATAGTAGTCAATCAAAACCTCTGAAGCAACTTCCGACTTGAAAAACTAGTAAACAATACTTCCAAGTGATTTGAACAATAGGAAAGCGCTGGAGTGTGTCTGACCATTAAAAATGAAGCTATAAATCGGGGGTCATAATGACCCCTGTGTAATGGTGCGTTGTGGGCGCGTCATTTGAGGGTTGAATTTGACGTTCCACGTATTAATGTTAGTTAAAAGCTTTAATTTCTACTGTGGGGTGTAGTTTTAGTTAAAAATGTATTCGCCTATATTTCCCAAAGGGGTAGGCTTGTAAGCCGAAATGGTTTTACGGTGTGCAGAAATTGTAGTTGAATATATTAAAAAAAATATAGGACGTTAGTACTCTTTTGTGTTTTATCAAACTACATTCTAAAAACCCAAGCTAGATAGTCGTCCCCAATTCACTATTAGATAAGGATAGCCTAATAAACAAAGGATAGATAAGGTGAGAGATGGTTTGGCCAGAGAAACTTAAGTGGCAGTGGGCAGAGCACATTGCTCGCAGAAGAGATGGTCGAATGGAAGGCATAAGTTGGACCAATGATCTGGTGTCGGCTGCGGAAATCTGCTCGATGTGGCGGCACTTCGGAAAAGCCTATGTACAGCAGCGGGCGCAGAACTTTTCGACCCCATCATCGTCATCATATCGACCGAAAGACGTCCACACTGGACATAGATAGGCCTCCCCTAAAGCAGGAGATTTGCCATAATCGCCATGCTTGGCAGGCTGGTTGGCGATCGCAGTGTAGCTGTTGCAATACACAGAGAATGCTGCTGCCCATTCTCTGGTGAGTCAGTGAGACACCCATGGGAAGTGATGGGATGGTGGTATTCTTTTCCGTCCGACACCATACAGACCCCACTCGTCGACCCCATCACCCGATGACTATTAACCGGTTTACAGAAATATAAATAATACATCGTTTGACATGTTGTGTCAATCTCAAAATTAAATACATACTGGTAAGGCCGGACGATGGTGAGTTTATTAAGCACATAAGGAGGAAGAGAAATTAATATTCAAATGCCTAAGCATCTTTCAATCCCATAGCACAAAATTACCAAAAACAATATATCCAAAACATTAAAAAACCAACTTCAAACGTAACCAAACATGATACACATGAAACGTATTTCAGAAATTTAAGTGACAATGGAGGACCTGTTTTACAGCGGAGGGCACAGTGAGGGCCTTGAGACTTGGAGCCTTAGTCGAGAGTCCTTGTGTATTATCTGAGATATTTGATACTTATTCATATGCTTGCAAACACACTTGAGAGGTCTGGGTGTTGAAAGAGTTATACAACGTGTGACAGAATAAACGCAATAACTCTTAAGGGGTCATTGTACTCATCATTATGAACAACTTTTACTATGGGAGGTTGTTGTGTCTGGTGGGCAACTACTCGATAATTGATATTCGGACTATTGTATGTGTTCAAGTTGCACGGAGAACTTTACTTGCGCGATGCAGGATTTCGTTTGTTAGTTTTTCATGTGGTGGCATTGATGCAGCTACACAATGACCCCTTAAGAGGTATTGCGTTTATTCTGTTACGGGTTACATGTCATCAATCTTGCCTTCTTTCCCAACTATGTTTGGTTCGGCTTCCCGTCCAATTGGATGCAGCTGAGTATCAGTATTTCACGTGGAGCGACAGCCTATCTGACCTCCACAACCCAGTAACTGGGTAACACGGTGCCCCTTGGCAAGACTAGTGTTAGATTTTACTGGCTTTTGAATATCCTTAACGACTGTCCATGATTTAAAAATGACAGCCGGGACCAACGGTCACGGTCCTCGTGTTATCGGGGTCAAAATCGTTGCATATTCTTGAGGTGATAGCTCTAGAATGTGCCATTTGAAGGGACTCACTCTATTACCAATCACCTATTTAGAAATAGACTATCTAGAATGAAAGAAGTTAACCTGCGCCAAGCATGACGAATACCAAAGAAAACAAAACAAAAATACAAAAGTTATGCAAGTTGGGAAGATGCGTCACATTCGCGAAAAACGGCCATCGCTCAGCATAATGCTGGGATTCGTCTGCGAGACATGCCACAGCATCCACCTAGTAAAAGTAAACCCCCAAATATCATTAAAATCAAAACCAATCCAGTCCCATAAACCAGCCACGAACATCCACTTAAAAACTGATACAAAACAGCAATAAAATAGCCCAACATACTAAGGCAATTTAAAACAACATCGGGTAATTTTAAAACAACTTCGGGCAATAATTGTCACGGCTGGGATACGGCGCTAACTGTCCCGGGCTAAAGATTAAACAGTTTGGCACGGGTACCCGCCCGGAACCATTTGTGTTTAATCGTATTCGGGTTATTGGTATCAATTTGGGTATGTCCTGAAAAGTTTGGCTGTTTGAACTCTATTGAGCATGTCTTTGTCAAACAGTTTTTTGGAATGAAAACTTCTTTAGGCGCGTTGAGCACTTTTTGGGTGAACAAAAGTCATGAAACTCGCGTTATCGTCACCGTACGCTTTCCAGGAGCTATATATATACTGTATGTTTATGTGTACTTTTTGGGTGAACAAAAATCGTGGAACTGGCGTCATCGTCACGGAAGGCTTTGTGTGAACGAAAATCATGGAACTCGCGTCATCGTCACCGAACGCTTTGGGTGAACAAAAATCATGGAACTCGCGTCATCGTCACCGAACGCTTTGGGTGAACAAAAATCATGGAACTCGCGTTGTGTAGTGTTCTGTAGTGCACTTGATAACATCGAAAATATAAGTAAGAAAGCAAGAAAACTAGTTTATTATGCACACACAGATACACACAATATTGGTACAAATAAATGGAAACTTAATTTTATAACTATTATATTGTGTGCCCCGCGGCTGCGCCAAATAGGTCCAGTTCCAATGCCAGACAACTAGGAGCTGCTTGACGCTGGTTTTCAACTGACGATACGTTGAAGTGGCGGATGTGAATCAGTTTTTTGAGGTGTTAAATATACAGGTAAATAGATAAATGTTGATGCGTAGTAAACAATATACTCACTCCAGCTATGTTTACAAGGTAAGATGTTTACAGAATAGGCCGACTGTTGTGCAATACTGTAAAAAGACACCTTGAAACCCCAGGTGAAATGATCTGCTGCCTCGCTTCTGTAGCGCATCAGGGATGTTCGCGGAGATGCATATTGATTGCTTTTATGCATTAATGCGTAAAAGATGTGCGTCCTTGGTGCGCAGGGTGCGAGCCAGTTCCAACAGCATACTGGGCATGATTGCTAGCAGGCTGGACTGCCGAATTGTAAGTCGTTGCTCCAGTATCTCAGCTGGAATGCTGAAGTAATGATTTTATTTGATGTGTTTGTTTTTCTAATTGTTGTTTTGAGTGTATCACTAACATAATAAGTTTATTTATTGTTACTAACACCATATGAGTCATCGTTGCTTTCAATAAATAATTTATTATTTATTATTATGTAATGGGCTGTCATTCCATACTATCAAGATCGAATGACACTTGGTCAGTTAAAGCTCACTCCACCCAAGTTCACACAGTGACATATTTACAGAAAAGACGGCAGGATCTATCAGATCAGGCCTACTAAGGATCGAATTCTAGGAAGTATGGGACACATATGGTATCCTAAAGGAAAGCTCTTATTTTTATTTAACAAATTAGTTTTAAAATTTCTGACTAACCTACCTGGTAGGTTTAGTGTAAGAGAATTCATACCGTTTAGCTTTATGGGAAATATGTTTTTTTTTTGTTTTAAGGATGCGAAATCATCAAATGACTTCCTCCGCTCTGGGTGGAGCGGAAGGGCGTGTCAGACTCTTACTGACTAAAACCCATCCATGTTCCTTCTAAAGCCCTTTGCGTTCCAGGGCCGCGGTGACTCTTTCGAACAAATTCCGCAACCCTGGCAGGCGCTGGCCCTAGCGGACCGCGTCCCCTATGCCTACATATCTTTGAGGCGCACGTGGAATACGCGTCATCGACCCAGGCCTGGTGGTGATTGGACGGCGAGTAACCCATGGGAAATATGGGTATGATGATATGTTATCATTACAAGCATACTTGGAAAACATAGTGAATTTAAAAAGCTATTGTTAAATCCAACAGCTAAATCTACCTCCTCTGGCGGTCGTCATAAAATACAGATGAACGTTAAACTAAACGGTGCTATGTTAGCCCGACTCGTATTTATATTGCTGTATACTGACTTTTATGCTAAATGTATTGTTAAACACAGGAATCCAGGTTTTGTTGCTTCTTCATACGAAATTCTCTCAAATAGAGATAGAGAGGAAACTCTCTATATTATTTAATTTCGGAATTCAAGAGAATTATCAGATTTTGGAATAACATTTTTTTTATCATAATCATACGTCCACAAAGTTCAATTTTGATTGCATCGCAAACTTTTTATTTAAGGTTTATTTAATAAAAATGGTTGCTTAAATATCGCAACATATTCGGTGGGACCAACAGCTTAACGCGCTTTTCGGGGGCATAACTTCGAATTTGACAGCAAACTTGTTACAGACCTATGGTCGACGCCAGATAAATTTACAATAACGGTCATTGCCCTTTCCTTAAAATATTTTCATGGGTACCTAGACAATAAATTATGAATCGTTTTAAATTACTAGTAATTGTCGATGTAGGACAGTTTCACATCTTAATTTTTGTTTTTCGAATTAAAACTGTCAATACATGTAGGTGATCGTTGACGTGACAATGACCATTATTGCAAATTTATCTGATGTCGACCATAGAACAAACCGATTCAAACTAAATAACGTCTGTGAAATTCGCTTTTGGCCGTGCAGTACCCTATGGAGGTCAAAGTCCCACACACCTCCACTTTAGTAAGAGGGAGGGTCCTCTCACTAAAGCGGAAGTGTGTGCCAGACGGTTGTCGTGTCTGGTGGGCAACTGCCCAATAGCTGATATTCGGACTGTTGTATATGTTCAAATGTTAGTTGTTCGTAGATGGCGTTGCGGTTCTTTTTGTTGCCGTACAAATTTCGCTTCTTAGTTTTTCATGTGGTGGCATTAATGACGCCCCCACCCCTCACCCCTAGTCACATGAATTAGCTACCACCCTTATTCGAGTCGCCATACTTTGATTCTACATGTGGTTCCCAAAGTTGTGTTCTTTAAACAACAGCATTGTTTGGTGCGCCTCCGAAACGCATCCAACTTCATGAACAAGTTTCTCAACTTTGTATGAATAAGAAAGTTCAGTACATCAAGTGTTTACTGCTCACAATATTTTGAAGTCGTAAAATTGATACTTATTTAATAGGTACTCGTACTTTTACTACCGTGAGGTGGGTCTGAGAGTGCAATATCCGATATACATTTTTTTTTAACGTTGCCCCACACTAGGAATTTCTCCTCTGCCGGTGCGTTTACAAACATAGAAACTCACATACACAAACAGCCAGACCCGGAACAACTATCTGTAGGCCATACAAATACTTGTTCCGTGCGGGAATCGAACCCGCAACACGCAGCGTAGCAGCTAATCGCTCAACCACTGCGCCAACCGTGTCGTCATTCATATTTCTATCCCTGACGATATCCCTGTTTACCGATCCTTGGACCACCTGGACGGAGCGAATCCAGGCAGTTCAATTGAACAAAGAGCCATTAAACATCGTGGCTGTATAAAAGGCAGCACAAGACAGTGATTCGGGTCACTTCGTTACTCCTCGTTACCAGTTACTTAGTCTATCACGGTTAATTGCATAAATTATGTAATTTATGCAACATTGTAATCTATTATATTTAGTAAATTAACATATAATTGGGTAAAGTCACAAGATTTTTTTTTAAAGTGATTCGTGTTTGTAATATTTTCAAAAAGTTAAAAGTCATTTATTCAAATTAGGCCGAGTGCCAGCACTTTTTGAACGTCAAAGTTCTACATAAAGACAGTCCTCCAAAACGCCCGCCCGTCACCACTTCCTAGTGTTTTAGCTGGGAAGAATAAGTGGCGCAACAAACTCCCCAGCAACACATCTGTCTGTTGAGTTATAAGAACTATCACTTATACAAAGGTATGTAAGTAGTCAGTATTCTTACAAAGAAAACAATACAACAAAGGTAACACGTAAAAACATTTTGACTCGTGGATCAACTGAAACACCTTTTTTTTAAGGATGGAAAAACATTAAGTGACTTCTTCCGCTCTGAGTGGAGCGGAAGGGCATGGCAGACTCTTAGTGACTAAAACCCATCCGTGTTCCTTCCAAAGCCCTTTGCGTTCCAGGGCCGCGGTGACTCTTTCAAACAAATTCCGCAACCCTGGCAGGCTCTGGCCCTAGCGGGCCCCGTCTTCTATGCTGACATCTCTTTGAGGCGCGCGTGAAACACAACGCGCCATCGACCCGGGCCTGGTGGTGATCGGACAGCGAGCCAACTGAAACACCTAAGTATCATGTTCTGACTTTCATAATTATAAACGACATATTTTTGGGTTCATCCCGCCATCTCTACAAGTTATTTAAAAAAAAAAAAACTTCGAAATATTTCCCGATATAATCCAATAGTTACAGAGATAAAACCAAAAATCAGAGGTCGCGAACGTCTCCAAATATCGATAGCACAAAAACCAACCAACCATTCGAACCCGGCTTAAATCGACACAAAATCGCCGCTAACTCGCTTCAAAAACATAACCATTTTCCATGAATTGACAGCCAAGATAACATCAGTAAAACATTGTAATGTTATGCGAATAAAAACATGTTAACGCGGTATCGCTATCGCTATCGAGATATCGAGTAATCGGTTACCGAAGCTAACGCGTCATCGCGACGACTTATCGCTATGTTCGCCTCGGGTCGTAAAGTGGTACACTTGCGGCCGAAGTGATGTGTAAACATGTTTCTGGGTTGATATTGTCGTGTTTGAGGATGTTATGAATGTTCTAAGGGTTTTGTAGCTGTCATAAAATGGACTGGAAGCTTTTTTTGAAGGATGTTTTGGATGGTGCGTTTTGGTTTATGTTACCCTTGGGATATAGACAAAGTGATAGTATTAGCGATAAGGATTGCAGAAAGTTCATAATATATGAGAATGACCACGCAATATTTATCTAACGTTTGTCAATACATTTAAGAATAAAATAATGAGAATGTCACTTTTAAGGCCCTCTGGGAAAATGCAAAGGTTAACGTCAGGATGACCCTAAAAACTGCTTCGTTGATTCAAAGACTTTTGCTCTTCATGATAATTAAGTTTTAGTGCTCATAAGATGAACATTAGTTAATGAAGTATAATAAAACGTTAAAACAACATTAAAACTTGAAACACTGATCCGAAACAGCTAAGTTTACTTTTAATAAAAACTAACGAAACTTAATTGACGACACGATTGGCGCAGTGGTTGAACGATTGGCTGCCGCGCTTCGTGTCGTGGGTTCGATTCCCGCACGGAACAAATATTTGTATGGCCTACAGATAGTTGTTCCGGGTCTGGCTGTTTGTGTATGTGAGATTGAATGTTTGTAAACGCACCCACGATACAGGAGAAATTCCTAGTGTGGGGCATTTTTATTCAGTAAATTACCAATTTAACAAAAAAAAAAAAACTACCAAAAAATTTAAACCGAATGCAAAAATTCAACACCAAAAATAAATACGCAACACAAAACAAAATACACCCGAAAGGTTTTATCCGATCGAAATATTTCGATACTGTTCAACTGTGTCGTTAAATGTGTCCCGGAGTGTAAAAAGCACATTATAAAATATTCAAGTTGATGTTGCCATACGTTTTCACGTGGCAATCGGCTCTTTATGCCTGGGGGTTGCCAGCCTAGCTGGGGTTTTTAACGGCGTTTTGCTGCCAAGTTGCCAGCACTTAAAATATGACGCGAGCTGAGATGTTGGAACATAATTGTGAGTAAATAATGTGAGTATTTGAGAAGGTGGAGTTAAGTGCCCTCTTAGAGGGAAAGTGTTGGATTGTTAGCTCAGAACTTATTGCTAATAATAGCAGGAGTTTTGCTTGACATCTATACTAATATTTCAAATGTGAAAGTAACTTTATTGTCTGTTTTTATTACCTCTTCACGTTTTGATAGGCGGAATGACAGGTTCGAATAGATTTTGGCACTCGGGTAGACCATGTCCTTGTCCTTGAATAGAACATACGATACCTGGCAAAAGCTAGTATAAACTTTACTAATAATATTATAAAGAGGAAATATTTTTTTGTTTGTTTGCTACGATTTAACTCAAAAACTACTCGACCGATTTTAAAAATTATTTCACCATTAGAAAGCTACATCTTCACCGAGTAACAAAGGCTATATTTATTTCCAGAAATAAGACCTACTAAATCCGCGCGGACGAAGTCGCGGGTGAAGTGCTAGACTGCGGCTGAGTGAGAGACAACTGACTATTCTAACATCAAAATGTTATTATATATATTATTCATCTGGTATGTTAATCTGTATCTCATTCGGTGTTCATTTTTCCTTAGATAGAGAAACTCATCAAAAACCATTCACTAGATATGAAACAACCACTTTTGACTCCATTCCAACTCCAAACGGAGTAAAACAGTTGAATTAGTTCATGCCTTTGTGTTTGACGTTAGATAATGAATAACAATATCAAAGAGTAGCTAGTAATTATGTCCGCCCCTGTAATAGTGACACACGGTCGAGAACGTTTGCCAACGTAATTTATAGTCAGTGATATTTGACTGTTACGAATTAAATTAAAACAAGAAGGTTGAATGGTATAAAGTTATTGCGTTTGGTCGACGTTTTGATAGTGTTAATATAGGAGGCTAACCTTCGGTTTCTCTAAGATAAAGAAAACTCCAACTAAAATTAAACTCATCATAATACATTCATTAAGTAGGTGGTGGTTGTGGGTCTGAATTAAAATAATTACTATCATTTTTATTATAAAACAACCACTTTTTAGTCAATTCCAACTCCCAACGGAGTAAAACAGTTGAATTAGTTCATGCCCTTTGTGTTTGACGTTATATAATGAATAACAATATCAAAGAGGAGCTAGTAATTATGTCCGCCCCTGTAATAGTGACACACGGTCGAGAAAGTTTGCCATCGTAATTTATAGTTAAATTTCAAATTAGCTTAAAACAAAAAGGTGTAGCGGCCATAAAGGTTTTGCGTTTGGACTTCGTTTTGATACTGGTAATCTTTTGAACGTCATAGTCGCGTATACATACATGCCAAGCAAGCGCGTTCCCTGTACGCCAAACGTTACAATAACTGACAAAAAGTACGGCGAATTTGTGGCATGGCGTCAGAGGCACGCCGATGCGTTTATTCTTTGGCGTTCAGAAGGTTAATCTAGAAACAACTTACCTGTCTGCCTAGCCTTTTGTAACTATGTTAGGGTATAATTCCAGTCTTACCTGATGTAGCAGAGTAAAAGTATTTTAAGGGATGGAGGATGGACCTGCATTACCCAGTAACTGGGTAACACGATACCCCTTGGAAAGACTAGTCTGTCAGATTACATGGGTTCTGAGTCTGACTACCTACGTTACATCTTTCAAAGATCTTCCAAATGACAGCCGGGACCATCAGCTCAGCGTGTTTTCCGAAGCACGGAGAAATTCGGTATGTCACCCATCCCCGGACTAACCTGCCTGTTTATTACCGTTCCTATTCAACTGAAACCTTGAGAATAGTGATGCCGATGCGTTCCACCATCTTCTACGACGAATCTGTGACGATTCAAGCTGTGCGGTTATGGAATGCCTTGCCCGTGTCGGTAAGGCGTGCCCAATCTGTCTGTCTACTTTTAAAACTATGGTGAAAAATCACTATCTTTCTCCTTAGTCGTCCTTACTTGGGATCTCTGCTTTTGTTTCATAATTATTATTTTATTTATCTATTATATATTTAGTACACCTAAGACTACCTACAGCACTGTCTTTCCTTCTCCCTTTAAAATCCATCCAAAGGTTGTCTTGAAAAGATCGCTTTCAGCGATAAGGCCGCCCATTGGGTAACACTATGTAATGTTTTTCTACATCTATCTTTTCTGTAACTTGTATGGTGTACATAATAAAGAGTATTCTATTCTTAATCCCTTGAAAAGCTTTCCAAGCTTCCTCACAGTATGTATCAGACGCGACATCAAGAACACAGTGTGCTCTCTAAATTAAGTATTACAGACTCAATCCAAACGGCTCTTATCTCGCTCGAGGGCAATTGTGACCTTACTAGTTATATTTTAATCCTTTATTATATATATGTATTGAAACTTGTATTGATCTGATACAGACATATTTTCCTTGAATAGCTTAATCATGTTCTGTATGGTGTCGGACGTGAAAGAATAACGTAATTGACTTCGGCCTGTCAGACCACACAGCGCAAGTACTAAAAATACCGGTTAGCAAAAAAATTTTCATAAATTATTGGCGAACAAATAGACGAGATTATTGTAAAGTAAATATGCAAAAATTCAAAAATTATATAAAATCTTTTTCTTTTTCTGAAATCTATAATACAAATAATCCTAACACAGCATTCAGTGCATTTTTTGAATCTTTTATGATGCTGTATAACTTAAGCTTTCCTTTCCAAAACGTTACAATAAGAACCAAACTAAAACCTAGGTGGGTATCACGAGGCATTAAAATCTGTAGTAAAAAAAAGAGAGAGCTTATGTGGAACTATAGGTTAAATCGTAATGAAGTAAATAAAACTAAATTTAAAAAATACTCTAAACTATATAAAAACATAATTAATTTAACGCAACGTGCACAAAATAATCACAAAATAAAATCATCCTCTAATAAATCTAAAGCCACAAGGGCAATCATAAATAAATCTAAACTGAATTTACCAAAGGATAGTATCACTTCCATAGAAACAAATCACAAAATTATAACCAAGCCATACGAACTTGCGAATGTCTTTAATAATTTCTTTATAGAAAAGATAGAACCGATACCAGACGCTGGTAAGAATGTAACTGTAAATATTCCTAAATCGAGCCAATCTATGTTCATGGCACCAAGTACTCCGTATGACATACTTCAAATTATTAAATCGCTTAAAAATACTACAAGTGTTGGATATGATGGGATCTCTACTAAAGTCCTTAAGTATATCGCTTATTATATCTGTGACCACCTAAGCCATATTATTAACATGTGTATTACCACTGGCTCATACCCGGAAAGTCTCAAAACTTCTATCATTAAACCCATCTTCAAAAAAGACAACAAGCTGAATATGAACTGTTACAGACCAATTGCACTTATTCCTATAATTTCTAAAATTTTTGAAAAGTACATATATAATCAAATTTATAAATACCTAGAAAAATATAATATTCTTTCGGAAAACCAGAAAGGTTTCCGCAAAAATAAAACGATAAACATGGCTGTTTTTGATTTTATAAATAACGTGATGGGTAATGTGGATAAAAGGACGCCGGTATGTACCATTTACTGTGACATGACCCAGGCCTTCGATTATGTTAATCATGATATTCTTCTTCGTAAACTAGAAGCTTATGGCATTAGAGGCAATATATTAAATCTCATAGAATCATATCTAAAGGATCGTAAACAGTATACAGAAATATCTAAAGTGAACATTAATACCAAAAAAGAAGAAACTTATTCATCTAAAAAACGTACAGTTAAATATGGAGTCCCACAAGGGAGCGTATTGGGTCCTTTATTATTTATAATCTATATAAATGACTTGCCACTAGTAACTAAATATCCAGTATCACTTTTTGCTGATGACAGTACAGTCACTATTGATTGTATAAATAAAGATACGTATGAATCGGAAATTAATAATACAATCAATTCAATAATTAACTGGTTAGATAACAATAATTTAAAGATCAACCTAAAGAAAACAAAAATTATGTTCTTCAGTCAACGCTTAGAAGCACCAAATGTTAATGTTCAATACAAATCGACCGTTATTGAAAAGGTGGATACAGCTAAATTTTTGGGCCTAATCATTGACAATCGTCTGAACTGGAAAGCACACACAGAAGAATTAAATAAAAAAATATGTTCTTCTGCCTATGCTCTCTATAAACTAAAACCTATCATAGGTACGGATGCCCTTATAACTGCCTACCATGGTATAGTCGGCTCGATATTGAGGTTTGGAGTTTTATTTTGGGGAAACTGTACAAATAGAGATATTATTTTTAGGTCACAAAAAAGATGTATTAGGGCTATGTTTGGCTTGAAAATAACTGATAGTTGCAAACAGTATTTCATAAAGTATAAAATTTTAAGTCTGCCGTCCTTATTTATTTATGAAATAGCAAATTTTGTACAAACCAATCCCAACCTATTCAAGAAACTATCAGACGTATCTATTCGTAATCGACGGGATAATAATAAATTATGTGTACCAAGGTCAACCACGGCCTTGATGCGAAAAAGTATTTTTTGTTTAGCACCAATGATTTATAATAAAATCCCAAAACCTATTAGACAAATGCCTACTGCTCTATTTAAAATACATTTAAAAAAATATCTTGTTAATAAATGCTATTATACCATATCGGATTTCTTAAATGAACGAAATTAATTAATTGTATTTTTTCTGCAGTTACAACATTTAAAAAAAATTTGAATTGTAAATCTATAAAACCTAATCTGTACATGTTCTTCTTTTTAAGTAGTATTACGATGGAAAAAAAAATTGTTTTTGTTGTTTAGACTCAATCTTTTGTGGTTATTTTAAACCAAATATTATGTTGTTTTTGTACGCCATAAATGGCAAAACATGCAGATCTAACCATTATTATAAGACCTTGCACATGTTATGATGTATACTCATGTTTTACAATAAAAATACATTCTATTCTATTCTATTCTATCTTATCTCTTCCCGTGGGTGTGTTTTCATTTATTGTCGTATCGTCGTCTCCACCTTGTATAAACAAACCTTTCTCGTTTATCGCCATTTTTATTATTGAAAACCGAATCAAAATCAGTTGCGTGGTTTAGAAGAATAAGCGGAGAAACAGACAGGTAGATGGTGACTTTGTTTTATGCTATTTAGAGAAAAGAAGTTAAAATGTAACCATCCACAGGTTGTGAAGTTAGAACTACTTAAAAGCGCTGTCGCATTGTTGCATCGCGGCTGTCGGAGACCTTAGTTATTAAAAAGTTTGGATTAATATACTTGTCATACCGACCTAGATATTCTCAAAGGGCGGGTCCTTGGTGATTATGCCTGTTAACAACTAACAGAATTATTATACATGGGATTCTAGTCACAGTAAACTTAAGACTCCCAAAGAACCCCTGGCCCTTTCCGGCCACTTTTCTCTAAAAACACATGAAGTTTCAAAATTTCATAAGTGAATACAACTAACGCATACTCCAAACTACTACATACAGTCGAAACGTTACTCAACTAACACACCTGTCCTTCAGAAACTCAACTAGTTCTGTGTAGAGCACCAGCTCCTAAGATATAATCCATTCATTCCAACCTACATGTGCACATTGTCCTACATTTCTTTGTGTTTGTCTCCAAAGGCTCTGAAGTGGAACAGGTCTCGTCACGGCGTACTTTTCTAGGCCTGTCGTCGACTGTGCTCATAATAAATAGGGCTTCAAGATTGCCCTAAATTTTCATAATTTCTCTAGAGACACTTAAAGGGGGATTCGATAAAGAATGTAATGGTATCTGAATCTAATTTGGGATTAAAGTCTAAGGGGATTTTGTATATCCCACTTACCTATATTTTTGTAGGTATACAACTAAGTACCTATCTAATAAAGATACCGAGGGCGGTTTGAAAAGCATTCGGCCTGACCAAGATAATAAAACGTATAAAATTAATTTAATCTTTAATTTTCTACGTAATCACTAGCAAGTTTAATACACTACCTACTGCCATCTCACCAGCAAAGCGAAAAATAATCCTAGGAAGTTAGCTATATTTGCGGTAGTCGCGTCAGATTGCTTGACAAATAAATTTGTAAAATTACATCTAATTATAGCACACGTTTCACACTTTGCATAGTTAATTTGTACTGCAGCCCTACTATGACGTACTAATGCCATCCAATTCCGTTGATATAAAAGGGATAGTGCTATTCGCAATGTATAGCTCCGTCTCCCTCTTAGAGCGGAATCATGATCGTTTTAAGACTTCATAGTAGGGAACTAAATATTGTGAGAAGTTTTGTTTTTATTTATTATTTATTATATACTTTATTGTACACCTCATAATAAGAACAGGACAATCATACATAAAATAAGTGCACAATGGGCGGTCTTATCGCACAAGGCAATCTCTTCCAGACAACCTTTGGATGGATTGAACGAAGGGAGATAGATTTAGGGCTGTCAGTGTACAAACGTTTTAAACAATACTAATTAGATATAATAATATAAAATACATAAATACAATACCAATTTATATACTAATACATATCAAATATATAATTGAGACAGGAGCGGAAAAGTTAAAGTGAAAGGTAATGCTCCTTCACCGTTCTTTTAAACTCTGGTAGCGTTTGGGCACGCCTCACTTCTATGGGTAATGCATTCCACAAACGAGCCGCTTGTATACTGAAAGATTTGTCAAAGAAGGAAGTGGAAGGTGGTGGTTTTTAAAAATGGACTGGATCTGTATCAGGCCGAATACTTTTCGATCCGCCCTAGTAATATTGTCATTGTAACTGCCGCGTTGGTCTTGTGTTCACAAACGCTAACTGCTGAACAAGAGGCCCTAGGTTCGATTTCCGAGTTGGTCATAGTGTTATTAAATTTTCCATGATCGAAATAAACGAACGGTATTTTGCAAGTTTACTCTTCTAACACGCGTCACACAAAAACTACATCCTAAAAGAATATTTAGCAACCATTAACACTTTACTTGCCATTACGCATTAAACTCATTCAAAATAAATCGGCAGGAAACAACGAAACCCATTGACGTCAAACATCATTCCGGAACACTTTAAAGAAACTTCCGACGGCTGAAAAAAACACTCACAGATTTCCGTTACAAACAGAAAACACACTATATTGCCCCATTGCCCCTTTTGAGCGGCGGCAACATCAAAAAACAATTCCGACCAATCACAAAGCAGTTAGTCATGAAATGGATGCACTCTCGTAATTGAAAGCGCATTCACACCATTTTTAATTTGATTGCACGATTTGAATCGTAGGCGTAGATTAATGTAATAAGTTTAAATTGAATTATTTTTTTTTGTACCACAGAGCATGGAACGAAGCGAATGAAAGAAAGAAAAATGTTTATTTGCAATTGCCACTCGCACAAGAAATACTAAAAAATAAAAAACAAGCAATTGTAAATATATTAAATCCAGCCGTTTGCTAGTCCACACACAACAGGTTCCGTACCATAAAACGAAAAAAATACGTTTATTTGGTACTTGAATGTATTTTTTATTATTTATGGTTACAGCGAAAATTGAAATACACACTCTGAAAATTTCAAGAGTCTACCTAATACGGTTCATGAGATACAGCCCGGTGACAAACAGAAGGATAGCGGAGGCTTAATAAAAAGACCAGTGCGAGACAAAAAATGCTCTTAGCAATTAGGGACGCCATTGCTGATAATATTGCTGAGCACCAGTTTCAGCTGCCATATCCATATTCGGAACTATCACGGGCCGTCAGTTTCTATGAGTAAACGGTGACACTTACTGACACGCCTGGTTTGTATGAAAAATTTTGACACTGCCCTCTCTATCATCTCGCTGCCCTATGGTTTTTCTGTTTTCCTGATGTGGGTGGGACGAGCTTTTACCTTTAATTGGATAAATACGAATGACAAATGAAATCAATAAAAATGTGGCTGTCTGTAATTTAGTATGAGGAAGGTGTGATATATTTATTTTATATTTAAATTAGTTATCTTGTTCTGTTTAAGTGCGTGTCGTTAATTAAAGTCTCCGAGATTGTTGGTGTAATGTGAAGCCATTTTTTTTTTTTATCGGTCTATGAGGGTATGAGTGATTGTTTATAAATCACTGGAAAACGAAACTCATGGGATAATTTTTATTGCGACAAGAGTTAGAATCGTGAGACTGATATTATTATTTTTATCAGTGGCTTTAGTTTCTTACTAGGTCTGTTATTGGTTACTGTCAGTCTGTATGTTTCGGTATAGGCACGCTCAGCTAGCGGCTTGCTAGATAATTGTTGTCTTATGATTGTTCTCTTTTTTACTTTGTGTTTTGTTGCTGTTGTGTTGTGTCTGTATCGAATAAATGTTTTCTATTCTATTCTATTCTATTCTATATGTAGTCCCATTGCTGGGCTTTATGACATACAGCTGTATCTTACTTGGTTTTTAAATAGGACACGGAAAATTTAAATCCCGAAGACTTGATGCACTAGCATGTTTTCCCCAAAAACGATTGACAAATCAATAAAACAAATTACACACAGCGATTATCAATTTCCCCAGCTTAATCAAACAATAGGCCGCTAATAAAAACTGTCAATCCATGTCTTATCTTGATCAAGAGAAACTCACAATAAAAAAATAACTCAAATAATTTACTAAGGGGCGAATGCGATCGCCGAAACGCGATAAGGGATCGAGGGGTATGTTGGAACAAGGGAAATAAGTCATTAATAGAAATAACATGATATCATTTTGTGGGGATCGGAACAAGATGACGGGGTAGATAAGGGGATAGAGGGGGTTAGTGTATCACCCCCTCTTTATAGTGAAATTTCACCCTTGTGGCGAAATTAATGATTGTTGTTTTTAGTGAATTGTTAATGCAACTGTTGCTAGAAAGAACATTCGATAGGTCTCCCTATTATATTTGAATTACTTCCGTTTAGCCTTTTATTCATCAATCTACACGTACTATTACTTACATTGTCTAGAAAAAATATCAGATACTATCAGATTATTGGATTACCTATGTAATGACAAAAAATTGGGCGAATTCGTTAATATTATCAAGTACTTAATTATCAATTCCTGAAAAAAAATGTACCGACATACCCATTTTGATCAGCTGACCACAATGTTGTAGTGAAAAAAAAATTTTTTTGGAATAGGCTACGCCTTACTGCAAGAAAGTTGTTCATCAATATGGGTAAAAGCAGTATTTAAAATATGATTACACCTTTCCAAAATTAAAGTTATAAAATAACTTTAATTTCGAAATCGATGTTTTTGGTTGATTCTTCGTATTTTAACACCGACTTTCAAATAAAAGTTATTTTATACTTTGTAGTGTTTTTTTATTTGGAAGTCGGTTGTTTATTTTTGTAATAAGGTTTTTATTTTCCATTTTTAGTGGTGTGGGGTACACCTAACGACACCGCTGGTAAGTCACAGGAAAGCAAAACACGCAATTTCGTTTACTTAGATATTTTGATTTAAAAACCAAACTACTGAACCAATTTTGATGAAATTTCGCTGGAATCGAATTTTTATAATGACGGAGTTATGAGGTAACAAACATAAAAAAAATACAACCAAATTGAGAATCTCCTCCTTTGAAGTTCATCCTCGCAGAACTCGCCTTAGGGTGGTGCAGCTATACAAGGTGTAACGGAAAGGTTTCATCATATTTTTAGGAAACGCAGCCTAAATATACTGCATTACTTAAATAATTAATTAAACTAATAAGCATTACATGCGCTTTCTTCTTAGGGGTGACACAAAACACATAAGTACCACTCAAAAGATTAGCTTAGCGTCATCACCACCTGGGCATTTCGACGCCAATAAACCCTCTTGGGGTTCGGCAGACAACGAAGAAGATAAAAGATCTCGATCAAAAGATACAACAATAAAAGTTTTAATTAACACTAAACTAATTGCTGATTCTTATCTTCATAATAACAGTTATTAGTATAATTAAAATAAGTGTTTTTAAGGGGGTTTATATTGCTTCATCATTTGGGTTAAGGGAGCTAATGAGGTCAATATTAGGATGGGCTGCGATTCCCATTGTTCTGTGTTGACTGACCTACATTTGAGGGTAGTAATTTAATTTTCCCTAAGGTTCGCTTCCAGTTGCGTAATGTAATGAACATGCTGAAACCATATATTTTGGTTATAATATTTCATAATTAAGGTACTTATCCTACTTATATTATAAATGTGAAAGTTTGTATGTTTGTGCAACATTCAGGCAAATTCGGCTGAAGGGATTCGGTTTAAATTTTGCACACACATAGTGCATATCCTGGAATTATATAAAGGCTACTTTATATCCCGGGAGTATGTTCTCTTGGAGAACATACTCCATTATGTTCTCTTTGATCATTTTAGACATTCACGCGGACGGAGCCGCGGTTGTCAGCTGGTACTTATAGAATAATAATTATCAATCTGCCTAGACTTTTCCCAACTATTTTGGGGTCGGCTTCCAGTGTAACCGGAAACAGCTGAGTACCAGTATTTTCCATGGAGCGTCTGCCTATCTGGACTCCACAAATGAATAAATAGGTAACGCGATAATCCTTGGCAAGACTGGTGTCAGATTACTTGGCTTCTAACTACCCGATACAATTGTCAAGAAAGATCAAGAAATGACAGCCGGAACCAATGGCTTAACAAGCCTCGCAGATAATGAAAAATATAAAAAATCTGACATGAATCTGCACATCAGCCGGTCTTGTACTTTTCGCATACAGCGAAATCTCGCAGAAGTCACCAGAGGCCCTACTATGAAGTCTTAAAACGATCATGATTCCGCTCTCAGAGGGAGACGGAGCTATATCTAGCGAATCGCACTATCCCGTTTACATCTTCGGAATCAGATGGCATTAGCTCGTCGTAGTATGGCTGCAGATCACCTTGTAGGAGGCCTTTTGGCGCAGCGTCTTCCGGTACGCGGTTGCCACTTCAAAACCTTGTGCTCGTTTTGCGAGCAATATGTCCTGCCGTTTGTTACCTAATGTGAACAAAGTCTGACATATGAAAAGAAAGAAACAAAAATAAACCGCCCAAGTCCGAGTCGCACTTGCGCACGAAGGGTTCTGTATAATGTACAGCGGCAACAGAAATACATCATTTGTGAAAATTTCACCTGTCTAACTATCACGGTCCATGAGATATAGCCTGGTGACAGACGTACAGACTGCCGGACGGGCAGCGGACTCTTAGTAATAGAGTCCCGTTTTACCCTTTTGGTACGGAACCCTTAAAAAGAAAGAAAGAATAATACTTATTTAGCACCTACATGAAACACGCACGGTACATAGAAATAACAAGAAAAGTTAGGTATGCTAAAAACTAAGCGTGTCTCGGCTGCACTAAAACGATATGGAATCCAGAAGCAAACCAATTTGATGGTGATGAATTCTCTAACCCCTTTAATCCATTATACATGACCATAAACTAAACAAGAGTTATCACCACAAAGTTCCAACGAAAACCCAGTTACCGAATCACGCTAATTCCGTCACGCGCCCACACGTGACAATTACCAACAAATTACCACCATTTCAAATATTAATCAAATCTATCGCCACCACCATTTTACCGAGAACCCTTTATCGAACAAAATTCATTTAAATTAATCAGTATGAGAGTCCTAATTAGGCTGGTTACATAAATCAATCGATCAGTGTCCCGGCGCCGACTCGGTTCTAATTGGCCCAACGAGATCGGAATGTAATTTAGATCTGATTTGTTCATTTACTATGAGGGTAGGTGTTTTGATGGGTTCGAATTAAGCCGCGGTTTACAGTGGTTTTGTTGAGCTAACTGTCAGGCGGTAACTGGATATTGACGAGATACAGTCGTGGATCGCTGAACCGGAATTAACAATTATGTCTGCGTGTGATATTTTAGAATATTTCAGTTCATGTTCTGTATGGTGTCGGATGTGAAAGAATAGCACCATCCCGTCACTTCCCGTGAGTGTCGTAAGAGGCGACTAAGGGACTCACCAGAGAATGGGTAGCAGCATTCTCTGTGCATTGCAACAGCTACACTGCGATCGCCAACCTGCCTGCAAGCGTGGCGATTATGCCCTTCCCCCCCCATGGGAGAGGCCCATGTATAGCAGTGGACGTCTCTCGGCTGATGTGATGGTGATTTCAGTTTCCTAATGATTAAGTTCCAATACTACTCGAGTAATAAATATTATCCTTCAAACTGAATTTCATCACAGTGTCTTATCAAACATTTATTAGCTTAGTACGCAGGAGATTATTATAGGGCAAAAATAGGAAGAAGTCTGTTTGCAAACACAAATGCACTCATCGTTCCTTTGCGTCCTTTGCAGCTGAGCGGAGCGAGGAGGCGTCACGAAGCTGTAAAACGATGTGATCGTTTCCACCAGAGATGTGCTAGGCCGCTGAGCAGTGCGAGGATGCGTAGCCACGCTGTAAAACGGTGCGTGGATGAGCGGTGCGAGGACGTGTAGCGGGCTCTTTTCAGAGGCGACCGAGCGGGGTGAGTTTGTGCGCGTCTAGTAACTGCTAGCGGTAGCACACATCCCTCGCTACGCATCCTCGAACATCTCAGGTGGAAACGCAGCCTTACTATCATAGTCTGACGGGACGGCAATCTGACACGATCGCGAATCGCAGGAGGCAGTGGAATAACAGTTTACTCTTATGGTCTCTTCGCCTTTAAGCAGACCGTGAGGCGTCACTGCCTAGCGTCTTAACGTTATCATACCCATAACTGCCGGAGTCACCTGCTCATTGTCATAATAAACACAGACAAAATTCCCAAAGAAATAATAATAATATAATATAATATCTTGGGATAATTCACACACGGTCATCTGATCCCAAACTAGGCAGAGCCTGTGCTATGGCAACCAGATAACTGATAAACATACTTATATATTTTTAAATACATATTATAGACAAATTACACCCAGACACAGAAGAAATGATCATGCTCATCACACAAAGATTTGTCCTGGGTGGGAATCGAACCCACGACCTCCGGTTTAGCAGTCAGGGTCACTAACCACTCGACCAACAGACCAGTCAATACGCAAGAAAAATTGTTAACTCTCAACTCATGAAACGATATTAAAATGACACCGAAAATTGACAATTCTCGTCAAACCAATTACGCAAGCCAAGTTAAAAAGTTCGAAGTACATCAATCAAACCACGATTTTCCCGTTACAATTAAAATCTTATTTCGAGACCCATCGGGGTTTTAAAAACGAATTACTGGCTGACAACCCCTACTTGGCTATGCATCAGGGGCCGCCAACGTTCAAGATTCGAGAAAAAAATTGGGTACCGCGAGATCATTTTAATTCTGAAGATGTGACGATCGACTTGTTATTTTTCGCAATGAAAATTTTAATGTTAAATGAGGTGTTTTGCTTTGGGAATACAAAGTAGACGTAGTACGTAAGTACTTAAAATTTACAAGTTTCTAGTCTAAACGGGAGAAGCATGTTAAGTGGCTATTTGGTGGATGAACAAACATTTTTCAGGCTCAGGCGTCGTTTTAAAAGTTGTAACTACACCAATCGATCAATCGTCGATCAATATCGAGCTTTGGCTGATCGAAGAAAGAAGTGGAAACTATCGATCGACGTTGACTATATCATTGTACCATCGATCGACGATTGATCGATTGGTGTAGTAGAAACTATCGATCGCAGTCAAACAATAAATTCTATCATGATTGGAAAACGATCGATTGGTGGAACACCCTTATTATCATCGATCATCGCGCGCAATACGCAATCAATGCGATCATTTGTTCTTAATTTCAGGCCCTTTTGGCGCGATAGGTTTCAGGTTTGAACACGAGGATCGTCTATTCGCGTGATGATCGCTTTGTATAAGGAAGAAGCCAAGGTTAGTGCCGTTGCAAAATGTCCAACCAGACCATTATGACCCACTGCTGACCACACGCACGCACACATGCACGTCTGTCCTGTTCCATTGCAATCTCGTCTCCCCATCTTCGACTTGGTCTGCCGATATGTCGCCTAGCAATCGATTTTTCATAAATAGGGAAGTTAGTAACTAAGGCGTGCCTAAAAAACCGGCCAAGTGCAAGTCCAACTCGCGTGTAAAGGGTTCCGGACGAATTATATATTTTTTTAAATACTACTTTAAGATCATAGACTTCTTATAGGGTTTCCTGATTTCTATAGGTATTATTATATTCATCTGTATTTAGTTTCGGATATAAGTGGGGTGAATGGCCAATTTTCATGTATTTTTTTTTAATAACTTCGGAACGGAAAAATATTTTAAAATTCTTAAAAATTAAAATTATTTGATGAGCCCATTCATTTGATATGTCGCACGGATAACCTAATTGGAAAAAAAAAATGTTTTAATTTTCTAGTTTGCCCATCAAAAAGTGCCCCCATTTTCAAAATGCATTTATTTTTGTTACGCGTCCATTTGTGGGTCACAGAATATTATATGTATACCAAATTTCAACTGAATCGGTCTAGTAGATTCGAAGAAAATCGGATGTGACAGATGGACAGACAGACAACCGAGTGATTTCGTTTTTCCATACAGTGGTTCGGAACCCTAAAACCATTGCCGTGTTTGCCTAAAAAAACTGGTAAGAGTAAACAACACAAAACGAGAAACCCCTGGCAAAGATGCAAGAAATAGTTTAACGTCCAATTAAGAACTCAAAACCCCTCGTCATGCAAGAACCGCATACATTTGAAAAGCAATTTAAAATCTTACCTACAGGACCACGGAAGCTTCCCTCCTCAATTTTTTCGCGAATCCCGAGTAACCCTCACTCGCCGTTAGTGACAAGTTTAATTTAAACTTCCCGGGTCGAATAGGCCCGCGGTCGACTTTCACCGATTATAACTTTCAAGTGTTATTTTTAATGAGTTTTTGTGGATTTTGATATTATTAATGCATTGGATTTCCGAGTGCTAACTTATATAATTCAGTGACTTAGCGCTTTAAGTAAACAAAAGTAATTTTCGACTGTAAGTGGTCACCTGAGGATTAGTAGACGGCATTATATTTCATAAGGATAACGAAATAAGAAGAAATGAATGTTTTATTCAGAGTTTTTTTAGAATGAAAATTCTTATTCGCTGTCCAAACAAACACATTATTTATGTTTATTATAAGCAGTAACTACTTCAAATCTATTACAAACGACAAAATATTCAACATGCGTTCTCAAACATATAGTTTCTATTAATATAACAAATTACAATATGTACTAACATATAACATGAATGACTAATTACTAACAAAACGTGTAACTATTATGTTAATCTGAATCATTAAACTCACCGCATCAACGGTGAATACTAATTAATATCTTTCATTCTATACATACAGCAGATGTCCCATCGATACCTAATGTTCCTACAAATATAGCTTTTATCCCTGTGGATTAAAAGTTTATTTTTGAATAGCACTTGGTTGTAGTTAGTTGAATTAAATCGTGGTTAGGGTCAATAATACCGTAGAGAAGTAGTGATAGGGTTAATATGATGGCTATAAAAAATCCGTACGGTGATTTAGATTATTATTTTAACAGATGTATCCATATACTACTTCTGTGCAGTATTTTTTGTGTGAGTAGAATAGCAGCTGGCGTATTATTATTGAATTAAATTAGCTAAAAATTAAGCAGATTTTCTATACAGTTTTTTTTTTACCGATGGGAAATCATTTGGGTTTTAGTCAGTAAGAGTCTGACACGCCCTTCCACTCCACCCAGAGCGGAAGAAGTCATTTGATGATTTCCCATCCTTAAAAAAAAAAAGCGTGGTATTATGAAAACCCTTTTCCCCATGATCGGGTCACGTAGTAAGTGTACGTTCCCTAACATACTATCAAAAAATCACTTAACAAACAAAGCTTCATCACCAAATCGGCCCTCAAACACATACAAACTTAACAAAACATTTCACACGTACCTATCCTTTCCAGTTCCGGTACAAAATCCCGGGATTATCCAGTTGGCAGGTGAAAAAAGCAAGAGTATCGTGTACAAAAGTTTAAAGAGAACTTTTATCTGCAAAATGCGGCAGTCGCTGAGTTAAGGCGCCTGTCTGCATCTGAAGTTAGATTTAACTGCATAAGTTGGCAACGTTGGTACTTAGGTAAGTACGCGTTTTGCAGAAGGTTTTCTGTGGACATGGATTAAGATTTTTCCAAGTGGATTAAGTTTATTTCCCTATTTTTAGTGAGCGATTATGATACTGAATTATAAATTGCAATGATTTATTTTGTTTTTATACGCGTTTGTACATAATTTCGCGATTATTAGTCAAGTTCTTTAAGTATTTCGTTGTTAGTTGTACATATAATAGGTCGTTAAATGTAAATAAACTGCAATTGTAAATTGAAAATTGTAGTTCAATATTTATTGGTTGTAAAATAAATATAAGTACTTAGTTGAAAGTGGATTAAGTATCTTTTCAAACCTATAGAACTTACTATTTTTTTTTTATTTGTAAATATCTGAGTACCATGTACCTAAATTTAATTTAAAGTTTACCTCTGCTGGTAATACTTTGTTCCTATAAGTAGCATACTCTGGGTGCAATGTCCTCACATAATATTAAATTAATTTTTATGTACCAAATATTGTACCAAGAAACTACATAGTTACTCTTTTGAAATAATGGTATTTCAAGAGAGTAACTATGGACTTTCTTGTCCATTCTTCTCCATAAGAATCTAATTTTCCGAATGGACAGTAGAGTCACTTTATTGATTGAATACTATTATTTTACTGAACTGTAAATGATGACGTTGCAAAAGTGCCGCTTAATGGCCTAATTGAAATAAACGCTTTGACTTTACTTTTTACGTCTTTAAGTGTGAGAGGATTGTGATACTGAATTATTAATTGCAATGCAATATGAAGTATTTGTTAAGTAAAAATTTATACAACAGACATTTTTGAGATCCTTTAGCCGTTATGGGAAATTCTGATGACTGGACTTATCAAGAGGTATCGTGTCACCAGTATTTGGGTTGCGGAGGACTGATAGGCAGTCGCTCTGTGTAAGATACAGGTAGGTATCAGCTGTTAATATCCGGTTGGGCGAGGAGCCGGGGAATACGGAAGTCGCATATGTTCCTGCGATCCCCGGCGTAGGTGGGAGATGGAACACCAGGGTGGCTTTAGTCAGTAAGAGTCTGACAGACCTCTCCGAGGACATCCATAAAAAAGGAGCCGGAAACATACACACATAGTTCAGAAAAAGCTTTGAAGATCGACTTATTTTTAGAGTAACATAGAACTTCCGATATTCTAAAGAAGAAAAGAACAGTCTTATTCAAGACACAGTTGATTATTGTATATATTTCGTAGATTAGAAGATACGACTTCAGAAGTGGTATTTATATCATTTTAGTTTGGAGAAATATAGTTTTGTTCCAAACAAAGTGAAACTTCGCGTGTCCTTCCAAAACATGTTTTACATAAAGAAAACAAGCAAGTATCAAATGGCTTAAAAATATGGGTAAAGCTGACATTTTAATATCAGCTTAGAACTTAGACGGACGGCAGCTTGATTTTGTTCCATAAAATTCGGAAGATATGTGGAATATCCAAGACTAATAAGAAACTGGGTTAAATTTGAACTAAAACTGGGTATTATTTTAGAGAAAACAGTTTTGGTTTATTAAGAACTAGCTTTCGCCCACGACTTCGTACGCGAATATCCTATTTTTTTTTTCCTTAGCCTATTGTGTCCCACTGCTGGGCAAAGGCCTCCCCCATATCCTTGGAGACATTCTTTTCTTGCGCCACCTCGAACCAGCCTTCGCAGTGTGCATCCAAATCATCTCGCCATCGCTTCCTGGGCCGGCCTCGGGGACGCCGTCCATCCTCTGGCACCCATTGCGTGGAGACTTTTGCCCAGTGGTCACTATGCATGCGACTGGTGTGACCCGCCCAGTCCCATTTCAGCCTGGCACCAGCCAGGCTGAAATGGCTTTCATATACAAACATAATTTTCCAAATCCGACCGGTAGTTCAACTCTTCAGCTTTATTACATTTGTATAGATTTAGGATGTTGAGCGAAGGATTATGATATAACAAAGGATGATCATGTAATGAGAAGATAAGATATATGTAACAATTTTTGTCAAACATTTACTAATGAAATTGGTTCGTTAAAACAGCAGCATGTATGTAACCGTTTATTCTATGAAAGATGTGAATATGTAAAGGAAAGTGATGTGAGTTTCAGATTTAAAAAGGTATGCCCGAGAGATATATGTTTAATAATTGATAAGTTAAAATGCAACAAATCACCTGGTTTTGATGATATTAGAGTTCAAGATTTAAAAATAATTAAGTATCCAATTAGCGGAGTCATTGCTCATTTCATAAATAAATGTATAGATCGAGAATTATACCCTAATGATTTAAAAATTTCAATTATAAGACCAATCTTCAAGGGGGGGAAATACAAAGAATACACAAATTATAGGCCTATCGCGATATTGAGCGTAGTTAATAAAATAGTCGAGAAAGTAATAATGGGCCAAATTACAGTGTTTTTAGAAAGTAATAATATTCTAACTGATACTCAACACGGTTTCAGGCCAAATAGAAGCACAGCAACGGCTTTAAATAAATTTACTGATGATATAAATAGCTCACTAAATTCGAAAGAAGTGATTTTATTAACATTTATTGATTTTAAAAAAGCCTTCGACACTCTGGACCATGAGGGCTTGCTGCAGGCCATGGACGAGTGCGGAATACGAGGTCCTGTAAAGGGGTGGTTCAGGCAATATCTGCACAACAGGTACCTAAAAGTTAGGGTTAAAGGATCAGACAGTGAACTCGGCAAAGTTAATTATGGGGTGCCGACCGGATCAGTTTATGGACCGATTGGGTATATCATGCACGTCAATAGTATGGTCAATGTCATAAAAAATTGTAATACCTATATGTATGCAGACGACACGTGCTTGGCATACAGTGGCCGGGACTGTGAACTGATCCAGTCCGCAATGCAAGAAGATCTGGATAATTTAGTTAAATGGGCGCACGATAATGGCATTCTTATCAATTTAAATAAAACCAAATGTATGTTGATATCATCTCCGTATAACCGTGTAGCAAAGAATGCCTATATCTCAGTAAAGGGCCACTCGTATGAATGCCTTCATGATAACAAGGCAAACTGTCAGTGTGAGTGTGTTGAGCGCGTAGCGAACTACAAGTACCTAGGACTAACAATCGATGAAAGATTTACTTGGGACGCACATGTAGACACTGTGTGTGGAAGACTTCGCTCAGTACTAGGGAAACTGAATAATTTAAAATATATAGTTAGTAAGCGAATACTGTACATCCTTTACCACGCACTCGCAGATGCAACAATAAATTACGGGTTGGCTGCTTATGGACTGACGTTTCCGGTACATTTAAATAAAATAAAAAAATTGCAAATTAGACTGTTAAAATTACTAACAAACAAGGCAACTAAAGACAACATTAATAAGGAGTACGAAAAATTATTTAAAATTTGTAAACTATTACCCATTCAGCAAAAAGTAAAGATAACTATAATCTTAGGACACCACAATAAAAACGAACACAACATTAAGAGAGTGTATAACCGGCAAACCCGTAAAGCGACGCAAAGAAACAAATATTTAGTTCCGAAAGTAAAGAATTATTTTGGTCAAAGGACGCAGCGATGGCTCATTCCGACATTATTAAATGAATTACCTACGCAAATTACAACTGAAGCAGTTCCTAGAAATGTCCTAAAAAATGTCCTGCGTAAGCATTATTTAGGTTTATGTCCTTAGCGTAAGAACCTATTTATGTAGTGACTGTAAGAGGCGGACGCGGGCCGACCGGTCTAGCATGCGCGCGCGCCGTGTTGTTGTTGTGGCCGCTCGAGCGGCCGTCGCGGCGTCTCGCTCGCGCTGGGTTGCTTGTCTCCCTCCGGCGGGGCGGGGTGCGGCGGCGGTCGGGACGATTGTGTGCTTGCGTGCGTTGCTCATGCTAGCCTGGTGGGCAAGGCGACCTGACCCCATTATTAGATATTTAGTGTGTGTACCCCTTTTTGTTAATGTTTGTGTTTTTGTTTCGACTTTGCGTATATGTACCCATAGTATAGGGTAATAAGTACTTGTATATTATAAAACTGTATCCACGAGAACACTGCCGACAAACTGTACAGCAGTTTGGCAGATGAAATGTGTATTTTTTTCCATGTAACTTTCTTGAATAAATAAATAAAAAAAAAAAAAAAAAAAAAAAAAATAAGCAAGATCATCGGCCACCAATCCAGATTTCGGACTCAATCAATCTGCTTCACCGTTTCCCAACTATGTTGAGGGCGTATTCCAGTCTACCACGATGCAGCTGTGAAATTCGAACTCTAACAATTACATGACATCAAAAAAAAACTTTTTAACAAAAAATATCACCGACTTCCAAATAAAAAAACACTACAAAGTATAAAATAACTTTAATTTTGGAAGTCGGTGTTTTTGGTGTTTCTTCGTCTTTTTAATACCAACTTCCGAAAGTTTTACCGATAGTTACTGAACCGATTTTGATAAAAAATTTATAGGGCCAATTGGGAAAGTAGGTGAGTATATACTTTCACTCATGTGAAAATTATCTTATTATTAAAATAATTTTTCAAATCAGTTCATAAATGACGGAGTTATGAGGTAACAAACATAAAAAAACAACCCTGTTGAGACCCTCCTCCTTTTTTTAAAGTCGGTTAAAAATTAACTTCTTTTTTAATTTGATATGGGTTTGCTCTTGACTCTAGTCTAGGTCAGAGATGACAGAAACAAAGTCGACGACGGAGCGAGCTTACCCAGAAGAAGCCTGTTCACTCTAACTTTAAAAAGATTAGGGTTAAATGCGTTTGGAAACACAGACGCAGGCAGAGATTTCTGCTGTGCGCGAATTGTTGGAATAGCAACATGGTAGGGATGGTAACTTGCAGTACGTTAGATATCTGATGCTAGCAGTGGCTTGCACACAAAGGACAATTTAAGACCATGCCTACCATACCAAGAACGCATTAATAAAACAACATGTAATAAAATAATACAACAAAAACAATATTAAAAAAGTTAAAACTCCTACTAAAATGTTTCAAGCAACATGTAGCTGGTTTTTTTTTGGCATTGGGGAATTTTCTCTGCTTACCCTCCGGCTAATGGTAATAAGGTTGTTCAACTGAGATGTGACCTTAATTCGTAATGATTGATCCAATAATCTTGTAAAGAACTACCAACTCAAAAATCACTAGGTACTCATTACGTCATCAATTCAAATCATTTACCATTATTACTATTTCCCAAATCAATAAGGCTTCCACTAAGTGAAGCCTGTCTGAAACCGTACACACAGTCTATTATGGGTAATGATAACCCAGTTACTGACTCTGGTGACCCTAACTAAGTTAGTTTGGAGTTCATCAATCAACCGAGATCCATTTGAGTGGAACACAGTTAGGTCGACGAAAGAGTTCGCAAATCTAATCAATTTCGGGTGGAAATTGATCGATTTTGGATTGACTGGTAATAGCATAAAAGTAGTTGATTTGAACTCTTTTTTGCTAGAATCTAGCTTATAATCTGCAATTAGTGCTATTTTTTAGGGTTCCGTACCCCAAGGGTAAAACGGGACCCTATTAATATGACTCCGCTGTCCGTCTGTCACCAGGCTGTATCTCATGAGCCGTCATAGTTATACATCATCTGTGAAATTTTCACAGATGATGTATTTCTGTTGCCGCTATAACAACAAATACTTAAAAACAGAAAATACATATTTAAGGATATACAACATACAACAAACGTGATTTTTTTGCCGTTTTTACAGATAATGGTACGGAACCCTTCGTGCGCGAGTGCGACTCGCACTTGGCCCGGTATTTTTTTCATTTCAGGGGACAACGGAAAGAAAATCATACGACGCGACGCAGCGTTAGAATGCTCCCAGAAGATGGGCCGATGACCAGGTTAAGGCAGACAGGACCAGTCGAAATGACGTCACTGAGAGGTCTCGCAGTGGACGTCTTTCGGCTGATGATGATGTTGTTGCAACGGACCATCGAAAAGAACAGTTTTACAGAAATATTACATATAACTCTTATGATACCTACCATAGAACTAAAAATAACACATGAGCTGATCAAACACTTAGCAAACCATAAAGATCTTTCCATGAACCCCACAGGAACATTAAACGTAGTTAAACTGAACAAATGTCAAAAACTAGTGACTAATGCACTCCAAGCCATAGGTGCTGATGCATTCCATGACAAAGTAAGCCACAAATCTATCCTGCAGACAACGGAGAAACTAAAAACCTTCACGAAGATAAAAAGCGACACAAAAGAGAAGTTACAAAACCGAAATCCACACTTTCTGCTCGAGTTAAACTTATCTATTCACTAGCTTTTACCAGCGGCTTCTCACGCGTGAATGCCGGAAAAAGCTTTTGTGCTATAACAGACTATAATTTATCTCTGTGCCAAATTTCATCCAGTTCCGTTCAGCCGTTCGGGCGTGATTGAGTAACAAACATTCACCCATCCGTCCAAACTTTCGCATTTAATAATAGTAGGTACTAAGAAGTAAACTTAGTTGATAAAACACCCAACGAGCCATTTAAATTTTTCCATAAACATTAAAAGCAGGTAATCTTATACCTTTAAACGAGCAATTCTTGTACACATGTATATTTATGATCTGAATCTCGGAAACGGCTCCAAAGATTTTCATGAAATTTAGTATGCAGGGACAAAAAAACCATCCAGGTACTATTAATAAAACGACAAAACCAGTGTCGAATGCACACAAAGCCATAGGTGCAAAGTAACCCACAAATCACTTCCTGCAGACAACCGACGAACTAAAAACCCCATCCAAGATAAAAACCGTCACAAAAGAGAAGTAACAAAACCGAAATCCACACTTTCTGCTCGAGTAAAACTTATCTATTCATTTTTCACTTCTGTGTAATGGTAAGCTAGTTAGGGAAGCCTTTGGACCCGTAGCCAAGTTAGTGGAGTCTTTGTAACATCTATCTAAATCGAATTATACGCTGGGACGGTCGTGTACCCCGGGGCGCTGGACTGAAGCAGGATGTGGGTTATGAGATGTGGGCGGGTAGTTTTGGAAAATGATTTTAGATGATCAAGGTATGTGAGGTTATACAAGGTGGAGACGATGATACGACAATAAACCAAAATACTGGCAATACTAAATCATACAAATATGTTGTATTTTATCATAGATTTGATGTCACTAACTGCAACAGACTGCTTGGAATATTTCGTCAGAATAGTAGTCACTATCCTTGACTAGTTTGAGTTTTTTTTGACGTTTTATGCAATTGGAAAGTTCATTTTTAATTACGGTGACAGGATTAATAATAGTTTCAAATTATACCTATGATCCAGTATTGCCTGTGTTTTCATTTATTGTCGTTTCGCTGTCTGCGACCGAATTGAGAACCTCCAACTTTTTTTGAAAATATGATTACACCCTTCCGTTACACCCTGTGTAGCTGCACCACCCTAAGGCTGCGTTTCCACCAGAGATTTGCGAGGATGCGTAGCGAGGGATGTGTTTGTTAAGAACAAATAGAATCGCTTCATTCACTTAGCCTATCACAAAAAAAGTGAAAAATAAAAAGGTTGTATTTTTTTTTACTGTTCTGTCCAGCAGTCAGTGTCTCGCAGCTCAAATGACGACGAAGAGCCGGTAGCAGCTGGTGAGTGGTGAGTTACCAACTCTTCTGACTTACACCAACCCCCAAAAATGTTTGTAACACCACTTGTAAAACGATTTCCATTATATCTTCGGCAAGTGGTTACATTTCCACGTGTTTAGCCCCCGTGTACTCAGTTCATGTTTAGTTTTAGTTCAGAGTTAACTAACTAATTTTAATTAACCCTGGACCGCGGGTAGTTGGAGTTTTGTTAGTTATTTAGTACTACTGAAGGAAATGTGGCTTTTCAAAGTTTTGAGTGTGGTCTATTTGTGTTGAGGTGTTTTTATTATTTAATAACCTTTGATAGAGTATTTTGGATAAGTGATTTATTTGAATATCCAATTAAACAGTTGAAAGTTTCACATACTTGTGATTCAACTAACGTTTTTGTATCTCCAAACATACAACCCTTGAAGCAACATTAATGAATACGCATTCACAAAAATGATCAATAATAGACTGAACTTCAATTGGATAGTACAATGACAATCGATAACTGCGCTCTTATAGACAGCTACGTAGTGGATTTCCCTGCCGGAGTACCTGTGTGCTTCCAGAGACCCTCAGGTTGTAGCTACAACTTGAGGGTCTTTAAGTCAAGAGTGAATAAGTTATTTCTAGGCAAGCGTGCTCCATCGTTGAACGCATTATCGGTTTCCATCAGGTGAGATAGTGGTCAAACGCGTGCCTATTATTAATAACAAAAATGTAAATAGTCAATTGAGAACATCCTCCGACATTTTTTTAGGGTTCCGTAAAAACGGGACCCTATTACTAAGACTCTACTGTCTGTCTATCTGTCACCAGGCTGTATCGCATGAACCGTTATAGCTAGACAGTTGAAATTTTCACAGATGATGTATTTCTGTTGTCGCTATAACAACAAATAATAAAATTAAAAATAAAAGGGCGCCCCCATACAAGAAACAAGTTTTTTCGACTTATGGTACGGAACCCTTCGTAACTCCAACTTACACTTGGCCAGTTTTTGTATTTATCGAGACAAATCCCCGCCTCTTTTAAACAAAACAAGCTAAATTTCCACTGCTATTCTAAAAACCCAACATTGTCCTACAATTTCCCTCACATGCCCACACATCGTTGGATCTCGTCTCCAACACGAACCTAAAACGTTTCGTCGTATCTACCATCACCTGGTCGTAGCGCGCGCTGAATTAGAATTGCTCCTGACACTTTAAAAAAACGTCCGATCTCAGATTGCGGTAAAGAGGTGTAAGAAAAATCCTTGGTTTTTAAACCGGGAATTTAGCTGCTCTATTTAAGGGATTCTTTTGGCTTGTATTCTTGAAATGAGATTGGTATGCTGATTAAACTATGCAAATGTAGCTTAAGACTTGTCATGTTTAGAATTGGTTGCTTTATTTCTTGTTTTGAGAGGCATTATGTCGGGTATGTAAAAGTAAAAGTATGAAATAAAATTTCAAAATTGTCGCTTGTCACCTGTCGTCATCCGATTATATTGAATAGGTCCCAGAGGGTCCGTAAGTCAAGGTTGCTTAGTTACTTCTAGGCAAGCGGATTCCATCGTCGACCAAATCATCGCTTTCCGTCGAGTGAGACAGTGGTCAAACGCGGGCTTTTCAATAAACATAACAATGATATCCGGTAGGTTACAAATTCGCTAGCAATTTACTAATACGGCGGTTAAGATTCGTATTGAACCACCAAACTCAAGGGAGCCATAAATTAAGAAGAAAGAAACTTAGTCCTTAAAAGATAGATTTTAACGACTTTAGTTTGACTATTAGTTGCACACGTATTTGAAAATCAGAATGCTTCTCTATCACAGTACTTCCAACCAAAAATAAGGTCCAAAACCGACGTACTTGATAACGCATCAATAGTTCAACGTCAGTTTAGACAGAGACCCTGATAAAGATAATAATAACTTGTTTAAAGATCTCTCAAGGCGCTTAGTTGACACTTCACGTGACCCAAGGGCTGGCTTCTACCTTGCCTTTAAAGAATAAGCATTGCCGTATAACGTGGCAATGCTGCCAGTCTTTTGGGTACACTTCCAGTCGACAGCGATGCGGATGATTTTTTTGACGCCATATTTTAGGGTTAATTTAGTTAGGAGTTTTTTTTTTTTTAGTGTATATAGTTAGTTAAGTATTTATTAAAACAGTTGTAAATATCTATGTAAATAATAAAAATGGGTCTGATTAGTTCGAGTAACATCTTCTAATTTTTATAGAAGCTCAGTAAATCCCAAATCCTTAAGATCCTAATTTATTCGTAGATGTTAAGCAATACGTATTTCATTCACCAAGTCCAAATTACCAAACGAAATAAAAAAGGAGCAAGCAACGAACCGTACACACCTAAATGCTATAAAATTTTTAGGATCTCCAATTCTCATTTGAAGAGCATTCACAATATGTTGTTTATCCTAGCTTGGGATACAAATAAATCAATAGAAACCGTTATTTCTGATGCAAAACACGTTTATACGCTCTTAAACTTCGTTTGACGTCCAGTCGCAGTGCAATAGAGCTGCTTTGGCTTATTTACAGCCAGAATAGCCGTTTTTCCCTCTATAAACAGTGACCGGGTCTGTTCTTTGTCCTGGGCCAAGTTATGAGCGAAAATCTTGCGGCAGATTGGGGCCTTTTTTTTAATAATAATAATAATAATGTTGATAGACCGATTAGCGCGCCGCACAATGATAATCGATGTTACCATCCCACATGACGAGAACCTCGTGAAGGCTGAGAAAGAGAAGCAAATCAAGTATTTCGACTTGGCACACGAGGTTGTCGACATGTGGAATGTGGACTCGGCTGTCATTGTGCCGATTGTCGTTACGGCCAATGGCCTGATGGCCAAAAGCTTCGACGGCCATCTGTCGAAGTTGGCGTTACGCAGTTGGGTAAAGGGCCTGATACAGAAGGCAGTACTCCTCGATACGGCTCGTATTGTGAGGAGGTTCCTTTCTCTGGAACCCTAACCACCGGTAGCTTGGACTCTGCTCCCGACACCGGCAGACTACTACTTTTTATATTTTTAAATGTTTTTTTTTTTTAATTTTTTAATGTTTTTTAAAGAAATATTTAAAAATGTAAATTAGTATGTAAGGAAAATAAATAAAGAGAATAATAATAATAATAATTTTATTTTTATATTATATTATATTATTTTTTTATTATTATTATTTTTTATATATATATATTTTTTTTTTTATTAAGGATGGGAAATCATCAAATGTCTTCGTGCGTGTTCGGGCGTGTCAGACTCTTACTGACTACAACCCATCCGTGTTCCTTATAAAGCCCTTTACGTTCCAGGGCCGCGGTGACTCTTCCGAACAAATTCCGCAACCCTGGCAGGTCAGATTGGGGCCTGATAAGCCAATTGTGTTCAGTGATTCAGAAGGAGTACCTCTGATAACATCTTGAATAGGTTTATGAATACTTCAGACGTAATTTATTTTTTTGTGTGAGGATTTGTAAGCGCTTGTACATTGAGTTTACGATACGAGTGTTGAAGCAAATGAGTTACATTTATTTTTTGAAAAGGTTATTTTCTATCAGCGCTTTTTGTACCTTCTGCTGAATGGCTTCTGGCTGGTTGATTGATATAACGTCATTCATGTTTATAGCTTCTGTATAAAGAAACCGGGCTTGCAATAAACACCATGGTTTCTTAAGGAATATTCATCACCATCATTGGCTTTTACTTTACTTTGGAGACAATATCTTGGTCAACGATGGGATCAAGCCTAGATGCCTGGTCTTATTTATTTTTTGTCTTAGGCTCGGATTTATATTCTGTACCGACTCATAATTTTAAAGACGATGTACATTGCCAATCTTTCTTTGTAATGAACTTAGTTATAGTGATTTGTCGGTTTTTTAACATTGGCTCAACGCTCTTAACAGATCCACAATCATGCAGAACCTAGTCTAAAATATTTCCTTAGGCTTCAGGTTACAAAGGACTCCTAAATGCTAATCCACCGCTTCCTCCTCTACCTTAAAGCTACCCACCACCGTATTAGAAAGAGGGGGAGGCAGAATGTAAAAAAAAAAACGGAAGCCTCCGGCGGTAAGGGGAATACAAATCGAAGTATTGGATTCTGTTATTTTTTACCATAAAATCCTTCTCGGGACGTAAGGTGAAACTGTATTGAATAAAGAAAATCATTTATTTTTATGTTATTTTTACGAGGGCCCCCTATTATATTGTTTTTGTCGCAATAACTAGGGCGCAGTTGTTGTCTCTTTGTTTTTATGTGATTACAAGTCATGTATGATACTGCCTTTTTGATGTTTTCTATCAAACAAAAGAAGGTTCATTATTTTTATTTTGTTTTTTGAGATTATAATAAACCGGCCAAGTGTTAGTCGGGATTGCTTGTTTTTATAGTAGCTGCAAAAATACATACTCTGTTAATCTTTCAACTGTCTACCTATAACGGTCCTTAAGATAAAATCTGCAGGCGGACGGCGGAGGATTGGTAATATAGTTCTGTAGATACTCTTCGGTTATGAAACCCTAAAAAGGACAAAAAAACCTGCCCGTTTACCAGTATGAATTTATTTTAATGTAATGAATGACTAATGTCACTAATTTTTTTACTTAAAATTTTAAAATTCAGAGTCTACGCCTTATACTTAAAATAAAATTTATTGAATGTAAAATTTGGGTCTTTTTTTAGTAAAACAATAAAAAGTTATAGTCGATAATAAAAATCCACAGGGCATGAGAGGTGTTAAGGGGCTAGCAGATGACCCCTTCAGTCGACCATTTCAATTTGGCACACGATGCACCAAACACCCTGTAAATCGAGTTCTGAAGTCAACTTACCCACTTAAAACATAAACCCAATAAAAATTAAAACACCTAAACCCTCCATTCCACTTACGCATATCATTTTCAAAACCAGCCTTCCGACCGCCCGAAGACGCACGAAGTAAACCGAACTGACACGATCTTGACACGAGCTCGCTGTGTCATCATGGGATCTCGCCGTCTGTTTATTTACAAGACACGGGAAGCAAAATGGATTTAGAATTGTAGACGTTGTTAAAGGTTTGTTCCTTTTAGCTCCCTTGTTTTTGTTCTAGTATAAAAATTGTTTTTTTTTTATTTAGGTATTTGTTTTGGGGCTTTCATCTAAACAGATATGCCAACACCATCGTACCCTTTAACACTTATAACTGGGTTTGTGATGGTCTAAAATGGCCAAATTGCCATTGGCAAGCTTGAAGACAAATATTCCGTTCTACAGTTTCAGAGTGCGACGCGATAATGCGACAACGACGTGATGATGATTTGTCATAGAAATTGTTCTACAAACCAGTTTTTATTTAAAAGCATCGTACGCGGGCGGAGCCGCGGGCGGCAACTAGTAAATAATAAATAAATAAAACTTTATTCAAAATTCTAAATGGTACAATAGAATAATAAATCTTAGATAATAATTTAATTAAGTTACTATTGTACATAAAGTTTAAATAAATAAATAATCCAAGCTAATCCAGCCCAGGGTCTTGTAGTAGGTAGGTACTAAAGGAGTGTGGGCGTAAATACACATGTAGACTTAAAGTCCCTAATCTCGGATTATGAGCACCCTTTGTTTGTCGCGAACAAACTGACTTCACTAATTCCTGTTGAGGAATCAGATAACGGAAATGTATTCTGAAACTGACAGGCCGAAGTTGGCAAAGTGGTGTTTTATTAATTGTGAAGTCTATTTGGAGTTTTGATTTGGATAATTATGTTAAGGATAAGGTTCGATTAAAGCTTAAGTTATTTGTCCATCATTATTGGTTTACTAAAATAAATTCAACCGACTTCCATATAACAAAACACTGCAAAGTTTAAATAACTTTAATGTCGGAAGTTTGTGTTTTTGGTTGTTTCTTCGTATTTTTACACCGACTTCCGAAATTGAAGTTATTTTATACTTCGTAGTATTTTTTTTTATTTGGAAGTCGGTTTTATTTATTCGTAAAAATGTTTTTTAATTTTCACTTTTTCGTGGTAACACCACTGAAAAGTTACAGGAAGGCAAAATACTTACGCAATTTCGTTTACTTGGATAACATATTTTTTTCAGCTATTTTGATTTTAAAACCAAACTGCAGATTTGATTTTGATGAAATTTCCATGGCACCAATCGGAAAGTATATTATATATGACCTGTCACATAAAAAAAATCTAATCGGTTCATAAATGACGGAGTTATGAGGTAACAACCATACAAAAAAGAAACATACAACCGAATCGAGAACCTCCTACTTTTTTGATGTCGGTTAAAAGTTAAAACATAAAATAGCTGACTTTGTTCGTATAAGTATCCACTTCATTTTTAAGAAAGTCTGAAAAGCATCCTCTAATTTAGAAGCGTCTTTAACGGAAATGGTTTTGAATAAAAAAGCTCAAAAGAAAATCTAGATCTAATCTGAACGGAAGTCTATGAAGCCGGAGTTATCCTTGAAAATCTAGAATAAAAATAAAAGGCCCGTTCAAACAGAGGCGAATCCCGTGCGAGATACAAGACGCAGACGGTACAAAAAAGTAAGAACTTCTCCAAAAAAGAGTTTAAAGAAAAAGAGAGAACTTATTTCTAGACCGAAGCGGATCAGAAGGGAATGTCAGACTCTTACTGATTAAAACCCATCCATTTTCCTCCTAATGCCTTTTAGCGTTCCAGGGCTGCGGAGACATTTTTGAAAAAAATCCGCAACCCAATACGCAATATAGCTATATTCCGTATGCAAATGACCAAAAAAGCTGTGGCTGCAGTACTCCATGCAGGATCGGATTTGTGCTTTGTAGAGGGTTAAAAGCTGTCCAGGCGTGAAGTACTGCTTCACTCTATTTAGGATGCCCAGCTTTTTGTGTGTGAAAGTGTTACGTTTAACTTATAAAAGAAATATTATTTATCAAAATCGGTTCTGCCATTTCCAAAAATAAGGCCTTGAAATTTTGTATGAAACACCGTGACGTAACGCTATCTGTTCTGTCACACCATAGTTTCAAGTGAAATTACAGTTAATTTCGAGCACTTCACTTGAGGTTTTAATCAATATAATGATATTGATTAAAACCTCAAGTGAAGTGCCAGAAAACCGCAACAAACTCTCGAGTCGCAAGTGGCACACGCCGTCGTATTCCTGCAACACTCTTGTTCTCAATGACACGATTGTTTTGTTCTGCTCTCCAACGAAACGTTATTTACGTGAGCACACGTAAAACTTACGACGTGCAACGTTTTAGATGTACCTTTACGTTTTGCATGCACGATGAACGTGCATTTCGAGATTATTGTTTTATTTGCTAGTTTGTCTTTGAATAGGGACACTAGCCACTTGGCTTTTATCGGTGTTTGATAGTCAAGAGTTTCTTATTGATGATGTTTATTTGTATTCAAATTAGTTGGGCTGCAATTTGTCTGTTATACGGTCTTTGTTATACCGACAGTCAAAATTAATGATGCTGTTGGCCTAGCTCCGTGCTGTCTCCTGCATGATATAGAAAGAAGTATCCACCTTAGCAGGTTCTCCTTGCTTCCCAACAACCATTGAGTCCGGAGTCTGTTCAGCGACTTTCAAGTTGGACAGGGCTTCTTTTTTTTTAAGGATGGGTAATCTTCAAATGACTTCTTCCGCTCTGGGTGGAGCGGAAGGGCGTGTCAGACTCATACTGACTAAAACCCATCCGTGTTCCTTCTAAAGCCCTTTGCGTTCCAGGGCCGCGGTGACTCTTTCGAACAAATTCCGCAACCCTGGCAGGCTGGCCCTGCGACTCCCGACGCCGAGGGCGTCTTCTTCTGTTGCGGCAGCTAGGGCGTGACTCGGCGTGAGGTTTGACTTTCCCTCACGCGCGCCCTCAATGATTTTGCTGTAGGTATTGAATTAAATAACTCAGAACTAAGAAATAGATCTGTCATTCTATTGCCTGCAGTGAACTGCCATTCCAACTAATATTATAAATGCGAAAGTTTGGATGATGGGATGTTAATAACTCATTCACGCCAGAACGGCTGAACGGATCTGGATAAAATTTGGATTATAGTCTGGAATTGCACCTATATGCTAGTTTTCATATAGGGAGTGTTTAACCCTAGGATAATTTTCGACTATCACGCGGGCGAAGCCGCTCGCAGAAGCTAGTTCCACATAAAGCTGATGACAGCTCACTTCACCTTAGTCTTAACGGTGAGCTGTTTACATAACAGCACTGTTGTAATTGCATTTCGATTTCTGAGTTTCTGAATCTGTGCTACTAAGAATCTTTCAATCGAATTATCAGAATTACAAGTCTGCAGTCTTATTGACTGACGGCTAAATAAACTTGAGATTTCGAATAAGCCCAGGTCGTAGCTAAGGGCTGTGCAAATAGAACCTATAATTGAATGAAGATAATTAAGATCAGTATTGAGTGCAAACGACTTGTAGCAAGACTTTATTTAAAGCTACTGGAAGTTTTTATAGTAATAGGGCAACTTACTGTTTTTACTCGTTTCTCAAAATCTCGAGAAAAGTCATACGCTGTAAAAAACCGGTCAAGTTCGAGACGGACTCGCATGCAAAGGGTTCTGAACGAATTTCATTTTTGAACATTTTACTTTCGAACCATATACATACATCTGTAACATATCCGTGTTTGGGTCACAGAAGATTATCTGTGTACCAAATTTCAACTGAATCGGTCCAGTAGATTCGGAGAAAATCTGCTGTGACTGTCGGACAGACAGACAACCGAGTGATCCTAAAGGGTTTCGTTTTTCCATATTCCTAGAGGTTCGGAACCCTAAAAATGTTAAACGATCTCAAAACATATCCGAGTTGTGAGCGTTTTAAAAGCTATGATAAACAGAGACAGCACTAATTACGTATGACGTCACTCGCAATCGCAAGTCACGTCATTGTTTTAGGTGAAAAGGATAGAATAATAACTTCAGAAATGTGTGCAAGGTTTTTCCACCGATTTAATTAAATTTTTCACAAGTCGTACTATATTTATTTATTAATATATTCTTTATTGTACCTACACCAAAAACTATCTTAAATTAACTACAATACGTTACTATAGTACGTTGGTAGTCAAATACTCAATAGCCAGAGGCATTTTTTATGGATGGGAAATCATCAAACGACTTCTTCCGCTCTGTGTGGAGCGGAAGGGCGTGTCAGACTCTTACTGACTAAAACCCACCCGTATTCCTTCTAAAGCCGTTTGCGTTCCACGGCCGCGGTGACTCTTTCAAACAAATTCCGCAACCCTGGCTGTATTGCCAGAGGCTGTCAATCGCTGTGAGTAAACGGAGTAAGCAATGGCATCTCCAGTCGCTGCCATCATCGTAGAAACGTGCTCTATGGCTAAACCACTGTTACAATATATACATACACAACATCCAGTAATAGCTCTTAAGTGTGCTCATAAACTGACGAGTCAGGAAGCTCTTAAGTGTGATTAGTTATCCATTTGTCATCGTCTGAAGACTACGGGTGAATGTACACTGATAGACTTTGGTCCTGTGATTTCTTAAATGGAGCAAAACTAGAATTCTTTTTTTTTTTATTTTTAAATGGAAACTACAGAATGTGCGAGCCTTCTTTTTTTTGAGGATGGGGAATAATCAAATGACTTTTTCCGCTCTGGATGGAGCGGAAGGGCGTGTCAGACTCCTACAGACTAAAAACCCATCCGTGTTCCTTCTAAAGCCCTTTGCGTTCCAGGGCCGCGGTGACTCTTTCGAACAAATTCCGCAACCCTGGCAGGCGCGGGCCCCGTCTCCTATGCTGACATCTCTTTGAGGCGCGCGTAGAACACAACGCGCCATTGACCCGGGCCTGGTGGTGATAAGACAACGAGCCACCTGATGGAGCCACCCAACGCTTGCCGTTCGCAGGGTTGTGAGAATGTGAGAGCCTGAAACACACTTTAAGCTTTTACCAGGGTTGTTTTTCATAGGCAATTGTTATGTCGTTTTTTGTTATTTTGCAGGGCAAAAGTTCGCCAGTAAGCAAACATCAAGTCGTCTGGAGATGCGACCAGTAAACGAAATACTGTAGGTACTTTTTTTTTAATTTAATGTAGGTGTGACCTGACTCTAGTCTAGGTCATAAGATGACAGAGACAAAGTCGACGATGGAGCGAGCTTACCCAGAAGAAGCTTGTTGACTCTAATTTTGAAGAGATTAGGGTTGTGTGCGTTCGGAAACACAGACGCAGGCAGAGAGTCCTATTCACAAATATCATTTTAGACATAAAGCTGTTTAAAGAACAACTCATAAAGGTTGCTATTATGTATCATCTACCTAGTTCATAAGTTAAAGTGCTTAATATTTATCTTAACAGCTTCTATTTTTGTCGAACCTAATTAGTAGCAACATTTTTGTTCATCTTCTTGTCTTTGCCAATTACGTTTGAAAATGTTAAGTGAAAACTAAAATAATATGAGAGAAAAATCTGACAGGAATAATTTGAAAGGTAAAAGAGCAGAAAATTTAGAAATTCAATTTATCTAACTAAACTTAATAATGTTGGTACGCCCAAATTTGATTATATTATTTTTACAGACTACCCTCCGTTCATGATTGGCGAGAGGTAAAAAAAGAAACAGAATTTCGTTTGATTTTCTAGTAAAGATAGTTTTTCTTCGGAATTTATTCTGGATTCATTAATTGGGTCCCTGTAAAATGTTTTTGAATTTTTCCATCACCGGAAGCCAATTTTCTTACTTGAATACAGAACCTACTTTTTTATGAAGTCGATTTAGGCTTGTTCCACACGAATCACAACCACAATACGTGGGCAGACGATAATTTGTATGAAAATTAATACGTAAATTTACACGGACCACAGTTAGCCGTCATTATCGAACGCGTGTGTGATACCAACCACATCGCAGCCACGTCGCAACCACAACGCTACCACCACCGACACCGCGAACTAACGGCCGGCCACATCGCAAACAAATTCACATTTCGTAAGTACCACAACGCAACAGCAAGAAGCCGCAGCGACAGCGACCACTAAAAAATATAAAATAAAAAACTTTTTGATAAAAAAACGGACTTCCAAAAAACACTACAAAGTATAAAATAACTTTAATTTCGGAAGTCGGTGTTAAAAACGAAGAAACAAAAAAAATACTATTTTTAAGTTTGCGATGCTAACATTTCTTTTTTAAATACAACAACTGCCCTCTGCCTAGTCACAGGAGTATTATGGTTTTCTAGTTTCAGCTGAAATTGACATTCTAAGAATAACTTTAACACTTTCAGTGCCTAGAACTCAGCATATGGGTCGAACAATAATTTGTTCGTGCCCACGAGTCGTCGCTACATATAACGACGACTCGGCTGCCGAGTTGTGGTACACGAACAAATTATTGTTCGACCTATATGCTGAGTTCTGGGCACTGAAAGTGTTAAAGTATCAAGTTGACTTTAAATAAGAATTATCGGGTAACCCATATTATTTAATTCTGAACTACGCCTACGGCACAAAAGTATTAGTTAAAATACATACAGGTTTCGGTTTCAAACTAGAATAACTAACTACACTTATTGTTTCACACAAATTCATCATCATCATCATATCAGCCAAAAGACCACCTTTGGGGGAGGCCTATGTCCACTGCTGGACATAGGCCTCCCCCAAAGGGATTGAAATAATCGCCACGCGTGGCAGGCGGGTTGGCGATCGCAGTGTAGCTGTTGCAATGCACAGAGAATGCTGCTGCCCATTCTCTGGTGAGTCCCTTAGTCGCCTCTTTTACGACACCCACGGGAAGTGATGGGATGGTGCTATTTTTTACGTCAGACACTATAAAGAACACAAATTATAAAGTTAAAATGAATTATATTTGAATTCAATGAAAAATATTTTATCGTGATCCTATTACGTTTAAAAATCACGTGATTTCAATTGACCTCTCAAAAAACGCGCCAAAAATATATCAGCTTTTGTTTTAAAATTCGGGTCACGGTAGAAAATGGTTATTTTATTACGGAAAAGGTATTATTATCTACTGTCCCTTCAGAAGTTTCCTCCTCACTGTACCTCATCGAGTGATATTGGTTTATAGTGATTTTGTTGTAAGTCTGTGCTGGCATACAATTAATACCATTATTAACCGACTTCCAAAAAAAAAGGAGCAGATTCTCAACTCGGTGGGTTTTTTTTGTTTTAATTTTTTTATTCAGAGTTCGTCTGCGCAGATATAATGTAGACGCACAAGAGTCTGACAGTCCTTTACATTCCGCCCAGATCGGATGGAGTCACTAGATGATTTCCCATCCAAAAAAAATGTGAAGTATTTTCACTACGCACCTGTCAGCGTTCTGTATGGTGTCGAACGTAAAAGAATAATAATATGTAGTTTATTTCTCTCATAAAGGTACATCGTTACAGTAATTTATTATTATTATTCTGCCTTATGCTAGAACCTTTGTAGGTACTAGGTTCGGGACCTGTATGACAGATCTCCAGGCTCACACCCCTATGAACATGATCATATTTTACGGCATCTTAATTCCGATTATACATAACACTGTTAGCTTAATAACAATTTTGAAAGAGAGGTAAATCTATAATAAAAGTATGGTTATATTTGTGAAGTGTTATTATTGTAGGATTGTGTGTGTAGTGTGTGGATGTGTGAGGGTGTTTTGTGTTAGTGCATGTAAGTCCTGTGTAAATTTGTGCTTATTGGTCAAACTAAGTGGGAGGTATGCTAATTTTTTTATTTGATAGTTTTGATGATACTTTCTGTACCTTCATAGTCCAAATCCAGCACCATCCCATCACTTCCCGTGGGTGTCGTAAGAGGCGACTAAGGGACTCACTAGATAATGGACAGCAGCATTCTCTGTGCATTGCAACAGCTGCACTGCGATCGCCAACCCGCCTGCCAAGCATGGTGATTATGGCAACTCCTTTTGGGGAAGCCTATGTCCACCCGTGGATATCTTTCGGCTGTATATCAGCCGAAAGATATCCACGGCTGGTGATGATGACCGGTCTGCAGAAGCTTTAATCTATTTCATTTTCATAAACAAACATTGTAGTTAGGTAGGTAGCCTATGAATAGGTTAGGACTTACATGCTTATTTATGTAGCGATTTATAATAGTAAGTACCTGGCAGGGTTACGGAATTCGAAAGATTTACCGCGGCCCTGGAATGCAAAGGATATTTGGAGGAACACGGGTGGGTTTTAGTAAGTAAGAGTCTGACACTCCCTTCTGCTCCGCTTAGGGCGGTAGGAGTCATTTGATGATTTCACATCCTGAAAAGAAAAAGTATGTTTTTCACCCAACCAAGAACCGACTTAGCAAGCGATGCTGATCGTCCACGAGAATCTAATTCATTGTTCAATCAAAATTAATTATATGTATATATTTAATTATTTCCGCTCCGCCTAGACCGGGAGTCATTTGATGATTTTCCATCCAGAAAAAAGGCATTAAATCTTTGACACTTAATACTTCAACTTTTCAGTGAAGATTTTGAGCTATTTTACCTTTATACCGTTTAAAATCAAGGACAGCTTTAAAAACTTCGAAGAAACGTTAACGATAGATCGTTAAAAGAATCTTTGGGATTCATCTTATATCCCTGAAATGACAGTTTATTCGCAGTTTGTGATAGTCAGTAAACAACGGAAGGAATAATTTTATCACCATATTTAATAGTTGGCTATGAAGATAAGTTTGATTAATCGATATTGTTCTGAAACAACAGCAAGCAAGATACTTTAATGGGAAAACATTAAATAATTAGTAATAGTACCATAAAATTAATCTAATACAAAGTTAACCTGTCTAACCTTTTCCCAACCGTGTTTGGGTATCAGTTGTTTACAGGAAGTAACTGCATCTGAGCTCCACAACCCAGTCACTGGTTACCACGGTACCCCTTGGCAAGACTGGTGTCAGATTTTACGGCGTCTGATTACCGTAACAACTGTCAAAGATCTTCAAATGGCAGACGGGACTTCACGGGACCAACGGCTTCTTGTGCTTTCCGAGGCACGAAGGAGTTTAAATATGTAATGGGTTGTGGAATTTGTTCGAAAGAGTCACCGCAGCCCTGGAACGCAAAGGGCATCTGGAGAAACACGGATAGGTTTTAGTCAGTAAGAGTCTGACACTCCCTTCTGCTCCGCTCAGAGCAAAAGGAGTCATTTGATGATTTCACATCCTTAAAAAAAAGGACCGTATAAGTATGTAATGGTTTTTCACCCAACCAAGGAACGACCTTAGCAAGCGATGCTGATCGACCACGAGAATCTAATTCATTGTTCAATCAAAATTAATTACTCCTCTACAATTTTCTCTTCTTACGTACTAAGTTAATATGAAATGTGGTTTAATAAAACACGCTGTTGCAATTTGAAACTGATAGTCTTTACGTCGTTAGAGTGTGGAGTTTCTTGTCCGTTCTTCTCCATAAGAATCTACCTTTCCGAATGGACAGTAGAGTCACTTTATTAATATATTTTACTGAACTGTAAATGCTGACGTTCAAAAGTGCCGTTTAATGGCCTAATTGAAATAAACGTTTTTGACTTTTGACTTTTGTTACAGTTAGGGCGATTTTCGTATAGCAAGTGTTTTCAATGACAAGAGTTGATCAATACCTTCGTAAACACTTTAATCAAAAATACGCGACCACAACTATTCCCAATAAGCACAACCTGTAACCAAATCAACAGGTCTAAAAACCCGATGGTCCCTATTTTCTAATACGATTTGTAAGCCGGACCCAACACGGCAATAAAATGGACCCCTTGACCACGGGGTGACCGCAGGCACGCCTACTGTGTTGAGAAAAGGGTGCGATTCTGGCCTCAATTGAGGGAGAAGCGAAGAAAATTATTGAGGGATTTTTATCTAATGTGTGAAGACGCACATATCGCAAAGAAGGTGACAGAATTTATAACACTAGCTTTTGCCCGCGACTTCGTACGTGCATACTTATCCTGTTTTTCTCGCTCCTTAACACTCCCCAAGAAACCTACATGCGGCCATTTGACAAATCACTTCACCTAAGTTTTCACAGTGAGATTTTTACAGAATACCACTACTGGACATAGACCTACCCTATTTGTAGCCACATCGACTTTCTGTGCGTCTCGCATCCACCGGATTCCCGTGGTCTCCCGGTGGAGGCCTGGTCGTCATCGGTGCACCTCCCAACGCTGCGTCTTCCTGTACGCGGTCGCCAGGTGCTTGTTCCTTTCTTTTCAATTCATAAAGCCTCATTTTGCGGAATTTGTTCGAAAACGCCAACGCGGCCCTGGAACGCAAAGGGCTTTAAAAGGAAAACGGATGAGTTTTGGTCCGTAAGAGTCTGAAACGCCCTTCCGCTCCACCCAGAGCGGAAGAAGTCATTTGATGTTCTCCCATCCATAAAAAAAAAACGCCATATCAACTCGACAAGTTCCAAAGCGATCATTCGTGCAGTCAGTACGTGGAAGCGAGCACGAACATGATGCGTATGTGTTTTGTTTTACAAGGATTTTAGGACACGGCGTAACACAACATGCTCGCTGCGAATGTTACATTACGGCCCGTAACACCGGTCAGTACCCAACTTAAGACAAGTTATGATTCCTCATTTGTTAAAACCTATCCAGCCGTTTAGGCTACAGATCGTGCCAAAGAAATAGACAGAAACATGTAGCGGCATCAATGCACATGAAAAACTAAGAAGCGAAATTTGTACGGCAACAAAAATAACCGCAACGCCATCTATCCTGTCAGCGACGAAGTACCAACAAAATCCTGCATCGCGCAAGCTAAGTTCTTCGTGCGATTTGAACATACACAACAGTCCGAACATCAACTATCGGGCAGTTGCCTACGAGACATAACCATCTCGTCGGAGGATCCTCCCTTTTCAGAGGAGGTTTGCGAGACTTTACTCTCTGTTCCGCATACTTCTATAAACATACCTTCATTCTCTGGAAAGACATTATCCTTCTTCTGGGGCGGTAGAGTAAAAAGGACGAAAAAGTATCACCAGAACAACCTTTGAAAAGACAAGATCCTCCATTGTAAGTATAAATCAAGTTATTATTGCAACTATATTATCATTATCTAGAATTATCATGAAAACGACGTAATGGAGAACAGTAGGTAACAAGTTAATTAGTAACCCAATTAATGTATAATAGCAATTAATTGCAGATAGGTTTCCTAATCATCATATCATAATTGGAGCGAACCGCAAGCATCCAATGACCAATGAATCGCTTCAATTAATGCTTAAACAATTGCATTGACAATGTGCATTATGAAAATAGATACTCGCAGATGCTAGCGGCTTCGCCCTCGTGAATGTCGGAAATTATCCCAAGGGAGCATACTCCCGGGATTAAAAGTAATATATCCAAACATCCATCCACCCATCCATTCTTTCACCTTTACAATAGTAGTAAGCCTGCTGATGCCTGCGACTTCGTCCGCGTAGATGTTGGTTATCGTGATGACAATATGGGCCTCCCTTTTCCCTTATTGTTGAAATCTCCAAAAATCCTTTTTCAACGATGCTAACAAAAAACCGACAAGTGCAAGTCGAAATCGTGCGCCGAGGGTTCCCTACCTACCCACCCATTATACCGCCATAGTCAAATTGGTATCATTTTTATTGGTGGCAGGCATAGAAATATAATGGTGGCAGCCGTCAACTATGTATTGTAGGGGACGCCCTTTAATTTACAACTTTTTTTTTTGGACTTTTTCCTTTAATTATGCTGTAAGTCCTTGCTTTTCCCAAATCGGCAAAATATATTCCATACCAGTTTCATCAACTGCCTGCCAGGGTTGCGGAATTTGTTCGAAAGAGTCATCGCGGCCCTGGAATGCAAAGGGCATTAGGAGGAACACGGATGGGTTTTAGTCAGTAAGAGTCTGACACACCCTTCCGCTCCGACCAGAGCGGTAGGAGTCATTTGATGACTTCCAACCCTCAAAAAAAACCTATTTACACTCGTTGTATGTATTTCCAAAAATCCTCTCTAGGGCCCCGTTTCTGAATAGAGAATTTGGTGTTAAGAACTTGTTAAACCCTGCTTTTATAAGAAGAACCTGGTTCAGGTTAAAGTAATTTTAAAATGGCTCAACTTAAAATAGTTATAAATCGGGGTCTTCTGAATTACGCCCGGATTAACCGACCTTTAATCCAGAAACCGGGTAAGTCATGTCTTCCAACTCGACTCCATCTCGGATCATCAAATTGACAGTATCAGCTTGTTATTTATTGACATTATATAAATGTCCTTTTTGGGATAGATCTTGACCGTTGCTAACCCCGTATCCTTCGGACGTATGTAACATAAAGTACCTGCAAAGAGAAAAAAAAACATGGTTAGAAAAAAAACATTTATATTAGGATCTTTAGATCAATCAGAACTCATAAAACAACTAACTTTTATACATACAAAGCAAACAAATACGTAAGACAATAAGTTCTTCAGCTACAATACGAAAGTGCTTTTTGAAATAACTGGCAAGTTATAATTTTCCTAAGAGATAAACTTAGAATAGAACCTTATTTTCAACAAACATCTCAAAATAACAAACTTTCTTAACAATAAAATGTTCGAACTTATTTTGGACAAAAGCTAAAAAAGTCAGAACAAATATTTTTAAATTTTATATATACCAACACCTAAACGAAATCGCAAAACGGCGATATTTAATAGATTTAAACATAAATCAAGCTTAAATTAATGATAACCATAAAATTACCATATTATTATAATTACAGATTCAATCTGAAAATAAAAATAAGACTGGGCGAATAAAAACGGCGTTAGTCATACACAAAAAAGGAATTTAATAACCAAAACACAATTTAAAGAAACTAATTTGTAGAAATCTAATCAAAACCGGCATTATGGCACGCCTCCTAACGGGCATGGGATGAGACCCGCCCATGGTGCCTTAAGTTATAAAAGGACGCGATTATTTCCAAGTTATTTATAACAAAGTTATTTATAATTTAAACTTTTCATTTAATAGTGGTACAAGGCATTCTCTACCAGTCAACCACTCACTGTGGTAGGTGTACAACAAATAACGATAAAATTTTGTTTTGGATACAATATGCAAATAATCTATATATTATATAATATGTATATGCGTAGATTAGGATGTTCATAAATAGACGTACCATAGCATGACGGTATCAAAATCCTGCAAAACGGTTAAATATTTTTGGAATGCGTTCGCTGTGTTTACTTTATTATCGCTTGCCATAAGGTGGTATAATGGTCAAGCACGAGCGATCAATAATAACGAAAAAGAAAAGTTTATTTAAATTAAGGCACGAAGTTTCTTTTCAAAAGGAGAAAAGTTTCTTAAAGTCAACGCGAGCGCCATCTGTTAATCAAGTACTCAAGGTAAAATGACTAGAAACAGAGAGTCCACCTTTAAAGTTAAGCCAGCACATCAAGCTACCCGAAACTGTCAAATTTTCCCAGTCAACCTTGAACACAATTCGAAAAGTAGTAGCATTTCAGTTGATTTTTTTTTATTTTTTTTATTTAATATGGGTTTGCTCTTGACTCTAGTCTAGGTCATAGATGACAGAGACAAAGTCGAAAAAGAAATTTGACAGATTGTTGTAGCTTAATGTGCTGGCAGTCTGTACTTAATGTTAAGTTGGACTTTGGTGGCATGATAATATTATTCGAGGAGTTTTCATAGACAATGATGTAGACATGTTCTACAGGCAGAACCTTTTTTATGAAAACGCGTATGCAGGTGATTTTAGTTGTGGCCCATAACTTAAACATAAACCAATACAAGTGCGGTCATAACCGCCACCTCTCCAAACTTAACCCAAACGAAAATTCACTGTACCATAAAATATGAACGAAAAAGTCTACCCTGTAGCAATTACAAGCAAGACATGTGAAACCATTATATATAGATTAAGGCAACAGTTGTTTATGGAAAAGATGGTTCTGATAGATAACTCAAATGCGGACACCTTGGTAATGAACTAAATAATGTGAGCTTAGTAGATTATTATAAGGTGGCAATGAATTTGCTGATCGAAAACGCCTCCGCGGATATGTATGGGTGGGAATGGGAACACAACAATCTTAGGAGTGAAAAACAAAATTCAGATGATTCACCGGAGATACCGGCTTCCACTCTAACCGGATGCAAATGGTTATCAGTATTTTAACGGAGCGACTGCCTATCGGACCTCCAAATGGGTAAAACCAGACACGACATTCTCGGGATTCTGATACCTTAATGTCTAAGATCTGAAAATGACAGCCCCATTTACTACAGAGAAGTCTATGTGGACTGCTGAGATAGACTTCTTGTAGAAAAGGGATCAATTCAAGGAAGTTTAAGACGTTAAGAAAAGTGTACCTACTGACCATATTCTAAAACTACAAGCGTTTCAAAACTAGGATCGATTTTACCAAGACTGATTAAGAGACAGTACAGATATTAACGTGCTTGCGTTTGACCACCTGATGGTAAGGGATGATGTCGTCGACAAAGGAGCACACTTGCTTTCAAGTAACCTCTACAAAATCACATTTTCGACACAACATTATTCATCATCTGCCTAACCTTTTTCCCAACTATATTGGGGTCGGCTTTCAGTCAAACTGGATTCAGCTGAATACCAGTATTTTACGTGGAGCGGCTGCCTACCAGACCTCCACAACCCATTAACTGGGTAACACGGTAGTTGTTGGCAAGACTGGAGTCAGATTTTCTGGCTTCTGACAATCCGTAACGATTGCCAAAGATCTGCAAATGACAGCCAGGACTAACGGCTTAACGTGCTTTCCGAAACACGGAGGAAACTCAGTATGACAAGATGGTCACCCATCCACAGACCAACCTTGGCAAGCGTTGCTTATACTTGAAGATCGACCCGTGCGGCTGTTATTCTTTAGCCACGAGCTTATTGTAAAGAAATAAACAGTAAGTAGCATCGTAGACGAGGCGCCATAATTATACTTTTTCTGTTCATACAAAAAACAATTGCCATCGTCCAACGACATGAAAGAAGCTAATTGAGCCCAAAGCATTAAAACTGACGTCACACGTCACATAATTAAGTGTTTTCTGTTTAAGCACGCGCCGGTTTAAGATACAACTGTCATTTGTTTCAAAACAAGGACTTACTTGTGACTACGACGTCAAATGCGTGCGCAACTGATTCGAGAATATTATTGTTGAGTAATTTTAGCGTTACTGTTGAGATGAATCAGAAGGGCTGAGTTAAATACGGTTAACTTCACTGTACAGTTCAGTCCGTCAATTATGCTAAAGCTATTTAGGTACTCGGAATTTCTGGCTTTGAGAGTCACAATTTATCTGACATAGATCTACCGCGAAATTGTTCAAGCGAGTATAGTATTCGCCGAAATCGTGTCAGCTATTTCGCGTATTACCCTCATTAAATGCACTCAGAAATCGGATTTCATCGTATAGCTTCATTCGGAGTCCGTGACAAACGTCATTCTTGACCGACACAATTTGTCACCATTCATGCCAGTGCAAAAAAGTTATTTGTTACAAAACAAGGCTTTGTTTGTGACATTGTCTTATCAAACGCGTGCGCAGCGTGGATAATATCAAACTCAACTTTGAGTTCAGCTCGCCTTTGCACACTAACTTTATTATCACTGTTAGTATGTAAGTTGTTTTGGTGTAAAATAAAAAATTACAAGGATTTTCAGAGTAACCAATCTGACCCGAATAGATTTGAAACAATTCCATCCGCTAGTCATACAGCCTTTACCCAGACATTGCACTATATTGATACCTCAAAGCCTCACTTACTAAGCCCACTTTAACCAGTTACCATTTAGAAATTGTCCAGTGTCCTCGTAATGTGACCAACCGGCAGAAATAGAAGCAAAGTTATTTGGTATACAGGCAAAAATATTAATTTTTCCACTGCACTTCCAATATTTATTTCCAATGTGTGTATGACTTTTTAAGATTATGGTGTACAATAAATGTCTACTCAGCACACTCACAACATTGTTTAAAAGTAGTTGCAAGTTATCTGCGCAACCACGACCACTCTGACAAGAATTTACAACTAAGCAGTTCAGAAATACTCGAATGCTTCACACAATCAAGAACTTTGACACATGTCATCTCTAACGACACATATCACAGTTCATGCGTACATGTTGCCAGAGCAAAAAAAGGCAGTTAACAATTATAGGTACTTAAGATTGCCATGCACGCATACCAAGGTATAATAGACAGAAAATTACCAGCCTATGGCCCACATAGCGTAATGACTAAGATTCCCATAATTAAAGCTTAGTTGATGACCAGAAGCTCAGCGGGACATTAAGTCGTCAGCGGTCAAGTTGGGTTTGAAAACAGTAAAAAATATTGTGAAGTACGGCCACCATTAGGGAAATGTAGAAACCATATAAATACGAAGATAAGAAGCTCTTGGCACAGTGACATTCTCATCAGCGATTATGACTGTCGTAAAGCTAGTCAAATGTAAGGGTATGACATCTCGTGACATTGACATTTTAGTAGCGCTTAGCAATCCCACACATTTTAGACTTTTTAACAATGAGGGTTTTCTTAAATAACGTGCACCAGGTGGCATCACTCTTGCCAGGGTTGCGGAATTTGTTCGAAAGAGTCACCGCGGCCCTGGAACGCAAAGGGCTTTAAAAGGAACACGGATGGGTTTTAGTCAGTAAGAGTCTGACACGCCCTTCCGCTCCACCCAGAGCGGATGAAGTCATTTGATGATTTCCCATCCCTAAAAAAAAAAAAAAAGGTTGCATCACTCAGGCGTCAGACCACAGATATAATGTCTACACCCTTCGGATGGTATTGATCTAATAATAGTGTGTAAAAACATACCGATGTTTTTACACACTAGTTTAAATTGAATGTATCGACATTCAATATGTCCTAACTTTCACACGCCACGAAATGCAATCTCGAGAATCTTTGATAAAAGTGGTTTATGTTACCACCAACTATAACATTAAATGCCAAATGTTCTGATTCTGACAAACTCTAAAACATATTTTACGATGTTTTTATGTCATAATTAGCGTCCAAAACTAATTACCTGTTGCAAAATTCAACGCACGCCCAAAAGCATCACCTAAAGTTCCGGATTCTATTAATTAATTACATTTTTTACACAAACCGTATTCAACATCTTTATTTAGCTATAACATCTTCAATTACCATTAGATTCAAAGCAAACAAAAAATTAATCGAATACCACCATATTTCTTAGTCACCTAATAATCTTACATACACAGAACCCATCTTAGAATTTTGATATTACTTCCGCCATGTTGTTTGTGTATGAAGAAAAACTGTGATTTTAATGTAAGAAAAAATGACTGGCTCCCGGACTAATGGCATCATCAGGCTTTGAATTAGTCTCGGAGAGGTCGGGTTATTAGCGTCGCGCACTCGCTGGATTTGACGGAATACATTATGAGGATCTGTTTATGTGAGGTAACGCTAAGTATAGCATTCGTTATTCGTAGGTAATACACGAGAGTAGTGGTGGCCTGAACGTATTGTATAAATGTTGGAACGCCGAGATGTCTCGGAGGTGCCCCGACCCTTCCTCGAGCCAGCCCGCGCCGCTGAGCCTGTAGTCTTAAATTCGCCCCTTAATAAAAATTCCAGTTCGATCCAGCCCGTCCCTAGCTATCCTCCTCCCAGTGACGCCCTAAGCCGAGGCCCGTAAAAATTGTCCAAAAACAGAGAAGTTATCACTATTGAAGTTTTTCTTTTATGCTTGTCACACAAAATGCCATTCGTACTGGATGACTTCAATTCAATATGGCGGGACTTGTGAGTGACGTCACACGCAATTAGTGCTGTCTCTGTTTATTACAGATTTTAAAACGCTGACAACACCGTAATTTTTTGAGATTTTTAAGCAATATTTTTAACTGCGTCTTGTTCTTCTAAGTTCTGAGAAGTGTAATAAAAATTCCAGTTAAATTCGCTACTGGCCGTACTTATGTTCATTGCTCCAATTTATATTTGAATTTGAGTGACTCTGATTCACGTTATGTGTGTAAGTACAGGGTTTACTTCGGGACCACTGCTCATCGTGAGTACATCGGCATGTTCTCAGACCAAGAATTCGAAGACACGCGACATCCATCGATCCGCACTGGGCTGCATGGTAGATAAGGGAACACTTCCAAAGAACGGACGCCCGTATCTCAGCAGTCAGTTTATGGCGGCTGTCTGTCGTATTAATAACATTGGGATAGGTGATTCGACGCCATGTTGATTTGCTGGACTAATTAGAACGCTGTTGCCGCTCATCAGTATTTAGAAAAAGGCTACAAAACTATAGACCATATTCCCAGCTGCATCAATTTTCAAAACAGAAAAGGAACGCACTTTTTCTCAAAATGAAGTTTTACCCGCTGCAAATACTGAAAAACTATCGCACTGCGTCCGCTTTTGACACATTTCAAGCTGAATAACGGACGTTGAATTTTTATTCGGAACTAAACAAAGAAACAACTGGCCGGCTATGCATAACGCCATCCTAAGCATAGTTATGCATTTTTCACGGTAGCTGTCATTCTGAATGAGTAATTTGTTCATACCACCTTATTATTCGGACACCTCCGTGTTTTTCCCACAATTTGCTCCCTATTTCTGTAATCTACACGTTTTTCTGACTACCCTCCTAATAACATCTTTTATTACGGTGTATTAAGAGTGGTATTTGATTAGCATGCGTTTGTGAACAGGCAAAAACAATGGTTGCATTTATGAATGACAATGATAGATCTGCTTAATTCTTTGCTCCAAGTTTTGGGGTTCTGACATCGAAAATGGAATTCAAATTTTATGGTTTTCTGGTAAATTCGTTTCAATAACTTGAGCTGTTTTTAAACTTTGTTAGCTGCGGTAGAGGGGGGGATATTGTAACAAATAAACTCATGTCCTGCAATTTAAACTAACACGGAACCCGTCAGGAAGTTGAAATAGGAACGTCACGAATTTAGGACATCGGTTAACTCTGTGCGCACTAGTTTAGATTTTTGGTTGCTGTTCGTTAATTGCTTGCCCGACTTTTTTGTTTGCTATCGGTATTGGGTGGCCAAATGCAAAGTGAGCTATAGTTTGGAATGTTTCTATTAGTTATGTATGATTGATGAATTGAATAACTGATGTGTTTTATTTATTTATTACTAGCTTGTTAGTAGTGCCCGTGTTAAGTTGGAAATTCTCCCAAGGGAATATAGTCCCGAGTTAAAAATATAATAAAATCTAGTATCCGGGTCCGTTCAGCTGTCAAAAGATAACAGATAGGCAGACAGAGTTACTTTCGCTATTATTATTATTCAGTATGGATTCATGCATAAATAAAAATAAGTGTACAAAGATGGACTTATTTTCTATTACTTTAATGGTTCGATTACCACACGAAACAAATATTTGTATGGCCTACAGATAGTTGTTCCAGGTCTGGCTTTTTGTGTATTTGACTATGTTTGTAAACGCAACCACGAGAACGATAGAGGAAAATTCCTAGTGTGAGACACTAGGAATTTTCCTGTATCGTTCTTTAAGAAAAGAAAGACAATTTCTTGAAACCTTCCTTTACAGTGTTTCTGCCGTCATTAGTTCTCTTCTCGTATGAAGTTCTTCGTACATCAACTGTCAAACTAGGAAGACCTACAGAACCACCATTGAACCAACTTAATATAACAAATTAAAGACACCTACTTAGTTTTTATAGAACGTCTAACTAACACTAATGATACATACATTTGGATGATATTACAGTATATTTTAGTGTTTTTATAACAGAATCCTAATTGATATCGATGTTAGGTGTTATTAATTTTTTTGCATCACTGTTAACGGAATTAGGAATTAAATGAATTGTTTTAGATGGTTATACTTAATTTGAATAAAAAGAGGGACTTATCTCGTGCTTACCTAAGGAACGGAATTCCCCGGAGTTTGTGTTTCCTGGTAGCTACAACCTGGGGTTCTTTAAGTCGAAAATGAATAGGCTAGGAATGATATCCGCAAGAGAACCAAGGTTACCGACATAGCCCGAAGGATCGCCAAACTGAAGTGGCAGTGGGCAGAGCACATTGCTTGCAGCACAGATGGTCGATGGGGCCGAAAAGTTCTGGAGTGGCGACAGCGTACTAGAAGACGTAGCGTTGAAAGGCCTCCTTTAAGGTGGACCGATGACCTGGTGAGGGTCGCGGGTAGCGGATGCATAGCAGTGGACGTCTTTCGGATTATATGATGATGATGAATAGGCTATTTCTAGGCAAGCGTGCTCCATCGTCGACCACATCTTCATTTGCCTTTAGGTGGGATTGTGGCGCTCGGGTTTGGTTATAACCAAAAAATATATGTAACATAGAGGTTTTTGTTTCGTCCAGTCTTCTTTTTTTTTTAATGGTACCACTTTTTCATATATCATTTCAGCTAAAAGGCGTCCAATGCTGGACAAAGGTGTTCCCCAAGCACCACCGCAGCGACAAGACCAGTGCGTCCCATATCAGCGTGATCTAGGTGTTTCTTCATAAAAACAAATATTTGGAACTGTGCCACATATTTCTAGATCTCTATGGAAGCGGATTTAAAATCCTGCGTCAGTTACAATTCTTTTATGTGAAAGATTTAAAAATAAAGCGTTCGTAAAACAAACTCAATAAAATATATGAATTATTAGGAGATGTTTTCATATCCTTTAAAAATTCTGATTTCAGTATTATTTTAGTGTCGAGAACAGATCGGAATGGCCATACTTCTGTGGATAACACTGTTTTTATTGCTTTTGCACATATGGTAATGCCTTTTCTAAGTTTTATAGTTTTAGGTTTTACGAGAGGGTCATTGCAAGTGTCGTTTAAGTTAGTTTAAAGATGGCGGCACTTAAGGGGGATACGCTATTGAAATTCGCGAAATTCTTCGAAGTTATTTTCGATTTCCAGTTCAGTTGTTCGTTATTAAATAAGACGTACGGATCGATGTTATTGTTTTATTAGGATCAATTGATCCGTGGATAGGTCCATTCATTAGGTATCGAGACTCCTCCGTGCCTCGGAAAGCACGTTAAGCCGTTGGTCCCGGCTGTCATTGGCAGATCTTTGGCAGTCGTTACGGATAGTCAGAAGCTAGATAATCTGACATCAGTCATGCCAAGGAGTACCGTGTTACCCAGTTAATGGGTTGTGGAGGTCTGGAAGGCAGCCGCTCCACGTAAAATACTGGTATTCAGCTGAATCCGGTTTGACTGGAAGCCGACCCCAATATATTTGGGAAAAGGCTAGGCAGATGATAAAATTGCAATAACATAAGAACATATTAATTTCGTTGGCTTCACTGACACTCACCCTTTAAAGTATTTATTGTGGTACCTATGTAATTTGATTATCAGCGGTAAAGGCGATAATGTGAATTATTTTACAAGCAATACATGTAATTTTATACCTCATAACAAGGTAAATTTAACGCAAAAGGGTGTTAGAAGTCGGTGAGTTTAATGAACCAATTAAATACGTAAGTTGTACTATCAAGTTTTGTTAATTTTAACCTATTTTCTGTTCATAATAAAATTTGTGCTAAAAACATTATTTTATTTATTAGGTAGGTACTATGTAAAATAGGGGTCCGCTGGCTAGATGCGAGAAATACAGGACCGGTCGATGTGGCGACGCTTCGGGGAGGGCTACCTCCAGCAGTGGACATCTTTCGACAGAAATGATGTTGAAGCAAAAATGCAATCGAAATTTACAAAAAGAATTTAAAAAAAACTGCTCGACCCAACAAACCTACATTCAAATACTGTCAGTATAAGTACTGGTTAAGGTATGTTAACTCGCATAAGGTTGTTGTTACTTTCTGGAAATATAAAGATAATTGAATAATTAAATAGAACATGTTCAAGATTCCCCAAATAAAACGTAAAACTGGCCTATTTTATAACTCAGCTAAATCAAAGACTAAGATCTAATCAAGGTAGACTAGGTCGTAAACTTTTTGATAGTCAATCCTCTCATATGATCTTAAATTAAGATAATAAGAATGCTTGTGGATTGATTCAGCAAAACAGAATTATGACTGGGTAGACTGCCAAATTATTTATCGTATGAGTTGTAAAGTTTTGGTATTTATTTTATGGTTCCAGCGATTAAGTGGTTAGCTTTATTTATTACTAGCTTTTTCCCGCGACTTTGCCTTCCTCATGAATGAGGCTATCATGTACCTATAAAAATAAATTTCCAAATCCGACTGATAGTTCCAGAGACTAGCGCGTTCAAACAACCTCTTCAGTTTTATTATATTAGTATAGATCGATCTTCCTGAATAATTACTAATTTATATGTCAACTTATATTATTAAGAGATTGTTTATAAAAGTAGCTCTGGAATTACTAATAAAGATGGCTTTTAGCAATCAGGCATCGTGTCACCATATGTAACTAATGTTTTCTTTATCTATCTTTTCTGTTACTTACCTATATAGTGTACATAATAAAGAGTATTCTATTCTACATATTCTATGGAAAACAAAAATTTTAAGTCTCACGATTTTATCCCATCCCATAGATTTGCGCACAATACACATACCTCAATCGGTAAGTATAGCTTTCACCTTGAATCTAAACACAGTAACGGGAATTCGGCCCTTTGGGCTAGAAACAGAAAGATAGGAGTTAAAAATGCATGCCAAGGGAGACCCTAAGTGGTTGCCGAGTTTCAATAGAAATTAAGATATAATTATTAATCAGAAAGATAATTCTCGAAGGAGATTGTTAATCACAGAGTAGTTTAGTTTTGTCTAGATTTATATGTTGTTGTTGAGTTATTAGTTTTGGTCGAAAATTGTCTAGGTTGAATGAAGTTAGTTAAGTTAGTAAAGAAGGAAGTGACTACTGATACTCAAATGATGGCTAATAGATATATGGTACGAAAGAATGGATGCTGCGATGACTCTTAATAAATTGGCAGGAGAGCAAGCGAACAATGATGATGATGAAGGATTAGAACTTTAAAAGTAATGTAATTTACAGCAAAGGAGTTGTTATCCTTGCCGGAGTTTTTGTTTCCTGATACCTACTACCGCGAACTTTAAGTCAAGAGTTTCACTGTAAGCTCACGGCCAGTTTTAAAGGCAAACATGACGTTTCAGCTACTGTTAGTAGCTAATTTGACAGTTCGTCAAAGGTTGATAAGTTTTTGAGACCGGCCGTTAAAGTCCCCTGATCTATCGGTTGCATTTTGGGGTGTACGACGGAATTGCATAGTTTAATTCCACCAAGCCAGTTCCATCATCAGACCACAAGACGTACGGCAATGCGCCATCGGTAGGTACATGGTGGACATACCACCCACACGCAAAACGTTCATTGTGTGTACAGCTAAGAAGTGGAATTCCCTGCCAGTCTGTGTTTTTTGATAGCTACAACCTAGGAGTATTTAATTTAAGGGTGAAGAGGTTACTTCTAAGCAAGCGTGTTCCATCTTCGACCATATCACCGCTTTCTATCAGGTGAGGAAGTTGTCACATCGAGCTTATCAACGATTGTAAAGAAATTGTTTAGGACCTCGTAAACTTTCGCACAATCCCAAGAAATATAGGTACCTAAGTAATAGAAAAGATTGTCTACAAAAAACGTTTCAGGGCACGGATGACTTTCAGGAATGAAAGGGCAATTCGGAAAGCTATTGAAAAGGCTTCAGCTTTTACAATGACGTAATCAGTTTATCAGAGGACCTTCCGTTCGCAGTCAATAGTGACGAAATGAAAAAAGACGCGCTTTAAATTTTTTAGAAGAATTTGCGCCTAAATTAAGTTAAGAATTCCACATGTACCTCCAGCAATTCATTTTTAGACATTTTTTTCCGCTTGGTGTGTTCCGGTTTTGGCTGGTAACCGAAACAATAAAGTTGAGAAAAGGCTAGGCAGAGGAGCGACGAGCCATAAAGCAGAAATCCAGGTCTCCTCAATATTTTAGATGATAAGAAATAGTGGACTGTCATCTACGCGGGCTAAGTGTGGATTGGTTGAGATTTTTGGTTCTTGAAGACTTGTCGATTTCCTCTCGTTTTCCTTCACCGATGTGAGAACTGTGGTAAGAAACCAATTAACCCAGTGCCACAAGGTCGTTGCCGATATCACTGGGCTAACTTAAAATGCTGAAACAAAATCGTTACTCACAAAAAAACAATCGATAACACACAAACCAATCATACAAATTTCAGCTTCCATTTGTAAGGTACTCAACAACAGTTCGGCATCATCAGAAAGTGCTTTAAAAGAGTTCAACCCTAAAATGCTCATGGCACCTACGAACTCGTTGTCACAAGTGGCGTGACCTCGTAAAACGTAACGTTTTTATGCGCGACTAACTGATTGCGTGACGTTGCTTGCGTTCTGGAATTAAGAGCCGTCTTGACAATTTGAAAGAGTTACGAGGGGTGTTTTAAATGTGTAAATTAGAAGTTTTTCGTGTGACAGATGTATGGCGGAAGTGTGATATTTATAGCATAAAACAGAATTTAAAATACATCTGCATGAAGAAAAATGGAGAACATACCCAAAGGGCTTTAAAAATTATCAGCATTGCTATCAGCAGTGACCCGTTGAATGGTAATACTGGTTACTTTCAGAGTCGACCATAGTTTAGGGATGTCCTGAAAAACACGGTAGGTAGATACCTGCTACTTACAGTAAAAGCATTACATTTCACACAAATAAGTCAATAAATTTCAACAAAACAGTAAAGAGAAAAAGTTACCTGTAGCCCGCAGCAAAATCTAATTTTCTTCCTTATTTATTCGCAAGTCACAAGATAATCCCGACACAATTACTAAATCCTAATTCCCAGCCACAAACAAACAAACAGATCTGGTTTTGGAGTATTTTAGCCGATTTTACACCCGAAGTTTACTGTCGGAAAGTAAATTTGCACGGTTCGTATTGATGTGCGTTAGTTGGCAATACGAGGCGGGTTTGTGGCTCGCCGAGATTTGTTTTACATGCTTTTTATAACAACATTTAATGTTATTAGGGTTTAAGAGCACTTTTATTGATTGCTTTTTATGGCGCGGCCGGTAGAGGGTTAATTTGAGATGTTAGATTTGTTTGTTCCAAAAGTTTGAATGCAAAATTAACATAGATTGAGCCTTAAGCGGGAACCCCTTAAGGCTCTAGGGATACATTCTTAGGGATACATTCTAGTATTGATAACCTTATGTCCAAAATGTATGGAATTGACCACTTGATATTTCGGTAGCCCATGTCAATAGGTACCATACATATAGATATATAATATACATATAAGAGCTTAAGATCTGGTAACTATAGCAGTTAACTTTAGATTTAGAAAAAATACTAGTTTCTGCCAACGGCTTCGCCCGTGTGATTGTCGATTGAAATTATCCCAAGGGACTACTCCCGGGATAAAAAGTTAAGTTCCTTACAGTTATTCTTTTTTTTATTGAGGAGCCATTCCTCTTGCTCTTAATCTCGATCTCACCTGATGGAAAGCGATGGATGAGGTCTATGATGGAGCGAGCGTGCCCAGAACATACCTGTTCACTCTTGCTTTGAAGGCAGACGGGTTATAATATGTGGAATGGAACATATACGCTGGTAGAGAGTTCCACACTTTGGCTGTGCGCATAATAAATGTGTAGCAGAAGCGCTGAGTACGACTAGTCGGGCTATCGACCATGTGCGGATGATACCCAGTTATACGTCTGGTATTCCGGTGGCAAAACGGTGATGGAGGAATAAGGATTTATTCTATATTAAGATATATACCTGTGCCAAATTGTATCCAGATCCGTTTAGCCGTTGTAGCGTGATTGAATTACAAACATACATCCATCCAATAGTAGTTAGATGGCTACAAACACCAAAAAGAAACACTCCCCGATACTTAAAAAAAAAAACAAATTGCAATTGTCTTTCAACAAGCGCTTATTCTCAGCAAAATATCATGGGAATTACATAATAATTACAAGTATCTCCAGCATGCATCTAGGCACTTTGTTCTGGTCACCCAAGCGTGTTTGATATCGTGGGTACATTATACAAATGGAGGGACCAACGGTTGTTTAATGATTGCTTAGCAGTCGTTTTTAGATACAAATTCTGTTTTTGTACGTTTGACTTTAAACTGTTTGACATTTGAGATATAATGACATATTTTATTGTGCGTTTGGAATGAAAATCTCTGAACTTTTGAAGTGACAAAATGCACGTGAAAAGGAAAGTCATTTATGGGCAGATTTTTAAAAAAATACACAAAAAAACCTTACAAAAGCTGTCAAAATAAAGGATTTATTTCGCAGATTTCAATATCTGGCTGATAAACATTAAGCACTGCAACAAATAAGTAGGTACCTAAGTCGTCTGTTTCAGTCTTTCCTTGATAACTTCTCATTTTAATAAGCAAGCTGCAAAACGGGGCCAGTTATGATATTAGCTTGCATCCTAATAAAAGCTCTACTGGTGCTAATTATCCAGTGGTTCGTTAAGCAAGCGCTGAGCAACTGGTTGCTAATTGCTGCATTTAAACAATAAGGCAACAATTTAGATTGTTCCTTTCTAAGTAAATTTTTAATAAACTAGGACTCGGATGAGGTTATAATTTATTATTTATTTTAGCCATTTTCTGTAATCATGCGCTGTTTTCATACAGTCTGGCTTGTTTTCTCATCACTTTCGTTGTTTTTGAATTTTATATTTAATCCCGTCTTTGGATTACATTTGTTACGTAGGGGAATTAATCCAGGGTGGAATGAGCTGGGAATATAAAGGTAATGTAAAAACAACAGGATAAACTGACACCTCCCATGATTTTATATTCCTTTATTTCCTTTTTGCGTGGTCGACTCCTTTGATCTAATATTACATAATCTACATCTACTCGTAGGTACCTTACAGTATAAGTAGGTACGAATATTATAGTCACTTGGATCTAGTTTCAGGCCAAGCAACTTCTAAAGTTCAAAAGCATTTTATACCTCGAGAATCTTAGGGCGATTCTATGGAGTACCAAAGATTCGATCCCTATAATAAGTATAACTCATATCACAGCTGTCACATTATACTCACATAATAACTAGGTATACCAGAACCATATAGCACCATGTTTTCCATCTGATTTAACCCATGACAATAGGTCAAAAGCGAGCTAATTAGCCATATCAGATCACGGTACACAGACAAGCCATGATAGACACCCGTCCGTGGTGTATGGGCAATGAATGAATCTAGGTAGATACGTATTTGGATGAGCGAATACGCTATGCCTTAATAGATTGGCATATAGGTAGTTGTGGCTGGCTCGGGACTGTGATCAGTTGAGTTAAATACTAGAGAGGATAGTTGGGTCTGGGATTAAAATTAAAACGAGGTTTTCTCCCGACTACGGTGTAGCAAAAGGAGGGTTTTGTTTTTGACCGGTATGTATGTATGTTCATCTGTACCCTCATAACTTCTAAATTACTTATCATAATTTGACAAATAAGGTATCCTCCAAAGCGTCTTGATCATCCGCTGGTGATAATGTGAAGTCACATTAAATTGAATATGGAACCCTCTAGAGGATATGGTCATGAACCAAAAAAATAAAATAATGTCGTGTTATATATCAAATGAAAAGGCTTTATTAGCACATTTCAAGGTCCAAAATCGAGTTAATTGGCCATATCAGATCACGGTGGACAGACAGGCCATGATAGACACCCGTCACAGGTGTATGATGGGCAATTAATTGATCTAGGTAAGGTAGGTATGTATTTGGACGAGCGAATACGCTATGCCTTAATAGATTGGCGTAGATATAAGTAGTTAAGGCTGGCTCGAGACTGGGATTGGTTTAAAAGTTAAATATTAGAGAAAGTAGTTGTATTTAATTAATTTTGTCACACCGCACTTTTCCTGCTACCCGTCGAGCACCAATATCTGCAGACACGAGGACTTGAATGAGGTAAACGATAGTCTAGGTCTTCATGAACCTAAGTACCTACAAAGGGACCTAGTTAGGAATTGTTGGTTGAAAGTTTGACTTGATGTACCTAGAAGGGTAGTTTCAGGTGCCATTATTTGGAATTATTTCTTCATTCTCAAGTAGCAGGCACGGTCTTATGTTAAACAAAAAACACCTTAATTATAATAAAACTTTAAAATCTTGTAAGTAGCCATAAAAAATAAACACAAAAGCCTTAAATCGGACTTTAAAAAGTGTCCATTAAACGCGGGATAACATATTTCAGAGCTAACTTTAGAATCACGCACGCGATTGTGCGTGACGAACGTTTATACATGTAACACGCTATAAGAACCCGCGGCCATCTTGCCAATTCCAATGGTTAAACGTCAATCCATATGTAAAACGGTGCATCCGAAAATGAATTCGATTTAATTTAATAGCCGTATTTTGCTGCTGATATTCTGGTAAAATTACAGGATTTCTGACTCACGCAAAGGATTTGTTTTGTTTTTTTTTTAAACTCACACACGGTCATCCGATCCCAAACTAGGCAGAGCCTGTGCTATGCCAACTGATAAACATACTTATACATTTCTAAATACATACATATTATAGACAAATTACACCCAGACGCAGAACAAATGATCATGCTCATGACTCAATGATTTGTCCTGGGTGGGAATCGAACCCACGACCTTCAGGTTAGCAGTCAGGGTCACTAACCACTTGACCAACAGGCCAGGATTATTGAGGTCTTGCTACTTTTTTTTTGTAAAAAATTAAGCTCATCAGCTATGCTTCTATGTTTTCACCTTAGAACAGGCGTAGGACCAATACGTATTACTTACCATCAGTTCAGTCAAATGATGACGTAAGTAGGTACTTACGTTCCTTCAACCAACCGTAATACACAGAAGCCATCAGTTGAATCTAAATAAATATGTATACGGTAACCGTTGATCCATTTCAATAAACACACGTGAGACCTACTTTAGCAGTTCCTTGAAATCCGTTATCTATCTACGCAGTCTCAACACAACACCAGCCGTTCGAAAACATTACCTATTCATCCTTCGCCAAATTCAAATAAAAATAAGAACATGTTCCAGATATTTCATATCTCGTCTAGCACCTTCGTATTTTATTCTAAATGTCATTTGACGTTATCTCTTGCCATATGACGTAACTTGACGACTTGTGCGAGCTGTAGAAATAACTTTCTGAATTTTATTATTCGATATTGAAATTGTAATAATAGACAGAAGGAATCATTTTGAGAATCTTTGTATAGGTACTGATTTTAGGTGAGTGCAGACTTATTTTTAAAGAGTGTTCAGAATCAACTTGTTAAAAAATATATTAAGATGACAGGACAAGCACGAACTAAATGTCAAAGTAGCAATTCACCTTCCCAGCATAACGACTTCTAACTCATAAATAAGGAAATTAAAACAACCGAATTCCAAAAAAAAACACTACAAAGTACAACATAATTTTAACTTCGGCGTTTTAGGTTGTTTTAAAAAAATAGCCGAATTGAGAACCTCCTCCTTTATGGAAGTCGGTTAATTATTGAAGAGTTTTGTTCACTGACAGCACTAAATCTATCTCCTTTCGATGCAGTCCATCCAAAAGTTGATGTAAAAGATGCCCTGTGCGATAAGACCCACATTGTTTTATAAATTTATTTATTTATTGCACACAGAGTACATTACCTTGTTAGGGCGCAGCAATCAACTTATGGCTAATGATAAAATAATTATTTTCAAAATAATAATCTTTATATGATAACAAAGGAATACACAACACTATAGTAGGCGCCAGATAATCGTGGAATAACGGTCATTGACCCACCTACAATTATTGACATTTTTAATTTGAAAAACGGAATTAATGACACAAAGCTGTCCCGAATCATCATCTCTCGTGATCCTTAACATTGTCTAATAATGAAAAACGATTCATATTTAATTGTTCAGGTGCCTATGAACAGTTATTAGGGAAAGGTCAATGTACTTTATTCCACATTTATCTGGCGCCTACTATAACATTATTATTAAGAACTATAGCTGTCAATTTTTGGGTATACTTACGTTTGTTTAGTTTTTTACTTAAAAAGTTCTTAAGTAGTTATTATATAAATGTTTGACAAAACTGTTGCTCTGTGGGTACAAACAATACAAGGTACAAAAACATTTCACCTGTGCATGCCCTGTGCTTATTTTCAATAAAATAGGTACCACCCCAAATACAAAACAACACGTAACACCAAATAAGTGTCTTGAAACAATATCATTGTAACTAAAAACACAAAGAAAGGCAGATAAAACAGTACAAAGAGTAGTCGAACTCATTTCACTATTCCGTCTTCAGATTCCTCTCAACCAAAACCTGATACAAGCAAAATATTCTACAGTGTTAAACCGTCCATATTTTGAATTTCAACAGAGTAATTTGATGATCCAAATAATCGTATAACACTTAACGTACGTACGTACGTAAAGCGAATCGTGTTTCGAATACGAAATTGTGAAAATTAATTCACTTCGTCGACTGAATCGCGAAATTAGCCGAGCGAGTTACAGGAAACATATACAAGGCGAAATGAAAATATGTGACGTATTCCGAGATATACTTGTAGCTTCACTGGGTTTACGTTGAATATTTAGATCGGGAAGTAGTCAAATTGAGAAATGTTTACTTTGGTTACCATACTTAGTACCTACCGTTATGAATACGAGGTCATGAGCTGCCTGAATTTTGGAGACACACATCATCATCTGCCTATCCTTTTTCCCAATTAAATATGGGACGGCTTCCAGTCACCTGAATACCAGTATTTTACGTGGAGCGGCTGCCTACCAGACTTCCACAACCCATTACCTGGGTAACACAGTACTCCTTGGTAAGACTAGAGTCAAATTTTCTGGCTTCTGACTACTCGTAACGACTGCTAAAGATCTACAAATGACAGCCGGGACCAACCGCTTAACGTGCTTTCCGAGGCATGGAAGAGTCTCGGTATGTTAAGATGGTCACCCATCCACAGACCAACACAGCAAGCGTTGCTTAACCTTGAAGATCGACCCGTGCGGCTGTTATTATTTAATTTTGGAAACACACAACTCCCTTAAAAGACTTTATATCACTGGTCTCAAGATTCTGTTTTGACAGCAGGTGGCCCTACTATGACGTGCTAATGCCATCCAATTCCGACGTTGTAAAAGGGATAGCGCTATACGGTATGTATAGCTTCTCTTGGAGCGGAATCTCGATCGTTTTAAGACTTCATAGTAGGGCCCCAGCAGGTAAGAGAGAAAATCTGTCTTAGGCTAACTTTATGGGCGAATCCAGAACAAATCGTCCAAAATTCTATTAGGGAACTGGCAACTATCACGTTCTGACGTCATTCATAGTGACCACATCGGCAAAATCCCCAAAACACCATTCACACAATCCCAAAATTAATTACTCCGCACCCACAATCATAACAACACCACATAAAACATTTAATCCAGCCTGAAACTTGAACTAAACATAAACAGTCAACTCCACACAGCATCTTGACCCCAAAACCGTCTCAAATTGGTCCCAAAGCTAACTAAATCATACGTGCGATGTTCCCGTAAACCCCTCAAGCCACTGGAGGACTGTGGACATGTCTCCCAGCATAATTGGAGCACGCCGGAGTCACTTATGTCGAGACAAGTTGACAGAACGTGCCCAGCTTGCTACTAAAATTTACCTAAAGTTGGCTTTTAAGAATTTAGGGAGCTTCGGGTTTCTGTTTTTCGAGGGTAGTTAGAAAAAGTTTTGTACGAGTTTCGGGTAGTTGGCACGTTTGGACTGAATGGATTGCTGTAGCTTCATGGCTCTTTGAATCTTCCAATGTGCTGCAGATATATTATAACATTCAGCTACCTATGAAGTTCCTGTTAGTAGATACTGTAAATACCCTCCCATCCTCGTGCAAGCGGTGACAAAACCATTGAAAATTTCAAAGCTATTCTTCACCATATTAATTAATATGTAAATTGTAAGAAAATTATCAAGCCCAAAACAACAGTCCTCCTACACACAAAAGTTCTTAGCACTTGTTTAGACAATTCAAGTTCACCTCGAATTGTCAAAATAAACACACCAAAAACTTTTCACTTCGAAAACAAAACAAACGCTCATAACAAACACTCAAAATAACTTCTAAAATTACTGACACTTCGAAACGGAAATCGAAATTGTAACTCAAATAATAAACATAGACAACAAAATTGGTGCGCCATGTTTGTTCTGGCAGCGCGTTTAAACGACGTGTTAAATATTCAATCCGTGATTAGCAGCGTAAACAAAAGAACGCTGTCACAACATCGCTTTGTAGGAGAGAAGCCGCCGTCTGGGTTATTTCCGGCATCAGGAACTTATGATCTGGGTGTTTGAATACCTTATTTGCTGTAAATCATGCCTTTATGAGTTTTATGCAGAGATATAATATGCTATGTGGTATAGAACGTGTTCATTATCAGTTGTCTTGAGTAAATCCATTTGATAGAAGTTATAAAACTGTCAGCTCAAGATTAATTAATATCTTATTTGCTATGAAGGTCCATCTTCAAGGGTTTAAGCATTAGCTTGGTAGTTAATGGAGGAGAAATCCCAATAAATAGTTCTGTTAGATATTTCAGTTACTTACACAAAAACTACAATGAGATCTTTTTTGAACGAATGAACAGATTATGTCGAAGTCACAAATCATACTAACGAGACATCAATAATTTCTAAATTCTACGATTAAATTCGAATTCCCCAAGCTCCCACCGATCACCTGCGTCTCCTAACCTAACATTTAATCCCACTGCGCCAGACGGAATTGGAGCACGCGCAGCGATTCACAATTAGAAATTAAACATTCGCGTTGAATTAGGCGAGTCGTGTCGTTGACGTCGCGTCACACAGCTTATACGTGACGATCTGGCAGCACCTTGAGCACGATCAAGTCAGGATTAAGGGGACAAACAGAATACCAAAGCTGGGGAATACTGGGGATCAACTATGGTCATGGTCTCAAGATACCATTGTCAAAGACAAGACGTTAACAGTCCTTTGATAAATCGTTATTGGTGTGTTTCTGTGACCCATTTGTGCATTTAGAAACAGATGTTACTCATTTATCTAGACCACACACAGCATCCAATTCTAATAGATCGAGATCAGATATTATTTTTTAATGAGATCTTTCATCTGGCAGCAGACTGAGGCACCAGAATAGAGTTTATTATCTTCGAGTTATTTATACCATAGATAGAATAAACGAAAGAAACTTATGTTCTACCAGTTACTATGAAGGAACCATACTCCGTTCTGTTACAGTCTCGCAAAGGGCACCGAAAATTGTTCAGAATCTTTTTGGCTCTGGCAATTAACAGTATAACCCTTTCGAGAACAAGTTTTTTTTTTCTGTGCCGATTTTGTATTTATCTTGTGGTTATTATAATTATTGTTATTGTTTTTATTTAATTGCTATTCATTGAACTTTAATCCGAATTTATTGACAGCTTAATATTATTTTTTATGTGAGAATGAGTATATTAATTATTACTATTATTATTTTAACTCATTGTAATTTTTTTATGTATTGAATTATATTTTTTATTATTAATATTATTTAAACAAATTTATTCTTTGTAATTGTGAATATGGACCTTGCATGGTCTGCAATAAAGATTTATTATTATTATAATATTCAGCACCAAATGAAAACAAAAGGCATATTAAAACACCTTGACATTAAACCCTATTATGCTCTTTCCTCATTTACCGTGTATTCAGATGAAAATACTGTCTAACGTTCACGCTACGCATATTTCGTGATTATGCAAAGTAGTCTTAATTGCGTTTAGAGACGCCAGCGCGACCATTACTGGCTCAAAATGTGTTTGACGAGTAATTAAATTATTTTATTGCGCTACAATTCAATTAGTTTATGGCGCACGACATGCTAAATTCGGTTATGTTCAAAAGTCACGTTAGGAGGGTAGTTTATGGTTTTATGGAGTTGCCTTGCTGATTGATTTGCTACGAGTTTTAGAAGGCTAATTCAAGTTTATAAGGTATATCGAGTTTCTTGGAACAGCTATGAAGCATCCAGAGGCTCTAGAAAAGTGGAGTCTGTCAGCGTTAGCGTGGCGAAACATTACATAATGTATGGGATTGACAAATGCTGCCGAAATGTCACGTGTTCAATACCTTGTATTTTGGCATTCTGACAATAATAGGAAAAATGCATGCAAATTTTTTGTTTGTAAAATAAAATCCTTATTAGCTTTAGTAAACACTTGTGAAAGAATTTTTAAAATACCTTCATCAGTGATGAAGTTAAAGCTTCAAAGTTGACAATTAGAAAGAGAAGTCCGATATATGTACATACAGCTGCTATGTCAAATACTATGACGCCTATACAGGTGCCAAACAAAACTGCGTTTTCGCGAGAGGGACAGATATATTTGTTTAAAATAGTTCTATCTCGTTTGTTTTTCGGTTAATTTTTATTCTATTTTCACTGTTAGTATTGTAAAAATAGGAAATAGTTATAGCTATAGTGTTTAACTTGTTTACTAACAAATTACTGACACCTTGTTATTTTTATTTTTGTGTGTACTACTAACAACTCTACTAACACTTTCTTTATAAAAATATGGACGTATGTCTGAAATAAAGATAAATTATTATTATTATTGTATATTTCTAGATAAACTGTTTAGTTAATAAATATTTTTTTCATGCAATTCCCTAAAAGAATGGCACTTTTTTAAGAACCTCAGGACAACACTTCTAAATTGTGAAGGTACATTGCGAGTTTCCTCTGCACCCGGGAAATATTTTCTTCAAACAACGGGAGGATAACATTATTTCACTATTACGTCATTGAGAGAAGCTACTGGATTATCAGTCATTTCTCCGAATATAATGTTTTTTCTTCCCCATTCTACGAAGAGATTTGACCTCAATTTGTCTCCAAAAGAGATAAAAAGGATTGAAATTATGTCAGTGGGTATATAATATAGCTGCAGAGTTTGTTTGTTTGAATGTGCTAATCTCTGGAACTTTTTTTTTTTAAAGGATTGGAAATCATCAAATGACTTCTTCCGCTCTGGGTGGAGCGGAATGTCGTGTCAGACTCTTACTGACTAAAACCCATCCGTATTCCTTCGAAAGCCCTTTGCGTTCCTGGGCCGCGGTGACTCTTTCGAACAAATTCTGGAACTACCAAAAATGGACTTGGTATTTATTTTGCATTCGATACCTAGTCCATTTTTTGAGGAAGGTTAAAATTAAGGTTTTTAGGATAAACTATTTAGCATCACGCTACAACCCTTAGGAGCCGAGTTAACAAAAGTAAGAAATAAACGAATGTCACCTACATTATAGCCTAAAACCTGGAGAGGAAAATGGATACTTTTTACAGTTCCGTACCCAAAGAGAATCAACGGAACCCTATTGTTGAAATTTTCACAGAATATGTATTTCTATTGTCGCTACAACAACAAATAATACAAATCAAAGGGGGCTCCCATACAAGAAACGTGTTTTTTTTTTGGTTTATGATACGGAACTCTTCGTGTGGAAGTCCGACTCGCACTTGGCCGGTTTTTATCAACACACCACGCGAGTGAACCCGCGGTTAGAAACTAGTTACATAAGCATAGGCAAAGACACATACTAATGCGAAAGAGCCACTCTCCAACGAGATATAGGGCAGGAAACATTAGCATAATGTCGTCGAAAAAGTAGCTTCAGCAAAATCATATTTCCCCGATGCCGCTGAAAGTCAGCTTTTATCGGATCTTTGTGCTAATAGTTTTCGTGCTGATGTATGCTAGAAAAGAGTATTAACACGGTTTTTTATTGCGGAAGTTTATTGTTAATCAATAGGGTATTTCACTAAAAAAATCTAATTAGTCCGTCAGGTAGATTTCCAAAAAATTTTGGGCACGTATTTTTTCTCTTTTAACGAAAACAAAAAATTAAGACGATGCAGTGCGTTGAAAACTCGTGTGACGTCACTTACCGGTATATGTTTTTACTGGAAAGTGACGTTACAAGCCCCCACTCCTTATCTTTGATGCGTCTTATCTTCGTAATTTTTTATTGATTTGAAAAAATAAAAAATACGTTTCCAATATTTCTTGATAATCTAAGTGACGGACTAAGTAGAATCATATTTATTAACCCCGGACAACATCCCTATTGGTAGGAAGACTTGATCACCATACTAATGTGAGTTGCTATTTCGGGCACAGCTGACCTCGAACTTCAGAGGACGCTACGTATATTATATCTTCTTGAACTGTGATGATTGAGATCAGTGTATGTCACAGCCAACTTGCTTAACCAGCCGTTTAATTGGCTGCCTAGCCTTTTCATTGAACGGCGCCGTTTAATCAGCGGCCTGAATTACATCCAGCAACATACAACAATAAATTAACGGGCTGGCAGATGCTTAGGTCGTTCATAGAAACGGGTAACCGAGAAAATATATAAAATATTTAATTTTGGGTATTCTAAATTCAAACAACAATCAATTTCAGCATTCTAACGGTACGGTTTACTACATTCAACAGAAATACTTTTGTCAAGGTAATAACCTCGCAGTCAAGTACTAAGCAATCCCACAACCAGTATTATCTTCTGTTGTCGGGTACTCAGAGAAATCTTTAGTACGCTGGTAACACAGATCATAATGCTCACAGGCAGAAATGCCTACGCAAGCTCCATTATTAGCCCGAGACCGCATCGTAAATAAAGTTTATTAATTAAGATCCAAAAATATCTTAGAGACCGCAGCGTAGGAGGAATATCCTCGATGTCTTAATAACATCTGTCGAAAAGGAATACGCTAATAATCGTGGAGCACACAGACACAATTTCTGGATGAAATTAAGAACAAAAATATATTAAATGTTATTTATTTTGTACGTAGGTTAAACATAACACTTTTACACGTCAATCTTTTCTGGTCATTTTTAAAATAGGTGAGGCCGGTGTTTCCTAGCTGACTACCCAGAGAGGAAACACCGAAACATATATATACTATTATATATTACTATTATAATATATACATACTACTATTATAATAGAGATAAAACTGGAATCATAACAATCACATATACTAGGAAGTTTGAAACAAATAAGGACTTTACTCGATGTTAAATAATATCAGCAATCCAATATCTTCGGAACCGATACGTTTATTTCTGGTCATGTATTTATAATATTGTTAATTTGTTACTTATGAAAGGAAGTGGTTATTATCAACATCTTTATTACTAAGAGCATATGCACACGGCTTATTTTATACGCTCCGACGACGCGCGTTTTACGAACGCGCGCTCACGGCGCTGTAAATTGTCAAAAAGCTGATTGTCGCATTTGTATCGATAGAAACGCGCGTACAACGCGATACAAACGCGCGCGTTCAAAGCACGTCTGTATCGCGTTTATTTGTCGGAGAAATATAGCAGAAACAATACATACGCGCGACTGCAGCGCGTCTGTATCGCCGTATCAGCGCGTTTGTAGCGATACAAATGCGCCACGTTGCGCTTGAAGCGCGTTAGCGCGCGTCAACTGCGCGTTAGAAAACGCCGTGTGCAAAGGCCCTAAAAGGTCGTCGAACTGACACTTGAATCTAACAGTTTTAAACACACAGAAGTTGGGGTGTAGTAGGCTGGTACTGGTAGGCTATATAAAACGATCGACCAAAAATAAAATAAAACCTAGCAGTTCCAAAATAATAATCAAGAGAAAATAATTAACAAATTATCACATCCCTAATTAACTCAAGACTACTGCTACAGCCCAAAAATTAATTAAAATTCCTAGTTCTAAGGTACAAACAGTGCCTCGTAGGCGTGGTAGACCACAAAAATATGATTTTACGAAAGAGACGACGAACAAAAACACTTATTACGTGAAGGTAAGTAGTACTTACTGAATGGAAGTCTCCGGTTTTTTGTCGAAACGACTTTAAGAGCCATTATGAGTACCGTTAACAGTCCAATTTTGCCACGTCAGCAACGGAATTGTCGATATTTCGAGTGTTGGGTGGGAGGAATCCTCTTAAAAGTCTGTTGATGTCTTTTTTATGTCAAGGTGAGCATTTTGAAATTGTAACAACCCAAAAATTGTTTATTTTTTTTAACTCTCAAGTTGCCCTTAGTTATGAGCGTTGTTTTTTAAATACATTTTTTGCGGTAAGAAAGAATAAAAGAAGAGTGTTTTGCTGCAGAAGATACGTGCTACCCTTATCGCTAGCATGGCAGAACAAGTCGGTTGTCCTTTAAGGTGAAGGCACGTGAGCACATTCGCAAGAAGTTGGTAGAATCCATCACAGCGTTAATTCATTGGACTCGTTTTTTCTTAATAACTTTTTTTTATGTGTATGTTATGTATCTATGTATTTATGTAATTTTTATTTTCATTCTATTTTAACTTTTTCTTTAAGTTACACTTGCTATGTTGTCTCAGCACCACCCTAAGGTCGACTGGTAGAAAATGCCTAAGGCATTAAGACCGCCTTTGTACAGTGATTTTACTTGTGCATACAGTTTTAATAAATAAAATAACTAGCTTCATATTTTTGACTGACCGACCTCGATTCAAAAGTGCCTGTAGGTAAACGATCAAATTGAAATACCTAAATGATTTTGATTTTGCAATAAAGAAGACTGGAATAATCTCCACACGACACAGTGCAAAGATTAAGATTTCCGTAAATGAGTTATGATAGTTACGAATGTATTGTATTTCAGTATGATGTATGTTAAGGTTGGCCTCAGTAAGCAGTTTGTAATAAATGAGACGTCGCACTGGGCTACGCTATGCTGTTCATTGGGCACACGTATTTGATTTATGCCTCATATAAATCCTCCCAAAATACATGCGTTCCAAAGATACTTGAGGAGTAGCACATCATTACAGAAAGTTTTATTGTATGGGCTTTAAAAGAGACTTTGACCTCTGAGTTGGTTCGGTGTTTCTTCTCAGGGCAGTAAGCTAGGAAACACAGGCCTCATCCAGCTTAAAATGATCAAAAAAGATTCAATTCAATTCATATTGATTTATTGTTTGTCACAGGTGGAAAAGCAGTTCTTATCATAATAATATAAAGATCGCTGTAACATACCCATTGGGCGTACAATATCAAATAATATAATCATTCCAAATTTATTTTATCATTAATATCAAAGTTTTAAAATTAATTAATTATGTCAAAATAGATTAAAATTCATTAATATTGTTAGGTACCTACCTACTCATGTCAAAATATATAGAGAAAAAATATATATATATAAATAGATTGACGTGTAAAAGTGTTATGTTTAACCTACTTGCAAAATAAATATCATTTATCGTTTATTACAAAAAGTTTCATACTGAAGATGTAAGCCAAGATACATCTGAAGGACTGTGCCAAGGGTTTTTGGACTCATTATAATATTAAGAACCTTTGTCTGCATAGGTATCAGACTCTCATAAAAGAGCAATTAAATTAAGTGTGTCGCAGTTTCAACGCTTGATCTTCTAATTTTTCAGACTTTGAAATGCCATATCATCTGTCTTAGACGGTACTTAGCGGAGTAATTGTGAAAGTTACTGTAGTACTAAAACATTAAATTAGGTTTGATATAAACTTCGGAGCTCATGGTTAATACCAAGCGCATAGGTCGATCTCTTTAAGAGTAAGCAACGCTTGCCGAGGTCAGTCCACGGGTTGGTGAAAATCCATTACGTACCGCGACTCCTCTGTGCCTCGGAATGCACGTTAAGCCATTGGTCCTGGCAGCCATTTGTACATCGTTGACGGTAGTTACGGAAAATCTGAGCCCAGTCTTGCTCTTGCCACGTTGCCCAGTCTGAGTAACGTGTCATCCAGTTATCGGGTTTTGGAAATCAGAAAGACAGTCGGTGATGTAAAATACGGGTACCCAGCTGGGTACCAGTCCAGTCAACCAGTGGAATGCTGCTCAATCGGTTAGACTGGAAGCCGACCCAATATAGTTGAGAAAAAGCTAAGAGGATATTTTATTGAAATTTACTTGGATTTATCGATATAATATGATCTTAACTTAGATTTGATATTAACGGAGGCGTGATAAAACTGCTAAGGGATCGTAGGTATACGTCAAACGTAAAATAAGTAAGTCAGTAGCCTCAAGAAACCGACTGTTGGCCTCGGTTAAGTTATTTTGACCGTAAAAACCTACCTACCCTCCCTTTTAAAATAAAACACACGGTGGTCTAAACAAATGTTCAGTATAAAGTAAAAATAGTTTTATTTTTTATCTACCAGTTAAGCGTTCAGTTAAGGAAGTGTGGTGAGGTTTTATTGAGCAGTTAAACTAAGTTGCTGACGATAAAAGTGCGGGTACTTTGTAGTTTGAATTCAGTTAATGTAATGTCAATCGATCGTTTTGCAAGAATATGTAGTAAAATGTGAAAGTAGTTACTGGTAGGAAATGATCGTTGTTATTTCACGTTAGGAGCTTTAACTCCTCACGATGTTTCATATAAGCTTTCAAGTTTTTTTTCTTGGATATGAATGATGCGATTTCACCGTGGGAAAAAGAGTGATTTTTCAATTTCTACGGAAAACTTCAAATTTTTTAAATCCTTTTGGAAAAAATCATAAGTAACGGAACGTAAATAACTTTACGTATGCGTACTAATTTTTATTTTAATCGGTTCATTACTTACCTTCAAATTTGGACTTGAACATTTGTATATATGTCGCAGCTAAATAGCTTAATCGTCCATTTAATTAGTTGCCTTTTCATTTAATTGCGCAGATTTTTCAGTGACCTAAGTGACATCTTTGGTTCAATTTCGTTTAATGACTTGCTCACGTCACTTATATCGCTGATTAAACGGCGCAGTTCAATGAAAAGGCTAGGCTTTCAATGAAACGGCTTATTAAGCTAGTTGGCTGCAACATATACAAATCATAAACGCTCTTAAAGGGTATCCTCTTGCTAACTGACTAGATACAGGTCTATAGTAATTTTACCAAGGACGAAGATTTAGGGACGAAAAACATCATTTTTAGCGCAGGATTACTGGTATAAGTTAGATTGTCTGTTGAGTTGCAGTTAATCTCAAAAGACTTGAGCAAATCTAAAGTTTTTGCTAATCTATCCGCAGTCGTGACTTCAGAAATTATAAAAATGTAGCTTCCTCAGTTGAAGGGGTCACGTACAGGGAAAACCAGTCGGTTCCTTCATCAGATTAGTGCGTAACTTGTCAGCATTGCTTAACTTTATAACAGTTATTCTCGGTATAACCGTTCTCGTCGGTTTATTGTTGTAGACGATGGGCACCTGATAGGGATCAACATTAAAGTATAAAAACGTAACATTGCGATCCAAATGGCACAGCAGGGAGTGCCGACATTTTTAACAAGTACTTATAGATGGTAACAATATAAATTATGAAGCGAATGGGGCATAAAGAGAAGTAGTAGGTTACGTAGAGATCGTGGCTTTCTGTAGATTCTGTTTACTCTCATCAGAACTATAGTATAAAATAATACCAAAGGTAATTTCTGTACGAGCAGTAGCCCTGTCTGAGTTCTACATGACATAATACCATTGGTAGTATACCTACTAAGACAATGTTTTTTTAAAACAAATGGAGGACTCAATTCGGTAGTATTTTGTTAATGTTTGTTACCTCATTACTCCGTCATTTAAGAACCGATTTAAAAAATCTTTTTTCATGTGAAAGGATATACTTTCGGATTGCACCCATAGACCCAGTCCCAAAATAGGTTCAGTACTTTGGTTTTGTAACCAAAATAGCTGAAGAAAATATGTCATCCAAGTAAACGGAAAATAATTGCGTATTTTGCTTTCCTGTGACTTTATAGTGGTGTTATTAGGTGGCTGGGTATCACTAAAAAGTGAAAAACTAAAAACTTTTTAACAAAAAAATACATCCGACTTCCAAATAAAAAAAAAACACTACAAAGTATAAAATAACTTAAATTTTGGAAGTCGGTTTTTTGGTTGTTTCTTAATTTTTTAACACCGACTTCCAAAAAGTTTTTTTTTACATTCCACTTCTAGAAGGCAGGCATAAGTTTATAAAAGAAAGTTCAGTAAGTTAGGTAGATATCTTCAGAGTATTGAACCTTTATATGATTATGATATACACTGCAGCTGAACTGTGTTCTGTTTTGTCTGTGGTGTGACCAGAGACACGTTTTAATTAATGTCCGGTCCTGTCCTGACATGGGCTGATAGTGATGCGGTTTTTATTTGTTTTTATTTATTTTTGTTATAATTGTAGTTGATAAGTTTTTTAGTTTTTAATGTTTCTGTGCGTTTTTCCGGCAGAAAAAACAGATTTTCTTTCTTATATAATCAATTATCTACTACTAAAAGGTACCCCACCGTGCTTTATTAGTAATAGCTAGTAGTAGTAAAACATTACATTTCAGAACTCTCATCCTTTTGTTCGATCGCTCTGTTGGTCTCCAGCCTAGAAAAGTTTAAAACTATAACATTCTAAATGCAAATATACTACAGATACGAGTTAACACAGAGAAAAAACTTTCGATGAAGAACCCATAAAATTATTCAAAACTAGCGGACGTCACGCGGTTTCACCCGCGTAGTTCCCGTTCCCGTGGGAGTACGGGGATAAAATATAGCCTATGTTACTCGCTGATAATGTAGCTAGGTATCCATTGCTGAAAGAATTTTTCAAATCGGCCTAGTTTTTTTAAGTTTATTCGTTACATACTAAAATACAAATCGTTCCTCTTTATAATATAAGTATAGATAGAAGTAAAGATTAGTATAGGAGTATATATCGCACCTTTAAAGTAAAACCGTTACTAAACGAAATTATGAAATTTTATAGGGGAGCCAATATTATAAAATAGTCACTGTTTTAGATTTATGGCATTGATACCTCAATTCATGAAAATTTTCGTTTAGTAACGGTTTTACTTTAAAGGTGCGATATGTATTTTGTTTTCGCCTTTTTTTTCTTGGCATCCGCGACCTTATGGAAGAAAATACGCTCGAATATAAACGGTAAAAGGATCTGTCTCTCCATTGAATGTATAGTTATCTAGGGATCGTTCTTACTGCGGAGGCAGTGATAAATAAAATGAAAAATCCTGCAGAATTCTCACGGTGCGAAAGGGACTGATAAAAGTTTATTGCAACGATACTAAAGGCGCATACAAATACTTTTTTTTTCGCCCGAGACCATGAAGCATTATTAGGATTAAAGAATATTTTAATCCAAGACGGTTTCTTTGGGATTTTGAAGACATCTGCAGAATGTCCAATTCAAAAAAACAGCCTTAAAGTACTACTAATACAACTTTAGGTTTATAATTGGTATGCATATTAGTTTTGTGACACAAAATACTTCATCTAATGCGCACAGCAAAGGAGTGGAACTCTCTGCCTGCGTCTGTGTTTCCGAACGCATACAACCCTAATCTCTTCAAAATTAGAGTGAACAGGCTTCTTCTGGGTAAGCTCGATCCATCGTCGACTTTGTCTCTGTCATCTATGACCTAGACTAGAGTCAAGAGCAAACCCATATTAAATAAAAAAAAAGTAAATCTTTCTTTTCTTTAGCATCACTTTGTTCAACTAAGTACCGAACATGGGCCTTTCCAAAGTTCTATCAATTTAACGATCTTCAACTTTGTTCAATCCTCTTGGTGCACGAATAAGGCAATATGAACTTTTAAGTAAGGAAAGGAACCATTAGATTGCCATAGTTCGCCAATTAATCGCTTAGAAGCACCATAGAAAAACTCATAGAGCCGGTCGATTCTACAAACATATCGAAGTGAAGGCTTGGGTGAAGTGATCACGAGGTGAGCTGTCAATCCATATAATCAAGTTGGAATGACAGCTCACTCCGTGATCACGTGACTTTTGATTGTATGGATTGACAGCTCACCTCGTGATCACTTCACCCAAGCCTTCACTTCGACATGTTTACAGAATCGACCGGCAGTTCACTTCGTGATCACTTCACCCAAGCTTTCACTAAGACATATTTACAGAATCGAACGGCTGTTCACTCTTCTTACCCTTAAGTTTTTATGGTAAGTAATTAAATCGATCTTAACTTTCCTCTTTGTGCTTTTTATTTCCTAGCTTTCTGAGAAAATAATAACTTCTAAATAATAACGGCCACACGGGTCGATCTCCAAGGTTAAGCAACGCAAGCCGAGTCCAGTCTGTAGATGGAATATTAACATACCAAAACTCCACCAGGCCTCGGAAAGCACGTTTAACCATTGGTGCCCGCTGTCATTTGTAGATCTATGGCAGTCGTTACGGATTGTCAGAAGACAAAATCTGCCACCAGTCTTGCCAAGAAGTACTAGAAGTACCGTGTTAGTTATTGGGATGTGGAGGTCAAAAAGGCAGTCGCTCCGCGTTAAATATGGGTATCCAGTTTGACTGGAAGCCGACCTTAATATAAGTAGTTGGGAAAATGCCATCCAGATGATGAATTTCCTAAACTTCCAGAAGAACAAACATCAAATCGTGTGATAGAATCAAATTCAGAGTAAACCTAATATTTATAATTTATTCAGTATCTAGTGGCCAGCCCCCCTGCCAGGGTTGCGGAATCCTGCCAGGGTTGCGGAATTTGTTCGAAAGAGTCACCGCGGCCCTGGAAAGCAAAGGGCTTTAGAAGGAACACGGATGGGTTTTAGTCAGTATGAGTCTGACACGCCCTTCCGCTCCACCCAGAGCGGAAGAAGTCATTTGATGATTTCCCATCCTTAAAAAAAAAAAAAAAAAGTGGCCAGCCCCGGCTTCGCCCGGATGTTTATTTTTTTTTTTCAAAATAATTCCCATGCAAAATCAATAGTTTCCAATATATCCGTGTCTTATTTAGAAAAAAATGTTAACCATTTCACGCGATATTTTACAATCTTACGGTGTATACCTACATATATATTCTCTTCAATAATTACGAATATTAATGAGCGTGGAATGTCAAACACGTCATTAATTACTGCCCTTGTAAAGCTATAATTACATTATCAAGTCTAAGAAACGAGCGTTCGATGACATAAAAGGAACGGAATAGTACTCGTGTTGAATTAATTAATTATTGAAGTCTTCATTTGAATTTTATTTAAAAAAATTAAGTCGTTTCGAGTGTTTTGAGGCTGATGACCTTTACGTGTCGGGGTCTCGGGTCTTTTGGCTTTGGAAAAATAAACTGCATGTAGGAGCTACTTCATCATCATCATATCAGCCGAACGACGTCCACTGCTGGACATAGGCCTCCGCCTTTGGGGGAGGCCTATGTCCAGCAGTCATATGTCATAATCGCCACGCTCGGCGGGTTGGCGATCGCAGTGTAGTTGTTGCAATGTACAGAGAATGCTGCTGCCCATTCTCTGGTGAGTCTTTTAGTCGCCTGTCGCCCACGGGAAGTGATGGGATGGACGAGCAATACGATCGGTGCCAAATATATATTTTTTTTTTTCAAAAATTAAGATTGTGTAACGAAGAGGTAAGACTTGCAAGCGATGTGTAGTCGCTCATCTCTTTCTTTTCGATGCCTTTTACGTCTTGCCACGACCTTCGAGGTCAGCTGACCCTTTAAAAACCTTTTTATAACACATCGATAACTGTCTCTCAAACAACGGAACCAAAAGAACTGATCCACTAAATCTACTCGAAAACGCGACTACCCTCAACCACGCGAACCAGTAAAAATATTCATATCACAAAGCTTTGACATGCAAATTTTCTTGAAACATTAAAAATACATCATATTATGTCGGTTTATTCCCAACAGAGTTATTTTTCTATGGGAAAATACACGTGTTGGAAAATCCTTATTCCCGTTTACATTTTTAAGCAGGTAATGAATACGTTATCGAATAATTATAGGGGTTTAAACGTTTAAGACTGTTTTATGGTTAGGTATGAGGCGGTGTCGAGTGTGGTTTTACTGGGAAATATTTATGCCTTTGTTCAGTGCGGAAGTCTTGGGATAGGGTGTTCGCTTCGTTATATAAGGACCCAAGTTATAAGAAGCCGTAAAGAGATTTTATTCGAATAAAAATTACCTAGTTTTCCTAGATACATCTTACAGAACCTCTTCCCATTGATTTTTTTGGTTATAACCGGCCGGTCTAGGAAGAGGTGGCAAGACGACTTAGGGTGCTACCACACCAATCGACCAACAATCGATGCCATTGATCGATAGTAGAATTGATTAGTCGACGTATAGATCGATTGGTGTGGTAACACCCTTAGACGCCTACTGCAAGCGCTAGTTCGAGGTGACTCGGCAATAGAATTAAAACCTACCCGGAAAGATTTTGGGCACGCTTTCCTCGAGCCATTGGCTGTATAAAAAAAAACGGATGTTATTAATTGGGTTTGAAGCTCAAGTGTCTTCGATTTCAAAACCAAATATCACCAAATAAATGCCATCGTAATAATATAGCACTTAGAATATGCGCGTCACTATAATAGCATTATTAGATTTCCTATCTGTGAATTAAAAAAAAAAACTAATTAACTAATACACTTTAATCTTTCAAGTACCACACCGGAGTCTCATTTAAAACAATTTGGCGCCCACATCAGTCAATTTAAAAAAGTTTCAACATTCTCGATGGCCATTCTTCAAAAAACGATCGATAAGCGATTCAGCGTGTATAAAAAAGGAGCACCTTATACCCTGCGAGAACCCTCACCTTCCCGCCTCCCTATTATTAGGAAACATGTGTTCTCCAGCCTTGTAATTTTCTGCCCGATACTCTTCATTATTCGCTCCATTTTACGCCTTTGTAGGGGCACGTATTGATACCAATTTTGAGACATTTGTGGTAAGATTTTATGTTCACATTCCCACAGAGAGGGAATTTTTTGATTAACTGTGTTGGTAACGTTCCTTACATTTTGAATCGTCGGGCGTTTATCGTAATGTTGTGTTCAGAAAATAATAAATATTTCTTGTTTTTTTAATAATTAGTATTATAAATAATAAACTTGTATTTTTGTGTGTATGTTTATAATATATGTGTGCTAAAGAAAAGGAGCTACATCTGCCAACAAACTGCTTTGCAATTTGGCAGAGGTAATAATTATATTGTTAACAATGTATTAATGTATGTAGCAAAGAGCTTTAGAAGGAACACGGATGAGTTTTAGTCAGTAAGAGTCTGACACGCCCTTCCGCTCCACCCAGAGCGGAAGAAGTAATTTGATGATTTCCCATCCTTAAAAAAGAAAAAAAAAGCAATGTATTACTGTGAATAAACACTTTTTCATTTTTTTTTCCAGTAGAAAAAGCAAGTAGGTATTGAAAAAGGTTTTAACAACTCAAAAATTTGCTTGAGGAAACAAACTATTAAGCTCTCGTACCAAGTAGAATGTTGAAAAGCAAAATCTAAAATGATTCTCATTCAAAAGGAAAGTCCTTTGACAAAACTTTATGAAAATAGGCGGGTAGTTTGAGAGTAATAACTGTGTGACTTACAGAGGGAGCTTTAGTCTTCATGAATAGTGAAGAAACTGTAGACTTATAGTTTCTAGGGAAGTGATGTCCTAAACGGGACTTAGAGACATATATTTTTTGTATCTTGTTGTTGTTGTTGTTAATGTTGTAGTACGTAAGTGCAACTTAATATTTTAATTTTAAGGTTGTGAGCCTGGAGATCTGTCATACAGATCCCGAACTCAGTATAGACTCCTGCTCTTACAAAGGTTTGAATCTGCCTGTAACTTAGATAGCAAATTGTACCTTTTTGAGCGAAAATAAACTATATTAGGTTAGGTTTTACCCCTATGTTGCGAGCCATACGTTTGATTAATGTTATAGTGTTGTCGGAAGATATAGTTTTCCAGAACTTGCCGAGATTTGTGAAAGTAGCGCAAAATCTAATTGAAAAAGGTCTGGTCATGTAAATAATGATTAAGGTATCTGATATATTGTATTAAATGTTTTATATGTACCTGTAAGTACATAAGTTATAACATCGCCTGGGATGTATCTGTGAAGGTGTTTCGAGTTTTTGACCGCTGCCTATTCCATAAATTCAAACGAAACAAACAGTATTCTCTACTTGCCTTGATCATTGCTTGAACACAACGTGCTCTGTGAGAAGAACATCTTAAGAGAAATCATCCTAAGATAGAATGTGAACGAACGAATACAATTTTTCTAATCATGTCATTGACATCAATGGCACCAAGTATAATGAATCAAGAATGTCCATTAAAAAACTTTACGCCTCGCCTCCAAATTGAATGTTTCTGCCACACGCAATGAAAATCCCGCGGTCCCGTTGTTTTGGTAATTAATCACGAGCAATAAAATCTGTACGTCCCGCGAAACGGGATTATATCTGCACAAGTGCACATCACTATTTCAGTGAATGAATAAAGTTAATAGTGATCCTTAAAACAACTCAGGTAAGAAACTAATATTCGACATAAGCTGAGGTTCTGAGTTTCGACTTTTGAACATTTCTATCGGCAAATTAGTTTAAAATGCTTTAAAGTCTGGCCCTCTGGTTATTGAAATTTTACCTTCGGGACTTGGATTTGTAATTTCGCATGAAGCTTTATTAAATCCGAACAATTTTGGTATAATGTTGGTGGTCCAAAAGTGCTTTGTGCTCAAACAAAGTAAAAGCCAGGTATTACCTGACTGCTCTTGCTTCTAAAAGCTAAACTAAGTATCTACTTCAGAATTCTGTGTTCCGATTCTGAGTACAAAAATACTGGAATAACTTATTTTCAAGGCTTTGCGAATTTTATTATCATAAGACCTATTCACTAGAGAATGGGCAGCAGCATTCTCTGTGCATTGCAACAGCTACACTGCGATCGCTAACCAGCCAGCCAAGCATGGCGATTATGGCAAACCCCCTCTTTGGGGGATGGTTATGTCCAGCAGTGGACGTCTTTCGGCTGATATTATGATGATGATGAAAGTGAGACCCATTAATGTCTCATGTTGATTTGTTCATGCTTAGGATGCCTGGCACAGCAATGACATTTTTCTTTTGCTGATCCTCATCTTTTCTTTTTCTTCGATAATCATGTTGGGATTCTTTCTGTCAGTCCTGACAAAGAAACATCATCGGGGAATGATGATGTTTCTTTGGCGCGTTACCAATTTGGGGTCGGCGTCGGCTCTCTTGTTACTTGATCGCCACTTCTTGCAATTTTGAGTCGTTGCTGGAATAGTCCTGGCAAATTAACTTTTTAAGTTTAATTTAAATTAACTAGCTTTTGCCCGCGACTTCGTCCGCGTGGAATAGTTACTTGGAGCAGACATTTTTATTTTAAGATTATGAAGTTTAGTAAAGCTTCAGGCAATGCTACTGAACAGAGAAAGAATAGATAGTTTAACAAATGTTCACAACACACACTAAATGCTAAGTGAAGCTTACCACAATGTATTCTTGAAAACACATCTGAATTGGATAAGCCGTTTCTGAGATAAGCCTGCACAAACGCACAGACAAACAGATAAACAGACAAAAATTCTAACAATCATTGTTTTGGGTGCTATTTGCGTTGATAAAGGTCCCAATAATATTTTTTCTCATTTATCTTCCATGTACAGACAGCGATCCGTTACATTTTTATTATATGTATAGATATAGATATGTATAGAAGTAGATTGAACTTTAATTTATTAAGATAGATGTATGTAGGTACCTGAGATGGACCATAAAATGTCTCTTCCAAAATGATATGAAATATAAAACAAAACTAAAAGATGAACACAGAACTAAAAGCCATAATTCTAACGAAGTGGCAACTTATGATAAATGTGACGAGTATGATGCATGGGCTACAGCTTAAAATTCTCGACAGCTGTCAAACAAGTTTGGCAACAAATCTACTGGGCGGTGGGCCTCGAAACTAAAGATTTACGATGAAGGTTTAATCATACTGACTCTCAATAAGGGTACTTTTTGGTACCAAATATTCAAATTTCCAGAAACAGAATTCAATGAAGTCGCATACAATGAGCTGATCACCAATACCTCCAAAACCCAGTAATTGGGTACAACGGTACCCAGCGATACTGGGTAACAAGGAACAGTGATTAAAGCACTAAAGACACCACCTTTACTATACTGTCCTCATCGTAACCACAGTGCTTTAACGTCCTCATTTTAAATCTCGCAGCATATGCTGAGATAAGGACCTTTTTGGCCTCGCACAGATTAAATATTAATTGTAATGTTAGCTTTTGTTAATCATTTTTATTACTTTTAATTTAAATTTATTTTTCTTTTCTGTTTGTCTTGTGCGAGTCCCAAATAAATATTTTTCTTTCTTTCATCGCCATTGCTTGGAGATCATTAGTGATAAGCCGTGTTGCACCATCATGGCGCATTGGGTGCATGTACCCGGTGCGTCAGGTAACTGCAACAGATATATGAATTAAAAAAAAACTTTTAATATTTTTGTACTAACATAGCTTATAAGATTGTATAGTACTAACATAATATGGAACAAGGTCTGAATTAAAGTATTTTATTTTTTAGGAAAAAGAATTCATATCGCTAACTACTTAACAGTTTCCCAATAACATTCCTGAAAAGCTGTCAAGCTTGTTTAGAACAACTTTATGGATACTGCTGAGCGGGTGACGTAACGGCGATAGAAAAACATCATAAGTACTGATACCAGAAAGTGTTTGAGGTAGAAATGAGATAAGGGAACGATTTTGGGATGTCGTATGAGTTCTAGAGAAGTGGTAAAGATCATTAAAATAGTTAGTGGTTTTAAAAGCTTGTCATACGCCTGTCTTTTGACTTAGCCACTTAGGCTAAACGCGCTAAGTACACTACCTCATAGGTGGCGTGGAAACGTGCATATTATGACGATAACAACTTTTTGAATCGTTATATCTCAGAAACGGTAGCTCGTAGGAAAAAAGTATTGATCCATTTTTTAAAGATAATTTTAAGATCTACAATTTTTATCTAGGGTACTTTTATGATAAAACTTGCCGTTTTGCTGAAAATCACGAAAATCTCATTTTTTTACCTTTGACCTCGAATAAATTTTTTCCATACACGGGAATGATGGGGAACTTTTAAATTTTATTTATAATTATGTTTTGAACAATTTTACTGATTTTCAGCTTGTTGGGATTTTATGCACCTTCGAATGTCTAGGAAAACAGAACAAGTGCGAATCACACTCGCGCTCCGAGGGTTCCGATCGAATCTTGATTTTTTCCGAGTATACATTACCTAAGGATACATCAATGTTCGTCACGGTCAATTCTTCAACCGAAATTACAAGTTTGTAATCGCAAAAAAAAAATATGATAAAACAAATTCCCAATTTTCGGACTTTTTCCTGTACTTGTACTATAAGATCTATCTTCTTGTCCAATTTCATGACTCTATGTCAACCGGAAGTTTTGATTCCCTGTCAGCGTCAAAAAATGCGCAATAGTCGGAAAATAAACGACCGTATTTTTTTTTACGTTAACTTAGAAGATTGATTTTTTTCACAGCTTCGAGGGACTGTAGACTTGAGTATATGGTTTTAATTTCAACTCGATACCTCCACGCGTTCCAGAGATAATGAGTCTTGACAGACAGACGTACGGACAACAAAGTGATCCTATAGGGGTCCGCGTTTCCTTTTGAGGTACGGAATCCTAAAAAGTACAGCGTTTGTAATAATACCGTTAACGATGTGTACAATGGAATATGCAATTTAGGAAATGTCTTTGACATTGTGGCGTTGGGATTTGAGAATTTTGTATCATGGGTATGATGACAAACACAACTACGCTAGAAAACTCGAAAGCATTTTAATTGAATATTTAAACTATTGGGTCTTTGCTTAGATGTCATTTTGTCATTGTTTGTCAAACAATTTGTTTGTTTTTGTATTTGTTTGTTTGTTTGTCTGTGTTTCCGAACGTATACAAACCTAATCTCATCAAAATTAGAGCTCGCTCCATCGTCGACTTTGTCTCTGTCATCTATGACCTAGACTAGTGTCAAGAGTAAACCCATATAAAATTTAAAAAAAAGAACAGAATTGGAGAAGATTTACTTATGTTGAAGATTGGTGTCTTAATTAACGTCAAATCTAGATAAGTTTAACTAGTTTAGCAATAAAATTAATGAGTCTATTTAATGAACGATCTACTAGCGAGGTGATAACGCTCGATGAGATGTTTAGACTACTGAGGGAGCGATAACTTAATTTATAGTAACTATTCTACTTTTATAGCAAATAGCTACTGGAGTGTTATTCTGTACCTAAACATCTCGCCGTAAAACTTAGGTGAAGTGAACTGAAAATTCGTACACAGTGCATTGTCACTGGAGTGCTTTTCTGTAAAAATCAAGCCGTGAAAACTTAGGTGAATACTCCACCTATTCACTGTTTTAGATGTTTACGGAATAGACCGGCAAGCTCACTTCACCTATGTTTTCACGGTGAGATAACAGACGGATAAATTAACTGTTTTCAATTACGCTACTACAAAGGACTTAGATGCAGAAGGTTCAAAAACTACTTTAGTAATGTAATGAGTATTAGCTACATTTGAACGTGAAATACTTAAACTTCATGAAATGGTTTTATTTCGATATTAATAGGAAAAGAAAGTGTCCATCACGATTCCTGCTTCAAAACAAGCCTCAAAAGGTTCAAGTTCTGTAAAAGAAAAGAAAAAGTTACGTTACAATCAATTTGAAATGTCATTGAAGTACTAGATAGATATTGCCAACTGTTTTAATGGATACTTAAATAACTATATACACTAGAACTAAAAATAAAAACTCCTAACTAAATTGACCCTAAAATATGGCGTCAAAAGATTCATCCGCATCGCAGTCAACTGGAAGTTTACCCAAAAGACTGGCGGCATTGCCACGTTGTATGGCAATGTTTATTCTTTGACCAAGGCAAAAGCCAGCCCCTGGGTCACGCGAAGTGTCAACTGACGTCTTGAGAGATCTTTAAACAAGTTATGCCCAAGATCAGAGAGTTTCAACCCCAAGCGGCTCGAAAATATAACTACCAATAAGTTTATTACCTATTTAGTTGTAGATAAGATTTGACATTAAAGTTACACACAATACAAGAGAGTGACAATTCGCATATTTTTAAGAAGCGTTCGCAATTTCGAACTTCTAATATCCCTTCTTCATTTGTTAAAATTTTTGGAATTGAGCGTTGCTGAGATGATATTGATAGCGTCTTGAATGTTGACAATTATCCGCTGTTTTTAAGGCCTCACCATACGAGGTATTATGAAGGTCATTCGACTTTAGCGGTTATTATGTCTACCTTATGTCACTGAATAAATTTCCAGAAGCCTGAGATAAATCTATACTTCTATATTATAAATTTCTAATTTATTATAAAATTCTATATTATAAATGCGAAAGTTTGGATGGATGTATGTTTGTTACTCAATCTCGTCAGAACGGCTGAACGGATCTTGATGAAATTTGGCACATAAGTAGATTATAGTCTGGAATAACACATAAGACTTTATATCCCGGGAGTATGTTCCCTTGCTTGGGATAATTTTCGACATTCACACGGGCGGAGCCACGGGCAACAGCTAGTTATACAATATGTTGAGTTACTGAGGTACTAACAAATTAATTACCATACAAGGGTCAAAACGGTCAAGGTTAAGCTTTTAAGTAATTCAAGAGCATACTCGTTTAGACATGCTTGAACAAGCGTAAACGTGTTTTATTTCACCCCTGTGCATGTGTTTAGATTTTGAGGTCAAAGCCAGATACGACCCCTGACTTAGTTATTTTAAGTACCTACTTGAAATAAAGGCAGTAGCCAAATATTTTAAAACCAATTAATTGGCTAGTACTAAGGATATATGGGGAGATCATGCGTCACCTCTCAGGATTTAAACGAGGCAAAATACTGGTCGGACAAAAAATTCATTCTATCGAAAACGAAAAGAAGAAGGATGAATATTGTTTAATTTGTTTGTAGGTGGTAATCTCTGGACCTACTGATCCGATTACGAAAATTCTTTCAGTGATATAAGAAAGCACCACTCTTGGTTTACTGGTAGAAAATACCTAAGGCCGTGCCTTGGAAAGTAAATGACAGCCGGGACCAACGTTAAGCTTTGGTCCCGGCTGTCATTTGTAGATCTTTGGCAGTCATTACACGTAGTCAGAAGCCAAAAATCTGACACCAGTCTTGCCACGGTGTACCGTGTTACGTAGTTAACGGGTTGTGGAGGTCTGGTAGGCAGCCGCTCCACGTAAATACCTACTGGTATTTAGCTGAATTTCGGGCATAACAGAATAGCACCATCCTATTTCTTCCCGTGGGTGTCGTGAGAGGCAACTAAGGGACTCACCAGAGAATGGGCACCAGCATTCTCTGTACATTGCAACAGCTACACTGCGATCACCAACCCGCCCGCTAAGCGCGGCGATTGTGGCAAACCCCTCCCCCCTTTAGGTGAGGCCTATGTCTAGCAGTGGACGTTTTTCGGCTGGTAGGTATGATGATGATGATCTAGCTGAATCCGGTTTGAAGCCGACCCCAATATAGTTGGGAAAAGGCTAGGTAGACGAGTAAATGCCTAAGGCATTAAGTCCGTTTTTGTACCTTTGTGTTGCATGAAGTTTGAATACCACACCACCTTTTGAACGCCACAGCATAAACGCATCGGCGTGCCCCCGACGCCAAGCCACAAATTTACCGTACTTTTTGTCACGTATTTGTGACGTTTGGCGTACAGGGCACGCGCTTGCTTGTCACCTATACGTGACAATGGCGTTCAAAAGGTTAAGTCCGTTTTTGTACCTTTGTGTTGCATGAAGTTTGAATATAATACCAAAACAAACCGAGAGAAACGCAAGTACCTTATCAAATGTCGATTTTTCGACTACAATTGCAGTTTTTTAGAGGTTAAAAATGATAGGTATTGATGTTTACAACTAACGTAATGAGCCTTTTTATAACTAGCATAAAGTTTATATTAGCTTAAAACTTTAGTTTAATTGCAGATAGAAGTAAACATGCTCGACAGCACTTTACACCCGAATTAAACTCTTAATTAATTTACAACTTAAACTAGGTTACACCGCAAAGCTAGACTGTTTTTTATTCCTAAATTTAGGTATCTATGAGAGCTTGTAGAAATTTCAGTTAAGACTTCGTAGGAATTAACCATTAGGAAAACGAAAAAATATGCCTGAGTTGTCATAGGTTGGTAGGCATGGCATTATGTTATCTATCTAATACCTTTTAAACGATCAATTCGTGTATAAATATGTATATATATAATCTGAATCTCGAAAACGGCTTCAACGATTTTCATGAAATTTAGTATGACAGGGGGTTTCGGGGGCGATAAATCCATCTAGCTAGGTTTCATTTTTATAAAACGTTTACCAAAAAATAAACTATTTTGGATGGAACATTTACATTTTTATTTTTTATATAAATATTTAATGAATGATTGATATATCTTTAAATAACTAATTTTACCTTATGGTAACGTTATCATCGATTTATGAAATAATGGCGGTAAAAATATTCCCTCTGCCTTAGAAAGGGTAACCATGTCAAAGTTATTCTAACAAATATTATAAGTGCGAAAGTGACTTTGTTTGCTTTCAAGCTTAAATTGCTGAACCGATTTTGATGAACTTTGGTACTGAGCTAGATGGAACCCAGGAGACGGTTAAAGGCTAGGTTTTTTTTACGCGTAAATGTATATGTCACCGGAAAATTGCAGACACTGTAAGATTATGATTTCTCGATATATTATGAAAAAATCGTTTTGTATGTATAAATCCCATCCAAATTCAATAGTCTCCAATATATCCATGAAAAATAGTCTACAATTTCAAGTGATGTTTTACAATCTTACGGCGTTTGCACTTTTCCGGTGACACATAACGCGAATGAAGCTGCGAGCAAAAGCTCGTATCAAATAATGTTATCGTATCAGCATTTTTGGTGTTAATCAGCACATTCAAAGGAGATATTTTTAAACTCGTTTGGTACCGTGTTCCTTTTTTTGCATTTAGTCATATTTGTAAGATATTGGAGAACCTGCCAGGGTTGCGGAATTTGTTCGAAAGAGTCACCGCGGCCCTGGAAACGCTAAGGGCTTTAGAAGGAACACGGATGGTTTTTAGTCAATAAGAGTCTGACACGCCCTTCCGCTTAACCCAGAGCGGAAGAAGTCATTTGATGAAATTCTTATCTTTAAAAAAAAAAAAAGATTTTGGAGAAATCAATAACAACTGCTTTGGAAATACATATACATGAGCGTGCAGTAGGCTTACAGTAAAGGTAGGCCAGCCCAAACATAATGCCCAAAAAAAATTTTCAGTATCGTGATTTCAACCCTGAATTATGTGGTGAGTTTTTTTTTGGTCATTATGTATGGGCTGGCCTACCCTTACTGTAGCCTACTGCACGCCCATGTACATATATATAACACAAAACTACAAATAAAGGATGTGTCTCAAATAAAACTTGCTCTCAATCTCCGCTCGATTGAGATGAGTAAAACCGAAACCCATCTTCAAAGTCAAGGAAACAACAAAAAACAACAAGTCCATAAAATAACAACACACTACAATGACAGTTCTCTTCGACACAGAATGGTAGAATTCTTTAAGTAAATAAAAGATAAGTTAACGTACTGAGATAAAAATACCGCGGCGGTCATTTAAAATATCTATAAAACTTATGACTAATATTGTCGGTATTGGCTCTTGGAAATAACTCTTTGTTTTTAAACGTAAGTGTTTTAAGTGTTTGTTGTTTCAAAGAGTTTTAATATTCAAGAGTAGTTTTTTTTAAAACTTTATGTATCTGGATAGTTGTGTGAACATTTCTTGTTAAAGCTACATGTGATCTATACATATAATAAAACTGTAACGGATCGCTGTCTGTACATGGAAGATATATGAGAAAAAATATTATTGCGACCTTTATCAACGCAAATAGCACCCAAAACAATGATTGTTTGAATTTTTGTCTGTTTGTCTGTGCGTTTGTGCACGCTCATCTCAGGATTAGCGCACAAACAAAGTAGCTGCTGAAGTGGTAAGCTTCACTTAACATTTAGTGTTTGTTTCATGTCAATCGGTTCATAAATAAAAAAGTTATGCCAATTTAAAGAATCACGTCGAACATTTATTAAACTATCTACATCTATCTATTCTTTCTGTGTTCAGTAGCATTGACTGAAACTTTACTGAACTTCATTATCTTAAAATAAAAATGTCTGCCCCAAGTAACTATTCCACGCTGACGAAGTCGCGGGCAAAAGCTAGTGCTTGAATATGTCTAAAAAAAACTTTGAGGCTTCCATGAATAAGATAGAAGCTCAAAAAACAAATTAATCTACAATGATAATTTTAATAAATTTAATTGCACATGTATTCGAGAACAATGGGATCTTTAAAATGTATAAATCACATAAAATACTCTTAATACGACAAGTTGATAAAGTATCAAATTCTAAATAAACTTCAGTTATAAACTTTGCAGAACGAATACTAAAGCTTCAAGTAAGTCCTTTTATACGCACTCAATGTCTAAAACATGGTAAACACAGTATAAAAACTAAGAAAATAAAACATATTACGAGAGCTCAACACGACTCAAGTTTAACATGTAAAGTCCCCTATCATACCGCTTTACACAAGAAAAAAACGTCATTCCTCGACAAAAAATTCCCACAAATAAACATTTAGCTGTCAAGGGACACAGTTATGTTATATTTAGAAGCTTAGGGGCGTCCAAAGTAGATATTTTAATGGACCAGAGCCATTATTCAACGATGCAAGACGGATGTGTCAAATGGTAAGCTTAAAAAACCAAAAACATACCTTGTATCATGAAGATTAACTCCTCGTCTTTGCCGAGTGAAAATGGACTTAATGACTCGAATAATGAACAGTCGGGTTACAAAGTTTCCTCCCTTTATCTCTGTCCATTGTCCTTTTAGACGAGTTTCAGAGTAAATTCATTTTTAATTTCCACAGTCTAAGGAGCATTTTTAACTCGGTAAACCGTTCCAGTACTCGTTTTCGCGTTCAGATTTTCAGCAACAAAAGGGCCGTCGCGTCCTTAATTTCTGGACGAAGAAAAAAGCAATATTTGTCTTTAAAGAAATTAAGTCGTGTTCTTGGGGATATTATGCAAAGGAGGACAAAAGCCGGGAAAAGGAACAAGCTAATTGTCCGGACAAACGGATGTAACAGGCCAAAAAAATGGTAAGGAAATACTCGACGTTATGGCGGAAGCTATGGTAATGTTTTTACGAATATTATTTTTTCAATATAACGGTTTAGTGAAGCCAAATGAAGTCGAATATATTAGATACGTTATTTGATACGAAGTTCATACACAACATAACATACAAATGATAGCCCTATGATTCGAAACGGAATACTCCAGTTTTGGCGTGAACAAAAGCAATTTATTTTCATCGTGACTAAAAAGATTTTAAGTCTGGTAACATCCTTAGGACACAGATAAGGAATGCTCGGAAATACCTACTCCACTTACTATTCAAGCCAAGAACTCCACGTTTTAGAGGCAAACTCTAGCAATTGAGCTAACTAGGTCAGAATTTACTTATCTCTTGAGAATTTCCTGGTTCTTGTCTTAATGTGTACAGCTACATTTAATTTCCTTCCAAAAATATGCTACCACGAAGTCTCCAGCTGCAGCTTTACAATAAATACCAAATCGCAAATTAAATATCTAAATCGAATTTGTAATGAACTGTAACTCTAACGCGATAAGATTCAAAATGATCCCGGCAATCTCGATAACATGAGGGGTTGAAATCATCAATCACATTCGGAAATAGGTCGAACTCGGCGTAGAGAGAGTTCTTTAAAATGTACTCTTCAACGAAATGCGGTATGTCTGCGGTATGTATGCGGTAACTCTGACGTCGCTTTTCAATCGACTCATTGGAAAATTAACCTTAGTCTGATACCTATACGTAGCAGTATCGCTGGAATGCTTTTGGCATACGACTTACGGTATCTGCTGGCCTATGACCCGAGATAGCAACCATACAGATTAGGTAAGTACTCCGAACGGCTCTCAGTACATCCGATGGCTTAGATAAAGGGCTTCGTGTTCTAATAACTTTATGGATAACATCGGTATTTCAGTTCGAAAACGTTATTGAAGTTGCTTTGGAACTAACGTCGAAGCAAACGCTTCTAGACAAGCTTTTGATTGAAGTCACATCTGTTTTGAATGTGCCATTCACGTTTGAATACATATCGCTCTTAAGAATACTGTGTTGACATGTTTCTTTTTACGATTCGTTGAATAAAAAGCAATTTATCGCCAAATGCAAACCTAAATAGATAATTTACGGCCTCAACGACAAAAGGGTTCAACAGGGTTCTAACAAAGGACCTCTATACGCTTGGGATTTTTTCTCAAATAGTTCCTGTGTCAACTATAATAAAGTTGCAAATTGCATTTTTCATTTGATACGTGTTCATTTCACGCGTGTAAAATGTAATAAGCAACATAAATCTAGGACGGTGAAACTTAAGAAATTGTGGAAACGAATTCCGGCCCAAACACCAGAGGCGTAAAGTTTGTTTTACTATGAATGATTTGTTCGCAATTTCTGGTCGTATTATGAATAGAAACGACCCCTGCACAGAAGCAGGGGATTGTGAGTTAGCAAATAACATGTTTTAGCCCCATTGCATACAATATTTATTGCACACTTACACCGAACATTGGGGATAAGAGATTATGAAAATTTTAGATATATGGGTACAGAATTCGGAGTTATAAATTATGCAGTACAAACTCAGCCTCGAGTCTGACTTTGAGGATTTTAATATATTCCCCCGAGAAAGCATGAGTAATTAAGTAACTTAGCGAAAACATCATGAATAATGCTCAATTAAAACTTAAGAATGCTTGTTCAGCTAATGAAGTTAATAATCCCGTTTTAAGAGCAGATAAGAAGGATGTAGCGAAACTTCTTTTTCAACAAGTTCCAACAGTGACTGGTAAAATACTATAAGTTCTGCAATTTATTATTGTCTGAGGAGACCTTGCAGAATTCTTATCAAAGAACTTGGTAGACGTTATTGATGGAACTTTTTAATACGTGTTCTTCTCTTGGCAGACTTGGTACGTGCAAAGGAAAAAAGATTAAAACAACTAGGATAGGCAGTCTGGAACAAGTAAATGTAAGCCCAAGTTTCTTGCCATTTCTAGTGTTTTACGTTTCTACAGGACTTAATATTTCACAAAAGATACAGCGTTCTTTGGTATGATACATTATTTATGTGGTTATTTATTCCTTACCTGCTTAACAGTTATTGCTAACACCAAACGGTGTTTTTTACATTTTTGATACAGAAAATAACATGCAACAACTATGGTTTATTAGCTATGCATGTCTGGTAGAAAGATATTAAAATTATTTTTTAACCGACTTCAATAAAAGGATGAGGTTCTCAATTCGGTTGAATGTTTTTTTTTGTGTTTGTTACCTCAGAACTCCGTCATATGAACCGATTTGTTTTTTTTAATGGATATATGTACTTTCCGATTGTTTTTTTTTTCAGATCCCATATCCCATAGAAATGTCATCAAAATCGGTTCAGTAGTGTGGTTTTTAAATCAAAATACCTGCAATAAATATGCCATCCAAATAAACGAAATTGCGTATTTTGCTTTCCTGTGGTGTTGTTAGTGTTGGAATAAGTAACAAAAACAAATCTGTACCAACGCGCTAATATTTCTCTCTTTTTCTAACTTGTAAATATTATGCGTGAGAAAGATTCCAGCCCTCTGCATCGACTTGAAAGATTCCTGATATTTTTCTTTAGTTCGTACACTCTCTTAGCGTCTTAACGGACGCGTCACACGACCTTCCACAGCTAAATAAAGGATAGTAAATAATTATATTTAAATCCTAAATACGGCCTTTCTTTTGATGACCTATTAACCCTTACAGTTAGGTGGGGTCCACATAAAATTAAAAAATATTTTTTTTAATTTTTGTTATTATATACTTTATTGTAAACCACATAATAAGCAAATGACATGAAAAAAAAAGTGCAATGGACGATTTTATCGCATAGGGCAATCTCTTGCAGGCAATCTTTGGATGTGTGGCATTTGTGTAGTTGCGAAGCATGTCTCCAATCACTTTTACTCATAACGACCGCCCTGTCCGTCTACAAAGTTCTACAATGAAATTTTTATTAGACACTGATGACAGTTTAGAGCTCAGAACTAACACGAGGATTCATTGTTGCCACTTGACGCTACGTAAAACATGGTCCATCCAATTGAGTTTAATGATCACAATATTACCTAAGTAGTTGATGCTCTTGTTATCCTAGTCTCTTCCCAGGCTAAGTTGGCTTCACTTAGCCGATTGTGGCGTGTGTTCTGAACAAGCGTATGACTAATACCTTCATCATCATTAGTTAAGTGGACTGGATTTGCGTGGTCAGTAAATTAATTTTTAACTAACTGTTCAACGAGGGATCTTATTTCCTACGAGTCGTTATAGTTTAACTATGGCTAGTGCAACTTATAATCATTGATCGGATAATCGGGCGCTAATATACCTAAACTTCACTTTTATTTCCAAGAAAGTATAATACGGACATGCTTTTCATAATCCCGGATCCCGGAATCGTTCGAAATTCCTGAGATTGCTAAAAATATAGTTCGAACTCGTTGTGAACTCTCAATACAATTTTTTTTAATTTAAATTGCCGATTCTAATGGAACTTTTAATTTACAATGAAAGTTTTTATTTGTTTTGAATAACATAAAGCTACTAAATCAAAATAACCACTGCTATTATTTCATAAAATTTCTTAGAGTTGTTTTTACAAAATTTTTCAATCACGGAAACCCGGGATTACTTATTTATTCAGATAGGAATGTCCATATTATTCTTTCACGGGAAGAAGTTTTGGTATATAAACGCCCGATTATCCGATCACTGCTTATAATTAAACCATTGTCTCCATAAACTCGCAAACTAATGCCCGGTTTTTGAGGTTTTTATCGTTCGTACCCTATAGTCTTCCTTATGAACGTGACTGTCATATAATACAAAAACTATTTTCAAAATCCGACTGGTACTTCCATAGATTAGCGCGTTAAAAAATTAGACAAACTGTTCAGCTTTATAATATTTGTATATCTTATGTACAAAGACGAGCTTAACCCAAAATGGGGTTTTCTTACACCAAGCCTCACTGCAATAGAGTTTTGCAAAATAGTACAGTACACTTTTGAAATTAGGAGCCGCTTTTCCATCCACATTACCAAGATTTAAACCTCTTATGACAAGACCAGCAGTGATTAGTAACCCAATTAGGGATCTACCGTCATATAAGTAATTAATGCTATTAAATGTCACTGGGGCGCCACTGAAAATCACCGCTGCATCCCTAATTGCGGTGTTGAACCCAAGCTAAGCGACACCTCTTTGATATATGCTGTGACACTAACGTGCCAGTGTTACTAATCCAGCTTGGAGTACTAACACTGCCATCATATCACAGGGAGGCAAGCGAGGCTTATCAAACTATTGCATATAATGTCTATGATGGGTAAAAAGGCTTAAATGGCAGTGAAAAGTTGAATACATAAACACTTACACCATCATTAAAAAAAAACGAATCATATCATTGGTTTAAATACTGATTAAGCAGGTTCTTAATTATTTTCAAATACTCAAACTGTTAATTAAGATCCCATAAATTGATTGGAATACCGACTTGCCGAGGAAATGCATATGCACGATCAAATTTTTGGTTTCTGGTACTCAAATTCGAAGCAAGAATCTGCTAATGATTATTTTAAAGTAATAGATTACTATTTTTATTTTAAAATAGCTAGCACCCGCGGCTCCGCCCGCGTTAATGTTGAAAATTATCCCAAGAAGCATACTCCCGGGATAAAAACTATCCTATGTCAGTTCCCGGGACTCAGACTATCTCTATACCAAATTTAATCTGAATCGGCTCAACGGTTTAAGCGTGAAGAGGTAACAAACATACACACACACACACACTCACAAACTGTCGCCTTTATAATATTAGTGTGATGTGTGTTACCCGCGGTTTATTATTTAGATAAATATACAAAAACCGCGGGTAAACCTGGATTAACGCATATGCTACTTTTTATATATAGGTATATATATAAAAAGTAGCCTACCTATGTGTTAAACCAGGGTGTCAGCTTCCTGCACACAAAATTTTATCAAAATTGGACCAGCCGTTTGCGCGTGAAGAAGTAACAAACATGCACACACACTCACAAACTTTCGCCTTTATAATATTTGTGTGATTATCGTGATTATATTATGTATAATTATTAGTGATTTTAAATAAACAAATCATACTACTGAATGGTAAATAAGGCTACAAAATTTATAACTGTATGGGGAACAAAGTATATCTATAGTCTTCAACTCGATTTCCTGCGAAACAAAAGACAACATATTTCCACTTCGTATCTGTGTACATAGGTCCACCCAAAAGACTATTACGAAACCCTCAATTTCGATGGACATCATCAATTTTCCTCGATCGCAAGTCGTGTTTAAGGCGTCAAACTGCTTGGGCGTCACCACAAGAATAACTTTCAGTTATTCAGGGTTATTACAGTGCCAGGTCACGATTCTCCACTGTATTGGATTTTTCATGATGTGGCAACGTTCAGACTCAGACAGAAGCTAGATTATAATACCGTTGGCTTTTATGTGGGTAGGGAGGAGGTTAGGACTTGGAAGTAAACATTTTCTTTGGTACTCAGTTTTAAGGAGTTTTATGAAGCAGGTTGTGCGGATTTTTGTAAAGGCTTTATTGGAGATCTGCTTCGCTAAACCGGTAGCGAAACTTATTTAAAAAAACCGGCCAAGTGCGAGCCGGACTCTCAAAAAAGGGTTCCGTGCCCTAAACCGAAAAAAAAACACGTTTCTTCTATGGGAGCCCCCTTTAATTTTTAATTTAAATCGGCAATAGAAATACTCAACTGTCTACTTGTTACGGTTCTTGAGATACAGCCCGCTGTCAGACTGACGGACAGACGGACAGCGGAGGCTTTTTTTTTTTTAAGGATTGGAAATCATCAAAAGCCTTCTTCCGCTCTGGGCGGAGCGGAAGGGCGTGTCAGACTCTTACTGACTAAAACCCATCCGTGTTCCTTCTAAAGCCCTTTGCGTTCCAGGGCCGCGGTGACTCTTTCGAACAAATTCCGCAACCCTGGCAGGATTCCGCAACCCTGGCAGGGGCGGAGGCTTAGCAATACGATTCCGTTGGTTACCGTCGGATACGGAACCTTAAAAATACATGCCGACTAAATACAGAACCTCCTCCTTTTCTGAAGTCGGTAAACAAGGAAACGTATGTAGGTAGTAAAATTCAATCAATCAAATAAATATTTTTGCTGAACACAGTACCTACCTACAAATACCTACATTTCCAGGTGTTAGGTGAATACACAGTTCACTAAGTTCTACCAGTTTAGACATGCAAAATTAGTACTAAGTACTTATTTATTTATTTATTTATCATTTAAACAACTTGAACTAACAGTTTAAAAAACCACACAAACAAGTTATTGGTCTGTCCAAAACAAAATTAAATATTATTATAAAAACAAAATATATACCACTGTTATCAAAACCTGAAAAATCTAGGCAAAAATAAAAATAGAAAAAACAGAAATTATGAATGTCATTACTTGATGTGTTATACTATCATCGTACAATATTCTAAAAATTACTCTCTTTCTTTCCACACAACACTGTCTACTCATTACCTACACAGCGTATAAAACTCCAACTACCGACGAGTACATTCAAAAATCGTAACTACCCACCAAATCAGTACAAACGACAAAGCAAAGCAAACGTTATCTCGTACCAAATCAGTTTCCAAACACTCAAATGACGTGTTGTTAGTCTCTTAGACGTAAAGAGTGTTTCTAATGACATAGCTGATGCTAATACGGAGGGATGAGTGAATGGAGTGCTCAGAGGGCTTACGGCCGGTCTCAATAACGTATCCCTCCCCAAACCCTCTATAATGTATATAAAGAAAAAAAAAACGTTTCTACTTTTGTTCAACTGTCAAATTAGCTACCTGTTGGTAGCTGAAACGTCATGTTTGCCTTTACTGTTGATAGCTTATTTGACAGTTGGTTAAAGGTAGATACGTTATTGAAACCGGCCGTTAGTGAAACTTTTTTAATGTACTCCATCGCTTTAACGTAAACGTTCGCTTATGTCAAATCATAAGGCAAAGAAACAGGTTTCTCAATATGTTTACCAGGCGGCGCTTATGTGGATTACGCTTACTTTAAAGCGACCGGGAAGTTTAAAACTCGTTCTAAGGCCACAGGTGGGTGGAACTTTTCTACAAAATGAATTTTGTAAGGTCTATGGCGTCTATGAGTGAATGAAGTGTCGTTAGACCATGAAAATGACTTCTTTTCTATTTTCTGCATGTCACCATGATGTCTTGAGTATTTTGGCCTTAACTCTTAAATTTACGTACTTGATAAGTGGTACCGACTTGGCAATTGTATTGGAGATTCCGATATTTTGAGTGTATTGTAATGTGTGATCTTAAGTAATGACTTGAACTTGATTATGACAATACCCCAAAGCTTGAAGCAAAACAGCGGAATATCAAGTTACTAGGTTCCTATATATTTTTTTTATTAGTGTTTTTATGAAACTACCTTATTTATATTTTAAATACCTCCTATTTGTTTGTTGTACACCAACCACAGAATTAGTCATTTTCGACCCAAGGTAGTTAATGCCTTTTTGCATTAAGTCAGCCCGTGTACCACTACTATTCATAAAGTATAAATAAATTATTATCTTCGAGTACTATGGTGCGAAAGCTTCACAGTATTACAGTGGCCGACTGCAGTCTATGTTAATTCTCCCTCCATTTGTACTAACTACTCCATGTACAGACACGACTAAATGGCCGGCCAGAGTAAATGTTGACGAGACGCGCAAACACAAGCTGAATGCAGTTCATACTGTCTTTACACTGTTTTATTTAAAGTTCTGAGCTTCGAGCTACTTTGTAATAGCAAATTTGAGCTGGATATGTTTGAGGGACAAACTGACTGTTATTTTTGACGAATAGCGAATGAAGCACGAAATTGCAGCGGGTTGTTTTTGGACAAGTTCTACGATGAAGTTCATGTGCGCATCCAAACCTACTTAATATTATAAATGTGTAAGTAACTCTGGTATGTTAGCTCTTCGCGTCTTTATGGCAGAATAGATTTAGAAGAAACAGTTAGACCATTATCTTTGATTAGGACAAATAATACTTTTGTGCCAACAATGTGTTCCACTTTCACGCGGGCGAAACCGCAGGCAGAAGTTAGTGTAGCATATTTTGTAACGTTCACAATTAAAGTCGCAAATAAAGTCTCGTTTCTATCTACTTCAACAAAGTCAAAATACCATACTACCCAAAAATAACTTGCAAATCTGTTTCTGTATTTATTATTCCATCAAATTCGTCTACGTTCATAGCAATTCAAGCAGCTTTGATTACATTTGCCCTTTTCGTAAGTCAGTAGATATCATTCCGAACATATTCCTCTCTCAATACTTTCGGATTACAGAGAATTAGCTTTTTCTACCCACGCTACTGAAGCTCAACTTTTAAAGACAATTCTAGAATACCGAAATAGATTCAGCAAATAGAAACCTGATCTATTTCAAGGAAAAAGAAGCGTGAACGTCCACGTCAAACTTGGCGACGCACCGTATTGGCCGAAGCAACGAGCATCGGTTGACGTGGAGCGAGGTAAAGCGTGTAGCTCAAGACCGCTCGCGATGGAGGAATAAAAAAAAATAGGACGCCGTCTAGCATTTCTAGGGGGCACAGGATATTAAGTCAAGTAAGTAATTAGAACAGGGATAATAATGTCAACAAAACACACGAAGTAGGAGATGATGCGAAGGATTTGGATTATTTAGACAACCACCCTCGCTGATACAAGTTTAACTTAAAGTATTAAAGCCAATAGAGGATTGGGCAATTCAAGTAGGTAAAAGCTAAACACATAATGTTATACATTATGCTAAACACGAGTATCCAAACAAAGATCCAAAAGTGACATATTACGAAACCGTACATTTGCATAACCCGGACCCGTAAGCCGAAAGTAAACATGACACTTTATCGACGATTTATGGAAAATATAGTAAACAGATTCAAATACCACTCCAGATTTGTCAACAAGGAACGAGCAAATATAATGTACACAGTAGGTTTTTGTTACATTTCTAATTTGGTAGGTACACATGGTATGCGATAAACACGCATTTTTCGCATGTGCCCGCAAACACAAACTAGTTTTCTTTTAACTCCGGGTAAGTTGCTAACAGGAGGTTAAAATAACAAATATGACACCCGGCAGACAACTCTGGTTTATGCGAGCTGGCCTTACAGTCGGGCATAAAACCTGGATCTCACCGGCCAAGTGCGAGTCGGCCTCGCGCACGAAGGGTTTCGTACCATTATCTATAAAAACGGCAAAAAAACACGTTTATTGTATAGGAGCCCCCTTAAATATTTATTCTGTTCTGTATTTAGTATTTGTTGTTGTAGTGGAAACAGAAATACAACCAATGTGAAAATTTCAACTGTCTAACTATCACGGTTCATTAGATACAGCCTGGTGACAGACGGACAGCGGATTCTTAGTAATAGGGTCCCGTTTTACCCTTTGGGTACGGTCCCTAAAAAAGCCTAAATCAGAAATATCAGAAATATTTGTTTACATAATTAAACCAGCAAATAAAGATACAGTTTACAGAAAAATCAGGTGTCATCGAAAAATATTTTTGTAAATCGCTTCTGGAGGGTATTACGCTAATAATTGCTGGTATTTTGTTTTCATTGCGAATAAGTGCGCAATCAAGTGGGCAATAAAGCCATGAACGATGGGAATAAATGTTTTTGCCCGTCATCCGAGTCATTATTGGTGTTTTCGTTTCATTTTTCGAGCTGTCCCTTTTCGTAGCAATAAATGGAAAATATTATCACACTTTATGTTGTACCGGAAAGGAATATTAAGTTGCGTTTCGAATATTGTACAGGAAGCCTAGTTATGAAGTAAGTTCCTACCTTTGCGTAAGTGTGATTGGAAAACAAATTGAAAATAAAGAACAGTAAGTAATTCATTACGTTCACATCTTTTTTTTAAGGATGGGAAGTCATCAAACGTCTTCTTCCACTCTGGGTGGAGCGGAAGGGCGTGTCAGACTCTAACTGACTAAAACCCATCCGTGTTCCTTCTAAAGCCCTTTACGTTCCAGGGCCACGGTAACTCTTTCGAACAAATTCCGCAACCCTGGCAGGCTCTGGCCCTAGCGGGCCCACGTTTACCTCTTCCCATCAAATTAGAGCTAACAAAGGCCGGTTGCCGAATAGAGAGTTTGCAGTTAAGGAAGAATGTTCTAAAGCCTTGTTTAATGTTAAAATTTGAACAAAACCAACTTCAAATTATTCATCACTAGCTTTTGTCAGGGGCTTCGCTTGCGTATCTATCCCCGTACCAAAATTCATCAAAATCGGTTCGGCGATGTAGGCGTAAAAGCTTAACAAACAAACTAACATACTCACTTCCGCCTTTATAACATTACTTTAGTTAGGATTCAGAAACCTGCCATAACTGTTTCCATTGGCTGCCGTAACTACAAATCTATTCAAAGTGAAGTAGTCTTTACACGGGTCCCAATTGAATCACAGGTGACGCGTGAGAACAAGACCCCTCTAAGCCTCATTCATTAGGACTGATTGTTTAATTGCCGACTAACCACGAGTAGTAACGCGATCCTGATAGCTTTGTCTACAAAAACCGAACCGTGAAGTAACGGTTTTTAGGTTATCCGTGGTTAGTGGTACGATACGGCTTTGAGTTGGCGAATGCCAATGAGCGGATGATGGTTCATTTTTTAGGGTTCCGTACTCAAAGGGTGAAACGGGACCTTATTACTAAGACTTCGCTGTCCGTCTGTCACCAGGCTGTATCTCATGAACTGTGATAGTTACCTAGACAACAAACATGGAAATTTTCACAGATGATGTATTTCTGTTGTCACCATAACAACGAATAAAAAAACAGAATAAAATAAATATTTAAGGGGGCTCCCATACAAAAACCGTGTTTTTTGCCGTTTTTATAGATAATGGTACGGAACCCTTCGTGCGCGAGTCCGACGCGCACTTAGCCGGTTTTTTAATTAAGAACGCCAAAACCTGCGGTTTTTTAATTAAGAACGTCAAAACCTGCAATTGTAGTCGAAAAATCGACATTTGATAAGGTACTAGCTTTTCTCTCGGTTTTTTAAATATTAAGTCCTTATTGTCGAACTGGCCACATTGATCTCAAATAGAGTGTTGCTTTAGGAATTTCAAATTCAAATTCATTTCTATAGGGAACAGTCTCTATGGCAGTTGTCATCTAGGAGTTATAGTTGCACATTCTATTTTTGAATCAGCTCTAACTGTTTTTGACGTGGTTTTGTCAATAGCTGTCATTTATTTATTTAGCTTTAATTACTCTCTGCACTTACAGTAAGTACTAACACGTTCGTCATAATTTTATTATAAATTAGATATTGCAAAAGTTTAAAAGTAACACACATATTAACAATTAACAAAAACAATACAGAATAACAAATAATTTTGATATCAATAATAAAATCAAATAATTAATTGATGGAAATAATAAAAAATAATAATAATCAAACAATTTCTATTGGGTTCCTTTCTCTGGAGCCCTAACCACCGGCAGCTTGGACTCTGCTCCCGACACCGGCGGACTACTACTTTTTATATTTTTAAATGTTTTATTTTAAGAAATGTTTAAAAATGTAAATTAGTACCTATAGTAAAGGAAATAAATAAAGAGAATAATCAAATAATAGAAATAATAATAATTATATCAATCATAAAAATCAAACACTAAAACAATCTTTGCATTTTTTTTAGGATTAGATGCTTCATAGTCGCGTGATAGTAGGTACTATAGAGTGGTAGTGAAGTGGTAGGAGTAGTTAATAAGATGTTACCCATTCTCTGATCTATCAATTCTTTTAGTTTTTTGGTTATAAAATTCTACATTGATTTTACAGTATTTTTTATGATCGAAGCAGTCTCGAAAAGCAATTTTGTCTAGAACTACATTAGCGCATAAGAGGTTCTCTTTCTTATTTTTTTTTCTTAGCCTATTGTGTCCCACTGCTGGGCAAAAGCCTCCCCCACTCCACCCTCCCTGCCTTCCAGACATTCTTTTCCAGCGTCACCTCGAACCAGCCGTCGCGGTGTGCATCCAAATCATCTCGCGATCAAAAATTCTTTCATTCACGTTATAAACTAAGCTTAATTAACGGGTTATTCAAAAGGTATTGTAGCCACATAAAACAAAATCTTATCAGATTTTATAGCTGTTAAATAGTGATAGATTTTTAGCTTAATACAGCGCCACGGGAACCCAATTCGATGGCTTATCGTCTCTTGTACGTCGTAAAAACAACTCGAAAAAACAGGTTAGTTTTACAACTTCAGAGTAGAGGCGAGACAATCGATAGTTTGGGCTTGGATTATTTTAAATAATCAGGAAAAAATCTATGATTTCTTTTAAAACGAAAACGTACTAGGTTTCTCATCATCATCATATCAGCCGAAAGACGTCCACAGCTGGACATAGGCCTCTCGCAAGGAGGTTGCCATAATCGCCACGCTTGGCAGGCGGGTTGGCAATCGCACCCCTTGCGTGTGCAGATACAAGAAACGCGCGCGTTTTTCGTTTAATGGTACGAAACCATTCGTGTGAGAGTCCGTCTCGGACTTGACCGGCTTTAGACATTTACCCATGTAAATGCACACACAACGCTCAACTACTAAGTTAATAAAAAAGCTATCTACATTCTGACCATTTTAAATTACCGAACAGCGGAAATAAAAACGATAGCAATGCATTAATCAAACTACTTTCAATAAAAGTCCTGATTAATATTCCGCACTTGTGCAACAACCATTTTAAAACAACAAAGACAATTGTCATGGTGCAGTTTCGCATAAATATTAACCAATCAATGTATGCAGGCATGCATGGTGAATTATTATGAAATATGCCAGTGAATACTGATGACCAATGCAACTATGCCGCATGACTGGGTAGTCTGATATTTTATTTTAATAATGGAAAGCTGGTGTAACTGACGTAACGTGTTGAAAGGTTTTATTTACCTAGTTTTGACAAAAATGATTTTTTTTAAACGTATACCTGGTTTCATTTTCTTTAACAAATTACCAACCTTATTCATAAAAACTTTATAACCATTACATAGTATTAGCTAAACTACTATTATAAAAAAAAAAAATATTTATTCAAAAATTTTTATGGAGGATTTGAATATAGAATCTTTTAAACTTTTAGAATTTTGAAAACAGTATTTTAACTAAGTAATGGCTAAAACGTTTTCAACGTTTTTGAGAATAAAGGAGTAAGTTTACAATTTCTCATTTTTCATAGTAGGTAGTAATATTATATGGAGGTCGTAATGTCAAAGTCACTTCCAGGTTCTTGATCTTTTCTGCCAGAGTTGCTGAATTGTTCGAAAGAGTTACCGAGGCCCTGGAATACAAAGGGCATTTGAAGGAACACGGGTGGTTTTTACTCAGTAAGAGAAGTAACAATAAAATACTGTATTGCACTAGAGTGCAATACTGTATTTTATAGATTTTGCGTAGACGTAGGTACTCTAAAATCTACAAAAGCAATGGAGTACGCTAAAATATTCTTATTTATTTTGACTTTGTCTTTTAATTATACTGAATGAAATTCTGCCATTTCAGTATTCCACTGAAGGAGTTTCTGTCTTTTTGGCCATAATTTAAAATTGTTAATAAAAGAAATCGATGGATTTTGTTTCTTAATAAGTCTACGAATGTACTCTTCATTTGCCCTTCCTTAAATCAGAAATACTCTATTTATTCAAGAAAAAGTTGGCCCCACCTCCCGCTTCGCCCAGAGAGAGAAGCAGAGAGAGAGAGATAATTTGATGGAATCAGAACCAAAACAAATAAATCTTTCTTGATATTATCCAACATAACTCATCCGCTGTAAAGGACTTCATCTACTGCACCACAATATCCGAATTTAATGTAAAGTTTTCAACAAATATATCCAAGACGATTACTATTCTTCAGTTTACCCTTTCCTGAGGCATAAAGCAAAGAAACGGAAGCCTAAAAACTCAATTTCTAAGAACACCTTTTAGTAATTTCTTACCTTTGATGTCCGTCCCTTCGCATTCCTTTCTAAGTGAAGGTCATGCCTTTATTTACTTATTTTCGTTTGAAACGAGAGCTCGTGTTTACAATGTTTGTACTACATAGAATGAGTTTATAGCCAGGTCATCCATTATCATCATTTCAGCCAAGACTTCCCACAGCTGCATAGATAGTGTACTCTTTTGAACTGGTAGAGGATTTCTTGTTGTGTTACCTCTACTAAATATGAAGTTTAAATAGTAGTAGGTACTTAAATTAGAGAAATATAGAACTTCCTCAAGTGTCGCCACATCGACCCAGTTCTGTGCTTCCCGCATCCAGCAGACTCCCGCGACCCTCACCAGGTCCAGGACCCTCAATCAGTCTACGCGACTTTTTACATGCATATCCCGTTATTACCCGTTCCCGTAAAGCCTTTAACCTTCCATCATGAATGTGGCTATCACATTCAAAAGTAATTTTCCAAATCCTACTGGTAGTTCCAGAGATTAGCGCGTTCAAACAAACAAACAAACACTTCAGCTTTATTATTAGTACTAGCGGTCCCGACAGCCGTTGTCTTGTCCGAACGTTTGTTTTGTCTATGACGAAAAGTCGATTTCTATAAATCGATTTCAGCGCCACCTACCCGATCCTTTTGTGAATCTAAACCATTCTCGAATCCCCTTGAACACACACAAAAAATTTCATCAACATTAGTCCAGTCGTTTAGGAGGAGTTCAGTGGCATACACACGTACACAAGAAATATATGTATATATTAAGATATGGATAGATAGATAATTCCGTATTCTAGGTCGATACAATAACTTAAACACGTGGAACAGCGATTTTGCCTCGAAAACTCCATACCATATTATTTATTCATAGCTGTAATGGCGAAAACCGATCCCAGGTAATATCTTAGCACATAAGAGCTCATTTGAGGCTGTAACTCATCTGATCCAGTTATTAAAAGTTTAATCAAGAGACTTTATATTATCATGCAAGGTAATTTACGACTGTACTTGTTCTGAAGAAGTTAAGTGTGAGATGCTAAGGCGAATAAATTATGCTGGGAGATTAGTCATTAAGTTCGCTAAGTTAGTACCTACTTAGGTAATTTAAATTAAAGTAGGCTTACGATATTGAGACATGGACGCTCACGCAAGAGGCTGTGTACAGGCTGAGAGTTGCACGAAAAGCCATGGAAGGCTCCATGCTTGTGGATAAGGCTACTAGGCCGATATCCATACGTCGAGATCCGAAGACGTACGAAGGTATTCGATATTGGAAAACGAGTTTAAATGGAACTCAAATAAAAGGCAGGACACATGGCAATGTTGCGGAATTTGTTCGAAAGAGTCACCGCGGCCCTGGAAAGCAAAGAGCTTTAGAAGGAACACGGATGGGTTTTAGTCAGTAGGTAAGAGTCTGACACGCCCTTCCGCTCCACCCAGAGCGGAAGAAGTCATTTGATGATTTCCCATCCTTAAAAAAAAAAGGAAACATGGCAATGGCAGTCATGACAGGATGGCTAGTTCACACAGAACATTCGTACTTTCAGGATCGTTTCTAACGGATCCGTCGCTACTGGAGGTGGCTTCGATCCGATAAAACAGATCAGTATCTTAATACTATTTTGTTTGAACTCGCTCATACACCTACATACGCTATTTCCGAATAAAAACGTACACGATAAAGCGGACCTGTAAAACGGACCTGTGTGTACGAGCAGTCAGGCAGTGACTGAGTGGCGTCCAATGATTGGTAGAAGGTGTCCGTTGGTCATGTTGGTCGTCCGGCAGCGAGATGGGCAGACGACAACGTTGCAATCGCGGGTTGAACCTGGATGAGGGTAGCACAGAGAGGGTGGGTATTGGCACAGAAAAAGCAAGGCCTATGCCGCCTTGCAGTGGGCTGAGGTCGGGGTGTGGATGATGATAATGAGGATTTTAAAACACTTGCAATAATTCATAATATCAAGCCGGTCAAAAAGTTCTGGAGTGGCGCCCGCGTACCGGAAGACGCAGCGTTGGAAGGCCTCCCACAAGGTGGACCTGGTGAGGGTAGCGGGTAGCCCATGGATGAGAGACGCGCAGGACCGGTTGTTGTGGCGACACTTGGGGAGGCCTATGTCTAGCAGTGGACGTCTTTCGGCTGATATGATGATGATGATGATGAAGCCGGTGTTCTTAGGTGTTAAAACACCATCCATGGATCCAGAAGAGATCCATACTAGGAAAAAAGGTTTTTTGTCTGTTGGAGGTGTTATTTATCAGGTTTTTTTTTACGCCCGTATTCCTAAAAAGCTCAAAATACTCCCAACGACCAAACAAAAGGTAGCAAAATATAATTTTATTGATGAAGATCATTCCGACCGTAAACTGCATTAATGAACAATAAGGCCTTTAAATAAAACAGAATTTAAAGTAAACATTGTTAGTAAAATGTCCTTTTTAAATTAACGGTGTCGCAAACATTTACTAATTAAGCGTGAATTTTGTGTTTTATTCGTTAATTGGCGATGCTTTTATTATGGTTGCCATTTTGATTCGAATTGTTTGTTCCGAATTTAAATACTCAAAGGCTGTGGGTGGGGTCCGGTATCTTTTTCTTTTAAATATGCGTTTGTTTGAATGTGTAAAATAACGCAAAAGGCGAAGGTAAAATCTGTGCATATCAAGTTGTCTAGTTTTTATTTTTATTTAAGACCCAAGTTAGAATTCGATAGCAGATGCTCCTGGTTGAAAAAAAGGCAGTACTACCTTCTTATTCTAAAAATGCTTAGGCTGGTACACATTTATCAACAAAAGGAAATCGAAATGCACAACAGCATCTCGAAATCTTGTAAGTTAGTTATTCAACCTGTGGTAAATACGGTATTACATAATGTTTATGTCCAGCAAAAGCTAGTTTAGTAATTTAATAGTCTAATTACGTACTACTTGACTATAAATCCGGCGCTTTTAACACGTTTTCAGTGATTATCTCGTTAATTTACATCATCAAACCAACAGCTAGGCTCTAGTAGACTACCTCTCTAGCTTTTACTTTTAATCTTACTTCTAATAATAGTAGATAATACACAAGTACCTACCTACTTAAATATTTTAATTATCAATAAATAAACAAAGCATTTAGTGTTTCAGTAGGTACCATTACTTAATTACCTACGAATTTCTTCATAAATCATAATTTCTACAATGTACAAGAATAAATAACTAAGTAGGTAGGTTCAGCATTTCTATTACAGAACTTTTCGAGCAATTATAACCAGAGGCTTTATGTCGGCATCACGAACCAAGGTTCAATGACCAAGAAAAAAAAGTTATGTATGAAGGCTACATTGGTAGTGCGCCACTAATAAACTGGGTTCCAATTTGATAATCTTATAAGACGGTAAAAAAGTTAGGTATTCAGTTTAAAAAAAACTTATTTGAATTAAAGGTAACTTGTAGTTCAAGCAAGCGTTATCAACGGGCACAAAAAATAAGTAACTTATTAATTCGTTTTAAGTTAAAAGTTCCTACATAAGAAAGACCTTCATAGCGAAACAATAGGTTAGAAAAAGAAAAAAACGCGAACAAAAAGTTTGAAATAAGAAATACCTATTCCCAAGAAACTTTGGCTATGAACTGAACATGCGCGGTAGCGCTTTCCGATGTAAACAAACCTAAAGTTTCTAAAACTTTTCCAAAGTTACTATAACCTACCTTTAGGGCTAAATGTGGTTGTAGCAGGTCCAAACTCCAGTAAAATAAACACAATCCACTAAGATTCACAACATTCCTAAAAACACTGGCTCAAAACTAGTTGCTTCACTCACACTACTGATGCCGCACTTTTTGACAGAAATTTATCATAAAACACTCTAAAAACACTCCAAATAACACTTTTGAGGTCAACTTTACAACTTTTTCACTTATTCTATCGTCAATTATAAGGATTCGTATTATAAAAACTTAAAAAATCGTCGTAAACAATCGGAGCAACACTCGGCACGCGACGGCCATCTTCCGCCAACGCGTAGTTTGAGGTTAATTTCACTAGAGGGAGCTACGACTCACCCAACTTAAAAGTTTTTATTGGAACAAACTTTGTCGACGAATCAGGAATTAAATGAAAACACAATTGAAAAACTATCTTATATTAAAAGCAACCTTATACAATCAATAAAACACACTTTATGTACCTATATACATTTTTTCATTTTCATAATGGATTATTTTTGCCGGTTCGTTTTTAGTTATTGTTTTGTTCGGTAACAACACTGCTCAACGCAGTGTTGCCATTATTAAAAAATAAATATCAATTAGTAGTTCTCAATATAAAACTACCGGTTAGGTTAGGTTATTAGCTTCAATATAAATACTTAACCTTTTGCGTGTCTTAAGTTACACAGTTCGACATAAGAAAAAATGCTCCAAATGTCTTAAGTCGGACAGTTACACTTAAGGGCTTGGTCAGGATTGGACGATAAAAATCTGTGGTAGACACGCAAAAGGTTAAAACTATTATTTTCTGTTCTGTTTACCAACGTGGAGAGGAAGATAGGGATAATTAACAAATAAGTTTAACAGTTCCGTGGGCTTTTTTATCTAAATCCCACTTGAACAACGGGTTTTGGACCAGTCCTGCCTGCCTATTAAAGGTGATACTTGTTCCTTCATCTTCACCTGAATCTGCAGCAATGTCTCCATTAATGTTTTCGTGTAGGTATGACGTTAAGAAGACTTGTCAAAGTAGTTAGCATATGTTTATTTGTTTTTTCATAGCGGGAAATATTATAAAATGGATATAGCCTTCAATGAAATCCTGAAATAATAGTCTTATCCTACGATTTAAAACCTTGTTTTTTATTGGAAATTGAATAGGCATCACCCAAAGGTTGACTGGTAAAAATACCTCAGGAATTAAGTCCAACTCTGTACAGACGCCAGCACATCATGCTACCCGAAACTGTCAAATTTTCCTAATCAACCTTGAACCGTAAAAGTATTAACTTTGGCGATAAAGTTAAAAATCTAATAAAGAAATTTGAAAGATTGTTGTAGATTGATGTGTTGGCGTCTGTACATAGTGTTAAATAAATAAATAGGTACATATGTATCAAATAGTTTCAGAGTATCAAATTGCATGTTTAAGGTTCTGTGTTAACGTGCCAAAGAATAATATTTTTTTTCTACTTCCAAGAAAGTACCTAAACTAATTAGTTTTATTGCATGTAATCGAAGTCCGATAAATTGTTAAATTCTGGGAATAATTTGACTGAAATGATTTTATAATTCTGGGATATCCGAGGAGGCATTTGCATAACCCACTCTATGTTACTTACCTTGAAGAAGTTCGGTAAATTTTCATCTTTGCGAGCCTTTATTTTAAGCAGTACTAGCACTAAAACTAATAGCAAAGAACTAATAGCAAATAATAATTCGGCTGTAAATAATTCAGCCAACCAATTGTATCAATGCAAGCGTATAAATTAGTTGATAATAATATTATGTTGTTCCGTCCTTGGCAGTAATTTTTAGTAGGTTTTATTTTCATTTGGGCTGGTAACACATGCTTAATTGTGTCATTGTGACTCATTGTCAAGTCAATTAAAAGTCAAAACAATGAGAATGTTGGCGTTGTGATTTTGTATTGTTTTAATTTTGATAAATCAAACAATTGATTGTAATCGAAATCTTAGTATGACAGGTAAAAGTTTGTCTTTGCGTGACTCTTGAAAAAATGAGATGTTTAAACTCGGCCGCTCAATAGACTGGTGCATTTTATAAGTTAACTGCAGAAAGAAATTTTAAAATGATTTTCTCTTTCGCTGGAGCTGTTGGATTTTACCAGCTGCCACTTATCTTCACACTAGCTAGGTAGGTAGAGCAACCACTAAACAGAGGGTCATCTCAAAACCTTCCAAGCATGGTAAGCGTCTTTCTCTGATGAGGTACAATAGTAATTACCTTTGTTAAACAAAACTCACAGTTGAAAGCCATGAATGTGTTTGTTACCGTGGCATGATAGCATGAGGATAGCAGTCTAGAATTTTCTCACTACTGGGCCATACTACATACGTGAATGGGAGCATGCTATAATCCACCATGTCGGCTGTGCAACTTGAGTCATGGCCATGGCACCAATCCACGGAGTCTTTCACATATTGTCACTTAAGTTCTTACACCACATAAGACAAAAATAGCAACTGCACAATTTCTTTCACATAGGTGCTATTAAAATATCATTTTATATAATTTGTGTATTTCACCGGAAAATTGTAGACTGTAAGAATAAGAAAAAATATATCGAGTAGTGTATTCAATAAATCTCATCCAAATTCAATAGTTTCCAATATACTTATACCTGTCTTATTTAGATTAAAAAGTTTACAATTTCACACAATATGTAACAATCTTACAACATTTGCCATTTTCTGGTAACATGTACATTTCAAGTTATGAGACCATTATTATTTAGTGGAAATTCAAACATCCGTCTTCGGATTCTCTAGCAACTCCAAACTGCAAAAATATGACTTATGTGGTGAATGTAATGATAGATAGTCGATTTTGACAGAGTCTTTAAAGCTCAAAAAAAATGTATCCGAGCGATTTGTGGAGCACACTTTTTAGACAGCTGTAGGCCACTATTTCAGAAGCATAAAATTCTACCTTTGCCCTGCTTATATATTTTTGAAATATGTATCTTTGTTAAAAGGAACTACAATTTATTTGAAGCGAGCACAGACAGGACAAATAGCCAATCACGGCACAAAGATAGACTTCGTCTGCCGGCAATAAAACTAAAATTATTCAAGAAAAATGTATACTGCATGTCGATTATTATTTACAATCATTTACCAAATAGTTTGCAAGAGTTACCGCTGACAATGTTTAAAAAAATACTTTTCAAATTATTACTACATAAAAATTATTACACCGTTAAGGACTATTTAGAAGACAAGTCAATAGACTCGGACATTTGTAACTTAGACTAAGTAATTTTACTGACATCGCTTATTGCGAATATATTTGCACGCCAGGTTATGGCAGGATATGCTGAAACAAAAATACTGTAACACCCTATATTATACCATATTCTAGCAAATAAAGATTTGATTGATTGATTGATTGATTGAACTTAAAAGTCAATTTCATGAGTTTATACTTACCCAATCAACTGTGTTAGAAGGTGCCATGGCACAAAACTAAAATTAAAGCGTCACTTTAATTTATTCAATGCTATGTTGATTAAAAAATGTGTTTCAGTAATATTAGATTATATACATTTTACACACTTTTCTAAACTTCTACTGTTGATGACCATGATAGGCTTTATAACCTACAGTTATAACTCATACATTTAACCTTTTGAATGCCTAAATAGCATAAACGCACACAAATTCGCAATACTTTTTGTCCCATATTTGTAACATTTGCTGTACATGGCATGCGCTTGCTTGTCATGTAAATGTGAAAATGTTAACTGCATGCTAGGAAAAGTATATTAGTAGAACACATGTAAGTTTTAACTGGTTAAAAACTTTATATTCTAAAACTTTAGAAAAACAGGTCTGTGGTGATTAAATTGTTTCTGCATATTTTTAGGTGCACCTCTGATGATTTGTGTGCAGAAAGTGTTAAATAAATAAATATCTGTAACATGAATGTTGTCAAGAGTATTCCATCCCTCTGCTCTGTACTCATGATGACTGATGTATTAATTTTGACTATGTGCCTCATGGATGCTGGGTAAGAATAGGCCTCTGCTACCCAACTTTTAGAAGTCGTACCCCCATAATTATTCGCTACCTTATTAAGGTTTTATAGGGATGCCATGTTTCTTGCATAGCGAACGCGCGTACGTATGGGTAAACATTCGGACGGCCGAATCCTTACTATTCAGGGGGGCTACTCTCTAAGCCCGAAGTCCGTAGTTTCGGGTTTAGTTACGATGCACGATTTGACAGTTACTGTCAAATCGTGTTGTCAATAATTCTTAGTGGCAAGGTGATACGGACTAGAATACGCCCGCAACTAAGCCCGAAACTACGGACTTCGGGCTTAGAGAGTAGCCCGCCCAGGTGCTATGATTTAAACGTATAAAAATCTGCTACACGAGGATCTGTAACTAACAGCCAAGTTTCATCAAGGTTTGATTATTACAAGCAAAGTTATGAGGGGGTTAAAAACAGCCCGAAATATTTCGTGTAACGTGGTGCACGCGTTAGGCCAGAACTTGGCCTGGCGTACTACCGTGCGCCTCGATAAGTAAAAATCTTGAACTTTTTGTAAAGAATTGAGGTAGGTATACATGATTTTATAATGAAAAGATGAACAAAGTGTTTACCTACTGTTTATGTTTTTAATTTCCGCACGTCCTATAAAAGAATTTCATTTTGTCACAAGTAACCAACAAAAAAAAAAATACATCCTGCTACTCCAATAACTCGACACAAAACTTCTAAAAAGCAATATCTAAACTTGCGTCTGACTACTATTGCAATTGGAAAATAGCATTAAAACTGAAATGGACTTTGGAACCACTTCGGAAGTGTTATACCCTTGGGGAGCTGTGTTATTGGGGCCAGCTGAAATTGTATGGCCGCTCTGACGTACCTACCTATAATAAAAAGTCACAACATTATACCGAGTTATGTTATTTTTTTCAATAATGGGGGCTGGGTTGAAAATTAGTATCTACTTGCTTACCCACAGCCAGAATTCGTATAAGTAGGTGTGCCTAATCAGACTTATGAATACCTATAGTCCGGTTAAGCAGTAACCAGCCTTAGTGTGCTGAACTGCGAGTGATCCCAGTCCAAAAAAAAAAAAAGACATGAACGAAAACGAAGCCAAGGAGTGGGCAGGTGGCACGTGGTGTTCGGCAGTTTCTGACTCTGAATTCAAGAGTTGCAGTTGTTGGCTTATGCTGAAATGTATGGCGATGTTACGGGGCGTACTGTAACATGTTACAAAGTGAGTATTCGTGCAGTCCGTAGGTACGTGCGAACATGATGCGTAGGTACCTATGTGTTTTGTTTTACAAGGATTTTAGGACACGGCGTAACATAACATGCTCGCTGCGAATGTTACGCCCTGTACCTAACACCGGTTAGTACCCAGCAAAGACCAAAAATCTCTATGGTACCCAGTTTTATGTGCCGCACTGTGTGTGTCTCTTTGTGCGAGGGAGTGGGTGGGCTGTTTCATAACCAACCCCGCGGTCCTAGTGCGGGGTGATGAAAGTCACATGTCTTCGAATGACTGTTTCTAAGACATACCCGTTTCTTTACGATATTTTCCTTCATCTTTTTAAGAGTGAAATTAAATATGTACCTAACCTAATTTAAATTCTTCTGTCTACGTTCAAGATAGAACTGAATAAATACTTTTCAATTGCTGATCACGGGTCCGTGGTTCTCAGTTCTTCTCTCCTCTAGTACATTTTTTTTTCCCTATATTCTAAAAATGATCGCCACTACTTGCGAGTTGAAATACTTGTAATGACCCGAACGAATCCAAAGTTCAAGTTATTTCGAAGGTGGGACTTTTGTTAGAAATACTTCGCGAAAGCACTTTGCTAAAGACTCGCCGGAAACTTTGACTTGTCTATTGTAATATTTTGATTGTTATGTCTCGTTTTAGCTTATTTCTTTTTTTTCACTTAAAATAATTGTATTGAACCTAGTTTATTGGAAATATAATGCAGGCTTTCGTTTCCGCGAAATTAAGTCTTCGGCAACTTCAGCTAGGCTGTAGATGCACAATAGCTAATAGGCCCATTTTCTCTAACGCGTTTTTTTTTGTGTTAAATTGTCAACAACGCCTTGTCTATAGTAGGCGCCAGATAAATGTGGAATAAAGTACATTGACCTTTCCCTAATAACTGTTCATAGGTACCTGAACAATTAAATATGAATCGTTTTTCATTATTAGACAATGTTAAGGATCACGAGAGATGATGATTCGGGACAGCTTTGTGTCATTAAATCCGTTTTTCAAATTAAAAAAGTCAATAATTGTAGGTGGGTCAATGACCGTTATTCCACGATTATCTGGCGCCTACTATAGCTATTGTAGTTGTTTTCAACAGCCAATCGCATTATTTGACTTGCTTTAATTAGTGAAGAGTCGATATTTTTTCCAAAAGCCGTAGGATAGGTACGAACCGGGTACGAACCGGGTACGAACTATATTTTTAGCAAATTTACCATAATATGCTGAAAAATTGCTTTAAATTCCAATTGATTCGATATTCAAACGTCAAGAATACGTTCAAAAACGAAAACAAAAAATGCGTAACTACCCACTTTTTTATCGCGTTCAACTCTTTCTCTAATTTTTCGCTTGGCATGTTGAAATGATGAATTTAACGGAAGGGTCGGCGGATAAAACAAGAGATTACCTTCAGAACGGCCATTAGGTGACGGTGCGGTATTTTTAAAACATTTATTCAAGAGTAATGTGTTACGTCAGCAGGTAATTTTAGGGGTAATTTGGGTTAATCTATTTTATAGTCGAAGCTTGAGACTAGAAACTTATTTCGGGCAGCACTAGAACATGCTAGAACAGTTTTATAAGCGTCTTTATCTTTCACGAATTTGTGGTTCAGTCTTAACAGCCGCACGGGTCATTTTTGGGGTTACGTACCCAAAGGGTAACTAACGGAACCCTATTACTAAGCTTACGCTGTCCGTCCGTCCGTCCGTCTGTCTGTCAGCGGGCTTATCAAGAACTGCAATAGGTAGACAGTTGAAATTTTCAGTGTGTATTTCTATTGCCGCTATAACAACAAATAATACAAATTAAAAAAAAAATGTATATTAAAGGGGGCTCCCATACAAGAAACGTGGTTTTTTTTTGGGTTTATGGTACGGAACTCTTCGTGTGAGAGTCCGAGTCGCACTTGGTCGGTTTTTTAAGGGCAACTCTTGCCGAGGTCGTTTCATTGCATACAGAGGCCCCTCCATTCATTACGGTTCTGGCTGTCATTTGTAGATCTTTGCCAGTCGTTACGGGGCGAAAGTCTGTCAAGCATACTTGCTACAGCAGGAACTGGGTAAATCGAAACGCCGTGTACTGTCGCCTTTTACTGGGCTGTGTCCATCTATTATACTGGTATTCAGCTTCTTTTAATAAACGTGGTAAATCATCAAATGACTTCTTACGCTCTGAGCGGAGCGGAAGGGCGTGTCAGACTCTTACTGACTTAAACCCACGTGTTCCTTCTAAAGCCCTTTGCGTTCCAGGGCCGCGGTGACTCTTTCGAACAAATTGGGTTAGACTGGAAGCTGACCCTGATATGGGAATAGCTAGGCAGAATGCTTGTTGTGAAAGAACCTTAGCAATTCGCTTTCGTTTTTGGGGACCTGCATGAGCAAGCATTGAAGTCAAAACTTCCGTTTATAAATCAACAAAATTTGCAGATTGATGGATTTAATCCAAAGCGTAGATGTGACGATAAAACAAATTTTCAATCTCCGAACGAAATATTTGTGAACTACCTGTACCTACATACGAAGCAAATAAATGTACTTACCTACCTATTTACTTTGAGGGAAATGGAATATCCTGTACCTAAATGTCCAATGTGATTTTATCAAAACGTTTTATTCATTTGTAAATGATGCGATTTCAACTGTTTGATGTAAGTATTGATTTAAAATATTTAATTTAGTATTATATTTTGTTAAGTATTATTTAGTATATTAAATTAATTTTAAATTTTATTTAGTATATTTAATTACTTAAGTATTATTAATATATGTGCGGAAATGAACGACACTGTTTTTTTTTTTTTCTTCTTTTGCTAAACACTGTTTTGATGTATTCGCATTCGCATTTATTTGTTTATGTTAAACGTCAGTTTTTTACACGACAACACTATAAAAGAGTGTCTTGTTCATCATCATCATATCAGCCGAAAGATCACCATGTCCACTGCTGCACATAGGCATTCGGTGTTACCTAGCCGTAGGTATTCATACGAGACATCATGAGAACTATCTATGGACGATAATATCTTCAATAGTAAATACTGTTTAAGGTAGTTTCTTGATGAGTGCAGCATACAGATTTGACTGTACCCGTCCATGTAATGCAAACATGTTCCAATAATCGTGTAACTCAACACAGATTTTCTGTGCGAGAAGTTCCTAATGAAACCAAGCGTCTGTGAATCTAAAATCTCAATTTGCCAGTAACTAAAAGACCTATAAATAAATACCAGCATGAAAATCAAACGGAACTGCAGTCCAAACAGAAGGATAATGTATTTAGCGAGGCGGGGAACTTTGTAACATGTCTAATTGAAATGCGGTTGGCGCTGGCGGGCCGTAGGTCTGAATTTTTTACAAACTCGTCCGTTTCAGGACCCAGGAGCGAGCGTTTTGAATACATTTTTATATTTAGCGACGCAACTTTCGCGACGGCGGGCTTTTTTCGCATTTTGAGTCGGTTTTGTTTTGTTTTAATGTCTCACCTTTTTGCAAGGATCGGTGGTTATTGGTTTTGTTGATAAACGATTTGTTGCTTTTCATTTGCTGCAGGCGTTATTAGTTGGGTTTAGTGTGTGTGAGTGAGTTGAAAGCCTGAAGTTTTTGAGAAAACGACTGAATGTGACAGGTTTCGTGTGAGAAAATACATTTTCTCCAATACAAAAAAAATAAGACGTAGTGTTTGATTGCACACAAAAAAACGCCAATTATTTTGTCTTCGTTTTTTAAATTGATTCATTCATTCATCCTCTCAACATGACCAAACCATTGTATCTACCTACTCTACTCTCATAAGTACTAATTTCAACTCTTGCCACTACTAGTGGCAAGAGTTGAGTGGATGAATGAATGAATCAATTTAAAAAATTGAAGAAAAAATAATTGGCATTTTTTTGTGTGCAATCAACTATTTTCTAGTTTATGTACGTAGGTATGTAGAAAATTTAAGTATGTGCAGGAGAAAATAAAAATATCAATTGTTACATTTTATGCGCCCGAGACGATCAATTGCAATTGAAGTGCCATTTCAATGTGTTTGCATTCAGTATGCTTTTTGACATAGGTAGGAACAGTGGTTTTTTGTGAGTTGCTTCTCGCAGTTCAACCTATAAGGTTGTCGACTGCTTAACCGGGCTTGCCTGTGGTGGCCTTAATATAATATTAAAGCCTCCAGCCAGGGCTTATATGGAACAGTTGGTGTTCGCCCAGGCAGCTAGGGACAATTTCACTGCAGGCTGTCAGACGCACGAATGTAAGAAACTATTGTCAATGACTCAGTCGAAACGATCAATTGGCAGCTTAAATGGCTCCTGTCAAAAAGCATCAATAAAATTTTTCATCAATTACTTTCAATCACGGAACTGCTATTGACAATCTCTTCAATTTGTACTTGTAACGATCAATGGCAATTGCCAATAACGTGAAATTGACAATTGAAATTTTATTGATCGTCTCGGGGGCACATTAGATATGACAAGCAATGTTTCGCGTCCAAACTTCACAATATTATTCCTTAAGACAGAAAAAATCAATAGACGAAAATTTTCCCCAATTATCTCCTATCACGCAATTTTTAACACGAATTTAAGAGTGGCTGCCTCAAATTTAAATTCATAGGGCGTACACAAAATTAGGGCTATAGAAAAATGCAGTATACAGCGAGTCTCTTTATTTAATTTGCGAGCGACCAACCAAATTTAATTTCACTTTGTCACCATTTTTAAATTTTTCCTTTTTTCTAATTGGTTGGGGATGTGTGGCATTAATTTGATTGGCTCACAGTGATGCTGCTATGTCTAGTCTGGGTTGCATGTCTCTACAATGCACATCTTTAAAACTGTTGGAATCCATTTTGTTTTTTAATTACCATGCTGTCGCAGACGTCCACCACAGTTTCAAATTTCAGATTTATAGCAACGTTAAGGTTTATTTCTTGACAGGACAGAATTATGATATCTCAGAGACGCCTAGATTTAGCACTGATGTTAGCGTCCGTCTATTTTATACAAATGCGCTCATAATACTAACGCCTGATAAAAAGTGTATAGCAAACTAGTAGATGCGACGTGTGGCAAAGAATAAAAAAGAAGGGTGGAATTTTGAAAAAAAAAAAATGTGGTTTTTATCAAGATATTGACATTTTGAGAACCTCAACCACAACCACATTGAGTCTCCGGCAGTTGGCTGAGCATTTCACCGTCTTTCTGCTTTTATCCCAAGTTTCTTGGGGTCGCGACAATGGAGATAGGTAAGTACTTAATAGTATGTTTTTTTGTATAGGTGAATTATTGTTGTCCACATTGGGATACCCATGATTATCATACGTAAGATTTCATGTATTAACATTTCAGTGAATATTTTGAGTATTTAAACCTCTCCATGTAACCCTTTAAAACCAAATGTAGGTAAGTACCTAATTATGTAGCCTAATTAAATTTCAAACAGTGGTTTTATTCTAAAGTTTCAAAAGCTGTTTCAAAGTACTCAAAACTATACAGACTTTAACAACGGGCTATTAAACCTTAGACCTTAAAACTTTCAAATTATTCTAGTACCTACCTATTTAATAAAGGAATTTTCGAAATACTCATAGTGGACCCAAATAAGCACTTCGGAGTAATAATTGGTCTTAACGAAAGAGCTCTCAAAGATACTGAACTATTTCATCTGGAGAATCTTTGAAATATACCTAGTTGGATCAAAGACTTTGAAACGGGATCTAAAGAGGAGTGGTCCTTGGCATAACTTTCGATTTTGAAGAATCTTAAGATACTTAAGTCTTTAAAAATCTTTTATCAAGATTTTCTATAGAGCAAGCGCATTTGGGGAAATGATCACGTCGGGATTACCCGATGGTGTCCTGTAACGGTTCCACAAGTTTGAAGCAAGGAGATTCTACCAGGACGATATTATTCTGTCTGGCCTCAGTACGTAGGTAAGCTGGAATCTCGTCAAACTCCTGCTTGCACAATATGCACATTGCGGCCTAGGGCCCCAACAACACTGTTAAAAACAGTATTACCTATACTTTTTTTCCATTGTTCAACACACTTTCTCGTAAAGTAAGCCTTATAACATCGCTTTTAGGGCCATAAACCGAACTATAACACACAAGTGCGTATATAATAACATTACACACTAGTGTGTAATAGAATTATCTCTATAAAGTTAAATTAGTACCTTACTGCTAGTTATATGCGAGTAAGCAGAACATTTTCAGTTAATCGGGTAAAATTCAGTTACTTTTTTTTAGTAACAACAAAGAGGTTTTGTGCCGCTGAAAATCCATATATACACTTTCGGAATAAATAAATGTGTAGGTACGTCCTTAATTAAATCAAACAAACATTAATTATTATCAAATTATTCATAATTCACAATCATTTGTAGTAAAATATTTTCATTTTATATCACTTAAAATTATAATTTTGAAGCAGGCTTTATGTTAACTCACCTTGCATTAGGCGCGTGAAAAAACAAACATGCGCGCCATTTCCCATAATTTTCATATTTTGTTTTTATAGGTAGTAGGTATTTGTAGCTGTGTGGTATTTAAAAAAAAATACAAGTTATAGTACAGAAAATGAACAATTGAAAGAGTTAACCCCACCAGAATACTAAATGAAGCATAAAATGCAAACGATAGCCTTATCCCCGCAAAATCTAGAGAAAAGTAACTACTTAGCTACGCTAGTTTCCTAGAATGGAAGAGCAAGAAAAAAACCCAGTCATTTACTGAAAATGTGTTTTTGGCGTATTTAACTCGCCAATACATACAAGCCCAGCTCCTTGTGGTGCATCTATTCAATGTTAAGAAGAGCTCAAACATGCTCAAATAATTAGTTGAAGATTGTGTGACATTTGATATAGCGCCATCTACAATATTTGTAGTGCACTAGCTAGCCGATTATTTAGTTCTTAATATAGTCGTGTAGGTGTCGCTACACTCAATAAAATCAAATTCGAAATATAAAACATAAATTTTATTTGTCACACATTGGTAAAATGTTGGAGATTGGTGGCGTTATTATAATTATAATGTAGTGTTAAACTATGTGCAGCAATGCTGGGCATACAAATATTGTTTTGTAAAAACAGATGCAGAACACTACTTTTAAACAAAAATACACCAAATTTGAACTTTACGAAATAAAAAATGTGCTTAACTAGAAACGACAAAAAATAAAATAACAGTAAATGCATAGTTAATAATCCCTAATAATTAAAAGCTAAATCTACCTTTAAACAAGCAATTCTTGTATAAATGTATATATATGTCACCGGAAAATTGCAAATGCCGTGAGATTGTATAATGTCGCGTAAAACAGTTAACAATTTTTTCTTAATCAGACACGGATATATTGGAAACTATTGAATTTGCATAGAATTTATAGTACTTATACAAAACGGTTTTTCATAATATACTTATCGAGAAATTATAATATAATAAAGATTTTTTACAATCTTACAGAGTTTGCAAATTTCCGGTGACATATACTATAATCTAAATCTCGGAAACGGCTCCAACGATTTTCATGAAATTTCGTAGGCAGGGGTTTTGAGGGCGATAAACCGACCTAGCTAGCTCTCATTTTTAGAAAGCGTTCACCAAAAAAAAAACCGTCATGTACCTAGATACTAATATATAAGTATGTTTATCAGTTGTCTGGTTGCCATAGTACAGGCTCTGCCTAGTTTGGGATCAGATGACCGTGTGTGAGTTGTCCCAGGATATACATATATTTGGTAAATCAGAGGTGAGATGATTTTACTTTTCTTCTAAATATTCATTAATGATAATTAGGTGTGCTTGGTGTAGGTACCAGGAAATTATGGAGTGTGACGGATATGTAGTTTAGATCTTTTGAAGACTTTGCAGTTTGTTTTATATTTTTACGGGACCAAATGGCCAGTAGGTATACCGCATCGAACGAAAAGAAGAATCACTTAAATCGAATCAGAAACCTCGGTGTACATCGTACACGACACGTACACGTAATCGGTGTAAGTACATACATAAAAAACAACAACAAAAAATACCCACCAAATTGATAACCTCCTTTTTTGGAAGTCAGTTTAAAAAGGGCATTTTGATGACTTATAGTTCTAAATGCACCTTGATGGCGTTTCGTTTTCGAATCCGTTATTGTTATTTTTGATAAACATGAAAACTTCATAAATTTATAGGGGCAGAAGTGTTAATATATTCAAATTAAGAAAGGTTTGCAGCTATCAATGTTTTTGATTATGCATACTGCATGAAGTCACTTTTTAAAGTTTTGAACCTCTGTGTCGAAAAACGGATCCCTTACGTTACGGGATCCTGATGAAGATGCTTTCGAGGATGAGGAACCTTATGCGGATGAGTTACAATACCTATATGCTTTAATATGCGGTTTCGGTCCATAAACTTAGCTATACTTAGTTAACAAATAGGAAGCGATCGAACGGAAAATGTGGCGTTGAAAGCAATCATATCCCATTTCATTATTTATGTAAATCTTGATTGCAATCGGCACTGCTGTTTTTATAGGAATATATTACCAACTTGCTCCTGTAAGCGGCTTCACCCGCGTGGTAGTACGAAGTTATCCAAAGAGAATTTATTCTCAGGAAAGAAAATCCTATGTCCGTCTCCAAGGTCCAATCCATCTCTAGAGACCAAAATTGATAGTGGTAAATGACCTTCCAGATAGGGACGTCATAGTAGGGCAATGGCGTCTAAAAACCATCATGACTCCGGTTTGGGAGGGAGACGGAGCTATACAAGACGCATAGCACTATCCCTTCTCACAATGGAATCATGATGGGATTGGGACTTCATTGAACAGGATAGGTCATTTACCATTTTCAGAAACAATAATGGGCCTAGTATTGTTCCTTGACTATCAAGGTCTAGGATTCATAAAAATCCAGCCTGACAAACAACTGTCGGTAGTCAGCGATGACCAGCAGTAGACCTATCCATGAGACAATAGCAGAATGTCATATCAATCTAATTGACCCTATCAAACGCTTTCCGGAAGTCAAAGTACAGGAAAACTAGCTACTTTGCCCTAAACGTTTTGAAATCAAGTCTACTTAAGTGAAAAAGTTTTCATTTACCTACTGTTTTCTGTTATTTTTGCCCTAAAACCTGTCGCTCATTAGAAATATGCTTTTTCTACGATGAAATAAAAGATCTTCCAGTATGGCGGATATATTAGAGTTTTCCTGCATTCATACATAGGTTAAATCCGTGATCCAAAACAGTTTTGTAAACGTTTTTAAATACATCAGATGGAACAGAAGTAGTTGGAATATAGGGTATTCAGATCACAAATCGTGATCTGAAAAACCCTATATTCCACAGTTTAACCATTCGAGTATTCCTATATTTCACTATTCGAAATGAGACTTTGACTAAATACATTGAAAGTAGTTTCATGTGAATGAAAAGAGCAGTCACTTCATATCAATCAATGGATCATTCAGTAGGAATGGTCTATTCAGAATGAAAAGAGCAGTCACTTCATACCTATCAATGGATCATTCAGTAGGAATAGTCTATTCAGACATCAACGAGTTTGGAGTGGAATGTGCACAGATGTGTTCCTCCGACACCTTATATAGGGTAGCATCTAGTTACCTGTGTAAAATGCAGGCTTCATGTATAGTTATTGTGTAGATAAAATTATATTGTGTTCGAATTAACACACACTTCGTTGTGAAATGGCTCTTGTTCTCAAATCTTATTTGTTTATATAACATACTAGATTGCGTCCTAGTTTTGGTATAAGAAGTATATTAAGATCATGCAGACCAAATCGAGGTAGGTATTTTGTGTAAATGAAACAATAAATATCGTAGAACATAATTTATTAGAGGATATTTACATTGTTTTGGTCAATTTGCAGAACGCACTACACAACATTTAGCCTATCTTTGACAGCTGGCATCAGGTTTTTTGTCTTTCTGTTACACTGTTACAGTGAAGATAAAACGGTTTAAAAGAAAAAAAGTTCATTTCCTGGTTGAATCTGGTAGCATAAAACATCTTCTAAATCAGGTAGAGCTGTGTCTGCTGTTTCTGTTTTACTACTTTCACTAGGTTTTGGTGAGCTTGCATTACATTTTCCACGATCAGTCTGTATGTCGCTAACTCGAACAAATGTACGAACATCTTCATGATGGCCCTCAGTCTTGACTATAAGATACTGAATCATCTCTAGGTCAAATAACTCTTTTGTCTGGCTTGTATCACTATCCTTGTGATTAGATGAGCTTACATTCGGTATTTTCAGGTCAGTCTGCATATCTTGAGTAAATATAATTTCACCGTTAGCATTCTTGCAAATAATTTTACGAATGCCTTCTAAATCAGATTTTAATGGATTAAACATTGTAATGTTAATATTTTTTCGCGAGAACCTTCACACTACGAATTGTAAGAATGTAATGTCGTCTTAACTGATTGTAAGCTATTTATAAGTAACTCGGGCTTTAATGCTCATCCCATATGTAAACGCATCCATTGTAAATTGTCATTGAAGTTTATTCACTGTCCTTGTCCCACAAATTTTATTGAGAAGATATGGCAGGCAAAGTCATCGTATGTTAGTAGTTTACCATTAATCATGAGTTTTGCAATGTAAGTAATTCTTTATAAGGAGACCGATCAAAACAAAATAGCAACATAGACGCAAAGTAAATAGGTACAGGACGTTACAACTCCTACAGCGTGCGCAAACGGGCGCACGCACACATTGATGTGTACATAAAGGGATCTCAGCAATGCATGCCAGCCGCAACGAACAATCTCCACTCGCGCAAGTGCATGCGTCCCACATCTATGTGTGCGTGAGGTGAGGTATCGCTCGTTATAGGAAGCTGGCGTTCTGTGTCTAATTATCATACTATTGCTACGCTCGGTTTTACTTACTATTTTATATCTAAGTAGTATTATAATGTCAATTAAAATACATAAATTCGTTATAACTGTTTATTATCTAGGTTTATATTAATACCTAATTAATTACATTTGATTTAGAATGATACATAGTTTATACATTACAACCATTATGTCTAATGTAAATTGTACATACGCAACTACATTTTCTTTTGAATTTTATTTATCATATCTTTAGCACAGTCGTATATATCATCAGTAAATATATTATCAACAATATGTTGAGCACATATTTTAGCTTTACAAGTGCATAATTTAGAACCATTGAGTTCTTCACCCTCAAAGATTTGAATACGTATTATTTTACGGTGTGGGCCCTTTACATACTTTCTAACATACGAATACATCATTTTGCTCCCTCGTCTTTTATCATTGACGGTTTTCCTGGTGGTATTGGCGCTGTTCAACCTTTCTTCTAACTGGGGTGATGTTTCTCTCTCCCGATTTTGATTCAATGGTGGGGAAATTGGAGAGTACGATATAAACGGTCTCTCTCTTTCCAAATAGTTCATCACATTTTGACGTAATTGTTGTGGTGCTGGATTCGGTGAGTATGACGGGGTTGAAATAAAAAGTTGCTCGGATTCCTGAAACATAAGAATGAATAAGATAAGTTAATATACAATTATGATTACTTATTAATATCGGCAGCCCAACTTCATTATTCATAAAAACTAAAATTATATTTCTATGTAAGTTATCATAGAAATTGCGAAAAAATAATTAATTTAATAAAAGTGTCGCTAATTTACTTACCGACATTATTGGTGAAGAAACGCTAGCGATGATGTGATTATTTTTTTCGAGATTGTACTGATTTTATACTTGTTCAGATTTATTTGATTTTTGTAATAAGGTTCAAAATTATAAGATAAAAACAAGATTATTCTTGTATACCGAAATATGAGATTCTGACTCGTCATATCTCCACTTCTCCACATGTCTAGGAGTTGCATGCGAGCGTGCAAACCGCAGCGTTTGTACCGTCGCCGTCATCGACGTCGAAAACATTCAGCAAAAAAACAACAACCTACAAACATTTTTTATAATTGTAAGTAGGTATGAGCTTCCCCTATTGTTGATTTAAGTGAGTACCTACACAAGATTCAAAATCGCTTTTTTATTTGTCTTATATAAAACGCTGTAAACTTAAAACCTTAACCGCTACGATAAATACGCTCGTGTACGCAATTGACAATTTTTGCAAGTATGCAGTTTTACAAATTTGGACTGAATGACGTGATTTTAGGCCTATAAAAACGCTTCGCAAATTAGTCTCCGGCACAATTCCTCTCTGGAACGAAACCTGTCTGCAAGGAATCAACGCTCCGAGCCCTAGAAAGTCAATAACCTGTCATAAATGTAAAATTGAAATACCAGAAAATCAGTATTCCTATCATATGAGAACGAATATACACAAAGCAAACTGTTTATTGAATACCAAGTTCACAGATATTCATATTATTGCAACAGCATTCAAAAACAGATTAATGACATACAGATTGAATGTCACTCAGGAAGACGAGTACCTCGGTTTAGAGGCGTTCCTGGGTGATCATCTAATAAATATAACAGAATTGATAAAAATGTCACTTAATGAACACAATTGCATAAAATTGAATTTCGAATTGTTTGCCTATTTTATGTTATCAAAATCAGACGAACAACAATTAAAGTCGTTTAATACCAAATATGAAATTATTTATAAGAACACTGATTTGAATGAATTATTAATCAAAGTAATAAATAAACTAAATAATAAATTAACCGAGTTCCAGCACTGTCAATCTGGTTGGACATTTGTTTCTATGAGTCATCTCGAAATTAATGTAAACAAGTATTCCCCTATGAGAGGTGGGTCTTATATACAACTGCCGTCAGCTATTAAGCAGTCTAAAAGTTGTATAAATATTAAAAATAAAGATAATTGTTGTTTATTATGGAGTATAGTTGCTGGATTATACCCAGCTAAAATTAATGTATGCAGAACAAGTTCATACCCCCATTATACCTCTGTTTTAAATATTGAGGGAATGTCATTTCCTCCTACGATTAATGATATTAAAACGTTAGAAAAAAATAATCCCAACATCAGTTTAAATATATATGGCCTACAAAATAATACTGTGACCGGACCTCTTTATGCAACGCAAAATAGAAGAAAAAATCATTTTAATTTACTTTATATCGAAAAAAATTCTATCGGACACTACTGTCTAATTAAAGATTTAGTACAATATTCTTCATACTTTACTTACAAGTTAAGAATTAGTTAAAAATAAAACATAGCACCTTTTAGTAAAATAAGAAGTATATATACTCGGGGCATGTCTTATTACCTCACATTTCACAATGAATTTCGTTAAGCAATCACATACTTTTAAAATAAATAATATAAAATTAGAAAATCATTCACAAAAAGTGAGACATAGCACACTCTTACCTAACACTATAAGATGTATTATATGCGGTCCATCTAACTGTGGAAAAACTAATATAATGCTTAATTTACTATTACATGAAAATGGAGTAAAATTCAAGCATATTTATTTATACTCGAAGACAGCTTTCCAGCCAAAATATTGTTTTTTAAAACAGGTCATCCGGTGCATACCCAATGCAAAGTTATTTATCTTCCATGATAATAAAGAAGTTATACATCCTAATGACGCCTTAACCAATTCAATAATGATTTTCGACGATGTCGCATGTGAAAATCAAATAAATATTCGTAACTACTTCGCAATGGGGAGACACAAACAGATAGATTGTTTTTACTTATCACAAACCTATTCCAAAATACCTAAACAACTAATACGAGATAATGTTAATCTTTTGTTAATCTTTAAACAAGACGACATAAACTTAAAACATATTTATAATGAACATGTAAATACGGATATGGAGTGGCTTCAATTTAAAAAACTTTGCTCTACTATATGGCAAGATCGGTTTGACTTTGTATTGATAAATAAAGATTGTTCTCTAAATGAAGGTAGATATAGACAGGGGTTTGACATATTCGTAACTTTTGAGCAAACATAATAAAAACCATAATACTGTAAAAAAAATATCAATCGTAGTCTACAATCTGTAAATAACGGTTGGATATTGTCGGGAATCATTATGGAGGTCAATATAAAAGAACAATTGATAAAATCCGTAGATAGTATAAAAAATAAAATTAAAACAATACAAAATGCAGAAGATGTCGATAATTTGAAATTTAAGAAGCTTTTTAAGCCAATAACAGATCCTCTAGAGACTTTAATTAAAGTTAATGATAAGAATAGAACTATATTGGATACGAGTGAAGGTGATAATAATATAATGAGAAGATGTAGCTCACCCGTAGATTTTGAAAATTTCAAAGGATTTATAGAGAAACATTCAAATGATGGTTCTGCATCCTTTAGCTGCACAGGTGATGATAGCGAGAACGATACATTTATGTCACTTAATAAAGAAGATATGATTGAAATCTATGATAATAACATGAATGTACCTTTCGGGATTCGAAGTGAAAACAAAAATTTGATGATGGGTAACTCTAAAGTATCATTTTCTTTTACAAACAACGTTAACAATTCCCTAAAATCAATTATAGCCACAGTTAATGACAAACATTATGAAATAACTCCTGGACTTAAAGAACTTTTACTACGTAATAGACCTGACCTCAGTCTGGTAACTGAAACTGATAAAATTGTTTACAAAGATATGCTCCATAATACAAATGCTCACAAACGTGACTTTAATCCAAACGGCCAATTAAAAGGTGATAAAGGTTTGAAATACCGTCAAATCATAAAACCTTTGTTTTCTGAACAAAATTACATTCAACATGCAGAACAAGTCATTAAGTCAAAAAGTGGTGGCTACTTACCTAAATTGAAAAAAAAAGTATAAGAGTAATACAGATTATGTTTATTGGGATGACCCTAATGAATTAATCGATAGATTAAGACTATTAATGGCTTCAAAAAACGCTGGTAATACTAATCATGACAATGAAATTATATCAATTGTTGAAGAGTTAAAAGAAGCCGGTATAATAAAATAATAAAAAGCATTGTATCTAATTTTATATTTAGTTATTAAGAGAGTCTGAACCATGAAGGTTCATACAAAACAAACGTCGCTGTCTTTTAATGAAATAAGCTCTGAGCATATTGAGATCTTAGACAAATCAACCGAAACTGAATGCTGCAAAGATATTAATAAATACAAAGTTGAAATATTAATTAAAATAGAACAATTGAACAAATTAATTAGTGGTTTAAATAGCAGATTAAATAACATTGAAAAGACCATTGATTTAAAAGAAATAGCAGGGAAGTTAAGCAAGCATTATGAGCAAAATAGACGTCATAAATGAAATCCATAAAAACGCTAGAGTTAATTTCCCAAGAAGAAGTGTAATACTTAAAGATATAGATGACCTTTGGCAAGCAGATTTGATGGATATGCAAGCAATATCAAAAGTGAATGCAGGTTATAAATACATACTGGTGATTATAGACACTTTTTCAAAATATGCTTGGGCGATTCCACTTAAACAAAAAAATAAGCAACAGGTATCAGAGGCGTTTAAAACGGTAATAGAAACAGGACGAGTTCCAAAAAATTTGCAAACCGATCTTGGGAAAGAGTTTTACAATGATCAATTTAAAAGTGTTGTTAATAAGTATAAAATTAATCATTATTCTACTTATTCTACTAAAAAGGCCTCAATTGTTGAAAGATTAATAAGAACGTTAAAGAATAAACTATACAAGGAATTTAGTTTGAATGGAAATTATAAATGGTTTAACGGTATGTTAGAAAAAAAGTTACATGAGTACAACAATGATGTTCATAGAACTGTCGGTCAGTCACCTGCTTCAATAAATCAAAGGAATAAAACAAATATACTTCAAAGATACTTAGACGCAGCTCAGTCTCGAAAAAAAGTGAAATGTAAGAAATTTAGTGTAGGAGATTTTGTGAGAGTAAGTAAATATAAAGGATGTTTTGATAAAGGTTATTATCCCAACTGGTCCACTGAAATATTTAAAATAACAAAAATTCAAGGAACAAATCCAACAACTTATTTAATAGAAGATGGTAGATGTCGACCAATACTAGGCGCATTTTATGCACAAGAACTTCAGAAAACCAATCATCCCGACATATACCTCGTTGAAAAAGTTTTGAAACGAGAAGGAAAGCGAGTATATGTTAAATGGTTGGGGCTGCCGACCAGTGAAAATAGCTGGATTGATAAATCAAATGTATTATAACTCCTGAACAATATTTAAGCATTTTACAAACAATTATCTATTCACTTCCACTTTATTCTTAATGCAATAAAGACATACTTTATAATTCAGGTTTATGTAAAATAATTAAAAAATATAATAACAATGAAAAAAGCACGAGGACTATGTACAAGCAATAAAGAAATGGCTGGTTTATCATCTTTCAAAATGGATAAAGTAAGATCTGGAGCGGGGTTTAGAAAAACCCTTAAAAATATTGTATCACATACCAAAAAACACATCAAGAAACTAAAACCCACCTGTAAGAAAGCGTTAATGGAATTAGCCTGCGCTGCAGCTCATGAATTTGCATCTGATTTACCCATAAAATTACCCAGAATTATACCAGTACCTAAAACTGGAGGATTTCTTCCTTTAGTACCAATATTTGCTGGTTTATCTGCCGCTGGAAGTTTGGCTGGGGGTGCTGCTGGGATTGCGAAAGCTATTAATTCATATAAAACAGCTAAGAAACAGTTGCTTGAATCGGAACGTCACAACAAGCAAATAGAAGCTTTAATTATTGGAAAAGGATTACATCTTAAGCCTTACAAAGAAGGTTTAGGAATTTTTGTTACAAAGAAAAAAAACTAAATGGTCGGCTACCCAATAGAGCTTTAACTAATATTGATATATTGAAGCATTCAAATAGTATCCCATTCTTTCGAGGTGTATTTATGAGAGATGAATTACCAGGTAACCCATTACCATTAGAATGTGGAGTGATTAATCTTGATATTTCTCAAAACTCTGGCACTCATTGGGTAGCCTATACCAAAATATACGATCACATTGAATACTTTGACAGTTATGGTAACTTAAAACCACCTAAAGAATTAATAAAATATTTAGGAAAAAATATTCAGTACAATTATGAAAATGTACAACATGATCACTTGTATAATTGTGGACACTTATGTTTAAAATTTCTTAAATTATTTTGGAAAAGTAATAAAGGAATTTATTAATTAAGTGAGTGATTTTTATTTCTTACGTCTCCAAATTTCGTTAAACTATAAAAATATAAATGACATTGCTAGTTCATACGCATACATTCTTTCGTTGTTGGTGATAAAAGTCACTAGTGTTGAAAAAGGATTTTTTATTACCTATTTAAAGTAACCTCCTTCGTTTTATTCATACCAACATCATGCTTGTTCTTAATAAAACTCCTAATGAGAGAGGGAAATATAACATAAGACTGCCAATATCCAAAGAAGTGAGACGTGTCAGTGCAGTGAGAATTAATAAAGTTTCAAAGGAAAACAAAAGATTTCTTCAAGATATCGGTTTTAAAATATAATATGCTTCAAATTACAGATTTACCACAATATGATACCTCTATTGAGGGTTATGAGATCCACAGTTACAATCCATACAATAATAGCTTTAAAGAAAATGATGAAATTAGAATACCCATACAACAGCAAGATTTATATGTATTGCCGTCAGGTAGTTCCATTTACATAGAAGGATATGTAAATGTGTCAACTAAAGATGCAGCGGGAAAATTAGTAAAAAAAGATGTTGATTTTATAAATAATCCCATTTCATATTTGTTTCAAGATATTAGATACGAAATAAATGGTGTTGAAATCGATCGGATTAAAAATGTTGGTATTACAACCACCTTAAAATCGTATATCTCAATGAATGAAGGTGAAAGTAAAGCTGCAGCAGTCTGGGGATGGAACTTAGGTGGTACGAAATTAAGAAACGAATATTTTAGTGTTATCGTGCCATTGAACAGAATACTGGGATTTGCAGAAGATTACAACAAAATAATAATCAATTGTAAACATGAACTTATTTTACAACGAAGCAGCTCAGCATTGAACTGTGTGCTTATAGACAAAAATGATAACGTAGAAATAGATATACAAAAAATACAATGGCGTGTGCCGCATATTAAAGTTTCTGATCGTAATAAATTGTTATTGCTCAAAAGCTTGGAGAGAGATCGTTCTATACAGATAGCATTTAGAAATTGGGATTTGTATGAATATCCATTACTTCCAAGAACAACAAAACATTCCTGGTCAGTAAAGACAACTTCCCAGCTAGAAAAACCGAGGTTTGTAATATTTGGTTTGCAAACAGCTCGAAAAAATAATAAAACTAGAAGTTCTTCTATATTTGATCACTGCAATGTAAGCAATATTAAATTATATTTGAATTCTCAATACTATCCGTATGACTCACTTAATCTGAAATTTGATGAAGGTAAATACAGTATATTATATGAAATGTATGCTAATTTTCGTCAGTCGTATTACAACTTAGGCATTGATCCATTGCTTAGCTTAGACCAATTTAAAGAAATTGCTCCACTTTTTGTGATTGACTGTTCAAGACAAAACGATTCACTTAAAACTGGACCAGTTGACGTGCGATTAGAAATTGAATGCTCTGAAGATATTCAAAATAATACATCTGCCTATTGTTTAATAATAAACGATCGACTGTTCGAATACAAGCCGTTGAGTAATATTGTGAGAAAACTATCATGAATGTCATCGTAGATGTTCAAGGGTTTAAGAGTGAAGAAAATGAGTTTATTCCAAAAGAAATAGCAATAATGTACAAAGGACACGTACAAGTACTGTTGATAAAACCACCACGACCATTTTATGACTTGACGAGGAAAGAACGGTTACAAGTGGCTTGGATTGAAAAAAACAGAGGAATAAACTGGAACGAAGGCTTTGTACCATATTTTAATTATCAAGTAATCTTTGGGGATTTTTTAAAAAATAAATCTATATTTACGAAAGGAAACGAAAAAGTGTTATGGATAAAAGATATATTCCGAATTAATAATGTATACAATTTAGAAAGTAAGAACTGCCCGAGTTTGTTGACATTATATAACAATTATTCAGATTCATCTGACATTATAAGTTGTATGTATCATACCAATATATGTGCCTTAAAAAATGTGTTTTGCTTAAATAAATGGTGTAAAGAAAATCAAGTGTTTTGTCAGTAAGATAAAATAAGAACGATCTTAGTTTTACGAATAAATGATTATAGAATGTTAAACCTACAAACTTACTTACACATATTCTATTATTTAGGTTAGTGAAAATGTAAGTAATAGTAATGTAAGAAATGTATCATTGCTTATAAAACAATATTTGAATAATATAGAAATAAATATTTAAACTTGACCTACTTGCGAGTTTTATTTCTTTAACACTAAAAATATTAATATAGTTAACCACCTGCCAACCACATATTATAGTTCGACATCGAAAGCAAAAACAGCTTGTTATAATGAGCAGTTCATACTGAACAGCTTGTTAAAGGTAATGAGCAGTTCATACTGAACAGCTTGTTAAAGGTAATGAGCAGTTCATACTGAACAGCTTGTTATAATGAGCTGATCATACTGAACCGCTTCTTATAATCAGCAGTTCATATTGAACTGCTCTGTTTATTTACACACTCGAACAGATGCTACTGATGAGTATGCGACTACTATACAGGACTTTAATTAAAAAAAAAAAAATATGTTTGAATAGAAAACTATAAATGTTATTAGTAGACCATTTTATGACTTGACGAAGAAAGAATGGTTACAAGTGGCTTGGATTGAAAAACAGAGGTATAAACTGAACGAAAATTTTGAATAATTAAGTATATTATGGGGTTACAGAGGAATAATCTGATACTCGAATGGTTTAACTGTGGAATATAGGGTTATTCAGATCACGATTTGTGATCTGAATACCCTATATTCCAACTACTAACAGAACAGCTAAGTTATAGTTTTATGGTGTAACAGATAAGATGGCTAATTGTACCTCATTTGAAATTGCAATAAAAAAATACACACATAGTCTTTAACATTTTATTTGAAGTATACTACCTTAATCTACTTAAAAAAATAGTTTTATTGGATGGAAGCATTATCGACAAAGAACTATGAATGAATGTTCACCTACATCAAAACATTTAATAACATGATAAGTTCGTCTTAGTCTATCCTTATCTACATTATTAGAAAATCTTACTACTTCTTATTATCTATCAAAGCATTCATTTCAACCGCAGCTTTAGCCGTTTTAACTCCTTTGATCTCATCTTCTATCTGTTGCAAAGTCTTGTCTTTAGTCTCTGGTACCACAAAGTATAGTAGTACCAAAGACACAGCTATACATACTCCGTACACACCATATGTACCTCCCACGCCAGTAGTTTCAATCAAAATTGGTGTTATCTTTATTGTCAAAGTATATAAAAATGTAAAAACTATCCCAGATATGCAGGAACAGATTCCTTTATACTCCAAAGGAAATATTTCTCCGATAATAGCAAATGAAACGGGTATAAGACCAAAATTAACCACGAAACTTTGTAAAATCACTAAACAAGGAGTCAGCCACACTGAAATTCCAATTTTGTATGATTTCAGTAACATTAAGAAACTAATTAAAAACATTAAAATAACCGTGATGATACAAGATAACAATAAGAAGGAGCGTCTTTTATAACGGTATATGACAAAGCAAGAGAGTGCTAGAGCAATTATTATCAAACAATCGGCACCTAAAGAAAAGTATACAGCTGAAGATTGGTCTCCAATTAATTCTACCATAATTTGAATAATGTAAACAACAATAAAAAACCTACCACATAGATCTAAAAGAAGCGTTAGAAGAGAAACTATCAGTAAAGGTTTCCAAAACTCCTTTTTCAATAAGAACTTGTAACTTTTTTCAGGTTTGTGGTTCTTAATCCTCTCCATTTGCATTGATATTAAATGATGAAGCTCGTTTAGGTTTGATCGACCATTCAGCCATATAAATGATTCTTCGCAGTCCGCGAATCGACCTTTCATTGCCAAGAACGATGGGCTTTCTGGCCAAAATAACGTCAGGATTACAGATACAGTTGGAAATATAATTGCAAATGCTGATATTTGTCTCCAATCCCAAAATAACGACATGGAATGACAGATTAGAGTGCCGACAGCTATACATGCTTTCTTGATTGTCAGGAAATACCCTCGCCTTTTAGAGTCAACGTATTCGCTGATTATCATACCGTGGATGTAGATTCCACCAATAGCGAGGCCTTGGATGATTCTCGCAGCGAACAAGACAGGAATGTTATTGGCCAGCGGGAAGATCACCCAACCAATGAGGAGTAAGAGATTGCTGCTGATATGGACAACTTTTCTGCCTAACATTTGTAGGATCGGTGATAAGATGAGGAATCCGCACATGCCTGCGAACCCGTTGCTGGCAGCTGGAAAATAAGAGATAAGAATTAATATATCAGGATATTTACTGTTGTGGAAAATTAATTTTTGTAACTTAAACAGAGCTTTTACTAAGCAGCTCATTGGGTTTGTGATTGCATGAGTCTAGGACAGGGTCAGGTGTATTTTCATCTGTGATTTCTCAGTAACAGCTTGGAATACAAATTTGTGCCCAGTTTATGACAACAGGCTTGCTCCTATGACCTACATGGGACTTAAAATGTGGGTGTCTTCATTTCAAACAAGCTGCCGTGGTTATTATTATTTTTTTTGATAAGGAGGAGTGTGACCACTATCTATCTCGTTGGTAAGCGATGATGCGGAGGACTCTTGCCTAGAATTAACCTATTCACTGCTGACTTAAAGACCCCGCAAGTTGTAGCTATTAGGAGGCTCCAGCAGAGAATCCCACATCATAGCGGTGCGCAAAGTGAAAGAATTCCTAAAACGTTTTGCCCGTATGGGCACTTATTTTCCGTGAAGGGTTATGCAAAGGTGTACATATAGCACCTGGCGTAATTTCAGCTTGTCTGGTTGGTGGTTTCTGCAACTCTTATAGACATCTGCAATATTATTGGGTTATAATCAAGTACCTACCTGTAGATATGTAAAAATCTACCTACTCAGAATGCTTACCTATCCATGAAGCTTGGCTGGAAGTCGCTCGAATGTCAGTACTATTGGGAGAAACCAGAGCAGGGGTGAGTACTGATGGAAATGATATCATGATGCCCACGCTGACGGAGTATAACACACCTGTCGCTAAGATGAAGAGCTGAAATAAATATAAGGAGTTTTTAAGGAATTGTATCGTATTAAATTCCATACTGATAGTACAAATAATAATAATTATAATAATAATAATTTTTGTTTTATTTCTCTCAAAAGGTACCGACATTGGTTCGTGACATTTGATTTCAATCAAATTTGTAACCGTTGTGAGAGCTGGAGTATGTAGTGGGGTCGGGACCTGTATGACAGATCTCCAGGCTCTCACCCTCTTAAAACAATACTATTAAGCACTAATTTGTAAACATCCAAGCCTTCACGTACAGAGAGGAATATTTAAAAACTAAAATGAAAGAAAAGAAAGAAAATTGCATTTATTGGCACAATAATAAAATAATAATAAAAAAAAATCACCTTACAAATAGAAAATATCAAAACTTAAGTACATATAAGCAATATTGTGCCAAAAGGGCCTCAGCTCAGCATAATGTTAGGTGGCAACAGTAGTTATTACCACCTAACGCTGATTTTCAGCTGCAGCCCACGGGTACCATACGCTCGAACGCGCAGTAGACATACTATTAAAAAAAAAAAAAATGCGAAATGCGAAATGTGAAAGTTACTCTGTCTAATTCCTTATTTTCACGCCTAAACCAGGAATACGTTGTCAGCGCCTTTGCTCGTGTGTTAGATAGAAAAGGCGCTGGCTAATATTTTTTAATATAAAACATTTATCTCAAATAAACCATTTACTTTTGAATTGACAAGGTCGGTCAATCCAAAATATGAAGCTATTGGAGAAGAAAGTGCAAGAAAAAAAATGTTTCTACCATACAAATACTATGGTTTTGAAAGAACAAGTAATAAAAAAAAAATGTATTTTCTTGACCTACTACAAGCCATAATTGTAAAGAATAAATAGTTTCTAAGTAAGAGAAACACAAGGTGAAAATCTCTTCCAAATAGACGAACCTAACTCGTGGACTCAAGCGGCTGTGGCTGTGGCTGTGGAGTATTTAGCCAAGCATTCTTATCAAGGATATAATCTTCCAGTTTATAATTTGCTTGTCGACATAGTAAGCGTTTTATGCAAGTTTTAAATTTTCTCTCAGTCAGTTCGAGAATATCAAGTGGTATTTTATTGTAAAATTTAACACAGTACCCCATAAAATAAGCTTTTACTTTAGCGAATCGGAATCGAGGTTGATTTTATTAATAATATTATGCCTGTCACTAATCTTACTAAAAAGATTAAGAGTTTTCCGAACATACATGATGTTTTCGTATATGAATTGACAAGGTAAGGTACCGTTATGATGTTAGTATCCTTAAACATTTCCCAGACAGGTTCTGATGGCTCTTTTCTGCAGAATAAATGTAGGCTCGATGTCTGCAGCTCGTCCCCATAATAAATGGAAGTAACTAAAATAGACCAGCCTCGCGTTATCCATGTATATCGGTAAATTGTTTTTTCTAACAACAACACAACATTGATTTTTTTTTCTTTTTTTATCTGTCCCGCAAGAGATGTTTTATGAGGACCCCATTGTAGCCTTAAGTCAACCCGTGTTTTCGACGAATTCAAGTTTCTCTTTGTTCAATATTCTGTTGCCATTATTACTTTTAACATTCGTCAAAGCAAATCTGATAAATTAAGTTTTTTTTCTCATTTCATACTTAATTATTAGCAGTAAACCAATTTGGGGTCTGCTGAAGGGCGTTATTTACGTCGTCGAGATGTAGAACGTCTACCTGTTTTAAAAATTAAGAATGTATCGTCTGTAAATAACACCATTTGCGGATGACTTTTAAAAGATGGTGTAGATCATTAACATTTACTAAACTAGCGGACGTCACGCGGTTTCACCCGCGTAGTTCCCGTTCCCGTGGGAATACGGGGATAAAATATAGCCTATGCTACTTGCTGATAATGTAGCTATCCATTGCTGAAAGAATTTTTCAAATCGGTCCAGTAGTTTTAAGTTTATTCGTTACACAGAAAAGTACAAATCTTTCCTCTTTATAATATTAGTATAGATTTGTATAGATTTATAGAGAAAAGGACCCAGTATTGAGCCTTGCGTTACCCCCATTTTGACTTTTAAGACCCCGTGAATTGGCCCATTTGTTTGAACTTTTTGATTTCACTAAACTGAGTGGAAGTTTATCTAGTCCGTAATGTTCTAGTTTTAGGAGCAGGGTTTCGTGATTTAAGCAATCAAATGCATTGGAGAGGTCACAAAAGATTCCTATGGCATCTTGTGCCTCTTCCCACGCTGTATGTGTTTCAACAACGTGACACCAGTGTCAGTCAACTATAATTATTGCCGTACCTCGTACGTCATAAGTTCATAACTTTGCTGAAAATCGACAAAACAGTTACAGGTCTATAATTATTTTTGGTGTCTTTGCTGTCGCCAGATTTAAATAGTGGTATAACTTTACTGTATTTCATATAATCCGGAAAGACTCCTTGGTCTTTGGATAACTAACAATATGTTTACTATTAATTAAGTAAGTAATAAAGTGTAAAGAGAACAAATAAAGTAAGAAAAATACTAATATTACACACTTGACATTCACAATAAAAATACTACAATGACACTGGGCAGGTCACACTATCAGAAGTTAAAAAGAGAAGTGTGCCAGAGACGTGTTTGTACCGTGGAGCCATTAACATACCTAATGTATGAGATAAGTCATAGTTTATTTGTTGCTCACGCTAATTTCTCGCTTCTGTTCGCATACACGCGTCATGCTCGTGAATGGGCGCCCTCAGTTGAGATCGGCCATCTTTTAACCGCCAGTAGCTTATTTGAATTAACTAATTAATTTAATTATGGCACCACATAGAATTATTCACTAATACGTTTTACAGGTGTGCACAGCATTTACATTTTTCAAGTTTTATAATTACATAGAATAGGTTCATATAATATAGGCTTAATAAAACAAAACTACGTGAAAACAAAATTGAAAGTAATCTTCATGTTTTGAATTGTTATTAAAGTTTCATCGTCATAACTGAAAAGGGATCATTGATTAATTGTACTTATCATTTTGAACAACTTTTACTATGGGACCAACACTTAAATCGCGAAACCCAGGATTATTATGGTATTTTATGTAATATTTAATTGTTATAATTGTTATAAGAGTGTCAATAAAGGCTATTTCAATGTTATATAGACTTGGATCTGCGACGGCTTCGCCCGCCTGAATGCCGGAAACCCCAATGGAACATACTCCCGGGATAAAATGTGCTATTCCAGACTATAATCTATATCTGTGCCAATTTTTACCCAGAACTGCTGAGCAGTTCTGGCGTGATTGTGTAACAAACATCCATCCGTTGGTCCATGCAAACTTTCGCGTTTATCTCTCGTACGCGCATATCCCAATTTTCCCATTCCCGTAGGAATTTCGCGGCGGATAATACATATAAACCTTTCTCTTGAATCAATCTGTCTATTGATGAAAACCGCTTAAAAACAAAAATCAGTTGCATAGTTTACAAGATCTAAGCGAACAGACAGCAGAAGCGGCTACATTAAATACTATGTAAAGAAGAAGTAAGGAAGCTAATCGAAGCAGTAATGCTAGCGAAGGAGGAGGTGGACCGCATGAGGGAGAGGATAACCTCACGCCCAAGCCACTGCAATAGAAGGAGACACCCCGGGCGTCGGGAGTCGTAGGGTGATTTCCGGCCATCGTAGGCGCGGTCCTGTGGACGGCGAGCGTTGGGTGCAGTGTTGTCGTCAACGTTATCCAGACAAAAAGCAGTAGATCAGACTTAAAAAAACAATAGAAAACGACAAAATGGAATCTTTTCTTTCGAGGAGGAGTTTTATCAGAATCGGAATTACTACTTCTCATTATTTGTAGACTTTTTCCCAGTGAAAACAGTAGGGTTGGCAACACTGTTTGGGTGGCTCGCCGTCCGATCGGAAACAGGCCGGGGTCGACGGCGCGTTGCGTTCCACGCACGTCTCAAGACATGTCAGCATAATAGACGGGTCCGTTAGGGCCAGAGCCTGCCAGGGTTTCGGAATCTGTTCGAAAAAGTCATCGCGGCCCTGGTACGCAAAGGGCTTTAGGAGGAACATGGCTTGGTTTTTAGTAAGTAAGAGTCTGACACGGCTTCCGCTGCACTCAGAGCGGAAAAAGTTCCCAATTCTTAAAAAAAAAAAACAAAAGGGAAGCCAATAGGTCTACCCCGTAATTCTAATAGATTGTATTATAATGCTTTTAAAGGTCTACACTACCATCTGAGTGTCAAGGGCTACTATTTCCCTGAAAAAATGCATGGTTTCTGTGGGTCACGGGAAAAATCTAGAAAAATAGTTTAAGTACCTTAAGGTGAAAGCGCCAGGGTAGCCCGCGAAATTCAAATTTCCACACGTTTTTTGCATTTTGCAGGTCAGTGTCAGGTTGTATGTTGATAAAAATACGATTGGCGACCGTAACAAATATGGTTTTACTGAGTTATAATAATTAAAATCATCAATACAGGTTGTATCATTCATGTAACTTGTTTGAATTTCTTTTTTTATGAAATAAACATTCATTCGAGTTATATGAACTTAGAGGGATTTAATGATAATCATTCTATAAATAAATACGGTATGTTACGGTCGCGAATCATATTTTGTTCAACAGCATGACACTGACTTGCAAAAAACATAAGAAAACCACCTTTATAGTAAGAAAAAACAGAAAGGAAAAAGAAGAGTTTATTTGCGCCAAGCAATTATTGCATGTTATTTTAACAATAGACTTCTTATAGGTTTTCCTGTAATCTATAGGTAAATAACTACATATATCTTTCACCTATATTTTTTTTTCAAAATTTTTGGCTCCATAGTTTCGGAGATAAGGAAGGAATGGTTATTTTACATCTAATCTTTTGAAATATAATAAACTTGTTGGTAGTTATATTTTCGAGCCGTTTGGAGTTGAAACTCTCGGGTCTTGGGGTCCGAGTGCACATAACTTGTTTAAAGATCTCTCAAGGCGCTTAGTTGACACTTCACGTGACCCAAGGGCTGGCTTTTACCTTGGTCAAAGAATAAGCATTGCCATACAACGTGGCAATGCAGTCTTTTGGGTACTCTTCCAGTCGACAGCGATGCGGATGAATTTTTTGACGCCATATTTTAGGGTTAATTTAGTTAGGAGTTTTTATTTTTATTTCTAGTGTATATAGTTAAGTATTTATGGAATAAAGATCTTTTGAATGACTTAAAAACTATTAATTTTAAAATTATGAAAAATGAGTGATGACATTAAATATTATTAAAACTCCTTCGATTGATTAATGGTACAGTATAAAAAACGTTTTTTGAAATTTTCTGTTTTTTCCTCCAAAAGTGACCCCCATGCTCAAACGCGTCCATGTTGGGATCATAAAAGTTCATGTAAGTACCAAATTTCCACAGAATCCAGTCAGACGGACAGACAAACCAGAATGATCCTATAAGGGTTCCGTTTTTACGGATGTTTGGAACCCTAAAAACGAACAAAAATAAAATCAAAAATAAGTTACTTATAAGGAAAATACGAACCTGCCTCCAAAAATATAGATCTCCAAACATGTTGAAGAGTCTTTAAAACCTTTGACACAACTTTAAAAAATATACAGAACTGAAAGTTCCACAATTTTTTTTAAACTTTAATGTTATATTACATTACTGTTTTTTATCAAGATCATGTGAAATTAAAATTGATCAAGACTTATATTTAAAATAATATTATTATTTGTTTGGTAGACTAGTTGATACAACGAGTTTATAATCAGGACTGTCATACGTTTGCGCCAGTTTAAGGTGTTAAGGATAAATACCAGGGGTAATAAACCTCTAGTGTTTGCGGGCCGCATTGTACGGAAAAACCTGTTTTTCTTTATTATAAAGTACCTGGATGAAACCTAGCTTGATCGAGTTATTGCCCCCGATACTAAATGTCATGAAAATCGTTGGAGCCGTTTCCGAGATTCAGATTATATAATATATACATTTATACAAGAATTGTTCGTTTAAAGATATTACATATATTAATTTTAAAATAATTTGTTGTAAGTGGGCAAACTTTGTCGTTGCAGCCGCTGCGGAATATACGCCCAAGCCGAGGGCGAGGTGGTTATGGAGCGCAGGACTGTAATGAAAAATGTATCAAACGACGTTTTTCAACACGCTTGCTCGATAAAATAATAGTTATTTATGATACTAGTGGTAAGTTGGTTTTTACAAACCAGTAGACGAATGTAAGCCCGAGACGAAGTCGAGGGCTTATCATTGTCACGAGTTTGTGAAAACCCATTTCAGCACGTGTGTCATACAACGTTTTTAAACACATTTGCGAGAAAACAGTACAATAGGTAATAAAACAAACTTTTTATTTTTAGATATTAGTCGAAAAGTCGCAACAATCTTTGACAGTCCATATATGAAAATAGCGCGAATTTGCAAATGGCACGACGTGCGCGTGGTGAAAATTAGAACTACATCTTTCATCTCATTTTGTCTTTCGTATTAAAGTGAGACAAACGTATTGAGCAAAAGCGCTTCCAAGGAGGTTCGATCATTCAGCTTATTTATTCTAGTAATGTGAGACTCCTTGGTGGAATTCTTGTATATTTTTTTATGGAAATAAAAAAAACACCGTAAAGGATACGCACGGCGCTATACAACGAGGAGTACGGTAAAATAGGTACTTAGATGAGAGTACCTATTTTACCGCACGTTCCGTTGTATGGTGCGATTTTTAACTTTCGAACAATGTATACAGGCTTCCTAAATGTATTTTTTGAGCAAATGTGTTGAAAAAACAATTTCATCTATCTGCCTTTTCCGAACTATGTTTTTGAGTATAACCGGCTGAGTATGTAAAACGGGGTGGATAGAAGTGCAGGGGTGAATACAAACGGGGTGGATAGAAGTGCATGTGTGAATAAAAAAGAAAACTTTTGTTGGGATTTTCACTTAAATCATTTCAAACAAAGCATCGATTTAAAAAAAATAATAAAAAAAATGGAGTTTTTCATTGCTACAAAAAATATTAATTAACAAACGTGAAAACTCCAATCAAAGTACCAGTATTTTACTGATCTGATACCTGGCCTCCACCCACGCAAGGGCGCTTTTCCACCAGAGATGTGCGAGGAAAATGAGTGGCGCGAGAATGCGTAACGAAGCTGTGAAACGGTGTGAGCGTTTCCACCAGAGATGAGCGAGGTACTGCTGCACAAAGGTACTGCTTATTCCAGAAATTTCTTCCAGCAGACCTGCGACAGAAGAGTGGGATAAGAAACGTAGACGCAGTGTGTAAAGAGACAGAAGGAAACTTAAAATAGAATATACTAACATAACTAAAACATACTATTATCTTTTAATAAATATGAATAAAATTATAATAAACATAGAAACAAATATACACAAATAGATTTACCTAAATACATAATTATAATACATATCTATAATATACAGAGGATCACAAAATCGTAGACTGATGCTGAGAATGCTTTTTGACTTTTTTTTTGAAGAGAGAAATATTTATACAGTCTCGATGTTTGGTGGGAGTGAGTTCCACAATCGTATTGCATGAAAAGAGAAGGAATGGGAATAGGAATTAGTTTTATGGGATGGGAAGTTTAGACTATGTTTGAGATGGGATTTACACAGCGCATCGGCAAGGCGAGTAAACGAGAAACGATCGCGCAGGTAGCAGTATGCAGTATGCAGGATTAAACAGGATGTTATAAAGGAGACATAATATTCGAGTGAGCCTGCGAAGACGGATAGGGAGCCACATGAGATCCTTGCGGAACTGAGAGACATGGTCGTATTCCTCAGGCCAAAAACAAAACGAATGCGAAAGTTTTGCAAGCGCTCAAGCTCGTTTCAGAGCTGCTTACTGGCATCCACGTATCAGGCATTAGCGCAGTCAATGATCGAATTTTTTAAAGTTTGAGCTAAATCAATTTTAGTTTTAAAGGGCAAGAACGTTTGAAGCTTTTTAAACAGTGGAAGGAAAAGTGCACCTTACGACTAACCTCATTTACTTGCGGTCGCCAAGAAAGATTGCTGTCAATTAAGACACCGAGATTCTTTGCTGTATCCGTATACGCAATGGTCGAACCGTTACGGGATAACGGCGTCAAAGTGGAAGTGTCAAGCGCAGTGCTATAATAATGACTGCCTATGACCATAGCCTGGGACTTGGACAGATTAATCTGTAAGCCGTATGACTTAGCCCATTGATTAATATTCTCCAGGTCACAATTCATAGCATTAATCGCCGAGTCAGCGTCAGCCAGCAAGAAGTTCGATAAAGCTGCAAATCGTCTGCGTAAAGATGAAAGTTGGAGGAAATAATCTTAGTAACGGTATTTATGAAGATAGTGAACAGAAGAGGAGAGAGAACGCCACCCTGAGAGCCACAAGCAGTGAGGTCAAACCAATCAGTGAAAGTCTCTTCAAGGTGGACACACTAAGAGCGACCACGAAGATAAGAGTCAAAACAGGATAGTGCAGAAGGAGAAAAGTTAATAGAATGAAGCACTCCAAGAAGTATGTCGAAATTCACTGTATTAAGTGAGAGATTTATTGTTCATAGCCCAGCGGAAGTCCTCAGTGACTTTTGGAAATGCGGTAACAGTGCTGTGACTAGCACGGTAGCTCGATTGGAAAGGTGAGATAAGAGAGTTAGTTGATAGACATCTGGAAATTTGGCCATGAATAATGTGTTCGAGAACTTTAGAAAGAAAAATCAGAATGGAGATGGTCTGAAGTGAGATACAGACGATGGATTGTTTGTTTTGGGAAGTGATATTATGTGTGCCTGTTTCCAAGCTGTAGGAAATCTGCCAGAGAATAAGGAATAATTAGCAATGTGGGTGACAATGCGGAGCAGTTGTGGGAGAATAGGGATTATCATTTTCGAACACAGCTTGCTAGCAGCTAGCTCATGGTCTACGGCAGGGGAAGAGAAAGCGAGAAGAGATTTTTTAACATCGTCTTCAGAGACAGAACTAAGATAAAAGATGGACATTTCTTAATGGAAATACGGAGAGCTGAAGCAAAGTAGAAGTTTTCACATTAGATTCCAGAGAGACAGGAGGAAGAGAAAAGTGCCTATTGAGAGCAGACAAGTCCATATCTACACAAGTGGTACTGAGAGATTTGACGATACCAACTGACTTTGGAGACTTCCAGACATCAACGGACTTGCGATCAACAAGATATTCGTGAAAATAGCGTCTTTTAGCATCTTGACACAGACGATTGCAGCTGTTACTCAGAGCTTTGAAATAAAATAAAATTTCCGACGCGGAGCATGTTTGTCATATAGACTCAACAGCCGGGAATTGAAGCAGTTAACTTTTTCGTCGATAGCTTTCGGTAACCGAAGTCCAGTCGATATCACCTGCATCACGCGCTAATGCAACCAGATCTAATCCATTATAATTACAAAGAAAACAGTGGCGAGGTTTTCGTTTAGGAGGTCGAATGTGATAAGATAAATAGATGTATGATGGTCATAATAAGAAAAGGTTGCTGTGAGCAGCCCAAACTCAGCAACTTTGTGTGGCGAAGATACAATCATTCGGTCTAAAAGAGAAGACGTGCAATTAGGAAAGTTATTGGTCGCAGAAGGAGGAAGAATTTTGAGATTAAAAGAAGATAAAAGAGAACGAAGTTTCAGAGAACGAATTTTATCTGAACAAACAATATATAAATAAGTAAACAATGATTAAAATCAGCCATTAAAATAGAATGCTCTTACGATGGCCAAATATTATTAAGAGAAGATTCTAAGGAGTCAAAATAGTTAATATGTAGATTGGGGGAGTACTTGCGGTATGCAAGTAATACTTAGGAATGATTTAATTTTATCTCCAGGAACTAGAATTCAGCCGACCCACAGTACTGATATAGAGGTATGCGGAACCTCCATTGAAAAGGGAGGATCCTCCGACCAGACGGTTGTTGTGTCCGGTGGGCAATTGCCCAATAGTTGATATTCGGACTGTAGTTCAAATCGCACGGAGAACTTTGCTTGCGCGATACAGGATTTCGTTGGTAGTTCGTCGCTGCCAGGATAGATGGCGTTGCGGTTGTTTTTTTGCCGTACAAATTTCGTTTTTTGTTTTTCAGGTGGCGGCATTTATGCCGCTACACTGAAATGGAGACGCACTAACAATTTTATGAGGTATATCAGCACGTATTTACATGGCAACGCCATCACCACCCTTGCCAGTCCTGTCATTTTTAACCAGAACATAGCCAGGAAGTGCATAGTGCGTAGAAAGGAGAGAAGGCTAAAGAAGATTTTCTGAAATGACAAGTGCATCAAGATGAGTACTGCTGAAGGATGCCAGAAGATCGGAGTAGTGACCAGGAACACTCTGAGGATTAATATGGGCTATGCAAATTTTTAGGATAGTTGGAAAAAAGAGTGGAGATGTTGTCATGCAAAGTATGAAGCGGAGTCTCAATTTCCGCACTAACAAACTGCAAATCGATGAAGAACAAGAGAAAAAACTGTCATTTAAGACGACTGGTTCATCCATAGATATGTAAATACGTAAGTAAAATAAATATATATGCTAAAATAATTAAAAACTATACAAACAAATTGAAAAATGAATACAAACGGCTGATTGGTTTGATACAACCACCCCAACTCACTGGTATATTGGAAGATATCATTTACCAAACAAACAATACAAACAATAGGATTAAAGTAATATGACAGCGTAAAATGAAATCCATAAGTATGCTCGAAATAAGTATCTCGATTTTTTTTTATAAATAACTCTAATAGGTTTTAAAAGACACTTAACAGTTTAGAACAGCTGCACTACTACAACTACTTTGGATGTTAATTGATGAACTAGTATTTTCTCATACGTTACTGAACTATATTTGGGAGGCAATATTTCAATCATTCGCCTGCTTAATATTCACGAATAAACGGTTTTAAGATAGAGGCTCTAGACAAGAGCCATTCTGACAGCGGTAGCGTGGCAAAGGCGATTGTCAAAACGTTAAAATGTATGACATTTACAAACGCCGTCGTAAAGTCACGTGATCAATCCCGTATAGCCTTATATTCAGCTAGGACTGGTCGTGGTTATGTCTCAGCTGCCACGGTTTATTTTAACTATTTGTTCCTTGAATTGTTGCTTTTTTTTTACTTCGGACGCTTTATCGTGCAAGTCTTATTATATTGATTTAAAAAAGTGTTTGTACAGTTTCTTGCACGTTCTTCTCCATAGACATCTACGCTTTGGAACGTGTAATTAGCTTCATCTCTTTAGACAGACCGACCTTGACTATTCAAAAGTGCCTGTAATGGTTTCATTGAAATAAATGCTTTGAGTATGAGTTGAGTTTGAGTATATTTTGGCATTACGACAATCGCATTTGCTGCTAGAATGACACCTTTTCTAGAGTGTCGAGTAGATACAGAGAGTTATTACCGACGCGGCGACGTATTCCAATGGAAATAGTGACTATACGAGACTGTAACCAAAAGGAATCTAAACTAATCAGGCCTGCGAAAAAATAAAAGTTTTTTTCTTAAACTATTAATATTCGTTGTGATTGTCTTAAAACTCATATAAAATAGCAATCATATGATATTGTCAGGAGGATCTCCTTGGCTGCAGGTTTCTGGTAGACAAGGTATCTCTTTGGAAGCGTCTGGCAAAAGTAAAAGAGAATTTGAATTAAGAATATGAAAATATGTTTTGGTTTTCTAATGGGACTCTGTTATCAGCGCTCGTTTAAGGCAGACGCCAAATATATTATGAAGTTTAAACTTCAATTATAGTTATATTTAAAATAATTATATTATGTAGCACTAGCGTGAGTTCGCTACTGTTACAAATGGTGGAGGCCCGGTTTTCGAAACCCGCGTGTGCAAGACGTGACATTGCATAAAAGAACCCCCATGTACTAAAAGCATCCCGAAGAAGTGCGAGATTTTGGTGGTCAGGTGATATCGACGCCTCGAAAATAAAATGCTAAATGTTTTTATTAAATGTTATTATGAGAAAAGATTTTTTATGAAACCGTGAAATGTTTAGACCGAGTTTTCTTTGAAGAATTTTTATCAGAATTCAGGCTCATCGCCACCGGCGGTGAATGGCGGGAGATCGATTACGCGCTCATATTAGGCGGATTTAAACAAAGCGCAGCCAGAAATTTTATATGCATACCATGATGGTATTGATTTTGATGTGTTGTGTGATAAAATTAGAAAAGAATTCCCGTGCAAATGCATGTCATGTAAACAACGTGCATTAAAGGCATCTTGTTGATATAACGACCACCGTTGTAGTCGAAAAATGCGAACGGCAAGAATTTGTGAAGGTTGAGAATAACACTGATTTATATTCTAGCGTGATGACGACCGTCTCACAAATTGATGTTGATGACCAATACCTTGATGACCACGATGACAATGATGAAGTTGTGGAGAGAGGAGCCTAATCTAAGATGAGACGAACCAGAACGTTACGAATGTAGATACGGAAGGGGGTTTGTCCTTTATAAATACTTAATTGTGATCTGATTTCAGAAAAGCCACCTTTGGGATGGCTCAGCTAAATACCAACTTGCCGCGCTTGACTCGGTGGAATGCAGAGGTAAAAGGCTCATTGGCGACGTAAGACTGGTGGATGCCAAGCTTCACAGCTTGGCTCATCGCCGCAAGGTTGCCTGCTTGTCGTTCTTCTACAGATTGTACTTCGGGGAGAGTGTCCAGGAACTCCACGACCTCATCCCACCGGCCCCCTTCTACCACCAGACATCTAGACGCACTGCAAGTTACCATCCCTACCTTGTTGCTATTCCACCAATTCGCACTAAACGTTTTCAAACGTCTTTTATAATGCGCACAGCAAAGGAGTGGAACCACTCTGCCTGCGTCTGTGTTTCCGAATGCATACAACCCTAATCTCTTCAAAATTAGAGTGAACAGGCTTCTTCTGGGTAAGCTCGCTCCATCGTCGACTTTGTCTCTGTCATCTATGACCTAAACTAGAGTCAAGAGCAAACCCATATTAAATAAATAAATAATAAATAAGCAAGCTGTATTGTTGTCAGAACCGGAGCGTGTTTCAAATCACGGATCTAATGAGGATGTTATCGAAACGGACCACATTTTGGAGGAAAATGGTGTTCCAGAAATTGACACGTGGAAAGACGAACCGAAGGAGATGGTCCCAATCGAAATTCAAGTTCCAATGTCGGCCGATAGTTTTAATAATAAAGTAAAGAAAGATTTGGCTGTGGAGGCAAGGTGCAAAATAATAAATAATGTTAGGGGCTTTATTTTATTTGTTAGGGAAAACCCAAAGATTTTTATAAAGTGTAACATATATAATATATGTTATACTTAGTATAACATATCCACATAGGTTCAAATCTATGAAATATGATAAGAAACGTTCTCTTCTGGCCCGAAATAAAGTGTATAAAATAAAGGCAAGAAGAAACATAAATAATTTCATACACGATTATACGCATTAATTAAAGTCAAATACATCAAATCATACAAAAAATTCCATAAATGATTTGATAGAACAATCTCTTGTACTTTAAAGTAAATTTTGAAAATGGTTAAGAAAGAAATTCCAAACACTTTTATACATATAATTATAAAGTCAGGAAACGTTTCATTTGGAAAATTTTGTAACTGTCGAGTCATTTTCTTTTATACAGTCTATATTGATATTATATTAGACATATTATGTTAGATAGTTTAGGGAGAGTAGCAGGACATGAGTGCAAACTTGAGGATCAAACAGTTAGATTCAGGAACAATTTTTTTAGTAGATTTCATGGAGTTGTCATAATTTGAAAGATAAAATATGTCAAATTGTGCCAAAATAAATATAACGAGCACAGATAAGACAGAATTCATGTATGGAAGTAAAGTTACAGATTACTAATTGGTTACCGGTAAAGCAAAGGATAGGTAGAAATATAAAACAATGTAGGTTGTATATATAGCCTTATAGAATAGTTCTTGATAGTTTCGGATGAATAGATGTTGTTCATGTAAATAGGTTCCATATTAGAAAGGCTGAATTATCGTTTTTAGAAAATAAAATGCGATTTCGAAATAAATGTTAATTGTATTGTCATCGAATTCACGTAAACAAAACCATTATTTTAGTATTATTTATAAAAAAGTTTATTAATTAGTTTATTTGTTTCATGTGAATATTGAAAATGGACTTGTACGTGCGTGAGGGACGCAGCCGGGCGAGGAAGAGAAGATTCAAAGATGAAGACAGAGTGTTATGGTCAGATCGGCTGAATTTACTCCAGTTTTGAAAAATATAAGTAAAGTAAAGTTTTAGGGAACTATGGCCCATCCTGAAGAGACCTGGGAGTAAGAGGGCGCAATGGAGGTTGATACCAACTCAACTCATGGGACATAGCCTTTCGCAGAGGGTGACTGGCCATTGGTTCAACTGATATTGGAGACCCACAGTTCTTAGTTGATGTCAGTTAATTTATCTTTTTGATTTTCTTTGTTATATGCGGATCGCTGGAGTAGGTTCAAGAGGTATATTTTATATTATTATGACCATCTTTTTCTCTGACTCAATTGCGTCCGAGAGATTTAATGTTATAATATTATAAATTACATATATAAATCCCATCTGGATGAATGTCAATTGTCACATTGTTTGTTAAAGTAACCACGATGTGCCGGAGCTTTTCTAGTGGTTTTTCCCCGGCAGGGCTTTGGCATGACTGCGTTATTGAGGAGCGCAAGTGGCGCATAGTAATTTTTAGTACGATAATTATTTATCGCAGGTCATGGCAAAAGCTGCTTCTATAGAAGCATACGCACCCTTGTTCGTACACATCTGTTTATAGGTAAGGACGTCTTATAAGGTAGCTAGCCTAGCTTACCCAAGACTGGTGTCAGATTTTCTGGCTCCTGACAATCCGTAACGACTGCCGATCTACAAATGGCAGCCGTGACGTTGGTCTCGGCTGTCATTTGTAGATCGGCAAAAACACGTTGGGGTTAACGTGTTTTTCTATGCACTGAGAAGTCTTGGTATGTTAAGATGGTCAGTCATCCACATACCGATCTCCGCAGGCTTTGCTAAACTTTGAAGATCAAACCGTGAGGCTGTTATGATTCAGCCACGAGCTCCTCTAAATCTAAACTAATAATATGGAGAGATATCGATCAATACGTTTGAGGTAAAGTAGCTGGATCAAGGGCTTGATTCAAGCGGTTCGATACAAGGCACAGATTGTTACGAGTTCCTCTCTCTGGAGCCGTGCAAGATTACTTCGGAGACAGTGCGTATTTCTCTTCCATGTCCGTAAAGGTCAAATTCCAGGAGCAATGTTTCGTGATTTACGCAATCAAAGGCCTTTGACAGGTCGCAAAAGATACCTATGGCATCTTATACCTCTTCGCACGCATTAAAGATGTGCTTTAGGAAGGTGACACCAGCGTCAGTTGTACCCTCTGGTAAAACCATATTATCTATCATGCAAGATGTTATTCGTTTTAAAATGATAAAGCATTTGATTAAGCAATAAGTGACAATGATTAAGTACTTTACTATTGATTTTTGTGTTCGAAACATAGTAAAATAAAAAACACAACACAAAAACCGAACACTATCCGACCCCGGGTTCGAAACTCAGGTAGTGACTGACTGCCCGTAAGTATAAAATTTAAACAACAAGAAAAATATATGTATGCGGTATATATCTTTAAATAAATCCATCCTAAAATGAGAGATCAATAAAAAAACCGGCTATGTGCGAATCGGACTCTCACACGAAGGGTTCCGTACCATAAACCGAAAAAAAAACACGTTTGTGATACAGCCCGCTGACAGACAGACGGACGGACTGACAGCTGGGAGCCCACACGAATCAAGCTACTCACAATAACCGAACATATTTAAAATACGTCATAATAAGCAACATGTCAATAAGCAAAGTCATGATAAAAATAATAATTCCATATTCTGCAATAGAACTGCACCAACCGGGTATTGTCCTTGGGTATACTTTCATAGTACATACAGGGATAATCGTCGGTTGGTGCCCCATTCCATTTGAAATATCTAACGGGGCCTCTGCGAGTTGGTTTCGGCCAAAATGAATCGAGTCACAATTGTCCCAATAGTAATATCAACAACAGGTGTTATTCCAAAATAAATATTCAACAGTTTTAATGTTCACAATTTGTCGAATTACATATACTTAACACTACAAAAAGCCGCCATTTTAAATACTTGCCGAATAGTTAGAAAACTTTTACAACTGGATTTAGATAACAATTTCACCGCAGTGCAAAGTAATTTACCATCACAAAATACACTTCTGGACACATCTATTGGCCCACCTTAGAGTTTAAGTTTCGATGGCCCCTACCGAAATATGATTGCTAGATTGAACAAAAACTGTTGATGCAGTTTTAAACCTGATACATTTTACCATCTTTTTCGATCGTATTGTTTTAAGTTTGAATTCAGAATACCATACGACATGGAGCTACGCCTAACAAGTCGGATATGCGCCTCGTTAAAGGCAATTGATTTTTGAATAAAAAACATGTTTTATCAAATAAAGGTTTAATTTAATAACGCGTGTTGCCTCCATGGGCATCTACCACAGCTCTCATACGATTAGGCATAGAGTTTATCAACCGCTCTATGCAATTTTGAGGGATCATCTCCCATTCCTCTACTATGGCAGTTTTCAACTCCTGCATCGTCTGGGCAACTGGCTGACGAGCCCTAACACGTCTTTTAAGCTCGTCCCACTTGTGCTCAATGGGGTTCATGTCTGGTCTTCTGGCTGGCCAGTCTATAACTGTGATGTTCACATCCCGAAGATATTCCCTGACGATGCCGGCCGCATGGGCTCTTGCATTATCATGCATAAAAAGGAAATTTGGGCCCACATAGTCCGCGTATGGTATCACGTGAGGTTCTAAGCACTCACGAATGTACCTTTCAGCATTTAATGTTGGCAGCCGTGGTCCTGTAACAACCTCAAGTTGAGTTTTGCCGCTCGCGGATATACCGCCCCAGACAGTCCATGAGCCACCGCCATAAGCAACCCTCTCTTCAAAGCAGCATTGTGCGAAACGCTCTCCCTTACGTCGGTAGACCTTCTTCCTTCCATCATTGCCATGTAACACAATTTTAGACTCATCAGAAAAGAGTACACGGCTCCAATCTTGCTGTGTCCAATTTAAATGACTGCGTGCGAAATGAAGGCGCGCTGTTCGGTGGGCTCGCGTTAGTTTGGGCCCATTAGCTGGCTTGTGTGGTACCATATCGCGTTCTTTTAACCTTCTCCGAACAGTTCGAGCGCTCACAGATACTCCGTGGAAGTCGCGAAGTTGGTTTTGTATCTCAATGGAGGTAAGGTGACGATTTCTCAAGCTGGTCGTCACGATGAATCGATCCTGCCTTTCAGTTGTGACCCGAGATCGTGGCCTTCCTTGGCGACGAACAAAGCCGCCAGTCTCTAGGTACCTCCGATAAACATTTCGGACCGCAGATCGACTTAAATTAAGTTGAGCACTCACGTTTCTTTGGCTGTGTCCGGCCTGAATAAGTGCCACAGCTTGGGCGGCGACTTCAGGTGAAGTATCCATAGATTATTGATAGAACCTCACCTTAATGTTAAGAATAAATAATGTTTGTTGCAAAACCAAAGATATCAATCACTTTTTCAAGAATTAAATCCAAGTAAACCAATAAAACCAAGTTTTCTTAGTATTCGATTGTTTGATATCAACAAACAGGCTACAAATTGTCTTTTGTTTCTTTAAATTCTGTGTTCGAAATTCAAAAAAAGACTATTGAATGAAATTGTGAATGTGCCAGGTTCAAAACTGCATAAAAACTTTTTGCTCGACCTAATATAAAATTTTAGCTAGGACCAAACGAAACTGAAAATACAAGGTGGGCCAATAGATGTGTCCAGAAGTGTAATAACTAGGATCTCACCTTATGTATGTGGCACCTTATGTGTGTTGGTAATTATGTCGTTTTGTGGCATTAAATACTTTTTTTTTTGTTCTTCACCTTGGATCAAACCCGTGAGATTCTAGCAAATACCAGGTACCTGAGAAAAATAAATAAAAAAACGAGAATAATAATAATTTATAGTTTATTTCGTAAACAACAGGTTTTACAAGTATTTTGTGGAGGCCTTCTTTTAACCCTAGCTTACCTTAATTTCGAGTACCATTATCACTAACCATTCGTAAATTTACGACAGATTAAAACACCAACATTTATTTAATCAACTTTATTTATGACACAAAACGAACTTAATTAGCAGTCTTAGTTTCCTCCTAATCAAATAACATAAGCTGTTTTAGAAATATTCTACATAGAAAAATGATTGCACATAGAAACAATATGCTCCCTGCAAATCGGTATTTTGCAGCCCTTGCAGAAGTTAGTAGTCATACGACGTGTTTTTGCAGGACAGTAGCTGCAAGTTTTGCGAGTTCTAGGAACGTCTTGTCTAGAACCTTCCTGAGGGTCAACAATTTTCAAGATCTCCGCTATGATGTGCTTCAAATTTCGTTACATAATATTTATTTATTTATTAACACTTTACGCACACAAATGTCCAGAGGCGGACTTAATGCCATAGGCATTCTGTACCAGTCAACCTTTGGGTGATGCAGAGAATGGTGGTAGGTGCAACATGGTGAATGAAAAACGATTGATTTTTAATTAATACATACAAACATTTAAATACATAAAACGAATATATAAACTAAACATACAATATAAATATGTAATAAATACTCAAATTAACAAGATAAATAGGTACACGAAATACTTAAACAATTATAAAAAATAGGTAATTGGAAAACATTAGCGATGTGATGATACTACTGCCAACTTCTTACGAATATGTTCGCGAACTTTGACTTTGAAGGCTAATCGGTTGGTGACCATCCTGATTTCCTACCGACCGAGCCTGAATTACCGTCTGATCTCTCTTGCAGCCAAGGCTTCATCAGTTCGTCTACCATTTCAAACGCAAAAGACATTCTTTTCATTGGTTTTTTTTTTTTTTTTAATTTCGGATCGCATTGGAGACGTGGATAACATAAGCGTTCATTATCGACGGATTTAGGATGTCGTAGAACAAGTACAGCGGCCATCGATTTGAATCGAATTTTAATTTTGCAAATTAGTTATATTGGATACTGCTTCTTCTTCTGCCAGTGGCTTCGCCCGCGTGAATGTTGGAAATTATCCCAAGGGAACAATACTGTAGAGATAAAATCCAGACTTTCGCAATTAATAATAATATAATAAAATAATATCTTGGGACAACTCACACACGGTTATCCGATCCCAAACTAGGCAGAGCCTGTACTATGGCAACCAGACAACTGATAAACATACTTATATATTTCTAAATACATACATATTATAGAGAAATTACACCCAGACACAGAACAAATGAATGAATTATAATGGTAGTAAGAGTAATTTATTCGTAAGAAAAGAAAGTACGTACAAATAACTGGTCAAATAATTGATATAGCTAGGCAACAACTAACCAAAACTCCACATCAACAAACGTGAGCCAGCGTAACAAACGTAGGAATCAGGTCGCTTGAAGCCACATTCAAGTAGAGTGACATTTCAAATTTCACTGTTCTAAGAATGCTCGTTAGAAAAATAAGTGAGTGTCAGTTTATTACGTGATGGTTATAACCATCACGTCATACCAATACGCGCCAGAATTAATGCCGGGTACATAACGAAATTAGTTACTACTAGCGCCATCTAGTATCGAGTAGAAGAACTAGTACAGTCAAGTACCTTCTAGACTTTTATATATGCTATAACATTCTACAGTTCTCGATATCTGGTTAGTCGGCATAGGTAGTTAAGAGTACTTTGCAGATGCTTCTAGAGTAGAAGGTTTTGGAATTAATTGACCTATATAAGGACCGCGTAGCCCGCGACCGAGTCAGTATTGGATTTGTGATACAAATGAATACTTCGGAAGCGATCTTCAAGTGCGATTAAAGTGATCAGTAGTGAAGTTGTGTTTTATGATTAGTGAGTTTAAAGTTGTCGGCTGTTTATTGCTTTTATTGTCACGAACCCCAAGCTCGTAACAGTACTATCATACTTTGTATTATAATTTATAATACAAAGTAAACTTTTAATTATTTCAAGCCTATAGGTACTGTATGTACCTACGTACATACTTAGAATTATTTTATTTTATTCAAGCGGGGATTTCTAACTGAGCGATGAGTGTGATCCTGAAACATGGACGTAATTTAAGTAAAATATTTTATGTATATTTTACAAAATATGGAATAATAGTTACTTAAACTGCGGTAGTATTATAAACATTATTCCCTCTTATAAAATGGATTGGCCACACGTATCCGACTGTCTGATCCGATTCGGGTTACCAGATACTGGATGTTATAAAACCGTAAAAAAATAAAAAATCACAAAATCCGTTGCTCACATTTGAAAGACTTCGCCATCATAGAAAATATGTCATAATTCCTATAATTAGACATACTTGTATGAATAGAACAGTATAGAATAGAATACTCTTTATTATGTACACCATATAAGTTACAGAAAATATAGATCATCCACATCTGGCCTCAGAAAGAGACAGAGGTCAGATTGTCTCTCGATCTTTTACACACACTAGATTTTTCGTACGTGGCAGCCCTGATCCGGCTATCGGAAGAGAAACCGGAGCGTCCGTTCCAGTCCTTACGTCAATCTGCCCAGCCTTTTCTCAACCAAGTTCGGGTCCGCATCCAGTCTAACCAGATGCACCTGTGGCTTACATTGAGCGACTATCTATCGGACATCCACGACCTAGTAACTAGGTAACACGAGACCCCTTGTTAAGACTGATGTCAGATTTTATGGCTTCTGACTATCGTAACTACTATTAAAGACCTACAAATGACAGCCGCACTTTTCAAGGCGCGGATCTATCCACAGGCTGTCTTAGACAAACGTAATTTAACCTTGAAGATCTCCCTGTCCGGCTGTTATAACTTAGGAATGAGCTCCAGGTGCTAAACGTTTTAAAGCTATCATGGTTTCATAGTTTAAATTTAGTTTTACGTGTTATCATTGTTGTATTGTTCTCTTGGTAAGAATACTTTGCATACTAATGCTAGTTCTTCTAACTCAACAGGCAGATTGTGTTGCTGGGGAGTTTCTTGTGCCACTTCTTCTTCCCAGCTAAAACACTAGGAGTGGTGACGGACGAGCGTTTTGGGGGACTGTCTTTATGTAGAACTTTGACATTCCAAAAGTGCTGGTAGTGATGATTTGGATTTTCAGTGTGACAGATAGACTTAGTTATAGGTGCTAAACGAATAAAACGGCTCCATTGGTAATTGGATCCCGGAGTTCGGAAGTTAGTGGGATGAAAACCCCATGCCTCGGTAAGCACTTAACGCTTTCTCTAGTCATATCCAGATTCTGCAAATAAATTAATCAGAAAAAAAAAATGTGTTAAGATCGCCTTTGTTTATAGACTGGCCCATAATATTTTGTATCTGTATTTTATGCATGCGATAAAGAATAAGAATCTGAATTAAGGAGGTGTACATAAATACTATGACTAAAGTACAAAATCATCTACAAAGTTTGCATCCGAAATGCATGAAGTCGAGATCGCTGAAAAACTTATTATACCGATATGAAATCGGATTGCGGACAGAACAGTGCACAAACACCGTAAAATTTCTGGCTTATTTATTTTCCTTGTATTTAATTTAGTTAGACAGACGCTCCTGAGTTGTCTGGTCATTCAAGTGTAACACAGTCCGTGTAGAACTCATATTGTCATTACCGTGTCTCAAAATGAGAAAATGGGCAAAGATACCAATAATGGAATATATTATGTGTCACACTGATCGTTTTAAGAGAGCCAGCAGCGAGCCTTGTCCACCAATCGATTTTCGACGTTTGGCAATCGATCAGAATGATACACGTTCTGTTTACATCAATGAAGTAACACAGGATCAAGAGGAACAGCTTCTAATATCCTCAGTCTTCGACTGGTGTGTGGTTGTGCTGTCTCTAGCAGTGCTCATTTACGGAATAACGTCATGGTGCCTCATAAAAGAGTTCCGACACTTCAGAAACTATGTGTATTTAAACGTTGTACTAGCCAGTGTGTGCCGGTTGATAAATTGTTCTATCATTTACCGTGTTTTCGGATACTCAACAGACGGTGGACCTGTTCCTGATCCAATTGACTTTTTTCTCAAATACTTTACGTCAGTTCAAAGCTACTGGTTGTTGGTGATATGTTGTATTCTTTATGTTGATATTGTGAAAGTTTTTAATGGAGATATTCAAAGGAGGTTTCTGAAGAGTACTGTCTTTGCTTGGGGAGTGCCTTCGGTGACAACTGTTATTTGTAAGTTCGTGTTGCCTCTGTTATTATCGGATGACATGTATTTTTATCCCCAAATTGTAATTTTAAATCTGCCTTTATTTGTGAATTTGATTATTTACATGAAGTTTATACATTCTCTGTTCTGTTGTTGGTATGGGAGTTCAGAAAATTTGAGTACAGGTACCAACTGTTGGCGTCGCTTCTACATAGCTACGTTGATATTTCTTTTTAGCGATATTGCCATGTTGTTCACTGTTTTATTGACCAAACCATTGAAACTTTCTTTGATTACAAAATCAGTTTTATCAGACATACAAATAATAGCAATGGATTTGTTCGTTCCTTTAATAAGATGTAATCGGGATTTATGGAAAGCTTATCGTGCAAAGAGATTGAAAAGTATTATTTTTTAACTGTATAACTTCTTCATTCTTCAAGGTTAAGCAACTGGTGCTTTGGAAAGAACGTTAAATAGTTATTCCCGGCTGTCAATTGTAGATTCTAGACAGTCGTTACGGGTAGTCAGAAGCCAAGAAATCTGCCAGCACTCTTGCCAATGGGTATCGTATTACCCAGTTCCTGGGTTGTGGCGATCAGATAGGCAGTCACTGTATGTAAAATACTGGTACACAGCTGCAGCTGTAAGACTGGAAGCCGATCCCAACATAATTGGGAAGATGCTGACAAATTGATTTTATTATTCAAAATGTGTTACATAATATAACATTTATGTACATATATGAATTAAATGCAGGAAAATCCTACACCGTAGCTAATGAGACGCTTTTAGGAATAAATATGTGTCATGAACGGGGTTCTCAATATTAATATGGTAATTAATCGGAGGTTTTTTTTAATTGAAGCACTATGCATACAATATACGTCATATATAAGTCTGTAAATGACGCACCTTGCTAAGTTATTTGAATTAAATGTTTCACCTCGGAGAGAAGTGTTTTTTTTGCAAACATGGTACTTTTGTTTCATTTTAAACTAATGTAAGAAATAGGATACTGATTATTTTTAGGGTTTCGTACCACGAAAGGAAAGAACGTAACCCATACAAGTTACGGAACCCTTACAGTAGCCAGTGAAATAAACGGACTTAGTATGAGCATGGGATGAGGATTGAATAGATGGATAGAAATATAGCTAAAACATTATTTTGGTACAACGAGACACAACACAGAAGCACAGTTTATTATAAGAACTAAATGAAGAAATAAAAACTAGTAAATATGTACATAAAAACTCATTGAAAAGAAAGAAGTTTACACTTAATCACAAATAGAGAGATAAATGATATTTGTTTTGTAAGTAAGTTAAACATAACACTTATACACGTGAATCTTTTTGGGTAAACTAGATCAGGCCGGTGTTTCCTAGCTGACTACCCTAAGAAGAAACACCGAAACAAACTCAGAGGTCAAAGTCTCTTTTAATCGTACCTACATATAAGAACCATGTAGGTTAATGATAAATGTTAATGGATGGACAGGAAAAAGAAGAACAAAGGAATATGAATGGATTTGTGTGAGGAGTATTAGATACTCCTCATTACCACCTCCTATTACGAGAGATAGAGAACTGACGGATAGCGTGACAGTTGACAGGAGAGAATAGAGCTTGATGCGCTGATTCCAGGAAACATACCTACTACTCCACGACCTCATCCCACCAGCCCCCGAGAATTTCAATCAAACTGGCAGATTTAAGTTTCGTTAGAGTCAACTCTGGGCACACCACAATTGCGGCGGTAAGGCCCCTCTTTGGGAAGTGGCTGGAGAGGTGCCATGGCGTTCTCATCTTCCGCTTGACGCAGGTACTCACCGGACACGGCTGTTTCGGGAAGTACCTGTTTCGGATTCAGCGGGGGGACACGCCCGGGTGTCAGCACTGTGAGAATCGCCCGGAGGACACGGCAGAGCATACGGTGGAGGTGATTAAGGCGATGATTAAGGTGATGATTAAGGCGATCGGCGGCGGCGACCTCCGTCCGGCCTTGGTTAAATCCAAGGTCGATGGCCCGGGTCGATGGCGCGTTGTGTTTCGCGCGCGCCTCAAAGAGATGTCAGCATAGGAGACGGGGCTCGCTAGGGCCAGAGCCTGCCAGGGTTGCGGAATTTTTTCGAAAGAGTCACCGCGGCCCTGGAACGCAAAGGGCTTTAGAAGGAACACGGATGGGTTTTAGTCAGTGAGAGTCTGACTCGCCCTTCCGCTCCACCCAGAGTGGAGAAAAGTCAATTGATGATTCCCTATCCTCAAAAATAAAGGCTTTACAAGCTTTCGGGTTTTCGACCATCTTATAACATTTATTTTGTTACAAAGGTTGTAAACCAAAAGCAGTAACTACAAAAATATTACAGATGAAATCGTTTCAAACAAATTTTTGTGTGTTTTGTTGAATCAAAAATATATTGCAATTGTTTAAATTGTTCGTTGAAGTTGCTGTTAATATTGTTTTCGACTTTCCCTTTAGTTTTCAACATACAGGTATCCATTTAAGAGATGTTTATTGCATCTCATTTCTTATTTCCAATGTATTTTAACTGGCTCATAATAATCTAATTAATAATAATATAATATAATATATCCTGGGACAACTCACACACGGTCATCCGATCCCAAACTAGGCAGAGCCTGTGCTATGGCAACCAGACAACTGATAAACATACTTATATATTTCTAAATACATACATATTATACACAAATTACACCCAGACACAGAACAAATGATCATGCTCATCACACAAAGATTTGTCCTGGGTGGGAATCGAACCCACGACCTCCGGTTTAGCAGTCAGGGTCACTAACCACTCGACCAACAGGCCAGTCAAAGTTAATTGGCTCATATAAAGTTGAAAGTAGCGCCCTCTAGTGGTAAACTGCAAAATCACCTGAATATTTAGTACCTACAGGATGGTTAGTATGTAGTTTAGTACAGGTGGTAGTTTTATTGCTACACTTCAAATATCTGTTAGACTTGGAATCGTTCATTGATCCTGATAACGTTCCGCTATTCGTCGCTAGATGGCGTTTTACATATATCTCAAAATTCTTGGCACTTTATCAATAATTCACTAGTCAACACTAAAAAATTGGTAATGTCTTGTTTTCCATAATATAATTTGTACTATTATTGTTTTCCATAATCGTCCCCCGTCATAATATTTACTTGCACTATTATTATTTACTAGCTGTCACCCGCGGCTCCGCCCGCGTTAATGTCGAAAGCTATCCCATGGGAACATACTCCCGGGATGAAAAGTAGCCAATGTGTTATTCCAGACTTTATTCTACCTCTGTGCCCAATTTAATCAAAATCCATTCAGTTGTAGTTTTTGCGTGATAGAGTAGGTAACAAACATCCATCCATCCATACTTACAAACTTTCGCGTTTATAATATTAGTAGGATACTAATAACGCTTGCCATATCACCGTATTAGTCATAACTTTTATTTGCCATAAAATAAGTTTCCATAATAACATGTGTTCATCATTAGTTTCTCTTAGTCACATTACATAATCGATACTTGACATAAGCAACATTTAATATAATTTAGAAACTATAATTTAGTTTTGTACAAAACATAATGTAATTTAGGCATATGATCTGTAATCAAATGATTTATTACAGCAAACAATCTTGAGACAATAAACAGTTTGTCAAATTCGAATCGGCTAGATTAGGTTTGAACTGTGACCAGAGGGTAATGGCCGTCAGAGTCATCAGGGGATATCGCACGATCTTCTACGAGGCGGCTTGCGCACTGGCCGGATCTCCGACGTGGGACCTGGAGGCGAAAGTGCTCGCGTCACTACACAGGTGGCGCGAGGGCGCGCGGGCGCGCGACGAGCGACTGACGCAGCGACACTTGGAGTTGCGTTGGTCGCAGCTGCGCGGGGTCCTGGTGGCGGAATGGCGGGACAGGCTCTAGAGCCCTTCCGCCGGCCTCATTACCATCGAGGCCATCCGGCCAGTGCTCGACCTCTGGCTCGGGAGAAGGCACGGCTCCCTGTCGTTTCGTGCGACGCAGGTCCTCTCGGGGCATGGCTGCTTCGGGAGGTTCCTGTGTCGCATAGGAAGGGAGCCGGACGCTCGATGTCACCACTGCGTCGACTGTCGGGAGGACACGGCGCGGCATACGCTGGCAGAGTGTGCCGCTTGGGAGGAGCCGCGCCGTGCTCTCATCTCTGTGGTAGGCGGTGACCTCTCGCTGCCGGCCGTAGTTCATGCTATGGTCGGCGGTGAGGAGTCCTGGGACGCGGTGGTCTCCTTCTGCGAGACAGTTATCGCTGCGGAAAGGGAGAGGGAAATCTCAACCGCTCTCCCAGCCCGAAGCAGGCGCATCGGGCGTCGGAGGAGGGCATACGCTGCCCTCTTCCGGCCACCCTAACTGGGTCCAGGGGCGGCGGACTTGGGGATGTCCGACGCTTATTTCTAATTAAATTATGGCAAATACATTATGGCATATAAAATTATTGCATTTTAAATTATGACAAACATTAGTAAATCCAACAGTATTTAGATCGTAGTAGTTTTTTTCACGATGTTAGACTAGAACTTGAACTAAAAACCAAATAAAATTTTTAATTTTCTCCGCTTTTAGATGTAATATGCAAATAAAATGTTTGCAGAAATGTGTCATTAGGCATCCTGATTACTAAATAATATAAATCAAATCAGATATTTTTTTAGGTTATCGCGTTATTTTAGTTGCTTATTATCAAATATCACGTGTGTGTATAAAAAATCCGAATTTTATTTTAAATTTGGATTCTTAATACACTCGCGTGCGTTTTGAGCATAAAATTTGTTACTTAGGTACGAATTTTAGTCCAAATCAAAGTCTTCCCGATTTGGCTTTAAAGGTTTATAAAGGTTTAAGAGTTTTTTTTAAAGGTTTTTTTATAAAGTGGTTTGAAGTGTCTTACTTCAAACCACTTTATTTTAATCATGATTTCTATCTCCTGATTCCCAGTGTAAAAGAAGTGCCAGTCAGTCCAAAAAACTGTGCTTTTCATCAATGAGGATCAGGGTATAGAATAGAATATGAATTTTGCGTAAAATATGGTACATAATGCTTTTAAGTTAAAATCGATCCACATATTTTGCTGACTCTTTTTCAGAATTAAAAAAAAAAAAATTACAACTACTAAAAACAAGGTACAGACATAATTTTTAAAACTATAATTACACTTAATTTTTATGTGAACTTTTGTAGAACAAACGTGATTTTTTCAGGCGCTTAATCTGAAAACTGAGGAGCTCGTGGCTAAATAATGACAGCCGCACGGGTCGATCTTCAAGGTTAAGCAACGCTTGCCGAGGTTGGTCTGTGGATAGGTGACCATCTTAACATACCGAGACTCCTCCGTGCCTCGGAAAGCACGTTAAGCCGTTGGTCCCGGCTGTCATTTGTAGATCTTTGGCAGTCGTTACGGATAGTCAGAAGCCAGATAATCTGACACCAGTCTTACCAAGGAGTACCGTGTTACCCAGTTAATGGGTTGTGGAGGTCTGGTAGGCAGCCGCTCCACGTAAAATACTGGTATTCAGCTGAATCCGGTTTGACTGGAAGCCGACCCCAATTTAGTTGGGAAAAGGCTAGGCAGATGATGGTGGAATCTGAAAACTGAGATGTGATGGAAAACTTTTAATTATGAATATGTTTTGTGTTACAAACAAAGTAAGAACTCAGAATTTCAAAGCTTAAAATTTTTTGATTTTTTGATTTTTTGATTTTTTTACCGGTTATAAAATGGTAAACCATAACACGAATTAGTAAGCTTATTGCGTTCACATCACTGTCTCTAGTGTTCTTAGAGTGCGAAAAACGGTAAAAGTTGCTGTCTTTAGTACTGCAGATTAATTTTAAAATATTTAAGTTACGAAGTTGCCTTGTACTTCGATGCAGGATCTTTGATCACCAGTGTAGTTTATAACTGTCTTTGTCTGGTTCAAAAACACTTTAAAGGTCGTAGCCGACTTATACGACACCGCTCACACAGGAAAAATAATGTTCATTGAAATATGAGCTTCATGGCGTTCTCTGTAGATATACTTTACATTGACAACATAAATTAGCAGATGGCTCGCTGTAAGCGAGTTTACGCCATCGTACCACTCGATAATTGACGTCTCGCTTACCGCATTCTTACCGCACAGTTCAAACGGGCAACACGCGCGGTGCACGCTCGCAGATTAAGGCAGTCTGCTCGCTTGAAGCACGTTGCACGTAGGTGGAAATATACATATGAAGATTTTTTCTTCGTCATCCAGTAAAATTCTTCTTCTGCATTTTTTGCCCAAAATCTCCGTCTTGTGTTGTTTCCCGCGTTATTCTCTTCATCCTCAATGTGCAATAGCAATGATCGCTTACATCGCGAGACATAGCGAAAAAATACGAGTTATTTCAATTGAGACTGATCATGATCACAAACTGTGTCTGTCGCGAAAAGCATAAAAGTGTAATTTTTTACCTATTTACAAAATAAATATAATTAATCATAAACAAACAAACACCATGCACTAGACATTTATACAAAGTTTGCCAGCAGTACCTACTTAAGATCTAACTATAAAATTCTCAAGCATGATGGGGTTAACCCATCCATATCATGCCGCCAAGCTGTGGTGGTTGTGAGCGGCGGTAGTATTTCCCCGGAGTAGCCGGTATTGCTATGTACATATATTTTGAGACGTCCTGGTCAACCAGGTGATTCAAAACGACTGTGATTCACATACTTGTTTGTAATATAATGCTACTTGTAATTCAAATGATTTCACATCGTTTTGCGGCACGTGGACGAGTGGACGCGTGGCGGTATTACTGATCGAAGCGTGCTGAACTGCGTTTGCGACGGTCACTATGGCCGACAACGACACCAGTATAAATGAAAAAAATGCATTCGACACCACGGCATACGCCACAAGTGCATACAACATCAGTACTTATGTCACCAGTGCACCCGAAACCATTTTTCATAATACCAGTCAAAATGATATCAGTGCTTACAATACCAGTGCAAACACCACAAGTGCATACGACTACAGTGTTTTAAACATCAGTACGTATGAAACCAATTTCTTCGACAAACCCTGTGTTCCCAGTGCGTATTATCTCATAGTTTTCGCCTGGATTATTGTTGTGCTCAGTCTAGCTGGGTTCATATACGGAGTGACATCATGGTGCATCATCAAGAAGTTTCGTATTTTCAGGAACTATGTGCTTCTCAACCTAATGATAACTAATATGATACGTTACAGTCTGTTCGTGTATGTCGAGTCAAACTGCTTCCTTAATTATATACATCTAGTTAAAGTTCAGTTTTTTTTGTATCTTTTTGAATTCTGGGCACTTACCTTCAACTGCTGGTTACTAGTGTTGTGCTATATTTTTTATGTTGATTTTGTAAAAGTTTTCAATAATGACATTAGTAGGAGATATCTTAAGAGTAACTTATTTGCTTGGGGTGTACCTTTTGCAGCTGTGTTATTATATTTTATCACAGGTAGATTACTGCATGTGTATTACTCTATGGAAATATTAACAACTCCTATTGGCATATCCCTGTTATTATTACCTGTGACAATAAGTTTTGTTGTTTACGTCATGGTTGTTTACTCTCTTTTCCGGAGTAGTGATGCTGCTGCGAGTACATCTTCAGATAAGAGGCGTCGCTTCTACATATCAACATTAATATTTGTAATCAGTAATGTGATGGTGTTGTACTGCTTACGTGATTTGTTTGAAATAACTGATAAATATGTAAATGTATTAGGAGTATTTGGAGAGTTTATGAATATAATCGCATTGGATTTGTATTTAATTATAGGCAAGAGCAATAGGGAGTTATGGCAAGCATATTTTAAAAAGAGAACGTTACAAACATCCCTGAAAGTATGAAATTGACTAATTTTTCAAATTTATTGGTTGTTAAAAGATACTAGAAAAAAAAGAAAGAAAGAAAAAGTATTTAATTACCACAAAACGATATACCTACATAAATAAGTTTATTTTTTATTTATTGGCCTATCTACAATTGTTACACTGTTTGTCCTTATAATAAAAGCAATATGATAAAACCATAGTGTGCAATATGACGCGATAGAAACAGCATCCAAAGACATTAATTTACATTTATTTTGCTTATACTAAACCCTAAACGATAGTATTAGTAGTTCTTAAATTATATTACTAAAGACCCGTTAAAAACTAAATAAGAAAAAAAATAACAAAAGTATGAGTAGTAGTATATATAAAGTAGATGCATGACGTGGTTGTTGCAAAAGGGCTTCCACTCAGCATAATGCTGTTCCGTGGGGGACCCACAGTACGGCACTGATTTTCAGTGGTCGCCTAGGACATGACGCGTGACGTACGGAAACCAATACTACTATTGGAAGAAATTATTCAATAAGTACATCAAATCTTTTACCTATACAAAGCTAACGGTTACTGTGAATAAGCCATGAACGAACACGCGGGTAAAAGTTATACGTAGTTTAAGCTTTAAGGAAAATGAAACAGGTTAGACCGTGTACAGCAGCTGTGTGCGTGCAATGATAGTTAGTCGATCTTATATATAAGATATATTATTATGAAATAAAGCTATTATAAATCTTTGCGTATTCGTTTTTTTCTTTACCTGGTATCAGTATTTTTTGTTGTTGTAATATTGTTTTTTTTCTGTTTTTGAGGTTCCAAACCTCTTTATAAAAAAAGAGTGTGTGTACTTATGTACACGCGTTAGAAGTTATACTTCTTTGGCGTATGGAAAAAAAAAACATTCACAACTAAAAAAATATAAAAGTTTTAAAATATTTGTATTGTTTTCAGCTTCAATTTGTTGCGTTGGAACGATCGCCATTTAAGTATATTACGCTAAATAACAGATACGTTTCATAGTTTTAAAACTGTTTGGTCATAAAATAGGGCAGATATCATGCAATTTTTTTTTTTGTTGATTCGAATGTTTTGTTAGTAGTATTTGAAATTAATACCAACTTTCTATTCTGGATGGTGTGTACCTGAGAAGTTTATGGGTACCTACTTACAATGACATATAAGTTACGAGACTCCTTTTTTCAAAATAGTCAATACTAATAATTACTATAAACGGTAAAATTCTTTGTTCCGTTCTACTGTAGATACAAATCCGATTAAGAAAACTCATTCATGAAGAGGCTGTTTTTTGTCTTCGAAAAATCATCATATTCCAATAAAAATTTCTAGGATAGAATAAAAGGAGCTGAGCCGCGGGAAAAATTAGTGTCTAATCAATTACTTTTATCAAAATATTTGTATCTTATATTTTAGCGCTTTATTTCGAAATTCAAACATAAAAGAAACAAAAGACAATCAAAAAATACTAGAATATATAACTTGAACATAGTTATCGATTTTCATGCCACCTAGAACTAACTTCACGATGTAGAATTCAGGTGTCGGTGTGCGCGCGCATCGTAAAAATTCACTCTCATCAGTTTTCTCCATCGCGCCAAAAGAAGTATAACTTCAAAAACGGTACCCTAATAAGATCACTTGTTTGTCTGTCTGTCTGTCACAGCCAATTCACTCTGCTGGACCGATTCAGTTGAAATTTGGTTTTGTTAATCTATACGGACGTGTGACGAAAGTAAATAAATTTTGAAAATGGGTTCACTTTTTGAGGGCCAAATTAAAACATAAAAAAAAGTTTTTCCAACGGATGAAAGGGCGGCGTATTGTGGAGGTTTACAATATATTTTCATAATTTTAAAATAAATAGAAATTAGATGAAAAATGACTATTACCCCCCTTTTCTCCGAAACTACTGGGTTCGAATTTGAAACCTATTAGAAGTCTATTGTTTGAGAATAAATAGTTTTAAAAATGAGATTTGTTTCGAACCCTTTGCATGCGAGTCCGACTCGCACTTGGCCGGTTTTTTTAAACAATGTAACTGCAAATTTATTGATTATAATTAATCACATTTTAACAATGTCATATTTGATTTTTTACTACGAGTGAGTTTTTTTGGATTCACTGTACTTAATTATTGTTTCTCGTTATGTTTCCACATGTGAGTCATAAGCCTACTGAGCTCCACTGTACAGCACTTTGATTATAATAGCTACATTTTTAACATTGACATCGATTTAAAGGTAGTATATAAATCCCGGTGGGGTTTTAAGTTAAAATGAGTGAATTGGTTGGTTATAAAGCGAATATGAGGACCGATTCCCAGGACTTATGATTTTTTAACTTTGTATCGACATGAACATACTTGTAGAGTTTGGTGTAATATTCAAAGTTACCCGTTGAGCACCCGACGAGCGGCGTGATGCATTTTGTTTTATCACTTCAACATTCTCCCTCTAAGCATGTTAGACGTCTGTGTCAATACGTTTTTTTTTTACTTATTTAGAAAACTTTACTTCGCACTAGGAATTTTCCCTGTATCGTGGGTGCGTCTACAAACATACAAAGTCACATACACATACAGCCAGATCCGGAACAACTATCTGCAGGCCATACAAATGTCTGTACCGTGCGGGAATCGAACCCGCGACACCGGCGTAGAAGCCAATCGCTCAACCTCTGCGCCTACCGTGTCGTCAAAGTGTAGTCCTTAGCTGCAGTTCTCCTGTCACTCCTCACGAACCCTCTTGCTCCGGACGGCGTGCCATTTGACTGTCAATTATCTGTCGGTATTGTCACAAAGAAAAATTTTACATTTGGAGTGGTTGAGGTCAAGGCCGATGGTTTGAACTGTTTCTTCAGGAATTCGAAAGCTTTTAAAACGGTGTCCCCGTAAAGTTCCATCAAAAAAATACCAGACGTTAAATTTGGATTAGTTTGGTTTAGTTTTGAATGATTGGATGTATGGCGAAGCTATAAATGACTGGCCGGAAGCTTGAAGGTTGGGTTTATTTTTTTTTCCTACAATCTATGTATGTCATATACGGCAGGGGCTCCCAATCTTTTTTACACTGCGACTCCCTTTGTGTATTATATTTTTTTGCGACGCCCTTGTAAAAAAAAATACATACCTACCGTATGTATTTTTTTTCACTCTGCTTGGGAAAACGAGAAGGTAGGTAGAATCAATGAAACGGATGAACTTGCTTTTCTGATTAAGATAAACTGAAAAATATTGATAAAATGTGTGCGATAAATGATCGTCATTATATATCTATTGTGAACATCAGTCACAGATCTTAAACAGTTTCTTTTTGTAAAAAACCTTTAAAAATAGCGAAATACTCCATGTCTGTTGTTTGCAACGTTTCCCAGACGGGGAATGAACCGCGAAGCCCCGGGGAGTTGCGACGCACAGTTGGGGAACCCCTGATTATTGTATTATGTTTTGTAACCTCCTGGTGAACAGTTTCCAGAAACAGTCGGTGGTTTCATTTGACTCATCAACTGTTATTTTTTATAAGAAACACGCTTGCCTTACCCTTTGGGTAGTGTAATAGTTTTGCTAGTAAATGTTTTTTGTTCTAATTATATTATTGAATGTCCTGTAATCTACTCCCACTTTCAATATATCCCATAGCACTGCGAAATGTCGAGATTAAATTAACTACTTTAACTTCTTTATTGTTATAATTCTTTCCATCGACTTTTAAATAAAAAGTTCGTGTCGGACCACACAGTGTAGGGTTCCGTAGTTACCCGTCTCGTAAGCCATGACAAAAATAGCTTTTACTATGGCAAAACAAAGTTACAAATACACTTAGTTTGAAGTCATTTTCTATGCGGTTACTACGAAATTTTTACCTAGTCGGTTACATTTTATAAGTTGGTCGACTATTACTCGTTTATTTGTAAAGCCTACTTAGCTGTGATAGTTTTCCTTTTAAATTCGTTATATATGATACTATAATGATTTTTTTCGCGTCTCCAAAAACAACCATTTAGACGACGACAACACCTGACTCTAACAAAAATGTTCACTTTAAAGCTTAATATTTCGCAAACGGATTCTTTGATGGATAAATAGTGTTCCCAAACCCTCACTATTTTTAAACAACCTATCCAACGACATCCCACACGATGGGCTAGACGATAAAAAAATCATTGCCACTTAACATGTTTTAGGGCCACCCTAAAAAAATGTATTTCAAGTTTTTATTTTACCGATTTGTCGGCGTGATTAATATGTACCCATACCAAATTACAACTTTCTAGCGCTAAACCGTGGACGGACACACTCGGACACTACTTAAAAGCTTGTGGTTTTTAGTTGTTCTTCGTCATGATTATTATGAATTCTCTTAATCGGTAAGGTATATATATCATACTTATTATTTTATTAGTCTTTATAACCCAAAGGTTGACTGGTATATAATGCCTTGATGCATTAAGTCCGCCCATGTACCACTATTGTAACTGAAAATCTGTCATCCTTTGCATTAAAGTAGGGCTTGAAACGTTTTTAACTCGAAATACTCAATTTAGAAAATGGCCTTTAGTTGAATATTAAAGTTCATAACTCATCATTATAGTAACTCTGCACTATCAGACTTGTATGCCATGAAATATTCTGTTTTATGAAAACTCGTTTTTCACGATTAATACTAGGTTGGTAAAAAAGAAGTAAGTTGAGCATAAACTTTTGACCACCTTCATGTAGATGAAAGACAATGATAAAATACTTTTTAATCATTCTTTCTTCGTCGACGTTTTCGAAAGGTGAAAGGTCTTTAGTGTCTTGATGTGCTACGCGATGGCTACGCTTTGTGCTACAAGATGGCTACGCTTCGTGCTACGCGATTGCTACACTTCGTGCTACGACGCAGCTCACGTTTCTTCGTGTTTTCGGAACATGCCCCAATTTATTACTTGGTCCATCAAGTGATAAATTGGGCATTTTTCATAATTTATTTATTTATTAAAACTTTATGCACTAGTAAAAACACTGTACAAAGGCGGACTTAATGCCTTAGGCATTTACTACCAGTCGACCTTAGGGTGGTGCAGAGACAACATGGCAGGTGCAACTTAAAGAAAAACTAAAAATAGAGAGAAGAAAAAAAATAAAAAAACATTTATAAATACATAGATACATACATACACATAAATAAAGTTATTAAGAAAAAACGAATCCAACAAATTAACGCTGTGATGATTCTACCAACTTCTTGCGAATGTGCTCACGTGCCTTCACCTTAAAGGACAACCGACTTGTTGCCGTCCTGATGCTCAGAGGGAGCGCATTCCAGAGGAAAATCGCTTGAACAAAAAAAGAGGAGCGGATAAACCCAGAGCGGTGAGAGGGACATCGTAGAAGGCGATTATTGGAAGAGCGAAGATTTTTACTGTGGGCAGAACAAATGAGTTGAATTTGTGAAGTTAGATAAGAGGGAGACGACGGATTATTAAGTAAAGAAAACAGACTAGTCAAGGCCCTCAGAGCTCTCCGCTGACGAATGGGTTGTCATGATTCATAATGCTCGGGCATTATGAATATTGTGTTGTGGTTTTCGGGCAATTTGACACAGGTACATTGCACGGAGTGCGGGGAGAACGGCACCGTTTAATCAGCGGCCTAAGTGTCATCCCAGCATTTAATTGACCAGCTAGGCAAATGACTTGATTCAATATCGTTGAATGGTTTGCGTAGCCTTAATTAAGAATTGTCAAAATTAAATATCTAAATATACAGGGTGTTTGGTGTATCGTGTGCCAAATTGAAATGGTCGACTGAAGGGGTCATCCGCTAGCCTTTCAGACCCCTTAACACCCCTCATGCTCTGTGGATTTTTTTTATCGACTTTTTATTGTTTTCCAAAAAAAAGACCCAAATTTTACATTCAAATACAGATTAAAAAAAAAATATAAGGCGTAGACTCTGAATTTTAATTTTATTTCGATGTGTATTGTTTAAGAATACTTTTAAATACAAAATTAGTGATATTAGTCACCTAGTTTCAAGTTTTCAGTCAAAAGTAAAACTTAAATTAAAGCTTTACATGTTACAGCTATTTATAAGGCTACAAAAAAAAAAAACCAAAAGCGACCGGGATCTTCCAACTCCCTCATTAATTCTCCAGTCTATCCTCTTTCTAATGATGTGCCACATGCCATAAACGTATTTTAACAACTATGTGAATTCGCTAGAATTGTGAATCGAGTCACCTAAGGCTAATATTTAAAATTATGATTAAAAAAAAATCTCTTAAATGATATCTGTCAAACCTATAAATCTGCTATCTCATTCTTATGGTTAGGTAAATTCGTGTCTCATATCTGTATCTTTCGTGGGATTTACTTGAAATAAAAAAACAAAATTGCATTTTTAACATTTATTTAATCATTGTTACAAATCTTCTCTTTTAGTTACGTGTATTTCATCCCTCCTCTTCACATGACCATACCAAGATAAGCGGTTCCCTTTTAACTTTTCCGTTACTGGCGCCACTTTTAAGCTACCTCTAATGAACTCTCATTGTCATTTTCATTGTTCGTTTCGGCCATCATTATACATAATTATTATAAGAAAGAAAAAGTGGAACGTGTGAACATCATGTTAGTAGTGATTGGTGATGGTTAGTAGAAGTGTGTGTGTAATGTGTGTGTGTGTGTTTGTGTGATAATATAATGGTTATACGATGTACGTTAATAATGATTCTGTTCTGTCCTAGTTTTGGAGGAAAAGTCATTCTGTAAATTTTGGTTTTGAGTTCGTGTATGTTCAGGTCGAGTATGTTTAGCATAATCTCAATTGTACGTGGCATGTTCACGTGTCGGCAAACCATCCGCTTTATTTGTTCTTGCGCCTGACAAAAAACAAAGAATGTCGTTTACCACAAGGTGCTTGAATGAAAAGAGTTAATCGTTTAATTCAGTCATTTTTTGCTGACACGTGTTTGAAGTACTTAATTATTTTTTTTTAATTCTCTTTCTGTATGTATTATTTATCATAATAAAATACTTTTTTATATCTATCTGTATTTTTATTTTGTATCATTGTATTACGTTCATCAAAGCCTAAATTAGTTCAGCTAAAAGGTAACACGACATTCATTGACTGTTAGGCGGTACGAAGTTCGAAGTTTTCCTTACAATTGGGTGAAAGCAAATTTATTGCATAGAATATGTCCAGATCTGAGTCTACGAGCAGTAACAATCAGTTTTCTACTAACATCACTATTCATGAACCAGGGCACGCGAAGAGGTTCACACTGTATGGTTTTATACCATAAACCATTCTCTAATGACCGTTTATATTTTTTTTTTCCAATAATCATAGCATACGTGTACACATACTTAGCCAATTTGTATTTTTCTTGGTTGCAATTTCGATCCTACATGTTTGGCATCCATGATATCACATTTCTTGCGTTGTTTGTTTCCATGTATTGTAAAAAATTTAATAATGCCCGATTACTCATCCCCCTAACAAAAACACAATTATCCTATGGCATTAAGTCCACGTCTGTACATTTGTGTGCGTAAAGTGTTTATAAATAAACTACACAAACAGCTAAACATACTCGACCTGAACATACACGAACTCAAAACCAAAATTTACAGAATGGCTTTTCCTCCAAAACTATTACAGAACAGAATCATTATTAACGTACATCGTATAACCATTATATTATCACACAAACACACACACATTACACACACACTTCTACTAACCATCACCAATCACTACTAACATGATGTTCACACGTTCCACTTTTTCTTTCTTATAATAATTATGTATAATGATGGCCGAAACGAACAATGAAAATGACAATGAGAGTTCATTTGAGGTAGCTTAAAAGTGGCGCCCGTAACGGAAAAGTTAAAAAGGAACCGCTTATCTTGGTATGGTCATGTGAAGAGGAGGGATGAAATACACGTAACTAAAAGAGTTATGAATATAAATATAGATGGATGGACAGGGAGAGGGAGGCCAAAGAAAAGATGGATGGATTGTGTTAGGAGTGATATGAAAGAAAAGGGGCCGACCCCAAGTAAAATGGGATAAGGGCAGGAAGATGATGGTGATGGCCGAAACGAACAGACAAACGACGAAAAATGAATTCCTAAACATGCCGAATACTGTCTCTTAAGATACAGGTATTATTACCTAGTTTAAGGGACAGAGCTCAAATATTGTATCTACTAAAATTGTACATAATTATGCTATTATGGTAATTAAATAGTGCACTGTACCGGTTAAATTTTAGTGATAAATAAACTTATTATTATTATTATTTTTAAATAAAAACAATTAATGCTATTGAATTCAATAGGACAAAATAATATATATTCTACACATGTTTCAATCAGTGCACTAAACTTTTCCTTATTTCAAACGTTTCCTGAAACTCCCTGAACTAATATGTGTAGAAAACTGTTACTTCGCTGTGTGTAAATATAAACATAGCTATGTAGAAGCGACGCCATTTGGTAGTAGATTTACTCGCGCCAGTATTACTAACACACAACGGAGAATATAAAATTGATGTATATAACCAAACTCATTGTCATAAGAATTACCTCGAGTGACATGGCGACGTGCACTGTAAATACTTTACTTTAAACGTGATATTATACTTTCAAAAAAACTTATATAACCATTGTAAAAGTGCGATTAATTGTTATCAGCAATTATATCATAAGATCTGGGCCAGAGGATGGACGGCACATTAATTTAAACAACTTTATTTAAAATTCTTAACAAAAAAAAAACAATTTGAAAAATTGTTTAAACTTAAACTCAAAGCATTTATTTCAATTAAACCATTACATGCACTTTTAAATTGTCAAGGTCGGTCTGTCCAAAAGGATGAGGCTATTTGCACGTTCTTTGAAACGTAGATCTCTATGAAGAAGACCGTGCAAGAAAGTCCACGGACACTCTTTTAAATCAATGACTTTAACAATGATATGGTAACCTACATCATTCGAGTGAAAATTATACAAACATGTTAAGATCATCTTGACCAATATTTTAAATTATTTGTAGCGTCCTCTAATTTAAATATTCTTGCCATAAGTCCTGGTTGGCCTTGCTTATAATTAAATACATATCCAATGATATTACATTCACCAAGTCTCCATATATTCCTATTACATTTATATATTTATCAGTTTTTTCAAATAGATCTCGTATACAGTACATCATTACATTGCTAACCATAAATATTAATGTGTTTACGAAAATCGTCGCCTTTTACCACGCAAAACGGCAGCAGCAGCTGCACCACTGTGGAACAGAGAGTGTGCAACCAAAACGTTGATAACAAAACATATTGACATAGGTAATAATAACAGGGATATGCCAACAGGAGTTGTTAATATTTCTATCGAGTAATATAGTTGCAGTAACCTGCCTGCAATAAAATATAATATGATAGCTACAAAAGGTACACCCCAAGCAAATAAGTTACTCTTCAGGTACCTCCTACTAATATTATTGTTGTAAACTTTCACAAAATCAGCGTACAAAATGTAACATAACACTAGTAACCAACAGTTGAAGGTAAGTGCCCAGAATTCAAAAAGATACAGAACAATCTGAACTTGAACAAGATGTATATACTGAGGGAAGCAGTTTGACTTAACATACACAAACAGGCTGTAACGTATCACATTAGTTATCATTAGGTTCAGGAACGCATAGCTTCTGAAAATACGAAACTTCTTGATCGTGCACCATGTTGTCACTCCGTATATAAATCCAGTTAGACTGAGCACAACAATAATCCAGGCGAAAACTATGACACAATATGCACTGGGAACACAGGGTTCGTCGAAGATATTGGTGTTATATGCACTGATGTTTAATGTAGTGGTTTCTTTTGCACTTGTGTCGTTTGCACTAGTTTTATATGCACTGATGTCCCTTTCATTGGTATTATGGGAATTGATTTCGTATGCACTGGTGACATAAGCACTAATGTTGTATTCACTTGGGATGTCATTGTGTGCCATGCTGAGGGTCGCGGACGCAGCTCAGCGCGCATTGATCAGAATGTCGCTACGCGACCACTATTTCACGTGAGCGATAAGCAAACAGTTGAATCAAAAGTTGCATTATATTACAGACTAGATTATATGAATTGAACCATCTCGTTGAGCGTGACATTAACAAATCCTCTGGGGTAATACTACGCTATCCAGTCCTCTACAGCCAGGGTGGCAAGATATGAATGGATTTATTTTTGGGCTATCGCTTTATCGGTGCTCGAGATTCCACACGTCCACACAAATACACTGACACACTGTAAACTGATATTAATTTAGAAGGATTTTTTTTCCTCAAATCCAAACTGATATAATAACGTTAAAGAGTTTGTTTGTTTGTTTGAACGCGCTAATCTCTAGAACTACCAGTCGGATTTGGAAAATTCTTTTTGTATATGATAGCCACATTAATAAGGGATGCTATAGGTTATACGAGAATAGTATAGGAACGGGAGAAAATGGGATATGCGCGTACGAAGTCGTGGGCAAACGCTAGTAAGTTCCAACATGATGTAAGATCTTGTAATACAGAAAAATTGTTAAAATTATATTATTATTTTAAAAGAGTAACCTTGGAGTTTATTTCTGGTTTTTCTGCATAAAAAACCGAACAATTGAAACCGTGACCTAGCTTCTGAAGTTTTATAAGTGCCTATGTATGTTTATGTGCATTTTTAAAAATTTGCCATTTTTTTTTTTACTATTCTTTGGTTGCGGTCGAAGATGGAGCACCATTGTCTAGAAGTGACCTTTTTACTCTTGACTTAAAGACTCCCAAGTTGTAGCTATCAGGAAACACAGGCTCAAGCAGGAAAATCCACTACTTAGCCAACTACTCAATGTGGTGAGCTTGATTCATAAAAACATGTTATTGGACGTATGATGATGGGCATCATACGTCCAATAACATGTTTTTATGAATCAAGCTCACCACACTTTTCCAATATTTGCGTCTCCTGTATGCCAGGATCAACAATGGCTACTACCAGCCAAGGCAATGAAGCTCGTCGAGTTTCAGCAGCCTCAGTGGTGTTTACTATAAAGCGTACAGTTAAGGAGTGACATTCCCTGCCAGTCTGTGTTTCCTGATAGGTACAACCTGGGAATCCCTATTTTCCTTAGTTACGGCATCACGCGTGAACGGCTGGACCAATTGTGCTAATTCTTTTTTGTTGTGCTTCGCCTGGTTGACAAATTATTGACAGAAGGTTCTTATGAAAGAAAATTATGAAAAAATATACATTCAGGCGAAGCCGGGGCGGGCCACTAGTATTAAATAGATAAAATTGTCACTCGAATTAGCTCCAGAGACAGTAACGTGTGTGCAGTAAATAAATGGTACTTACAGCGTGACATGTAAAGTGAATTCGAAAAGCTTAATTAAGCTATGATCATTATTAATGTGCGATTAAATTTGACGACACGGTTGGCGCAGTGGTTGAACGATTGGCTGCCGCGCTTCGTGTCGTGGGTTCGATTCCCGCACGGAACAAATATTTGTATGGCCTACAGATAGTTGTTCCGGGTCTGGCTGTTTGTGTATGTGAGATTGAATGTTTGTAAACGCACCCACGATACAGGAGAAATTCCTAGTGTGGGGCAACGTTTAAAAAAAATAAAAATAAAAACCATGAAATGAAATACGGAAGGCAGGTAAAAAAATCATCATCTTCCTAGCCTTTTCTCAACATGTTGGGGTCGGCTTCCATTCAAACCGGATTCAGTTATATACCTGTTTTACGTGGAGCGGCTGCCTACCAGACCTCTACAACCCATTAACTGGGTAACACGGTACTCCTTGGCAAGGCTGATGTCAGATTATCTGGCTTCTGACTATCCGTAACGACTGCCAAAGATCTACAAATGACAGCAAAGACCAACGGCTTAACGTGCTTTCCGATGCACGAAGGAGTCTCGGTATGTTAAGATCGTCACCCATCCACAGACAAACCTTGGCAAGCGTTGCTTAAACTTGACGATCAACCCTACGTACGCCTGTTATTATTTAGCCACAAGCAAAAAAAAATAATACGCATTTTTTTATAAGAGTATATTTTGTATTAAATGTTAACTGACTATCATTGCGTCCTCTTCCGGTCTACTCTGTAAACTTCTCCACCAGTTTCTGTAACTGGTCTGGTTAGAGAAGGGAAACAGGTTTGTTTCATTACCCTCGAGGTAAAAATTATTCGAGGAAAAAAAACTAGCTTTGACCCGCGTCTTCCGCGGACTATCCTTAAGGACAATGCATCTTTTGGGGACAACACACCTGTACACTCTCGTATCGCATCAGTTTTTCCAATAATATTTACAAACACTATGAAAAAAGAACAAAAATCGGTCAAGATCACACCGGCGCCATCATATAACACACGTAAAAATCTCGTGTTTGCAACGATCTTCTTTTAAAATATTCTTGCCATAAGTCCTGATTGGTCTTGCTTATAATTAAATACATATCCAATGATATTACATTTACCAAGTCTCCAAATACTCCTATTACATTAACATATTTATCAGTTATTTCAAATAGATCTCGTAAACAGTACAAAACCAATACATTGCTAATTATAAATATTAATGTGGTTACGAAAAAGCGACACCTTTTACCATAAAATAAGGCAGCGGTAGCTACACCACTGCGGAACAAAGAGTATACAACGAAAACGTTGATGACAAAACATATTATCACAGGTAATAATAACAAGGATATGCCAATAGGAGTTGTTAATATTTCTATCGAGTAATACACATGCAGTAACCTGCCTGAAATAAAATATAATATCATAACTACAAAAGGTACACCCCAAGCAAATAAGTTACTGTTAAGGTACTTCCTACGAATATCATTGTTAAAAACTTTCACAAAATCAACGTATAAAATACAGCACAATACTAGTAACCAACAGTTGAAGGTAAGTGCCCAGAATTCAAAAAGATACAAAACAATCTGAACTTGAACAAGATGTAGATAATTAAGGAAGCAGTTTGACTCGACATACACGAACAGACTGTAACGTATCATATTAGTTATCATTAGGTTGAGAAGCACATAGTTCCTGAAAATACGAAACTTCTTGATGATGCACCATGATGTCACTCCGTATATGAACCCAGCTAGACTTAGCACAACAATAATCCAGGCGAGCACTATGAGATAATATGCACTGGGAACACAGGGTTCGTCGAAGATATTGGTGTCATATGCACTGATGTTTAACGAGCTGGTGTTGTTCGCACTGATATCATATGCACTGTTATCATTTTCACTAGGTTTCGTTTTAGTTTTATAAGAAGTCGTTTTGTATGCACTGTTGACATATGAACTAATATTGTATACACTTATGTTGTACGCTGAGGTGTCGAATGCATTTTTTTCACTTATCCTGGTATCGTTGTCCGCCATGTTGAGCTTCGCGGGCGCAGGTCGGCGCGCAGAATGCCGAATGCTAGAATGCCGCTATGCGACCAGTCCTCCATGAGCCTCAGAGCGGAAAGATATAAAACAATTGACATAAAAGTAGCATCACAATCACCTGGTTGTCCGAGACAATAACGACTAGTCTAGGGAAATGCTCCCGCTATCCACACCACAGCCGTGGTCGCAAGATATGAATGGATTTATTTTTGGGCTAGCGAATTCTCGGTGCTCAAGATTTCACACGTCCACACAAATACACTGACGCGCAGTAGACTGATATCGTTTTGGTAGCGTAGCCGTATCGAATTCGAGAGGAAAATATGGTCCCATTGAAATAGATAGATAACCAAAGATATCCAAGCAAAAATGAACACTGATTAAAGTGATTTTATTTTGACCGTAAATAATAAATTGCCGTCACACTAAAATAAGCACATCCATTATGGTACTTGTCGTGGTGACGTGCGCCTACACATTTGTAGTATCAGAATTATGAGACAACAAAGACATGGATGCGTTTATGCATTGGGTAACCAACATTCTTTTGTGTAGCGAATACGTTTTTTTCTTATTATTTTTTTACCATTGTCCTTATTTTGGTGGTCTGAATGATTTCAAAAAGTTTGCGATCTATTTTAATGGGAACCTTACATACAGATAAAAAATGTAATTTTGGTTTTTAAATAAAATAATAAGTTAAAACATGACGTAAATAAGTTCTTGTAACAGGGAAACAATGTAAAAAAAATATATTTTAAAAGAGTAACCGTGGTGTTTTTTGATGGTCTTTCTCCATAGAAAACGACCTATTCGAATCGTGCCCCAGCTTGTGACGTTTAAGCCATATTAGCCTTTGCATAATTAGATTAATTAGACATATTTATTTGGTAGTCGGAGGAGCTCGTGGCTAAATAATAACATCCGCACGGGTCAGTCTAAAGGTTAAGCAACGCTTGCCGAGGTTGGTCTGTAGATGGGTGACCATCTTACCATACCGAGACTCCTCCGTACCTCGGAAAGCACGTTAAGCCGTTGGTCCCTGCTGTCATTTGTGGATCTTTGGCAGTCGTTGCGGATAGATAAAACCAGAAAATCTGACACCAGTCGTACCTAGGAGTACCGTGTTACCCAGTTAATGGGTTGTGGAGGTCAAGCAGGCAGCCGCTCCACGTAAAATACTGGTATTCAGCTGAATCCTGGAAGCCGACCCCAATAAAATTGGGAAAAGGCTAAGCAGATGATGATTTAGTTGCTAGTCGGTTCTTATCTGTAAAATGTCTGTTCTGATTAGTAAAAGTATCAGTCCCTTACGTCCTTACGTTTTCGCGGCAAGCTGCGCAACGCCGCGCAGTGTAACATGACGCCGTCACTTCATGTGTCATAGTTCAAAAAGTTATATTTTATGGAAGCAAGATTAATATGTATTCGTTTTGTTTGGATGTGTAATTTGTGTATTTTATCTATGGGCTATAGTTGCCTGATATTTTGTTTTTTATTATGTAGATTCTGTTTTTCTAGACGCAGTCTTCTTCCAAGGTACTTTTTACATCCAGTTTTATCATAGATTTTTACGCCTAGGAACGTGCTACATGATCCAGGTGTTTGACTGACCGACCTTGCTATGGAAGTTACTAAAATAGATTCGTGGTATTCGCATCTGTAAACTGGCGAATTTTTCTAACATGCTTCTAAAATTGTGTACACCTAAGTGGCATGTTTATCCAGAACAAAGAGCAATGTTAAATTAAATGCTAAAGTTTTGGTAAATATTTTATAGGTGTTCCTAAGAAAAAAAAACAGCATTCCTGCAAAAAATGTTAAATGAGGACCCCATTGTAGACTTCGTTTTTAAGTATCATTTATAAAGGGTCTATTGCAAAAACAGAACAATGATCAAGAAATATTTAAATGGTTAATACAGGCTGGGAACTATGTATTATTTGAATTTAATCTAATGCATATAAATGAAGTCAGTATATAGTTCCGCAATGACCGTCTGTCTATCTGTCCGCGGTTTATCTCAGAGACGTTTAGCACTAGAAAGTTAGAATTTGGTACGGCTATACATATTAATCACACCGAAAACGTGGGCCATTTAACCATTTATTGGAAGGAAGGAAAAATAAGAACACGTGAAAACCACTTTATTAAGAACTTGCCTACTAACACAAAATAATAGTCAAGCCAAGAACTATTGTTTGAATATTGCATAAAAGCATGTGATTAATTAATTAATGATTTTCATTGTTCGCATAATATGGCGACTTTACCTCTAAATATCTCAGCAACGTGACACTTTAGGGCACCATGTTACTAACATTTTTGTTCGTTTAAGCGTGTTCTACCTATATAATTATAAAAGTTTCATCGGTGCCGCAAATAAAAAAAAAGATAAAAAAATTCAAACCTAGTTGGTTTTAATTTGCCTTCTAATATCAAATGAAAAGGGCTATACTAATATTATAAAGAGGAAAGATTTGTATTTTTGTATGTTACGAATAAACTTAAAAACCGACTGATTTGAAAAATGCTTTTAGCAATGGATAGGTACATTATTAGCGAGTAACATAGGCTATATTTTATCCCCGTACTCCCACGAGAACGGGAACTACCCGGGTGAAACCGCGTGACGTCCGCTAGTTTTTTATAATTTTAAATATTCCATTCTGAAGTTATTAAGGAAAGCAGGTAAAAATTCGCCATACCCCGAAACTGCTGCGCCTAAAGTTTTAAAAAAATACAGATAATAATACCTATGGATTACAGGAAAACCTATAAGAAATCTATAGTCTCAAAGTAACAAGTCGATAATTTTTTATTCGTTCGGAACCCTTTGTACGCTAATCCGACTCGCACTTGGCCGGTTTTTTTTTTAATATTTCAATATTGTGTGTTAATGTATTTTAATTGTACAGTCGTGAACCGGATACACTTCCAGATCAAAGAACGAGAACTTTTTGGTAAGATGAAAGACTATGGCATCTTGATTTGCTACGCAATGAATACGTCTCGTGCTACGACGTAAACTATCTATTCTGTAAACATGTCGTTGTGAAGGCTTGGGTGAGATGAGCTGCCAATCCATATAATCAAGATGGAATGACAGTTCACTTTGTGATCACGTGACATCTAGATTATAAGGTTTGACAGCTCACCTCGTGATCACTTCACCCACGCCTTCACTTCGACATGTTTACAGAATCGACCGGCTGTAACGTAACGGCTCACCCGACCTGATATTGTCAGTATGAACAGTAACGCACAAATTATGGAGGAGTTCCTCATGTCCTTGTTTTGGAACCCTCGTATCTTGATATCCAGTATCCTGGGATCCTAGTATTTTGACGAACTTCTTCACCATGAAGCAGGCAGCAGTTCAAAGTTCGGGTTCAAGACCACAACATCATGCAGCGACAGCAGCAAAGGCAGCTTGTTGGCTTGAAGTAGGAGTTCATGAGCGAGAGTCGGCCTTGCGCCGGGTGACAGCAAAAGATCTCCAACTCAGGAGTCAGCTTAGGAATCAAGAAAAAACAGTATTCAGTCGCTGTCATTCAGGAAAAGTCGATCTGAACGGACCTTGGAGCGAAGAATTGTCCCGGAGCTCGACTAGTAATGAGCGCGGTTTCCGAGGATGTTGGAGTCTTAAGAGCTTCGTGTTGCTTCAAATATAACAGTCTCAGGTCTAATTAACTTATGAGTTTCTTCGTGTTTTCGATATTTTAAAGATCGACTCGCAAAAGACTGAGAAAATATGTATTGTCACAGGACTGTTTCATTCGATCCGTCCTAAGGCTCGCTTGCATAAATCATAGTTTTCTTTTTAACTCAGAGTTCCTAGCTAATACGCGGTTAAAAAACAAATGTTTAATACATAATGACCCCTGGATTCCAACAAACTCGGAGTAAAGGATAACTCTGGTATGTCTATATCCTTACTAATATTATAAACGCGAAAGTTTGTAAGTATGGATGGATGGATGGATGTTTGTTACACTTTCACGCAAAAACTACTGAATGGATTTAGATGAAATTTGGCACAGTGGTAGATTATAGTCTGGAATAACACATAGGATACTTTTTTATCCCGGGAGTATGTTCCCTTGGGATAATTTTCGGGCGGCAACTAGTAATAAAATAAAATTAAGGTTGACCAACCAGTTAAAATTCCACATACCTAAAACTATTTTAAATCTGTTTAATTTCATCATAGAGTCGACTATTAAATTATAATAATAAAAGCCCATAAAAAGTAGTAAAACCCCAGGTTGAGCTAATATTATGCAAGCCGCTAGAAAAACACGTTCTTGTTATGAAACTACATATGTGTTTATTATAGTATATAGCTATATACTTTGTAGAAACGTTTTCAAGATAAACATTTGTGGGATAAATACCTTGAAGGAGTTACGACCGTAATTTCAATTATTGTCTTTACCTACCTAGTATTATAACTTAACCGGTTTCACAGCGTAGTGACTTGTGTATCTGCGTAAGCGCGTGGCGGCATTATACAATAACGAGTTACGAACTGTGCTCGCGTCGTTCGTCATGGCCGACAACACGTTTGAAAGCCACACTATTGTAAACATCAGAAGTGCATACAACACCAGTGATTATGACAGCAGTGCATACAACACTAGTGGATATGTCACCAGTGCATATGACACCAGTGCATATAATGCCAGAGTACACAACGTCAGTACACAACACTCAACAAGCACTACAATTGATACAACTACAGTTGTTTTTAAAACGTTCAGCTGGATTGTAATTGTGCTGAGTTTGGCCGCTTTCATATATGGAGTGACATCATGGTGCATCATCAAAAGGTTCCGTCATATCAGAAATTACGTGCTTCTCAACGCAATTCTAGCAAATGTTTTACGGAACTTTACGTATTTATTTTATTATTTGTTTAAACATTTTTGCCGTGATGAAGTGGACCGTTATAATATTATGTGTCTGAATGGCTATTTATATTTTTCTGTGTACTGCAATCTTACTTTTGATTATTGGTTGCTAGTGTTTTGCCATATATTTTATGTTGATTTTGTAAAAGTTTTCAACATTGATATTCGTAGGAGGTACCTTAAGAGTAGCCTATTTGGTTGGGGAATACCTTTTATAACAGTGTTTTCATTTTTAATTGCTGCATTGTTATTTTATTTATATGATTCAAGAGATATATTAACAGTTAATGTCGTCATGTTCCTGGAATTAATACCTGTAACGATAAGTTTGTTTATTTTTGTAACGGTTGTATATAACCTGTTTCGCGTTAGTAAAACTGGTGCCACTATATCTACTAATAAATGGCGTCGCTTCTACATAGCAATTTTGATATATATACTCAGTAATATCACGGAACTGTACGCTATTCAAGATGTATTAGGAATAACGAATAATGTAGTTGCAATTTTTGGAGCATCCGCAGAACTATTCAATTCAATAGCATTGGTGGTGTATTTTGTAATGGGTAAAAGTAATCGGGAACTATGGGCAGAATATTTTAAAATGAGATGATGTCAGAGACAAAATAAAAAAAAAAACATTAATTTGTGACATAATTAAATTATTATTTTTACCACCAGTGTTGCGTTTTCTGGTTAACAATAACGATTTCTGATAAATTAATAATCATGAAAGCCACGACGAAACCTGCTTTGCATAGCAATGTCTGTAGTGTTAAGATCCTAGAATAATTGAGTTATTCTTTATGTGAAATTATGTTATTATTTAATGGCGAAGATGAAACTTAAACTTAAGAAAGTTTAGCTATTTTTAGTTGGTACGCCCAAGCTACTATTATGTGAGTTATATGTATAACAAGTAGTTTTTCCAGTGTAAGTATAATACAACCCCGCAATATTGTATATTTAATCGATTTCGTTTTCTATTATAGAAAAAAATCTTGCGAGATTAACGATTCAAAGTTTAGTTATGTCTTAAAATTTCAACAGTAATTTGCATAGTTGTATTTCAACAGTGCCAATAACAAAACTCATTTCATAGTGTTGTGCGTTGTGAATAGTGATGGACGCGAGGCACTGCTCATGAACGCACGAAACAGCTCATGTGATTGCTAACCATGTTCGCAAACGATACTAGCGTATATATCAGAAATGCGTTCAATAACAGTGCTTATAATACCAATTCGTACGAAACCGGTGCATATAGTACCAGTTCGTACGAAACCAGTGAATATAATACCAGTTCGTACGAAACTAGTGCATATGATACCAGTGCATATGATGCCACTGCAAATAATACCAGTGCATATGATACCAGTGCACCCGACATGAGTACACACAACAATGCATATGACAAGAGTGCATACGAAACATATAACGACTTGATACAAATAGAATATGTCGTAGCCCAAGATATTTCCAAAATTATTTCCTGGATTATATTTGTACTGTCTCTTGTTGCGTTGATATACGGAGTGATATCGTGGTGTGTTATCAAAAAGTTTCGGCACATTAGGAACTATGTGCTTCTAAACTTAATGTTTGCGAATGTACTTCGTGCGTTTGTTTATATATTTTTTGCTTTGTTCGTGTTTTGTGACCATTATCCAGAACTATGTTCGTTACCCGTATATCTAATATTGTATTATTCACTCGTTTTTAATTTTTGGTTGCTAGTGTTGTGCTATATTTTTTATGTCGATTTCGTTAAAGTTTTTAACTTAGACATTACTAGAAGGTACTTAAAGAGTAACCTGTTTGCCTGGGGTGTGCCCTTAATTATATTATTGTCATATTATATTACTGGGTCGATGCTTAATCTGTATTTGTCTATAGATATATTTACAATTCCCATTAGCATGGCAATGTTATTAATTCCGGTGTTCATTAGTTTGGTTATTTATATAATGGTTGTGTATTCCTTGTTCAGTAGTAGTAAATCTGACGCGAGCTCATCCAATGGTAACAATTGGCGTCGCTTCTATGTAACTACATTAATTTTTGTTCTTAGCAATGTTATGGTTTTATACTGTTTACAAGACATATTAGAAGTAACGAATATATATGTTTATATTATAGGAGTATTTGCAGAATTCCTAAATACAGTAGCATTGGCGGCGTATTTCGTCATTGGAAAGAAAAATCGAGCATTATGGGGAGAATTTATTAAAAAGAGGACGCTACAAAATATCGTATAAATGAACTGATAATTTAAACAGTATATTTAGGAAAAAAAAACAGGTTAGACTAGTAATGAACGAAGTTGAAAAAAATGTAAATGAATTAATTGCGGACGGTAAAGGTTTAATTATAATTGTTTGAGTGGATGTATAATTTTAATCATTATTGTATTTTAATTTGTTTAGTATTTTAATGATTTTATATTGAATTTTAGTTTTTTCTTTTGTAATTTATGATTTATTTATTATAAACTGATGAATTTGATGATTATTGTATTTTAGTGTTGGAGTGATTGTCAAATTTTGTAATTTTAATATTGGGATTTGGTACCTTAATAAAGAAAATTTATTATTATTATTTTATTGTTGATCTCTCAGTCATTTGACCATTACGCTATAAGATTGAATTGAAACAATTAACATTTGTTTTTAAAGTATTATTAGGGTATTTAATTTATTTATGACGCGTATGTATATATATGTACGCCTAGAAGAAGTAGATAACACTATTGCTACTAAGTTGAGGTAGTTCCTCCAGGATGCATGTAAAATTGCTGAGAATTATTGATTAAAATTAATTCACAAACATAAAATTACCTTTTTTATCACACCATATTATCGAGAAACGAATAAATTTTGATTGCAATAAAAAAAATCAAAGAACAAAATTCTTTTCAAAGATTTAAGTCCGAAGAAATGAATACTTAAGAAGATATGCATATGTACCCGAAGGGTAACCAACGGAACCCTATTACTAAGCCTCCACCATCCGTCTGTCTGTCAGCCGGCTGTGTCTCAAGAACCATAATAGGTAGAGTTAAAATTTTCACAGATTGTGTATTTCTATTGTTGCTATAACAACAAATTGAATTAAATTAAAAATTAAAGGGGCCATACCAGAAACGTTTCTATCGGTTTATGGTACGGAACCCATCGTTTGAGAGACCGACTCGCACCTGGCCGGTTTTTTTAAATGAGCGTTTATATTCGCACATTGATTATAATGACATTGATTTTATAGCTGAGACGATTTTGCGACTTGAATTTGAAAGTTTTTTTTTTAAGTACGACATTTTTGTCCTTCAGACTGGTTTTTGTTTGTTGTCTGCAATACATCACATTGAATAGAATAAATATGCTTAAAATAATAATAATTATTAAAAAAACACAAAAAAAAATGTTACGCACATTGTATAACAAGAAAACTTGAATTAAGTGCTCTTCTATCTGGGACCGGTTTGCTTATATATCAGGCGGTCCGCTGAGATGGTTCAGTATGTACAAATATAAATCAATTAGTAAAGGTAGAAATTGTTCTATGGCAATGATTTTACAGGTATGAAAAACTGATTTCTGTGTTAATTTTAAGAAGCTCCTGAGTTTACTAGGAAAAAATAGGCGGTAGAAACGGATAGATACCCGGAGGTGACATTGTAAGTCCCGAATTTGAAACCAGAACTCTCATAAATGATACTATTGTTAAACAGGACAGGACCTACCATTGTGATTAACATACTTGTCTTATTATAACCAAACCATTAGTTTAACCGGTGTGATGAGCCTACCGGAGCGTATGGTCGCGTGGCGGCATTACGAATCAGGACGCATTGAATTGCGCACGCGACACTTATCATGGCCGATAATGATACCAGTATAAGCGACACTAGTGCAAAAAACACCAGTGCGTATGACATCAGTGAATATGATACCAGTGCATATTACGCCAGTGCATATCACGCCAGTACGTACGACATAGGCAGCGCATTCTTATCTACACAATCCGAAGACGTTTCTTCGGTGGATATTTTTAAAAAGTTTGCCTGGGTTATCATTGTGTTGAGTCTGGCAGCTCTCATTTATGGAGTGATATCGTGGTGCGTCATCAAGAAGTTTCGTCATATCAGGAACTATGTGCTTCTCAACGTGATGCTAGCAAATGTGCTACGAAGCTTCGCATTTTTATTTTACAAGTTGTTTTTAAAACGTTTCTGTCTATATTTAGTATGCGAAACGTTCATCTTCAATGGAGAGGGATACGAACATCGTTTTCAGTGTGTTAATTTCTTTAAATATCTCTTTCTGTACTGTGTGCTTACCTTTGACTGTTGGTTACTTGTGCTAAGTTATATTTTTTATGTTGACTTTGTAAGAATTTTCCACATTGACATTCGCAGGAGGTACCTTAAGAGTAGCCTGTTTGGTTGGGGAGTGCCTTTTTTCTTAGTGTTTTTATATTATGTTGTTGGATGCTTACTTGATTGGTTCGACTCAAAAGAAACACTAACAATTCCGATTGGCATGTCCTTGTTATTAATACCTGTGTCTATAAGTTTGATTGTTTACATAATAGTTGTATATTCTCTGATCCGTGGTAGTGAAACTGGTGCGAGTACATCTCCTAACAAATGGCGTCGCTTCTACATAGCGACCTTGATATTTATACTCAGTGATATCGTAGTATTATATGCTGCTAAAGAAATATTTGATATAAAATATAGCATAATTGAAGTTTTAGGAGCCTCTGGAGAACTACTGAATTCAATAGCATTGGCTGTGTATTTCACTATTGGTAAAAGTAACAGAGAACTTTGGCGTGAATTTTTAAATAGGAGATTGCTACAAAAAACGCAGGAAATGGCATGATAACTTTTGGATTTTTGAGACAACTATGAGGAAAATGAAACCGGTTGGAATTTTAATGAGCCCAGTTCAAAATATTTAAATGTTAAATTTTTGTAACTGGTTTATTATATTTGCCTAAATGACCTTTATGTAACTTGGCACATGGTTCCATCAGTCCTTGAATATTAGAAAACGTAGTAAGAATCAAAATACATATTATATGGTCCAAATACCGTAACTTTCGTTACAGTTAAGATTGTGAAGTCAACAAAATGTCAATCAGTCAAGATTCAATCAATCTTGACATTTTAGTAGACCCCAAAGTAGAAGGGGGTCTATCTATTTTGGGGTGGCTTGGAAGCCGACCCTTAGAGACCCTTACCCGACCCTTAGAGACTCCAGTTAGCCAGGAGGCTAATTGGAGTCTTCGGATGTATGACCATTCACTCCGAAGATCAAGCCAATTGGCTGTTATTATTTAGCCACTAGGTTCTCTAGTTTATTAACAAGAGAATGAGTGTTAATATCCTTTGTAAAAACTGAACATGACAAGTTTGCATTTTTCCGTAACAATCCAACCCGTTTTCCTGAATGGTCTTATCGTTTACCAGTATCTCATGTCCCAGGTCGAATGAAGAATCGGCAATCTTATCATTATCTTCCCTGACTTTATTTTTTTTGTACAGTTCTTATGTTCATTCAGGACGTCCGCAATTGCAATAAAGCTACAAAATAAAATTTAAATTTTATTATTTTGAGCCTCTTAGGTCGTTGTAGGATAAAAATGATTCGAAATATATTTTGATATAACACAAAAACTTGCTTATTAAAATAACTTGAAATTTAATAAAAGTACTCGTGGGTGGGTACTTTCAAAATGACAAAGAAGTTTTAAAAGCGGTTTTTTGAACATTGTATATAGGTATTTCTCTTTCATTTAAGTATATTTTTTTTTTGTTATTGTTTAATTGTTGTCAGTATTGTATGAGTAATTAAGAACTAGTAATCTAGTACTTACAATGTAAGAATTCAACAAAATACTTTATTAAAGTAAACATTAGAAGGAAAGTTTTTTATTTAAAAAATACCTACATATCTTAAACTTTTATTTTGTATTTTCAAACCAAATTTTAACATTTGTTTCAAAGTATAAATTAAGTATTAAATTTCCACCAAACCGCCATTACCTGCCCTTCTTTATGCTTACGCTGTACACAAAATACCAGTTATGCCTCTTATAGGTAATATTATTTTGTGTTTTCCTGTTTAGGTAGATTTTTTAGTAGACGTTAATAAATCAAATTTTGGATTTACATAAGCATCGATAACATTAAGTTATTGTACTTCAATGTGTATTCTTTTAATTTTACTTATGAAATGTGGTAATTTTATTATTGTTAGGACTAATTCTACTATTTTTTAAGCAAAGCTCAGTTCAGTTTCAGTCGTAATCTGTCAAAATATAGGTGTTTTTACCCGACTGCGCCAGAAAGAGGTTTGTGTTTTTAGTGTTCCGTAGTCAACAAGGAACACACATAGTTTTCATAGGCTTCCAGTCAAACCGGATTCAGCTGTATACCAGTGTTTAGTACAGTAAAAAAAATACTTGTGTCAAAAATCCCGACTGCCAAAAACGACTGAAATTCGAAACAAATCAATTTTCAAGCAGTCGAATGTAATTCGTAGCATCAAACCAGTGTGGAAGTAAAATGAATACCACCAACTGCATCAGACTGTGTGAAGTGAAGGTGACTTGATTGGAACTTTTAGTAAGTTTTTGCGATCGGAATACTTGACACAAGTAAATTTTTGACAGATAGCACTAAGAATTGGCAATTTTGTAGGTTATCCAATTTCCGGAGTTTTTTTTTAATAAAAACGTTGCCCCACACTAGGAATTTCTCCTGTATCGTTGGTGCGTTTACAAACATACAAAGTCACAAACACAAACAGCCAGACCCGGAACAACTATCTGTAGGCCATACAAATAATTGTTCCGTGCGGGAATCGAACCCGTGACACGCAGCGCAGCGGTCAATCGCTCAATCACTGCGCCAACCGTGCTGACGAATATACTAACTTAATGTTTAAGCTAACATTGTAATGCTGCCAAGGTTGCGGAATTTGTTCAAAAGAGTCACCGCGGCCCTGGAACGCAAAGGGCTTTGGAAGGAACCCGGATGGGTTTTAGTCAGTAAGAGTCTGAAGAAGTAATTTGATGATTTCCCATCCTTTTAATCGAATATTTTCGTTATAAATGCATTTTAATAAAATTTATAAACTCACATTAAAGATGTTGTACTACAAAAATAAGTGATATAAGTTGACTGGTAGAGAATGCCTTGATGCATTAATTAAGTCCGCCCATGTACCACTATTGCACATAAAGTTTAAATAAATAAATATAGGTGTTTACACAGAATTAACAACTTGTTTTTGCTTGTTTTTGTTATAATTGTAAAGATGTTGTTGTAAACATATATTAACATATTTATTTAACAATTAAAACAAGCTTTATAAATAAACAAGTGACGTCAAAAGCCGAGACACTTACGTATGTTTAAAGAGATTGACGTCGACAAGTCTGCGGAGCAGGTTACAACACTAACGACAGCCATTCATTAATACTGGTCTTATAGAAAGAAGTAAAAACAAAAACGGTCTCAAGACTCAAAGCTCTGCGAGGTGCGTATCGGTGTGGTCGTGTGGCGGCACTGTACCGCAGATCTGCCCAAGCTCCGCTCAACATGGCCGACGACGACAGTGTCAGCAAACAGATCGATGAATTCTTCTCCACTGAAAACCTCGTCATTATTGGATGGATCTTGTTCGTGCCGACGCTACTAGCCTTCATATTCGGAGTGACATCATGGTGCCTCATCAAGAAGTTTCGTGTCTTCAGAAACTATGTGATTCTCAGTGCGATCCTCGCGAATTTGATTCATTTGCTCGTGTTTGAGTTGTGCATAGCTCTAGTCACTCCGGACACGGTGATACGGTATCCAGGGACGCAAGTTGTACCGATATCTCTAGTTATGTATTGTACACTATCGTTTAATTGTTGGTTACTCGTATTGTGCTTTTATTTTTACGTCGATTTGGTTAAAGTTTTCCGTGTTGAAATACGCAGACGGTTCGTGAAGAGTGCTTTGTTTGCATGGGGGTTACCTTTTATATTATCCATCATATACACCATTGCTGCATTGTTTTTGTATGTTTTTAATACAAGTGAAATAGTCACGGACTACATGTTTGAAGCTCTTACCAAGACACTGTTATTAATTCCTATTATGATTAATTTTGTTATTTATATATCAGTAGTGTATTCTCTGTTCCGTGGTTGTGAAGCTGCCGCGAGTCCGTTTATCAACAAATGGTGTCGCTTTTACATAGCGACCTTGATATTTTTGCTCAGCAATATTTTAGAGTTAACCTCTATTTTAGAAATATTGAACGTTAAGATTTTTGTAATTGTTGTTATAGCAGAATTAGGAATATATTTAAACACAATAGCACTCGATGTATTTATAGTTTTAGTTAAGAGTAATAGGGAGTTGTGGCGAGAATTCTTAAATAGAAAAACGATCCAAAACTGGCAAGAAATATAATAACTTTGACGTCATGATTGAGGACAAGCATGCAGTTAATGAATCGAGCCGGATTGCCAAAGAGAAACGTCTATAACCAGTTTCGTTGGGGGATTTTCCTTGCACAACTTGAACTCAACAAAACAAGAATGTGAAATAGCGTTGAATATATTATAGAAGTATTTATTATACGCGAAGATTGCAACATATGTGTCTAAGTTAAAACCTAATGTTTTATTTTATAAGGAAAACTGGAATAAGTCGTGTCATGTATGTACCTACCTAGTTATAAGTAGATGTGTCTGCGACACATGGTAAGCGCAAGCGCAAGTCAGTTCGTCTTTGCAATGACACCTCTGTAGGCTTTGTACTCAATGTTGGCGACGAGTAGGTACCAACATTTATAAAACCAAAAATTTGTATCGTGTAACTTCTACACCGTGTAACAAAATAAACGCAATACCTTAAAAATGGTGATTGTTCTCATTTTTATGAACTACTTTTACTACGGGACCAACACTGAAATCGCGAAAAAAAAATCAACTACCCCATAAATTTATGTACGCATAACTCGACAAAATATAATAATGAATAGAGTCCTAATAGTCCCAATAGTAGTATCAACAACAGGTGTTATTCCAAAACAAATTTTCAACAGTTTTATTGCACTCAATCTTTCTAAATATACATACCTAACTTTGCAAAAAGCTGCCATATTAAATACTTGCCGAATAGTTAGAAAATTTTTACAACTTGATTTGGATAACGATTTAACCGCAGTGCAGAGTAATTTGCCATCGAATAATAACAATAACTAGGATCTTTACCTTGGTTCACACCCGTGAGATTCTAGCAAATACCAGGTACTTACCTGAGAAAAAATAAATAAAAAAAAAACCAAAATAATAATAATTTAATTCAGAACAAAATTCCATATAAAATGATTAGTAAGACTTAAAAATTATGTTAGTGCCTTTAAACTACTTATTTATTTACCTTAAATTATATCTTACAATGTTCACACTATGCACCCTATTCCAGTGCCGCACAATAGGGCACTCCACCCTTTCCGGTATAGGGTTTAGAAGGCCATTGGGGCTGCCCCGCACACGACACATCAGAGAGGCCACTCTTTTGCGTACAATAGCCCAAAAGCCATCGGTGTTGGCCTCCGCAAACATCCCTGACGCACTACAGTATCGCGGTAACCCCATCAGCATCCTAAACCCATTATTGTAGAGGATCCGCAGGGCACTGAAAGCCTTCTGCGTATAGCGGAGCCACAGGCTGCAGGTGTACATTGTCTGGCAGTACGCCTTAAACAGAGTAATTTTAACCTCTTTTGTGCTCCTCGCAAACCTGCGCGCCAACATATTGCTTCTGACTGCCAGTGCCCTGCGTTCCCTCTTAATATCTAAGTCATCCGAGAGGTCCTCAGTGAGCCAATGCCCCAGGTACCTGAATTTGGTGACTCTACTTACCTGAACTCCTCCAAGTGTAACCGGTGGAATGGTCGAGGGAGTTTTATTACCCGCCTTAAACACAAGTAGTTCACTTTTTTTGGTGTTGTACCTGAGGCCATGTGACACTGAAACATGAACATGTGAAAATATACTGACTGCTTATTTTTTTCGTTATTTTGGGGGTGGTCCCATAGTAAAAGTTGTTCTTAATGATGAGTACAATGACTCCTCTTCAGGTATTATTACGTTTATTTTATTACACGTTGTATTGGGAACTATGTCTAATTCCATCGCACTTAAGACTGGTCTGTACAAATTGTGGCTTCAGCAATGCAAACAGCATTGGCGAGGATAACGATAAAGTAGAAGTGAACAGAAGGTGATACTGTTAAATGCACTCAAGGAGACTCAGATCTCGCCTTATCTTGCTTAGTTCTCGTCATTCATGCCAATTTTTAATAAAAAATTATTCTATACCCAATTTTTTTTTTCATCCTTTTTTTTTTGACTAAACTAAAAGTTTGGGGTTCAACAAGAAAATCATTGTACATAAGTAGTTTCACCATGTGTTTCTGTCAGTCCATATGTCATAGTCATGTATTTTTTATTTTAAGAGTATTGGAATAATAAAACCAGCTGAAATATTGCTTTCATGAAGGTTTTCTGAAATGACGTGCAGCACTGAGGCATCAGGTCCAGGCAATAACTATTTATAGACAATTTAACTACTGTAGGAAAATTGCAGCGTTTTGACAGCGCTGCAATTTTCCAACAATAGTTAAATTGACGTCAACGACGTAAAATACTGGTATTCAGCTGAATCCGGTTTGACTGGAAGCCGACCCCAATATAGTTGGAGAAAGGCAAGGCAGATGATGAGTTAAATTGACGTCAACGTCATGTTTAGTTACTTTTACAAAGTAGCGGACCTCTCGCCTGAGTGGCTTTAATTTTCCTGAAAATCCTTACTAAAGTTATGTGTATACTTGTGCATAGCTCAAACTGCCTATCCTTTCAAAACTATCTTGGGGTCGGCTTTCCGTCCAATCGGATAGCTCAGTACCAGTATTTTACGTGGAGCGACTACCAGACCTTCACAACCCAGTAACTAGGTAACACGGAACTTCTAGGCAACACTGGTGTCAGATTTTCTAGCTTCTGACAATACTTAACGACTTCCAAAGATCTATCACATCACATCACACTAATTTTTATAAGGCGAAAGTTTGCGTGTGTGTATGTTTGTTACTTCTTCACGCGCAAACGGCTGGTCCGATTAAGATGAAATTTGGTATAGAGATTGTTTGAGTCCCGGAAAAGGACATAGGATAGATTTTTTTCTCGGGAGTGTGTTCCCTTGGGATAGTTTTCGACATTAACTCGGGTGGAGCCGCGAGCGGTAGCTAGTATATATAGACAACCGAGCGATCCTATCAGGGTTCCGTTTTTACATATAGAGGTTCGGAACCATAAAAATAAGTTCGTAACAAGTCAATACTTCATTAAAAAGACTATTCAATGTTTCAATGTAAAATGATTAATTGATCATTAACTTTGCAGTTCAAAATACATATTATGGAATTCGTTAATTATTTCATCATATCGGGTTTTTCTGTTTTTTCTTGTTTTAGAGTTCCGCATGAAAATGATAAAAGATTTTTACACTTTCAGATAATACAATTATTATCGAGATGAGGTAGAAAATATTAAGTTAAGTTATTCTTGTATGTCTGTATTGCACATAAAATACTTTGACTTACATCTGAGCTTTATATCTGTCACTGGATAATTGCAAACTACGTAAGATTACAAAATATAATATAATATCTTGGGACAACTCACACACGGTCATCTGATCCCAAACTAGGCAGAGCCTGTGCTATGGCAACCAGACAACTGATAAACATACTTATATATTTCTAAATCCAACATATTATAGACAAATTACACCCAGACACAGAACAAATGATCATGCTCATCACACAAAGATTTGTCCTGAGTGGAAATCGAACCCACGACCTCCGGTTTAGCAGTCAGGGTCACTAACCACTCGACCAATAGGCCAGTCAAAATGTCTTGAGAGATTTTAAACTCTCGATACGAGACGTCGCAGGTGTATTACCGTCTTAGAGGCAAATGTGAGTCTCATGTGCCTGTAATTATAACGCTACTTTGCGGCAGAAATAGGTACGGTTGGAGCCCCTGACGAGCATCATCACCTAGTCCTCTTAAAAATATAAGATATAAAAATGTGTGTAACAGAGCTCTCCTCTCCCTTATCGCCGAAGCGGCACCTGAAATAAATCAAGTTAAAAAGCGTTTTTTTTATCCGACTAAGTAACAGCTAAAAGAAAGATTTCTGATTCATCATATCATCCGAAAGACGTCCGCTGCTGGACATAGGCCTCCCCCTGTGTCGCCTCAACAACCGGTCCTGCGCGTCTCGCATCCATTGGCCACCCGCGACCCTCACCAGGTCATCGGTCCACCTTGTGGGAGGCCTTCCAACGCTGCGTCTTAATTGGAATTAAATAAAAGATACGCAGAAAATCTACACACAAAAAATGCGTGGCTTCATATCATACTAATTTCTCTAGATACAGAACCATGTCGACATATAGGGGACATGGCTAAAAAAATTAACGATTGCAGATACGACAACGTATCGACAATTAATTAACATATTGATAAACGTATTACCTATTGTATTTTGTTAATAATATTGGTCACTGCTGATCGAACGGGTCGAATGCGCGGGTCAAACTACTCACGTTACATTAGCCAATAGTGACAACCAAACCAGTGCAAAAAACAGCGGTGCATATAACACCAGTGCATATTTTTCCAGTGTTTATGTCATCAGTGCATATCACAACAGTGCAAACACGACACCTCTTCATATGATGTCAGTGCACACAACATCACTGCTAACGACACCCGTTGTATGCATACAACGCCGGAGCGATTGCAACCAGTGCATTGTATACCTATGATATTAGTGCATACAAAATCATTGCTTTTAACACAATTTCAGAAAAAAGAAAGAAAAACAAAGACAAACAAAGTAAAACAAAGAAAAACAGAAAAAGAAAGAAAGAATAATACGATACCAGTGAATCCAGCATGAGTGTTAACGAAAACATTTCTAACAACTCTACAAAAACCAACTTCACATATTTAGCAACCGTGGTGAATACCTCTGTGTTGTCATTTTTGACACTGACTGCTCTCATATACGGAGTGACATCCTGGTGCCTTTCCAAGAAGTTTCGACATTTCAGGAATTATGTACTTGTCAACGTTATATTTGCAAATTTGGTGCGTTTATCATCATTTGTGATTGCTTTTGCTATAATGGATTGGAAGATGTATGGAAAAAGTGTATGGCATTTATTGTTTGTGGTTTTATTTTTTGTTAGTCTGCTATCTTTTAACTTTTGGTTGTTTTTGTTGTGCGTAAATTTTTACATTGATGTCGTGATGGTTTTCAGCATTGACATTCGTAGAAAGTACTTTAAAAGTAGCCTGTTTGCCTGGGGCATACCTTGTATAGTAGTCCTGATTATACCTTTTATTTTACTGATTTTCGGTGTGTTAGATTTCATAGATCTAAAGAAATTAGATTTGATTTCGTTGTTAATTGTAGTAGTTTTCTTTATTACTCCAATAGCTAATTTGGTTATTTATATTATCGTTGTGTATTATTTATTTCGTAGCAGTCCAGCTGGTACGAGTTCTTCGAGTAACAAATGGCGTCGATTCTACATAGCTACCCTGATATTTATATTTAGTAATATTTCATCGTTATTTTACTTATTACAAGTAATATTTAGAATGCAACTTGCTATTTTTCAAGTGATGGGAGAAATCTTGAATACAATATCTTTGAACTTGTTTCTAATGATATCAAAGAGTAATCGGGAGATTTGGAGGCAATATTTTAATAAAAAGAGATCGATGCGTACATCGCTTGAAATCTGATGAAGATTATTTGGACAATAGCTACGTGTATCGTCATCAACATCAACTATAAGTGACCAGAAATACTGCAAAACTAGTTCCAGACATACTAAGAGATGTCGTCAAGGAAATATAATCAAACTAGAGGGAAAGCACTAGTTGAAGATAGCATTTCGAATGTACTTTTAATTGGAGCATCTCAAACTATTTTTGACACACTCGATCTAGTACCTTGCCTTTTCTACTATTGGGTACGTTGTGATCTACTTTCAATTCTGTTAGATGCAGCTGAGTACCAGTACTTTACATGTAGCGACTGCCTATCTGATCTGAACCACTACTCAGCAACTGCACTGGTAAGATTGGTGTCAGATTTAGTTTTAGACTATCCGTAACGAGTGTCAAAGATCTGCAAATGACAGCCAATACCAACGGCGAAACATGTTTTCCGAAGCAATCTGCGTTTGTTATGTCTGGTCACCCATCTATGGACCGACCTCGGCATGTGCTGCTTAACCTCGACGAACGAACCGTGCAACTGTTATTATTTAGTCACAAGTTCCTTCTATTTTAAACAAACTTACGGACCTATAAATTTTTTATAACGGATTTAAATACTTAATCTATGGGCAGCGTCTACTGTAATTCTACTTCACAAGAAGTCCAGAACAGATGACAGTTCGAAAAACAAACCTATCATGCAAATGACTGATGTCCGTAAAACTAAGACTAAGACCTTTGTCACTAAGGGCCATTCATTTATTACGTAAGACGATTTTGACTAGTTTTTGACCCCCACCCCCACTAAATAAGAAAAAATATGAATAGGCCGACCCCTCACCCATGTTTAATAATTATTACGTATAAGAATATAAAGGAAAAAATGAATGTACGCTTGATCGGCGTTCGACGAGGAGGTCATGATTAAAACACAATAAAGACATTAATTGACACACATCAACATAAATAAAAGAAGTTACACACACTTTAATAATTCAACTATGTATTTAACTGCAATATTAAATCATTAACGCAATAACGAGTATCGTTTACGTAAACAAGTGACAGTCTAGTTCACAAGCGGGGAGTTCCCGGGAGGCGCAGTGCGGGTAGCGCGGGTACGTTGCCATGGAAATAGTTTACCTATACGCATCCGAGTGCACCTCGGCACCCGCGCGATTGCCCGCACTTTTTCAAACCTTAACATTGCGTATATTTGTGATCTTACGTAAGAACTATCAAGACTCCCTCGTACCCCCTTGTAAGAAAAGATAAGACATGGTCGACCCCCTCCCCCCCTAAATCATCTTACATTTTCGAGCCCTTTGGGGTTGAAACTTTTGAACCGTGGGGTCCGAGTGCTCATGCACTATTTAAAGAACAATTCAAGCCTTTGTTGACTCTTTGCGCCACCAAGGGCTGGATTTTACATTTACAGTGGATAAGCAATGCCTCCAATACTTTGGACAGTTCGAGTTCACTTTGATGACGATACAGACGATTTTTTTATGATGTCATAGTTAAAGTATTTTTTAGTTAAGAGTTTTTATTTTCATTTTGAGTGTATATGTAAATGTTAAGTATTTGAAATATGTACATTTTTACAAAATAAAAAAGATAGTGTTGTATAAAATGTAGCATTCAAAATGACTTTATAATTTGTGTGTAGGGTGTTTATTTTGATTCGTTATTGTACATCAAATACTCGCAATATAGTACAACACTAATAGAGTTAATTTAAAGTCGAGTCTTATTTTTATTTGAAAGAGAAAAAGAAGAAAGAGATAGGGTTGTGTTTTTGACCACTTACCTTAAGAGGTATTGCGTTTATTCTGTTACACGTTGTATTTTAATATGTTTTCACTGTGTTTTTATTGAATTTGTATAGATAAACTAGTAGGTAAACCGTAAACAATTCATGTCTTTTAATTAATCCGCCTTCCTCACAGTTCCATATCTTTATTCACTGTTAAAAGTATGCGTTATTTTCTACCAATCACAAGCCGAAACCTGCCGGTCGATTCTGTAAACATGTCGAAGTGAAGGCTTGGGGGAAGTGATCATGAAGTGAGCTGTCAATCCATATAATCAAAATGGAATGACAGCTCACCTCGTGATCACGTGACATCCCAAGAATTGGAAGCTGAAATTGGAGCCAGCTTGACAGTTACCCAAACGACGGACGTTTCGGTAACTGTCAAGCTGGCTGGATTGTGACATGAATGTGCTGAAGAACCGCTCGGCCGCCGCACACTCCGCCATACTTCGCTCCGCTAACTCCTTGGTGGCCGCGGTGCGAGACTGGGACAACAGCCCTCTTCATCAAAGATGGCAGTCCTACCATACGCCGATAACATGATTCGCGGCGTCTAAGTTTGCATTTGTCATGTTATCGCAACTTATTTTTTAATATTTACTCTTATTTATGTGTGCTATTTGGATGTTAATCTGGCAATAAACAATTTCATTTCATTTCATTTCATATTAGTATGGGTACGAAGAAGAATTGGATACTCAAAGAAATCAATTTAGGAACTCCACATCATATAATAAAAAAAATATTAGGAAGGATACATATTTCATAGAAAAAACTAATTCAATATTTCAGCATGAACAAATAACTCACAACAATTATCCTGTAGCATTAGTTCTTCAATCTCCTTTCTCGTACAATCTTTAAGATCGTACCGGAACTCTCTGAGGGCATACACCACTATGCGCCGCTGAATACCGACTGCTTCCTTCAACATACCTTTGAGAACGAACTCAATGAATTTCGCCCTCGAGACTACGTACCTGAAGTTTACACGTAAGTACAAAACTAAAACAGCCGTATACAGTTCTGTTATGGAGTCGAAGTATGTGCTCACGAGTTCAGCTACCTCCTTCACTATATATCTGCCGAAGACGAAGCCCACAGCCTCCACACCTTCCGACTTCCTCCTCTTCGGATCAGCGAAAACTTCCGGCATCTGCTTCAAACTCTGTCTAACAGCTTTGAAATACAACATTATTAAATGTATGTGCGCATACTTATCAAAACATTCTTCTTTCGGCATAAAATTCTGCGTCCAAGCTAAGATCCTCTCGATTACAGACAAACACGACGTGTATTTAGCGTCCAGAAACGCCGTATTATATTTTAGGCTCGCCATAATTTGCTTTAGTTTATTTTGGAAATTCGATTCTTTTTCGCAGCGCAAGTTTTCTAATTGCTCTAAAAATCGATCACCAACTTTATCGAATCTCCTCTCTAAATCCTCGTTATTTCTAGATAACATCAAGTATCTGACAAATATTACAGGGTACGCTATTGCCGGTTCTTCCTCGCTAGTGTTCTCGAACATCCAAAGCAAAATGTTTTCTATAATATCTTCTCTTACTTCAGGAAGAAGCAAGCTCAAATCGCGAAGCACGAACCTTAATTCTGAACCTGATTTTAAGATTTTGACAAGAGCAAAGTACAGGTTTCCACAGTAATCAGCTTTGATGTGAGACGGAATCCATTCTGTTTTTCGAAGTAACTTGTGAAGTCTTCCGTTGTGTGAGAAGTCAACGCTGGAGAACAAGGGTTGAATGATATCCCATACTTTAGGGTCAGCAGTAGCTCCGTGGCGACGAAAATATGGCAAAGCTGCACGCAATGCCACCACTGGCCGCAGTTTCGCTGCTGATGTAAAGGTGTCCAAAAGTAGCCCGCTCACAGATCGCATACTCAGAGCTAAGGCTACTCTCACTGTGCGTCTCTCGGCCGCTAACGCACGAGTTAACGCAGCTCTTTCTATTTCCCGGCAGCGCATCGCTCGCGTCGCGACAGCTTTCACGCCAGCCTTGCGCCAGCCCCACTCCGCCAAGTTGACGACAGGCCGAGCGCAGTGTGCGCAGGCCCTCAGCGCCGCCGCAAACTTCACACTCTCTTTCCCAGCAGCGTCAAACTCAAGCAATTCTTTCTCAAAATCTTTGAACAAGAGAACTGCTAACGGCCGTGCCAGTTTTTCATTCTTGCAACTTTCATTGCGTTGAACGATCTTTTCCTTCAAGGCGCTCCTGAGTTGTATTGTAAGATCTTCCTTCTGGTTGAAGTATATCACAAGCTTCTTTATGAATTCGTCAAACTGTTGTTTTTCAGTAGCTAGTATATCTACAGCCTTATCTAGTTCGAGAGCGGAAGGGTCGTGACGTAGCGCGTTTGTGAGCGCTCCCTGATCGCGCCGAAACTGTAGGTTTTCACGAAATAACGCACGACGTCCGATTCTCGCGTTATATAACCGTTTTAGTAAGGGGCGAGCAACATCTGCGTCGCGCAAAGCTAAGCACTTCAATGCTTCCATCGTAGATGATGCTGCCTCAACGTGAATCTTGTATACTTTAACGACATCGAGCAGTTGATTAAGCCGCTCTGCAGCTACAGCTGGTTCCACGTCTATGGCGGCCGCTGCCAACATGTTTTGAAGACCGTTAGCAACGCTCACTCGCTCGGCAACCTTGAGAGAATACTCTGCCAGCGTTGAAAAGTCATTCAAAAACGCGTCACGAATGGCTTCTTCGCATTCGCCTGCAAATAACTGACGAATCACGACGCAGTGCAGTCCCTCACGGCACGCGACTTCGGATGGTGCGCCGTCGAGCCCGAGTCCGTGCCCGAATTGCAGAAAATGTTGCCAGACAACAGCAGGCAGGCGCCAGACGTTAGCGCGCTTGACGAGACTGCGCAGTATGGAGGCGCGAGTGTGCGGGGGCTCGTTGCTATGATGGGCTGCTAGACACAACAGAGCCGCCACCGCGTCACTGCGTCCACCGCTCTTGCTCACCAGAACAAGCAAGATATCGCGCCTCCGGTCCGAAGAACCCGCCGCTCTTAACCGCTGACCCAAATCATGCAGAGCTCGGTCGAATCCGATAAAACGAAACTCGTCGAACAACCGATCTAACTCTGTTTTCACCACACATGACTCCGTCATGTAGTTTCTAAAGCAACAAAAATTTCTTTTTCTGTTTATGTATTCCATGTGCTGTTTTCTTAACAATTCGAGATTTGCCTTGGGTATTTCGGGTATTGGTATGCAATGCTCGTCGTCAAAAATATGCGGTTCAGAACCGTAAAGTGGAGGAGACTCTGGAGTCGGGTACGGCCAATGCGACACGCTCTCTCCGATATTCTTCTCAACGAACACTAGTTTCTTGAACGATGCTCTCTTATCAGGTCTAAGACGCTTTATCAGCGGCTCCACTGCTTTGTACTGGAACCAACGCTGCAAGAAGCTTGCTCGTGCTAGCTTCACCACCACTTCCTGACACTCGTCGACAGTAAGCCGAGCAGCAACAGTCGGGATGTGCAGGAAGTACGCAACGTACAGCTCCAACTTATTTGTGAATCTAGTTTTATGGCAGCGCATAATGTAGTCAGTCGCCAAAGGACTGATTCTGCCGAAGCGGTTCATGTTGAAATACTTCTCCGTGATGTCAAGGAACACATCTGCATCTGACTTCAGTACGCATTTCACACTGTTGTAGTAGGTTTGTTCTTGTGCGAGATAGCGAGTTCTCACATCTTCATCCATCGCTAACGAATCGAAATATATTTTTGCAACTTTAGGGCATTTCTCACACAATACTTTTAATGAATGAGTGGATAGTTTAGTTAATATCTTGGGAGCCTCTTCCAATATGAACTCAAGACTACAGTGACTCAGAAACTTAATCGCAAACTCAAATTCGTTCTCTTTGTAGTGCTGATAGAACTCCTGACACATTGCTGGGTCTCTTAGATTGATGAAAAGCCAGTGCTTCATTTTGGTAACTGCTGGCGTGATCATTTCCGGGAAGAGGATATCTTCTAAATATTCAGTGTTAATAATGTTACGGTGGTCTATAAGCCATGTTGCTTTCAGGGCTCTACTCACATATAACATGTCATCGTCTTTTAAATTCCGAATAATGTAGTCTACATGTTTGAGTTCTATGGCGAGGTCAATTTTAAAGAGACGATCGACCGCAGACTCTTCGTGCAGGGCCTCGACATCCTGGAACAGAACTCCGCTCTCTGTAGCCTTGCGCACTAAGGAGTTTAGGTGTCGGTGCCTTTGGCCCAGGTTATCCCCATTCAACATGATTGGTGAGAACGACGGCATCTGAAAATTTAAAATAAATTGTTAACTTTAATGTAAACAACGCTACGATGGCTGATGCCCGCGATCCCTCTTAGAATTAGGAATTTGAAGAAGTGTTATGCAAGACACTGACTGTATCACCTCTTCCGTTCAAAATGTTTAAAATAACAGTCTTGTTTTGTATAGGAAATGATATACTTTAAAGATTACGCTTCTTCATAGGTAAGTGCACGATGTTAGCGGCAGAATCACCTGGAGCATACTCAAAAACCGGCCAAGTGCGTGTGGGGCCACGCACAGTTTAGGGTTCCGTAATTACCCGCCCCGTAAGCCATATTACAAATACACTTGGTTTAAAGTCATTTTCTATGTGGTTACTACGAAATTTTTACCTAATCAGTTACATTTTTTAAGTTGGTCGATTATTACTCAAGGTAACGAGTGATAATCGAGCAACTTATAAAAAAGCAAAGCGAAATTCGTTATATGTATGCTCCTACCATGAATTTTTTCACGTCTCCTAAAACAACGGTTTAGCTGGCAGAGGGGAGGGCACTTGACTCTAGCAAAAAATAGCACTTTAATGCTTAATATTTCGCAAACGGATCCTTGAATGGAAAAATGGTATCCGCACTTCTAATTTTTAGACGACCTATCCAACGACACCCCACACTATGAGATAAACGATAAAAAAAATTCGTCGCCACTTTACGTGTCGGGGCAGAAACCTAAAAGATTTTTTTTTCAAGATTTTATTTTACCATATTCTCGGTGTGATTAATTTGTATACCCATACCAAATTCCAACTTTCTAATGCTTAGCGTCTCTGAGTTAAACCGCGGAAAAATGACAGACGGACAGACGAAAATGGCGAAACTATAAAGGTTCCTTACTGCCTACGGAACCCTATACTTATCTTCTGGTTGCTTATCTCATGGCCAACTTTATGTGGCTCTATCGCGTGTTTATAACCCTAGCAACTTTATTGCTTGTGTCCAGGTGATTCCGCCGCTAACATCATGTAAAGAGAAGCGTTGCATTAAAACGTTTCTCATCACGAAAAATTACCAGGACTCGTCGGCATTTCAAACGGAAGAGGCTATAAAGTGTGTGTTTTACATAACACTCTTCCAAAATCCCAATTCTTAGAGGTGTCTGGTAATGTAGGATATTGACAGTTCGTGTGCATATATATTATCTAAGCGATCTTTTGCGAACGAATTCGCGGGCAACAGCTAATAGAATAATATTTTCATTCAGAACAATTTTTTCTAAGGCATTTCCATAATTATTCACTTTTCATGTATTTTCACAAATATCTATACATTATTTTTTGGTAAATAGATGACGCTGTGTGTACTACACACACACATGATTTAATACATAGATGTATGTTAAAAAATTACTTTCGTGTAAAAAGTATTCAAAAAACGATTATTAACGAAAAATATGTATTGCAGGAATGCAAAAAGTACAAAAATAACTTCATAATACTTAAAAAGAGATGAGAGAAGACTGCTTGAACAAAACGTGTCAAAAAACATTAATACGTAATTTTAAAATATTTAAATGACCCTAACTTGCCACCAATTTAAATCAAACAAAGACTAAATGTAGCTCAGAACGAACCCGCATGTTATTGTGAAAACCCCACTAAATTGGTACAGTATCTTCGGAGATTAGCGTGAACAGACAGACAACAAATGCAAAAAAAAAACTTGTGTGTTGTATGTTCCTTTTTTGTCAAAGTCAAAGTCAAAACCTTTATTTCAATTAGGCCATTAAACGGCACTTTTGAACGTCATCGTTTACATTTCAGTAAAATAATAATGTTACATAAATAAAGTGACTCTACTGTCCATTCGGAAAGGTAGATTCTTATGGAGAAGAACGGACAAGAAACTCCATAGTTACTCTTTTCAAATAATGATTTTACGAAATTTGGTATACAAAAATTAATTTAATATTATGTGAGGACGATGCACCCAGAGTATGCTACTTATAAGAACGAAGTATCACCAGCAGAGGTAAACTTATTAATTTCCTAAGGAATTTAGGTAAATGGTACTCACATATTTACAAACATTGGAACCATTAATTAAACAACCGTGTGTGAGTCAACAGAAAAATAAAAACACAAAAAAAGAAACAGTATATCTATAAAGTTAATACATAAATCAACCAGTTTGACCTTCACCCTTGATTGTCCTATGGAGCAGGACCAGCATGTTTCCAAACATTCTTATCCTGAATGTAATCTTCTAATTTGTAATATGCAGTGTACTTTTAACATGAGTTTTAAATTTTCTTTCATTTAGTTTTAATATGTCAGAAGGTATTTTGTTGTAACATTTAACACAATACCCCATGAAAGAAGTGTGGACTTTAATCTAAAAAATGGTTGATCTAATTTGTCTTTATTTCTAGTATTAAAATTATGTCTATCACTAATTTTACTAATAAGATGTCGGTTTTTCCGCACATACATAATATTTTCATAAATGTATTGGCAAGGGACTGTCATAATATTAATCTTTTAAAAAAGTTCCCTAAGAAAATCACAGCGACGCAGATTATAAACGGCTCTGACAGCTCTCTTTTGTAAAATAAATATGGATTCAATGTCAGCAGCCCGACCCCACAGCAAAACACCGTATGACATAATGCTGTGAAAGTAACTAAAGTAGACCAAACGTGCGGTTTCTAAGTCTGTTAACTGTCTTATCTTTCTAACAGCATACGCGGCTGAGCTTAGACGACCCGCAAGAGATGTTATATGAGGCCCCCATTGTAATTTCTCGTCCAATGTGATGATACCTAGGAAAACCGTCTGATTAATGAACTCCAGTTTTTCTCCATTTTTGTTTTTTTTTTATTATGTACAGACACGACCGTTCCTACTGTTTTATTATATGTTTAGATTTTGTGACTGTTTACATTATTATAATTTTGTAAAAAGTAAGTGTGTCTATGGACTTTTGTTGCTGACTCTACATACATAGCGACAAAACAGTCTTCTAAACTACCTGGTCAGCTTAGCTATTAAAATCACTCTTAGGAGTCAGAAATGTATGTTTGTATTACAACGCAGGAGAGATTTACTAAGGAAAAAGTTCGAAATACAAAATTAATTATGATTAACATAATAATTCGATTACCTACCTTGCTAAGGGGCCTTCCTTCTGATCACTCAAGTTTTTAGAATGAGAACGAAAATGCAAAAAAACACATTATATGCCGAGTTCCCAATCTGCATTGCCGGCTAAACTGAACAGAAATAAACGCTTATACGTACGAGTTGACCTTGATATTATTTTAGACGCGACTACGCCCTGTTCAGCATTTGAAAATAGGGATATGCCTTTACTTTTTTTTAAATATATTTCCAGTGAAGTTTTTCTTTTAATTATTGATATAACCATACCAATAACCATACCATATACCTATAGCTTTGTCAATGCCGTGAAACTCTATTATTGGCTTAAGAGATAATTGTTATCATCTTGCTATCAACGTTCAGTGTATGCAGTCTCTAAGATGCCAGTAACTGTGTTGCAACTGCATTTGGCTGTTCATTGATGGGGAGGTGAACATTCATAACTCATGTACATTAATAGTAAGCTGTTGAGTTTCCAAATAAATAAAGAAATAAATAAAAGAATAAAAAAATATATATATGTATATATATATATATATATATATATGAATAAAAACTTGAGAGGTGTCAAGGGACACCCGGATGGAACGAAGTTCCAAATAAATATCATTTATCATTTAATATCTAAACTACTCATCGGATTACCAACTCTTCTACAGATTGAAAGCTTCAGTATCGCTGTGTCATAAATCATAGCACTCATTCTCGTAGCCTACTTGTTATCCTTGAAAAAACCACCATCCCTGTTCTGTTTCTTGATAGAGAAGTGAAACCGCATGAAATAGCTAGTATTTAATCAATTAAAAGAGTATTTCACAACTAAAGAAATATAAAAGTTTTAAAATATTTGTATTGCTTTCAGCTTCAATTTGTTGCGTTAGAACGATCGCCAATTAAGTCTATTACGCTAAATAACTGATACGTTTCATAGTTTTAAAACTGTTTGTTCATAAAATAGGGCAGATATCATGCAAATTTTTTTTTTTGTTTCGCATGTTTCGTTTGTAGTATTTGAAATGAATACCAACTTTCTATTCTGGATGGTGTGTACCTGAGAAGTTTTTGGGTACCTACTTACAATGACATATAAGTTAAAAGACTCCTTTTTTCAAAATAGTCAATACTAATAATTATTATAAACGGTAAAATTCTTTGTTCCGTTCTACTGTAGATACAAATCCGATTAAGAAAACTCATTCATGAAGAGGCTGTTTTTTGTCTTCGAAAAATCATCATATTCCAATAAAATCTTCTAGGATAGAATAAAAAGAGCTGAGCCGCGGGAAAAAATTGTGTCTAATCAATTAGGTACTTTTATCAAAATATTTGTATCTTATATTTTGGCGCTTTCTTCGAAATTCAAACATAAAAGAAACAAAAGACAATCAAAAAAGTGTCGTTACAACTTTTCGTATGTTTTTTTTTCGTCTAGCCCCCTTTCACAACGCGCGATAAGGAACTTCATCCAAATAAAAAAATGATCTTTTGGGTATTTAATTTGCTACCCACACACTTTGCTACCCAAATTCAAAAAATAATATTGAACATAGAAATTTATGTTGCCAGCGGGCAATTTTTTTTGCCGTTGGCAACATTACTATCTTAGTTTTACTGTCGTCTGTGTTTCGTAGAGTCTGGTCAGAACAGAAACGAGATGATTACAACGAAAAACAGCAATATTTACTTGCGACAACAAACTTAATCTTGATACTTTACATCTTTTAGCAATATGATTACTTACTGAAGTACTTCAGAGAGCAAAGTATCAATACCTAATTATTGTTTATTTGCTATCTAAAGTCATCATCATCTTATCAGCCGAAAAACGTCTACTGCTTCCACTGCTGGACATGGCCTGCCTTCCCGCGACTTCGCTCGTGTTGATTATCACTTTGCAGCTTTCATGGGCATGCTCTCTAAATCGGTTTAGAATTCGTGATACCAGAATATTGTTATCCTTGTAAACTCGCTCTTTTATTAGCTTCTGCCTGCGACTTCGTCTGCGTGATTTCTAGAACTGGTTTCAAAGAGAAATAACCCAATCACATCAAAACGTGTACTCCTAACATTTTAAATTTGAAAGTTAAAATACTTCTTAGCTGTGTGCCGCGGTTTCACCCGCTTGCCACATTTCTTCTTTCTGGCTCAGCATCCACATTTTCGGCTTGTATGAAACACGGTTCATATAAAAAGTCTCTCGGCTGTCGCGTCGCTACATGCAAGCACTTTCATGTAAACCCATAGACTTGATGTGAGAGACAAATTAGTTGCGGAGACAAAAGTTGCTCGTGCGCGCTATTTCTAAGGCTGCTTTCACATTAGCACGTTAGTAGCGCGACAGTAGCGCGGCAGAAGCACATGCCTTCACATTATTAGAAATCCTACTAATATTATAAACGCGAAAGTTTGTAAGTATGGATGGATGGATGGATGTTTGTTACTATTTCACACAAAAACTACTGAATGGATTTTGATGAAATTTGGCACAGTGGTAGATTATAGTCTGGAATAATACATAGGATACTTTATATCCCGGGAATATGTTCCCTTAGGATAATTTTCGACCATCACGCGGGCGGAGCCGTAGGCGGCAACTAGTAAATGATAAAGAAACTACTACAAACTTTAGCCGCGCGACTGTCGCCCTGCTAAAGTCGCCTACATGTAAAAGCGAAAAGGGTCAAAGCTTGAAGTTAAATATTTATGATTCTGGTGGTTTTATGGTTCTGGTGGTCTGGTATTCTGGTGGTATTTATGGTTCTGGTGGTGGTAGTTTAAAAATCTTTACCACTCACAATTCCAACTCCGGAAATACCTCGACATGTTTCTGGTCTACTGGATTTTGTGAATTATTACTGCGCACAATTCAGTTGCCTCGACATGTTTCTGGGTCTCCTTGTCACAGTCTATCTTGAACGCAATCCACGGATCAGATCATCAATTTTGATCGTGGATCGCCTTCGAGATTGACTGTCGTGTACCGAACAAATTCTATCGGTGTATGTTGAGACTTTCCGTCCTGGTCTCCTGGTACTTGATGTTTCTGGTCTCCTGGTACTTGTGAATCTTTAGCGCTCAACCAGCAGCGGCTCTAAATTTCCACTTCATTCTCAGTCCCCATTATGTCATACTATTTACCGGGATAAAAAGTAGCCTGTGTTATTTCGGGATATGAACTATATATATGTGTACCAAAGAATTCATCGAAATCCCTTTAGCCGTTTTTCCATGTGAGGCTCAAACACCCAAACACTCAGACATACAAACTTTCATCTATGTACATATATACATATATATAAAAGAAAGTCGTATTAGTTACACTATTTATAACTCAAGAACGGCTGCACCGATTTGGCTGAAAATTGGTAGGGAGGTAGCTAAGAACCAGGTGAAGGACATAGAATTTTATATATAATTTTATCCCGTTCCCGATTTTAGTAGGAACAAATCTGGTTGAGCGACAAAATATAAAAAATAAAAGGTAACATTGAGACAACATGATTTCCCACCGGATATGATTAAAATGAAACACATAATTGTGTTAAAGAAAATACACCATGGATTAAACCACTATCGCTGCTGTTATTTTGAAGGAGCTCGTGGCTAAATAATAACAGTCGCACGGGTCAATCTTTATGGTTAAGCAAGGCTTACCAAGGTTGGTCTGTGGATGGCTGACCACCTAAACGTACCGTGCCCTCCGTGCCTCGGAGAGCACGTTAAGCCGTTGGTCCCGGCTGTCATTTGTAGATCTTTGGCAGTTGTTACGGATTGTCAGAAGCCAGTAAGTCTGACTTCAGTCTTGCTAAGAGCTACCGTGTTACCCAGTTAATGGTTAATAGTGAAGGTCTGAAAGGCAGCCGCTCCACGTAAAATACTGGTATTCAGCTGAATGCCGTTTCAGATGGCTGCTGTTATTTTCATATGCATTAGTGTTTATTTGCACTGGTATTTATCATTGACGTATGCACTAGTGTTGCATGCATTTGGTTTGTGTAAACTAGTGTCGTATGCAGTAGTGACATATACATACACTGGTGGCATGAAAACTAATAGTGTGCTATAAGTTTGTCTAACATCTATATATATAAAATGAATCCCTATTTCCCTTGGTCACGGCATCACGAGTGAACGGCTGGACCAATTTCGCTAATTATTTTTTATTGTGTTTGTTATTGTCAGGAGAAGGTTCCTACGAAAGAAAATTTTGAAAAAATATACATCCGGGTAAAGCCGGGCGGGGGTCACTAGTTCACATTTTAATTTTTTTTTTTTTTTATGGATGGGAAATCATCAAATGACTTCTTCCGCGTGTCAAAGAGCGTGTCAGACTCTTACTGACTAAAACCCATCCGTGTTCCTTCTAAAGCCCTTTGCGTTCCAGGGCCGCGGTGACTAATATGGGGGCTCGTCCGGGATAAGTAGTTTTTTTTTTCACTAGTTCACCTTAAAAGTTGGGTGTAGTGAGTGTGAAGTGAAATGTCATACCACCTAAAACATTGACAGTTAACTACACCTAATAATGTACGTTGATATATTTGCGTAGTGTGAAGTAAGTCCACACTGACATGTGATACGGAGTTAGTAAACAAAAACAGTTATAACTCTATTTTGTTACGAAATTCTAGGTTTATGAGTAACTTATTTATTTTCAGTGTTATTGCGTCACTGTTGAAAAGACTTGTGTACCTAACACGTTTTATTTTTAATTTTCCTTGACCTATAACGTACTGTAAAGTATATAGAGGTATATTTTAAATTCCGTAAATTTTCTAAATAAAGTTTACAGTTTCTGTTTTGTTGAATCGTTTACTTTTCAATAGTTAGTAAACAAATACAATATTTTATCAGTTTTCTTTGATATTAACACAAGTTGCAATCTAAGGATACAGTACTTACATATTGTAGGAAAACTGGACATTTCGTCATTACAGTATATTTATTCATGTATAGCACAGAAAAAAAAATCTCAATGATAAAACAAAAAATCTTAAAACCCTCACAAGCCCTTTCATACAATATGTCGCGCTTTAATATAATACTTTATTTAAGAACATAACATATAAAATTATTAGTGAGGCTTAAAAACTATGTTAGTACACTCCACCTTTTTGGTACACTCCACCTTTTTGGTAAACTCCACCTTTTTGGTACACTCCACCTTTTTGGTACACTACACCTTTTTGGTACACACCAACTTTTTGGTACACCGTCGTATTTTTCGCAGAAGTTATATGGTTACCAAATTTTAAATGAACTAGTCTTTTAGATTTGGCTGATTGGCTGAGATAAGGGCCAATGACCACCAGCTGGGCCAGAGGACATCCACAATAGTCTTAAAGCCTTAAAGCGCGACTGCCAAGCGTGGAATCCTGGGTTCGAGTGAAGTGTTTGTTTTTTCCAAAGAGGAATTTCTCTGAGACAGCCCGGAGTTGGAATATGGTGATGCGGACACCCCCGTGCCTCGGAAAGCACGTCAAGCCGTTGGTCCTACGCCAGATCTCTCTCCGGTCGTGTCGGGATGCTCCCATCGGAAACGAGAGTGATGGAAGAGGGAATGCACCTGTAGTCGCGCAAACATTAAATATGTCCCGCGCCGATGGCTGGTCTCGGTTGAGATTGGCTGCCATGGCCAAAATCGGTCAGGAGGAATATATATATATATATATATATACATCTATATGTATATATATATAGTCTGTTATATACTAAGCGCTTACTTAATATGATTAATCAAAAATAATAAAAAAAAACTAAATTAAAAGTCATTTATTCAAATTAGGCTGAGTGCCAGCACTTTTTGAACGTCAAAGCTCTACATAAAGACAGCCCCCAAAACGACCGCCCGTCACCACTTCCTAGTGTTATAGCTAGGAAGAAGAAGTGGCTCAACAAACTCCCCAGCAACACATCTGTCTGTTAAGTTCAAAAACTTGAATTTAAACAGTAGTATCCAAAGTATTTTACAATCCATAACACAGAAAAATATAAAATATTCAAACTGTAAATCAAATGAAATGAAATTAATTGACACTTGATAGCTAGCACACTCCATTAAGCCATCAGAAATAGACAAACTCAAGCATTAACAAGTAAACCAAACTAGTTATGCCTCCGGGCATAAATGGTGTGCCCGCTTACACGTGAAATAGTATAGTCTAACAATAGGATTGTGACTGGAGCCACAAGTGATGAACTAGAGCCAACATAATACTAATAATAAACAGTCGTTTAACGTTATAATAACAATAATAATTAAAAAAATACCACGACCATGACCATAATATTCTGCACTATACAATTTCATTTGACAAGTTTTCAAACTGGATGAAATATGAATGGTTAATTTAGTATATTCTAGGATCTGCTGAAATATGTCGAACATATTGATTTCTAACAATTAAACTTTTGCATTGATCTTTTTATTCTAAATTCTTGCCACATTTCCCGATTACTCTTTACAGTTATAAAATACACAGCCAAAGCTGAACCGTGTAGCAATTCTCCTACCATTGCTATTATTTCAACAAACATTACTCCTTTTTTAAATATCTCTAGTAAATTGATTAAAAATAGAACTTTACCGAGTAAGAATATCAACGTGGCTATGCAGAAGCGACGCCAATCAGTAATAGATGTTTTCGTTACAGTAAAATTGTCGCGGATCAGAGAATATAGAGCAGTCAGGTATAGAACCAATCCGATTACAACAGGTATTAATAATATGGATACAATAATAGGGTATAATATTTTATCCATAAAAGCATACATATTCAAATAAAGTTTAACAAGAAGGTACATTACCGAGGGTACAGACGGTAAACCCCAGGAAATTAAGCTACTCTTTAGGTACCTACGATTGTCAAGATGGAAAACTTTCACAAAATCAACATAGAAAATATAACTTAAAACTAAGAACCAGCAATGAGTCGATAAATAAAAGTATACACCTAAAGCCATAAGGTAGATCCAAAATTCAGGATGCTCTTCTATTTCTTCCATGTAATAAAGTAATATTATTATTGTCACAATATGCACTAACAATCGCATGGCACTCGCTATATTTGCACTCAGAAGTACATAGTTCCTCAAATGGCGAAACTTCTTGATGATAAACCACGATATCACTCCGTATACGACGGCAGCTGAAGACATAAGAAACACTATTATCCATGTGGACATTGCGATTTTATATGGCATTAAATCTGTATCGTTTTCTAAAGAGTAGTTAGCACTTGTATCATATTCACTGTTGTCGTATTCAGTTGGATCATATGCACTAGTATCATTATCGGTCATGGTGAGCGTCGCGTGCGCAGTTTGGCGCGCGCTATTTGTACTGTGACATTTATCGTTACTTATATGAAGCGTCAAACTAGGGTTGCGGTACAAAGATGCATATAAAATTATCGATATATATAAATTTAGGGTTTAGCAAACCTAGTTTAATTATCTATATGTCGAAGTTGGTTATCAACAGAGGTCGGAATTCGGTAGAGTTATTTATGTACTTGCATCGAAATGTTGATATTAATATGGATCTTCCCGGGATTTTTAATAGACAATCCCGTGTGGCCAATAATATTACAAATAAATAATAATGTTTTTTCTTTTGTTCTCACAGGCTTTGTTGTGCGAACTACAAATGTGGCAGCATCGCGCGTGTGCGCATTGGAATTTTGCAACTTCGGACATCCGATGTCGTTGATGTAAATTTGGCAACGTCGCGCGTGCTGTTGTTTAAGTAAATAACTTTTTTATTTAATAAATCACGGGATTTTTCTGCGCTTTAAAATTAATCTCGGGATTTTAGGCATATCCACTTTATTCTTTCGCTGTATGAAATTAGTGTAAGTACATAAATAACTCTACCTAATTATAAAAAATATCAATTATAATTGTGGGTAGTTGACAAACTATGCAAACAGAATTGTTATGTTTTTCTTATTGTTAATTTAAGTGATTGTATTTATTTATTTAAACTTTATGTACAATAGTGGTACATGGGCGGACTTAATGCATCAAGGCATTCTCAACCAGTCAACCTTTGGGTTATGAAGACTATACTGTGGTAGGTGTACAATAAATAAAATTAAGATACAAAATTGAAATATAACATTTCGGAAAGAATATACAGATAATATATATAATACTAATAAAATACATATATATGCTAAAATAATAAACTAATAAATATGATATATAATAATCATACCGATTCAATTCATAGTAATCATGACGAAGAACGACTAAGAATGACAAGCTTTTAAGTAACTTACCGTCTAATAAATTAAAACATGATTTATTGAGGAATCTGTAGGTGCAAACGAATTGATTTTTTGGCAACTTTTTTTAAATCATAGTAACCGTTTGTCTTTCTTAATACAAAAGATTACATGTTATTTTTATTTCAAAACGATTTACTTTGTTCATTACGATACTATAGCTCATTGATTTATATTGTTCATTTACGATAATTATTCTTGTACAATTTCATTAATTTACAATGTAAATCTTATTAGATTTATCTAATTTTAGTGTTTCATATCAAGTAAACACATGACGTACTTCCTTGCGCCATCGGACAGAGTTGTAGTGGAGTGGGAATCGTTTTACAAAAGAGTGTGCACTTGTGTAAGGAGTCTTAAATTGAGTCTTAGCCTTATCTTCGGAATTGACTCAATAAAGAGCTCCTGCTCCCGACAAAACTGTGTCGATTTACCTGGTACAGCACTACTGTAAATTCACATAGCTGTATTAGCTTGCTGATTACAGTCCTCTGTGCAGAGCATGCATGGAGGAGGAGGAAACGGTGTCGCACGTGCTCCTTGAGTGCACAGGCGTCGCCGATATACGTAGACAAACGATAGGAACACCAAATTCACTCACAGACACCCTGAACTCTTTAAGAGGACTGATCTGCTTCTGGAGGGAGGTCGGCTGGTTGGAATGACGGCCGCCATGGCCCACGCACAATGGTCCAACATCAGGACTAAGTGCGGAAACCATACCCCAATAGATAGATAGATAGATAGCTTGCTGATACACTGTATTTGGATGGCTTTTGCCTCTGAACGAACTATGAGCTTCGAGTTCTGTTCGAGTGACTGTATTTTTATAAATAATCGTTTATTTATTATATCTGTGTGTTTTTTAATGGTGTAATAAAATCCTGTTATTGATTATAGTGTATCATTTACCCCATTGAAATGGGGACTCCAAACCCTGACATATACCGCTCGCCACCCCCTGCTGTTACAAATACAATGTGTAACAGAATATTCCTGAAAGTAGTTGATTCAGAATCGGCTTCTGAATCGATATCCGTCATTAAGAATAGGTGCTAATTTTTGGCGGAAAAATCTTTAAAATAACTAAAATTAGAAGCACCGTGTCATGACAAGTTAATACAATCCTTAATTCAAGGAAATTGAAACTTTAACTCAGCGCAATAAAGTCAACTTAAACGCAAGACATTATTTGTATGGAAGTCCGCTCATAGCTCGTAATACACACTCGTAATAATATCAATGCATTTTTATTAAAGGTAGTGTGTGTTAAACAAAATAGGAAATCTTTTAGATTGCGTGTTTTTCTCGATTTTCTATATAATAGCTTTTCTGAATAATCTGGAGGGGATAGAAAAAAGCTTTACATATTCGTATAGCGCTCCGCCCCGACCCTTGCTCGAGCCAGCCCGCGCCGCTGAGCCTGTAGTCTTATATTCGCCCCTTAATAATAATTCTAGTTCGATCCAGCCCGTCCCTAGGTTTCCTCCCCCAGCGACGCTCTAAGCCGAGGCCCGTACCCCACAGGGGGTGTCCTTAGCGTGTAGTCGCTTAGTTTTTAAGTTTTTTATAAGCCTTGGCTGGAGGCTTTAATATTATATTAAGGCCACCACAGGCAAGCCCAGTTAAGCAGTCGACAACTTTATAGGTTGAACTGCGAGACGAAACTCACAAAAAAGAAAACGTAATCAGCGCATCTAAATACGACGAAATCAGTTGTCAGATTCTAGAGAGGACGTCATGGCCTCAAATTTGCAGGCCTGTGAGACAATCGTTTCTTTTAACGAATGTTAAAATTAAATGTAAAACTAATGCTAGTACTAATTTTATTTTATAAGGTACCGTTAAGGTTCTATGAACCCTAGCTGAGACAGAGGGCGTCCACAGTAGTCCTCCGTCGCGAGCGGTCCTAAGATTCACGCTTCACTTCCCTCTTCGCTTCGCTTCGCTTTGCTTCGCCTCTGCCAACACGGTGCGTTTCATCGTGCGCCAGGTTTGACGGGGACGGCCACGCTTCCTTCTCCCTTGAGGATTCCAGTCGAAGACCTGTTTGGATCAAATGTGATTGGGATCCCTTCGGAGCGTGTGATAAATCCCCCTCCACTTACGACGCTTGGTATGGCGGTCGATCGGGCTCTCGTGGAATTTCTCCAACAGCTCTACGTTAGAGATCCTCTCGGGCCAGTAAATCCCGAGGATGCGTGGAAGGCATCGGTTGACGAAGACCTGAATTAAACTGCAAGTTACCATCCCTACCTTGTTGCTATTCCACTAATTCGCACTAAACGTTTCCAAACGTCTTTTATGATGCGCACAGCAAAGGAGTGGAACTCTCTGCCTGCGTCTGTGTTTCCGAACACATACAACCCTAATCTCTTCAAAATTAGAGTGAACAGGCTTCTTCTGGGTAAGCTCGCTCCATCGTCGACTTAATCTCTGTCGTCTATGACCTAGACTAGAGTCTAGAATGATGGTTAATATTGAGATTTGATCTTACCAATAAAACTGTTTAATTTGGTAAACACAAACACAACTTTTTATTGGAAAGGCATGTATAAAAATAGGTACAACAAATAAATTAGACATTTCCTACAAATAAATACAGCTGTGATCCTTATCACAAAATAACAAATAATAACATTTCTCGTTTAATGAGCGGCTGTTTAAGGTACTTTACTGGCAGCCGACTCCAACATAATTGCGAAAAGGCTAGGCAGATTGAATGTCTGTCTTCTTTATCGTTAAGCAATTAAATGCTTACACGTCTAATAATAATATTAAATATCTACATTATCATCATCTGCCTAGCTTTTTCCCAACTATATTGGGGTCGGCTGCCAGTCAAAAGGTCCCATTAAATAAATAAATAATAATATGGCCATATTTTGTTTCAACTATTACTTACTGTATTTGTTAAGCTGTAAGTTTTACTAAAATAAAATAAATTAAAATAGATGGACAAACTTTTAGAAATCATTTAGACCACCAAAATAAAGACAATGGTTTAAAAAAAAAGGAAAACGCTTTAGATAATTACAAGAAAAAAAATAGCTAACGAAAATACACAAAAAATGTTTTCACCCTATGCATAAACACATCCATCTCTTTGTTATCACATAATTCTGATACTACAAATGTGCAGGCACACGTCACGACGTCGAGTACCTACCTACCCGTAATGAATGTGTTTATTTTATTCTAGTGTGCCGAAAAAAAAGTTACTCTAGGTCAAAATAAAATCACTTTTATCTGTGTTTTAATTTTGTTTATGTATCTTTGGTTACACGCACTGAACGCTGTGTTAAAATTTGACCACCTATTTTAATAGGGCCTTATACATATATTACGAAAAATACATCGAACGTAGAGCAAGTTACCTTTAATTTGTAGACATTAGGCATACTTGATTATATATAGTCCTCCTTGCCGATTTCGACAACGGCGACCCCATGACACTACTTCCTAGCGTGTGCCCTGATATGACTCGCTAGACCGAATTTGGTTTTAAATACCCGATCACAGCTAAGGCAATACAGCTGACCGGCGGAATTAAAAGTATAATTATATGAGGGCTTGGGTCTCTCTTTACGTATTTGGCGTTTTTCGTTGATGGTTTCAAGTCGCTTTTTTTCGAACATTTTCACACTGTTGAAAACCTTAGTGCGCCAAGACGACCTATGTGAAGCGAGCCTCTCCGAACCGGAAGGGTCAATAGCGCAAGCGCTTCAATGTCTTTTGAACACGTCCTTGTAACGGAGATGTTGACCACCGTGTTTTCGTTTACCTTCGGCCATCTCGGAGTAAAATACAACTTTACTTTACGGATACTTGATTAATGAAGCTACCAATACCTAAACCGGTATCAAAACAACTATAACCCTGTGAGGTGCGTACCAGTGTAGACGCGTGTCGAACGGCACAAGCGACGCTTACCATGGCCAATAACACCACAAATATTCTCAAGACCAATGTAAATGATACCAGTGCCAACACTATACAATACCTCGAGATTTTCAACTGGATTTTGTCTGCGATCACACTGGCTGTGTTCATATACGGAGTGACATCGTGGTGCCTCATCAAGAAGTATCGTCACTTCAAGAACTATGTGCTTCTCAGTGCAGTCTTGGCTAATGTGCTCCGTTTTTTAGTGACAGTTACGTCTTATATAATAAGACCAGAGACTGTAAAACACCCGTTACTCCGCCTCCTATCTGTATGTGTCTTCTTGTACTGTGTTCTAGCGTATAATTATTGGTTACTAGTGTTGTGCTATATTTTTTATGTCGATTTTGTTAAAGTTTTCAATGTTGAAATTCGGAGGAGGTATCTGAAGAGTAGCTTATTTGCGTGGGGTATACCTTTGATAGTTTGTATTATTTACTTCATGAAGTTTCTTGTTTACTATTTTATGAGACCTAAAATTACAATTCGGAATTTCACAGTTGCTATGTTGTTGTTATTAATGCCTGTGGCAATTAATTTGTTTATTTATATAGCAGTTTTAAGTTCTCTGTTCCGTGGTAGTGTTTCTACTGCGAGTACATCGAATAACAAATGGCGTCGCTTCTACATAGCTACATTGATATTTATTCTTAGTGATGTGATCATTTTGCTAACTGGTTTTTTACAAGTTATTCAGATACCATTCTTTTTTATTGATATACTAGGTGACGTGGTAGAATATATAAATATTATAGCTTTGGATTTATATTTTCCTATTGTAAAAAGTAACCGAGAATTATGGCGTGTTTTTTTTAATAAGAAATTGAAACAAAGACCCATAGAAATGAAGTAATTTATTTATCTAGCTGTTTAATTGTTTAGTCATAAGAATCTTCAACATTGTTGACTCTTTAACTTTACATTATTAAATAACTATTTCATTATTGCAATATTTAGAGAAAACCAAAATCTATCAATATATATAAAACTCTTCATGACTGAGTACTAATGGTCGTAGACAACTGAAATTGGCATGTAAGTTCCTTGGGACTCCTCAAGGAACCTACATGCTAAATTTTAGCTACAATCGTAGGGGAGCACAAAGAGGGCATTTCCCGAAATTGCTTCCTGTATGGGAAAAAGCGGGTTTTGCGCGTACGAAGTCGGGGGCAAAAGCTGTTAATAATAAATAGCTTTAGCACCCGGCTTTGCTCGTGATTTTCGTAAAAAGTAGTCTATAACCGTCTCCAGGTTTCCATTTATTTCTGTAGCAAAGTTCATCAAAATCAGTTTATTAATTTACGTGTGAGTGTTTATAGAAATAAACTCATCTGCATATGTGTAGTATAAGTAAGGATTATGCAATATAAAAGAAGTGTAATATAAAGTTTTAATTAGTATTAATTTTGTTTCTGTTCTTCACACCGTTCATAATCATGAGTTCAATAACCCCTTTTCAGGTATTGTGTTTATTCTGTTTTTAGTCGTATTTGTCGCAGTCTACTAGCTTAATCAGCCTTTTAATTGGCGGCCTAGGCTTTTCTTTGAACAGCCTAGGCCGCCAATCGGCCTTAGTTACTTCACGGCATTTAATTGAACAGCTAGGCAAATTTGTTTTTTCAATTTCGTTTATTGACTTGCCTAGCCAAGTAGCGGAATATAAGGCAGGGAGCTTAGGGCACCCCGACCCAGATAGGTTTGTTTCGAATATTATGACGGGAGGTAGAGTGAAAACTTAGCTCCCGTCATGCCATTCATGTTTGGTTCCTCTAAACCCTGCAGACAGAAATAGGAGCCCTGACCGACGGGGCATCGTTGTTAAGGTTAGAATGTTGAAATTGATTAGTTTTTTTTATTATTCTTCTTTTTTCTTTATATATCTTTATTAAACACATAATGTACAACTATTAACAATATATACACTTGTAGATGGCTGACGTGTGTGGAGATGTAGGTAGATTGAAGAAATAAAGGAAAGTCCGAAGTACACAAGAAGAAGAAAGAAAGTTTATTTCACAGACACAGGTTACAGTTCACACACAAGAGTTCCACTAAGAAGAGTAAGAAGGAGTGGTAGAAATATACATAGCATAGATGATAGATGCACGAAAGTAAGCAAAAGTACAGTTATAGTTTAGCGCGGCGAAGCTATGATTTTTATAGCAGTGGTCGGTATCGGCTCAGTGAACATACTGCCTACGCGTAGCTCACATCGGCCGCACTTGCGCGAGCGCAACGCGCTGTTAGTACCGTCTCGCTTGCGCAACCGGTTCGTGTGACGTAGCAGGCCTGCCGGCCGCTGGAACAAAATACACGTCATAGCTACGCCGCCGGTTAGATAATAAGAAATTATCTACTAATGCAAAATATTTGTTTGTATATTGAATGTTAGTAACATTAAATTATTTTATTTTGATTTTTGAATTTATATAATACTAGTTGTTAGGTTACTTTGTAAAAATGTATTTAAAATAATTTTTGATTTTAATTTGAAACAATTGCATAATTTATGTTTAATAGTTTATATAAGATAGGTCACTACACACTTAAATAAAAAAATAACTATCTAAAAATAGTCTAAAATATGGTGTCGAAAAATTCGTCCGCATCGCTGGCTGGTAAAGTACCCAAAAGGCTGGCAGCATTGCCACGTTGTATGGTAATGCTTATCCTTTGTCTAAGGTAAAAGCCAGCCCTTGGATCTTAATTGATTAATTATTGTTTGAATTTAAAAATCCCAAAATTAAATATTTTATATTTTTTCGTCACACCTTGTATCTTGCCAGTCCGGTCATGATATGTATTAAACGCATTGGCTAGATGTCATTTAGGCCGCTGATTAAACGGCACCGCTCATTGAAAAGGCTGGGCAGACAATTAAACGGCTGATAAAGCCAGTTGGCTGCGACAAATAGATTATATAGAAACAGAGTTGGTATATAAGTAAAGTACAGGAAAAATGTTGGTAAACAATGAATGATACCAGTTCCGTGAATCTGTTCGTAATGAGTCAAGATCATTATGAATAATGACTCTACAATTAGGTACAAATTGTTATGTAATTAATTATGTAATTGCTTGTTGTTTTATCCGTGTTAATAACTTGAAATATCACAATTGTAATCTGCTTTTTTTTAGTGTTATGTAAATGTATTTAGATAATAATTATGTTGTTTTGTAAATAAAATTAATTTAACAACTTAAAAGTATTCTTACAGGTTGCCCTTTTATGATATCCAAGTGCATAAATACATAATTATAATAGTCTTTAAAAATATATCTACCATATATAAAAACTATTCTATCCTAAATCACACATTATCTCAATGAATAAATAAAACATAACTTTAAAATTGAACTTAAGTATCCTTGTAACGTAACACTCTAGAGGTCACTCATAAAAGGGCAACCTGTAAGAATGCTTTTAAGTTGTTAAATAATGAGCAAACCAAACGTCTTTTATAATGAGCACAGCAAAGGAGTGGAACTCTCTGCCTGCGCCTGTGTTTCCGAACTCATACAACCCTAATCTCTTCAAAATTAGAGTGAACAGGCTTCTTCTGGGTAAGTCAAGAGCAAACCGATCCCAACTAAAAAAACGCTTTGTCTAACATGAACCGACTGCCCACCTGACCTCGAAAACTCAGTAACTGGGTAACACGGCAGGTAACCCTTAGCAAAACTGGTCGCAGATTTTCTGGCTTTTCAGTGTCCGTACAGATTGTCAAAGATCAACAAATGACAGTCAACGTTCTTTCCGAGTCATTTACCAGTGATCGGATAATCGGGCGCTTAATTACTTAAACTTCTTCCCGTGAAAGAATAATATGGACATTCTTTTCTGAAAAAAGTATTTTAAAAACAACTATAACCAACTTAATGAAATTATAGCATCTTTATCAGTATCTTTATTTTATTCAAAACAAATTGAAAATCATAAAACTTTCATAGTTAATTAAAAGTTCCATTAGAAACGGCTTTTTAGAAAAAAAAAAACTTACCAACGAGCTGAATTAACGAAACCGCTTTAGTAGTTGGCATTCAATATCATAAGATAATTATGCTGACCTTTGTGATAGTGACGTTAATTTCTTACGGTATATTTATCTACTGAGCAAAAAATATTCAATGGCGATAATAATTATAAAGACTTCTAAGAAACATACGTCATGTCGTTATTATTTAAACTGATCCCTTCTTGGTTGAGCTGAATGGTGCTGATGTACGCGTCATGTTCGTGAACGGGCGCCGTCAGTGGAGATTGGTCATCCCTTAGTCGCCTCTGACTTATTTTAATATTTGATACTGAAAATTGTTTTTTCATAATTTACATTGTTTTCTCATATAGAAGAAACAAGGTTAATGTAAACAGGATTTTTGTAAACATAAAATGGTTTAAAAGAGTATCCGTGGAGTTTCTTGCACGTTCTTCTCCATAGAGATCTACGCTTTGGAACGTACAAATAGCTACATGTTTTTGACGGACTGACTTTGACTAATGCAAAAGTACCTGTTATTGGTTTATTTGAAATAAATGCTTTGACTTTGACAGAAGAGTTTTTTTGTACGTTTATTTATTTAAGTGGGTTCGATTGGTCGAAGTCGAAATATTGTGTGATCTGAATCCGGTTTGACTGGAAGCCGACCCTAAAGAAGTCATGTGCATTTTTTTCTGTTCATCATCAAGGTGTTCCTGAAGACAAGTGCATGGTCATATTTAAGGGTGATATTGGGTAGCTGATATACATCAGCGAAAAAACAAAATTGCCATTTAAAAAAAAAACGACCACAAAAAAGAATATAAAGTTCCGAGCAAATGACTTTTCAGGCAGTTTCTTACAGTTGGTGGCATTTAATCTAGTTCAATCACAGATTGGATGTTAGCAACTGCATCAGACTGCTTGAAAAGTCATTTATTTGGAACTTTTTAGTCGATTTATGAGGTTTTGTTTTGCAATTTTTACCCAAATGTATATTAGGTAGGGGAAGACTTGCCGCGGGGAAGTTGTTCCGATGTAATTTAACAATGTACCGGACGTTACTAGTCAAACTAAGATAGTTGCTGTCGGTGCGCTGCAGCGTTCCGTTTTATGACGAATTTACTTGATGTTTACCTCTTTTATTTATGAATAAAAGAGGTAAACATAAGCCTATTTCAATCGGAACAACTTCCCGCGGCACGTTTAACCCTGCTCACCCTACCCAACATCCCCCTAAAATATGACCACGCACTTCTGAAACACGCTGTATATTTGTAAAAAGTAATCTCTGATTTACAGGTTCTTAAAGAAAATTCGAAACGAGTGGAAGTTATACTTGAATGAAATAATCAAGGAAATAATAGAGCAACATTTTTTACTTTCGTTTATTCCAGAAAACAAAATTGATGAGATGACAAGAAAGCAAGTTAATAAATCCACACACAACGATATTACCAATTGCAATCGGTTCAAGTTTAAAAAACCCAGGGCCCACAGGTATAACGGGAAAGCTACGATTAATGCCAGTAAATAACAAGCTATAACAATAAATTTGATGAGTCGAGGTGGGGTCGAGTTGAAGATCATGACTCGGAATGCAAAATAAAACACAAAATAGTTCCACACGGAGAAAGCTTGAGAATTGGTTCGGAGATCTACGTCGTGTTCGTAGCGAGAGCTACGCCGTAGCGCGACGCGTAGCTACCTCGTAGAATACCGCTACGCCGTAGCACTTTCATATCTTTTGAATGTCACATCGCGCGTCTCGTATCGCGACGTTGAGAGTGATCAATATAATCTATATCTAAACAAATAAATAAAATTGAAGTTTCTGCTTGTAATATCAAATAAGTTTTTTCATTTTACTTAAGTCTGTCTGTTTGTTTATTCCAGCTAGTCTCAGAAACGGCTGGAATGATTTTGACGAAACTTTCAATGGCAGATAGCTGATGTTCTTAACGTGTGACTATTAATTTATAAAAAGAATTAGAGTTCAGTACAAAAAAGAAACTCATTAAATTATAAATAAAGTGACATGTTTGCTGTTTTACGATTTTGACGCGGATAAGGTCGCGGGCAACAGCGTACAAATTTAAACTGTCTGGCTATCACGGTTTATGAGATACAGCCTAATGACAGACAGACGGACAGTGTAGTCTTAGTAATAGGTTCCCGTTTTTACCCTTTGGATGCGGAACCTCTTAAAATGACAACCGCGAACAACCGCTTAACGTGCTTTCAGAGGCACAGAAAAATCTTGGAATGCAATGGATGGTAACCCATCTGAGAATCGACGTTTGCAAGCGTTGCTTAACCCTGAAGGTCGACCTTCTATAGTAGTTACTTAGCAATAAGCTCGTCTTCTTGAAATATACAAACATTTGATATTTATTGGTATATATGATGCAAGTTTAATTTGACAAACTGAAGTGGCAGTGGGCAGGGCACATTGCTCGCAGAACAGATGGTCGATGGGGCCGAAAAGTTCTGGAGTGGCGACCGCGTACCGGGAGACGCAGCGTTGGAATGCCTTGCACAAGGTGGACCAGGCAAGGGTCGCCGATGGATGCGAGACGCACAGGACCGGTTGTTGTGGCGACACTTGGGAGAGGCCTATGTCCAGCAGTGGACGTCTGGCCGATATGATGATGACGATGCCAATTGTTTTCTTGGATAAGGCTGTCAATAATTCATTATTTTTGTATTTTTAATTAAAATGCTAAATAAAGGATTTCTGGAATAAAAATATGATTATGCATAATTAGTACGTCACTTGGATTATATTATCAATTAAACATTAGGCAAGTATTTTTTGCTTTGTCCAATCAATCAAAAATAACGAAGATAAATCGCGTCAAAGTTCAGGAGATTACGTCATTTCACGAATATATCATCTTCATTTTTAGGGTTCCGTACCGGGTCTGTCCGTCCGTCCGTCTGTCAGTGATCTGTATCTCAAGAAACGTAATAGGTAGACAGTTTAAATTTTCACAGAAGGTGTATTTCTTTTACCACTATAACAACAAATTATAAAAATAAAGGGAGCTTCCATACAAGAAACATGTTTTTTTCGGTTTATGGTACAAGACCCTACGTGCGAGAGTCCGACTGGCACTTGACCGGTTTTTGTTTAGGTAAGTGACACAAGAAAAAAATGTGTGTCCAATATTTTTTTATAATATCACTGACGTATTTAAAATGTTTTTTTTTGGAACATATCATTTATCCAATTGTAATTTTAATGTTTTTTTTTATTATTTTGTATTCAAATCAGGTTGTTTCTTTGGGTTTATTAGCCATTTTTTGTTATTTATTCACTAGCACCCGCTCCGGCATTATAAGGGTAGCAGAGCAAAATAAGCTCCCAGTCGAAAATAAAGAGATGTGTTAAGATTGATTGATTGATAAGGTTGTCAGTTTGTGATTGTATAAGTGTGTCAAATAAAAATAGTTTTTTTTTAAGTTCTATATTTTTCCTGTAAAAATTCTAAACTAAAATTCACTAACAAGATTAAACAATAAGTTTTTTAAGAAACTTCTCATACATTTAAAGTAATTTTTATCGCAAACATCAATTTAAAATTGATGTTCAATTAGTCATTCCTACTTTAATACATGCCAAATAAATATTTTGTATAAAAAAACACAGTTTGGATAAATATTTTAATCATCACAGCCTTAAGTGATCTCGACCTCTGGAAGTACATTTAGTTTGACTAGACAAACTGAAAATTCTTAAATACAGTAGTGTAGTTCCTTGAAGGGGCATTTTCAGAATAGGATAGTAAGGTTCAAATGGGGTGACGGGAGCTGCAGTGAACAAGCAAAGCGAGCGAACTTAGCTTAGCTTAGCTAAGTGTATGTTATATCTATTGAAGCTTATATTAAATTAAATTAAATCTCTGGGATGTATTTTATAAGTTGTTATAACAAAAGATGATTATAACAAATGAAAATGATATAAATCGAAATTATGTCATTCGTTGTTACATTAAAATACTTATACCAAACATTACACACCCACAATATTGGGACTTTAAACTATAACAACTTCGGTATGACTTTGAATTTAAAATAAAATATTAAATCGTATTTTTATATTGAAATCAGTTATTATATTGGAATTGTAATATTATATTTATATTGAAATATTAATATAATATTATATTGAAATCAGTGTTTTTATTTCTGAGGGTTTTATTCTCCCTGTTATATCTGTACTATTAACTTTAGAAATTCGTAACAAATCGTTACATTCATTATTTTCTACTGAGCTGGTCCTTTATATAATAAAATCACTATGAAACTTCAAGATTATTTCGTTTTGGCTTTTCTAGTTTACACTCTAATATTTTTTTCTCTAAATCTGTGAACTGTAGACCAAATGAAACAAGTACATAGAACTAAGCAAGTAATATCAATTATATCCCTATGTTAAAAAATATAACGCCGCCAACTAGTGGCATTTTTTGTGAATATTAATCGTAGAAAAATAGTTAAATTTAAAAAAAAGCATGAACCGTATCTCATCCGTAACCTCGTTTGAAGACAAAAAAATCAGATGCACATTGATTAATTGATTATGTACTTAAAAGCAATATAGATACAGTTGAAAATGGCATGCACAAAAAGCAACCAAGTCCTGCTTGAAATATCATACATTCTTGCTGTTTATTTTATAGACGTACATTGGCAGGTTACGGATCTTTTTAGAAAGTTAGAGACGATAGTACAGTTCATTTGAAACGAGTTTTTTTTTTCAAAAACCTGTTTTGTAAACAGCTAAGTTTTTAGTGATATGGTCCAGATTTATAAAAGAAAAACACTAAGAAACTTAATATATAAAGCGGACAGAGCGATGCCCAGATAAAATGTATGGTGTCAAAGGAATGAAATATACAACGGACAGACGTTATGCATTTTCTTCACAGCGCACTGTCCGCACACCCGCCGCGCGTCCGGAACGCTTCTTATATCAAGTCCCAAATGGGCAGATTGTAAACAAGCACACGTCCTTTGAGTATTTAACTGCTGTATTTTTTTTTATAAATTCTCGAGCATTTTCCTGTTTTGTCTAACTGACTGACTGACTGTAAAACTTTGACGTGTTTTGACGTTATTGAGATCGATTTACTCATCACTCGAAACATCGACGTCAGGAAACGTCACTGTCAAGGTTTTTGACTTGACCTGTGAACGTTTTTATTTTTATATTCAACATATATCATTAGAAAAAATAATAAAGCCATGGAAAAGTTAAACTTTTAAGTTAAAATATGCAACTTGACTTTTACAAATTATATACAAGTTTATTTAAATTTATGTTAAATTGACATAATGTCTGGTTTTACCAGCGGGTTTTCCCCTATGTTGTGTTGCATTTTAAAGTAGATTTATTAACATTCTTACCATTTATCCTCAAAGATTTTACTTTACATCCAACTTTTGTTTCGATCTCTTGTTTAAATATTCTCGCCACAATCCCCGATTACTCTTCAGTATTACAATATAAACACTTAAAGCTAATGTATTCAAATATTCTAACACTTCTCCTAATATATCAATTATCAAAAACTTAATAGTCATCAGTTCTAAAATATAGGTTAACACTATAATATTACTGAGTACAAAAATCATCGTAGATATATAAAAACGACGCCATTTGCTGATAGATGAAGTCGTACCTGTTTCACGCGACCGAAACAGAGAATATAACACTGAGACGTAAATAATAAAATTCGTAGTTACAGGTATTAATAACAGAGCTTTAGCGATAGGAATTGTAATAATTTCTCTATCATAATACAAATAAAGCAACCATCCTGACAAGTAATATAAAGACATTGACAATGCAGGCACACCCCAAGCAAACAGGCTACTTTTAAGGTATCTCCTACGAATGTCAAGATTGAACACTTTCACAAAATCCACATAAAATACATAGCACAACACTAGTAGCCATCCATGATGAGATAACGCACAATACAGTAACACAGTCGAAGGCATAAGACGCAATGTCACATTCTGGGGCCAAATATTGTTGGTAAGTAGTGTTGTAGCCAACGCAAACACAAACAAACGCATCGTATTCGCGAACGTACCACTGAGCATCACATAATTCCTGAAGTGTCGGAACTTCTTGATGAGGCACCACGATGTCACTCCGTATATGAAGGCTAAGAGAGTGGGTACAAACAAACTCCACGCTATGTAGCTCAGTACTTTGAGGCCAACGAGGTCTAAAAAACTTTTTGTAGGTTCATCTGTAGTGTCGTTGGTCATGGTGAGCGGCGCGCGCGCAGTTCAGCGCAAGTGTATGAGCAGTGTCGCCACACGTCTACTCCGATACGCGCCTCGGAACGCTTTAAAACCACTTAACGTAGTAACTATTGCTTTATATCTCAACTATGTTGTAGCTCCTTCTAACCTCGCATGTCGCTAAGCAGGTTTGTGGTTCCTTTAACATTTTCATAATGGCTTTGAGTCAGTTATCGATTTTACGAAGTTGGTTTCCCAATCAACCTGGTAGCTTATGGCATTTTAAGTTTCAGGGTGTTACGTAATGTTGGACTGAAAACTTTTTGCAAATGCACCTTTAGTACTTTTAAGATTACTTAAAAGTCATATTAGGCATTAGCCTGACATTTGATTCAGTTTATACATAAAATAAAAGCCTTTATTCATAAATGGATAAGAATTATCCATTTAGCGGATTCTTTATTTATCTATGGAGTATTTGAATTTAGAATCTGTTACACAGTATTAAAAATAATCATATTGTTGAATTTATCTTACAAAATGTGGCTTAAACTACACTATTCTCTGCCCGCGACTTCGTTCGCGGAAAAATGGCTTAAGTTTTTTTGCACGGAACCATAAACTTATTTTATTAAATATATGTCCCTATAACGTCAGCGATCTGCTAATGAAAGTACCGTCAAAATTAGAGATTACCCGGAACAAAGATACTAAAAAAATATTGTATGTGTCGTATACTCTTTCATATGTATTTAGTAAAAGCTGTTGTTTTGACGTTACAAACAGACACTTCAATTAAATTTATTTGTATATGTTATCGGCAATCTATATAATCTATACAATGTCTAGGCAATATATAGAATACCCAAAACATGATGGTAATGTATAAAATATTATTCATTTTATACATTGCCTAGGTGTTCTAGACAATACCGAATGCGCAGCCGGCAATGTGTGTAAAAGAATATTTCCTGCTATATCCTAGGAGACGTGCGGGGGCAGGCAGTAACGTGACGAAAATATATGTCTGTCGTAGCCATATCGTAGAATAGAACATTTCATGTCCACCGCAAACTGAACCTCGACGACATGGCTCCTATTTCTGTCTGCAGGGGACGACGCTTGAGGGGTTAAAGTAACCTCACATGGATGGTATGACGGGTGGTAAGTTCGTTCGCTTCGTTCGCTCACTCTAGCTCCCGCTATCCCATTCGAACCAAGTCATTTGCCTAGCCGTTCAATTAAATGCCGAGATGTCACTTAGGGCGCTTATTAAACGGCGTTGTTAAACATATGGCTATACCGCTAATTAAACGGCTGATTAAGGTAGTACATTGATAAACACAGGCCAAAATCTATTTATTATGAGGAATACCGAGAATCTTATTACCATTGTCTCTTAATAAAACTAATACTGTATTTAAAGAAGTAAGGCGTGTTTGTATAATTGATATTTTTGTAACTATAAGTACTTGCACAACAATTAATACATGTTGCATGCCATTATACCTGGAGGAAGTTTGGCTCCTAAGACGCAGGCTTTTGGCCTAGTTTAGGAGGCATCAGTTCACCCTTTAATGTGACTATATTGTACAATATTTCCTTAATCTTTGTGTTAAATACACAAAAATTAAGGAAATATGTATGTATGTATGTTTATTGTTATTAAAAATTAAAATTTTTAAAAAAACCTTAATTATACTGATTGCCGGTAACATATACATTGCAGATGCTATACCAATCAAACGATCAATTTTGTCAGGAAGAGTTGCATACAGACATTTGGGTTTTTCTAGTGAGAAGAAGGTCAATAAAACTGGTAAAAGCTGAGATCTGGTCGAAAAGTGGTCCAGCAACATTGTTTGAAATATTCTTAAAGAAGATGGCGATACACACATTATGTTGTTGTTCTCATTTCAAATTTCGCGCCATTTCGCTTAGCCATATTTGTTTTTATACTCTGGTATTGTCTACGATTTATGATTCGTGTTCCATCGAAATAACTAAAACAGTATAAAATACTTTAATTTTCGCGCCATTTCGCTTAGCCATATTTGTTTTTATACTCTGTGGTATTGTCTACAATTCGTGATTCGTGTTCCATCGAAATAACTAAAACAGTATTAAAAAAAAAATGCGAAACGAAAAACTTATTAGTGTGTCCCTGTTCACTGCAGGAGTTTCCTGTATTTATGATTTATGCGTTTATACAGCTAGACGAAAGATATCGAGGAATTGTATTTTAATTATGTATTGGGGCTGAAAATTTGATTTTTGTAGTTATTTCCCTATTGCTTTACGATGTATGTACATTTGTTTTATTATTTTGAATTGAGCCCGTGTTGGTGTATTAAGACATCTAGCGTCGAGTAGCGGAGATATGTTTAGATCTATTTTATTGGTAGGTAGGTATTGGAATTCGACGGTGTGCATAGCTAAAAAATCTAAATTTTTGAGTTAGCTCTCTTTTGATCTAGGTATGCGATATTATGTTTATAAGTTAACATATGCGAGTTAAGAGATTTGCTTTGACTGCAACATCATCATCTGCCTAGCCTTTTCCCAATTATATTGGGTTCGGCTTCCAGTCAAACCAGATTCAGCTGAATACCAGTATTTTACGTGGAGCGGCTGCCTACCAGACCTCCACAACCCATTAACTGGGTAACACGGTACTCCTTGGTAAGACTGGTGTCGGATTTTCTGGCTTCTGACTATCCGTAACGACTGCCAAAGATCTACAAATGACAGCCGGCGCTCCTCCTTGACTGCAACATAATATCGTAATATCATATTGAGGTCATCTTGGATATCTTTGCTCTTTAGCTAGTAAAATTTAAAACGTTATGACACGCATAGCTTACTTCGCTTATAATATTTGAGCACAATAATGAATCCACACGATGCAGACTTCCGTTCAGACTTCCATAAACTTCTATAGTATTTTGTCCATGCCGTGTCCGTGATATATATAAAAAAAAAAAAAAACAGGTATTTTAGCATCTCTGATTTTGTTAGTATCACGTGTATTAAAATCTATGTTCAAGCAAAACAGGACATATCTCATTTAAATGTTAACTAATTCAACAAGTTGCCAACTGGTTTTAAAACATCCTCAAATATATTTTAACAGGTTCACTGCGGGAAGCTCCTCAGCAAACTTTCTATATACTATGTCACCGGAAAATTGCAGACTCCGTAAGATTGTAATAAATCTTAATTAGATTATAATTTTTCGACATATTATGAAAACATCGTTTTTTATGCAATAAATCCCATCCAAATTCAATAGTTTCGAATTTATCCGTGTCTTATTAAGAAAAAATAGTTTACAATATCACGCGATATTTTACAATCTTACGGCGTTTGCCATTTTCCGGTGACATATGCGTTACCAGATTGTATTGACCCAGTTTGTACCTTTACCAGCGCTCTAAGGCCCGTTAATGTTACTAAATTTAAAAGTTCAATATTTCACTGAAATCACGCCTAATTAAAAAAAAATAACAACTACATTCGTTGCTTGTCTAAACCCTTTTTTTGTTATTTTTTAAGGATGGGAAATCATCAAATGACTTCTTGGGCGTGTCTCCAGACTTTGTCGAATGCTTTCGCTATGTCGAAGAACAAGGCGCCCGTCATCGAGCCACGCTGGAAACCAGCGCTTAGATGCTCGACGATGCGGTGGACTTGTTGGATGCACGAGTGTTCGGTTCGGAAACCAAAAAGCTCGTCGGGCATAAGACTCTTTGCTTTTACCGAGAACGTTGAGTAGACTGATGGGACGGTAACTGGCGGGATCAGACTTGGGCTTGCCTGGTTTGGGAATACCGATAACGGTGGCCTGTTTCCTGCTCGGGGAAACATGTTGTTGCTTAATGCGCCATTGAAGATGGCAGTCATTAGCACTATTAGTTGGGCGGGGAAAAGTTTAAACACCTTGTAGGTGATGCCATCGGAGCCTGGGGCTTTCCTAGGCTGAAGCCTTTTGATGATCTCCTGTACCTCGTCGGGCGTGACGGGGAGCCGATGATCATCAGAATCTTCGACTGGTGGGAGGGAAGCTCTACGTTCGACTTCAGCATCCACCATATCGAGGTGAGCTTGGTCTACTGGTTGAGAGCTAGGAGAGCATTGGGACTCTAGACTGTCGGCTAGACATTCCGCTTTGTCAGAGTTGTCAAAGGCGACACTCTTGTCGGAGCGGATGCATTGGCAGGCATTGTGGCCTCTTCTGTGGATCGTAACTTCCTCTGAAGGTGCCAGAAGGCGAGATGGGTGGGCTCGAGCTCGCTAAGCGTCTTGTCCCAGCGGTGCGTTTTCTCACAGCTCGCTGTAAGTTGAGCATGTGAGCTTTGTTCGCGTCGCAGGGAAAAACGCTGTACGCACGAATGGCTGCGTTCTTCTCGGTTATCAGATTCCGTACATCGTCCGGGATTTTCCAGCGGTGGTCTTCCACCACTGGAACCTCCCTTGAACATTCGTTCAGGACGGATTGTAAGTGATCCGTAAGCGAGTCGATCGCCGCCGTCGTGTCAGCGACTGAGACGATGTGGTCGGGGATGTTGTCTAGGTGAGGCGACGTAGTGGATTTCAGCCTTTCGCTTACTTTCCTCCAGTCGGTGATCACTTGAGACGGGGGAGGTTGGTCGGGGTTGGGCTGACCCGAGCGAGGGCCTAGGTGCATGATCACTGGACGGTGGTCAGAGTTGAGCTCGTGTGTCGTTTCTATAGATAGCAAACGGAGGTTTACGTTCTTTAGCAACGCCACATCGAGAACATCGGGCCTTTGGTTGGGATCGTGTGGGAAGTGAGTTGGCGTCATCGGAGCGATGACGTCATAGTTGAGGGTTACACCTAGGTTAAGCACCACCCTGCCTCTTGCGTTGGTTGTGTTGCAATTCCACGCGGGATGTTTGGCGTTGTTAACAGGAATAGTGAAATGCTGATAAAATTATGAATCTTATACATTATTTGAATACTTGTAATGACAAACTATTGTAATTGCGGCTTGCTGGTTGCCTCCGGCGACCAGCCTCAGCCGCTACGGCTCGCACCGTGTCTATGCTTTGTTACAGCGGGCAGGGGTTGCTCTCCCTTTGCAACTCCAGTTTTTATATACACTCTAGGGGTAGCAGCCAAAAGACTGCGTGAAGTCGGGGTGCCCCGATTCGGTTTTGGAACTGATTCGACCTATTTAACTAAAAGTAAAATTATATAAAACGTTACTTATAGATTTTGAATATTATAGTAACTGAATATTATAGTAACTGAATATTATAGTAACTGAATATTATACTAATTGAGTATTATTTCAAATGTGCATTTATACCATTTAAATAAGATAAAATGAAATTATATTAAAAAAGCCATTACATAATTTGATCGTTATATTCAACAAAAGTATATTAAATGAAATTAGGTCATATGATCATTAGATCTTTTGTTGTTATATCAAACGTTACACACCCGAACATAGTACACCCGCAGACCCCCGTAGCGAATGTGCTCAATGTCAGCCCGTCTAACCCGGCGACTTACCGCCGGCTGTTTGTCTCACAACGTCCGCTTTGACCTGTACAGATATTGTTATATACAGCTTTCGTCTTGAGCCCCGTTCATGTTAAATACATGTTGATTGAAAACTAACAGAACGCCAACGCTTTCGCATCTCAGTCCAAAACATCTAAGTTTCCTAAATTTCCGACATATTGTGACTAACGCGAATGCTTCTTAAATATATATATATATATATAAGTGTTGGCCCTCAGGTGATTTCTTTGCTCTTATGAAAAGTTCAGGAGGAAAAATTTTTTTACAAAAAAGTACAACCTACTACCAAATAAACTCGGTTGCATTTTTTTATAAAAATGTTTTATATTTTTCACTTTTTAGTGGTATCTCACACCTAACAACGCCACTGGAAAGTCTCAGTTTAATAACTTGGATGATAATTATATTTCCTCCAGCTATTTTGATTTAAAAATCAAACTACTGAACTGATTTTGATGAAATTTCTATGGGACCAATCGTAACATATACCCTTTCACATGAAACAATATTTTATCAAATCGGTTCATAAATGAAGGAGATATGAGATAACTAACATAAAAAATATAACCTAATTGAGAGAACCTCCTCCTTTTTTGAAGTCGATTAAAAAGAAAACGCGTGATAAACAAACAAAACACATTGGGTTGCAAACATATTTATTTAACACTAACAACTGTACACATCACCATCACAAATCAAAGAAACTTGACTTATAGACTTAGAATATTATTGTTTTTCTATATTAAGATTTAAATTGCCGACTAAGGTCATGTGCCTTGCAGAACTGGTTAACTTACATTTTTTTACTTCATTTTGTAGAATATATATGTATATATATATATATATATATATATATATATATAATAACATCAATTCATTTCAAGATTCATTTGTTTCAATTTTCTTGTTTTTAAGAAATTGTTCCACATTACTCTGTTATACTTTACTACAATCATGTACACATTCAACGCTATTGCAGTCAAGTACTCGCCCAGTTTCGGTATCATTGTAAAAAAGTTCGATATTTCAAACATTTTAAAGAAAAAAGTTAATACCAAAATGTTGCTCAACAAAAATATTAACGTACATATATAGATGCGACGCAATTTGTTAGAAATTATAATGGAGCTAGATTCACGACTGTAAAACAGAGAATATATAACGGTTACGTAAATAATAAAATTAAGTACTACAGGTGATAATATAAGTGAAGCGAGAATAGGTATTGTAAAAATGTTTATTGAGGCATACACAAGAAGTAGAGAACCGGCACCAAAATATAAGGCCACTGTTACAAAAGGCACAACCCAGCCAAACAGGCTACTCTTAAGAAACCTCCTACGAACGTCAAAGTTGAACACTTTTACAAAATCAACGTAAAATATATAACACAAAACTATCAACCAAAAATTGTACGACAGGAAAAAATATAATTCTAAAATCGCAAAAAACATTTTCAATGCATAACCGCACCCAACACACGATCCTGAGTAAAGTTCTTGGTTCACGCTGAGTAATAAACGTAGCATATTCACGAAGATTACACTAAGAATCACGTAGTTTCTGTAATGCCGAAACTTCTTAATGATGCACCACGATGTCACTCCGTATATGACTGTTGAAAGAGTCATTGCGATTATAACCCAGATGATGATGTAATCTGCAGTGTCACCAACGAGCTCGTCGAATTCCATAGTTTCGTGCTTTAATCCGTGACACGCGTCCACACCAACTTGTGTCTTACAGGACTGTGAGTAAATATTTATTGATGCACAATGACTCTGATCAGGTTAGTATTCAAAAAGCGGTCTGCATGCGACCTGTCTACCAACAACGAAAGTGGTTTCCTATGTTTTATGCGTGACGCAAGCACACGTTTAATTTATTCATTCATTTTATAATTAACTAGCAGCAGCCCGCGGCTCCACCCACCTGTGTATTCCCGGGATGTGCGAAAGTGTGTATATCCCATATGTTATTTCAGACAATAATCTACTTCTGTTCCAAATTTCATCAAGATCCGTTCAGCCGTTCTGACGTGAAAGAGTAACAAACCTCCATCCATCAATCCATCCTCATAAACTTTCGCGTTTATGATATTAGTAGGATTCTGATTCTGATTATAAATAATAATATACAGATACAGATGTATGTGTTACTACTGAACCGATTTTGATGAAATTTCTATGGGACCAATCGGTTCATAAATGAAGTAGATATAAGATAACAAACATAAATAAATACAACCTAATTGAGACTCTCCTTTTCTTGAAGTCTGTTTAAGGGCGTGATAAACAAACAAAACACATTGAGTTGCAAACATATTTATTTATCACTAACAACTGTACACATCACCCTCACAAGTCAAAGAAACTTGACTAAAGGAATAATATTTTTTTTTTCCATTAAGATTTATATTGCCGACTAAGATCATGTGCCTTGCAAAAGTGGTTAACTGACATTTAAATTTATTATTTAATTTTGTAGACTATATCTAATAATAACATTAATTCATTTCAAGATTAATTCGTTTTACGTTTCTTGCTTTTAAAAAATTGTGCCAAATTACTCTGTTATACTTTACTACAATCATGTACACATTCAACGCTATTGTAGTCAAGTAATCGCCCAGTTTCGGTATCATTGTAAAAAAAATCGATATTTCTAACATTTTAAGGAAAAAAGTTAATACCAAAATGTTGCTTAACAAAAATATCATCGTACATATATAGATGCGACGCAATTTGTTGGAAATTGTAATGGAGCCAGATTCACGACTGTAAAACAGAGAATATATAACGGTTACGTAAATAATAAAATTAAGTACTATAGGTGATAATACAAGTGAAGCGAGAATAGGTACTGTAAAAATGTTTATTGAAGTATACCCAAGAAGTAAAAAACCGGCAATTAAATATAAGGCCACTGTTACAAAAGGCACAACCCAGCCAAACAGGGTACTCTTAAGAAACCTCCTACGAACGTCAAAGTTGAACACTTTTACAAAATCAACGTAAAATATATAACACAACACTAGCAACCAACAATTGTACGATAGGAAAAAATAGAATTCTAAAATCATAAAAAATAATTTCAATGCAAAACTGCACCCAACACACGATACTGAGTAAAGTTCTTGGTTCACGTTGAGTAATAAACGTAGCATATTCACGAAGATTACACTAAGAATCACGTAGTTTTTGTAATGCCGAAACTTCTTAATGATGCACCACGATGTCACTCCGTATATGACTGTTGTAAGAGTCATTGCGATTATAACCCAGATGATGATGTAATCTGCAGTGTCACCAACGAGCTCGTCGAATTCCATGGTTTCGTGCTTTAATCCGTGACACGCGTCCACACCAACTTGTGTCTTACAGGACTGTGAGTAAAATATTTATTGATGCACAATGACTCTGATCAGGTTAGTATTCAAAAAGCGGTCTGCATGCGACCTTTCTACCAACAACGAAACTGGTTTCCTATGTTTTATGCGTGACGCAAGCACATATTTTATTTTATTTTATAATTAACTAGCAGCAGCCCGCGGCTCCACCCGCGTGTGTTTTCCCGGGATAAAAAGCGAATGTGTGTGTATCCCATACATATGTTATTTCATACAATAATCTACCTCTGTGCCAAATTTCATCAAGATCCGTTCAGCCGTTCTGACGTGAAAGAGCTAACAAATATACATCCATACTCACAAACTTTCAGTCAAGTCAAAGTCAAAGTCAAAGTCAATTCGTTTATTTCAACTAGACCATTAAAAGGCACTTTTGAACGTCAAATTTACAGTTTAAAATTAAAATATAGGTAAGTGACTCTAGTTGTCCATTCGCAAAAAGTAGATTCTTATGGAGAAGAACGGACAAGAAACTCCATAGTTACTTTTTTCAAATATACGTTTTACAATATTTTGTATACATAGGTACATTGATCAATTGATTATATTATGTGAGCACAATGCATCCAACATTACACTAATATACAGCACACCCTTATATACTATAGGTACAACAAAGCAATACCAGCAGAGATAAAATTAAGTTTGCTAGTAAGGGACATGGTACTCACATATTTACAATATAATTAAAAACAATGGATCAGTGTGTGAGTTAAATTACATATTAAAAACCTGAAAGTACACCAGTAAATAAAACAAGTTTGACTTTTTCTACTATACCCTCGATTGTCCTATACCCTCGATTGTCCTATACCCTCGATTGTCCTATGGAGCAGGACCAGCAAGTTTCCAAGCATTCTTATCTTTAATATAATCATCTAGTTTGTAATATGCTTGTTTACAAAGTGTGGTTTTAATGTAAGTTTTAAATTTTCTTTCATTTAGTTCTAATATGTCACAAGGTATTTTGTTGTAACATTTAACACAGTACCCCATGAAAGATGTTCGTACTTTGGCTAATCTATAAAATGTTTGATCTAAATTATTTTTATTTGTAGTATTAATATGATGTCTATCACTAATTTTGTTAAAGAGATGTCGATTTTTTCTTACATACATAATATTCTCATAAATGAATTGACAAGGTACTGTCATAATATTAATCTTTTTAAAAATTTCCCTAAGAGAATCGCGGCGACGAAGATTATAAATGGCTCTAACAGCACGCTTTTGCAAAATAAATACAGATTCAATGTCAGCAGCACGAACCCACAGCAAAATACCGTACGACATAATGCTGTGAAAGTAACTAAAATAGACCAAGCGCGCGGTTTCTACATCTGTTAACTGTCTTATCTTTCTAACAACATAAGCGGCTGAGCTTAGCCGCCCCGCAAGAGATGTTATGTGAGGTCCCCATTGCAATTTCTCGTCTAAAGTGATTCCCAGGAAAACCGTCTGATCTATAAATTCCAGTTTTTGTCCATTCAATACGATGTCACATTCGGTGCTTCTAACATTTGGTAAAGTAAATTTAATACATTTGGTCTTTTTTTCATTTAGTACTAAGTTGTTTGCCGTAAACCAAAGTTGGACCTGATGAATAGAGTTATTGACATCATCAAGACTTTGTGACCGTCGGTCTATCCTAAATATCAATGATGTGTCATCAGCAAATAATACCATCTTTGGTTGATTTTGAAGCAATTCGGGCAAATCGTTTATATATACTAAAAAGAGGAATGGACCCAATATTGAACCTTGCGGAACGCCCATTGTCATTTCAGACCCTAGTGAGTTTACACCGTTTACCTGGACTTTAACCTGTCTGTCTTTCAAGTATGATCTAATCAAATCAAGGGATGTATTCCTAATCCCATAATGCTCGAGTTTCAACAAAAGCGTCTCATGGTTAACGCAATCGAACGCCTTCGAGAGGTCGCAAAAGATTCCAATGGCGTCCTTTGAATTTTCCCAGGCGTTAAAGATGTTCTTTATTAGGGTGACACCGGCGTCAGTTGTACAACGCCCTTTGGTGAAACCGTACTGTTGTTCATGAAATATGGAATTTTTATTAAAGTGAAGTAACATCTGATTAAGCATTAACTTTTCGAACACCTTACTGAGAACCGGCAGGATTGACACCGGCCTATAATTGTTGGGTTCATGACTATCACCCGATTTAAACAGTGGAACGACTTTACTGTGTTTCATGAGATCAGGAAATACTCCTTGATCCACACTAGAGTTAAATATGAGAGCTAAGTAGGGAGCAATAGTTTCAATTATAGATCTACAGACTTTTACAGACATTCCCCAAAGATCTTCTGTTGATTTAATTTTAAGATCTTTAAAAGCTTTTATAATGGCCTGGGGGTTTGTATGTTGAAACTTGAACTCTGATGGACATACCTTGACGTTCTTCCGAAGTAAGGCAGCAGAGAGCGCGGGTGACGAGTTAAGAGCCTCTGTCGTTTTACGAGGAATATCAGCAAAGAAGTTTTCAAATTCCTGAGCTACCTCTGCATCTGAGTTTATGGGGCCATGTACAGTATTTAAATTAAGTTCAGTTTCACGCTTTTTCTTACTACCAGTTTCATTATTTATTATTTTCCAGGTAGTTTTTATTTTGTCATCTGATGATTTTATTTTATTGCTAATAAACAGAGCTTTAGCTGTTTTGCATATATTTTTAAATGTTTTTGAATATTTCGCAACATACTTATGAAAGCTTATATTATTCACATGTTGCTTTAGGCCATATAGTTCGTATAGCTTTTCCCTACTTATGCGAATGCCTGGAGTTGCCCAATCACTAAATATAAACTTAGTGTAAATACTTTTAGACTTAATTGGAAAAATGTCATTAAATTCAGTGTTTAGTAATGAAAAAAACTCGGCGTAGAACTCATTTGGGTCATCTATGTTATTAAAACTTTGGACACATAGTTTACTGGATAAAGTATTATTAAGTTTTTCTAAATTTTTATCTGTTATAGATTTATAATATTATTTCAATTCCTGAAAAAAAGTAGCCTATGTATTATTTCCGATTGTAATCTACCTCTGTGCTAAGTTTTATCAAGATCCGTGCAGCCATTTTGACATGAAAGAGTAACAAACCTCCATCCATCAATCCATACTCATAAACTTTCGCATTTATGATATTAGTAGGATTCTGATTCTGATGATAAATTATATTATAATGGTTAATTAAAACTTGTATAATCTAATGTGTAATGTGGCGAGAAAAAAATATTAAAATAATATACCGAATACAGATGTATGTGTTTTGAAGTTTATTGTATTTGTTCCACTCCTTTGGACTTTTAGGTACGTGAGCGTGGGTACGTGTACGGTGAGCGGGAAAAATAATAATACTTCAGCTACATACAATTATATTGATTGAACGTACACAACACGATATCACAGTCCACAATTACAGTCAGAAAAAGTACGGACAGAAGACACACACAAAAGGCGGGAAAGAGCGAGGGCCGCAGGAGCGAGTCGGCCGAACGCATGCTATCGGCAATACAACTCGCTTCTGCGGCCCTCGCTCTTTCCCGCCGTTTTATTGTGCAGTATGAATCTTAGTTTTAAGCTACATTGTGGAAAGTAAATAAACTGTTCGTGACAAGACTTTCTTTGTGTTCAACACCTCTACCGAACCCTCAGTACGCGGTCAGAGTGACACCCAATTCGCTCCCGCGTACCTACTGTACTTACAGGGGTTAATTAAGATGCTAATGTATACGCTTTTTTAATAAACTACCAAGTCACATTCAAGACCTAAGCCTAAATAAATTATTATTTCATTTTGGTTTTCAAACTATTAACTTTGTTATACCACTATTGTTTATTTACGATAATTATTCTTGTACAATGTGATTAATTTACAATGTAAATATTATGAGATTTAGCTCATTTAAGTGTTTTGTATCAAGTAAACACGTGACGTACTTCCATACGCCAGCGGACAGAGTTGTCGAGGAGTGGGATATCGTTTTATAAAAGAGTGTGCACTCGGTGTGCAAGTCAGTCTTGGTCTCAGTCTTGGTCTCAGTCTTGGTCTCAGTCTTGGTCTCAGTCTTGGTCTCAGTCTTGGTCTCAGTCTTGGTCTCAGTCTTGGTCTCAGTCTTGGTCTCAGTCTTGGTCTCAGTCTTGGTCTCAGTCTTGGTCTCAGTCTTGGTCTCAGTCTTGGTCTCAGTCTTGGTCTCAGTCTTGGTCTCAGTCTTGGTCTCAGTCTTGGTCTCAGTCTTGGTCTCAGTCTTGGTCTCAGTCTTGGTCTCAGTCTTGGTCTCAGTCTTGGTCTCAGTCTTGGTCTCAGTCTTGGTCTCAGTCTTGGTCTCAGTCTTGGTCTCAGTCTTGGTCTCAGTCTTGGTCGGCTTTTGCCTCTGTACGAACTGAAACCGAAATGGTCTGTTCGAACGACTGTTCTTTTTAATTATCGTTTATATTGTGTGTGTGTATTTTTTTATAGTGTAATGAAACCCATTTATTGATTACACTGTCTCGTTTACCCCAATGAAATCGCCACTCTAAAACCTCACCATATACCGCTCTGAGCCATCCCCTGCTCTTACATATATATATATAAGTATTGGCCCTGAGATGATTTCTTTGCTCGTAAAGAAAGTTCTGGAGGAAAAAGTTTTTTACAAAAAAAATACAAGTATTTGGTAGTAGGTTGAATTTTTTGTAGAAAATTATTTATTTCTCACTTTTGAGTGGTACCCCACACCTAACAACACCACTGAAAAGACACAGGAAAGCAAAACACGCAATTTCGTTTACTTACTTGGATGATATATTAGTAGTTTGGTTTTTGATTTAAAAACCAAACTACTGAACCGATTTTGATGAAATTTCTATGAGACCAATCGGTTCATAAATGAAGTAGATATGAGATAACTAACATAAATAAATACAACCTAATTGAGAGAACCTTCTCCTTTTTTTGAAGTCTGTTTAAGGGCGTGATAAACAAACAAAACACATTGGGTTGCAAACATATTTATTTATCACTAACAACTGTACACATCACCCTCACAGGTCAAAGAAACTTGACTAAAGGAATAATATTTTTTTTTTACATTAAGATTTATATTGCCGACTAAGGTCATGTGCCTTGCAAAACTGGTTAACTGACATTTAAATTTATTATTTAATTTTGTAGACTATATCTAATAATAACATCAATTCATTTCAAGATTAATTCGTTTTACGTTTCTTGCTTTTAAAAAATTGTGCCAAATTACTCTGTTATACTTTACTACAATCATGTACACATTCAACGCTATTGTAGTCAAGTAATCGCCCACTTCCGGTATTACTACAAAAAAGTTCGATATTTCTAACATTTTAAGGAAAAAAGTTAATACCAAAATGTTGCTTAGCAAAAATATCAACGTACATATATAGATGCGACGCAATTTGTTAGAAATTATAATGGAGCTAGATTCACGACTGTAAAACAGAGAATATATAACGGTTACGTAAATAATAAAATTAAGTACTACAGGTGATAATATAAGTGAAGCGAGAATAGGTATTGTAAAAATGTTTATTGAGGCATACACAAGAAGTAGAGAACCGGCACCAAAATATAAGGCCACTGTTACAAAAGGCACAACCCAGCCAAACAGGCTACTCTTAAGAAACCTCCTACGAATGTCAAAGTTGAACACTTTTACAAAATCAACGTAAAATATATAACACAACACTAGCAACCAACAATTGTACGATACGTAAAAATTGAATTCTAAACTCACAAAAAAGAATTTAAATGCAAAACTGCACCCAACACACGATTGCGAATAAAGTTCTCGGTTCACGCTGAGTAATAAACGTAGCATATTCACGAAGATTACACTAAGAATCACGTAGTTTCTGTAATGCCGAAACTTTTTAATGATGCACCACGATGCCACTCCGTATATGACTGTTGCCAGAGTCATTGCGAATAAAACCCAGATGATGATGGAATCTGCAGTGTCACCAACGAGCTCGTTGAATTCCATAGTTTCGTGCTTTAATCCGTGACACGCGTCCACACCAGCTTGTGTCATACAGGACTGTGAGTAAAATATTTATTGATGCACAATGACTCTGATCAGGTTATTATTCAAAAAGCGGTCTGTCTGCGACCTTTCTATCAACAACGAAACTGGTTTCCTATGTTTTATGTGTGACGCAAGCACACATATAATTGTATTTATTCATTTTGTAATTAACTAGCAGCAGCCCGCGGCTCCACCCGCGTGTGTTTTCCCGGGATAAAAAGCGTACATCAAACATACATCCATACTCACAAACACACACATATATGATATTACATCACATTTATGATATTAGTATGACTAGCGAAATCAATATCCAAATCAAAATCTCTTAGCACTTTTTGAACGTCAAAGTTCTACATAAAGACAGTCCCCCAAAACGCCCGCCAGTCACTACTTCCTAGTGTTTTAGCTAGGAAGAAGAAGTGGCGCAACAAACTCCCCAGCAACACATATGTCTGTTAAGTTATAAAAACTTGAACAGTATGCAAAGTTTACAAAACATTACACAGTAAATTATATGTCTTATATGTATATCAAATTTAATGTAATTAATTGACACTTGTTAGCTAGCTACACTCCATTATGCCTTCAAAAACAAACAAACTCAAGCATTAACAAGTAAATCAAGCTAATTAAGCCTCCAGGCATAAATGGTGTGCCCGCTTACACGTGCAATGGTATAATCTAACAACAGGATTGTGACTGGAACCACAAGTGATGAACTAGAGCCAACATAGTTATTATGATAGACTGTAAGATTAATCGTTATAACAATAATATAAAAACCATGCAGCAACCGTTCACGAGCATAATGCAAAGATCAGCCATTACCCCCCTCGCCATGTTTGAGGGAAGGAGATAACCCGACCTCCGACGCTACCGCAAGCAGTGACATCTAAGGGAGCATGACGAACTTGCTGCCGGTTGTTCAGGCAAGAATAATATAAAACAGCTATAGGACAATACTAGTTCATCATATGTTGCAATACAACTCATTAAAAAATCAATTGTAATGAGTAGATAATGTCAAAAAAAATAAAATAATAATTTTATTACTTATTACTTATACGTTTTTGTAAGACAAATATATTTTGTATATCAGCAGCTTTTCCACACAACAGAATACCATAAGACATTACGCTATGGAAACAACTAAAATAGACTAACCGGGTTGTGTCAACATCAGTATATTGTCTTACTTTTTTGACAGCATAAGCGGCAGAGCTGAGCCTTTCCGATAAGCTGGATATATGAGAGCCCCATTGTAATTTGAAATCAACAGTTATACCCAAAAATACTGCCGAGTTCACAGTTTCAAGCACCTCGTCACTTGAGATGATATTGGGTACTTAATTTCTAATATTTGGCCAAGCAACCTTTATACATTTTGTTTTCTTGGCATTTAGAACTAGATTATTTATCGTAAACCAATCCGTAACCGTTGAGAGAGCATTAACTTTCGCATGTATGATAGTAGGATTCTGATTATAAATTATAATATTAGTACAGATACAGAGAGAGTATGTGTTTTGTAGTTTTTTTTTTGTATTAACAACAAACAAATAAATAAAAACTGAATGTGAATGAATATCCACACTACTCTCTGTATTTTGTCTCTATAAAACCCAAAATCATAATATACAATGTGTAACAGAATAAACGCAATACCTCTTCTGAGGTCATTGTACTCATAATTTTGAACAAATTTTTATTATGGAACCAACACCGAAATCGCGAAAAAAAACGACTCCCCAATACATTTATGTGCGCATAACTCGACAAAATGTACTGTTACTTTTTTTGACAAACAGTTGATTTTTTTTGCGGTTTCGATGTCGGTCCCATTGTAAAAGTTGTTCCTAATAATAATAATATTTTTTTATTTGCGGAGAGAAAGGATACAATGCAAGTTACATACTAAAGATTTTACATTTATGGTCAATTTTTGTGAATAATGGCCCCGATGCTAGGAAAATCCTGTGTTATCAGGACCATCCATTCGTCCAATTAGAGTTCGTTGACGTAGATTAGAAAAAGCAGAGGACTGAGCAAACTTCCTTGTGGGACTCCGACAACCACGGGACATGATTCGCTAACGTACTCTCCTATCCGGACGCACTGGATCCTATCAGTAAGGAAGTTTCGACCTTACGTTAATCACGACGTAATAAGTCGTGAGCGATTCCTCGCACTCCAATGGATTCAATTTTTGAAAAAGTAAAGGAATAGACACAGTATCGAACGCCTTCGAAAGGTCTAGGTCATGATGAGTACAATGGCCCCTTAAGAGGTGTTGCGTTTAATCTGTTACTCGTTGTTGAGTAGAGTAGAGTCGACAGTAAAGTCAAAGTCTATTTATTTCAACTAACAATTTTTGAACGTCAAATTTACATTTTGAAATAAAAATATTAGGGACTCTAGTTGTTCATTCGCAAAAAGCAGATTTTTATGGAGAAGAACGGACAAGAAACTCCATAGTTACTCTTTTCAAATATAAGTTTTGCAATATTTTGTTTACATACATTAATCAATTGATTATATTATGTGAGCACAATGCACCCAACATAACACTATACCACAGCTATCACCACATATCGAAATTATGAAAATCCGTAATAAGATAGGCATCGAGAAATGTGTACTACCAAGTGTCATCAAAGTATTACCTTGTCGGGAACAATTAAGTTTATTTTTCCAACTTATTAAAAAAGTATGTGTCCTGTTATTTTTACGTCATATGCCATACATTTGTTTATACCAAACTGCCTCAATAACAAAGAGGTATATCAAGAAATTTCCGAAGCTTGAAATTTACGACGGTTTGTTTCCATAAATGTGCCTATCAATATACTTATATCTTCCGTTACTGAGTGACTGACGCACAGCCGAAACTACTGGTGGTAGAAAGCTGAAACATGGTAGACTTAGGTAGGGAATACCACTCTATACTTTATAGTTATTGTTGTAGATTAGTGTTATTCTTGGTGTATCTGTCTGTTAAAAATGAATGGAAATTGAGGCTTTTTTGACAAATTGCGACTGAGATGCGAATACAAAAGTTACTTAGAAATTAGTATAAATGGCTGTCTATTCTTTAAAGATGTCTACCTCTCTCATTTGTTCTCATTTTTATCGGATTTTGTTTCTGTTATGTATCGGAGGTAGCGTTGCGTACGAATGACTGAATGAGTAAATTAATTTTCTTTATAATTTCTTTTTCCGTTGTTTTTTCAATGTTACAATAGTAATTCTATTATTCGGGTGGAGACAAAGATCGTTAAAATCGGTCCAGCCGTTCTTGAGTTATAAATAGTGTAATGAACCCGACTTTGTTTAATATATTTAGATGGATTTATGGCAAGCAAAACCGACGTCGACTATTCAGCCAAAGTTCAAAGTAGATTGGAGAAGCAGGAAGAGAATATACTGGCTGGCCTCCAGATAGTTTAGTTCAATTAGATTTATACCGCGAAACCCAGTTGTTATAATCGATTTATCAATAATTTATGTATGTACGTTTATTTTTTTTTTTTATGTATACATTACCTGCCGCCTGCGGCCCCGCCCTCGTGAAAGTCGAAAACTATCCCAAGGAAACATAAAAAAGAGTTAATAAAAAAGTATCCTATGTTAATACATAGGATACTTTTTTATCCTATGTATTATTCCAGACTATAATCTACCTCTGTGACAAATTTCATCAAGATCCGTTCAGCCGCTCTGACGTGATTGAGTAACAAACATACATCCATCCAAACTATAGTATTAGGATAGATGCATAACATTACAGGATAACCTAAAGCGTTACACACTGCAATTAAAAATACCTATAAAGAAACAAGCAAATCCTAAATCAAGAAATGCTACATTAGGTACAATAGATAATAATAAATCAATGCTGCTGACGTGAAACAATCGTTGAAGGAGCGCTTCTTTGGCCGCCTGAACAAAGTACTAAATAGTGTTTTATCAGGCGGAAACAAGGTGCGCCTTAAACGGTTGGGTCATGCCGGTATTGATGTACTCTTTCGACATATTCAAATGGACTCAGACGGAACTTGACGCACTGGATAGGAGGGTACGCTCACTGCTTACCGCAAATCGGATGCATCACCCACGGTCATCGGTGATGAGGCTGAATATCTCGCGGAAGAACGGGGGTCGTGGCTTCTTAAATGCTAAGACCCTGCACAACCGCGAGATATGCAGCCTTAGGGAGTACTTCCTAGAGGCAGTCGTGGGTATGCATCGAGATGTGGTAGCAGTGGACAAAGACCTTACCGCGCTCTCCTTGGCCAACGAGAACTGGCCCAAACCTGTAGTATTAAATACTAATGATCGTAGGGAGGAAAGGCAGAGCAAGGAGATTCACGGGCGCTTTTATCGGGTCTTACATGGGCCAGATGTAGACTTTTTAGCGTCCGTAGCCTGGCTGCGTTTTGAGGACCTCTTCGGAGAAACCGAAGGTTTTGTCTGTGCGATTATGGACGAAGTTATGATGACGTACAACTACCGGAAATACATTGTGAAGGACAGTACGGTTGACATATGTCGGGCATGTCACCGGCCCGGGGAATTCATCCGCCATATTATTTCCGGTTGTTCTTGTCTGGCTAACGGAGACTATTTGCACAGGCACAACCTTGTAACCAGTATTACCCATCAGCAACTTGCTCTTAATACAATCTTGTAGAATCTGAAGTACCGTACCATAGGTATGCGCCCGACTCAGTTCTCGAAAATGGCAACTGCACATTGTATTGGAATCGGTCTATCATCACTAACAGGACTATTGTTGCCAATAAGCCTGACATGCACAATGATTGTTGATATAGCAGTCCCGCATGACGAGAACCTCGTGAGGGCTGAGAAAGATAAACAAACCAAGTATCTTGACTTGGCTTGCGAGGTTGTCGACATGTGGGATGTGAACACAACAGTCATTGTGCCGATAATCGTGAGGGCCAATGGCATTATTGCCAAGACCCTCGACCAACATCTGAGGAGGCTCTTGTTGGGTAGCTGGATCAAGGGTTTGATCCAGAAAGCAGTACTCCTGGTCACGGCGCGCATAATTAGGAGGTCCTTCTCTCAGGGGCCCTGACCACCGGTAGCTTGTACCCTGTTCCCGATACCGGTGGGCTACTATTTTTCATATTTTTAAATGTTTTTTTTTTTATTAATTGAAATATTTAATAATGTAGTTAATATGTAATATAAAATTAATAAATGGAATAATAATAATAGCATTTATTCTGAAACCAAAAAAAAGGATATTTACAAAGTAATAAATACTCTACTGAGTCGATGACATCGAAAACTTCGTCTGTTTGCCTAACTTTGGCAAAGGTGTCCTTCATTTCTTTCCACTCTACTCGGTTTAGAGCTTTCTTTGTCCATAGTTTTCCTTATATCGTTTTTTTTTATTAATCTGATGTACTTATGTTCGACCCCTTAGTTCTGTAGACAATACCAGACATTTTCGTGCTCAATTGAGTCAAATGCCTTGTTGAAGTCGATAAAACAGCAATAGAATGACACATTAAACTCCCTGTTCTTCTCTATAATTTGTCTCACAGTATGTTTATGGTCTAACCTGCCCTAAAGCCAGCCTGTTTCCTAGGCTGGTTTTCGTCTAGAGTTCTTGTTATTCGGGATTCAGATATTATATTATTATATTATGTTGGTAGTGGTGCATACATTGCACCACTACCAACATAATATAATAATAGTTTCAGCAGCTTAAAAGCAATTCATTGTTGATTTGGTCGGGACCAGAGGTTTTATCGTTCTTCTGTGTTTTGATTGCCTAATGTATTTCATCTTCTAGTATGGGTGGCACATTATCATCGTTGCTTAGTTCGGTAGTTGGCTCTTGCTGAAGTACAGGTTTTTGCAGAAGTTCGTAGCTATTGATAGAAAAATCTTTTGGTTGTTGTCATGCAATGTTAGTCTTTCATATTAGCTATCCAGTTGGTTTTGTCTGATAAAATTTTAACGGCCTTTTTTATGCCACCGGTCTTGTTGATGAACTTTTCAAAAGTGTTGAGCCTAATGTGTCTTCTATCTTTTTTTATTTGTAATTTTATTTCTTTGCTCAATGTTCCTATTTCATCTCTGATAATTTTCGTTTTGTTTGTCATGTATCTCTTACTGTTTGATTCGCCTCCAATGTCGGTTTTAGGTCTTGCTATTAGTATTTTGTGTATTGTTGTTTTTCTGTTGTGTGTTTAAATGGTCAAGAGATGATTCTGTCACAGAGTTGAGATTCTCTTTTACGGTGGCTATTCTTATGTTGTTATGTGGTATTGTTGTTTTCGCTTTGGAAGGCCGGCTTGGTTTTAGAGCACATGATGTGTTCAGACATAATGTAAGCATTCTATGGTTGCTATTATAGTTGAGATTGGCGATGGTGCCACTGTCGTCGAATAATTTGGGTCTGTTCGTTAAGATGTAGTTTATTTCATTTCTATACCGACCATCTGGCGATATCCAGGTCCATTTATTAGAAGCTCTCTTCTTGAATTGACTATTTAGAATTTTCAAGTTTTTTTTAAAACGCCATTTCTATTAGTTTTTTTCCGTTTCTTGTTATGTTCCCGCTACTGTAAGGGCCCAGGACGATTTCCTCTCCGTTTTTTGGTGCCCGAACTTTTGCATTAAAATCACTCATAACAATGTAGTTTTTTTGTGCGTTTTCTTTTATGGCAGTTTTAAGGGATGAGTAGAATGACTCAATTTGTAATATCGAGAATTGTTCGGCTGGCGAGTATATTTGCACTATGGACCATATTTCTTTGCTTGGGGGTATCCTTATGTTTGATATAGGAATCCTTTCTGACATGCCAATTATTTCTGTAAAAAGTGTTTTCAGGGTTTTTTCTTACTAGGAGGAATCCTACTCCATGTCTTCCTGGTGTTTCGCCTTTGTGAATTTGTGAATGAATTGGTCATGCTTTTCAATAGCTTCATCGGGTCTTCTTACTTCACTCAAACCGATAATATCCCACTTTATATCTCGTATAGAGTATAAAAGTTCTTGTAGGCTATCTTCAGTTCTTAGAGAGAGTGTATTGTATGTTGCTATAAATTGATATACCGTGTTTTGCTGTGTTTTGGTTATAGACGCATTCGTTTTAGATAAAGTGATAGTGTTTGGAGGGTAGATACAGTAGATACTAATGTAAATTTGTAAAGTTTGGAGTAAAGTGAAACAAATTTAAAACGAAACATTTTATAAAAAAGTAATGTATAAACACAATAGAAAAAACACTCATTTTTTAGGCATTCGTGTAACAAGAAGGTGACAAGCAAAATAACTTTTAGATATAAAATGAACAACTAATTCAATCAAATAAAACAAACATGAAAAATACAATTTTATCATCTACTCAAGTTGGTTTTGGTACTCACTCATGATCATCAAAACTTCTAGGGTACTTCCAGTTACTTCCCTACTGAAATTGAAATTTTAAATGCAAGCTAGGGAGTAGTGATATATATTTTGTTTTTTTTTTATATTTCAATTTTGTTTTGGACAGACCAATAACTTGTTTGTGCTGTTCCTGCAAACAATGAAAAACTAGAAATCTGTAACGTCACCCCTCTAAAATCTCGTACCTTTTTTGGGTAATTCCTGAAGTCTGAAACAACTGAAACTCTGTATGCAAGCTTTTTTTATTATCATAACCAATTTGAATTAATAGTTTAAAAATCCACAGAAACAAGTTATTGGTCTGTCCAAAACAAAATTGAAATATAAAAAAAAACAAAATATACATCATCATTAACACAAGCTTATGTTTTGGGGTTATTTACTTTTTTTTAATCCGATTGTGACATTTTTGATTTAATGCCATAAGAGAAGCCCAAATAAAATCGTAACAATCCATTAATCCCGCTTGTACATATATATACTTCTGGACACATCTATTGGCCCACTTAGATATTACCCACTTAGATATTGCAACGCTGTATTGTAAATCCTCATAAGATCGTCCGGTTGCTAGAAATCGCAATGTAGCTGATAATCGTTCGTGAGCTGTTATCGCTTTTCTCATGCACGTATCTTGTTTTGTTAGCATTGGCTCCAACAGAGACAACAACTGTTGATATGTACAAGAGTCCATTCGTAAATAGTTTCTAAAATCGTTCGGTTCTTGTAGTGCTAGCTTGGCCATTAAATTTATATGCGAATATCTTGGTCTTTGAAGTAACCATTTTTTCGCCCAACATCTTCTATTTTTCTTTTCTCTCTCTTTGTCATATATACTTCTGGACACATCTGTTGGCCCACCTTGTATTTTCAGTTTCGTTTGGTCCTAGCTAAAATTTTATATTAGGTCGAGCAAAAAGTTTTTATGCAGTTTTGAACCTGGCACATTCACAATTTCATTCAATAGTCTTTTATTGAATATCGAACACAGAATTTAAAGAAACAAAAGACAATTTGGAGCCTGTTTGTTGATATCAAACAATCGAATACTAAGAAAACTTGGTTTTATTGGTTTACTTGGATTTAATTCTTGAAAAAGTGATTGATATCTTTGGTTTTGCAACAAACATTACTTATTCTTAACATTAAGGTGAGGTTCTATCAATAATCTATGGATACTTCACCTGAAGTCGCCGCCCAAGCTGTGGAACTTATTCAGGCCGGACACAGCCAAAGAAACGTGAGTGCTCAACTTAATTTAAGTCGATCTGCGGTCCGAAATGTTTATCGGAGGTACCTAGAGACTGGCGGCTTTGTTCGTCGCCAAGGAAGGACACGATCTCGGGTCACAACTGAAAGGCAGGATCGATTAATCGTGACGACCAGCTTGAGAAATCGTCACCTTACCTCCATTGAGATACAAAACCAACTTCGCGACTTCCACGGAGTATCTGTGAGCGCTCGAACTGTTCGGAGAAGGTTAAAAGAACGCGATATGGTACCACACAAGCCAGCTAATGGGCCCAAACTAACGCGAGCCCACCGAACAGCGCGCCTTCATTTCGCACGCAGTCATTTAAATTGGACACAGCAAGATTGGAGCCGTGTACTCTTTTCTGATGAGTCTAAAATTGTGTTACATGGCAATGATGGAAGGAAGAAGGTCTACCGACGTAAGGGAGAGCGTTTCGCACAATGCTGCTTTGAAGAGAGGGTTGCTTATGGCGGTGGCTCATGGACTGTCTGGGGCGGTATATCCGCGAGCGGCAAAACTCAACTTGAGGTTGTTACAGGACCACGGCCGCCAACATTAAATGCTGAAAGGTACATTCGTGAGTGCTTAGAACCTCACGTGACCATACGCGGACTATGTGGGCCCAAATTTCCTTTTTATGCATGATAATGCAAGAGCCCATGCGGCCGGCATCGTCAGGGAATATCTTCGGGATGTGAACATCACAGTTATGGACTGGCCAGCCAGAAGCCCAGACATGAACCCCATTGAGCACATGTGGGACGAGCTAAAAAGACGTGTTAGGGCTCGTCAGCCAGTTGCCCAGACGATGCAGGAGTTGAAAACTGCCATAGAAGAGGAATGGGAGATGATCCCTCAAAATTGCATAGAGCGGTTGATAAACTCTATGCCTAATCGTATGAGAGCTGTGGTAGATGCCCATGGAGGCAACACGCGTTATTAAATTAAACCTTTATTTGATAAAACATGTTTTTTATTCAAAAATCAATTGCCTTTAACAAGGCGCATATCCGACTTGTTAGGCGTAGCTCCATGTCGTATGGTATTCTGAATTCAAATTTAAAACAATACGATCGAAAAAGATGGTAAAATGTATCAGGTTTAAAACTGCAAAAACAGTTTTTGTTCAATCTAGCAATCATATTTCGGTAGGGGCCATCGAAACCTAAACTCTAAGGTGGGCCAATAGATGTGTCCAGAAGTGTATATATAAAGCTTCTGCCCGCGACTACGTCTGCGTAGACTTTAGAGCTGGTGCGCCATTTCTTCGTCTAGGCATAGCGGTATTTCTGACTTTTTTGCCCGAGTAAAAAATATATAATAGGAGCCGACTCCTAAGAGTAATATCGTGATTTTTTATTTATTACAGCCCCGGAAATACATTTTCATGATTTTGGTATCCCAGTAGTTTGTGAGTCTTTGCCGATCGTCTGGAAGTACGATCCCCGGAATCACATCTTTATGAATCTGGTACCCCAGTACCCAGTAGTTGGTAAGTCTTAACGGCTAATATTTTCATTCTCGGAAATACATCTTTTTTAATGGGAAATTTTCCTGAAGAAATATAAGTATCAGATAGATTTCCAAAACATATGATTTTTTTTTCTTTTTTCGCATTAACAATAAATTAAGACGATACTCGTTGAAAACTCGCGTGGTGTCATAATTTAGTACAATCAACATAATATATGTACATATGTCAGGGTAAGTAAGTGTGATTCATTGAAAATGATTATTAATTACCCATCATTATTAATAATTGCCTCATGCTTTGGTAAATGTACTGTAAATTTAGTACACCTAGGACTACCTACAGCACTGTCTTTCCTTCTCTCTTTAAAATCCATCCAAAGGTTGTCTTGAAAAGATCGCTTTTAGCGATAAGCCCGCCCATTGTGTCACCCTATGTAATGTTTTTATTCATCTATCAGAAACAATGGTACTTTCGAATGTACGTTACAACATTCGAAAGTACCATTGTTTCTTGAATAAGAACAAATGTAAACTTACGGTCGTAGAGTACATTCGCAAGCTAAATTACACCGAGACTGAAAACCTGTTGGATGTAGTTAAGTAGCTTATAATGATAATACTCACCCTCCCACACACACTCACTCATTTACACTCAACTCACCGGAGGCCAGACCTATATAATTAAGATTGTTCTCCTACATCAGCTGTCACTTCCTAGAATAATATTATAGAAATGCCCTGCGACGGGGGATTGAGCGCTGATGTCTGAAATACAGATATTTAAATGTCTGTATGTTTTAGAACAAATAAATTATTATTATAAAAAAACTTATATGGTGTTCATAATAAAGAGTATTCCATTCTAAATGTTAATATAAAATGGAAATTCATCGCTTTTAGCAGTTGTCATTTCTTTTCTTCTTCTTTTTCTACTCTTGTCGGTAAAAGTCATCATCTTCCTGCCCTTATCCCATGTTACTTGGGGTCGGTGCAACACGTTTTTTTTTCCATTCTGTCCTGTCAGCCGTCACGCTATCACTAACTCCCTTTTCTTTCATATCACTCCTAACACAATCCATCCATCTTTTCTTTGGCCTCCCTCTCCCTGTCCATCCATCCACATTTATATTCATAACTCTTTTAGTTACGTGCATTTCATCCCTCCTCTTCACATGACCATACCAATATTTGTTGGTAAAAGTAATAAAATAAAATGAAACTTGAAGTTATTTGTATAGTATTGGGACTTGGGACCCCGCCATCACCTTCGTGGTTATTTTTTTTAAACCACCCAGGAACAGTCCGTTGGCTAGGACCACGTTAAGTGGCGGCATAGGTGAGGAGGTATCTGCCCTTCTTCCATAAAACAGGTTTATAATAATATCAAAAATAGAGATAGAATAATAATAATTTCCTTCAGAACAAAATTCCATACAAAATTATTAGTAAGACTTAAAAACTATGTTAGTGCCTTAAAACTACTTATTAACTTATCTTACATTAAATAGGACAGCATCAGAACTATGCACCTTATAGTGCCGCAGAATAGGGCACTCCACCTTTTCTGGTATAGTGTTTAGAAGGCCATTGGGGCTGCCCCGTACACGACACATCAGGGAGGCCACTCTTTTGCGCACAATAGCCCTAAAGCAGTCGATGTTGGCCTCCGCAAACATCCCTGACGCACTACAGTATCGCGACAACCCCATCAGAATCTTAAACGGTACAATAATGGTGTAGAGGACCCGCAGGGCATTGAAAGTCTTCTGCGTATAGCGGACCCACAGGCTGCAGGTGTAAATTGTCTGGCAGTACGCCTTAAACATAGTAATTTTAACATCTTTTGTGCACCTCGCCATATTGCATCTCACTGCCAATGCCCTGCGTTCCCTCTCAATATCCAAGTCATCCGAGAGGTTCTCAGTGACCCAATGCCCCAGGTATCTGAATTTGGTGACTCGACTTACCTGAATTCCTCCAAGTCTAACCGGTGGAATGGTCGTGGGAGTTTTATTACCCACCTTAAACACAAGTAGTTCACTTTTTTTGGTGTTGTACCTGAGACCATGTGACACTGCGTACCTCTCGCATATGTCTATGAACATGTTGAGGGCTTTAACAGATGGGATCAGCAGCGCCATACCGTCGGCGTAGCTAATGTTATTAATACAATAGCCATCTGTTGAACAGCCGACACCAGCCCTGCTGAGCTCATCTGTCAGTCCAATAACGTAAAGGTTGAAGAGCCGTGGTGACGTCAGGCTTCCCTGCCTCACTCCACACTCCAACCTGTACTCTGTGGAACATGAGCCTGCTCACTTAACATTATTGGATTGGTTGCCGTACCAATATCTCAGTATGTTGACCATGTCCCTGGGAGTGCTGGTTTCTTCCCGGAGCTCATGATATCTAGTCATGGTCATGGTATGATGTCTAGTTTCCGTAATAAGTAGATCTATCTTTCATTTCAGAAAGACGATTAGCGTGTTTTTTTTTAAATTACATTATTAATGATCGCCGATAAATGTGATTAATTTCTTACGTTTAGTTCGACATTCGATAATTATTTCAGTTATAACACTTATCTTAACATGTATAAAACTCTTCCGTTACTGGTGACTGAGTGACTGACAGACAACGCACAGCCAAAGTTACTGGTCGTACAGAGCTGAAATGGAATGTAGGTTCTTTGGGGTGTAGGTTCATCCTAGTTCAGGCAAATAAGCAACTGTGTTCTTTAGGAAATTTAAGATATTTCATTGTAAATGTGCCCCTTTTTATAAATAAACGATATTAAATATATTATATTTATATATTTCCCGAATTTCCTACGGGAACGGGAAAAAACGGGATATGCGCGTACGAAGTCTGCGCACACCGTAGTTATCTTTTGACTCACAGTTAGTTGCTAGCACGAGGTTAAATAACAAATATTTCATATGTGTTCTAACTAACTCGGAGTTAAAATATAACTACGGTTTGCGTCCGATAGGGTATTTTACTGAAAAAATCTAATTAAAAAACACACGTGACGTCACTAGGATGGTATAATTTTACCGGCGTGACGTCATGCGTGTTTTCAACGCACTGTTTCATCTTAATATTTTATTTACGTGAAAAAAATACGTGTCCAATATTTTTTGGAAATCTATCTGCCGGAAAAAATAGATTTTTTCACTAAAATACCCTGTTGCACTGTACTTAGTGAGACGCATCATTTCATTTCCACCCGGCCGGCCTCTATTGCGGCCGCGTCCTTGACTTTGGCATCGCGACGCCCGCACATTCCGAAAACGAATTAGTTACTGGCGCCACTACTTGTCCCTGTCTATCGCGTGTAGCGGATAAGAGACAGAACCACCGTTGTCATTAATTGTTCCCGATGAATGACTCATAGAGGCGGAGCGGTCAATGAAATTTACGTTAAAGTGATAATTGTGATAGTTGTTTTTTTAACTAATTTAGTACAGTGGGATAATCTCAAATTGTAAGACAAGAAGCACTTTTTTTCTTTATTAATTCTGTGGTCCTACCATCACTTTGATTAATTATTCTCTGTATTCACTTTACTCTACATACAAATTAAAATTTATTTATAAATTGTTCTTGATTGCATACACAAAAACAAACAAATACAAACACAATCAAGACAGCTTATGTACAAAGGAGAAATTACTTAAATTCTAATAAAAAAATCAAGGTACAGCTATCGTAAAGTGGGCTCAAATCAAATGAAAAGCAATTTTTAGACAGAAACTAATTTAATTTGCTTAATAATAAAAACATACACTTAGATAACTAGCGAACTATAAACAAATATTATCTATGGAAGAGTATTTTTGTACTATTGTTTCATCATTAAAATATATTTGGTGGGTACTTAAGTTTATCTTTAAGCGTAGAGGTCAATGCTTATACGAAACTGCTTTAGCACATTTTGCGATTTTAACTGAATTTTTGACTAGGCTTTAGACTCTATGGCCTCCTAACATAACTCCTGTCTCTGGTCCCGAAGTCTTATTAAAATGATCTCGCCATAATTTCCAGTTACTTTTCAACAGAACAATGCACACAATCAATGAAATTGTTTGCAAATATTCTAGTATCTCACCAATTACATTAACAGACAAAATATCCTTATCTAAAATTATTGGGACAACGGTAAACAAAATAACATTGCTGAATAAAAATATTAACGTAGCGATAGTGAAGCCACAACATTTGTTCGTTGATGCACCGAATATTAAACGTCCAATAACTACCAGGTAAGTTATTAAACTTAAAACCACAGGTATCAATATCAATGACATAGCGATATGAGCTTCAAATATATATTGCGAATCATCTTCTGGTAAATTATACAGAATGGCTCCCACTATCGCGTATAGATGCACTGTTATAAAAGGTACAGCCCACGCAAACAGGTTACTCCAAAGGTATTTTCTACGACAATCATAATGGAAAACTTTTACAAAGTCCACAGAAAACACGTAACACAACACTATTAACCAATACTGGAACGCTGATTGAAATAACACATAATAACATAGCACAATAACGTTCACCGCTGAATTGCTTTCCGCTACTTCATCAGAAATGAAGCGGTCGGATAGCCACATCACTAGCATTTGTAGCATTAGCGCTACGAGGGCACTGAGAAGCACAAAGTTCCTGAAGGTACGGAACTTGTTGAGGACGCACCATGATGTGACTCCGAATACGATTGCAGTCGCAACTGCCACGAGGAAAATCCAGGCGATTGTGTTTGTAACTGCCTCGCCGAGGATCTCGGCTAACTTGCTCACTGTTTCTTCGTCTGCCATTTTGAAAGTCGCGTGCGGCGTCTATCGCTAGCCGATGGGAAGTGCCGATGCCACTAACCCGACAGTGCGTAGACGAGCCATGATACCAGTTTTATTTTTATCATCAACGCAAAACCAGTATGCAAATTGCTATCCTAAATTGAGAAATGCGTACCTATCGAATATAATGTGGAAAGCAGATTTGGCACTGTTCCAATAAACAAGGAATACGCACCGATTACGCGTATTTTTTTAATCGAAGTCGTGATTTTTTCAAATCATTCATTGTTTTTTTGGTTATCGTGCCAATATTGAAAACTATTTTAATATATCAGGGAAAACAGTTGGGTGTAGATGACAGTATAGTTTTGGCAACGGGTGGTTAAAATCGTACTTCAGTTTGTTTCAGTCATTGAGTGGTTTAAAACAGGAATTTATGTAATTTTATTTGATGGTTTATTTAACAAGTTAAAAAATATTTTTATTTACATAGATATTTACACCTGTTTTTATAAATACTTAACTAACTATATACACTAGAAATAAAAATAAAATCTCCTAACTAAATTAACCCTGAAATATGGCGTCAAAAAATTCATTCACAACTTAATTTCTTTTAATGTATGTTTGAATGTTTAAATGTTTGAATGTTTGAATGTTTGAATTTTATAGCTGTTTTTTTTTTGTATTTATTTATTTAGCTTTAATTACTCTCTGCACTTACAGTACGAACCAACACGTACAGAGAGTCATAATCCTATTATAAATTAGATATTTTAAAAATTGAAAAGAAACACATAGGTATTAAGAATTAACAAAAAAATACAGATTAGCAAATTATTTTCATACCAATAATAAAAACAAATAACTAATTGATGGAAATAAGAAACAATAATAATAATCAAATAATAAAAATACTAATAATCAAATAATAAAAATAATAATAATGAGCCTCGAGCCCTGACCCCGGTAGCTTGGACCTTGTTCCCGATACCGGTGGGCAAATTTTTTTATTGTTTTTGTATTTTGTAAGATATATTAATTAAATAAAGATATTAAGTAAAAATTAAGTTTAAAAAAATGAATAAATGAAATTATAATAATATGTCAATCACAATCAACCCATAGTTCAATCTATAGTTGTCAGTCGATGGTTAGTCAGTAGAAGATTGGTCCGTATTTGTTTTTTTTTTCATTAATTTAATTAAAAATCAATTGCCATATGTATGACGGTGCATCACTTGAGAACGGTTCTTGCGATTTGGCTGATTAATTTATTTTTAGTTGTGTGTATTCCTAATTGTTAGGTTTGTATGAAACATTTATTTTTATAATCCACTGAGAATTTAATTGTACCCTGCGAAGCCGGGACGGGCACTAGTTATAAATCTAATCCTTTAAACGAGAAATTCTTGTATATATGTTTATATATAATCTAAATCTCGGAAACGGCTCCAACGATAAATCGATCTTGCTTAGTTTCATTTTTAGAATACCTTTACCAAAAAAAGGTCATCCAGGTACTGTCAATAACGTGTTAAATTCAGAAAATTTTATTTGACACGTCTGCTATGAATTAATGTTCAAAACATACTAGAAACTAACGTTAACTTCCTGCTATGTTAGCAGGTTACTTGGGGTCAACGCAACGTTTCTTTCATTCTAGCTTGGCAGCCATCACATTATGATTGACTCCTTGTTCAAAATAGTCGCACTTTAAATTTGTATTCGCCCTGTTAATAATTTCCCGTGATAATTTAGCCATGAGCTCCTTGTACACTTGTTGTTCAAGCCATTTTTAACCGACTTCAAAAAAGGAGGAGGTTCTCAATTCGGTTGTATTTTTTTTAATGGTTGTTACCTCATAACTTCGTCATTTATAAACCGATTCGAAAAACTATTGTATTATGTGTAAGGCTATACTTTCCGATTGGTTCCATAGAAATCTCATCAAAATCGGTTCAGTAGTTTGGTTTTTAAATCAAAATAGCTGGAAAAAATATGTCACCTAAGTAAACGGAATTGCATAGGTATTTTGCTTTCCTGTGACTTTACAGTGGTCTTAGTGTACCCTAAAAAATAAAAAATAAACTTTTACACAAAAAAATACAACCGACTTCCAAATAACAAAAACACTACAAAGTATAAAATAACTTTTATTTCGGAAGTCGGTGTTAAAAACTAAGAAACACCGACTTACGAAATTGTATTTTTTTGTCAAAAAGTTTTTTGATATTCCACCAGTAAATCCTTTATTTTTTGTTTTGTCTTTTCCTCCTTCTTGCGGTTATCATACCGGAATATATTATAATGATGGTATCTCCCATTTACATAACATATTCTTACGTTAAAACCAGTTATAATATTGTTTTTTGCGAGACGGTCTAATTCTGGTTTTATTTGTTATTTCAAAAATCGAAAAACATAAATCCATAGTTTTTGTAACTTTCTTTATATAACGTATTTTTTTTGGTACATTTGTTTTTTTACCGACTTCCAAAAGAGATGGGCAATTTCACTTAGTCTTCACAATATTTTACAATTGTATCTTGATGGTGATGACTACCAAAATACCTTCTATTGACTATTTTCAGATTTTTATTTGTGATTATTAAAATGAGATATTATGTAGGATGCACCAGGGCAGATGGGCCCACATCTGTCCTTGTGCATCCTACATAATATGTGACGGTACGCAGTGGAAGCCAGAGTACGGGCATCATCATCGATGAAGGCTTAGAAAAAGCTGTCGCGACGACTTGGAGGCGTTCATGACGGACTAGTCAGAGAGGACAACACACCGGGAAGAGTGGAAGGTTATAGGACCTTTGCCCAACAGTGGGACAATACAGGTTGAAGAAAACAAAAACGAAATATTTCCCATTCGTCCATTGAAATGTTCATTAGAAAACCAGCGTCAGACAGCATCAGTCTGTCTGACATATCGCTGAAATGGACCTTGAACTTGAGACTCACACTTAGTTTTTTCGCGTACCTAAATTTTTTGTTATTTCTATGTAACGTGCGTGTTTCATGTAAGTGTTAAATAAATATTATTTTTTCATTCTTTATTCTTGTCCAATTTTAAGTATAAGCGAAACTGCAAACTTGCCAACTTTTTTAAGAATGTTTATTTATTTGAGTGCCAATAAAATTCTACTATTTTTTAAGCAACGTTCGCATTCGCATGTCGTCACAACAAGTTGCAACCTGTCAAAAAAGCCTCAATTTTTATACAATTTCACAGATTGCAACTGACAAGCAAGTGCGAATGTTGCTTAAAAACGTTGCTGAATTGCCCCTCTGATCTCAGACAGAATAAATATAGATTAATAAAAAACAATAACATTTATTTCAAATTGTACTGCAATTTTTAGGGTTCCGTACCCAAAGGGTTAAAACAGGACCCCATTACTAAGACTCCACTGTCTGTCTGTCTGTTACCAGGCTGTATCTCATGAACCGTGATAGCTAGACGGTTGAAATTGTCACAGAATATGATATTAATAATAATAATAAGCCCCCTCAACAACCACACGTCCTGATTGAACATCTAATCACGTGGGGGGCGGACACACGAATGAGAAATTACTGGCGTGGCTAACGTGGCTCTGGATACCCATTCAACATGGAGACACGTTCAAAAAATAAACGTATAGGACCGCTGCCCGGGGGCGATCGCCGGGGCGCACCTGGAGCTGACGCTGGGTGTCTCAGCATGCGAACCGTCAGCGGTGAGGAGTTGAGCAGGCGGGCTCCCACCGACAAAGATGCTACAGCCGAAATTACTGACGATGGTGACAGACTGACGGACAGGACAAACACCCCTGTAGAACCGTATAGTCCTAGCACAGTATCGTACACACCCTCCAGAAGATCATCACTATCCATACCATCGTCACCCCCTATTACTAGTTTGAATGTAGTCCAAAGCACTCCAGCCTCAGATGTTGCGCAGGAGGTATCTACCTTCTTATCCGCGTCCACCAAGGCTGGCAAAGCAAGAGTTCGCATGAGATGGAGCAAAGAGGTTAACCTATTCATCATGCGAACTTACTTCCTCATCACTAAATTAGAGACCGATATGACTACCTACAGACAACAACTGCATGCAAATTTCACACGACAGTACCCTGAAATTACGGTTTCTGAACAAAGAATAGCAGACCAAAGAAGTACTATAGTTAGGAATAAACTTATATCACATAAGAAATAGATCAATTAAAAGAAGAAGTTCGTACACAATTAATACAGGAAGAAAATTGTGGAGGCACTAGCGATGTCACACAAAACACACGAAAGTCGTCTGTTAGAACAACAACAATCGCTCACACTATTACAATCGCTTACTGAATCTCAACCATACAACTCGCAAACATCACACACATCTACACAAACCGAATCTTTGACACTAACGTTAGAAAATGATATTGAGATAGTTGTCGTGGATCAAAACCCAATAGCAGATATTTATGTAACAGAAATACTTGACAAATTTAGGACCACACTCACACAATATTCTGGGATGGATCCAGCTGCTCGACCAAAATTACCGAAACTCAAGTATAGCCCTACGCTTTTCCGTTTAGTAAATTTATTTAATGAAAACATATTAAAGCAGTTTATATCTGATGACACACAATTAATTGACATTCACACCTTCATTTATTGCACAGCGGTTGTTATTGCTGAAGAACTTAATTTCAAAATCACGGAACACACCAGAAATACAAGACCTAGGTACAATGACAAACCAGCATGGCAGCTTAGGCTAGAAATAGACATTGAAAAATTAAGAGCAGACTGTGGCTTACTAACACAGTATATCAAAGGCTGTAGATCACAAAAAGTAGTTAGACGAGTTGAAGCAATATTTAATATTAATTCCACGCACACTAGACACGAAAATAACAATAGGAAACCTGAAGAGTATTTAGACACATTAAAGCAGAAATTAGCACTTAAAGTCCATAGGCTTAGGAGATACAAGAAGGCACAACAGCGTAAAAATGATAATGCAATTTTTGCTACGAATGAAAAAGTATTTTATAGGAATTTACAAAAACCACACACCAATAATAATTCAACAACGGAAAACGAAATAGAAATACCTACAAAAGAAGTATTAGAAACATTCTGGTCTAGCATATGGGAAGAGCAAATACATCACAACGATAAAGCTATTTGGATTACAGAAGAAAAAACGAAATGGAGAGCAATAGATGAAATGGAATTTAATAAGATAACAGAGTCTGATATTGCAAATATTACAGCTAGATTACATAATTGGAAGTCACCGGATATAGACAAAATTCAAAATTTTTGGTTTAAAAAGTTAACGACACTACACAAATCCATAGCTAAAATTGTACAGATATAGTATTAGGAAAACAAAACATACCCGAATTTATTGCAACTGGAATAACGTACATGCTACCTAAGTTTAAACACACATCAGAGCCTTCTCAATACAGGCCAATCACTTGCCTACCCACAATTTACAAAATACTAACATCAGTAATAACAAATAAAATCAACGCACATATTGAACATCATAAAATAATAGCAGAAGAACAGAAGGGATGCAGACGGGGCCACATGGGGTGCAAAGAACAATTAATTATAGATTCGACTATTCATAAACATGCCACTACAAAAAATAGAAACTTGCATTGCACTTACATAGATTACCAAAAAGCGTTCGATAGCATTCCACACTCTTGGTTAGTACACATTTTAGAAATATATAAAATTAATCCTAAAATAGTAGACTTTTTGCGCACAGTTATGACACGATGGAAAACAACTCTACAGCTAAATAACCACCACAGCTCTCTTGTCACTCGACAGATAAATATAAGGAAGGGTATTTATTTATCAGGGTGATTCGTTGAGCCCTCTGTGGTTCTGCCTCGCCCTGAACCCTTTGTCTCACTTACTCAATCGATGTCGGGCCGGATATAATTTTAAACATAATACCGAAGAGACTACTGTCTCACATCTCATATATATGGATGACATTAAATTATATTCAAAAACTGAAAAAGAAATGAAAATTCTAATTGAAGCGACTACAAAATTTAGTCAAGATATTAATATGCAATTTGGATTAGATAAGTGTAAGATATTACATATTATTAGAGGCAAAATAAAACCCGGAAATTATATAATAAACGACACCGACACAATAGCAGCCATGGAACCAAACGATCTCTACAAATATTTAGGATACAAGCAACTTAAAGGACTCGATCACACATCAATTAAACAAACACTTAGTACAGAATATCGGAGGCGAATTAACGCAATTTGTAAAACACATTTATCAGGAAAGCACCTTACAAAAGCCATAAACACTTTTGCCATTCCAATATTGACCTACTCATTTGGAGTAGTAAAATGGTCAAAAACAGACATCGAGCAGTTAGAAAGAATCACACGCACAACACTAACAAAACACAACAACCTACATCCGAAATCTGCGATTGAACGGCTCACTATTAAAAGACAAAATGGAGGGAGAGGCCTAATCGACATCCATCTCCTGTGGCAGAAACAAATCGCTAGGCTAAAAACGTTTTTTCAATTAAAATCTTGCACATCTGACATACATAATGCTATAACTTATAAATAATGATTTAAATTACACCCCGCTAAACTTAAGTGAACTTTTACTAAATACAACCGAAACTGATCCCCTGAACCAAAAATTAGAAAACTGGAAAAAGAAAGCACTCCATGGCAGGCATACTCACGATTTGGAACAATCCCATGTTAACTTAGCAGCGTCCAATAAGTGGCTCAAAATAGGAAACCTTTTCCCAGAAACTGAAGGCTTCATGATAGCCATACAAGACCAATTATTAACACCAAAAACTACAGAAAATATATTATTAAAGACCCTACCCTCACAAATGACAAATGCCGCAGGTGTCATATTCAATCAGAAACCATTCAACATATAACCGGAGCATGCACAACCCTCACACAGACAGACTACACTCACAGACATAACCAAGTTGCCAACATCATACATCAAAGACTAGCAATCAAACACAGTCTCATTCAAAACTCCAGCACTCCATACTATAATTATAAACCTGAAACTATTCTAGAAAATGACACATACAAACTATATTACGATCGCGCCATACTTACAGATAAGACCATACACTATAACAGACCAGACATAACGCTTCAGGATAAAATAAAAAAAATCACTTACCTCATAGACATCGCAGTTCCTAATACCCACAACCTACAAAAAACAATAGCTGAAAAAATTAGCAAATAACTAACTTAAAGACGAAGTCACAAGAATATGGAGACAAGAAAAAGTTTATGTTATTCCCATAGTTCTCTCCACGACAGGTGTAATCCCACATCATCTGCTCCGTAGTCTAAAATTACTAGAGTTGGAAGAATCTGTCTATGTAAACCTACAGAAAGCTGCCATATTAAATACATGTAGAATAGTTCGAAAATTCATGTAGTTGGAAGATGAAAATACACTCTCATCTTGAATAGGTACACATTACACGCTGCATTTACTTGGTTTTAACCCGTAAATGTAGACGAAACCAGCCCAGAGCTGAGAAAAAGAAAACATCCGAAAATAATAATAATAATAATTTATTTGCAATAAAAAGGTGTACATTTAAACAACATGTGGTTACAAACAAACAGATGGAGACGTTATGATGATGTATAACAATAAGTTAAATTAAATTAAAAATTAAAGGAGGCTCCCATACACTAAACTTTTTTTTTTTGGGTTTATGGTACGGAACCCTTCGTGTGAGAGTCCGACTCGCACTTGGCCGGTTTTTTTACTTTTCTATTTTAACTATTAACAATTCTAGGCTCATATACATAGATTAAGCTCATATCCCTTCTCACCGCACCGGGTTTTGTCTAATTCCTACGCTACCATTAAACACTGGAACGTGCTGCCTTCTGACATCAGAAGGCTGAATTTCACGCCTTAACCGCTGAACCGATTTTGATGAATTTTGGTTCAAAGATAGACGGGTCCATGGAAACGGTTATAGGCTACTTTTTTCTAAAATGCGAGCGGAGCCGTAGGCAAAAGCGAGTTTACTATAACTAAGTCATTTCATAAGTGGTGTGAGTGGATTCATAATCTCTTGAAATAGAAGATCTTTGTCTAAATTTCGTTCTTAAAAATTCTTGCCAAATTTTTCTATTACTCTTCACCACAACTATAAAAACATTCAATGCTATGATGTTCAGATCCTCTCCTGATTCTCCTATTACACTCATAAACAAGATATTTATATTTAGTACCTCCGGTATGGCTATCAATACTATAATATTACTGAGGAAAAAAAACAATGAAGCAACGTGAAAGTGACGCCATTTCTCAAGAGAATTAACACTAACTTCACTGCCACAAAACAGAGTATTTAAAACTGCTATGTATATGACCAAACTTACTACTGAAGGCAGCGGCGGCCTTTACCGCTGCGAGACCCTGGGCGGCAGTCCTTGGCGACGTCGGGGGCGGCAGTCCTTGGCGACGTCGGGGGCGGCAGTCCTTGGCGACGCCCCGGGCGGCAGTCCTTGGCGACGTCGGGGGCGGCAGTCCTTGGCGACGCCCCGGGCGGCAGTCCTTGGCGAAGACCCGAGCGGCAGTCCTTGGTGATGCCCCGGGCGAAAGATGTTTGCGAGGCCCTTGTTCTTTATGAAATTAATAATAATATCTAATATAATATCTTGTGACAACACACACACGGTCATCCAATCCCAAACCTAGAGCCTGTGCTATGGCAACCAGACAACTGATAAACATACTTATATATTTCTAAATACATACATATTATAGACAAATTACACCCAGACACAGAGCAAATGATCATGCTCATCACACAAAGATTTGTCCTGAGTAGGAATCGAACCCACGACCTCCAGTTTAGCAGTTAGGGCCACTAACCACTCGACCAACAGGCCCGTCGAAAATTCATATGAAAATAGGAATTTCTGATTATGTTTGCGGCGTTTCCTAAGACTAAAATTTAAAATAAAATCACAACGAGAAATAGATATTAAAAAAAATTGCAAAACTTCGAATTGCATTTCTCAAATTCGATGGCACTTATTACTATTAATATTATTAAATAAATTACTGGGAAATAACTTCATTTTATTGCTAAAAGTATAAAACATTTGAAATGTAAGGTTTTTTGAGCTCGGGTAACATGAGGCCCCTGACAGTAACACTCGATATGTCAATAAGTTGCTCAATCATGCAGATAATAGAATAACCACCCAGCAACTAAAAACACTGTTATAAGAGGCAAGCCACACCCAAAGAGGCTGCTCTTTAGAAATTTTCTTTGAATGTCAAGATGGAACACTTTTAAAAAATGAACAGTAAGAACATAGCACAGCACTAGTAACCAACACTGGAATGATAACGAACAGTACAGAAATAAAGCTTTAAAACCTTCTTGTAGTATCGGATACATTGTCAAAGTATCATCAGTAACTAGAGTCATGAAATACTGTACCACTGTAACACGTGACACATTTGCTACAATCGCACTGAGAAGCACATAATTTCTAAATCCTCCGTAAATGGTCCCTACCAGAGACAGGACGAACAGAATGCAGATTACAATGTCATATGCTGTGTCACCAACGAGTTCATGGAATTCTGGGTCGAAAACACCGGTATTATTATTGTTGCTAGTTTTATCCATACTGGTATAATTGATACTGGTATAATTGATACTAGTATAATTGATACTGGTATAATTGATACTGGTATAATTGATACTGGTATAATTGATACGGGTATAATTGATACTGGTATAATTGATAAGTACTGGTTAAAATTGATACTGGTATCATTGATACTGGTATAATTGATACTGGTATAATTGATACTGGTATCATCGATATTTGTATGATTATTACTGTCGGTTACACTAATATTACGGTCGGCCATGGTGAGCGCCACTTGTGCAGTTTTGCGGGTGCTGATGAGCAGTGGCGCCAGTATGATACACACCGTAATCTGGATTCTCTAGGATACAGGTTTGTTTTTTCAATTGATTTAATTCAAGTATGCAGATTAAAAAAAGCAGACTAAATTATAAATTAATGCAAAAAGTGGGTTTAGCCAAGTTCCAAATAACAAGGAAATCAGACGAGGCGTTTACATAAAAATATTTGCCACCAAGTTCTATCAAAATAGCACATATGTATGTACATGTGTAACATATGTTAGATATATAAAATTAAAAGTAGTTAACTATTCACATAATATCGTATTTGCGTCTGGCACTAGTTGTCTGGCATATTTACTGAACTGGCACTAATTGGCGCAGCCTATTTTGATTTTTCTGTTGAAGGTTTGTTTTTGGTTTGGCATTTGTTTTTTGTCCCGTCGGGTTGGGTCCAAAAATAACGCATCCGAGTTATCCACATTAGGGATAATAGCAGGGGTCAACCTAACCGCAGTGCAATGGGAAGGTCTCGCCCTGGGGGAACCGCCTTCATGATCACGGTGTCCCCTATGCCAGGTAAGTTTGTCCTAAATAAATGCATTTTATTGGTGTTGAGAAATCCACACCACAAATCTTGGCGCATAAATAAATAGAGAAAAAACAGTTCAGTATTCTCTGAATATTGATTTGGTTGTGTACTATGGTAGACATCAGATAAACGTGCAATAACGGTCATTGACCCACATACATTTATTAACTCTATTGATTCTGTAAACATATCGAGAAAGACTTGGCTGACGTGATCACGAGGTGAGCTATCAATCCATACAATCAAGATGGAGTGACAGCTGATTTCGTGATCACGTGACATCTTGATTGATACATATATTTTATTTTCGAAAAAAATAGAAATCCTTACCAAAATTGCAATAATGTAGGTAACCCAAAGTAGCAAAATTTTGCGCAATTAATTCATTATTTGGCGTGCGCTGCGAAAACTATTGGTGATACATTAAAATAGAATAAAGATCTGTTAAGTAATATGTGGATAACGTTGTGAGGAGTGTATTTGTTACGTCTATTGTTAAGTTTCAACCTATGTTTACATATTATTACACTGCTGTTTGTTGTCCCTAAATAAATAAATAAATAAATAATGTACTACATATTTAATATACTCATTATTACATATTCAAAAATCCTGAAGGTTATCTGTCTAAGGCTACTATTATGGTTAAGTCACAATGACCACTTTTTGTTTAAGTTATTCAATCAAAGCCCAGTTTGATAGAAAAAGTGATGATTTTGATATCAAGATCCTTATCCATTTAAATAGTTTGATAATTAAAGTTGATTATGCACATGTAAAAATTATTCACATGTGCATACAACGGGTATAAAAATGCTCTAAGTAAGAAAAATGTTACGGTTTGAGCGAACGGGGGGAGAATCTGAACGCTTGATCCGTTGAAGTTGAAACACGGCATTAATGATTTGGGTAAAAAAATAAAATAACAAATGTTTGGATTTTTCGAAAATAAACCCTTTATTGGGCGAAAAGGGGTGATGAAGTTTTTATGAGAAGATAATATTGTTGCTTACTTCAATTTACGTGGAAATTGGAATGAACAAACTAAAAGTGGATAATTGTAACAGATCTAACAAAATGCATATAATCAACCCCTGACCGGGTGAACGGGGTGAATAGTAGGCTGATCCTGAGACCGTTGAATGAATAAATCATAGTGCTTAATTTTTCAAAACTAACCTCTATAAAGGGTAAGACGGGCGTTGAAGTTTGAGGAGTACCTACTAAATCCGCGCAGACAAAGTCGCGGGCGAGACCGCGAGGCGGTCTGAGAACTTGGTTAATTTGGAAAAACCTTTTAAAAATCATCATCATACAAATGATCGGTAAACATAACTTTGACTTTTTAAGGTTTATCGATTAACGTTAATAACATTACTACATCATATTTTAATACAAAACTTGTTTATTATTTCACAACTCAAATCATTTTTTAGTAAATCGACAAAATGTCTCCTAATAAAACTCTTTCATTTCTCTGCAGTCCGACAATGTCTCCGCTATACCTCGTATCACGGCTAAACCAGATTGATAAGAAAATCGAATTCATTATAATTATACATGAAGGGAGCAGACAGACAACATAATAATATACCCTGTTATTTTCCTCAGTATGTCGTAAAAGTTTATTTTTCTGGATTAATGTTAAACCGCTTTAATAAATACTTAACTAACTAGGAATAAAAATAAAAACTCCGAACCAAATTAACCCTAAAATATGGCGTCAAAAAATTCATCCGCAACGCTGTCGACTGGAAGTGTACCCAAAAGACTGGCGGCATTGCCACGTTAAATGGCAATGCTTATTCTTTGACCAAGGTAAAAGCCAGCCCTTGGGTCACGCGAAGTGTCAACTAAGCGTCTTGAGAGATCTTTAAACAAGTTGTATGCACTCGGACCCCAAGACCCGAGAGTTTCAACCCCAAACGGCTCGAAAATATAACTACCAACAAGGTTATTATATGTATATGCACCCGTTGAGGTTCTCTGCAGCCGCAGCAGCAGTGCCAGCACAGCACAAATAAAAAAAAAGAATGAAACCTGCAAGGTCAAAGGTAATGAAAAAAAAAATAAAATGTTTAGTAAAATATTGTAATAACAAGAACAAAAATACACAATAATTATAATAATAAATACCTAAGACTATCAAAGGTATCTTGTTGTTATGAGGTAATTCGTCTAGCGAAACAGGTTGTCATTATTATTCATATACATTTTTTAACATATAATATCTACAAGTGATTTGACCAGCTTTATTTTCATCAAGATTCACATAACATCACCTCATTTCAAGCACGATTTGTTTAGACCTTCTTTTATTTAAAAATTCCCGCCATAATTCCCTGTTGCTTTTTCCTAAAATGGTAAACACAGTCAATGCCATCGCATTTACGAATAATCCTAGATTTACTAACACAATAATATAAAAATCTTTTACTTCAACCAACGTAAGTAGAGCGGTCAGCGTTAAAACATTGCTAAAACCAAATACTAATGTACATATAAAGAACCGACGCCATTTGTTTGTAGACGTACTTGCACCAACTTGAATACCACGGAACAAAGAATACACTACTCTTAAATAAAGAACAAAATTAAAAATAATAATCAATATAATTAGAACTACTACTAAAAACATTGCAACGAACGCTGGAAGCGCAGTATCAATTACGCCATGCACATTAAGTAACACGGGAGCAACGTAAAACATAAAGAATGTCACAATAGGAACGCCCCAACATACCAGGCTACTCTTAAGATACCTCCTACGAATATCCATGTTAAAAACTTTCACAAAATCAACGTAAAAAATATAGCACAACACAAACAACCAACTATTGTAAGACAATAAACAACACAGAAACATGGCAAAAATAAAAAGACTCAAACTTGGCAAGTATATCAAAAGTTGATCGGGAAAAGAATGGAAAAACCACATTAACAAATAAAGCATGTTTGATATGCTGGCACAGAGAAGCACATAGTTCCTGTAATGGCGGAACTTCTTGATGATACACCATGATGTCACTCCGTATAGAACTGCTGTGAGGGGCAGTACGAATAAAGTCCAGTAAATTATATGGTAGGTGATATTACTGGGGTGTCTTGATTCAATGTTATTGGTCATGGCGAGCGATCGCGTGCGCAGTTTGCGCGGTAATGACCGACACACAGCGTTACGTAATCAAGGAAGTGACGATAATAATATATGTTTAGACCTGTTCCGTAGGTTTCTTGACAAGTACAACTGCTGTGAGTAAGGACTTGGGGTTCCAGGTCGGATTAAGTGTTGTCGAATTTTTTTATTAGTAATTTCTCAGTATTAGCTTGGAGAATCAAAGTTGATGGTGTGGTATCCTCTTTAAGCCGTTTATCCTGCGCTTGATCCCTCTCCGGTTGTGTCAGATTGCCGCCTCATTAGATTATGAGCGTTTAGGAAGAGAGAGTGCACTTGTATTTGCACGCTCACTTGTGTATTCTAATTGCTGCCGCGTCGATGGCAAGATTTGATAAGAAATATATTTAATATATGTCTTATTTTTATATATTAGTTAACAATGATAATTATGTCCATGATATTCTTACTATTGTTGATGATTTTTGTTTTTGGTGGGATGTTAGTTTGAACTAATAAAGTTCAATCTAACGAAACACGTCGTTGATTTTCGTGAACTTGATACATTATCGGTCTTATCAGTTTACGATGTAGGCATGTACAAAATACTCATTAATTCATTAGAAACTACTTTCGTTTTAATCTATTATCTATAAATTCTCGCCATAGCATTCGATTACTTTTAACTATAATAATATACAAATTTAATGCGATCGTGTTCAAATACTCTCCCAATTCTCCTATTGCATCAATTATTAAAATCGGTATTTGTAACAATTCTGGTAAAGCTGTCAACACTATTATATTACTTAGTACAAATATCAAAGTAGCAATGTAGAAACGGCGCATTTTGTTAGTAGATGTACTTGCACCACTAACACTACTGCGGAACAGAGAATTTAAAACTGTTACGTAAATAAAGAAACTAATGGTGGCAGGTGTCATTAGGATTGCAATTGTAAAAAAACGAAACATGTTAGCCGTAATAATTCTTCTAGAACTATAGACAAAAAACATCAATGCAACACCAAAGTATATGAAAGCTATTATGAAAGGTACACCCCAAGCAAACAGGCTACTCTTAAGGTACCTTCTACGAATGTCAATGTTGAACACTTTAACAAAATCCACGTAGAAAATATAACACAACACTAGTAACCAACAACGAAAGGAAAGAGAACAGTACGTTATTAAAGATGCAGGTGTGACAATCAGCACTGGGTACCTCATCACTGACTCTTCCGTAACTAGAGCCATGGACAACTCGAACACGATAAATCGTAGCATATTCGCTACAATAGCACTGAGAATCACATAGTTTCTGAAATGGCGAAACTTTTTGATGACGCACCACGATGTCACTCCGTATATGACTGCTGTCAGAGTCAATGCAAAGAAGATCCAAACAATGATGACCATCGTACTCTCGCCGATTAGTGTTATAAATGATAGTGGTTCATCCACCTTGGTGTCGTTGTCGGTCATGGTGAGATTTGCGCGTGCTGTCACTCGCGACCGCTTCTCTACACGCCGTACAATGAAGTAAAATAAACCAATAACAAGTGGTTTAACATAAGATACTGGTTTGTATGGTAGGACAAGTTTTTCAATTACCTGATTTGTTAATTTATTTTGAACTAGCGATCTGTCCCTGCTTCGTATGCCTGCAAATAATATTCACAAACATTCCTCGTTTATCGCTCTTTGTCTTAGTGAGAATCGTATCAGAATCCGTTGTATGGTTTAAAAGAATTGTTTGCGGAAATACAGATAGAACTAGACAGCGTCTGTGTTTTATACTATTTAGTTAATAATAACTGCTAAGTTTCATATAAAACGAAGACCCCAGGCAAATAGGGCTTGTTAGGCTAGAGGTACCTTTAAGGTACCTCATTTTTTTTAAAAGGAGGAAGCGGAAGTTCTTGTCAGACTCTTACTGACTAAAACCCATCCTTGTTCCTCCTAAATCCAAAGGGATTTAGGAGGAACTAGGATGGGTTTCAAGGATGGAGTCACCGCGGCCCGGAAACGCAAAGGCGTTTCAGGGCCGCGGTGACTCTTTCGAACAAATTTCGCAACTTAAGGTACCTCCTGCGAATGTCAAGGTGGCAAACTTTAAAATCCAACATAAAATATACAGGGTGTAATGGAAAGTATATTTAAATAACTGCTTGTGCCCATTTAGATGAATAACTTTCTTCAAGGAAGTCATGGTTAATATTAAAAAGAAAAGTTGTATCACCCATACAATTTGACTTAGCTGATGTTAACTTTTTTTGGAAATCTAATTTTTCTTTTTGATATTTTACATTTCGCCTTTCCTGTAGAATAGGTTAGCAGGCTAGAAACATAATAGTAGCTAACTAGTGATTACAAAATTGTTTGGGATTCAGAAGGTTAAAAAAACACGTTAAATATGTTAAATAAATACAAAAATATTTATAGGAACAAAAAAAACAGTTTACAAAAAATTGTGTTCGTTAACAACCGCATTAGTATGGAATACTGTATCGCGGCCATTAGCGCCCATTTCCAAGTGGGGAGACGACAGCGTTCCAGGCATATACACAGAAAAAAAAAAATTAAAACAATATATATTATTATTATTTCGTTTATTTAATTTTCTTTACATATAAATTTACATTTTTAAATATTTAATTTTATAAAAACAGTTGTAACAAAAAAAAAACATTTAAAAATATAAAAAAATAGTAGTCTGCCGGTGTCGGGAGCAGGGTCTAAGCTACCGGTGGTTAGGGCTCCAGAGAAAGGAACCTTCTCACAATACGAGCTGTATCGAAGAGGTTCCTCGATACGGCCTTCTGCCTTCTGTATCAGGCCTTTTACCCAACCGCGCAACGACATCGACAGATAGTCTACTTGTTTCTCTTTCTCTTTATTATAATTATTACAATTATATTTTAAGATAAATATTTATTGTTATGTATTAAAACTTTATAGCCAGATAAACGAAAATATCCTTGTTTTAATTTTCGCTTTATTAAGTTTCATAAAACATTTACACAAAAAATGGATTCCTAATATTTTTAACAAAAAATGTGGGACATTAATCGAAATTGCAACGCCTTCTAACGTTTTCATTTTTCGTATACGCTACACAAGAAAAAATACGTCTCTAATATTATTGAGCAATCTAAGTGGCGGACCACACAATCTTTCAGTAAAATACCCTATTGTCAGTAGAAGTCTTTAAGTAAAGAGTGAGTCGGTTATGCAAGCTTTAGACAAGCGTGCTCCATCGTCGACCGCATCATCATCTACCATTAGGTCAAAAACAATAAAAAATTTACTATTGAGCTAGTTTAGATAGTAGACAGTTACTCTTATGCCAGCAGCTCGGCACGCCTTAGCAGTCTACATGATGATAGTAGCTGCCCAGTCTCTTGTAAAGCGCAGCACGCAAAAAATAGAAGTTCCGCTTGCAGCCGCCTGGCCGTCACTGGCGAGCTACTGGCGATCGCCTCCGAACGATGCGAGTGATATCCGAGTTGCTGCGCCAGTTATTGTCAGGCGAGCACGCGAACGAAAACAAAAATGTTAAAGTAAGTCAGATGTGAGCTACTACCCAACTCGCACGTGACAGTAACTCGTAAGGTACGTCCATACGATGCAAGTTACTGCTACTCGGCCGACTGACTCGAACGCTAGCACGCACTATATACACTAGCCATAAGAAGTCAATCGCATATCGAGGTCAAAAATCTAACAAAACTGGTTTTTAATTCATTTCTGTTTAAATAACTGTATTCTTAATCTTAAGTAGTCCAACTGGTTTGGGTGTCCTCAAAGTTGATGTACATTATACTTGCCCATCACTTCATTTCGACGACTTTCTTTTTAATCTCTTGTTTAAAAACTCTCCCCATATTATTCGATTACTCCTTACTAACACTATATACACAGCTAACATGATTGTATTCAAATACTCTCCTAATTCTCCAATCACATCAATGATTAATATCTGTACTTGTAATAATTCAGGACAAATATCAACGTAGCTATGTAAAAGCGACGCCATTTGTTATTAGATGTACTCGAAGCTGCAGTACCTCGGAACAAAGAATACAACACTGCTACATAAATACCGAAACTTATTATCACTGGTATTAATATAAGAAACATGCCGACAGGGACAGTGATAATCTCTCTCGAATCATACAGATGAACAAACCATCCAATAAGAAAATACGATGTCACCGTTACAAAAGGTACACCCCAGGCAAATAGACTACTCTTCAGGTACCTCCTATGAATATTGAGACGGAAAACTTTAACAAAATCAACATAGAAAATATAGCACAGCACTAGTAACCAACAATGGAACGATAGTGAAAAGAAAAGAAATAAACCAAAAGGTAGAACACGTACTATTAAATACTGTATCAATTCTTCGGTAAGCAGGGCAATAAATATATGAAACACTATAAAATGTAGCAAATTAGCTATGATCGCACTAAGAAACACATAGTTTCTGTAATGGCGAAACTTCTTGATGATACACCATGATGTCACTCCGTATAAAGCCGCTGCCAGCGTCAGTGAGAATAGAATCCATTGAATAATATAAAGTGCAGTTTGACCAGTGAGAGATACAAATTTATGTGGGCTGATAACACTGTAATATGCACTGGTATCGTTGTCGTATCCATTGTTGTCGTGTCCACTAGTATTGTATCCAATATTGTCGTGTCCACCGGTGTAGTTGCCGGCCATGGTAAGCGTCGCGTGCGCGGATCGACGCTCTGATGAGCACTTATACCCGTTCTCACTGGCACGCGTCTCGCAGTATTATAATGGCCATTTTAGCTACTCGTATGGTAAGACCAGTCTGTAGATTATGGTCCCTACTCCCACCAACGGCAACGAGAATGTTCGTTGGAAGTAAGTAAGTACCTACTTATTTATTTGGCATAAAGATTATCCATGCATGATTAGCATCAGTGTTGTAAATTGGTTTGTTGTTTTTAGAAAATATATTACCAATATAATATTTTTTTGTAAAATTCACTTAACTTGTCTCTTTAATAAACATGATAAATTATTATTATTTGGTGATAAATATCGTTGCAAAAAAAGGGTTAGTGAATTTATTCTACCAATTTACGAAACGACATGAGCTTATAGTTATTCGTATTTTCATTTACATAATTAAATAACTTTTAGATTTAAAGCGGAAAATGTTTCACAAAAGAGATTTTATTTTATTTTATTTATTTAGGGACAATAAACAGCTACAATATAAAATTTAAACATAACAAAACTCATAAGGTAGGTATATAACAATATTGCAGCCCACTACATTATCCGCATATTAAAAAAACAATTATTTGTTAATGAGTGCCATCAAAAAGCATTAATATATTATTTATAAGTTATTACATCATTCACAATAAATAAATAACTTAGAAACAAAACAAACAATAAAAAACACTAAACAAATTAAAATTATACAAAATAGGATTAGATTTATTATACATTCATTTCAAAGCATTATTATTAGATAAAAGTTTCATAACATTCCATTTAAATTTTGATTTGGAATGCTCCAAATCAAAATTTAAATGGAATGTTACAAAAATGTCAGTTTCAATAAAAAAAGTATTATATGAGTCTACCATTCGGCGAATAGGGCAGCGCAAACCAGAGTTAGAGCAAATAGGGTACCAGCACGGACACTACGTTTGTTAACGGTTCGAGGTACAGCATAACATAACCTACTCGTGAGGTCAATTGAGTCAAAATGGCTATGAACAATACAATGCAACACAGATGCCTCCAAAAACTTACGTCTATATTCTAAGGTAACAAGCTTATATTTCCTTAATAATTCGGAATACGGTAGGTAGATCCTATGACACCCATAATGCATGGTACGTAGAAACTTACGCGGGACTTTCTCGATCTCATCTATATATTTCTTATAGAACGGGTTCCATATTGGTAAAGCATATTCTAGCTGTGTTCGGACAAGCGTCTTGTATAAGTACAGATAAGTGGAAACTCGCTTGAACTCAGCGATGATCTCATGACAAATCCATACATTTTGAATGAGTTATTAACAATTTTTTCAACGTGTTGATTTAATGACAACTTATTATCAAATAGTACACCAAGATCTCTTACAATAGATACGTTAGTAAGTGTAGTGTTATGCAATCTATATTTAAAATTAATAATTGACCGGTTTTTTGTAAGAGATGATTCAACGTTGTAAATTTGTGCTACGCCGTAGCTCGGTGAAAGCTACGCCGTAGCGAATATGACCTACGAGCTGTAGCAAAGTTATGCGTACGGTAAAGTCACCGGAACGACAGACTTTCTCCTACTGTGAACTTCTCCTGTTTGCAATTTCGGATTTTATTTAAATCTAGCTTCTGCCAGCGGCTTCGTCGTGAAAAGTTTTTTCATGGGTTTAAAACCCATGAAAAAACGTTTTATTTAGGACGGAACCATGATCCTACAATAAACTTAACTCTTTATAACATGAGCAATCTTTATAAGACGGTGAAAATCCCGTTAAACTCGGTATAGCCGTTTTGGTAATTAGCCGGAACAGACAGACAGACATTAAAAAAAAATGTTATTTTTAAGTATCGTATACCTATCCCTGTTATCTAAACTAATCTTATTTCTAAACTAATAATATAAAGTGGAAATATTTGTTTGTTTTTAACGATTTAGCTCAAAATTACTCGACAATTCGATTCAATTCAATTTTAAAAATGTCTTTTACCGTTAGAAAGCTACATCTTCACCGAGTAACATAGGCTATATGTATTTATTTCCAGAAATAATTAGGGAGCCCTACCAAAATTTAAACCCAAGATGTACTTAAAAAAAACTGACATAAAATGTCTTTCATCACATGCGCTGCGAAACTTATTGATGATAGAACAAACAATGTATTAAAGAACATATCAATAACTATAAAAAAGTGTTTAACAAGATCATAGATAGGTATATTTTTACAGTTCACATGGACCCTGTCGGGCACAGCAATTTAATATAATAGTGGCTTTATTTAGGTAATACAAACGTTAGGAACAAAGTTAGATAAAAACAAATAAAATAAAGTGGAATATTAGTCACATTAATTGGAAGTAAAAAAGTCAAATAAAATTGGTAGTCAATAAATAAAAATCTAGTAGAATTAAAATACAAATCGGACCTTTAAAGTAAAACCGTTACTAAACTAAATTATGAACTTTTATAGGGGAGGAAAATATTAGAAAATAGTCACTGTTTTAGATAGATGGCATTGATACCTCAATTAATGAAAATTTTCGTTTAGTAACGGTTTTACTTTAAAGGTGCGAAATGTCAAATAAGTAGGTATAAAATATCACGATAATGTCAAATCAATTAATTACAAATATCTTAAAATTAAATGGTCATGTCAACATAAATAAAAATTAAAAATGTAAAGGTGTAGTGAAATTTCTTCAATGTCAATAAGTTTCACGTTCTCAAGTTACCGTTAAAAAACATTCATTGTATAAAAGCATTTATCGACAAGTAAGGTAAGTAAGAGAAAGAAGTCCGTAATAGCGTATGCCTATCTCCGACGGATAACTTACAATAACTACTTTTATATTAAAATTTAAGATTCAATTTTTTTTTTTCTGCGAGGACGAAATCGCGGACGAAGTGTTAATAATCCTACTAATATTATAAATGTGAAAGTTTGTGAGGATGGATGGATGGATGTTTGTTACTCAATAGGATGTTTTCTACTTTTTTTAAGGATAATTTCCGATATAAACGTGGGCGGAGCCGCGGGCGGCAACTAGTTATATTATAAATGCGAAAGTTTGTGTGTTTGGATGGATGGGTTTTTGTTACTCTATCACGTCAGAACGGCTGCACGGATCTTGATGAAATTTAACACAGAGATAGATTGTAGTCTGGAATAACACATAGATTTTTTTTTAAACTTTTCATCCCGGGAGTAAGCCAGGCCAAGTTACGACCTAACGCACGCAGTGTGTATATTACATGATACATTTCAATTGAAGATTACTGGAAAGTTTCAAAACATTATCATAAATCGTTGAGAAGACAAGAGGACTAAAAAGTGAAGATTTTCCTATTAACTCACTGACCCATCAAAATTATGAGGCACTTTTAGTCATGCTAGAAACTTCAAATTTGGTATGAAGATAGGTTAAAATTGAAGGCAACACGTATTTTTTAAAGTTAGAAAGAAGGTTGTCAGTAGGTTCGGTCCTCATGAGCTAATAATTTTATTTTATTTGTTTCCCACGATTCCCACGACAGTAAATATTCAAATTTGGCATTTGGCGGTGTCCCGGGGCAGGGTCGTCTTGGCGGTGTCTCTTGACATCGCCAATGCATTTAACTCCCTGCCCTTGAGTTGGAGTTGCATCAGGGAGGCACTCCGGTATCACCGGATGCTGACCTACCTCCGTCGCGTGCCTGCTACGCTGACGACAAGCTGGTCCTGGCGAGGGGGGGTCGCACCAGGCGACGGCCGAAGTGATGACACGCGGGGTTGCGATAGTCGTTGAGAGGATCCGGCAATTGGGTCTCGAGGTGGCCCTGCACAAGTCCGAAGCCATGTGTTTTCATGGTTCTCGGAACGGACCACCAATGGGATCCCAAATAACGGTAGGAGGGGTTCACATCGGCGTCGGGTCGACGATCAGGTACCTGGGGCTCGTTCTCGATAGCCGGTGGAATTTCGCGGAGCACTTCCGACGTTTGGCTCCCGGACTGGAGCGGGCCGGGGCTGGGCTTATTATTATTATTATATTATTATTAAAGGGGCGACCAGCCCGCCAGCTCAACGCGTCCCAAAGGGTCATGGCCATCCGGCTGGCCCTGGGATACCGCACGGTCTCCGGCGAGGCGGCGAGCCTCCTTGCCGGATTACCGCCATGGGATCTGGAGGCAAGAGCCCTCGCGCACAATTACGCGTGGCGCGAGGAGGCGCTTCGCTGGGGTGAAACTCCGCTGCCGCGGCAAATTGCATCGCGGCGGACGGAGCTCCGGCAGGATACCATGACGGTATGGAGACGGCGACTATCGCAACCCAGCGCTGGGCACGCCACAATTGCGGCGGTAAAACCCCTCTTTGAGGAGTGGCTGGAGAGGCGCCACGGCGTCCTCACCTTCCGCCTGATGCAAGTACTCACCGGACACGGCTGTTTCGGGAGGTACCTGTTTCGGATTAAGCGGGAGGACACGCCCGGGTGTCAGCACTGTGATGATCACCCGGAGGACACGGTGGAGCATACGGTGATGGTCTGCCCTGCTTGGGCTGAGCACCGCCGTGTCCTTGTCGAGGCGATCAGCGGCGGCGACCTCTCGCGACCGGCCCTGGTTGAATACATGGTCCGGAGCGATGAGGCTTGGGAAGCGGTCACCTCCTTCTGCGAAGCAGTAATGCTAGCGAAGGAGGAGGCGTGCCGCGCGAGGGAAAGGCAAGGCCTTCGCCCCAACCGCCGCTACAGGAGAAGACGCCCCGGGCGTCGGGAGTCGCAGGGTGATCCCCGGCCACCGTAGGCGCGGGCCTGCGGACGGCGAGCGTTGGGTAGCTCGCTGTCCGATCACCACCAGGTCCGGGTCGATGGCGCGGTGTGTTTCACGCGCGCCTCAAAGAGATGTCAGCATAGAAGACGGGGCCCGCTAGGGCCCGAGCCTGCCAGGGTTGCGGAATTTGTTCGAAAGAGTCACCGCGGCCCTGGAACGCAAAGGGCTTTAGAAGGAACACGGATGGGTTTTAGTCAGTAAGAGTCTGACACACCCTTCCGCTCCATCCAGAGCGGAAGAAGTCATTTGATGATTTCCCATCCTTAAAAAAAAAAAGCAAATTTTGAGAACATTTGGAAGATTAAAATCTTGCCTTTTGTATTTAATCTTGGCTTGAGTACTCGCCTTTTATATTAATCAATCTGGGCTTGAGTACTCGCTACATTTCTACTTCCTACATTGCTCCCTACTTTCAAAACAATCGCCTGCTCTGACCGACGTTTAACTGGTTCATTTACCTATATTTCAAAGAAGCGCTAATAATAAAAATAATAAAAAATTCTCGGAATTATTATTATTCCCATCATTTACTTGGAAAAATATATGATATCCCCAAAAAAACAAAAAATAGAAAAAAGGCCAAGTTCCCATCTCCAACATTTCGGTCTATAAAAGTAGTGAGATCAACTATAGGCCAAGCAGTTCAGAACTGCAGAATAGTTCATGACTCTAACATGTGTCTTTGAGAATACCAGTGAACAGAGAGCTTTGATCTATCCTGACTGTTTAAAAATGATAAAACACTCGAAAGAAAATAATGGTCGAGGTCAAGAACGGGATCATCAGAAAAAAAATGGAAAACGCAAAAAAGTGAATACATATTGTATATTGAACACAAATATTCTGCCAACAAGCTCGTCAACAACCGGTCTGCCAGACCAAAGTAACTGATATAGTCTAGACAACTGCAAAACTTAACAGCCAGTGATCAGGGCAAAGCTCTTACAAGTTGAATGGTCGTATGAGTAAATAGGCCACAAAGCTATAAACCGACGATCTAGCGATCTTTTGGTGTAGTTGACCTATAGACACCTTGCTTATAAACCCTGATAAAATGATTTGTACAAGCAATGAGTGTTTGCTAGCGTAAATGTTGTGTGTTTAATAATGCATTCAGGGTGTTGTTGGGGTTGCCGCGCTACTGTAGTGCGTGTTCGCGGAGGCGGAGATTGATGGTTTTGGCGGAGGTGGATTGCTAGTAAATGGCAGTCGGAATGGAATCATCTGCGTTTATTTTTATTAATCCTATGCAATAGCTTAAAACTGGTCCTAGCCTAATTTTTAATTTGTCTGAGTCTCACTGTTACGTGTAAAAGTAAAATTACAGGTAAATAAAATCACCTCAAGACACAGTCACAATTTTTTTATTTATTTCATACTTTTTTCCAGTTAAGTTATCATAACCTCGGTGACAATCAATATTTATGAAACAAGTAATGATAGCGAATTAGTCATAAACATTTCAGTGATGTCGCCAGTAGTTAAATTTAAGTAACGGATAAAAGGACAGTAAGTTACCGATATGTACATACACAAATTACGACATACTCCTTTAAGAACGTTTCTTAAAATACTCGTGCCATAATGCCCGGTTACTCTTCAGTAGAGGAACAAATACGGACAGCGCTGTCATCTGTATGATCAATGTAATACCTCTGGCTAACAGGGAAAGATTAAATATATCCCAAATGATTAAAGTACACAAAAAGACGATGCTTAAAATAAACATGATCGATGCTATTGACAAAAAACGGAATTTTTCTTTTTTAGAAACTAAACTCGTGCTTAAATCGTTTTTAAAAAACAGTGAATACACAAATTTTATAAAAATAACTAAGTTTATAAAAAAAGGCAAAAAAATGCTCGTGAAATAAGTGCTGATGTATACAAAAAGAAGAAACAGTTTCACGTTATCACCTTCAAGTACTAATTCAATAATAACTAAAATAATTACACAAATGATCATTACTATCACAGGCACTCCCCAGGCAAAGATGGAGCTTTTAAGATATTTCCTTCTAATATTTTCATGAAACACTTTAACAACTTTAACGTAGAACATGTAACACATCACTATCAACCAATTGTTGTACACCGTTGTTAAATAGACGAAAAAAATTTGCCAATAAAAAGTAATGCATAGTCTACTATCAATATTTTTTTGTTCACAATGGATTAAAGTGATGGATAAAACGGTTAAACGTAATATATTCACTAAGATTACACTGAGATACACGTAGTTGTTGAAATTGCGAAACTTCCTGATGAGGTACCACGAGGTTACTCCGTATATAAACGTGATCAGACACAGGGCAAACTGACAATAGTGTCCGATCAGAAACACGGGAACGCCAGATGGCTCCAGATAGGTCTCACTCACTGAAGAGCTGAATTCGCTTAAGTAGCTGTCAGCCATGGTGACCATAAAAGATTATAATAAAAATTAAAGGTGCCAGATACTGCTGAAACTCTAAACACCGTCAATCGAACTCTACTTGAACAGGTATAGGAACGAACTAACGAGATTAAACCATTTTTGAGCACTTAGCGTTTTGATCATGTTTACCTTATCTTATCAGAACAATTCGTAAATGACTCTGGTAGGCAATAAAAGCTTTTGATAATATGACGTATCAATATTCATTGTTGAACTCAAATACAATATCGCAATAAGCTATTAGACCTTGTCTATCAGGTTAATCAGTTTTTGACAGCTGCCTTTCAAATAAACTATTCCTGTAACAAGGTAAACCACAGCACATTTTAAATAGTCTAAAGCAGATGAGATGAAATACGAAAACCAGTGAGGGACGGTACAACACCACCTCCAGGCGTGACTTGAAGTTGACTGGCATACAGTGAAATCAAGTTATTATTTATTGATTGGTTTTTAGATGTTAAAAAGCTTAGTGTTGAACGCCCAAGTATATTATATTTTATACATACGATCTAACCTTTGACAACTTAATTATTCATACATCTGGTTCTGTTTTCAACGGCAAGCCTCATGAGGCCTAAAACAGTCATTTACATACTCGCTTTGTAATAATACCAATAACATATGACCATTTAATTAACTCGAATATTATAAAGTATCGCACGGTGCGGATCAGTGTAGACGTTTGTCGGCACTGCTCATCAGCGCGTTGAACTACGTACGCGTCGCTCACCATGACCGATAACGACGCCAGTGTTGAACACCCTCGGTCATTTGTTGAGCTCTTCAGTAACAGTACGCTGCTCATCATTCACGGTATTTTGTTGGTGCCGACTTTGATAGCAGTCATATACGGAGTGACATCGTGGTGCGTCATCAAGAAATTTCGACACTTCAGAAACTATGTGATTCTCAGTACAATTACAGCGAGTGCCATGCTATTATCTTTGTACATAATTGTTGATTTTGTACAGACTCCAGGTTATTTTATTTTTACTTTTTCTGTGTTCATTTATTTCGAACTATCGTATTATTGTTGGTTACTAGTGTTGTGTTATACTTTTTACGTGGATTTTGTGAAAGTGTTCAACATTGACATTCGAAGGAGATATCTTAAAAGTAGCCTGATTGGCTGGGGAGTGCCTCTTGTACAATTGCCAATAGTGATCGTTCCTACATTGTTTTTCTTTTACTCTGGATCACCAAATACATATGAGCTGTTTAATCTGCTTGCTATTTCTATGGTATTAATACCAGTGGGGATTAGTTTAATAATTTACATACTAGTGTTATTTTCTTTGTTTCGTGATACTGGAGTTGGTGCGAGTACATCTACCAACAAATGGGGGCGCTTTTACATAGCTACGTTGATATTTGTGTTCAGTAATATTATAGATTTCACAGGGTTACCAGAATTAATTGACAGACCGATCTTAGTTCTAGATGTGATAGGAGAAATGGTGGAATACTTGAACGTTATAGGGCTGTCTATATATTTTATGATATTAAGGAGTAATCGGAAATTGTGGCGAGATTTCCTAAATAAGAAAGCTAAACCAAAAGCGCTCGAATTGAAGTGATTTTGATGACATTTTTCAAGATAAAAGTAAGTAAAGTAAGTAGGAGGTACCTTTAAGGAATTTAATTAAAAAAGGCAAATTAATAACCAGTTTTGTTCGATGATCGACCACGTCATCAATCACGATAATTGTAAAGAAAAAAAACTTGTTTGAAAAATTATATAAGCGATGATTAAGCGTGCAATATCGGAGACGATCGCTTACCCTAAGATGCCTTAAAGGCCCAAGTATGCCATGAAATATGAAAAGAAAATTACGCATTTATATATTCAAGATTTTTATTACTGGTGCTCTCCTCTTTGGGACCTACCTTACCTAAGTTTATATCAGTAGTTAAACTCTGGTCTTTATGAATTAAAATGTGGTTGAATTTATGAGTTGTTTTTTTTATTCAAGCAGGCATGCAACAGTTTGCAAACGAACAAAGCAGAATAAGTTAATTTTACTCATTAGTTTTTATTACTCTCATCGATTGAGGGTGGAGGAGCTCGTGGCTAAAGAATATCAGCCGCATGGGTAGATCGGTTGGTCTGTGGATGGGTGACAGTCTTAACTTACCGAGTTTCCTCCGTGCCTCGGAAAGCACGTTAAGCCGTTGGTCCCGGCTGTCATATGTTGATCTTTGACAGGCGTTACGGATTGTCAGAAGTCAGTAAATCTGACACCAGTCTTGCCAAGGAGTACCGTGTTACCCAGTTAATGGGTTGTGGAGGTCTGGTAGGCAGCTGCTCTAGGGTGGATGATTGGGAGGGTGGAGTTACTCGCGTCCGTAAGATGAGGCCTCCGCCTGGTGCGACCTCACCTGCACCAGGACTAGCTTGTCGTCAGCGCAGCAGACTACGTTGACGCCGCTAAGGAGGTCGGCGCACAGCACGCAGTCGATTTCACACAGGTGCGGCCCCAGGACCGAACCCTGTGGAACATCGCACGACATCTCTCATCGGTTCCACTCTCCCCGGCGACTGGGGTAGATAACGGCCCTGTCCGCCAAATATGGAGGTAAGTCGGCATCCGGTGATATTGGAGTGCCTCCCTGATATAACTAACAGCATTGGCGATGTCAAGAGATACTGCCAAGACGACACTGCTCCAAGACGTGTGTCGTGAGGGCTCTCACGCGATGGCGTCGACCGTGGAGCACCCCATGTGGAAACCGAACTGGTTCTCCGCCAGATCCGGCCCTACCGATTGCAACTGGATGTGTGACATCAAGCTTCATCTGAGCAAATAAAGCGAAAAACAGCCTTAAAGATGAATGCCTCACTCCCTCACACTGGAGAAAACGTTTCGTCAAAATCTATAACAGGTTGAACAAAACCTTTTGCCACTAACCTTGCAAGATATCTTACATTATAGTCACTACCTATCTTATGTTTGAAAACCCACTTACAAGGTACAACGTTACTTTTAACTGGTAAGCTCACAACCCCAAAAGCTTCGTTTGTCTTTTGGTCCGGAGCTTCCTGAAGTGATATTTCATTAAAGTCAACTTCACTACTACTTTTTATGCTAGTCAAAATATACCTCTCTGGCTTTTTGTGAACACGACGCGGCCTAACTTCAAAACCTGGTTCGGAACTGGACTCTCTGGACATTTCTGGTACATTGTCACTTGCACCTCCTACTGTTTCTGATGTAACTCCAACATCTGGTACCACAAAATCAAGACTCGATTTAGCTATATTTACTAGAACCCAGTGAACACTGGTTATCCTTTCACTTTATGTAGATAGCCAACCAAAGTACATTGAGTTGCTTTCTTATCCCACTTGATTCTTTTTCTTTTGGTGTTTGCCATACCGTACCATAACTTTACTGCCGAATATTCGTAGATGACTGACATCAGGCGTTTCTCCTTTCCACGTTTACAATGGTGTTTAGTTGTTAAATCCTGAAGCAATTGATTGATTTTTCAGAAAGACGGGAACGCCGGATGGCTCCGAGTAGGTCCCACTCACTGAAGAGCTAGGTTCACTCAAGTTGTTATCAGCCATAGCCATGGGCGTGCAGTAGGCTACAGTTAGGGTAGGCCAGCCCATACACAATGTCCTAACATAAAAACTCACCACATTATTCAGGGTTGAAATCACGGTACTGACGATGCACTTTGAAAGTGGACGAAATTTTTTTTTGGGCAATATGTATGGGCTGGCCTAACCCTTACTGTAGCCTACTGCACGCGCATGGCCATAGCGGCAGTTTAATTTTACCCGAACTGATTTCAAGAGATTCAACTGACTCTCAAAACAGTCAATCATGAACAGGGAGAGGAACAAACTAATATGATTATAGCATTATTAGCACTTAGTGAATTAATAATGTTTACCTTGTTTTATCAGGACAGTTCGTAAATGATACTGGTTGTGAATGGTTTTATTAACATAGCGTGCCTCATTCATTTTTTATCCTGAATCAAAAAGCTCGTGAAGGATAAGTATTGAAATGCTATACCCTAATCTCTCCAAATTAGAGTGAACCGGCTTCTTTTGGGTAAACTCGCTCCATCGTCGACTTTGTCTCTGTCATCTATGACCTAGACTAGAGTCAAGAGCCAAGTCATCTCAAAAATTTTTTTTTTTTTTGAAACTATGAAAACTTCTGAGGACACCGGAACACTCTTTTTGATCGTGATACATACATACAACATTTACTTATGGTGTCATACATTTTTGTGACCAACACAAAAAATGAAAAAAAATAGTTTTTCTTAAACTGTGTCGTGCGACATATAAAATGACAGGAGGTTATTGTGAAGGTCTCAAATAGGTTTTCATATTAAAAAAAAAAATGGTTACAAGTTTCTTAATAAAAACCGGCCAAGTGTGAGTGGGACTCACACACGAAGGTTTCCGTACCATAAACAAAAAAAAACTATAAATTCCCAATTTTCAGACTTTTTCCTGTACTTGTACTCTAATTCTTGCCAAATTTCATGAATCTAGGTCGATGGGAAGGACCCTATAAATGTTGATTCCCTTGACATGTACTTTTTTTTTCTGCATAAACGCCGTATCTTTTTTTTTACGTTAACTGAAGTTTGATTTTCTCACAGCTTCAAGGGACTGTAGACTTGAGTATATGGTTTTAATTTCAACTCGATACCTTTACGCGTTCCCGAGATAAAGGGTCTTGACAGACAGAAAGATGGACAACAAAGTTATCCTATACGGGTTCCGTTTTTCCCTTTTGAACCCTAAAAAGATGAAAATTAACCATTCACCAAGGAGATGAGGATCATCTACTTATATATCGAAAATATTAGGTTCTGAAGTTAAAATAAAAAAAAAAAAAAGACTTTTGATTTTGATTTTACGAAACTACAGAACCTAAAATTTTGCCAAAAAAACATGTTATTTGCTTGTTTATGATCCATACTAATATATAAAGCTGAAGAGTTTGTTTGTTTGTTTGTTTGAACGCGCTAATCTCTGGAACTAGCAGTCGGATTTGGAAAATTCTTTTTGTATATGATAGCCACATTCATGAGGAAGGCTATAGGCTACAGGAACGGGAAATTCCTATGAGAATGGGAAAAAACGGGATAAGCGCGTACGAAGTCGCGGGCAACAGCTAGTATTTAATACATTTCAAACAATTATAGTAACCTACTCTAATATAAAGTATAAAATATAAATTATGCAATTGTTCCAAATTAAATTCAAAAATTATTTATACACATATTTACAAAGTAACCTAACAACTAGTATTACGAGTATATAATTCAAAAATCAAAATAATATAATTTAATGTAACTAACATTAAACATACAAACAGATATTTTGAATTAAATAGTTGATCATTTCTTACCAGCTAACCGGCGCGGCGTAGCTACGACGCGTCTTTTGTTCTAGCGGCCAGCGGGCCTGCTACGTCACACGAACCGGTTGCGCGAGCGGGACGGTACTATCATTGTGTTGCGCTCGCGCAAGTGTGGTCGATGTGTGAGCTACACATCTCCAGTATGGACAGTTGCTATTTAAAATCATAGCTTCGCCGCGCTTAAATCATATTACTAAAAATATGATCCTTTTGGAAACCATTGTTAGCGAGTCTCACACTTAACTAGCTTCTTTTATAACAGGTTTTATTATTTGTCAGTATCATTTTAAAGACTATAAAAGCTGTGTTTCAAACGCCCATATCAAAATTATTCCATAAATACTTAACTAACTATAAACACAAGAAATAATAATAAAAACTCCTAACTAGATTAACCCTAAAATATAGCGTCAAAAAATTCATCCGCATCGCTGTCGACTGGAAGTGTACCCAAAAGACTGGCGGCATTGCCACGTTGTATGGCAATGCTTATTCTTTGACCAAGGTAAAAGCCAGCCCTTGGGTCACGTGAAGTGTCAACTAAGCGCTTTGAGAGATCTTTAAACAAGTTATGTGCACTCGGACCCCAAGACCCGAGAGTTTCAACCCCAAACGGCTCGAAAATATAACTACCAACAAGTTTATTATATTTCCGCCGCTTGAGGTTCTCTGCAGCCGCAGCGGCAGCGCCAGTACAGCACGAAGAGCTAGGAAGATGGGATGGCGCAAGAGTATCGACACAAGTAGCGTCCCACACTAATGGCCTACCCATCTTCCATTATACCTGTATTATTTATTTATATTATTCAAAATATTATACCTGTACATGCGACCTAACCATTGAATACTCATACTTCTAGTTCTGTTTCCAACGGCAAACCTCATGAGGCCTAAACAAGTGATTTACATATTAGCCTTGTATAATACCAATAACATGTAACTATTTGAACTTGAATATTGTAAAGCGTCGGACGGTGCGGCTCAGTGTAGACGTGTGTCGGCACTGTGCATCAGCGTGTGAACTGCGCACGCGACGCTCACCATGGCAGACAACGACAACAGTGTTGAAAATCCTCAGAAATTTATAGAGCTCTTCAGTTATAATACGTTTAACATCATTAACGGTATTTTGTTGGTGCCGGCTGTGATAGCAGTCATATACGGAGTGACATCGTGGTGTGTCATCAAGAAATTTCGACACTTCAGAAACTATGTGATTCTCAGTACAATTACAGCGAGTGCCATGCTGTTATCTTTGTACATAATTGTTGATTTTGTACAGACTCCAGGTTATTTTATTTTTACTTTTTCTGTGTTCATTTATTTCGAACTATCGTATTATTGTTGGTTACTAGTGTTGTGTTATACTTTTTACGTGGATTTTGTGAAAGTGTTCAACATTGACATTCGAAGGAGGTATCTTAAAAGTAGCCTGATTGGCTGGGGAGTGCCTCTTGTACAATTGCCAATAGTGATCGTTCCTACATTGTTTTTCTTTTACTCTGGATCACCAAATACATATGAGCTGTTTAAGCTACTTGCCATTTCAATGGTATTAATACCAGTGGCGATTAGTTTAATAATTTACATACTAGTGTTATTTTCTTTGTTTCGTGATACTGGAGTTGGTGCGAGTACCAACAAATGGGGGCGCTTGTACATAGCTACGTTGATATTTGTATTCAGTAATATTATAGATTTCACAGGGTTACCAGAATTAATTGGCAGACCGATCTTTGTTCTTGATGTGATAGGAGATATTGTGGAATATTTGAACATTATAGGGCTGTCTATATATTTTATGATATTGAGGAGGAATAGGGAATTGTGGCGACACTTCCTGGATAAGAGAGCAAAACCAAAGTCGCTCGAACTAAAGTGATTTTGACGACATTATTATTTGAAGAAAATAACTAGTAAGACCTCCAAGGAATTCAGTTAAAAAACGCAAATCAATAACCAGTTTTGTTTGGTGATCGACTTCAACGTAATGGTTAAAAAAACTTGTTTTAAAAACATATATTAGCAATATTAAGCGTGCAATATCGAAAACGATCGCTTCCCATTAAGTGTTTCAAAGGCCCCAAGTAAATGAAAACATTTTAATAAAAAACAACTAATATAAAAAATGTATATTAACACTGGTTATTTACTCTTCCCCTCGGGACCTACTTTACCTTAGTTTATGTCAGTGGTTGAACTCTGGTCTTATAAATTAAAATGTGGTTGAATTTATGAGTTGTTTAATTTATGTCTTTTTTACTAAAGCATATTATTATAGAGGGATACGGTAGAGATAGTTAAGTCCCGCAAACCTCCATTAAAAAGGGAGGATCCTCTGACCAGACGGGTGTTGTGTCTGGTGGACAACTGCCCGATAGTTGATATTCGGACTGTTGTGTATGTTTAAATCGAACGAAGAATAATTTATCGTGCGCATCACTGAATTTAATTGACTTATAATGCCATGAATTAGATAATATAAAAACCAAATTAAAAAATCACAGTTATTTACAATAACTAATATATTTTTTATGTCATCAAAGGTCAAAAACATACGTAAAATACAGATAACAGAACTTAACAATTGCTAGTTAATACGACAGATTTTTCGTATAAATAAATGTGTTTCATTTCTTACACCCAAATACTAAGTCTATTTCTATCGCATATGCTAAGAATAACAAAGAGTAGCTTAATTAACAACAAAAAAAATCAATGCGCGTTTTTTTGGCTGTAGAATAGAATCACCCATTTCTTACAGTCTAACACTTGCTACTGTCAGAATATTTGGCTATCTATCTTCTATAAAAAGATTTAATTCGGAGTTAAAAAATAGTTTAACTACATGTATTTTTTTTGTTTTACCATGCTAGGTTACGGACCCTTAGTACGGGTCCGTAACTTAACTTCGAAAGTCATATGTTCGATTAACGGAAAATCGAGTGAATGTTTGTTCGAATGGAATTTATTGCGAAACAACCTTTTATGTACAAAACAAATTGTGGAGAAAATTCATTTTTACACACTTTCTGTGTGAAATAACTAACACAACATTTGAGTCTGATGCGTTGAGCAGTTGTTCGGGTCAGCTGTATGGTAAATATTATTCTAACGACGCGTTTTCTTTAGAAAACATAGAATAAATAAGAATTATTAGAATGGTCACATTTATCATCAAAGGCACAACTTCGTTGTTGATTATTTCTAGATGATCTTAGTCATTTTTGATCTAAAACTGGAAAGTAATGAAGAAACACGAATTCTTCTTTTAATAACAATTGGCACGATAGGCTCGTGTTCTGGTAAGGCTTTTGCCCTTAACTTCGTATTTTTTGTAAAATCTTGTTTATACTTTGTTTTTTTGTAAAGATAACAATGAAACTGCGATTCCAAGGAATGGTTTAGTAGGAAATTTGCGTCGTTTGTGCACAGCGATGGCTATGTTTCTTTTAACTAACCTCAACGTATTGACATTAGCTATTTGGGAGGTTTTTTATTTTTCATTTCCATTGCAATCTATAACGTTACTCTTACAAATGATAGCATTGGCTTTTTTGTACCTATGTTAAAAAGTAACCGAGCATTATGGCACGAGAATTATAAGAATCAATTGAAGAGACTTTGTCAGGATTACTGCTGTGTTCACAAGTCACAAGGAAGGAAAACAGGCCGATTTTGTATTCTACATTATTGTCTAGATTACTTTTACAAAACAACTTGAACTTTTTTTTTTCTACGCATTTTTATTTGCCCTCAATTTTGCGCGTATCATACTGCCATCTGGTTGGACTTACAGGATTAAAATACATTACATGTGACGTAACGTAGATATTGATGGATATGATGCATTACGAAAGGAACCTAGACAAACGGTAAAAATGTAGGTACTCATTTTGGGCCGGTTAATGATTTGATAAATAGGAAGAACGTGTCACTACTTTGATGCCAGAGGTTGACAGGTTGTGAGTCTGGTTTTGGTCTACAAATTCATGATTCATAAATCGAAGTTAAGGAGGCTTTACTGCTTACCTAGATATTTTTTAAATTAAACGGTTTGCTTGTTTCTAATAATAATATAGAAAAAATATCATTAGAAAAATCTCTTCATCACGCACATGCTCATACTGTGTAGTTTTCTGTTACGTTACCATTGCGTAATTTTCATGCACGGCATCACTCGCTATACTACTAGCCGTGCTAAGTAAGCTATCATCATCATTATTTCAGCCCAGGCCGACACAAGATGCGCCACATCGACCGGTTCTGTGCGCCTTGCATCCAGCGGATTCTCGTGGCCTTCATCAGGTCATAGTCTACCTTGGCAGCCTTCCAACGCTCTGTCTTCCAGTGCGTAAGTAATGAAATGTAGTGCTTCCAGTCTAATCGGATGCGGCTGTGTACCAGTATTTTGTGCAAATCCATACTTGTTTTGAATACGTACTTGCATCGATGGATGAAAGCTACTTTTTGCAATTAGTAACTCAGGATAGCCACTAGATGCGAGGATTTTTGTTATCATCGGCTTTGATTGACTACTAGTGAGTGCTATTACAAACTGAGCAAGATTAGTTAAGGTCAATCAAATGTATCAGTACATAAATGATAAGCAGATTGAAGCACATTAGTTTGGATCTGACGCTGTTACAGTTATGTTTCATGTGAAACTTTTGTGGTATTGACTGTTGAGAGTGAAAACGATTATTGTCGTCTTAATTTTTGTTTTCAAGTTGATCGATGGAAAATTTTGGAGAGTGAGCACCATGTTTGATGCTCATCATGGCTGATATCGATGCCACTGAGCACAACTGCACAGTGAGTGATAGTGAGGACCAAAACACATTGACTGACAACTGTTTTATATATTTTGATTTTGCACTGTGTTCAGTTCGCTTTCTCTCTGGCTACATTCATATACGGAGTGGTATCGTGGTGCATCATAAGGAAGTTTCGCAATTTCAACAACTACGTGTATCTCAATACGATCCTAGTGAACTTATGTCGGTTGACTGTATTGTCAATAACTGGCATATATAACGACCTAGTGTTTCGTTCGTTCACTGACTTCTTAATCTTTATGTTTTTATCAACAGTGTTTAACTACTGGCTGTTAGTGATGTGTTATATGTTTTACGTTGATGTTGTTAAAGTTTTCGATGGAGATTTGAAAAAGAAGTTTCTTAAATGCACCCTGTTCGCCTGGGGCATACCTGCCATAGGATTAGTAATCTCTTTTGTGATATATCTTATTATTGAACTAGCCTTGAAAGGTGAAAAAGAAATAATAATTCTTGTCATAGTCGCTATTGGCATTCTTATGACGGGCGACGCTGTACCTTTGTTAATAAACGTGGTAGTGTTTATAAAAATTGTTCATTCTCTATTTTTTTGTAAAGATGAGAACTCGTGTGTCGTTCCTGAAACAGAGAGAAATAAAGAAAAATGGCGTCGTTTATCTACGGCGACGGCTATGTTTGTGTTGACCAACGTCAACGTTTTGATTTCTTTAATGGTCAGTTTGTTTAATAATTATATGTCATATCGGCATATCACTTTTAGCTGCCAAACGATCGTTCTTTCGTTATTTGTCCCTTTAGTTAAGAGTAACCGGACATTATGGTATGAGTTTTATGTGAATCGAATGAACAGGACCATGTCGTGATTCATGTATTATAAATTGTCTGTTAGAAATGAAAGCTTAATACTTCAAACAATATATGTATCAATTTACTAAGTATCGTCATCATCAGCCGAATATTGCATAGTAGTAGGTATATTGTGATAGTAGCATGGAAGTTAAATTATATGAAATAAATAATTTAAAATGTACTTAAACAAAATGTTTTTTTTTTTGCCCGCATGATTGTGCTAAGCAATGGTTGGCGTTAAAAACATAACTGTATTTTGTTTTGGATATCAGCCGTCATAGCAGATGACAGGCATCACAGTAATGCAGTGTTCTGGTAACTTGGTAACGTGCGTGATAAAAATCGAGAAACTTAATATTACCTACATGAGGGTGTTCCAGCCGGTCGATTCTGTAAACATGTCGAAGTGTAGGCTGTCAATCCGTATAATCAAGATGGAATGACAGCTCACTTTGTGATCACGTGAAATCTTGATTATATGGATTGACAGCTCACATCGTGATCACTTCACCCAAGCCTTCACTTCGACCTGTAAACAAAATCGACCGGCTAAACAAACCGGCAAAACTTGCACTCCAACTGTCTGAGATAGAGTGCCAAAATTTACAAGCTCGCTTCGCTTGCTCTTGCATTCTACGCTAAGTTCTTGAGCTTTCCTGCATAAGTCAAGAAAGTTACTGGTATACAGGGTGAATTTTTAAAGTATGCGTTGATTGCAAATCCGCAACTATGAAGAATATCGAAAAACATTGAAAGGAGTCTCGAGCTCGATTTTGCTGAAAAGTAAAACTGCATCATTGGATTTTTTTGGGCACGCCACGATTGCGGCGGTAAGGCCCCTCTTTGAGGAGTGGCTGGAGAGGCGCCACGGCGTCCTCACCTTCCGCCTGACGCAGGTACTTACCGGACACGGCTGTTTCGGGAGGTACCTGTTTCGGATTAAGCGGGAGGACACGCCCGGGTGTCAGCACTGTGTGGATCGCCCGGAGGACACGGTGGACCATACGGTGGAGGTCTGCCCTGCTTGGGCGGAGCACCACCGTGTCCTCATCGAGACGATCGGTGGCGGCGACCTCTCGCGTCCGGCCCTGGTTGAATCCATGGTCCGGAGCGATGAGGCTTGGGAAGCAGTCACCTCCTTCTGCGAAGCAGTCATGCTAGCGAAGGAGGAGGTGGGCCGCGCGAGGGAAAGGCAAGGCCTTCGCCCCAACCGTCGCTACAGGAGAAGACGCCCCGGGCGTCGGGAGTCGCAGGGCGATCCCCGGCCACCATAGGCGCGGGCCTGCGGACGGCGAGCGTTGGGTGGCTCGCTGTCCGATCACCACCAGGCCCGGGTCGATGGCGCGTTGTGTTTCACGCGCGTGTTTCAAGCGCGCCTCAAGGAGATATCAGCAGAGAAGACGGGGCCCGCTAGGGCCAGAGCCTGCCAGGGTTGCAGAATTTGTTCGAAAGAGTCACCGCGGCCCTGGAACGCAAAGGACTTAAGAAGGAACACGGATGGGTTTTAGGCAGTAAGAGTCTGACACGCCCTTCCGCTCCACCCAGAGCGGAAGAAGTCATTTGATGATTTCCCATCCTTAAAAAAAAAAAAAACATTGGATTTTTGAACAATCAATATTCTTAGCCAGGAATTGAACCGGTTGATTTTGAAAAAAAAAACATCCTGAATTATTTATTACACCATCTCAAAGTCTCTAATAAGGATCAAATCCTGGGATGTAATAACATATGGCAAACGAAAGGAGAAAACTCCTTTTTAACATAATGGTAATTTTTCTTTCAAAAAAAATTACCAGCTGTTCAATTTTCCAAAATCTATGATGCAGTTTCAGTCCCCTCACCACTTCAACAGGGATCGACACAAAATTTATTGTGATGGAGCCAGGATACGTGCACTTAGCGCAAGGAATATCGATTCTGATTACCTCGCGTTATCAGTCGTAATGGTCAATAAAACTTATGATAACGTCATCACATAGTAATTACTCATGAAGGCTTTTAATTTAATGCCACTTTTCTATAAGTGGTGCGATTAGCGAAGCGAGCTTTACTGTAATGATAGTACTTAGCGATTATATCAATTCGCGACATTTCGCACAAAACTATTATTGTTTTACTATGTTATGGGTTTCTTGGGTAACCGATGGATGCGAGACGCACAGGACCGGTTGTTGTGGCGACGCTTGGGGGAGGCCTATGTCCAGCAGTAGACGTCTTCCGGCTGATATGATGATGATGATGATGAGAGACACTTGACGCCATGGTATGGGTTATGGATGTTACGGAGGTGGTTTTATCGGAACCAAAGTCGGAGTAGTATTTTTGAAATTTGGGTTAGCTGTGTCGGAACCGGAGTCTGAGGTTGTGACAGAAGAGATAAGACCTAAAGAGACCATGTAATATTCAGTCAGCGACTTTAATTTCGAATAAAAATAATAAACCCATGTAACAAAGGCGTTGAAACTAAAAAAAAACTAAAAAAGAAATATATAACCGACCCTCAAAGAAAAACCACAAAAAAGTACAAAATAACTTCAATTTTGGATTCGGTTTTTCTTCGTTTTTTGCCAACAGTGACTCTAAACAAAAATATTAAAAAAATACACTTCTCTCAGTCAGACATTAATTGTAGTAGTATTTTCTTGCGTCCTTGCACTGAGTCTGCAATCAGAAGAATAATTAAATATCTAAATAATAAGAAATGTTATGGTTATAATGAGATCTCTACAATAGGGTATTTGACAAAAAAATCTAATTAGTCCCTCAGATAGATATTCAAAAAACATTGGACACGTATTTTTTCTTTTGTCACGTAAACAAAAAATGAAGACGATACAGTGCGTTTAAAACTGGTGTGACGACACTTACCGGTACACTTTTTACTGGTAATTGACGTTACAAGCCCCCACTTCTTATCTTTGATGCGTTTTATCTTCGCATTTTTTTTTGATTTGATAAAATAAAAAATACACAAAAAGATCTACAAATGACAGCCGGGACCAACGGCTATATATTTATATTTATGTATGTAAGTATATTTTTGTGTTGTAAAATATCATCATCATCTGCCTAGCCTTTTCCCAATTATATTGGGGATCGGCTTCTAGTCAAACCGGATTCAGCTGAATACGAGTATTTTACGTGGAGCGGCTGCCTACCAGACCTCCACAACCCATAAATTGGGTAACACGGTACTCCTTGGCAAGACTGGGTTCAGATTATCTGGCTTCAGATTATCTGACTAACGAATGCCAAAGATCTACAAATGACAGCCGGGACCAACGGGTTAACGTGCTTTCCGAGGCACGGAGGAGTCTCGGTATGTTAAGATGGTCACCCATCCACAGACCAACCTCGGCAAGCGTTGCTTAACCTTAAAGATCGACCCGTGCGGCTGTTTTTATTTAGCCACGAGCTCCTAAAGCTGTATTGTAAAATATGTAGTATTTTAATATGCCTTGGATCCTACCCTCTATTTTGGTCTCTCTCTATCTCTCAAAGGTTTGCTGGAAAAAAACTCAACTTTGAGTTAAGCTCGCCTTTGTACATTAACTCTTCTTCACTGTAAATATATACGTTGCTGTGGTGTACAATAAAGAAAATAAAGACGACCATTATTTGCAATTGTACAAGATGTACTCCCCGGACAAACAGCCGGTCGATTCTGTAAACATGTCGAAGTGAAGGCTTGGGTGAAGTGATCACGAGGTGAGCTGTCAATCCATATAATCAAGATGAAATGATAGCTCGCTTCGTGATCACGTGACATCTGACGTTCTGACGAAATAATCCAAGCAGTCTGTTGCAGTTAGTGACATCAAATCTGTGATTAAAGACAACATATTCGTATGAACTAGAATTGCCAGTGTTTTGATAAAGTGTCGTATCGTCGCGTCCTCTTCAACAAGCTTATCACTTAACTTTGAAGTCAAACGCAATTCAAAATTTAAGATCACTTTTTGTTACCAGTTTTATTTTTATTTTCACCAGTAAAGTGACTTACACTATTGAAAATTGTCTCATCGAGCCTTTAATTTTGAAAACTCACATGACCAAGTCATACAAATACGACGACGGTTTATCCGCCATCTTTCTTTTTTTTTCAAAATTCTTAAAGCCTTTGTCACTCAGTGTGTAACAGCGAGCATTATGTTTCCTCACTTGTTAAAAATTCCATCAAATCGTTAAGGTTGCGGGGCTTGACAAAGAAAGCATACCGACGAACTTCTATCAGCAAAATAATCGTGTTAGTTATCAGAGATGGCGATGGTGACGATATATTATTTTAGATTGCGCCGGAGCTGGGTTCATTTTCAGGAACCATTAAACGTCTCCTTTAGTATTTAGGTACCTACATATTAACTTCTATGATCCAAGTTTACTAAATTAATAAATTTTAAACATGGGGTCTTATGAACTTAGCCGTGAAGAGGATATCACTCTTTTTCACATTTTCCAAATAAGAAGTTTTAAACTTATTAACCACTACCAAAATTACACTAGAATATTGAGACGATGTATATTACATGCTCAGAAAATTGATAACACTCGCTATTTACTTCAATCGAACAATACATGTAAAGCCGCCTGGGATATAATAAAAAAGAATAGTTCAGATACCGATAGTAAAGCCGAAATTTCTTCCATTACAATCGATCAGTGCACATACACTGATGGCGACAAAATAGCAAACCAATTTAATGACTTTTTTATTAACATGACAAACAAAACAAAAATCCATAATTCTCAAACACCAATTGACTATAAACATACCATCACTGACATATCAGATAGCATCTTTTTGACTCCAACTGATGAAAATTCTGTGTATAAAGCTATTCATTCCTTAAATTCAACTAACTCAACTGGCTATGACAACATTAATACAAAGATTCTTAAACGTTGCTCTAAATATATATCTCGCCCGCTGGCCCACATTATTAATTTATCATTTTTTTCAAGGTTTATTCCCCACCAAACTAAAGTTTTCTATTGTTAAACCATTATATAAAAAAGGAGATAAAAATGATATGAACAATTATCGTCCTATTACTCTAATACCCGTAATTTCTAAGATTTTTGAAAGAATTATGTACGATAGATTACACTCCTTTATAATAAAACACGCAATTTAAAAGAGGAACAATTTGGTTTCAGGAAGGGTAAATCAACAACTCTCGCATGTTTTTCTCTCATGAAAAAGATTACATCAAGTCTTAATGAAAAAAGGTCAATAGCATCAATATTTCTTGATATGTCAAAAGCTTTTGACTTCGTAGATCACAAACTGCTTCTCTACAAATTGAATCGCTATGGTATTAGGGGAAATGCATTAAACTGGATAAAAACATATCTGTATAATCGCCAGCAATGTGTAGAAATATCTAGACGTAATATATCAGAAAAAAATATATATAGATCTGCCTATCGTCAAAACTCCTGTGGGGTTCCCCAGGGCAGTATATTAGGACCCTTTTTGTTTTTACTATATATCAATGATTTGCCCAACGTGACCCCATATTCATGCATTCTGTACGCCGCCGATACTACTCTTAGTATTGAACTCACTGATAAAAATATCGCCAAATACGAAAAAGAGATAAATGACACACTAAACAAAATAATATATTGGTTAAAAGACAACAATTTACATGTCAATATCGGTAAAACTAAACTTATACAGTTCCAAACTTATAATAGCAAACGTCACGGATTAAAAATAAGATATGCAAGTGACACTACAGAAGAGGTTAAAAGTGCTACTTTTTTAGGTATAACTTTAGATAAATTTTGCAACTGGAAAGGACATATTGAAAAATTATGCACTAAGCTGCAAAGATTTGTATTTGTTTTAGGTAGAATAACTCGTGTAGCTGGTATCAATGCAGCACTTTATGCTTATCATGGTTACGTAGCATCAATTCTACGCTACGGTATTATCATATGGGGCAATTCTGTGGATTTTATTAAGGCATTTCGAGCCCAAAAAAAGTGTATTCGATCAATAACCAAAGCCCAACCATTAGACAGCTGTGTCCCACTCTTTAAAAGTTTAAAAATATTGCCACTCCCATCTTTATATATATTCGAACTTTGTATCTTTGTACGTAAAAACATAGGTTTATTTAAATTACGTAATGATGTTGTGGTAAGAAAAAGCAGAGATCTCCACCAATTATGTGTACCTCAACAACGAATTAAACTATTCTCCAATAATGTTTACTGTATGGCAAATCGTATTTATAATAAATTACCGAATGTTTTTAAAGATCTTAATTTCATGACTTTTAAAAAGAAATTATTTGACTTCCTATTATCTAAGTGTTATTACTCAACAGATGAATTTTTAAATGAAAAGTTTGACTCTAAATTTAAATTGGACGACGAATTGCCCTTACATTCGTAATGATTGAATTTAATTTGATAACTGTGACATTGTATTGAATAATTCTTAACACTGTATTTGATTAATTTCTGACATTATATTTAGTATTCCTTGACATTATATTTAGATTGCCTTGACATTGTATTTAATAAATTCCTGACATATTTAGTATACCGTTAAATTGTATTTAATAACTCTTGACATTCTTATTAGTATGCGTTGACATTGTATGCAATAATCCCTCCAAATTGTATTTAAAATCAGATAATGTTTACCTAGGTTTGCCAATTCATTTTGATTTCATTTAAATTTTTGAAAATATTTGTACGCTGGAAACAGCAGAATATTTTGGACGTAGAATTGTAGTAACACCTTGTAACAACAATATTCTAACAAATAAACTTATTATTATATTATATTATTATTATTATAACAAAATAGATGAAAAATTCCCCCGTCAGATCCGAAACAATTTTTTTTTTTTTATTAGGATGGGAAATCTTCAAATGACTTCTTCCGCTCTGGGTGGAGCGGAGGGGCGTGTCAGACTCTTGCTGACTAAAACCCATCCGTGTTCCTTCTAAAGCCCTTTGCGTTCAAGGGCCGCGGTGACTCTTTCGAACAAATAGTTTCGGATCGTGATAGGCTCACCTAAAATGTTGTAAAAATACAAAACATGGTTCTTTACTTTAAATTGGAGGAAAATTTATAAGAAGCTTTTGGATGTATTTATATAGGGTATTATAGCGGAAAGCAGCAATGATGATGTCAACGTTATTGACTGCTCAGACAGTGATGCAGAGATGAACGAAATTTAAGCTGTACCTACAATCAGACTAAAACTCGTACATGACTAAGTAAATAAATAAATTGCCTCAAAAATATCTGTTTTGCCCACCCTACCTACCTACCCTTTTGATTCGCTCGCGCTTGTTCGTAGCATACAGACGTATTAGTTAGCAATTTTTAATTCACACAATAATAAAAGTGACCTAGTTTAGTGCATTCATATTGTAATGGAATTCTAAATTTTAGCCTACAGTTTAGTTTTAATAGTTATAATGGAAATTTTAGAAATAGTGAACTTTTGATGATGAAAATATAATGGATAACAGCCCGTGTAATCCATGTGGTCGAGTTCATCCCTCCGCCTCACCGGAGAATACGACGATGCAAAATCAAGCCCAATCACTTGAAATTGCATCCACGTCCGAGATACAAAAATGGATGTCATCCATTGAGCAGCACCTAAATGAGGTTTGCTCTATTGCCACGGATGGAAAACTGAACTCTGACCAGAAATTGAAGATATCCAACTTATGCCGCAAAATAGGATCTGGCACCTCGCAGATGGCAGTCCTATATCAATCACTGAAACAGAAAGCCGTTCAAGCATACATGGTGAATGACTTACAAGAAAAGCGGAACTTGACGGAACACATTGTGGAGCTCAAGCATTCAATGAAGGAGTCTCGCTCTTCTGAAAATGTTTCTTTTGCCGACATGGTGAAGAAGGGAACAAGTGATTTCGTTCGACCGAACAATTTAAGCTCTGTGGCCATTTATCCCAACGATAAATTTAAATCTAGCGATGAAACAAAACACCTCGTGCAAAAAATCATCCGCCCAGAGCAAATGAAGCTGCATGTTCGTAGTGTCCGCAAAACAAAAAATGGTGGCGTTATTATCAGTACCGAGACCAAACACGACGCAGAAAAATTAAAGCAAGCAGTCCAGCTCTCTTCATCTGGTCTTACCGCCGACGAGCCCAGCAAGCGCAAACCCCGGATCGTGGTCGTAGGAGTGCCGACTTCCATGACTGAAAATGAGGTCTTGAAGTGCATTTTCGAACAAAACATAGCCGACAAGTTTTCTGGCATGACCTTGGAATCCTTCCTGACCTTTGTAAAATTAAGTCATCAATCTGGGAAGAGAGATGCGTTGACCTGTAACTACGTCATTGAAGTAGCGGCTAATTTACGTAAAGCCCTAATCACTCAATCAAGGCTCTTTATTAATTGGACTTCCTGTCCTGTCAGGGACTTTACTTTGGTAACTCGTTGCTACAAATGCCAACAATATGGCCATGCAGCCAAAACGTGCAGAGAGGTCAACTCTATGTGTGGTCATTGTGGTGAAGTAGGACACTCGATGTCAGAGTGCGTAAAAAAAGGTGAGATGCCGAAATGTGCAACTTGTTCACGATTCAAAAAACCCAGCAATCATAAAACAGGAGATGCTGAGTGCCCTGCAAGGAAGATAGCGGAATTCAGGTACATCAATTCAGTCGATTATGAGGGCGCCTAGTGCCCAGATTTTCGTACTTACACGTGATGCTGATTCAACAAGAACATACCACTGCGATGACCTACTTCCCCTGATTTTGTTGCTGTCTTAGTGAATTCGCCGCCCTGTGCAAAAATCAATTACAATAGAACACATGAGTTGCTTCAAACAAATTATGTAACACTGACTTTAACCCAGTTAAAATTTCTGCTGACGCTAACAGTTCACCTTCCAGTCTATGAGTAAATAATTAAGTGTTAGAAACATTTTAACGAAAACTAAACTTAGCTAGAACCATCCATTTATGGTCTTTATTATAAATTATATGTGACATATGTTTAAATAATCAAATTAGATTAATCAAATAAATTAATATTACTGTTACTATTTTAATATTAAGTAAATATTATTAACATTTTTATACGATTCTTAGTACATTATTGAGCTCTTGCCGCCTGTGATACAGGATCCTCCTAGTACAGGCATCTAACATTGTTCTACCTATATTATTATCTAAGATTTATTATTCTGTTGTACCAATTTGAATTTTGAATAAAGATTTATTATTTATTTATTATTTATTATTATTTATTATTTATTATTACCTATCTATAGTAGGCGCCAGATAATCGTGGAATAACGGTCATTGACCCACCTACAATTATTGACATTTTTAATTTGAGAAACGGAATTAATGACACAAAGCTGTCCCGAATCATCATCTCTCGTGATCCTTAACATTGTCTAATAATGAAAAACGATTCATATTTAATTGTTCAGGTACCTATGAACAGTTATTAGGGAAAGGTCAATATACTTTATTCCACATTTATCTGGCGACTACTATAGTTTGATTTCTTAATTATGACGTCACAATATGGCTGAAATTCATACCCATTCTTATTTGGACAGCATTGTAGAATATTTGAGTACGTTACATGGGATGATGTCTTTGATATTATAACAAAACCAGTATAAGAATCACAATTTTAGGCCACATGGGGCTTGCCGTTGAAAACAGAACCAGAGGGTCATGACAACATGACATTCATTTTTTTCATGACATTCATCAGCGATAACAACTGACGAAAATTCGAAAAAATAAGTGTTTAACATGCGCTATGGTAAAGTCAATTACGTATTTTGTAAGGTTATAACGAATGTATAATTATAAAACCGGCAATTTAAAAAAAGCACCGTTCCTCATTGCAAAGGCCGAGTCTGGACTGGAAGGTATCGTGGAGATGCCTGAAGCGGAAATGACGGGCGATCTGAGAGGAGCCATGCCCACAGTTGGTGAATAGCTTTAATAATACTCATGATAAGTGGTACTTGAATCATGCGATCATAGTATCGATATTAAGATAGGTACTTATTTACTATCTTCTGTCTCGTTAGTCGACTACTGATTTTGTAGTCCTGGGTTCGATTCCCAGGTCAGACATAAGTATCACTGGGTTTTTCAATAACGAATTTCTCAGTAGCAGTTGGAAGTTGGTGGTGTGAAGCCCTCGTGACTCGGAAAGCACGTAAAGTCGTTGGTCCTACGTCTTATTTCTCCCTGGTCGTGTCGGATTGCCTTCCCATCGGACTATTAGTAAAGAAGCAGAGAAGCACCTGTATTTGTGCACTCAGTTCAGCGCTATAAAATCTCCTGCAATCTTGGCTCTGTTGAGATTGGCCACCGTCTACCGGTATTCGATCGTGCCGATTATTATTATTACTATCTACAATTATAAAGACGTAAGTGACAGATACATGTAAGACTTACACCACACTCGAAACAATAAAAGTTACACACCCCTCCACCCTCATCTCTTCCACAGGGTCGGAAACAAACTAACCTGTTCAAACCAGAATTCGTGCACTCAGAGTACTGAATATCGATGCTGATTAACTTGTCTTATCAGTCATAACTCGTGAATAATAACTCAGATAACAGTGTAACTCATGAAGGCTTTTTAATGACACCTTTTATAAAAAGACTCACTGGCGACTATACGCGCTACAATAAATTTGCCAAGCCATTTCCTAACTGTTTTCGAGCCTGCTCTGTCTAGCCCAGTGACCAGTCTAGTCGGATGCAGCTGAGTTTCAGTATTGTAAATGAAGCGATTGCCTATTTCACCTCAATAACCCGGTAACTTGGTATTACAATACCCCGTGACTAGACTTTTTCAGTCGTCAGCTTCCGTCGTAACGACTGTCAAAGATCATCAATTGACAACAGGGACCAAAGGCTTAATATGCTTTCCAGGGTGGACGAAACTCGGTATGTGATGAAGCTAACAGAGAGAGATGGCGGGAAATCGTGCGGAAAGCTGTGTTCGCCTTTACCGCCAACGTGGAGGCATCGACGTGACCACGACCGCTCTGCCAAGAGTGAAACGACAGAGAAGAAGAATGGATCCACGGCCCGACCTTAGTAAGCGTCGCTTAACTTCAAAGATTGTCCAAGCGGCTGTTATTATTCAGCCAGGAGCTCCTCTATCTCACTATACGTGCTACAATCAAGCTGTTATAGTAAGTCATTAGACTCTTGCATAGCCTGCAGATAGGTTAGGATGATAAAGTCAAAGTCAAAGTCAAAACGTTTATTTCAATTAGGCCATTAAACGGCACTTTTGAACGTCAACATTTACAGTGCAGTAAAATAATAATATTACATTAATAAAGTAACTCTACTGTCCATTCGGAAAGGTAGATTCTTATGGAGAAGAATGGACAAGAAACTCCACTATCCGATATATGATTAAGTTACTTGATTGATGAATTCTGTCACGCACGATATGAAGTTACCCGAACACTCCGCTACTATGGTGCCTCTAGTTACCACTGCGTTGATCATTTGCTATGACAAATGATGTCCAAAACAAAATTCTGATATATTTTAACGATTAGCACTAGCATTTCCAAACGTCTTTTATTATTCGCACAGCAAAGGAGTGGAACTCTCTGCCTGCGTCTGTGTTTCCGAACGTATTCAACCGTAATCTCTTTAAAATTAGAGTGAACAGGCTTCTTCTGGGTAAGCTCGCTCCATCGTCGACTTTGTCTTTGTCATCTATGACCGAGACTAGAGTCAAGAGTAAACCCATATTAAATAATAAAAAAAGCACAATTATGCATTCAAAAAAAAACATTTTGTTTACATCTTAAAGTATTTATTTTGTACAATTTAACTTACGTACTACTATAACAACATTCGGCTGATGATGACAATACTTAGTAAAATAATATAGTTTGAAGAATTCGCTGGTCATATGCTAACATTCTTTAGGGACAAAGAACACAACAAGAATCACGACATCCTCCTATTTATTCGATTCACATAAAACTCGTACCATAATGTCCGGTTACTCTTAACTAAAGGGACAAATAACGAAAGAACGATTGTTTGGCAGCTAAAAGTGATAAGGCGAAAGGACAAATAAGATCTGAATAAACTAACCATTAAAGAAATCAAAACGTTGACGTTGGTCAACATAAACATAGCCGTCGCCGTAAATAAACGACGCCAGTTTTCTTTATTTCTTTCTTTTTCAGGAACAACACACGAGTTCTTATCTTTACAAAAAAATAGAAAAAGAACAAGTTTTATAAACACTACCATGTTTATTAACAAAGGTACAACGTCGCCCGACATAAGAATGCCAATAGCGACTATGACAAGAATTATTATTTCTTTATCACCTTCCAAGGTTAGTTCAATAATGAGATATATCACAAAAGAGATGACTAATCCTATGGCAGGTATGCCCCAGGCAAACAGGGTGCATTTAAGAAACTTCTTTTTCAAATTTCCATCGAAAACTTTAACAACATCAACGTAAAACATATAACACATCACTAACAACCAATAGTTAAACACTGTTGATAAAAACATAAAGATTAAGAAGTCAGTGAACGAACGAAACTCTAGGTCGTTATATATGCCAGTTATTGACAATACAGTCAACCGACATGAGTTCACTAGGATCGTATTGAGATACACGTAGTTGTTGAAATTGCGAAACTTCCTTATGATGCACCACGATACCACTCCGTATATGAATGTAGCCAGAGAGAAAGCAAACTGAACACAGTGCAAAATCAAAAAATATAGAACCGTTGTTGGGTCTTCGTCCTCACTATCACTCACTGTACAGTTGTGCTCACTGGCATCGATATCAGCCATGATGAGCATCAAACATGGTGCTCACTCTCCAACATTCTCCATGATCGATCAAATTGAAAACAAAAACTAATCGTTTTTACTCTCAACAGTCAATACCACAAAATTTTTACATCAATCATTACTGTTACAGGGTCAGAACCGAACTAGTGTGCTTCAACCTGATTCTGCGTATTAGTTATCTACTAATCGATTAGATTGACCATTAACTAATCTTGCTCAGTTTGTAATAGCACTCACTAGTAGTCAATCAAAGCTTATATGATAACTAAAATCATCGTATCTATTTGCTATCTTGAATTAATACACCAAATTGCAAAAAAGCTTTCATCCGTCGATGCAAGTATTTATAAATAACTATAGATTTTCATAAAATACTGGTACACAGCTGCATCCGATTAGACTGAAATCACTACATTTCATTACTTACGTACCGGAAGACAAAGTGTTGAAAGGCTTCCAAGGTAGACTTATGACCTGATGAAGGCTGCGGGAATCCACTGGATGCAAGACGCGCAGACCCGATCGATCGCCTCTTGGGTCGGCCTATATTTAGCAGTGGACGTCTTTCGACTGAAATTATGATGATGATAATGACTCACTTAGCACGGCTACTGTCTACTAGCCGTGACTTATGCCGTGCGTGAAAACTACGCAATGGTAACGTAACAGAAAACTACGCTGTATGAGCATGTGCGTGTGCAAGAAGAAATTTTTCAAATTGTATTTTTTCCATATTACAAACGAGCAAATAGTTTACTTTTAAAAATATCTAGCAGAAGCAGTAAAGCCACCTAAACTCCGATTTATGAATCATGCTTGTGTAGACCAAAACCAGACTCACTACCAGTCAACCTAAAGATCAAAGTAGAGTTTGACACATTCTTAACCCCATATTCTCAATTCAGAAATCAGCCCAAAATGAGCACCTACATTTTTATTATCTAACTAGGTTCCTTTCGTAAAGTATCATATCCATGAATATCTACGTCACGTCACATGTAATATCTTTTAATCCTGTAAGTCGAACCACATGGCAGCATGATAAACGCAACATTGAGGGCCAATAAAATACTTTTATGAGTTCAAGTTATTTATTATTTAAAGTAATCTAGACAATTATGTTGAAAATGGATTGCTTGTGACTTCACCGACAGTGAACACAACAGTAATCCTGACAAAGTCTCTTCATTCGATTCTTATAATATTCGTGCCATAATGCTCGGTTACTCTTTAACAGAGGGACAAAAAACGCCAATGCTATCATTTGTAAGAGTAACGTTATAGATCGCAATGGAAATGAATAATCAAAAACCTCCCAAATAGCTAATGTCAATACGTTGAGATTAGTTAAAATAAACATAGCCATCGCTGTACACAAACGACGCAATTTTTCCTGCACTAAATCGTTCCTTGGAATCGCAGTTTCATTTTTATCTTTACAAAAAAACAAAGAGTACACAAGTTTTACAAAGATAACGAAGTTTATTATCAAGGGCAAAATAGTACATGTGCCTATCGTGCCAATTGTCACTAAAAGAAGAATACGTTTTTCTTCCTTAAGTTCTACTGCTTGCTCAATAATGAGTAAGATCAATCTAGAAAAGATCAACACTACTGCAGGCAAGCCCCAAGAAAAGACGGAGCTTTTAAGGAACTTCCTTTCAATATCTTTGTGAAAAACTTTAACGATGTCAACGTAAAACATGTAACACATTACTAACACCCAGTAATTGTACACAGTCGTTAGATATACAAAGATGAAGAGATGAAACGTGCTGACAAACCATTGGTCGCAAGGAACGTTAGCGACTGACACAACAGTTAAACGCATTATATTGACTAGGATTGCACTGAGATACACGTAATTGTTGAAACTACGAAAGTTTCTGATGAGGTACCACGATGTCACTCCGTAAATGAATGAAACGATAGTTATTGAGAACTGAATTGAATGTCTGATGACATATTTTTTGCAAGTTTGGTTCACTTCAATTTCACTCATTGTCCAGTTTTCGACACTGAAGTCATTTTCAGCCATGATCTTGAGACTTGTTGCGGACACTCAGATTTTAAGCTGATATTCCATAATTAAGTACTCTTAACAATGGAAATATAAGCGAGAGTTATAAATATGACTCCCAACAATAGCAGAGCCAGACACAAACTAATATAGTTTAACCTGATTTCGGCTGTTTAGTGTAGTGATCGATTCTGTTTATCTCGTACGATTTGTAATGATAATTAGTAATCAGGAATGGTAGGTGATAACACTGGGTTTCATTGCTAACATGAATACACTTCCATGTCTATTATAAACCCTTATTGTTCTTATACAAAGGCCTTCCTACTCTCCCTACATATTCTGAAAAGAGTCTTCAATTAAGAGGTACGCCTCATTCTATTACCTGCTTCTGAACATCTTGGTATGACGATAGCTACATTTTTGTCAGATAGGTAAAAAGTGTCGGTAATACCAAATATAGTATACAAACTTTTAACTTTAACTTTAAAACTGAGTGGCTTCTCGCAGTTCAACCTATAAGGTTGTCGACTGCTTAACCGGGCGACTGCTTAGTCGTGATAAAGCGTTTTACTGCTTACAGTAAATCTGGTCTGATTGGTCTGAAGCTTTTATTATATCGGCTGTGTAGTCTTTATTTTGGTTTCAAGAGTGTCAATTAGTCTGCCTAGCCTTCTCCCAAACTTCCGAATCCAGCCAGCCAGTTTTTTTAATGGAGCGACTGCCTATCTGACTACCACAACCCCAGTAACTTCTCACACCTGAAGAAATTTGACACCTGTCTTACTAATGGATATTGTGTTATCAGGATAATACAATATCCATTGGTAAGACAGGTGTCAAATTTCCTGGCTTCTAACTACCCGTAACGACTGTTAAAGATGTTAAACTGTCAGCCGTTACCAACGGCTTAACATGCTTTCCGAAGCACGGAGGAAACTCGGTAATTGGTCATCCATCTACTGAGCTACTTAGTGTAGCACCTCTAAATTTGACCCGTGTTGCTGTTCTTATTTAGCCATTTGCTCCTCAAGATTGTTCAAGAGTGTAATAGTAGAAAATGACATTCCATCTTCTTAGCACGGCGGACTGCGCTGGGGCGGCAGCTGCAGGTGCAGAAAAACTCAAACGGCGCAAATATAACAACCTTATTGGGACTTATATATCTAAGCCGTTTGGAGTTGAAAGATTAAGCCCCAGTGCTCACTGAATCTGTCGGGACATCAGCAAACAACTTGTCAACTGTTCACGTGACCAGGGGGCTAGGCTTCTGTCTTCGGCCAAAGAATCTGCATTGCCATTCTGTGTTCTGGGCACTTTTGCCATTTTTTATTTGTTTTTTAAAAACGTTGGCCCACACTAGGAATTTCTTCTGTATTGTGGGTGCGTTTACAAACATACCATTGACAGCGATGTGGATACAAATTTTATTGCCCAATGATTTATGATCTTTAAATACGCGCTTAATAACTTTAACGCGCTTAAACTAGGGACCCTGTGACTTAGGAGTCAGTGTTCTACTGTAACTTCGTGTACCAAAGAAACCTTTATTTATTTACAAGCTGCGCCCGTGGCCTCACCGCCGTCACCTCCCGTCAACCGTTACCTACCCTACCTACCTATTTTTTTTAAACCTTCCCGTTAAACTGGCGAATAAAACAAAAAAGAATTAGCCAAATCAGTCAAGCCGTTCTCAAGTTATAGAGTGACCAGGAGGAATAGGGGTTCATTTTTACATTTATATAGATTACACGTTAATAAACTTATAATAACCTGTTCTAACTATGAATAAGAATGTGTCAGTATGTATGTTAAGGGGTGGGGATGGCTGTCTGAGAGGGAAGGGGTGTGTTGTGGTGTGCTGTGGTGTGGTATATGAGAGCAGGTTTGTGAGGGGTGTGTTTAGTCGCGTCTAGGTGTGTTCGTGTGATGTTGTATGTGCTTTCGGTCCATTTTTGTAGAATAATAATGTTTAAGGCGTGCCTACATTATTTTAGAAATAAGGTCTTCTGTACGGGAATAGTCCTGATTATACAGCCAGTTTTGTAATTTGATTTTGACTTCGTGTTTATTTAAATTAATTATTTGGATATGTTTTTTGACCCTTCTCTATAAATGAGTGAGCTTATTACATAAAGTTGAAGGCTAGTTAGAGCTATTTTGTGACAGACAGACGGGCATGCAGATTTGGCTTTACGAGTGGTTGGATCTAATAGCCTCCTGACTATGCTTCCTGAGGGTGACATTGAACACAAAGAGCTGCTGCAAAGTAAGTACCCTGCATTCCGCATACAATTCACTTGTGAGAAATCTATTAGGCTCACTGAGCATCACCTTGAACACAGCCCTTTGGGCGCGCTCTTACCCAAGCAAAACTGCTTGGGTAAGGGCGCGCCCAAAGTCTTAGTGGTGCCACCCCAAACCGGAATGCAATAACTGATGACAGACTGGCAAAGTGCAAGATACACCATTTTTAATGTTTTGGCGTCAACGCATTGCCTTAGAGACTTAAATACATAAATAATTATTTTCTTGACTCACTTGACTTGACACGTTCGGCTTTCAACTTGAGAGTACCACTTTAGTTCATCATCAATCACCACACCCAGGTATTTGGTTTGACTGACACAAGGTATGAGGTCCAAACAGGTATGAGCAAGACCATTTATATCGGATGGGGCTTTGGTCCTGTGACTAATATGATGAATATGAATATAATGCAGTTGGTTTTAGCCAAATAAAGTGACAGGTTATTCTGCAGCCACCTCACAACTGTATGTAGCGATTGTTCTGAATAATATTTTGATATCATTGTATCCCCACATACTACGATCGCAGTATCGTCCGCATATGTTTAAAATTTTGGTGTTGGGGAGTGCTAGTGTGCAAAGGTCATTTATATATATTAGGAAAAGCGTAGGCCCCATCACACTGCCTTGCGGTACTCCGTATGTGATGATTTATTCATCGCTAATGTATCAATCGATCTAGACACGAAGTTTCCTGTTTTGGAGGTAACTTTTGAACAGATTTAAGGTTACATTCATTCGCTTCACCATGGCCTCTCTCAGAGTAGCTGTTTCCTGTCTGTTGGCTCTTGCACTGGATAGGTATCTTTCTGAGACTGTGCTGTCATCTGTCAATTTAGTTGCAGCAGGTCGTTGATGCGCAGCAGAAATAGAGTCACAGAAAGAACAGACCCTGAGGAGCATCAATAGCCATATAATCCGATGAGCTGCCATCTATGACCACTTTGATTGATCGCTCACTTAGGAAGTCGGAAATCTAGTTACAAAAGTCAGCAGGGATGGCGAACGCGGGAAACTTACCCAACAGACTAGCATGCCAGACCCTCTCAAAGGCCTTTGAGATATCAAAAGACACAGCAAGAGCTTCGCCATGTTTCTAAATGGCCTCGCCCCAGCAATGCATAACATACACAAGAAGATGAGGTGTCCCATCACGACAGCCAAAAGGAATCAATCAAACACTCACCGTATTTGATTGATTCCTTTGAAATGTTGTGCTTTAATCCTTAGCAGTCGGTTGATAAAAATTAAACAACTCTTAAATTCAACCACATTTAATTCATAACTACCAGAGTTCAGCTACTGACATTTAAATTAGGGTAAGGTAGTGGAGTAGAGCAAATAACCAGTTATAATATAAAATCTTGAATATATTAATGGCTTACTTTGGGCCACCTGATGGTAAGCGATCGTCTTTACTTTCTTGCCTATCACAAAGGAACACGTTATTTATTCCGAAACAATTGTTTGTTTTCTATTAAGTTGTGAGGTCTATAGCCAAACAAAACTGGTTATTCATTTGCATTTTTTATCCGAATTCCTAAGAGGTCTTACTTGTTATTTTGTTCAAAAAGTCGTCAATATCAATCCGTTAAGTTCGAGCGACTTTGGTTTTGCTCTCTTATTCAAGAATTCTCGCCATAATTCCCTATTTCTCTTTAAGGTCATAAAATATAAAGACAGTCCTATAATGTTCAAGTATTCCACCATTTCCCTTATCACATCTAGAACTAAGATCGGTCTGCCGATTAATTCTGGTAACCCTGTGAAATCTATAATATTACTGAATACAAATATCAACGTAGCTATGTAGAAGCGACGCCATTTGTTGGTAGATGTACTCGCACCAACTCCAGTATCACGAAACAAAGAAAATAATACTAGTATGTAAATAATAAAACTAATCGCCACTGGTATTAATACCATTGAAATGGCAAGTAGCTTAAACAGTACAAATGTATTTGGTGATCTAGAGTAAAAGAAAAATAGTGTAGGAACGAGCACTATTGGCAATTGTACGAGAGGCACTCCCCAGCCAAACAGGCTACTCTTAAGGTACCTCCTGCGAATGTCAATGTTGAACACTTTCACAAAATCCACGTAAAAAGTATAACACAACACTAGTAACCAACAATAATACGACAGTTCGAGATAAACTAAGCAACAAACAGTAAAAACTAAATTAATTGGTGTCTGTGTAAAATAATCCATTACTGACAAAAATAATAAAAACAGAGCACTCGCTGTAATTGTACTGAGAATCACATAGTTTCGGAAGTGGCGAAATTTCTTGATGATGCACCACGATGTCACTCCGTATATGACTGCTATCACAGTCGGCACAGACAAAATCCAATAAATGAGGACCCGCGTACTGTGACTAACGAGGTCTGACAATTTCTGAGGGTGTTTAACACTGGCGTCGTTCTCGGCCATGGTGAGCGTCGCGTGCGCAGTTCACACGCTGATGAGCAGTGCTGACACACGTCTACACTGAGCCGCACCGTCCGACGCTTTACAATATTCGAGTTAGTTAAATGCTATCATGTTATTGGTATTTTTACAAGGCTAGTATGTAAATCAGTTGTTTGTGCAGTCGAAAACAGAACTAGAAGTATGAATAACTAGTTTTCAAAGGTTAGATCGAATGAACAATATTGTTACGCGCCAGAATTAATGCCGGGCACATGACAAAATAAGTTACTACTAGTGCCATCCATTATAGAGTAGCAGAAGTAGTAGAGTTCAGTACCTTCTAGTATTTTCTACGCTAGAACCTCCCGGGGTTCTCGACATCTGGTCAGTCGGGACCGGTATTTAGGCGAACTTTCCAGATGTTTTGACAATAGAAGATAAAAGAAAAAGAGTCAAACAATGAATACAGTGATATCCCATGTTATCAAAAGCTTTCATTGACAACCAACAAAGCTTTCATTGATCCTGTTTACCTTATCAGCACAGTTTGTAAATGATACTTCATTTACAAACTGTGCTGATAAGGTAAACAGGATCAATACGCTAAGTGCTCAAAAATGGTTTAATGTCGTTAGTTCGGTCCTGTCCCTGTTTAAGTAGAGTTCGATTGACTGTATTGCGAGTCTCATCAGTATCTTAGCGCCTTTAACTTGGGTTAAAATCTTTTATGGTCACAATGGCTGATAGCAATTTGAGTAAACCCAGGTCTTCTGTGAGTGAGGCCAACCTGGAACCATCCGGCGTTCCCGTGTTCCTGATCGTTCACTACATCCAGTTCGCCTTGTGTTTGGCCACCTTCATATACGGACTGATCTCGTGGTACCTCATCAAGAAGTTTCGTAATTTCAACAACTACGTGTTTCTCAGTGCAATCCTAGTGAATTTATTACGATTAACTGTCTTATCCATTACTTTCATTCACTGTGCAGAAAAAGAAAATGATTTCAGACCGTGCGTTAGTTTTTATTGGCAAATTATTTTCGTATATTTAACAACGGTGTACAACAATTGGTTGATAGTGATGTGTTATATGTTCTACGTTAAAGTTGTTAAAGTGTTTCATGAAAATATCAGAAGAAAATATCTTAAGAGCTCCATCTTTGCCTGGGGAGTGCCTGTGATAGTAATGATCATATGTGTAATTATTTTAGTTATTATTGAATTAGCTTTTGAAGGTGATAACATGATGCTATTTCTTTTTATTGTAATCATTTGCACTTATTTCACGAGTATTTTATTACCGTCTCTTATTAACTTAATTATTTTCCTTATTCTTGTGTATTCTCTGTTTTTTAAAAAAGATTTAAGCACAAATGCAGTTTCTAAAAAAGAAAAAAATCGTCGTTTGTCTATAGTGACGGCCGTATTCTTTTTAAGTAATGTATTTAATTGTTTGTGCACTTTAATCATTTGGGATGTATTTAATCTTTCACTGCTAGTCAGAGGTGTTACATTGAGCATACAGATAACAGCGCTGTCCGCATTTGTTCCTCTACTGAAGCGTAACCGGGCATTATGGCATGAGTATTTTAAGAAACGATCTGGAAGGACCATGTCGTAATTTGTGCATTATTGGATTGCTGGGTTAAAAACCTGAAAACCTCGGATAACGGTTACAGTGCATGAAAAATCAAAATGGAATTTTTAGCTAATAAAACGTACCTACAAAAAGTTAACCTTACAAAAATTGTGCATTTGTAAAAATCGTTTCGGCAGAGAAATTGTTGCTCTAGTCGAAAATCATGACAAAGCTTAAAAAAATCGCGAAATCTTGAAAAAAAATTGTTTTTTTTTTCTGTGTCTGTTAATCTTTCAGCTTGCGTATCTTTAGGAACAGTGGACAGAACAAATATTCGAAGATTTTTTACATGATATTTATCCGTATCCATTTAAATGATTTGATTATTAAGGTTCATTATGTACATGTAAATTACAATTTAAATTATTCAAATCGAACTGGGGAGAATCTTAATGCTTGGTCCGATGAAATTGAATCATTACAATAAAAAATAAGAATTACAAATAATTGGATTTTTCGAAAATAAACCCCTAAAAGGACGAAAAGGGCTGATGAAGTTTTTGGGGACGACATTATTGCTTGCTTCAAATTACGTGGAAATTGCTATGAACAAACTAAAAGTGGGATAATTGAAACAGGTCTGACAATTTTCGCATGCCTGGTGAATAGTCGCCATGATCCTGAGACTTAGTTTTCCAAAACTAACCTTTAAAGGGGGTAAAGAAACCTTGAAGTTTGTGAGTACCTACTAAATCCGCGCGGACGAAGTCGCGGGTGAAGTGCTAGTTTAATATGTATTCATAGTAATGCTCTGAGGATAGCCGTGGTTGTATACCTCTTTTCCCTAGAGCTTATCATCGCTTACTACTGTTAGATTGTATTGTATGTTTTTTTTTTGTGAATGGCGTCTCTCAGTTCAACCTATGAGGTTGTCGACTGCTTCACCGGGCTTGCCTGTGCTGGCCTTAATATAATATTAAAGCCTCCAGCCAGTGCTTATAAAAAAAAACTTACAAACTAAGCGACTACACGCTCAGGGCAACCCCTGTGGGGTACGGGCCTCGGCTTAGAGCCTCGTTGGGGGGAGGACAGCTAGGGACGGGCTGGATAGAACTAGTTATATTGTATGTCTGCACGACGCCCTAACGTCGATTCGTTCGTGGGCGCAAGTAGTGGGTGAATCAGAACACAATTTGCATTAAATCAATGTGAGCTTAACAATCTTCTTACGATATTTACTAAATTTATGTGCTCATTGTTGTTTAATCTTATTTCGTTTATATCACTTCTAGCACTTCGCCCACGACTTCGTCCGCGCAGATTTAATAGTTTCCCGAACCCCCTTTGAAGGGGGAGTCTTGGTGGGGAGTGTCGAAGTCAAAGGGTAATCTTGCAATCTTAATCGTTGCGAATAATTCTTTACTTATATAGTTATTAGCACAAAGTTTTTAAATCGAAGTGATGAACTGTTTCATACATTCCATTTTCACCCTTTTTACCCCGATGGACGGATTGATGTTTTTATCGTAATCAAACCCTGATTACAAAAAAAATGTAAGATACGTTTAAATATTTCACTTTTAAATTGTTTATACTAATTTCCAAATAAATTGAGGTAAGCATTAATATGCTTCACTAAAAACTTCATCACTCCTTTACACCCCTTCAGGGGTTGATTTTAGAGAAATCCAAAAACACGTGTCGTATATTTTTTATCAAGATTGTTAATATCGAGTTTCAACTTCATCTGATTAAGTATTAAAACTCTTCCATACAAGCATTAACACCCCCTAAATTGTCTTTAAGGTGTAGTTTTGAAAAATGAATTATGACATTATTTATTATGCATTTAGGTTAGTTTTAGTGCCAAGTTTCAAGTTTATAAACCCAAGGAATAAGATTCTTCCATACAAATTTGAACACCCCCTAAATCATCTTTTGGGTGTAGTTCCGAAAAATTAATAGGTAGTGACAAACTTTATAATTCACTTAGGTCAGTATTCGTACTAAGTTTCAAGTAAATTGGCCTAAGGAATAATATTTTCGATACAAACTTCAATCACTTATTTCATCCCTTTACGTGGGGAGTTTCCAAAACTTTCCGAGATTTCGTGCTTAAGCAGTACGCGAATGAACGAGCGACCTTTCGCTTTTATAGATACTAGTGTCCCGCCCCGGCTTCGCCCGGATGTATATTTTTTCAAATTTTTTCTTTCATAGGAACCTTCTCCTGACAATAACAAACGCAACAAGAAAATAATTCAGCGAAATTGGTCCAGCCGTTCACGCGTGATGCCGTGACCAGAGAAAAAGGGATTCATTTTTATCTAGATATAAATATATGTAGATATATAGATAGAAGATAGATATCGATGTAGGAAAATTGTTAATTATTGTGTAAGATGACTAATGTGACCGTTTTATTGTTATTTTAAACTGTAATGTATGAATCTAGGCAAATCAGTAAAATATAGTAGGTTGGCTATGTTAGTATTACCTCTAATTATGTAATTACACTATTTAAATTTATGTAGATACTAGCGGTCCCGACAGACGTTGTCCTGTCCGAACGTTTGCTTTGTGTATGACGAAACATTACAGAAATCGATTGGAGCGCCACCTACCGGGTCCAATTGTGAAAATCTAAACCATTCTCGAATCCCCTGTGTGTGTTCAACAAACAAAAAGTTTCATCAACATCGGTCCAGCCGTTTAGGAGGAGTTCAGTGACATACACACGTACACAAGAAATATATATATTAAGATGTGCATTGAGCTAATAAATGATTGTTTCATCATGTTTTTCATTGATATTGCCTCTGTGACGGCCGCAAAAGGAATAAACAGTTTGTGTTTGTTTTTGAGTGGCCTCTCGCAGTTCGACCTAGGAGGTTGTTGACTGCTTAACCTATAATTTAGTAAAATTATAACTTTTATAACAGATTCCGTGAGCTGGCGCGTCTTTTATTTTCTTAAAGTTTACCTTTAAACCTGACCAATGATCAGAGATCGGAATAGATAGACTATATTTACCTAATATTCGTGGAAGTAAGTAATATAGAGTTGATAATACCTCCCCTAAAATCCCTGAATCATAAACATGACGATTGTATCCCGGGATTTAAGAAATTGCAAATTACTTATTGCGCTCAGAATACATTTGAACAAAATTATTATTTTGAAGAATCTTTTTATGTTCTTAGAGTTCCGTAAGTACCTACTAAAACTGTTAAATTAATTAGCATTGTTTCCGTCATGATTCCGGGATTTTACAGGAGGCATTACCAACTCTATGTTACTTACTTCCACGAACATAAGGTAAATATAGTCTACCTATTCCGATCTCTGTTGATGACCTATCGACCTTACCTCTGTGTCGTCCCATTGCGCTACGGCGCGGGTTTTTTTTGTGTTGCGTCTCGCAGTTCTACCTAGCAGGTTGTCGACTACTTAACCGGACTTGCCTGTGGCAACCTTAATATAAATATTAAAGCCTCCATCTAGGGCTTATTTAAATCTTACAAACTAAGCGACTACACGCTAAGGGCACCCCTATGGGGTACGGACCTCGGCTTAGGGCGTCGCTGGGGGAGGACAGCTAGGGACGGGCTGTATCGAACTAGGATTTCCTTTTTAGGGAGCGCGGGAAAAAAATAAAGTGGCAGTGGGGGTGAGGAAGGTATCGCTGGCCAGCAAATGTTGCGAATAAGGGATCGCTGAAAAGCAAAAATAGATTGAGTATTATTCCTTGCCGCCGTTGGCTTCCAATCACCTAATACTACGTGTTTTTTTTACCGAGTTAGGGCAGACCCCAACAGTATTGTGAGGGTAGGTGGCATAGGCGGGCCTGCGGACGGCGAGGGAGAGACAAGGCATCCGCCCCAACCGCCGCTACAAAAGAAGACACCCCGGGCGTCGGGGGTCTATGGAGTTATGGAGGGTATGCGACTGAGTGACGTGACTGCTTGGGGTCGACCAGGAGAGGTTCTTTATGGCTCTTCATGTAACTGGCCGAAGGTGCAGAGAGCTTGCCAAGGTCGCTGATGAGGTTGAGGATGATGAGAGGCTTAGGATGCTGGTGGTCAGGTCAGGAATGCGCGTCCGCTGCATGCTGGTGGTCAGGATACCCGTAGAAGCCGTGGGTACTGGCTGACTGTATGACTCGCTGCTCGAGACGTGAGGTCAGGATGAAGAGTGCTGACGACGTCATGATGAGATGGCTGCACGATGGTTGCGCCGACGTTCTTTGTCGAGGGTCACCAGTATGCGGAACAGAGAGTAAAGTCCCGCATACTTCCACTGAAAATGTGATGATCCTCCTGCCAGACGGTTATCGTGTCTGGTGGGAAACTGCCCGATAGTTGATGTTCGGACTGTTGTATATTTTCAAATCGCACGGAGAACTTTGCTTGCTCGATGCAGGATTTCGGTGTTAGTTCGTCGTAGATAGCGCTGCGGTTCTGTTTGTTGCCGTACAAATTTCGTTTCTTAGTTTTTCATGTGGCGGCATTGATGCCGCTACAGGGCGATCCCCGGCCACCGTAGGCGCGAGCCTGCGGTTGGCGAGCGTTGGGTGGCTCGCTGTCCGATCATCATCAGGCCCGAATCGATGGCGCGTTGTGTATCACGCGCGCCTCAAAGAGATTTCAGCATAGAAGACGGAGCCCGCTAGGGCCAGACCCTACCAGGGTTGCGGAATTTGTTCTAAAGAGTCACCGCGACCCTGGAACGCAAAGGGCTTTAGAAGGAACACGGACGGGTTTCAGTCAGTAAGAGTCTGACACGCCCTTCCGCTCCACCCAGAGCGGAAGGAGTCCATCCTTAAAAAAAAGAAAAGAAAAAGGGTAGTCAGCTAGGAAACACTCAAACCCTCATCTAGATTAATTTGAAAAAAAAAATTGACTTGTAAAAGAGTTAGGTACTTGTAAGCTTTTTGCAAAAATAAATATCATTGATCAATTGGCGCTTTTGAAGGCAGTCACTCCACGTAAAATACTGGTCTCCAGCTGAATCTGGTTCGACTAGAAGCCGACCCCAATATAGATGGGAAAAGGCTAGGCAGATGATGAACGCTGCAACATAAACAAGCCAACTCAGCTAAGTTTTGATCACGCCCAAAAATGGTTTAGCCGTGTGATGTGATTTTTGATGAAATAATACGAGTAAATTTTTTTAGAATAGAATAGAATAGTTATTTATTTGCTTTTACAACTGTTATTTAAACATTAGGGATGTTATTAAGATCAGTTGAAAAAAATAATTGGCCAGTTATAAAATGATGGAATGGGCAGTTTAATGATGGAATGGACAATAGGGCACAGGGAGGTTAGGGCACCCTGACACGAATAGGTTAGGTTCAAATGGTTCAGTTTAGGTTACTTTAAACCCTTCCCTAACCCTTGTTGACATTGATTGTTGTTTGAATTTAGATATTTTACCGACTATTTCCGACGACCGTCTACCGTCGATGTCCGACTGACCAGTAATAACTGCCCATTCAGTCTTGTTTTTGTTCTTTATTTTATTTTTCTATGAAATAACTCACACACTGTTAAATAAAGTGTTTGTAATATTTGTAAATATTATGTGAGTACCATTTATTGTATAACTTTTATTTGAAAAGAGTAACTATGGAGTTTCTTGTCCGTTCTTTTCCATAACAATCTACCTTTGTGAATGGACAGTAGAGTCGCTTTATTTTATACATATTCTTTTAACCGTAATGTTGACGTTCAAAAGTGCCTTTTAATGGCCTAATTGGAATAAACGTTTTGACTTTGACTTTGAGTCATATTTCTGTCCATTTAAATATTTTACGAATCATTTCTATTTTATAGTTTTCAGCTCAGTTTTAACTGCTGAACTTGTTAATAAACAAGCATTTTGTATATAAAATACTACTGGCAAATAATATGGCTGTTATTTACTACCAGTATCATTAACGAACTGTCCTGATAAGACAAGGCGAACATGATTAATGCACTAAGTGTTATAATGCTCTAATCACATTAGTTTGTTCCTGTCCTTGTTCAAGTAAGCTTCGATCGACTGTTTTGAGAATAACATTTGTATCTCTCGCTTTAATTTGTGTAATTTTTATGTTCACCATGGCTTATAGCAACTTGAGTGAACCCAGGTCTTCTGTGAGTGAGACCTACCTGGAACCATCCGGCGTTCCCGTGTTTCTAATCGGTCACTATATTCAGTTCACCTTGTGTCTGGTCACCTTCATATACGGACTAATCTCGTGGTACCTCATCAGGAAGTTTCGCAACTTCCACAATTACGTGTATCTCAGTGCGATGTCAGTGAATATAATACGTTTAACAGTTTTATCTCTTACTTTAATTCATTGCGAAGCAAACGATGTCGGCTATTGGCAGTGCATTAGTTTTTATTGGCAAGTTACTTTCATATATTTAACAACTGTGTACAACAATTGGTTGTTAGTGATATGCTGTTTGTTTTACGTTGATATTGTCAAAGTGTTTCGTGAAAATATAACAAGAAAATATCTCAAAAGCTCCATATTTGCATGGGGAGAGCCTGTGATAGTAATGATCATTTGTGTCATTATTTATGTTATTATTGAACTTGCAATTGAAGAAGATACCGAAGAAGTTTTTTTTGTTATTGCAACCGTGTGCACTTATTTCTCGTGTTACATTTTGCCTTCGTTTATTAACCTGATAATTTTTATAAGACTTCTATATTCTTTGTTTTGTAATAAAGATACAAACACGAGTGTAGTTTCTAAAAAAAACAGACTGAAAGAAAAATTTCATCGTTTGTCAATAGCGACGGCCATGTTCATTTTGTGCAACTTATTTATGTGTACTTTTATTATTTGGGATATATTTAATCTTTCAATGATAGTCAGAGGAGTGACATTGAGCATACAATTGATAGCCATAGCCTGCTTTGTCCCTCTAGTGAAGAGTAACCGGGTATTATGGCAGGAGTATTTTAAGAATCGATCGACAAAGAGTATGTCGTGATTTTGGTATAAATAAGTGTTCAGCAGCGTGGAATGTGATAAAAAAAACATACTGACACAGATTTATAAAATCGTATATTTTAAAAATAACCGTTGACAACAACGATTATGTTAGTCCTGACTCTATCGCAAATAAGTTTAATGTTTTTTATTGACACAGTCATCAAGAAAAGCCCAGACAATTTAGGACATTCGAATTTAAATTATATAGACCCTAATATGGGATCAATAGGCAACTCTATATTTCTGTATCCATTAGATAAGAGTGATTTAAATAAAATAATGATTTATCTAAATGACTCCAAAGCCTCTAGTTATGATGAAATTCGCACTGACATTGTAAAATAATCTGTAAATATTATTATAAAACCTCTTTTGTATATTATTAACCTCTCATTAGAACAAGGAATATTTCCTGAAATATTAAAAAGATCAATAGTAAAACCGTTGTATTAAAAAAGGGGATTGTATTAAAGTGGGGATTGTATTAAAAAAGGGGATAAAACCGATATGGACAATTATATATGGCCTGTTACACTAATACCTATATTCTCTAAAAAATTTTTGAGAAAAGGTTTCTCCAGAAATTAGTTAACTTTGTTGAAAAACACAAAATTATAAATAACGAACAAAATGGTTTTCGCAAAAATAGAAGCACATCTTTAGCAGCCTTTCAATTAATAAAATCAGTAACGGACTCTATTGATATCAAAATTCTTGTTTCAGTGCTGTTTATGGATATGAGTAAGGCATTTGATCAAGTCAATCACGAACGCTTATTGGCAAAGTTTATAGATACGAAATCAGAGAAAAACGTACAACTGGCTATAAGTCATATCTATCTGCTCGGGTACAGGCAGTTGAAATTTCCAGTTAAAATGATCGAACCAAAACGCGTGAACTGTTCCAGTCTTAACTTTTTAACGTTAAATAGGTATTGTGTGCCCCAAGGCAGTATTTTAGGTCCTCAGTTGTTCTTGCTCTACATAAACGACTTTCCTAATATTCCACTTTGACTTTATCATGCATCTTTATTTTGGAGTCATGTTTATTTGTTTTTAAACATAAGGGACTTTTTGAGCATGCGACGAGTTAGTACGGCCCTCGATCACATAATATTAACAAGTTGCATCGACCAAAAACGAATCTCACGCTAACATCGAACAACAGCTATATTAAATTGTACAATAAAATTCCGAGTACCATAAAAACATTCCCATTCCAGTTTAACAAATCTACTTATTGATAAATGATTGACAGTGTACCTGAGTTTTTAGATTATTAGTTGTATACCGGTAAAGGATAACAATGATACTTAAAATTTAATATTTTAATTTCATTTTATGTAGGTAATTTAATTTATTTTTAATTAATGTCAATTAACTTTGACTGCTCCCACGAATTTTGACTTGAAATGATGTAATAACTTCTATGACTAATTTGCACGCCGAAATTGAAGGCAGAGTAAGAGATGTGTAATTATTTTCCTTAAGAACTTTCTGTACCTTATTTTCGCTAATAAATAACTTTTGACTTATTGACTTTTGTGTGTTGAGTGTCGGTAACGTTAAATGATAAAGGATCAAACGTTTTTTGCTTTATGTATGTTATAATAAACCACTATTGTCATCCTGTGTATGATATCTAGTCTCTGTTATCATATCTTGTGTAAGACAGAATAATCGACAACAAGGTCACACAACCTTGCCATCTTCGCAATCAATTCCAATGAATTGAAGGCAAAGTTGCCTTCAATTCCTTTTATGTGTCTTTTTAGTTAAATTGATTGAAATCAATTCTTAGTGTCTGTTGGTTTGCGCTTTGATTTAGGAAAAATGAAGGTGAGACTAACACCGGTTGGAAAATTTGGTTATTTGTGATCAGAAACCTAAACCTTTAAATAAATAAATAAATACCTAAGTGCGGACGCCAGCACATCACACACTACAACTATCTGTCAGATTTCTTTAATAGATTTTCAACTTTATCGCTAGAGTTAATAAGTTCAAAGTTGATTGAAAAAATACTATTTCGGGTAGCCTAATGTGCTGGCTGTACAATTAATACAGAGTGAATGTGATAGTAGAGCTTTTGGCCTTTTCGATTCCAGGTTGCTCTCAGTCTGCAAAAATCATTCAAATATACTTCTCATGGGTTTTTATTCGCCTTGAAGTTTTCTTAATGATGGGTTAAGTATGGTAACATTGAACCATTACCGGCGACTTATGGCAAGTGACATTACCTCGAAAAAAACTTAGTTTGAAATTAAAACTTTTACGGTTTCAAAAATAAAACGCATTTGCCGCAAGATGTCACTTACGATAAGACGCCGCCGGCGATAAGGTCTCAATGTATTGATTCTGTGGTTGCGGAATTAGTTCGAAAGAGTCACCGCGGCCCTGGAATGGAAAGGGCTTTAGAACGAACACGGATGGGTTTTAGTCAGTAAGAGTCTGTCATACCCTTCCGCTCCATCTAGAGTGGAAGAAGTCATTTCATGATTTCTCGTCGAAATCAAAAATATTTTGTGGTATCCTAAGTAGGTATCATAACTGTCATTAATGTTTCTATGTTCATAATTTAACTTTCAAAATCCTGCAAAATTACTGCTTTTCTATAGCAGATTCGCAGTGTATTTATTTATGCAATAACAAGTTCATAAAAACTAATAACACCCTACGCTAACATTAGCTATGATTGACCACTAATGCTATTACAGATAAGTTAAGGATCAATCGATTAGTAGATTACTAATACGCAAATCCGGCTTTATCACATTAGTTTGGTTCAGACCCTGTTACAGTAATGTTTGATGTAAAACTTTTGAGATTGAAAACAGTATCGCCCATCTATATGTTTGTTTTCACGTATTACGATACGGGAAAATTATTTCTGCAAAAAGTTTGAATATCCGTCATGGCTTCTATCGATACCAGTGAACACAACTCTACAGCGAGTGATAGTGAGGATCAAGACCCGTCCATTGTTCTTTTCCTTATAATCATCCACTACGTTCAGGTCACCGTGACTCTGGCTACGTTCACATACGGAGTGATGTCGTGGTACATCATAAGGAAGTTCCGCAATATCAACAACTACGTGTATATCAATACAATCCTAGTGAATTTATATCGTTTGATTGTGGTGTCAATAACTGGAATGTATTCCGACGAACAATATAGTTCGTTCAGTGACTTCTTAGCCTTTAAGTATTTCTCGACAGTGTTCAACTATTGGTTGTTAGTGATGTGTTACATGTTCTACGTTGATGTTGTTAAAGTTTTCGATGGTAATGTGAAAAGCAAGTTCCTTAAAAGCTCTCTTTTTGCTTGGGGCATACCTGTAATAGGAATGACCATTTGTGTAGTTACATTACTCATTGTTGAACTAGCCATAGAAACGGAAAGAAAACTGATGTTTTATATTATGGTCGGTTTTGCTATGGTAGTGGGCGAATTTGTGCCTGTGATAATAAACGTTATCGTATTTATTAAGCTTATTCGATCTCTATTTTTCTGTAAAGATGATAATTCGTGTGTTGTTCCTAAAAAACAAAGAAATAAAGAAAAATGGCGTCGTTTAGCTACAGCGACGGCTATGTTTATGTTGACCAACGTTAACGTTCTGATTGTTGTAATTTTGTTATTTTCTAATACTGGTTTGTCATTACGGGTTGTCACTTTTAGCGCTCAAACAATTGTACTGTCGTTGTTTGTTCCTTTAGTAAAGAGTAATCGGGAATTATGGTATGAGTATTATGTGAATCGAAGAAATAGGTCCATGTTGTAATTATTGTCGTGTTTAAAGAATATTGGCAGCCAGTTCTTTGTTATCAGCCAAATTATGACAATAGCATACACGTGTACAAAATATATCATTAATTTTTTTTTTTTTTTTCCTGTGGATTTGCGCCCAGCATAAGTTTGTTTTTGTGAGTAACTAGTTCTAAGACCACTTGATTATCAATGCCGGCCGCTGATAAACTGCTATCATCAGAGATCGGAATAGGTAGACTGTATTTACCTAATGTTCGTGGAAGTAAGTAACATACAGTTGTCAGTAAAGCCTCCTGTAAAATCCCGGAACCATAAATGGAATCATGGCAATCATCAATCATGCCCATATTAATTTATTATCATGTCCATTTGCAAGGCTACGGCCTCCCTTCCTTTCTTCTACTTTTCTCTGTCCTTTGCCACCTTTGGCCAATCCTTTCTGTAAGAGTCTAGATGTGGCATACACAAATAAATCGGCTCAGTGGTAAAGGCCAACGGATGATCGTTCTATCGCAAGTGGCGGCTTGTGATCACCATTGTGTTGGACCGTACTAACTGCATATTCGGTTGTTTAACCTATAACCCAAAGCCCTAATAAATTAGTGATTATAGTGATCATCACATTTAACTGCTCACGCCATCTCCTCTTGGGCCTACCGTGTCGCTGCTTCCTGTTGTTCGGAACCCAATCAGTGGCAACTTTTGCCCAGTTATGTTGCGACATGTGGCATATATGTGGCCAACCTAGTGCCATTTCAGATTGGCGGTTTTCTTTCTGTTTTTGGTTGGGAAATTATCAGACGACTCAAAGGGGTGCCATCCAGGGCCGCGGTAACTCTTTCGAACAATTCCACAACACAGCTTAGTTGCCTTCGTCTACTATTTACGTTTTGTATCAAAGCAGGTATATAGATTTAGACTAAAAGAATACTTCATTCCATTGCTCACTGACAGACCCCGACTGCAGACATTTGACGTTTTGTTAATGACCACGTTTGCGCTCCGTGACTTAGGGTGGTGAGGATGCACGTATCCATGAGTTTTTCCCTTTTGTTAATGTAATTGTAATTTCCCTTTATATAAAATATTGTAATTTCCCTTTTGAGGGACAGTGCAGTGCTCCAATAATAAAGTCGCAGAAATATTTTAGTGTTGCGCTTAATGCCGTGACATTATGTACTGACCTTGTTGTCAGTACATAATGTCAGTACATTAGCGTAAAGCTCGTTACGGTACCCGCACTACTTATAGAGAGCTTAATTTAAAAGCCTTCATGAGTAATTACTATGTGACGACGTTATCATAGGTTTTATTGACCATGACGACTGATAACGCGAGGTAATCAGAATCGATATTGAGTGCGCTAAGTGCACGTAATCTGATTTGATCACGTTAGTTTGTGTTGATCCCTGTTGTAGTGAGGGGTGTGAAATTTGTATTATTTCGACTGTGGTGCTAGTCACATATTACACTACTACTATATACGACGTGCATGTAATGATGAACAAAAATAATAGTATTTAAATATTCGCCACAAATCTGATTCCTGTTATGGCTGCTAATGAAATCAGCGTGCCCCTGTGTACAACAATGAACGATTGCTACCTGGAGCCATCATTTGCCCATTTCTATCTGATCGGACACTATTGTCAGTTCACCTTGTGTCTGACCACCTTTATTTATGGCGTAACATCGTGGTACCTCATCAAGAAGTTTCGCAATTTCAACAACTACGTGTATCTCAGTGCAATCTTAGTGAATATAATGCGTTTGACCGTCGTGACACTTACTGTGATGCATTGCGAAGCAAAGACTACTGACTTCAGAGAATGCTTTAGTATTTATTGGTTTATTTTCTTTCTTTATTTAACGACTGTGTACAACTGTTGGTTGTTAGCGATGTGTTATATGTTTTACGTTGACATTGTTAAAGTTTTTCATGAAAATATTGAAAGGAAGTATCTCAAATGCTCTATCTTTGCCTGGGTCGTGCCTTTGATCATATGGGTCATTTGTTTGTCGATTTTACTCATTATTAATGCAGCCGTAGAAGTTGATAAAGACAGAGTAAGTAGTCTGTTTATTACTATTTGTGCTTTGTTAGCGTGCAACCTCATGCCTTCATTTATAAACTTGTTTATTTTTATAAAACTTGTGAATTCTTTGTTTTTTTGTAAAGACACAAACACCAGTGGTATCTCTAAGGGTGAGAGAAGAAAAGAAAGTTTTCGTCGCTTATCGACTGCGACGGCCATGTTTGTTTTAAGCAACGTTCTCATGTTGACGTTCGTAATATTTGATATATTTAAACTCACCTTCTCAGTACGAGCTATAATGTTAAGCTTGCAAATACTAGCCTTAGCATTGTTTGTTCCGTTATTAAAGAGTAACCGGACAATGTGGCACGAGTATTATGAGAACCGATTGAAAAGGTTGATTCGTAATTATGGTTGTTTATGTCGGAAAAGACAAGAGACTTAGGAAAGTCATTCGTATTACCATTTTTCATTATTTAACGGCCAATTATTGTAATTTAGTTTTTTTTTTTTGTTATGCGTCATGATTGTCGCCATTAAACTCTTTTTCTTTCTTTCTTTTCTTTCTTTTTCATTGTAATTGATCACCGTTCCATATGTAAATGTAAGTACCTAATGAGGCAATTTATCCTATTATCAACTACTATGGTTACTGTCAAACTTATTTTCAAATCAGTAACTAATATTATATGATAGTATATTTTTTTTATTTGCTAGTATTTAACTGTAAATCAAAAAATCTGTCTTATTATTTAAAAAAAACTCAATCTTAATAAAAAATACTGATTACAGAGCAAAAAGTTACCTCAAAATATTATTATTTTAGCAACAATTTGAGTTCGTGACGCATCGCTAGTAATTGAAAAGCGGAACTTTTTTCATGAAATTACAACTTCATACCTAACTTGGGCGGCGGGTTCTTATTTCTGTCAACACATGAATGAACCTAACATGAATGGTACGATGCGACGGGAGTCCGCCATCCTATTCGAACCTAACTTATCCGTGTTAGGGTGCCCTAAGGTCGGCCACATCATAAAATGATAAATTCTATGGCATGGCTACGATATAATTTTGTTATATGTGTGAGTATTGCGTTTGTACAGCCTGATTAATTAATTTGATGAGCAATCAAAACAATACATTTGACAACTTTTTTGTCGCTCATTAGAGGAAAAAATATAATATAGTATTGATGCATATTTTCGGATTATTTTTAGTACTAGTTTTGTGAAAAACTGGTTTGTTTGCATGACAATAATTATTTTAATGTAAAAAATCTTTAATTGATGTAAATAAATTGACGGGTGATTAGCTTTTTTGATGTGCATTTAAAAATAAGTACTTTTTGTGCAATTCCCCAAACAGCTCCTAAATTTGTAACACCTACAGTTATAACAAGTTCAAATTGTGTAACTCTAAAAACAAAATTGGTTTTGGTAGTCGTAACATACATTGTTGTGTCTCTACCTACCTATCTTAGCATCTATGATTATATTATATATTGTTATTATAAAATATGTTATAATTTAATCTTACCAAATAATTGTATTACTGATCTCAAATACTTAATTGATCTCTTAATAAATGTTATAATTATAATTAAGTAATTTTGGAATTTTTATTTTATCTATCACGCAAATTTACAAATACATAAAATCTTATAGATACTACATACAAGCGAGTAGAAAATATACAAGCAGAGTAAAAAGGGGAGGGGAAGAACTCACAGGGCATTGAAAAATTCGTCCACATCGCTGTCAACGGGAAAAGTGCCCAGAACACTGGCCGCATTGCCACGTTGAATGGCAATACTGATTCGTTGGCCAAAGAAAAGGCCAGCCCTCTGGTCACGTGAAGCGTCGACTAATCGTTTGCTGATTTCACGAAAAACTCGATGAGCACTCGGACCCCCATGGCCGTAGTTTTTCAACCCTAAACGGCTCAAATATATAATTCCCAATAAGATTGTTGTATTTGCGCCGTTTGAGATTTTCTACACCCGCAGCAGCCGCCCCAGCACAACCCGCCGTGCTAAGAAGATGATTTACCCAAAAAATAAAATTCATAATTGTGATCAAACCATTTTGCTATAGATTTAGTGACAATTAAATAAGATTGTTGATAAAAGAAATATCAGGTCTCAATTCAATACCTTTAAGATAGCATAAAGTTTATTTAGAGAGTAACGATTTTTGGTAAAATTCCATTTTTAACCCTAAATTAAAATTAAAGTATCGTCTTAAAAATTCAGTATGTTGTGTTACAAAAGTTTGTGACAGAAACGAATCGCTGCAAAACCGACTCCACGTAGTCTTGTCTGCCCTACCCCTAGAGTGTAATCTACGCCCGCGTAGGCGCGGAGGGGCCGCCGCGAGCCCCGCAGCGCTGGAGCCGTGACAAAAACCATGCCTGCTGCGTGCTTGCTTACATGATGCATGCTTGCTGCATGCCTGGTGCATGCTTGTTTACATGTTGCATGCTTGTTTACATGATGCATGCTTGTTTACATGTTGCATGCTTGTTTACATGATGCATGCTTGCTGCATGCCTGGTGCATGCTTGTTTACATGTTGCATGCTTGTTTACATGATGCATGCTTGCTGCATGCCTGGTGCATGCTTGTTTACATGTTGCATATTTGTTTACATGATGCATGCTTGCTGCATGCCTGGTGCATGCTTGTTTACATGATGCATGCTTGCTGCATGCCTGGTGCATGCTTGTTTACATGTTGCATGCTTGTTTACATGATGCATGCTTGCTGCATGCCTGGTGCATGCTTGTTTACATGTTGCATGCTTGCTGCATGCAGTGTATACTTTTTTGCATGCTTCTTAAAATATGTTTTATGTTATTCAAATATGTACATATGTTATGTATTACCTGCTTCAGGAGATATGGTTTTTTCCAATTGTCGAAATAAATTGGTATATCCTCTTCGGGCAAAAAGGGTAAGGTGTATTTACATTTTATTTCCATGGCATATGATATATTATTTTTATATAAGCGTTGGTGGCCATTTTTTTGTACTTGGCCGTATATAATTTGTCCTAAATGAAAATTGCATCCTTTTATGGATGTATTTTCGAAAATTTGTCATTTAATTTGATACCGCCTCTTTTGGTTATAAAGGTACGAACTGTATTTTCCATTTGTAAGTTAAATTCACCGTATTTAAAGGATTAAATTACAACTTTGCAATAATACACTTAATGACACAATAGTTTTACGACACCACCGTCCACTTATAAAAATAAAATAAAAATTCTACCTACCATGTAAAGTACCTACAAATTTCATTAGAGCAATATTGTATAAAAATGTGTGTTAGTGTCTAAAATATTAGGTGTTAATTATTACTTCTTTGTTGTGCCTATAAAAAATATGTTTTAATATCATTATGCGTATATAAATTTATGCTTTAGAATTTTATGCTTAATCATTCTTATGATTTCAGAAATTATGCGTAAGCTGTTATGCGTAACTAATTTTATGCAAAAATATAATTAGGAAAAACAAAATAAGTTATATAAGGTCTTAAAATTTTAAGCAAACAGATAGTCTGTTGCAGTTAGTAACATCAAATCTGTGATAAAAGACAACATATTCGTACGAACTAGTATTACCAGTGTTTTAATTTATTGTCGTATCGTCGTCTCCACCTTTTATTATGATTTTACTGTTTCTCTTCAGTGTGAAGATATGTATTCTTTTTTTTTACTATGACTAATCAAAGTAATTAATAAAAAAATATCTATGCCTATAATATGTGTCATTCGTGTTCCTTGTCTTTAAAATAAGTAAATCATTTACGGTTAAGTTAGAAAAAAAAAATTTTTCGCTCTCTGAAGTCTTCTCGTGCATGGTTATTTTTCTTTTTTATAAAGAAGGTAAAATCAACAGAATGCGATGACACAGTTGCCAACTGCCACACAGAGAGTCGTGCTAAAACATCTCTTATGCTATGGTCCTAATTACGTATTTTGAATAGCAGTACGTATCGAAGTATCAAAGCAAATTATTCCGATTAAATGTTTTTCGAAATAACGGTATATTGAACGAAATTCATCGAAGTAAAAAAAGTCACAGTAATGGAATTAGAACAACGACGTTTTGCACTACCATAGTACCTACACCCATTTATCTGTCACTTGCGTTACTACTACAGTGCATAACTGTCACCCCCGTTACCACTACACTGCGTAGCTGTCACTTGCGTACTACACTGCGTAGCTGTCACTTGCGTACTACTTGTGTATTTGTCAATTGCGTTACTACTACAGACATAATACCTATGTGATGCAGCATTTATTTAAAATGCGTTATTGCATAGCTGAGTAGGTACGTAATCCTAAATATACAACAGAAATGTCAGGCCAATGATTGATAGCCCGCTGCTCATTAGGTTATTAAATATTAATTTACTTACAATGATCGGAGTAGGTAGAGCTATTTTTTGTACTTGCGATAAGGTTTCATAATATGGACATTCCTGAGATACCGGAATACAATAACACAGGGAATTAAAAAAAATGCTTGTTAAAAAAAAATAGATCCTTTATTTCAGGCAACTAAGGCCCCTAAAACTCAATACATATTATAATATAATATAATATCTTAGGACAACTCACACACGGTCATCCGATCCCAAACTAGGCAGAGCCTGTGCTATGGCAACCAGACAACTGATAAAACATACTTATCCCAGACACAGAACAAATGATCATGCTCATCACACAAACATTTGTCCAGGGTGGGAATCGAACCCACGACCTCCGGTTTAGCAGTCAGGATCACTAACCACTTGACCAACAGGCCAGTCCATACCAAGAGTATAAAAACAATAACTATAAATTAATGCCAAATTTCGATAAACCAAACTTAAAAACTACTGCACACGAAGTGACAGCGTCGTGTTACGCTGCGAGGTGTTGCAAAGGGTTAAGGTTGGTGATGATTTTTAGAGATACTCGTGTGTACATGTCAACGGAAAATGGAAAACGCCGATAGCTTGTAAAATATCGCGTGAAATTGTAAACTATTTTTTCTTAATAAGACACGGATATATTGGAAATTATTGAATTTGGCTGGGATTAATTGTAAACAAAATGATGTCTTCATAATACATCGAGGAATTATAATCTAATAAAGATTTATTACAATCTTACGGAGTCTGCAATTTTCCGGTGACTTATATATGACACGGGTTATATCTGAACTTAGATAAAACTAGAATTAAACGCATAAAATTATATTATTCCTAAACTTACATAAAAAAATCGTGGTGGTACGTAAATTAGGTGAAGACTAATCGAATCTTAACTTACAGTCAGTCTTAAATTTAAAATTCCGCGAACTCAGTGTCATATCCATATAATTTATACACTTGAGGCCAGTGACCCGAAATAGCTCTACCTACTTCGATTACCACCCCAAGGTCGACTGGTAGAAAAAGCTTAGAAATTAAGTCCGCTTTTGTAGTGTTTTTTTTAGGAGTGCGTATAGTTTAAATAAATAAATAAATAATTTCGGCCACGGTGGACACGTCGCAGACAATTAGCTTAATAAGCCGTTTAATTACTTGCCTATACTTTTCATTTAACCGCGCCGATTTTTCACCGACATCTTTGGTTCAATATCTTTTAATGACTTGCCCATGTCGCCCAAGTCGCTGCTAAAAGGCTAGGCTTTTAATGAAACGGCTGATTAAGCAAATTGGGTGCGACAAACACATTGTAGTGTACAATTGTGTGAGGAAACACAAGTGGAATCTCTGTTACTTTACCCTCATAGTCAATCGAATTTAGTATTCTGTTAGTTCAATGATATTGGAACAACATGGTAGCCTTGACCTGATGCTGCAGCATGACCTAGAATCTGCGGGATATCCAACTCCTCATTTCCATACAACAGATGTATAAGAATATGATAAACGATGTACCGTTTAGGTCAGTGACCAACGATTGGGATATAAAGAGCATAAAAATTAAACTAATAAAATGAAAAACCCTCTGTTGTTACAAAAAATCTCAATTTAGTAAAAATATCCTCGTCTCAGGAAACCGCAAAGTAAATAAATAAAAAGTAGTAAATATGAAGCGGTCTCCCGAAACAACTATGCTTAATTGTAAATGTTACAACTTACATTAAAGATTCGGTAACACCGAACACAATACGGCAATATCTGGATTGTATTGAGATTGCTAAAAAATAACAGTTTTAATTGCCCGTGCAAGCTCTACATCTAGAAACCCTACACGATATGAATGTAAGGAAATAAATAAATATAGCTTTTTACTCATACAACACATTTATTTTCACACCTAGACTTTGATTGCCAACATTAAGTACGTAGCTCTAGTATTTACTTAGTTCCTTAATACTATTTTTAGATGTAGGTACTATTTCACCACACCTCACATCGTTATGGTAATCTCGGGTTTTTACATTCGATGATTCAACAAACCTGTATTACCTACCTCGCCTTACTGACAAAATACAAACACGTCGAAAAGAATTACCTGCCTTTTCGTTTTTTGAATTTTGCTCATCAATCGAGTCAAACATTGACATAAAAAATTCCAATAATGCAAAACTAACGAATGCATGTCAATCATGGAATGTTTGTAGCCATTTTTTGCACAAAATATTGCTGCCATAATTCTCTATTACTCCTCACTAAAGGAAGGAATATGCTAATCGCAATTTGCTGCAACTTGGACATAACAGCTCTTATTGAGAATGCAACACTCATAACATCCCAGATGAAGGAAGATAGCACTATGACATCACTTAAGAGAAATAACAACGTGGCTATGTAGAAGCGACGCCAATTGTTAGTTGAAGTAGTCTTTTTCGGTTTGAAACAACTACAAAGAGCAAACAGCACCGCACCGTACAGACAACAGTTAATCATTAAAGGCGACACAATAATAAAAACTTCTACAGAATTTGCGACAAAATCCCAAGTAGAACCGGCTTCATATACGTGAATGTGTCTCTCGTTAACGTATAAGAACACATAATACGTCAGAAAGGTCACAAAAGGTATGCCCCAAGCAAACAGACAACACTTTAAATACTTCCTCTTCACATGTCCTCGAAAAACTTTCACAATATCCACGTAGAATATATAACAAATCACTAACATCCAATAGTTTTGCACTGCTGAGAAGTAAGTACAGATGTATCGGCATATGTCTAAAATATCTCTGTCATCAATCTCGATAATTTGCATAACACCAGGTATGATGAGTGACACTGTCACTAGTCGAAATAAACTGGATACGACGGCGTTGATGTAGACAAAGTTTCTGAAGTGTCGGAACTTCTTGATGAGGCACCATGATATCACTCCGTAGATGAACGCGGCGAGGGTCAGCCCAAGCACGAGGTACTCCACAAGGATAGATACGAGAGGTGGTCGGAAAGCTGTTACGTTGGGCACGGGAATTTTACTGTAATGCACATCACTGTCCGACATTGTGAGTTCTACGCCAGTCGCTGCAGGTCGAAACACGACCACACCGTCTCTGCGATACACAGTCAAATGGAAACTTGTGACTAATAAAACTTTATATATGCGAGCCACAGGAAAAACCACTTTATAAACTCGCTAAGCAGGGGAATAACCAGTTTGGGTTCCGCACACATTTATGAATCTTAGCACGTCGAGTACTTGTGGCCGCTGAACCCTGGCAGGTTTTACTTCGTCATCATAAAGTACTTATATTTGATTATGTGTTAGTGATATGTTTCATCTCAGAGAGCATGGTTTGCATTTCTGCTTCTAATAATAAAATAAAGAAGCCAGCGGAAATGAAACTGGTCTACACGTTGAAATATAGGTATCGCTGGGCAAATAATCTGTTAGTGGCACGTGACATGACGATAATAGTCGAGTAAAGATGACGGACGTCCATTCTGTCTCTGACAGTTGTCAAATACCACGTGCCACGTCACTATCGCTTAGCTTAAGGTCTTGCTTCCAAAAAAATAATTATAAAAACTTGAATCTAAACTAATAATATAAAATTAGGACCAACACTGAAATCGCGAAAAAAAACAGCTGTTCAGTAAATTTCGCGAGTATTGCCCACATAAATGTATGAGTCAGACGATTTTTTTTTGCGATTTAAGTGTTTGTCCCTTAGTGAAAGTTGTTCATAATGATGAGAACAATGTCCCTTTAAGAGTTATTGCGTTTATTCTGTTACACGTTGTATAAAATAAATAAAATAAATAAATAAATAAATAAAAAGTATTTTTTTATAGAAGAATATTTTTTAAAAGACCGATCCGTTGAAATAAATCTTTCACGAATAGAATGAGTATCTTTGGTTACTTTTAATCCCGAAAAAAATATAAGGTCTCTGCGGGCCACGTGAACTAAGTAGAGAGAAAAAAGAAGTCGGTATCTTGAATTAAAGTAGTTTTGAATACAAGAAGAATTGAATAGAAAAAGGCGAAATATACCTACATATAGACAGGATATTGTGGTTCATGAGGAAAATATTAGAATAAAAATGAAACGGAAGGAAAACAACAAATCAAATGTAAAATTGAGAAGGCAGAGAGCCATTGCACAATGATGAGCAAAAGTCAACCAAATGCAGAAACGTGGATGCAATAAAGACTTTATACCGCGATTTCTCCCCTACAGTCTAATCTATCTTACAGGTACCGTGAATTAACCGAGATAAACGTCTCTACAGAATTCAGCGATAGTGTTATTTTTTATCAGTTTAAGAATTTTCGTAATGCAGTTATAAGCCCTGGCTGGAGGCTTTAATATTAATATTAAGGTCAACCTCATAGGTTGAACTGCGAGACGCCACACACAAAAAAAATCGTTATCTAGAGAATATAATTTTACAATCTTTATAGATAAACTATTTTACATCTTCAAAATACCAAATCGTTATTTCCCACGGTTTCACGAGGCTTCCGGCGACTGGGACCGCGGTCCCAGTTGCCGAATCCGTCGTCGCCGCCGAGGCCCATCGCGACGTCCTCGTCAATGTCCGCCCCGACCCTTGCTCGAGCCCGCCCGCACCTCTGAGCCTGTTGTTTAGCCGAGGTCCATACCCGGGAGGTGTACTTAGCGTGTAGTCATTTAGTTTGTCAGTTTTTTATAAGCCCTGGCTAGAAGCTTAAATATTTATATTAAGGCCGCCGCAGGCAAGTCCGGTTAAGCACTCAACAAACTCCTAGGTTGAACTGCGAGGCCACTCATTAAAAAAAAACAGAGTTTGAAACATTTTTTTCTTTGACTGTACTCTTTTTGACTTGAACAATAGATTTTTATATTCATTTATGGGTGGTCCTAGTCACCGTTAGAAAAATATTAAAATTAAATGGATCCGGCGATCGGGACCGCGGTCCCAGTTAATTGCAGTCCCAGTCGCCGGAAGCCTCGATTCATTCAATCATCCCTCAGACGGTCATCCATACACTATGTGTATGGATGACCGTCTGAGGGATGATTGAATTGATAAATCTTTGATAATCAGAGATAGAATAATTATCACATCACGTATAGTCCTCCTGACTGATTTCGGTCATAGCGGCCAATCTCAACGGGGACTAGGAAGTGGTGACGGGCGGGCGTTTTGGGGGACTGACTTTATGCAGAACTTAGACGTTCAAAATGTGCTGGCAGTCAGCCTAATTTGAATAAATGACTTTTGACTTTGTCTTTGACTTTTGACTAGCCTAGAACATTTTACTACTATTGATATATTTTTTGCACGCGAATCAGTACCCACCTGCTTCCGTACAAACAATTTTACATCTATAAAATTTTAGTTTAAATTATACTCACCCGTCCAACATTGAAAGCGCTGTGCATTGCTAAACGCAACATTGGCGCAAGCACTCAATATTCCTACCGGGTAGCTAGTTTTTAAGTTTTATAAGTAGACCATACATTCTCGTTCCTGCAAATTTTAAGTACCTATAAAATACATGACAATACTCCAAAGGAGGCAAATAAAGCAATACTCTTTATTACAAGTCATTAAACACAGAATTTTGGATAGCAATTTTTTTTTGTAGGTTAACAAGATCGGCAATACCAATGAACTACTAAGCAAATAGAGGTTAAGTGTTTTAGAGAGGCTAACTGCTTCATTTTGGAGAAATAATATATAAGCAGATTCTCAAGAGAACCAAGGGTAGCTTGAATAACTGTCAAATATAAATGGCAGTGGGCAGGGCACATTGCTTGCAGAACAGATGACCGATAGGGACGAAAACGCAGCGTTGGTAAGCCTTCCACGAGTGGATCTATGACCTGGTGAAGGTCTCAATCTGAATTTGAGATGGATCTCTGGATTTGAGAAGCACAGGACCGTCTTTCGACTGTATAATGAATGGTGACGTGCCTTTTTATACTTTTATACATTGCCAAGTCAATTGTCAAGTTAATTGTGTTCTTAGTACTGAAGAAATTACTCTAACAATGCAATTTATTAGTTCATGGTAAAAAACGGGTGTTCCTCAAGGTACTTTAGTTACTAAATACTGCAGTTTAGATGCCATATGGAACGTTGCTCATACATTGAGTCCTTAGCTAAGTTTAATCTTCTCACGTTGGAATCAAGGCGCGGACCATAATGCTTCATGATCTGTTACACAATAGAATTGGTTGCTCCGATATAGTCAATAAATTGTTTTATATTGTGCCTAGAACAGGTATATGGCGAGAGGCACGTGTCTACCCGCTCTTTGCTACGATACCTTGTCGTATACACGTGGGTGTATGGGCGCCTCTCCATAAAAGTGTCAAAACCTATAATGAACATTTTGTTAACATGGACATTTTCGCCAAAAAATTCTGAAACATAATGAATAGTCTGCATTTGTGTAACTGGACATGTTTGTGTTGCCTTCTAGTGTTTTGTTTTGTATAAAGCAGGTTTTAGTGCGTGTAAGCAAATATAATAATGTATGTGTGTGTAACCACACCTTATTTAGGATTAGCCAAGTAAGCAATGTATTAAGATCGTGTACGCTCAATCTATGTGAAGACACATTCAATCGAGACGTTATCCAGTGCACATGTCTTTCATTTACCACGACACTTCATGGCGACCCTGCCATTCAAGGCCACATCGCGAGTGAAATTTAGACAGTTAATCAAAACCAGTTTTGAGATAAATCAAAAATTAATAAAAAATAAGTGGTTTTAAGTTACAAATCATGTATCAATCTACTCAAACGAAAGAAGAGACGATCATTGCGCAGACGGCTGCTGGTAATTGGAAAAACGGTGCGACAACCGAGCAGGCCTACTCCACCATCAGCACGTCAAATATCCTCCTCACCCTGATCACATTCGTCCTACTTTTTTTTTTTTTAAGGATGGGAAATCATCAAATGACTTCTTCCGCTCTGGGTGGAGCGGAAGGGCGTGTCAGACTCTTACTGACTTAAACACATCCGTGTTCCTTCTTTAAAGCCCTTTGCGTTCCAGGGCCGCGGTGACTCTTTCGAACAACTTCAGCAACCCTGGCAGGCTCTGGCCCTAGCGGGCCCCGTCTTCTATGCTAACATCTCTTTGAGGCGCGGGTAAAACACAACGCGCCATCGACCCGGGCCTGGCGGTGATCGGACAGCGAGCCACCCAACACTCGCCGTCCGCAGGCCCGCGCCTACGGTGGCCGGGGATCGCCCTGCGACTCCCGACGCCCGGGGCGTCTTCTCCTGTAGCGGCGGTTGGGACGAAGCATTACTGCTTCGCAGAAGGACGATCGTCCTACTGCAGGCGGCAAAATAACAGATAGCATAGCAATGCTATCTCTTTTTTACAAGAAGATACATGTCAAGTGGATGGAAAGGCAGATGAACCGCAGGTCCTTACGTCGCAGACATACCTCAATGTATTGCAAGAAACATGCTCCCCGTGATGATGACGCAGATAAACCCGTGTAAGTGAAAAAAACCTAAACCAACCACCAACTAACCAAAAGCCATAAATTCTTCGTCCCATCGTTGTTTTATTATTAATATTTTTGTTGTCTTGTGTAAATGTGTATATTGTCGTTATATATAATATTGTGTCTACACTGTATCTTTTAGCTAAGTAATCTGTGGAAACGTCGTGGATTGTACATCAGACTTTTAATTTGTTTTAATATTTACTGTAACACACATTGTGCAATTGTTTATTACAATACTTGAGTACTATTTGTTAATGCATAGTTCCACTAAATCGTAAATGTTCCTAAACAGATTTCGTTGGGTTAACTTGTTTTTCATGTCGTTGGTAGTAGAGGCACAAAATGACAAAAAAACTTCGGGATTTAAACTTTTCCTGTAAATCGCTCACAAACTTGACTCATAAGACTTTATCCTTTATCCACTCTTTGCTACGACCACTATTTATTTATTTAGCTTCAATTACTCTCTGCACTTATAGTAGGAACCAACACGTACAGAGAGTCATAATCGAAAAATTTAAAAGTTACACACACAAAAATTAACAAAAAATAATATAGAATAACAAATTATCTACCAATAATAAAAACAAATAATTAATTACTGTAAATAATAAACAATAATAATAATCAAATAATAAACATAGTAATAAAAATAATGATAATATGTCAATCGTAAAAACATTTGAACACTAAAACAATCTTTGAATTTCTTTAGGATTAGACGCACGTCGGAGTGGAATATGTCCACATCCGGATGCTGAGCAGTCAGCGTATTGAACAAAGACACCGCCTGATTTGTTGCCCGAAAGTGTGCACTAGTCGTACAAATGCGGGTGAACCAACATTTTGTTAAGATAGATAGATAATTATTTGTGTTATGTCATAATGTATTTAAAAAAGAATTAGTTAATACACTTAGATACTAAAAATTAAGTATAATATTAAAAATAGCCCTACCTTTCATCCGTACTGTGTGTAAGTAAATAATAGTTATAGTAGTATGTGCAAACGTTGGTGATTGTACGTTAACCAACTTTATTGTTTACTTAATAATATAATAATATCTTGGGACAACTCACACACGGTCATCCGATCCCAAACTAGGCAGAGCCTGTACTATGGCAACCAGACAACTGATAAACGTACTTATATATTTCTAAATACATACATATTATAGACAAATTACACCCAGATATAGAACAAATAATCATGCTCTTCAACTTGGATGGTAGAAAAAATGTGCAATTGTTTGTTTTCCCAAATATAATAAAAAAAGACCTGTTTCTCAGTCTCAGACTATTAATATTCTAATTTATTACAACTAGTATTCTCCTACTGAAAGAAAGAAAGAAAGAATACAATTTATTTAGCACAGGTAGGTACATGAAACACGTAAGGTAAAAATAACAAGAAAAAGGTAGTTATGCCAAAAACTAAGAGTGTGTCTCACGGCTGCACTAAAAAGGTCCATTTCAGCGATATGTCAGACAGACTGATGGTGTCTGACGCTGGTTTTCTAATGAACCCTTCAAAGGACGAGTGGAGGTTCATTTGAACCGTATTTTTACTGCTGGGCAAAGGCCTTCCTCCATCCCTTCCAATGGTCACGATTTTGTACCGCTTTCCAATCCTTAAAGAAGCCATTCAGGTCGTCCATGAGTACATCATGGCACTGTATATTTTGTATCCCGGTTCTTCTCTGTCATTTTGCTCTTGGTAGAGCGGTCGTGGTCACGTCGAGGCTACCACGTCGCTGGTAGAGGCGGACACAGCTCTCCCGGTACTCCTGGGGAAAAGGATCGACAATAGAGAATATGCATGCAATTTGTTTATTTGCAGAATAAAATACTTATTAGCTCTTGTAGACAATTATGAAATAGTTATTAAAATACCTTCATCAGCGATGAAGTTATAAAGCTTCAAAGTTGACAATTAGAAAGAGAAGTCCGATATCAACTCTGACGTCAAATACTGTGTCGCCTATACAGCTGCCATAGAAAACGGCGATTTTCGCGAGAGGGACAGATATATTTGTATAAAATGGTTGTTTTTCGGTCAATTTTGATTCTGTTTTCACTGTTAGTATTATATTTTTGTGTATTTCTAGATAAACTGTTTTGTTTTTTTTTTCATGTCGAAAGACGGTCCTGTGATTCTCAAATCCAGAGGTCCATCTCAAATTCAGAGAGAGATCTTCAGGTCATAGATCCACTCGTGGAAGGCTTACCAATGCTGCGTTTCCGTCCCTATCGGTCATCTGTTCTGCAAGCAATGTGCCCTGCCCACTGCCATTTAAGTTTGACAGTTATTCAAGCTACCCTCAGTTCTCCTGAGAATCTGCTTATTACTCCAAAATGAAGCAGTTAACCTCTCAAAAACACTAAACCTCTATTTGCTTAGTAGTTCATTGGTATTGCAGATCTTGTTATAATTATTATATTTTTGTATATTTCTAGATAAACTGTTTAGATTAAAGAGTTAACAGACTGGACATACGAAAACACAGAAAATTTTATAAAACACTTATTGTGATCTCATAGTTCTTTAAATAAATATAGGCATTAAATGCAATTATCTAGTTTTACTTAATCTAAGTTCTTATATTATAAGTTATCACATAACTATAATTCCCAGGATATATATATATATATTCTGTGTACACTTACTAATCATTTGTAACTGCTTAGGAATCCTAAAAGCTTCCTGCGGGACAGGCCTAGCCTAGTGCAGGAAGTCTTTGAAAATTCTTTTAGGATTAATTTTTAAAGAAACTAAACAATCTTGTATAACACACAATAATTGTAAACTATATTTTATTTTTAATAAATTTATTCTTATTATTATTATTCTTAGATAATAAATATTTGATTCATGCATATTCTCTATTACGCGTGTGATGACTGATATACGCTAATAAATTTTAATAGAAGACAGAATTGGTATGAAATTCTCTGCCAAAATTACTAGAACTTTCCCGGTGTTGGTGCAACAGGTCTTTACTCTTTGACCAAGCTTACTGCACACGTGGAGTATGTCAACGAACTCATTTTGCAAATGCATCTCAAAAAAGGTGTGTCCAAGATTTTCAAGAAACAAGTATTTTACCTCAATATTATAAATAATAATAATAATATATCCTGGGACACCTCACACACGGTCATCCGATCCCAAACTAGGCAGAGCTTGTGCTATGGCAACCAGACAACTGATAAACATACTTATATATTTCTAAATACATACATATTATAGACAAATTACACCCAGACACAGAACAAATGATCATGCTCATCACACAAAGATTTATCCTGGGTGGGAATCGAACCCACGACCTCCGGTTAAGCAGTCAGGGTCACTAATCACTCGACCAACAGGCCAGTCAATATTAGTGAAGAATTCTAGCTCAGACCAATTAGATGAGATGCAAAGCTTCACTCAGAACCTTCGATCTTGTCTCTTATTAACCGACTTCAAGAAGGAGGAGGTTCACAATTTGTCGGAACCTTTTTTTTTCTTTTATTATGTATGTTCCCCGGTTACTCAAAGATGGCTGGACCGATTTGGATTTTTTTTTGTTTGAAAGGGTATACTTCCCAGGTGGTCCCATGATCATCAAGTCAGGATCTGATGATGGGATCCTGGAGAAATAGAGAGAACTCTTCAATTTTTTATCATAAATAGTTCATGCACGTCTTCCGCTTAGTGATTTCCCAATAAAGTTGGGGTCAGTATAACGGCAACTGAACACTATTATCAAATCCAAACGAATCTAACTTCAGTATTTTCCACTTCTACCTTTATTATACTTATACAGGGTGTCCCAAAACTCAACGTCAAGCCGAAACGGGGTGACAGGATTGATCATAACCATCACGAGAAAAATCTGAAAAAAAATCTATCCCATGCAGTTTGAAAATTATGGGCATTTTAAGAAAAACCTAGAAATTTGATCAAACTGTACCATTTTTCGGTTATTGTGGTTATTATTTTTTATTTTTGTTCATTTGAACTTTAGAAACGTAATCCTAAATAACATTTCTAGAATCCCAATAAAAAATAATGACACAATTGCCTCAAGTTCCCGAGAATTGAGACTATTTGTTAAACTACGAATTTAAAATTTTCAAGATTCGTCGACTTTGACAGGCCCTCCTATAAAAAAAATGTACTAGAGTGCCTTGGCAAGTAGCATTAAAAGTTGGCGCATTTAATCAGAATTCTAAAATGGTACAATACTTGTTAGTTCCATACAATAGAAAAGAGTAAAAAAATTAAAACCTCAAGTAACCCGATTTTTGCTATCAGATTTTACTCAGTTAAAATGTTTTTAATTCGCACAAGCTCTAGGTAGGTTCTTAATTTTAAGGCAAAATGATGAGAGAGATGGATAATGGGTATGTTTGCCATGAGTGAGCGAGACAGATAGTGACGAATAAAAACAAAAACTACAACAAAAACTAGTGCGAATGAAACAGATAGATGCTATGGCATCTATCTGTTTCATTCGCACTAGTTTCAGCCAAGCAAATGGCTCCGCTACCAGTCCGACACCAACCAGTTAGTACGTTTCGCTCATTCGTCTACTGCGCACGTTCGTATTCGTATTAATTATTTTACTAATTTTACTAACTTTTTTTCACTTTGGTAAAAGTGGCGTCACTATCTGTCTCGCTCACTCATGGCGAACATACCCATTATCCATCTCTCTCATCATTTTGTCTTAAAATTAAGAACCTACCTAGAGCTTGTGTGAATTAAAAACATTTTAACTGAGTAAAATGAGATAGCAAAAATCGGGTTACTTGAGGTTTTAATTTTTTTACTCTTTTCTATTGTATGGAACTAACAAGTATTGTACCATTTTAGAATTCTGATTAAATGCGCCAACTTTTAATGCCACTTGCCAAGGCACTCTAGTACATTTTTTTTATAGGAGGGCCTGTCAAAGTCGACGAATCTTGAAAATTTTAAATTCGTAGTTTAACAAATAGTCTCAATTCTCGGAAACTTGAGGCAATTGTGTCATTATTTTTTATTGGGATTCTAGAAATGTTATTTAGGATTACGTTTCCAAAGTTCAAATGAACAAAAATAAAAAAGAATAACCACAATAACCGAAAAATGGTACAGTTTGATCAAATTTCTAGGTTTTTCTTATAATGCCCATAATTTTTAAACTGCATGGGATAGATTTTTTTTCAGATTTTTCTCGTGATGGTTATGATCAATCCTGTCACCCCGTTTCGGCTTGACGTTGAGTTTTGGGACACCCTGTATATATATCACATCACGCTATATCACATCACATCACACTAATATTATAAAGGCGAAAGTTTATAAGAATGTATGTTTGTTTGTTACTCTTTCACGCAAAAACTACTGAATACCTTAATGAACTAACTGTAAAATAATGATTTATAGCTATTATGAAACTTAAATCTACGATATGTATGTATATGTCATCGTGATCGAATCCGACATTACGACAATTTTATACTACACATTATATTTAGTACCTGGATGACCTTTTATATTTATTTTTTTGGCTAACATTTTCTAAAAATGAAACCTAGTTAGATCGATTTATCGCCCCCGAAACCGCCATGAAAATCGTTGGAGCTAGGGTTGCCACGTCTTCAAAACGCAAAGCCGGACAGACCAGCCAGTTTATCCAGAAATTTAGATAAAAAGGCCTGACACCCTTCATTTTTAGTCTTAGAATAACACTACCATTTCTTTTTTAAGACCAACGAGGCCTTTACTTCGTTAATAATAAAATTTACTTTAAATTCTAATGAATCAACAATAAAATTGTATGAATCAGGCTTCTTTATTTGTTATCATTCAATATTCATTCTATTTTTTTTTCATTGCAGTAGAATTTCTATCATTGCAATAGAAGACGTACTAATACTATTGTAATTATAGAAATTAGCTAGCGATACAAGGTGGGATAGGCCGAGCGGAAATCAACACATGAAAAATAAAAAATAAATGCTCAAATTCGAAAAGCCTAACAAAAGCCGGACAGGCCGGACACCGTCTAATTTGGCCGGACACACAACCAAAAAGCCTGGCTGTGTCCGGCTTTATCCGGACGCCTGGCAACGCTAGTTGGAGCCGTTTCCGAGATTCAGATTATATACATACAAAGGTATTACCTATACAAGAATTGCTCGTTGATATGTAGGTATTATTATCACTACATAGTATAAAACAAAGTCGCTTCTCGCTGTCTGTCTGTCCCTATGTATGCTTAAATCTTTAAAACTATGCAACGGATTTTGATGCGGTTTTTTTTTAATAGATAGAGTGGCTCAAGAGGAAGGTTTATATGTTTAATACATGCATAATATAGTAGAGAAACACTGATAATTTTAGAGGTTTCTATTGTGATGTCGTAAATAATCACATTTTTTTGCGCTTACATTGCTAACGGCTAAACCCTACGACATAGATCAAAATAATGTATTACAGTATTGTACACCTTAAAAAAGTCTACAAAAAAATCTGCAATGGTATTTATCTATCCCTTAGGGATAACCCATAATAACCATTTTTTATCCTTTACTTTTTACAAGAAATAATGGCAAATTTACGAAGCGATTTTAAGCAATACAGCATTAATCCTTATCCAATTAAGTACCTTAAATACATTGTGCGTTTAATATAGATCAATACGACATTTACAGAATGTAATATAAATACATATTATCGAAGATATTACCGATTTAAAATGCAGGGACATAGCGGTTGCGGCGGTACTTAGTATCAGCATTGCACCCGTGCGAAGCCGGGGCGGGTCGCTAGTTAGATATATGTAGATTCAATGACTTTATAATGAAGCTAGCCCCTCTGCACCCACGTCATACCGCGTGGTAAGTATGACGTTAATTCGCCATCTCAATTATTATTCAAAGAACAAAAACTATACTTTAGGTAGGTACATTTTCTTTTTGTTGCATCATATATATAGACTGGATTCAGACGTCACATAGAACAATGAGTAATGTGAATCTATTGACGATCATGTTTTGTTTAGAAATGAATGGTTATAGTGAGAAACGATGGTCAAAGGTCGGTTGAGGTTTCTTACTCGTCAGTCTATGAGTATTAATTGGTAGGTACAAATGTTATGACAAGTTATTGCAATAAGCAGTTTTGTTTACAGTGAATTTACCCCCGGTCTCACGAAACAATAAGTCATCATAAATTAATCGCAAGCTAGAACAAAGGCTACTTTCAACCTGGTTGGACATTCTCAAATCTTTTGGTTTTACCAGATGTGGCCGCAGAACGGGAAATGACAAAGAATCATCACAAGACAGCGGAGTTACCTGCATCTTCCAATGAAGTTACCGCGGAAACCGCAAACTGACGTGCCTCTATACTATAAGAAACTGTCTTGGACGCAAATATCTCTCTTACATACGTCAATAAAACATAAAACCACTCATTCTAAAAATAGCTTATCTTTTATAAGACTGTAAAACTAATTGAAAGCGATAAGTAATATATGATATAATTACAAAATCTCTAATATTTACAAAATACGATCCTTGTGCTCCTGATTATTTAAAACAATAATTTAAAGTGTTGGGCAGTTCTCACAGTCTCAACCTTCGAGCATCTAAAAACTTACTTCTTCATATCCCTTCTCACCGCACCGGGTTTTAGTCTAATTCCTACTCTATTTCTACAATTAAACTCTGGAATATGCTACCCCTTGACATCAAGAAGGCGGAGTCAAAATTTTCCTTTAAGCGTTAAATCCGAAAACACTACTTAAAAGCTTGTCATTCTTAGTCGTTCTTCGTCATGATTACTATGACTTCTCTTAATCGGTATGATTATTATATATCATATTTATTAGTTTATTATTTTAGCATATAAATATATGTATTTTATTAGTATTATATATAATATCTGTATATTCTTTCCGAAATGTTAAAATTCAATTTGAATCTTATTTTTATTTATTGTACACCTACCACAGTATAGTCTTTATAACCCAAAGGTTGACTGGTAGAGAATGCCTTGATGCATTAAGTCCGCCCATGTACCACTATTGTACATAAAGTTTATATAAATAAATAAATAATAAAATAAAGATTGAATCCATAATTTTATTTGATATAATGGTCAGTTAATATAATAATAGATTAATGTAATTTTAAAATAACTAATTTTTATAAGCATGATATAGGTACATTGAATATAAAATCGTTAGAAATACCACTCAAAAGACATAAAACCTATTTGGTCTAATATTATAAAAACGCCTGGTTAAAACACGGGTAAGTAATATATTATACTAGCTGACCCACGCAACTTCGTTTGCGTCACATTTTTCATGAATGCTCGGCTCCTATTGATCATAGGCGTGATGTTACATAGCCTATAGCCTTCCTCAATAAATAGATTTCCTGGGATTAGCGCGTTCTACCAAACAAATAGTCAAGAATAACAAACTGATCGAGTGGTAAATGATCAAATATCGACCGCCGAGAGTAGAAAATAATTAAAGTACCTACTAATATCGCTATTAAAAAATAGGGGTTGGTGATAGAAGGGTAAAAAAATAAAAAATTTGTCCAAAAAAAAAAAAATTGCGGTGGACAACCCTTATCAATTAGGGGTATGAAAAATAGATAGTAGCCGATTCTCAGACCTACTAAATATGCATATAAAATTTCATAAAAATCGGTCAAGCCGTTTCGGAGGAGTATGGTAACTGACATTGTGATACAAGAATTTTATATATAAGACTAGTGGCCCGCCCCAGCTTCGCCAGGATGTTTTTTTTTTCAAAATTTTCTTTCTGAAGGACCTTCTCCTGACAATAACAAACACAACAAAAAAATAATTAGCGAAATTGGTCCAGCCGTTCACGCGTGATGCCGTGACCAAGGGAAATAGGGATTCATTTTTATATATATAAATTATATACAGGGTGTCCCAAAACTCAACGTCAAGCCGAAACGGGGTGACAGGATTGATCATAACCATCACGAGAAAAATCTGAAAAAAATCTATCCCATGCAGTTTAAAAATTATGGGCATTTTAAGAAAAACCTAGAAATTTGATCAAACTGTACCATTTTTCGGTTATTGTGGTTATTCTTTTTTATTTTTGTTCATTTGAACTTTGGAAACGTAATCCTAAATAACATTTCTAGAATCCCAATAAAAAATAATGACACAATTGCCTCAAGTTTCCGAGAATTGAGACTATTTGTTAAACTACGAATTTAAAATTTTCAAGATTCGTCGACTTTGACAGGCCCTCCTATAAAAAAAATGTACTAGAGTGCCTTGGCAAGTGGCATTAAAAGTTGGCGCATTTAATCAGAATTCTAAAATGGTACAATACTTGTTAGTTCCATACAATAGAAAAGAGTAAAAAAATTAAAACCTCAAGTAACCCGATTTTTGCTATCTCATTTTACTCAGTTAAAATGTTTTTAATTCACACAAGCTCTAGGTAGGTTCTTAATTTTAAGACAAAATGATGAGAGAGATGGATAATGGGTATGTTCGCCATGAGTGAGCGAGACAGATAGTGACGCCACTTTTACCAAAGTGAAAAAAAGTTAGTAAAATTAGTAAAATAATTAATACGAATACGAACGTGCGCAGTAGACGAATGAGCGAAACGTACTAACTGGTTGGTGTCGGACTGGTAGCGGAGCCATTTGCTTGGCTGAAACTAGTGCGAATGAAACAGATAGATGCCATAGCATCTATCTGTTTCATTCGCACTAGTTTTTGTTGTAGTTTTTGTTTTTATTCGTCACTATCTGTCTCGCTCACTCATGGCAAACATACCCATTATCCATCTCTCTCATCATTTTGCCTTAAAATTAAGAACCTACCTAGAGCTTGTGCGAATTAAAAACATTTTAACTGAGTAAAATCTGATAGCAAAAATCGGGTTACTTGAGGTTTTAATTTTTTTACTCTTTTCTATTGTATGGAACTAACAAGTATTGTACCATTTTAGAATTCTGATTAAATGCGCCAACTTTTAATGCTACTTGCCAAGGCACTCTAGTACATTTTTTTTATAGGAGGGCCTGTCAAAGTCGACGAATCTTGAAAATTTTAAATTCGTAGTTTAACAAATAGTCTCAATTCTCGGGAACTTGAGGCAATTGTGTCATTATTTTTTATTGGGATTCTAGAAATGTTATTTAGGATTACGTTTCTAAAGTTCAAATGAACAAAAATAAAAAATAATAACCACAATAACCGAAAAATGGTACAGTTTGATCAAATTTCTAGGTTTTTCTTAAAATGCCCATAATTTTCAAACTGCATGGGACAGATTTTTTTTCAGATTTTTCTCGTGATGGTTATGATCAATCCTGTCACCCCGTTTCGGCTTGACGTTGAGTTTTGGGACACCCTGTATAAGATTATTACAAATCTCTTCGCGCGTTAATGGTTCTAACCTAACCTAAAAAAACCTATCAAATAACTTTATATGATATGAGACGCACCCAGCGCACCGTTCTTGAGAAAAACAAATTATTGTAACCTAACCTCAAAACACTAGAGTTGCTTCTGCGTCGTCTCCGACGCTGCGAGAACCGCAACCCCTTTGCCCATGCTCACCTCCGCAGTTTCGGCTTGCTGCATCCTCAGCCGCTACGGCTCGCACGGGTGCTTTGGCTTTGTTACAGCGAGCGGGGGTTGCTCTCCCTTCGCACCTCCGGTTTTTAAATATACTCCAGGGGTAGCAGCCAAAAGACTACATAAAGTCGGGGTGCCCCGATTCGGGTTGACCTTGAATTCAAATGTGAATTATAGAAAATGTTATGGTATCAATACATATATTTTTTTATATTTATTAAACGGTAGACCTAATAATTTTCGATTAAATAAACGTTTTATCCAATAATGTCATACGAAATAAGTATTAAAGTATATAAATGTTATATGTAAAGAAATTATATCAACAGTTGGTATTTCTCACGTTTATTCATCATGTGAACGTTATTGAAATGAAAATATACCAAATAACTTTATATGATATGAGACGCACCCAATTGAAAGCATACGGCTAGTAGATCGAGTCCCAAACGTCGAGATACAAAGACGTACGAAGATTTTCGACATCGTTAAACAAATACCTTAACTCAGATGGATCTGGAGAGCACACCTGGCAAGGCTCGATGATAGATGGAGTTAGGCGGTGACCAAAGAAGTGTCGGTCGTCCGTTATAGGATTGAAGTGTAGTGTGTATTGAACCGGAAGAGGCTGGCACAGGAACGTCAAGATTGGCACAAGAAAAGAAAGGCCTTCAGCAGTTGTTGAAGAAAGTCGGATTGTGTATGGTGGTGCTGGAAAATCATATATTTGAAATTTTTAGTAGGTATGAAACAATATACCACTGTCCGCTTTTGAACAAAGGCCTCTCTTCAGCGCTTCCCGCGCTCGGTTTTTCAAGTTTCACATTGATAATCCCAACTTCTAAAAAGGGTAAAATTATTGTTTGGTCCGATCATGAAAATTCTTTCTTTTTAGAAAGATACACTATCACCGTGTATACCAGGTTAATTTATATCCCGAAAAAATGAACGGTCGCTGTGAAATAGGTCTTAAGTGTAAGAGACGGGAGAAAAAGCCAGTCAGTCAGTCAATAAAATATAATTTTTTGTTACTCGTATGTAAATCTTTACTTTGATTTTTTTTGTAAGTATTTTTAGAGTCCATCAAAAGAGCCTCCTCAAGCGGCGTTAAATGTATCGCGCACCCTGAACTCACAAGCACTCGGTTACGCAGAGTCCTTCACCACGACAACGGTGAACCACCTTAACCAAAACGATTCTTTCCAAGAGTCATGACTAACGGCCTTTCATAGGGTCAAACAACAAAAACAAGACCACCCAGAACCGGCTGTCCAAGCCCGCACTCACTGTAACCTCAATCAACTTCGATGGTTTTTCAGAAAACGCTCAGATGTTCTATCCCAATTATGCCAGACCACAAATTGTGACATCCTCTGTGACCAAGAAACACATCGCGGCACCGAACATCTAAGGTCACACATCCCCGGAATGACCCTCACTTTGCACACACGCACAGAATGCAAATCTCTCACTTTGGAAATACCACATGCAGTGCTATTTTTGTAAACCCTCGTGTCACTGTGAAATCTACACATTCAAATAATGATAACTCCATAGAAATCCTCACCGTGGAAACGGAAACCTGCACGATCACCTCACACGAGTTCAATAAAACAACTAATTACGAAAAGAAACCTGTAAAAATAATTATAGGTGACTTTAATAGTCACAGCAAATCCTAGGGGTATCGCGAAACTAACGCACGCATTCAATTCATTTCATAGCGATGTGCAGGAAAAGTTACTTAGCGTAGGGCAACACGAAATAATAAGCTACCACTTAAATACGATCAAAAAATTATGAGCCGTCACGGGACGCCTGGCAGATGTGAAACATCGAAATTATTTTGTACAAGTAATATGCATAAAAGAACAGATTACGACAGGAACTTAATATGGCATAATGAAAAAAATACATTTAGACATACAGTCTATATGTATTTTGTATGTATTTTTGCAAAATGAAAAAAATAAACACACAGTCTATATGTATTTATTTCATTATGCCATATTTAGTTCCGGTCGTTATCTGTTCTTTTATGCATGTTACTTGTACAAAATAATTTATATACAATCGTATAGCCAGGCAACGAGTTTTACCCGCGGCTGTACATGTTTCACATCAAAAAATCAATAAAACAATAGTTGTCTCAGTGTAATACCTTGAGGTACTCCGGTTTTTTACAATGGACCTTGATGAGCTGATCTAATAAATTGCATCAAATCCTTTGCGTGTTTTTAAGGTTGTGTCCGAAAAACAACTACAATGCACCTTGTTTATTATTATTGATAGGCTCGCGTCTGACCAGTATCTTACCATATGAAAAGCGATGGTGTGGTCGACGATGGAGCTCGTTTGCCTAGAAATAACCTAACTCTTGACTTAATGGTACACCTAGGACTACCTACAGTATTGTCTTTCTTTTTCTCTCTAAAATCTATCCAAATTGTCTTGAAAAGATCGCTTTTAGCGAGAAGCATTGTGTCACCCTATGTAATGTTTTCCTCGTCTATATTTTCTGTAACGTATATGGTGTCCATAATAAAGAGTATTCTATTCTTAAATTCCCCAGGTTGTAACTAGCAGGAAACACAGATTCCGGCAGAAATTTCACTCCTCAGCTGTACGCACAATGGAAGTATTCCCAAAACGTTTTGTGCATATGGATGGGATATCCACAATGTACCGGTGGTGTATCGCCGCATCATCAACCTACTTCCACCACATAGACTATCTGCATAGTTCTGTTAAAGTTTGTTTCTAAACGGGATAAGATCTACCATTATGTGATTTAATTCTTCAGTTTCCTTATACAATTGTCTGATTCCGAGGCCATCAAAACTGATAAGTAATCCAATTAGTACTTTTAAAATAAACTAGCATTTTCCTTCAGTTTCGCTCCCGAGGTCTATTCAACAGTAACCGTATATTTTCGATAAATTGATAATATAATGGATATTGATCATTAGACGAACAATAACAAAGTAGGAACATTAAGGACATTTTTATTCTAAAAATCTAGAACGGCTGTGTGGCAAATTGTGAGTCGCCGATGCAACGCGAGTGCTGATAACACACATCGTGTGCGACGATTGCCGCAACTCACGCTAGGCGTGTTTAATTCTCAAGCTATATACTATGAGTTTTTTTGACCACTACGCCAGTGCGGTTTACACACTTATGAAAATTGTTTCGTCTGGGTGGCGCTCACAGCTTAAACGTGAGCCAGCCGCAGCAGCTTTGGCTGCGTTTCCACCAGATATGTACGAGGATACGAGAGGACGCTTGCACTGAGCAAGGCTTGGTAAGTGAAGCGATTCTATTGGTTCTTAACAAACACATCCCTCGCCACGCATCCTCGCACATCTCTGGTGGAAACGCACTCTTATGGACTCGCGTAGCGATACCACTTCAGTGACAGTGTTAAACTGCCAGACAATAATGAAATATACCCGTAAGTAGAGCAACCTTTGAGATACTCAGCGATCGTGTAGCTGTATTCATTATTTATTTAACAATTTATGTACACACAATTAATAAAAAGATAAGAAGAAGGAAACAGAAAATAATTAAAAAGGTTAAATAATAATAATTCATCCTTATTTCTACAGAAATCTCTTCCAGCATACCTGCGTAAGGAGAGTCGAGCTTTGTTTCAGGCAAAGAATTTTCCTAATCGGATCAGATCCTGCAGAGTAAACTTTTACCAAATATTTATTCACTAGCTAAAAATATAGCCTTGGATGCAAGTCATTCTAAAATCGGAATGTTTCCAACTTTAAATAGTTCAGCTTCGGATAAAAAATATTTCAACTTTGACTAGTTTGGCTTAGGATTTGATAGGCCGGTTTCTAAATTCAGAATTTGTATTTAAAAACATGCCAAACCCTATTTTACAGCCAAAGTTTCTCAGGCTCAAATAGAGTTTGAAACATGCTCAATTTCAAATTTTGACTTCAGAAATCGGAAATAAGTGAGTAGTACAAAAACAACAAATAAAACTGAAAGTTAATTGACTCTGTCATTACTACATTCACTGTGTTTACATTTACACTACAGAATTCTCGTTGAGAAAGGTCAGGTGAGTCGTCGTCGACAGTTCATTGAACTACGATTAAGTGTGCTGAGACACAGTACAAGTCGCAGTATACTTGGGTAAACGGTTTTGTTGAGAAAATTCTAAGATTTTAGCAGAAGACCGGGTTATTGGAAACAAATCTAAGGAAGACTTCCGTAATCAATCACTGATTTAGGACGAGGCCAAACGAAAGTTATTTTGTGGGACCTGAGTCTCCCCCGGGCGTCGGGAGTCGCAGGGCGATCCCCGGCCACCGTAGGCGCGGGCCTGCGGACGGCGAGCGTTGGGTGGCTCGCTGTCCGATCACCACCAGGCCCGGGTCGATGGCGCGTTGTGTTTCACGCGCGCCTCAAAGAGATGTCAGCATAGAGGACGGGGCCCGCTAGGGCCAGAGCCTGCCAGGGTTGCGGAATTTGTTCGAAAGAGTCACCGCGGCCCTGGAAAGCAAAGGGCTTTAGAAGGAACACGGATGGGTTTTAGTCAGTAAGAGTCTGACACGCCCTTCCGCTCCACCCAGAGCGGAAGAAGTCATTTGATGATTTCCCATCCTTAAAAAAAAAAAAAAAAAAGGGACCTGAGTCTCGTATTTTGATTTGTGCAATTTACGTTCAACTGAAATCCGGTTACGCTGCCGCCCGTCCGCCTGGACGGGCGTGACTTCAATTATTATCCAACGCTTGTACGGGATGTTTGTGTCGTGCAATGGATCCATTAAAAATATTGTGCATTTACGAAGCATTAGAAGAAGATGTCAGCAAGAGAAAGAGAAGCTGGATAAATCTATTAAATTGGGAAAGACTGGTGTGTGGAAAGTTCCAAACCTTATATGAATCCTTGCCGAGGCAAAGGTTCCTTAACCTTGAAGATAAACCCGTGCGGCTGTTAATATTTATTCCAAAAGTGCAAAAAATCTATTCTGAATGCTGGTTGGTAAATGTAAGAGTTATTTTATAATTATATTCTTCGTACATACTTAATCAGATCAAGGCTCGAGTGTAGCTGTTAACAAATCAGCGCATTCCTGAGTGCTGAAAATAAGCTGGTTCTTCGCCTGAAACCTAATATTATCTCGTATGTTTTTTTTTATTAGTTTCGAATAATGCGGTGATTTGCAAAAAAAACTAGGATTTACGACAAAAACGAAACTTCAAATTATTCTGCGACATACGCTTAGTCACTTATACATAAATTATATCATTTCGGTTTTTCTGATCACGTTGCAATAAGATTCAACTTTCCTCCTATATATTCATATATATTCTTCTCAAGTCAAGGTTATTCGGTAATCTAGTCTGTAGTAGGTATTCTGTAGGTGGCTGGGTATCTTTAAAGACGGAAAATTCAGGTAAGGAATGCATCCTGCATTCTCAATGGTTATCCTTAAGCATTATCAAAGTTCTCGTTCATTCATTTTTACTTCTATCTATCTATATAAATAAAAATGAATCGCTAAACGTGTTGCTAAGCGTAAAACTCGAGAACGGCTGGACCAATTTCGCTAATTCTTTTTTTGTTGTGTTTGTTATTGTCAGGAGAAGGTTCTTACGAAAGAAAATTTTGAAAAAAAGTATACATCCGGGCAAAGCCGGGGCGATCCACTAGTTTACAAATATTGTATAAAAATATCTAGTATCCCATCGGTACTGGGAACAGGCCGAGCAGGGCCCAAGCCAAGTTAAGGCTCCAGAGAGAACCGCTTTCTGAATCAAGCGCTTTATCCAGCCGCCCAGACTAGTCATTTTCTTAACTTATTTGATACTTTTTAAATATTTCTAACACAACACATTAAAAACATTTTAAAATGCAAGAAAATAGTGGGCTACTATTTTCTTATTTCTGATATCGTATATCTGGTATATAACTCTAAAGCCCTTTGCTTTTCAGAGCCGCGGTGATTCTTTCGAACAAATTCCGCAACAGAGGTACTGTATTACTCAAGTTGCTGGGTTTTGGAGGACAGATAGGTAGTCGCTGCATGTAAAATACTGGTATTCAGCAGTATCCGTATCCGCAGTATTGATTTTAAACGTACAGTCAACAAAGCTATTTGATATACAGGCAAAAACATTATTTTTTTCACTGAACTCCCAATATTTATTTGTAATGTGTGCGTTATAATTTTTTAAGCGTATGACATACTAACGAGTGTGGTTTACAATAATTGTCTACTCAACACACTCACAACATTGTTTAAAAGTAGTTGCAAGTTAGCTGCCTGCATACCAAATAGCTTTACACTTGGGGTCCAGAAAACAAGTATTACTATAGAATTTAAATCACTGTCACCCAGCGACACAACAATTTATATGCAAAATGCATGCTCCCCTGTAGTTAATGCGACTACAATATTGCTTTAATATTATGTTACATCCCTGATATCATTATGCGTATTGACATCATTAACATACATAGGTATATCTACCTCAAGCTTAATCAGCTAAAACACGCATGACAAATTATCAGACAGTTAATTAAAATGTTTCGCTTTATCATTAATAAAACCTGTTTCCTTGTCAACGAACGTCATATGACAAGAACAATGTCAGGTAAGCTTTGCTTTGCACTATTCGTGTTTCAGCTGCCTTTGAGAGTGCACGACACACGTGTTTTTAAAACTCATCATGTCCGATAACGACACCAGTGTTCTTCAAAACTCTACTTTCGACAATTCTACTGGTAACAGGAGTATCAGTAGCGCACAATGCGCCACTATCGCTGTCTTCGTGCTTTCAACGATCACCTTCTTCGTCGGCGTTTTTTCGTGGATTCTCATCAAGAAGTTTAGACATTTCAAGAACTATTTGTTCCTCACTATCATTTTCAATAATATCCTGAACAACATGCTGGTTTACGTGGTCGAGGATGTGCGGGCAACAGGAAGTGATCCGATAAAAATCTTACATGGATTGTTGTTCTTATACTTCAAAATGACTGCCAACTGTTGGTTGCTTCTTCTATGTTACGAGTTCTACATTGATCTTGTCAAAGTATTTGGTGGTGAGATCAAGAAGAAGTACCTCAAGAGTAATCTATTCGCCTGGGGACTACCCTTCCTGATCGTGGCGTTCGCATCAGGCCTAATGCTTATTTTCGACAGTACTGGTAAAATAACTGCTCCCATTTTTATATTTACTCTCTTCTTAATTTTGTTTGTCAATTTCTTAATTTATTTAAGAGTTCTGTACGATTTATTAAAGATTGAGGTGAAAAATAGCAGTGATAGGTGTCGAAAAGTTTGTGTGGCCACAGTTATTTTCTTAATCAGTGGGGCTCTGCTTCTGGTTTTACCTCTACGGTGTCTCATTCATTTTCCAGAGTATTTGTCAATAGTGGTAGTTTTCTTACAACAGGTTGTCTTGGATTTGTATTTCTTTATAGTCAGATATAATCGGACTGTTTTGAAAAAATACTATGAAGGTAAAATCAAAAATGCACTCAGAGAAATTAATTGTATATCAATATGATACGCTACGCCAATTGCCGTTTTATACCCTATTTCATGTAATAGCAGACAATTTATCTATGTTGGTTCCTAGTTAATTTTCTGATCAATCAATTCTTTGACATTAAAGCCTGTAATGATTCAGTGTCAACCCAAATAACTTTAAATTAAGCCTAGTTTAAGAATTTATGTGAGATTTTTACAGACTAAAACAGAATGCCAGAGGGGCAAATCTTCTAATTTAGCAACAACAGTAGTATTCGCATCTCAGTTGCAATCTGTCAAAAATTTAGAGAAATTGAGGTTTTTTTGGCTGCTGAGATGCAGCTGCTAACGTTGTTTAAAAATTTGTGGAATTGACCTTCACAACATCAAATATTATTGCATGTATTTATGTGTGCATGTGTGTGTGTATTGTATGTAATGTATTATGTTACTACATTTCAAAGATTTGAAGAAGTATGTAGTCCAAAGATTAGATGTAAATAATGTAAGTATGAATGATAATGTTAATTTAAACCTAACCCTTTGGGTATTATCAGCCATGAAAACAGGCATTTTGTTTTATAACTAAATAAAAAATTACTTAAAAATTAATTGTTTCATTTTCATTCTTATCTTGCGAACAGCAAGGAAGCCCCATACATATATACGTATCGTAGTTTCAAGCAACTATGATACTCATTATGTGTGTTTATGAATCCCGTATTCCCGACACATAATACTACAGGGAACATCCGGGATTCCGCAATAACCCTAAAATATTATCAAAGGATCCTTCTTAAAAAAATATTGATGCCGAAGTTTCTCAGGGGTCTGTTATCTCTGCAACTCTTTTTCTGCTGCATATCAACGACCTGCTTCAGCCTGGTATTGTTGGGTATGCAGATGACAGTTCGGTTTCAGAGAGATACTTGTCCAGCGCAAGACCCAGCAGGGAAAAAGTTCGTTCCTTGAGAGAGGCCATGGTAGAGCGGACAAATTTGTCCTTAAGTCTTGTCTCAAAAGTCAAAATAATTTATTGTTTGTCACAGGTTTAAAGCAGTTCTTATCAACGTAATATGTAGATCGCTGTAACATACCCATAGGGCGTACAATATGCATATTTATATGTTTTCATTAATTAATATCTAATCCAAACCAAATCTATTTTATCATGCAAAAATACATTATAAATTAATGATCTCTCATGTCAAAATACATTAAAATTCGTCAATATGATATGCATGTCAAAATATTATTATTAAATAATTAAATTATACATAGTCAAAATTAATTCAAATATATAATAACAGTCAATCCAAAAACAATTAAAACAATAAAATGAATAAAACTATCACATATTAAATGATCAAAATTTGTCATTTAAAAACTCCGTAATATTATAGTACCCCTTACTAATTAGCAATTTTTTTAGTTCTCTCTTGAATGAATTAATGTTCATTACCTTTAGATAATTAGGTAGTTTGTTGTATATTAATGGGGCCATGCATATTACACTTTTTCTCAAAAATGCTGTTTTTGCAGAGAGAGATTGCACCCAAAGTCTGTACTTCTCACGTCTATTTCTATTATCAATCAAAGGGGGAAACAAATGAGGATTGGTTTTTACAAAAAGCGATATCTCCAATATGTATAGTGACGGAAGTGTTAGAATTTTGTGCTGTATAAACATTGGTTTGCAACTGTCAGTAGTTAGTAACCCAAACATAGCACGTACATTACAACGCTTTTGTGCTTTGAAAGCAGTGTCCTTCTCAGTTGAATTGCCCCAAAAAATTATTCCGTATCTTAAAACTGATTCAGCAAGCCCGTAATATGCTGTAAGTAAAGTATCTATGTTGACAGTCGGTGCCAACTTATAAAGAGCATATGATGAAGTACTAATTTTTTTGCAAAGTTCAACTATGTGTGTTTTCCAATTTAATTGCTTGTCAATGATTAATCCCAAAAATCGGGTTGTTTCAACTTCTTGTATTACATCATCTTTATATACTAAATTAAATTTTGATGTGTTGCGAAAGTTTTCTCGTTGTCTAAAATGCATTATGTTAGTTTTGCTAAGGTTAATTTTTAAATTATTATCATTTAGCCAGGTAATTATAGAATTCAATGAATCACTAGAGTCAGTATGGTAGTTGAGTATATTTTTAGGTGCTATGGTTACAGTACTGTCGTCAGCGAAAAGTGACATGGGTTCTTTAGTTGCTTTTGGCAAATCATTAATGTATAGCAGGAACAAAGGAGGACCTAATACACTTCCCTGGGGAACACCATATGAGATGCAACGCTTGTCAGAGGAGAAAACCTGTTCCCTTTTAGTTTTAACATTAAATTTTGATATTTGGGTTATTTGTTGGCGGTCTGACAAATATGATTTTATCAATTCTAGGACATTACCTCTTATACCATAAACCTCAAGTTTAGCAAGCAGGATATTATGGTCTACATAATCGAATGCTTGAGACATATCACAATAAATCGAACAAACAGGTAAAGATTTGTCAACTTGTGAAGAAACAACGTGTAAAAAGTCGTAAACCGCCATATTTATGTTTTTATTTTTCCTAAAGCCTTTTTGCTCATCACATAGGATTTCATTTTGATCTAAATAGTTATTGATTTCATGGTAAATATATTTTTCAAAGATTTTTGAGAAAACAGATATTAGTGCTATAGGTCTGTAGTTCTCCATTAGGTATTTATTATCTTTTTTAAATATAGGTTTAATAATTGACAACTTGAGGTCCTTTGGAAATGTCCCACTTTGTATACAAAGATTCAGAATATGGCTTAGGTGATGAGAAATATCTTCATTTACTGCTTTGATTACTCTAGTAGAAATACCGTCATACCCTACACTGCTAGTGTTTTTAAGTTTTCTTATAATTTTCTGCATATAAAAAGGCAAACAGGGTGACAAAAACATTGAGTTCGTTTGGGGATTAATTAAGGTTGTGGACTTTTTTCCAGCACCTGAAATAGGAGTCACTTTTTCGATGAAATAATTATTAAACGCATTTGCAATTTCTGTAGGATTTGTTGTTAATTTATCGTTAATTTTTAATTCGGTTATCGATTCTTTTGGAGTATTTAATTTATTATTATTTATAATTTTCCATGCCGTTTTACTTTTATTAGTCGATGTTTTTATTTTATAATTGTTTTGGGCCTGTTTAGTAAGGTTTATAATTCGTTTTAGAAGTTTAGAATAAGTTGAATATTTTTGTTTGTTAGCTAATGTTGGTTTCCGTCTGAAATTCCAGAGTAATTCTCTTTTATTTTTACTACAGGTCTTAATTCCTCGTGATATCCATCTTAGTTTGGTATTCACTTGCACAGTAATTTTAGTTAAAGAAAAACACAAATCATAAAATAATTTAAATGTTTCTATAAAATAATGATAGGCTACTGTTGGATCACTTGTGTTATATATTTTACAAACAGAAATGTTTCTTATGCAGGTTTTAAACTTTTGAATATTTTCTAAGCTGAGGTCACGCTTCATTTTATGCCAACACCTAAATAAAAATATTTTTTTAACTGGAAGCTTAATTAATTGGGCAGTGTGGTCTGATAAGCCAAATTCTAACACATCAGTCTTACACTGTTTTTTAAAGTCATGTGCAAAGTTGTCTATACAAGTCTTACTCGATAGCCTCTCTCATCTCCCAGTGGGGTGATGACAATCTGGTCTCTTTTAATGCCACCAAACCACAAGCGTGTCTTTTTACCTCAAAAAGGAGTCGTTTCGACCTAACTCCTACTTTTCGGGGTACATCTGTTCCTGTAACCGATCGGGTCGAGCTCCTAGGCATGGAGCTGACACCCAGTCTGAACTTCGGTGCCACCATTGAGCACAAAGTGCAGCCAAACTGCGGCCAAAAAGCTGGGCATCCTCAATAGAGTGAAGCGATACTTCACGCCTGGACAGCTTTTAACCCTTTACAAAGCACAAGTCCGATCCTGCATGGAGTATTGCAGCCACCTTTGTGATGGCTCAGCTAAATACCAACTTGCCGCGCTTGACTCGGTGGAACGCAGAGCTAAAAGGCTCATTAGCGACGTAAAACGCCGCAAGGATGCCTGCTTGTCGGTCTTCTACAGATTGTACTTCGGGGAGAGTGTCCAGGAACTCCACGATCTCATCCCACCGGCCCCCTTCTACCATCGGACATCTAGACGCACTGCAAATTACCATCCCTACCGTGTTGCTATTTCACCAATTCGCACTAAACGTTTCCAAACGTCTTTTATAATGCGCACAGCAAAGCAGTGGAACTCTCTGCCTGCGTCTGTGTTTCCGAACGCATACAACCCTAATCTCTTCAAAATTAGAGTGAACAGGCTTCTTCTGGGTAAACTCGCTCCATCGTCGACTTTGTTTCTGGTATCTATGACCTAGATTAGAGTCAAGAGCAAACCCATACTAAATAAAAAAATACAGACACAATTTCCTTCTCAAATATTATACGACCAGTATGTGACAGCCCGGAGTTTGGAAGTGACACCCCCGTGCTTCGGAAACCACGATAACTTGGTCCTGCGCCAGATCTCTCTCCGGACGAGTCGGGTTGCCGTCCCATCGGAATATGAGAAGGATGGAAGAGGGAGGGGTGGTGGCGCACACCTCTTGTGCACTATTATATGTCTCGTGCAGATGGCTAGTCTCGGTTGAGATTGGCCGCGATGGCCAAAATCGGTCTGGTGGCCACTTAGTCCGCCCTATCGTTAGCCATGATCAGGTCCTGGAAGGTGCAGGTGGTCGGGCATAAAGGGACAGGAAATTATCTACACCTAAAGTAGAGTTGAATAGGACAGCTGACAAGACATAGAGATGGTCGCAGGAGTTAGGTGCTATGACCAGGGTTGGGCCACAGAAACCAAGGGCGTGCAAAAGCTAGTTGGGTGGGCGATATCACTAAAGTCTTGGGAGGTACCTTGTTGGGGGACGCATCGAAACTGGAAGTAAGGTAGAACTGAAACGAGATACGTCACGGTGGTTCAATTCAGGCAATAAGGCAGTTTGTTCGTAATTCACATAGTAAAGGAATTTTAGTCACACGTTGTTTCAGTCCATAATTACACATTGCAACTATTTTTAACCGTTCTGAAAAAATGGAGGAAGTCCCCATTTGGGTAGTATTTTTTCAATGTTTGTTACCTCAGAAGTTCGTCATTCATAAATTTTTATATTATATATAATTATAAATTTTTATATATATCTAAATTGGGGCAGTCCTAGATTTTATTTGAAAAGACTTTCAAAAACAAACAAAATCGAGCTCTGCTGATTAATGGGGGATTAATGGGGAATTTCAAAGATGATGATTTAAGCTATCGCCAATTTACTTGGTTTTGAATTTCTTAAATAATAGGGTTTGTCCACAAAATAGTAGATCTGGTGCCAAAATGTATTGGCCAAACAATTTAAAAACAATTTCATAATAAATCACATATAATCATAGGCATATATTATCAAGTATCCAATAATTAGGTTTAAATTTATATTTAAAAGCTTCAAAGGGGGGTACCTCACGAATTGAGTGAAGTAAATCGCCAAACGCGCGTCGACCGCTGCGTTACATTACTTAACCGGCACAATAATGAAGGGATTTTAAATCGAATCATTACCTGTCATGAAATCAGAAAACAGGATCCACTCCTGTACGATAATCGGAAGCGCTCATCGCAATGGCTGAACCATGGCGAATCAGCCAAATCATGCCGCAAGCGAAAATTGACTCAAAAAAGTTACTTGTGAGCGTTTGGTGGACCAGTGCCGGTGTTATTCACTACAGCGTTCTTAAATCTGGCCAGACGATTACGGCACACGTCTAATGTCAGCAACTGCAAACCATGATGGAAAAGCTAGCTGCTAAACAACCGAGGCTGGTCAATCGCTCTAGGCCACTGCTGCTTCAGGACAACGCTAGACCACACACTACACAACAGACGGCTACCAAATTAGAGGAGCTTCAATTGGAATCTCTTAGACATCCACCGTACTCTCCGGACCTTGCTCCAACAGATTACCATTTTTTTCGAAATTTGGTTAATTTCTTGCTAGGAAGAAAATTCAACTCCGATGGGGCAGTCCTAACCGCCTTCAAAGATTTTATTGATTCCCGTCCGAATGGTTTTTTTAGTAAAGGGATCAAAAAACTACCTATGAAATGGAAAAAGTGCATAGATAGCGATGCTTTGATAAATTAAATATATCATATTTAAAAAAAAAACGACTTTATGTTCCTCTCATACAAAACGCCAATTTTATATGTAAGGACCTAATATTATAGGCATACTTTTAACAAGTCAAACGATTTCATTCAGTTCGCATTCATTGTTAATGAAGTGTTACTTATGAACAAGACCACAAGTGGCCAATGGAACTCCTGAATTTATTTCCCATGTGGCGATAAGATATATCGATTAAGATAGTTTTTGCATTAATGCTTTATTTTACTATTTCACCATTCATGTAATGAAACCTCAGCAAAACTTTGGTTTGAAAAACTAGGTGGAGAAAATAGGTATTAGGGAGAGTGTTTTATATTTGTCATCGTGGTGAAAGGATTAGACAATCGACAGAAGTCGATTGCCCAGGGTGCACCGGATGTAACAGAAGGTCGAAGAGTACGACGCGCGACGCTCGGGGAGGCTTCTTTCATGCACCTTATGACTGCGTCAGCGAACGGTGTTGCCGTTGCTGAATACAAGGTCAAGCATAAAATTTGATAAGTGTATTTGCTACCGACACGCTAAGAAGACGGAGAGTGGTTTTCGAAGAAGTAAACCCCATTTTAAAATATCAAACGGGCTAGAACATTCTTACGTAAGTCTATGCATATTCGAAAGTTAAAAAGCAACCTTCTCCAGTCTCCAACCCACAATTGTCCAATTTGGGTTATCAGTTTGACAGTTAACTAATGTCACAGACTCGAATCGAAAACCAAACAGTACAATAATTACACTGATTACGAGCAAGCGGCGCCAGCGCATTGAGAGTTATCGCAGGGGGCGTTACTGGATCATATTACCTTACCAGCCACGATAATACCGATTCTGTCAGCAGTACCGACCAGACCATGGCGCTGATCACTTATATCATACTATTAGCTATCCTAAACATCACGCTAGCTAAAGATTGTGTCATAAACCATACGCCAGAGCGAATGGCCTTCGAAAAACAACTAAGAGAAGATCTAACATGTGATTCCAGTAGGTACGAGCCACCGAACAACGGCTCAACTTTCTACGTCAACGTCAGATTCGTCTTGAAACGATTCAACTTCGACAGCGATCTAGGAGTCATGTCAATACAGACCTGGATGTTCATTTCCTGGAAAGATGACAGGCTAAAGTGGGACCCAGACAAATACTACGGCATCAAATCGACAGACATGATCTCCATAAACATCTGGAACCCGGGCTTTAGACTATTCAATAGCGCGGACTCAAATGATTTTGACAGATACTATTACGTTTGGTGCGTGTTGAAGAATACTGGAAATGTTCACTGCGTGGTTAGAATTACTCATAGTGCAATATGCAACGCCAAACTCACAGACTGGCCCTACGACCAGCAAGAATGCAGTTTTGAATTCGGTGCATGGTCAGTAAAATCCAGTTATTTCAAGCTGAACGTTACTTCGCGCGCTATAAGCATGTTTGGGGCAGAATATGAAGCTGAATGGGTCATTACTGATTATAGACAAGAGGTGAACAACAGTGCTGAGCGACAGTTGAAGATGATCTTCACACTGGATCGGGAAGCTGCAAGTTTGGCAGCAATAGTGGTGTACCCTGCCGTGATTTTGACTGTTCTTAGTATCACATCTCTTTTTCTGGATGTAAGGCGATTTGTACGCCTGTCAATCGCGTGCTTCAGTGTCCTAGGCCATTATTTCTTCTTGGCTACATTAGCATCAAAAATACCAAGGCAGAATTCTTATTCACCAAACTTATTACTGTATTATCGCGGTTCACTGATTTTAACAGTTTTGATTATTTTGGTATCTTTCTTTTTACGTATTCTATGTAAGTTGAAGTCAACGCCTCAAAATTATATAATTTCTATGAACGACGCTGTATTCCAGAGCTATGGAAAGTATTTGATATGTCCGCAATGGAATGTTGATGATGATACGATTGTAGATATCAAACGATTTAATCAGGATTGGACAAAGTTCGCGAATATTATTAATTGTGTTTTTAGTGTGGTTGTTATTATTGCTTATGTTAGTTTGTACTGTGTACTGGTGCCTACACCTATCCCTTTTAACTTTTGATTAAATATTTAAAGGATTTTTTGTTATGTTATTTGTGTTTTGTTTTAGCACTGTGTAACCTAATCCCAGTGGGAAACACTTCACTACTCAATACTCAATATTTATTTGCATTCCACAATGTTAGCTTTGTTGGTCGAGTGGTTAGTGACCCTGCCTGCTAAACCGGAGGTCGTGGGTTCGATTCCCACCCAGGACAAATCTTTGTGTGATGAGCATGATCATTTGTTGTGTCTGGGTGTAATTTGTCTATAATATGTATGTATTTAGAAATATATAAGTATGTTTATCAGTTGTCTGGTTGCCATAGAACAGGCTCTGCCTAGTTTGGGATCAGATGACCGTGTGTGAGTTGTCCCAAGATATTATATTATTATATAAAATATACATAATTTTAGATCATTGTGGACCCTGTCGGGCACAGCAAGTTAGGATAGAGGAAGAGGCCTATCATTCAGTTCGATTTTGGTTTTATTTATTATTTTTGGTATATTCAATTTTATTTATTCATTCAATTTATCATTAAAATATTCTTTTGTATTATAATAGCATTTATGGATAAGGATTTTTTTTAGTTCTTCTTTTTTGTTTTGTAGGATGTGAAATCATCAAATGACTTCTTCTGCGCTGGGTGGAGCGGAAGGGCGTGTCAGACTCTTACTGACTAAAACCCATCCGTGTTCCTTCTAAAGCCCTTTGCGTTCCAGGGCCGCGGTGACTCTTTGGAACAAATTCCGCAACCCTGGCAGGCTCTGGCCCTAGCAGGCCCCATCTTCTATGCTGATATCTCTTTGAAGCACACGTGGAACACAACGCGTCATCGCCCCGGGCCTGGTGGTGATCGGACAACGAGCCACCCAACGCTCGCCTACGATGGGAAACACTAACTGGTAAATTTAGTAGGCATCGAGTTGACCGATTTTGACGTAACCAACAATCCATATTTTGGTATTTTCGGCAAGTTATCCTCTAGAACTCGCTTAGTACCTACCTGCGAGTAATACTTAGAAATCTGTTGATGTCACAAATCATGATTTTTACCTACATATCTAATGGTTACCTATCTCATTTCCCAATGACAATATTTTATCAATTCATTGCTCCAAACTGAAACCACGTCACCATGTGGTCAATGTAACTAAATATAGAAAAATAGAACAAATATTACATGAAGGTATTAATTAGGAATCGGCTTCAGGAAAACCACATACTTATTAGTAGGTACGCAGGTAGGTGAATAGACCCTAATAAGAAAAAACAGGTAAAGATAGGAGCGTACGTGACCATACCATTGAGATTTGGAATACGCGGTATGGGGACTGCTAAATACCCAGTAGGTAGGTACCTACTGGGAACAGAAACCAATTATTAAAATATTCAAACGTAAATCAAGTAATAATATGGGCTATATATCTCAAATGAAATAGTATATCCTTCAACTATTAATAATTTACATAATGTTCATTGAATACAACGTTAATTTAGTATACCTAACGCTCATCCTAATGGCTTGTTTACACAGTGCGAGCTAGCGTGCTAGTCAGCCTCCCGAGAAGCTGCAGTGCAGTAACTCGCATCGTATAGATGTACTTTACGAGTTGCTGCCCCGTGGGAGAAGGATAGTAGCTCGCATCCCAGTTACTTTACTTTCATTCGCCTGCTCGCCTGACAGTTGACGCCTAACTCGCACATGGCAGCAACTCGGATATCACTCGCATGGTTCGGACGCGTTCAGCAGGCAGTTGCGAGAGAAACCTGTTTTGCGTGCTGCGCCTTGCAAGAGTCTGGGTAGCTACTATCAACGTGTAGACAGCTAAGACGAGCCGAGCTGCTGGTATACTAGTAAGCATTACTGTCTAGTCAGCAGCTCGCACTGTGTAAGCTAGCCATAAATAATGCGAAAGTGAGTACCACACAAAAAATCATCAAAGTACCTGAGTCACTGAACTGATTCTGATGAACTTTGGAACTGAATAGATAGATAGGAGTCGGTAATAGGCTACTATTTTTTTTTTTTAAATATAGGCGCTCGGTAGTACGCCAGGCCAAGTTCCGACCTAACGCATGCAGCGTGCACGAAACATTTCGAGCTGTTTTTACCCTCTTCATAGCTTTGCTTGTAATAATCACAACTTGATGAAACTTAGACCATTTATTACTATAACCTATTTGAAGAATACTGGATTTCCCACTGACTCATCAAAATTATAAGGCATTCCAGTCATGCTAGGAACTTCAAATTTGGTGTTAAGATAGGTCTTAGGCAACAATTGAAGTAACAAATCGAAAAAGAACATTTTCCAAGTCCTCATGAGCTAATAATTTTATTTTCTTTGTTTCGCTAGCAAATCTTGAGAACATTTGAAGGAATAAATCAAGCAAATAAATTATTCTTGATATAAAAGGAATTCAATAAAACCTAGGCAAGTTTTTTTCTTAATTTAATGGATTGTAAAATCGACACTGTAGAAAAAACTTGCCGAGTTGATAATAGAGTCATATTTTAAGAAAACGATTTTTCGAGTTTTTCATATTTTTTATACGGTCAGGAAAGATCGAAGCTCTCTGTTCACTAGTATGTTCAAAAGACGAGTTAGAGTCATGGACTATTCTGCAGTTCTGAAATGCTTGGCCTTTTATAGGTCGATTTTTTGGGGATAGGAACTTGGCCTTTTTTCACATTTTTGTTTTTTGGGGATCTCTATTTACAGTAGAGATGCCGCAGGCAAAAGCTTGTTTGATATAATTATAATTTTGTATAACTTACATTTGATCTAATCGGTGAAGTAAGAGCGAGCGAAGCGGGCTCGGGGACTTGGAGCACTCCAATTACACGACAGCTCAAAAAGTGTAAAGCGTGACATTCGAGTAGAAAAACTATTAATTTAAAATTCTAATCTTTTTAATTTTAAGTAGCTATAGTGGCTGTCTACGAGCTTCCGGACGCGTTTGCAGATATAAAATATCTGCAAAACGCGCCCGGTAGCGCGAAGTCGGTAGCTCGAACCTATAAGTTAATAAAAGAAAGATGACCTCCCATCCACAGACCGACATCGGCAAGCGTAGCTTAACCTAGATGTTATTAATTAAAGCTTACATAAAACATTTATTTTTCGAAACATGCATACTACATACAAATGGAAATGCAGGTTGTTCATAAACGAAAATTATAAATATGTAAATTTAGGTAAGAACAGTCATTCATTGGTATTTAAACAAAGCTAAAATCAATATTAAATTGTCACACAAACTATAAATTGAATTCAAATAACAAATTTAAATTAAATTATCCAATAATCTATTTATAAATAATCTAATTATTAATACTATTAAAATTATATATTAAAATGTCACTAAATATTAGTTAAATTCGTAATACTAAAATTTGTCATTTAAAAATTCTAAAATTCTGCTTTCCCAACTTGATATAATTTTAGCCGCTTTTTTGCCTGTCGCTTAGATTATACAATTAGACATAATACCGAAGTATGTCTATCAACAACGAAAACAACGGTTGTTTACTGGTTGAATCACACGCGTTCGTAGAAATAGGTTTGTCTGACGTTATCGCATAGAGCTTTTCCACGAAACGTGGCTATCATATTTTTTACGTTGTCCGTTTTTCTATCGAAACAAAAGTACCTATAGTAGGCGCCAGATAAATGTGGAATAAAGTATATTGACCTTTCCCTAATAACTGTTCATAGGTACCTGAACAATTAAATATGAATCGTTTTTCATTATTAGACAATGTTAAGGATCACGAGAGATGATGATTCGGGACAGCTTTGTGTCATTAATTTCGTTTTTCAAATTAAAAATGTCAATAATTGTAGGTGGGTCAATGACCGTTATTCCACGATTATCTGGCGCCTACTATACCTACTAACGGCCGGTTTTCATAACTTACCAACCTTTAACCAACTGTCAACAGTAGCTGAAACGTCATGTTACAAAGGCAAACATGACGGTTCAGCTACTGTTGGTAGCTAATTTGACAGTTGGCTAAAAGTAGATACGTTATTGAGACCGGCCCTTAAAGCCCACTTGGGCCACTTGCACATACCGGAGTTATCTTTTAACTATGATTTAGTTGTTTATTCTTCTTTCAAGTCGATGGTTAACTCCTTAGATTAATGATTGTCGTTGGCATTCATTAAATTCCCTAATGTTAGTTCATAATCCAGGGCCATCATGTATGAAATTAACGTTTATATTGCGCAAGTGGGTCTACGTTTTATTCACTGAAAAGTAGGTATCTACGTTTTAGCATGGCAACACGAGTTTTCTTAGATTTCATGTAAAAAAGGTTATAAATGTGGCGATATTACAGAAAAACCAAAATCTAAAAAACAAGTTAGTAGGTAACTGATTTTGAAAGGGAATTAGGAATATAAAGTTTTATTTGAATTTTAAATTCCAGGTCCAACTGAAATAAATAAAATGGAATAGAAAGAAGTTCGTAGTTATTCAGGAAAATAAATAAATAAAAAGTCGTCCTGACCGATTTAAGCCATGGCGGCCAATCTCAACCGAGACTAACCATCGGCGCGGGACATATATTATAGTGCAGGCGTGTGTGCGCTAACACAGGTGCACTCCCTCTTCCATCACGAAACTCCGGGCTGTCACTGGGAAATTCGTATTGTAAAAACCTAATGACACTTTTTGCCCGACCTAGGAATCGAACGCAGGACTCCACGCTCATCAGTCGCGCTTGCAACCGCGACACCAACGGAGCGGTTTTTTTTTGCCAAATAAATAGGACGTGAACGTGGAAAAGAAACCTTTTTATGGACTACAGGACTGCCAGTCAAACAGCGGACGACATCCAGTAGATAAGAGATAATAGTATGTAGGTACTATAACTATTGTTCTAATTTAACCTGTCACGATAAAATAATACAATGCCAACATAATGAATGTTATGTTCAACATTATGTGCGTCACCATAAAAAGGACAATTTTCTGAAATTAGTTCTGTGTTGAAGAGGGTAGAATTTTTTCTATAATTTCTACACCTAAACAGGGTTGCTAGGTTTAAAATAGAAATATGGGACAGAGTCAGGAATATCTATTTTCCAAGGTAGTGTTTGTAGAAGACGTGGCCCGTTAGGACCAGAGCCTGCCAGGGATGCAGAATTTGATTGAAATAGTCACCGCGGCCATGGAACGCAAAGGGCATTAAGAGGAACGCGGATGGGTTTTAGTCAGTAAAAGTCTGACACGCCCTTCAACTTATTTGATAATAATAATTCTAATGAATTGTTTTATTTAGGACAACATAGGAACCATTTTTGTTAGTACACCCCTTATATACTACAACTTATACACTAGGATTAGTAACAAATTCAAGAATTTACAGTACATGAATAGGTAGACACGTTAGTGAGTCATGTACTTACGAGGCATTTCATGAGGACAATGTTTCCACATAAGTGCCTCAACACGGCACGTGTAGCACCCGAAGTCAAGTTCAATGGGAAATGAAATTTATACTTTGGCTCCTATTCCACACAGATCTCGTACTGGATTATGACACTTGATATTTTTTATCCCGGTACGATTAACTTTCTTTTTTTTCTTTTCTTTTCTTTTTTTTTTTAAAAAAAACGTTGCCCCACACTAGGAATTTCTCCTGTATCGTGGGTGCGTTTACAAACATATAAAGTCACATACACAAACAGCCAGACCCGGAACAACTATCTATAGGCCATACAAATAATTGTTCCGTGCGGGAATCGAACCCGCGACACGCAGCGCAGCAGTCAATCGCTCAACCACTGCGCCAACCGTGCTGCTTGCGTGTGCTTTACAATTCAATTAAATTCAAATTCATTTATTTCAATCCATTTTAGATCATAACATTCAAATTAAATTTCAATTAAAATAAATATACATGTCCTTTTCAAGGACATATCTCGCCGCCACTTTGCGTGACCAGAGGGCTGGCTCGTTCTTTGCTCAAAGAATTAGCATTGCCATTCAACGTGGCAATGCTGCCAGTCTTCTGGGCACGTTTCCGGTTGACAGCGATGCGGAGGAATACTTTGACGCCTGAGTGTACTTTGTTTTTGTATATGTACATACTTAGGTTTAATAGATGTAAATAGTTTTAAAATAGTATATAGTTATATTGATGTTTGTCTGATTGTGATTCATTTAAACCTAGATTTTTACATAAAAATCGAATGAATTAATAAAATTTAAAATACAATATTGGAAACATGTTATTAAATTAAATTAAAATCACATTTATATAAATTAAAATTCACAAGATAAAAGATCACACGAACACAAAAATAATATACATAATTAGATAAAAGCCTGAGTCATTTGTCTGTTTGTCATTAAATTAATCAACAACACACAACAAACAATACAATATTTGTTTTTACTTTTGGCAACCCTACACCCTAGCCGTCAGCGGGCCCAAAGGCCGACTGATAAACGACCAGAACAAGGAAAAAAATATCATTTTTCATCTCTTCGCTTGACCCCTTGAAGCTCACCTGCAGGCTCCCGAGGATGTTTTGATGAGAATACATGAATTTCCAGGTAGTTAAATATGTTCTTCTTTGGTCACATAATGCAACGGTGATATAATAAGAGAAGATTCCTAAAAAAATCTACACTAGCTAACTACGTTAAAAAACTGCATCAATATTCAGAGTAAAAAAAGAAACAACGGGTGCCGGAAGAAGTGAAAACTTGAACATTGCATTTTTGATATATTGGAATGGTTAGGGAATAATTTCGAGTTGCTTTTATTATCAGTATAAAAGTACTATCATTTATGTGGTAAAATAATAAAATAGTCATTTATTGCGCTATCGTACTCAAACGTGACAATTTATATTACATAAAATTTTCACACTTCAGAACTCTCCCTCCGTCTTACGAATTTTCGATCAGGTCACGTGTCCTGACGCGAGTTTAACATTTCTTACCCATCCCAAAAAGTGCACAACGCGCCTAAAGAAGTTTTCAATTTGAAAAGAAAAAGTGTTTTTTCCAATTACATAACTTTCAAGCATTTCGTTTGAGTAACACTACCTGTAATATTTTAAATTACCGCTGGACTTTTAAAAAGACCTTGATCTTTGAGTTTTTGTCGCCATTTGTAATCAAGTCAGATAAGATTTTTTATCGTTGCCCCACACTAGGAATTTCTCCTGTATCGTAGGTGCGTTTACAAACATGTCACACTCACATACACAAACAGCCAGAGCCGTAACATCTATTTGTAGGCCATACAAATATTTGTTGCATGCGGGAATCGAACCCGCGACACGCAGCGCAGCAATAAATCGCTCAACCACTGCGCCAACCGTGCTGTCAAATATTGACTCCATCTAACTTTTCCTTCTTTTTTAAATATCGTGATCTGTTAAAGGGGGCTTTACACCTAGCATATTATTTAATTTCACGTGGTAAAATCAAAACGGTTCGCTTAGATTCTGAGCGGACGCGGAGGTTGGAAAACCGGAATAATTGAGAGCCGTCGCCGGCCGGCGAACACAGGAAACGCAACAGGAAATTGACGCAACTTCCGGTCATAAAATTTGACCGGCACTCGATAGTCTGGTCCTCGGGTTTATGGTTTTGATAACTTATTTACATCTAGCTTTTGCACGCGGTTTTAGTTGTTTGCTAGGGAACCCCGATTTACAATACGAATACCTACCTGTTTATTCCAAGAACTTATCGACACGACACCAATAAAACACAAGAAAAGTCATAGTGGAAATTCGTTAAACCAATCTCAGCGGCAAACTTATCATATCAGCCGTCCACTACTGAACATAGGCCTCCCCCAAATGTCGCCACAACAACCGGTCCTGTGTGTCTCGCATCCCACGACCCTCACCCAATGCCCTCATCAGTTCATAGGTGTACCTTGTGGAAGGCCTTCCAATGCTACGTCTTCCGGTACGCGGTTGCCACTCGAGAACTTTTCGGCCCCATCGACCATGTGTTCTGCGAGCAATGTGCCCTACCCACTGCCACTTTCGTTTGGCGATCCTGCGGGCTTTGTCGGTAACCTTGGTTCTCTTGCGGATATAATCATTAATTAATCGATTACGCAAGGAAACTCCGAGCGTAGATTTTATCTAGTTCATCAGCTTGATATTTAGATTCAATGTACCTCTTACCATGCAGTGATCAATTCCGGTTTTCACCGAGTTGATCACAGAGATTTCATTATCTGCTTCTTAAGTTAATCTTATTTTTAGTAGCATCGTCGGAGCTCTTGCAGGTCCAGTTCCTGTGCTAACGCTATATATATAAGAAAGAGTTCATCATATAGTAGACCTCCTCCTCCTTAAAACTCGCCAGTAGGTGTCCCCGGTGGTTCCGACGTTCAAATCCAAATTGCTCCACTCGCAGCTCGTCACCGTCTCGTTTGCCCAGTTTCGCGTTAAAGTCCTGACCACGGTGAAGTGAGTTTTATGACCGTGCATGGCTCTGGAAATATCCTCATTTGGTCTCTATTTCGTCGTCTAGGTTGGGGCGTAAACCTGTACGACCTTCAACGAATATCTTGACGATATTCTGAGTATAAGGTACGACACCCTGGTCGACACACTGTCGATCCTCGCTACATTGGTTACAAGGGATCTGTCAACGATAAACCCGACACCACACTGGGCCTTCTGGCCACCCTCCTGGAAATAGAGCAGATTGCCGGATTTGAGAATTATCGTGTCCTCCCCCTTTCTTCGAACTTCAGACAATCCCACTACTCCATCGCAACCTGCTTAATTCCTCCTCAAGTTCGGTCATCGGTATTTGTTGGAGTAGCCGGATCCACTCTAGGGATTCTTAGTACCCCTTGCCTCGCCGTGACTTTGACCGCTACCGGAGTCAAGGGTAGACGGGCTGTCGGGCACTAGGGGTAATTTTTTGTGCCTATCATATAGGGGGGTTTGCCATAATCACCACAGTTGGCAGGCGGGTTGCCGATCGCAGTGTAGCTGTTGCAATGTACAAAGAATGCTGCAGCCCATCCTCTGTTGAGTCCCTTAGTCGCCTCTTACACATACGGGAAGGGATGGGATGTGCTATTCTTTTATGACACCATACGGAACAGCGGCGAACTCCCTTTTGACAATTAGTCACGTTAATTTTGCGATAGGTAATTCTTATTCGTATAACTAGGCCTATTAGTGAATATCAGCGTAGGTACCAACTGTAATCATCCTTCGGTTGGTTCTTCAAACTTAACAGACAGATGTGTAGCTGGGGTTTGTAACCAACTTCCTCTTCACAGCCAAGACACTAGATAGTATCTACCTAGTGACGAGCGGTAGTTTTGCGGAACTGTAAATTTTGACTTTGAAATAGTGCTGGTTCTAAGCCTATTTTCACTACCTAATTAGAATAAAAAGAATCAAAGGAAATCCATTAAAAACTTATAACACAACCAAGTACTTTTAAACTTAGTTTACAGCATTAAAAACCACAAAAAGGTCCAAAATTATTACTAAAAGAAAAAGCAAGGAATGTAAGCTTAGGTACTCTTAAATTAAACCAACCACCCATAAAAGTAAAGAACGACCCATTAAAGTTAGTTAGGACTTAGATCTCGTGGTTTACTACTTACAAACTCGAGAGTAATGACTGTGAAAAATGTGATATACTGAGGCAAGATAAAGATTTTAAAGAATAAAGGCTCTTTCTAACTGGAGCGGAGAATTCACTAACGGCTGGTTTCAATAACGTTGTGAAGGTTGGTACCAACAGTAGCTGAAACGTTGGTACCAGCCTATTGAACTGTTCAAATGTCATCGTGAAAACTTAGATGAAGTAAGCTGTCAATTCATAGCTTTAGGCAGAATGACAGTTCACTTCACGTCACGTACATTTTCACGGTGAGATATTTACAAGATAGCACTGCTTGTCTATGTTCGTTTAGAGTCATGAATCTGGACTACGGACTTCGGGCTTAGAGAGTAGCCCCTACTCTCTAAGCCCGAAGTTTCTTCGGGCTTGGTTGCGAGCGTATTTACTCCGTATCACCTACGGACTTACGATTATTTCCGAACCCGAACTAAGAATGAATGACAACACGATTTGACAGTAACGGTCAAATCCTGTTGTCGTTAATTCGGATACGGATACGAAATATATATATACGGACTAGAATACGCCCGTAACTAAGCCCGAAACTACGGACTTCGGGCTTAGAGAGTAGCCCCCTGACCCGAAGGCATAAAGTAAACTGCCTGGGTTGCGGAATTGTCCGAAAGAGTTACCGCAGCCTTGGAACTCAAACCGCATTTGGAGGAACACGGGTGGGTTTTAGTCAGCAAGAGTCTGACACTCCACCTAGAGTGACAAGTCATTTGATGATTTCCTAGCCAAAGAAAACGGCATGAAGTCATAAACAGACAGTTATGACAAGACGGACTTTCCCGTGGTCATTCCTGAGCATGGTCTGTCAGCTATAGACTGATTGACTTTTGACTGGCCTGTTGGTCGAGTGGTTAGTGACCCTGACTGCTAAACCGGAGGTCGTGGGTTCGATTCCCACCCAGGACAAATGTTTGTGTGATAAGCATGATCATTTGTTCTGTGTCTGGGTGTAATTTGTCTATAATATGTATGTATTTAGAAATATATAAGTATGTTTATCAGTTGTCTGGTTGCCATAGCACAGGCTCTGCCTAGTTTGGGATCGGATGACCGTGTGTGAGTTGTCCCAAGATATATTATTATATTATAGGGTTCAGTGTGTGACAGTCGCTAATAGGCAGACTGGGCTATAAAGCGAGGTCTGGTGAACGTGGCTGGCAGGCATTCCAGCGGGCAGGCCGTGTTTTGAATGCCTCACTGTCAAACTGTTACTCTATTGAAGCGCGTCAATACCGTACAGTTAAGCGGGTAAACCACAAATAAAACGCACGTGTTGACGTGCGAATGCCATCCAATTCCGATGATGTAAACGTGGATGAGGCTGGCACAGGAACGTGGGGATTGGCGCAAGAGAAGAGAGGCCTATGCTCAGCAGTGGGCGAAGTCGGGCAGTGGATGTGTGTGATGTGGAAACGGGATAGTGCTATTCGCTATGTATAGCTCCGTCTCCCATTAGAGCGGAATCATGATCGTTTTAAGACTTCATAGTATGTTCTATGACTCTTATTAGCGAGGTTCGGCAGACATGCCCGCGGAAAAGTCTATCAGTATATATTGACGTGAATAAAAAGCAAAAAGCGAACACAAAGAACCGTAACAAAAGAAATGAAATTGCGTTTATTGAACTAACAGGCTGAATTAACAAAACAGAACACAATTTATTTTTATCTCCTTATTTGAATGAATTAATAACAAAAAACGTGTTCTGATGATTCATTCATAAACCGCGCTATTTACCTGCACTAATAACAATTTAATAAACGGTTATAAAACAATAACATTACTTCAAGGTTACTATGATATCTAGGTACTACGTAACGTTATCTTTACCAAGTAATACTCGTGTTAACTTGTTAAGTTACTCGAAACTACACACAAGACAACAGATGTTATGCATTACGGGTTTCATTACCGCTTCTATTCGTCTCGCACGGTAATACGATAAAATTATCGCGTCCCGTAAACCACATTCATAAATGCTCCGTCCATCACTAATGTAGGATGAACATTTTTATCGCGCCAATCGATACGCCAAATGGATGCGATATTTCTCTTGAGTGAGAGCGCCAGCGTAATATCGCTCCTTCACAGTCACATTTCCGCCATCTTGTTTTCCCCATTCAGCTTAGTTCAAGTTTATTTTTAGGCGAGTGCACACGTTTCATCATGACGACATCAGGAGAAAGAATTTCAATTCCTAGCAATTTTAACAAGTTGCAATTAATTAAATTAGTACGTGCAAGACGTTTGTGGGACAAAACTGCAGAAAGTTATCGACACAAATTCACGAAGAGGGCGGCCGTGGCACGAAATTCGCAGAATTATGAAGAAGAATTACGTTAAATTGAACGGGACGGAACGACAGAAGTACTGTAAGTAATTTTCCTCTTATAACTGTTAAAGTACCAATGAAAAATAATGCCAAACAGTTGATATCCTTCCTGCAATCGTAATGGCTCCGACTCCAGTGATAATAACTCAGTTACCGGATTGCATGTTTTAAATCTCCATTTAAAACATGCAATCTGGAGCCGATATCTACGACGCGGCGCGAGCGTGACAAAACACACGTGACTACGACAACTTACGGTGACCTAGACTGAGACGAAAATGTTTTTGTTAGTTTCCACCGGTTAATCGCGCGATGTGTCATTATACGTATTTTACATTGTCAGCGCCTTCACGTCGTAGCAACAAGGACGGTTTTCGTAGCTCAGGCGTAATATGACGTGACACATTGATTTCATAGAAGTAACTGATGTTGTTGGTAAACAATAGTGACTCATAGCGTTAGCACAGCGTCTTAACGTGTTTTGTGGAGTGTGAATAGGGGGATAGGAAATGTACTAAATTGCGAGAAGACATCACGCCTTTTCCCTTGGGAAAAGCAGACATCACAAAATTAATGGTAGAACAGTTGAATTCAAATAGTGATCTCCAAATATGTGTATTGCAAATAAAAAAAAATCAGATCTTCAAGACTAGAATAAGAAAGAAAAGAAAATAGAAAACATTTATTCGACATAGACACAACACAAGAGCAACAAACACATAGTAAAAAAAGAGCTATACGTCCATTATGATCAAGCGTAAATATTTACAGTTGATTTATAAATGTCTTAGAGTATGTAGTTCTTTACTACATAAAGCGGCTGGCGCTTTATGTAGTAAAGAACTCTGTTTGACAATTTGACTCAATTTTTTACGATAATTTTTGTTACAGACACTGGGCCTTCGTGTCGGATCTGTTGATGCCATTGAATACACTTTTTTTATCTTTACAGATCTTTGGATGATTAAAGTATGGAGGCATACCAGAGACAGCTGGTGTAGGATTGTGAATGCAAGAAAAAAGCAATAAAGTTCGGTACATTTATGAGACCATATAAATATGATAAAATGGCGTTTTTGAAAAATCAAGGGTCCAACTGAAAGTACAGCCGCAAAAGGAGGTGACATGGATGACGAAAAAATAGCAGAAGACGAAGAAGTAGCAGAGGCCCTTCTCTTGACATCTTCAAGAGGAAAGTTAAAGAGCATTTCCTTTCGCAAATGACATAATATTTATAGATATGTATGTATATATTTATATGTTTATGTATGTAAGTATATTTATGTATGATACAGAATGTAGTATTGTAAAATGTGTGCACTGGATCCTACCCTCTATTGTGATCTCTCTCTATCACTCAAAGGTTTGCTGGTAGAAAACTCATTTTTGAGTTAAGCTCGCCTTTGTACATGAACTATTTAAATCAGAATAAAGAATTAAAGAAAGCCGAAGAAGAAAGAGTAGAAGAAGACGAGGTTAAACTTGAAGAAAGTGAATCAGATTCTGTTCTACTTTGCGACAATGACAACGAATGGAACGATGACAACACTGACTTCGAATGGAATGCCGATTCAAAAGAAAGCATTGTAACCGATTTAAACCAGGACAATGCAATAACTGAAATAGACAATACATTCCAAAGAAAGAATAATCGTACAAATGAAGATTTAATTGATGCGAAAATAACGGCATATCTTAACCAAATGCAAAATATGAAGAAAATAAATTACATTAAAGAAGACCGCCATTTTGCTTTTTTTAAAAGCGTGCATCCTTCACTAATTTTGCTTGATGACGACCAAATTTTAGAATTCCAGTCAGGTGTTATCAATCTTTTACTGAACATCAAACGTGGGGGAAGATAGAAAGAACACAAGAAGAACTAAATGAAGAAAGTAATTTAAATTCTGTTCCAGCTTGTGACATTGACTATGAATGTGACGATAACAACACTAATGACGAATAGAATGCCGATTCAAAAGAAGGCATTGTAGCAGTGATTAACCATGACATGACGATAAATGAAATGGACAAAACAGTTACAAGAAAGGACAATCATACAAGTGAAAATTTGATTGATGCGAAAATTACCTTTTATCTTACACAAATGCAAAATATGAAGGAAATAAATGGCATTCAAGAAGACCGCCATTTTGATTTTTTTAAAAGCGTGCATCCTGCACTAATTTTGCTTGATGACCATCAAATTTTAGAATTCCAGTCGTGAGTTATCAATATTTTACGGAACATCAAACGTGGGGGACGATTTAGTCATTTCACTATCAACCAAGCCTGTTCTAGTTCCAGTGGAGGTTACTTTATGCAGTTTCGCAAGAACCAGTGGTACTCAAAGTATCGTCTTTGAATCAACTAGAGCAGAAGTTGAAATAGCGCTGGATCCATTGCAAAACCGACTGAGGTTTTCTAGACTTCCCATCATTGAGGACATTACCTACAAAGTATACATGCATTGTTTTTTACTTAGAAGTACATAGTTTTATTTTATTTTAAGAGGAATATAAATTTAATTTAACTAACTATATACACTAGAAATAAAAATAAAAACTCCTTACTAAATTAACCCTAAAATATGGCGTCCAAAAATTCATCCGCATCGCTGTCGACTGGAAGTGTACCTACCCAAAAGACTGGCGGCATACATAGATTAATATAAAAACGAAGTAAATTGATTCTACTCAGGTTATTAATAACATAAATAATATGATGCTGCTTCCTATGGATTTCGCGGTTGTTTTAAAATAACTAAGGCCGCTTTCACATTAGGACGTTAGCAGAGCGACAGTAGCGCGGCAAGCACAAGACCGCTTTTACATTTAGGCGACTTTAGCAGCGCGACAGTCTAAAGTTTCTAGTACCTAGTTTCTTTAGCTTTTGTTTCTTAAAATGTGAAGGTTCTAATGTGAAAGTAGTCTAAATAAGAACTATCTGACTGTTCTGACAATGTATTTACGTTAGACTATAGTAGGCGCCAGATAATCGTGGAATAACGGTCATTGACCCACCTACAATTATTGACATTTTTAATTTGAAAAACGGAATTAATGACACAAAGCTGTCCCGAATCATCATCTCTCGTGATCCTTAACATTGTCTAATAATGAAAAACGATTCATATTTAATTGTTCAGGTACCTATGAACAGTTATTAGGGAAAGGTCAATATACTTTATTCCACATTTATCTGGCGCCTACTATAGCTTTTTCCCGTGATAACACTCCCATGGCCAGGCTTAAAAGCAGCCTATGAGAATTTGGAACTGCGATAGTGTAGCAATCTTTAAGTGACAGTTTTTTTAAGGGATGGTACCTATCTAACTACCTACTCAAAACGATTACCAATAACAACCATCCTAGCCTTTTCCCAACTATATCGGGGTCGGCTTCCAGTCAAACCGGATTCAGCTGAATACCAGTATTTTACGTGGCTGCCTACCAGGCCTCCACAACCCATTAACTGGGTAACACGGTACTTCTTGGCAAGACTGGTGTCAGATTATCTGGCTTCTGACTATCCGTAACGACTGCCAAAGATCTACAAATGACAGCAGGGACCAACGGCTTAATGTGCTTTCCGAGTCTCGGTATGTTAAGATGGTCACCCATCCACAGATCAACCTCGGCAAGCGTTGATCGACCCGTGCGACTGTTATTATTTAGCCACGAGCTCCTCTTCCAATAACAACCATATTATAAACAAATAGAACATTATACCTCCTTAAAACAATAGTTTAAATAATTTTTATGCTAAAAATTTCAACGTTAATCATTTGAACCCTGTTCACGTCGATATAGTTAGTGTTTTTGATGTCATATGAAAATAAAACATCATCTACTTAGATTTTTATCATTATATATCTACTACTAGGGGGTTTAACGGGTAGGCGGTAGGTACCTATGGCCTGCCTACCCGTTTAAGACACATAGGCGTAATTAGCCCTATGTATCACACTATTATAAAGGCGAAAGTTTGTGAGCGTGTGTGTGTGTATGTTTGTTAATTCTGCACGCGCAAGCTGCTGAACCAATTTGGATAAAATTTGGTATGTAAGAAGCTGACACCCTAGATTAACACATAGGCATACTTTTTATTCCGGGAGTATGTTTCTTTGGGATAATTTTCGACATTCACGCGGAAGGCGGAGGCGGAGCTGCGGGCGATAGCTAGTCTGGTATAAAAGAAACATATTGCGTTTCAGGACTATAGTAAAGTTGTCAACCGAAGGTGCTCTAATCTAGAGTATTGTAAGTACTCTATTTCGCTAAGGCATACTTTTTTTATCTATGTAAGCAATAGAGTTCGCTAAAACACTGTATTTTTTTTACTCTAAGGGCCTTTCACGTCCTCGTAATAGCCACTAATCACCGAATAAATTCGAAAATGGAACATAATTTGTATGGAAATATCTGCCAAGGTTACGGAATTTGTTCGAAATAGTCACTGCGGCCCTGGAACACAAAGAGCTTTTGGGAACACGGATCACGGATGGGTTTTAGTTAGTAAGAGTCTGACACTCCCTTACGCTCCGCCCGTAGCAGAAGGAGTCATTTGATGATTTCCCATCCATAAAAAGTTGGTGGAACAGGCCATAATTATACTGGATTAATTCTGTCATGTCAGCATTCACTTTCAAAGTTTTTTCAGGCGTTGTTATGCGCCTGATCATCACATCATGGCAGTAACTCACTTAATAAGCAATTACCTACCGCTAATTGTAATGTGTATGTCGCAGCCAACTAGCTTAATCAGATGTTTAATTAAAAGCCTAGCCTTTTCATTAAACTGCCGTTTAATCAGCGACATAAGTGACAAGGGCAAGTTATTAAACGATATTGAACCAAAGATGTCACTTAGGTCGCTGAAAAATTGACGAAGTTAAATGAAAAGGCTAGGAAATCAATAAAACAACTGATTAAGCTATTTGGCTGCGACATCTCCCTACATGTATTTTTTATTCACACGTCACTTGCTGTAGGTATGTACTTAAGCCGAGTAGTTAATGCCAAAAATACAAATTATTTCTCGCACTGAGTATTCCTGCAGTTGTTCATTCAGCAAATCCCTTAAATTTCCGCATTGAATCATGTCTTGAGATTGGCTTCATTGAAAATTTACAATAATAATAATGTCTAGGAGTCGTACCCCAGTTGTAAAGTAAGTTTAATTTTAACCTACTCTACAATTATCCGCATCACCCTATCAAACTAAGTATTACGTCCCCCATTCCGCAAAACTGTATCAGGATCCAACTCCCCCATCCCCAGACTTTGCAGGCTTCTTAATAATTGCGATCAATCAATTGATTTTTATTCCACATCACTCCAAAAATTCAAGCGCCAAGTCCATCAAAAATAACCACCGATTGACTATTTTTTCCTTGTCATCTTTGTATCTACTATGTTTCCAAAACTACCCACTAGTTGTTGTAAGTGTTATTTCTGCACTATTATTTTAATTTTATTGATGTTATAATTATGTTTTTGCATACTGGGTCTATCACATCACTATGTTTTTATCATATTGCTTTTATTATAAGGAGAAACAGTGTAACAATTGTATATAGGCCAATAAATAAATAAAATTGTTGAAAACAAAAAAAACCCTTATACCGGATATACTCTATATAGGTACCTATATCTTCATTCAAAACGTTGGTAACCCTATTCAGGACTGCAACAAAATGAAAACAATGTTATGTTACCATTACTAACTAGAGGTTAACGAAATAACAAACACATAGTGCGTCAACAAAAACGGGGCTTAGTTTTTAAAAGCAGATAAAGGTTTCAGAATTCTCCACCTAAAATAAAAGGATTGAACTCAGATTGAAAGCTCTGATACGATTCCTTTATTATTCACCCGTTTTTATTAAAAACTGAAGTTTGTACGCTGTTGTAGGATTTTAAGGGTCCGTGGGTTGACGTTAAAACGCTGAACCTAGTAAATAATAAAGAAAGAATAAGTTTTTGTTAATAGCGACTCGCATAGGGCAATTAATAACAAACAATAACATAATACCTAACATTATAACTCAGTAATAAAAGTTCAACAAAAAAAATTACCTGTGCGAGGCAATAAGGCTCCTATCCCAGCAAATGCTGCGATTTTAAAAATAAATAACGCAGCACTGGTATTCTGATAGTGATAGAGCCTGTGAGAAACGAGGAACATGGATTAACAGAGGCGCTGACGCAGAGAATGGGTGGATCTATAGAGAGGTATGCGGTACAGAGAGTAAAGTCCCGCATACCTCCACTGAAATGGGAGGATCCTCCGACCAGACGGTTGTGTCTGGTGGGCAACTGCCCGATCGTTGACATTCGGACTGTTGTATATATTCAAATCGCACTTTGCTTGCGTGATCCAGGATATCGTTGGTAGTTCGTCGCTGACAGGATAGATGGCGTTGCGGTTATTGTTATTGCCGTAAAAATTTCGCCCTTTGTTTTTCATGTGGTGGCATTGATGCCGCTACATATCTGTAAAGGCTTGTCCTATGTATCAGGGAACTTTGGATGAACCAAACAACTCTTGGCGGCTAACTCAAAACCAAACACACAACAGTGGAAAAAAGAGAGAAGGAAATAAAAATAGCTTTGACTAAAAACCCTTCAAGCATGCATCAAGGAGACCCTGCAACCCTAGAGTCACACACATTTTTAAACATATTTTTAGCTGTCTGGAATCCTTACCACTAACACCGATTCACGCTTGACCGTTTCGTTGTCCCAGTATCCGATATGCACGGATATTTTCCGTTGGGACGTGTATGAAATATGTCAGTTTGTACCGCGGACGGCAGACCATGAAAAACAACAGTTTTTTCGGTAAAACGCTTAGAAAACCCAGCTGTCCGGGCCCGTGTTGCAGATCTGTTCAAACGTGGGTTTGTGTCAACTGTGGGTATTTAGGTCATGGAGTTGTGCAGAGGGCACTTAGTTGTGCTTAGGTCTTATAAAGATTACGTACCCCAATTACGTCGCTCATTAAATTGCATAATTATCTATGCTTAATATAATAAAGCTGAAGAGTTTGTTTGTTTGAACGCGCTAATCTCTGGAAGTCGGATTTGGAAAAATATTTTTGTATATGATAGCCACATTCATGAGGCTATAGGCTAAACGGGAACGGGTAAAAAAACGAATCCTTTCATTATCAAAAGGAACTCCTGATCCATCGCTTTTTATTTCGCATTTAAAAATTCGTCTGTTCGACAAAACGCAATAAATACGGTTGAGATGTCAAAGTGAAAACTATGCGGCCGATTGCATTATTGTTTTACGCAATTAGGCTGTCTATTAGAATAATGAGATAGACAGAAAAAAGTTTAGGTACCAACTTAGCAGTTTAAAAATGCATACAAGATATCCTGAACCAAAAGTAAATTCTACATCAATTCCCATTCCATGTTTACCAAGCTCAGAAAGCCTTCCTATAAATAAGTCTAGCTTTTTAGAGACAGCGTTTTTACGTTAATTATAAGAACAATTCTTGTAAGACTTTAGAGAAACCTAGAAAACTAGGTCTGTGGCCATTAAATAAATTCGGAGTCCACAAGCTTGGAAAATTAAATTTGCCAGAGTAACTGCCAACTCGACTTACTTTTTTAGTTTTATTACTTGGTGTAGGTACCTACATTTGGAATCTCTCTTTGATAACTTACTACGGATTCTTTTATTTTTTGTTCGTTTCACTTTAATTTATAATGTGACCTACTTACCTATGATAAACTTTTTAATTTTACTGTTTACATAAATTGACTTAAGATTATTGCATGCCCTAGTGGCCCGCCCCGGCTTCGCGGATGTAATTTTTTTTTGCAAATTTGTCTTTCATAAGAACCTCCTCCTGACAATAACAAACACAAAAATTAGCTAAATTGGCCCAGCCGTTCACGCGTGATGCCGTGACCAAGGGAAATAGGGATTCATTTATAAATATATAGATTATTTATTTATTTATTTAAACTTTATGTACAATAGTGGTACATGGGCGGACTTAATGCATCAAGGCATTCTCTACCAGTCAACCTTTGGGTTATAAAGACTATACTGTGGTAGGTGTACAATAAATAAAAATAAGATTCAAATTGAATTTTAACATTTTTAATTATTTATTTTCGTTTAATTTACTTTTTACGATGCTCTCGAAAATATCCGGATATTTTGGTAGTATCCATATTATGCGGATAGTAAAATGGATTATTGTATGCCCTAGTCAAGACGCTCTAGTAGGATTGCAATTTGCTATTAGGAAATTGCAAAATCCATAGAGTAACTAAGTATTACCAATAACCAATAATATCGATGTTAGCTCCCCACATGACGAGAACCCTTTAAAATCTAAAAAAGAGAAATAGGTATATCGACTTAGCACACGCACTTCATGAAAAACTAAGAAGCGAAAGTACGGCAACAAAAAGAACCGCAGCGCCATCTATCTCGCCAGCAGCGAACGAACAACGACATCCTGCATCGCGCAAGCAAAGTTCACCGTGCGATTTGAACATATGCAACAGTCCGTATAGCAACTATCGGGCAGTTGCCCACCAGACACAACAACCGTCTGATCGGAGGATCCTCCCATTTTAGTGGAGGTATGCGGGACTTTACTCCCTGTACCGCAAGATAAGGTTGTCGATTGTCGTTACTGCTAATGGTTTGATGGCCAAAAACGACGACCGTCCTTCGAAGCTTTCGTTGCGCGGTTTGATAAACGGTATGATAAAGAATGCAGTACTTACTTCTGTAGACAGCTCCCATTGTGAGGAAGTTCCTGTCTGTAGCCCTAACCCCCAGGAGCTTGAACCCAACTCCCGACAACGGCTGCGTACAATTTTTATGTTTTTTTGTTTGGTTAAAAAACGTTGGCTCACTCTAGGAATTTCTCCTGTATCGTGGGTGCGTTTACAACCATAAAAACTCACATACACAAACAGCTACACCCGGAACAACTACCTGTAGGCCATACAAATATGTGTTCCGTGCGGGAATCGAACCCGCGACACGCAGCGCAGCAGCCAATCGCTCAACCACTGCGCCAGCCGTGTCGTGTATTTTATATTCACATACTTTGTAATATATTATTTACGTAGGTATGTATGCTAATAAGTAATTAAAGCTAACTAGAACGTACCCTGGATTAGGATATAGGAAGTGGTGACGGGCGGGCGTTTTGGGGGACTGTCTTTATGTAGAACTTTGACGTTCAAAAAGTGCTGGCACTAAGCCTAATTTGAATAAATGACTTTTGATATAGGTAGCATATTTTATCCCGCTAGGTATCTAAAAAGACAGCACAGAGTTAGAAACAACACGCTGCGTTGCAATACGAGAATAATTAGCGTAAACCTGAGGGATTGAGCAACTCACGCCATGTGCATACACTGTGAAGGTTGGGCAATAGTCTCCACACAATGGTGCCAGAAAACAACGGCGCCGTCAAAGCACAGATGAGCTAGACGCGGACCTTGAGGACTGGTACGAGGTGGCGCGGGATTACATGTCCTGGAAGAACTTGGAGGGCCTTTACCCAGCAGTGGGACAGCATGGGCTAGTATTAAAAGGCACTTAAATAGGTATTTTCGTTCCCGTGGCATAATTTACGACCACCAAGCGTGTGACGCTGTTGAGAAAACTTATAATTTAAGAAGAAAAATTAAAGTCAAGGTTCGCTAACACAGATATGAATGCGAGTGAGAGTCAGTGAGAACGTTAGTGCGCACTGACTGGTCGAGAGACTCGCGAGAGATAAATCGCATTTGTGCCTCTCTGACCGCTTCCTCAACTACACTCAATTAGGTTAGTTGGGAGCCGCAAGTTGAGGGAGATAGCGGGGAAAAATATTGTTTATTTTGTGCTTTAGGTCAAGTTGAAATTTATTTCAATATTTATTACAATGTGACTAGCCTTTTCCCAATTATGTTGTGCCGGCTTCCAGTCTAACCGAATGCTGCTGAGTACCAATATTTTACTGAATTCCACTACCCAGTAAATGGTTAATACGATATTTGGCAATACTGGTGTCATATTTATCTAGCGTTGGCATCATACGTCCTTGGAGTGTTCCGGGGTAACACAAACAATCCGGATGTGTTACAGGAAATAGGTTTGTACGTGCCCGATGGGTACGTACAGCGTCGTAGACGGCCTGATTTGTTCGCACTGCCGCGCGGTCGCACCAAGCTAATGGCCAGGGTCCCGCTCTCGCGGACATTGCGCACACTAAACCTGGTTGCCGATAAGATAGATGTACTCTCTTGTTCACTGAATTAATTAGCAAAAGTCACGTTACACATTTTATGTTACTGTAGTTAGTTTAATTTAGATTGATTAAAACAATTGTATTATATTGATTAATTTATTGTATTGTATTGTTTTTATATTATAAATGTTAATTGAATTAATGAACTGAAATGTATTTTTTATTGTAATTATTATTTTATTTTCTGCACTATCGCATTGAGTGACTGTAATGATAGCTGTATGTATGTCTGTAATAAATAAATAAATAAATAATAAATAATATTTATTAGCTTCTTACCCGTAGGGACTGTCAAACTAGATCAAATGTCAGCCGGGACCAACAGCTTACCGTACTTCCCGAGGCACGGCGAACTCTCGGTATGTTATGATGAACACCCACTTGAAGATCGACCGAGGCCCTACTATGAAATCTTAAAACGATCATGATTCCGCTCTAAGAGGGAGACGGAGCTATACATAACGAGTAGCACTATCCCGTTTACATCATCGGAATTGGATGACATTAGCACGTCACAGTAGGGCTGTGCGTCTATTTTTATTTAGGCACGCGCGACTGAGAAAAAAGGATTTGTTTTAGACCAAATAAAATTCTGATTCTGAATTCTGATTTTGATTCTGAATCTAATTCTGTATGTAGAGAACAGGTTTTTAAAGTCTTTTTTTTATTATATTTTATATTGTATCCTAATCTTGCTTATTATTTTGTTAAATATTATAATAAAATTGTTATTGTTATTGTAAATGTTGTGCACTTCTGTAATTGACATAAACACTATAATAAGACCTTATACAATTAAATATGTCCATGTTTGTGTTGTATATGTCATAAATGCCATAAATAAATGGAATGGTCTTTGAACGAATATTTATTGTATACTTACTTACTGTATGTTCTCAAGAAAGCGTGATATACTATTAAGTTGCTACTGGATTATTCTTGCTAGAATTCTAACATTAGCATTAGACCGTTAAAACGCTTAAAAAATTGAAGTAGAATCGCTTTAGCTCATGAATTAAGCCAAAGCCCATGCTCAAACGAACGCGGCGAAATAGTTCGCCATCCATTGCGGGCGAATAGAGAAAACTGGTATAAATGAATTAAGATTTTAACTCTTCCGACGACCAGCCGAATTAGCCCTATTCTGTGCACTGCTCTCAAAATACGTTTATTTTCAGTTCCGCTAATCTTATAAAATGGCGAGTTTTATTACGCGGTTGAATTATTATGTGGAATTTTGTTTTGAGGTTTGTTGCCTTGCTGGTTTGATTTGGAAATAATTTCTGTATTAGGGATTAGATACTGAATACTAAAACAATTAATAACAGCTGAGAGTTGTTATTTCTTGTTTATTATTATATAGAGAGTTATCAAGAAAAAATAATTAAATATTCTGTCACGTCTCTTTTAAAAACTAAAGTAAGTATTTACTTATTTGCAAAATGAAAAAAGAAAAAAAAACCGGCCAAGTGCGAGTGGACTCGCGCATGAAGGGTTCCGTACAATCACCATAATTATAATTCACTATTATGCCCATAATATTGAGAAAAAAACTCCAATACTCCTTTTAATTTTTAAATGTTGGTAGGTATAGATAGGTATATATTTTTTTAGCCAATGTAGCAATACCTACTCTGTTAGCATTTTAAGTATCTGCATTATTAAAATCAAAGAAAAAAAGCTCCAAAACAATGTTACCTTCGGGTACGGAACCCTAAAAAGTTAAAATATGTAAACTAGTGTAAAGGTCGACCATCATCGGCTTTGCTTACTACCTATTTAAAACAAATTAAATAACATTTACACAGACTTCTTAAAGGTCTTCTTGCAATCCATAAGTAAAGAAATCATTTCAGATTTTGTCCCAAAATGATCATCTATAAATTTTCTTTAAGTAATAACTTTACTCTTCATAGGTCATCCACATGTGTACCAAATTTCAGCTGATTTGGTCCTGCAGCGGCATCAATACCGCCACAAAAAGCAACGTAGCGAAATCTACATCATAACAAAAAGAACCGCAACGCCATCTAACTCGCCAGCTGCAACTGCGACTAACAACGAAATCCTGCATCGCGCAAGCAAAGTTCTCCGTGCGATTTGAACATATACAACAGTTCGAATATCAACTATCGGGCAGTTGCCCACCGGACACACCAAACGTCCGGTCGGAAGATCCACCCTTTTCTATGAAGGCTTGGAGGACTTTACTCTCGGTTCGGCATACCTCTTTAGTCCAGTAGATTCAGAGCAATTTAGTTGAGATAGACGGGTTCCGTCTTTTCACTCGGACGACGTATGAAACCCTAAAAATAGAATAGAATAAGTACCTACATATTTTACTGCTGAATTCAAGGTTCCTGGAAAAGGTCTGAAAGAGTCTTAATGGTGTACTTCTATGCCCTCTCTTTGTCTAACAAAAAACAACAATTTTAATAATAACTGATTTATTTACTATTTACAGGTTATAAAATTACAATTCCACATAAGTCGCCATATTTGTTACTCCGCATCTGTTGAGGCCTCTTCTGATCCTGAAAACATAAAAATTACTGTATAATCTCTCTCACGATCGTGTCTGATCTGAGGAGATAGGCAGAATTGTTTTTATTAATTCATGAAAAGTGACATAAATAGGTAATACAGATATCTTCTTCCAAACTGCCTGCTTGAGTTATGCAAGTACTTATTAACAACCATGTACAACGTGTAACAGAATAAATGCAATACCTCTTAAGGGGTCGTTGTACTCATCAAAATATTCATTACTAGTAACCGCCCGCGGCTCCGCCTGCGTAAATGTCGGAAATGATCCCAAAGGAACATACTCCCGGGATAAAAACTATCCCATGTCCTTTCCCGGGAGTCAAACAATCTCTATACCAAATTTCATCCAAATCGGTCTATAGTAGGCGCCAGATAAATGTGGAATAAAGTATATTGACCTTTCCCTAATAACTGTTCATAGGTACCTGAACAATTAAATATGAATCGTTTTTCATTATTAGACAATGTTAAGGATCACGAGAGATGATGATTCGGGACAGCTTTGTGTCATTAATTCCGTTTTTCAAATTAAAAATGTCAATAATTGTGGGTCAATTACCGTTATTCCACGATTATCTGGCGCCTACTATAGCCGTTTGCGCGTGAAGAAGTAACAAACATACACACACACTCACAAACTTTCGCCTTTATAATATTAGTGTGATGATGTGATGAACAACTTTTACTATGGGACCAAGGCCGAAATCGCGAAACAAAAATCAGCTGTTCAGTACATTTTGTCGAGTTATTGCCAGATTAATATCCAAATAATAATACACAAATAACAATAAATAATAAACAATAAATAATAAAAATAAGTTAAAATTACAAAAAATTATGCGCTGTAAATTTTTTGTTGTAAATCAGCTTTAAGTACGTCTAACCAAAGAAATCCAAGCAAAACTGCTAGGTACGGTCTTATTACAAAAAGCTAAATAAACGTTGGTTTAAACCTGTACTATCAAGTCCAGGCTTATCTGCAAAACTAGGGTCTAAATTTGTCCGTATTACAAAACATAAATAGACCTTGATCTTCTTAGTACCGTCATTTGAACCAATGTCTGAATATGAACCACAGATAACTACAAATATCATTCGCTCACCATGATATTGTTACGCGCCAGAATTAATGTCGGGTACATTAAGTTACTACTAGCGCCATCTAGTATCGAGTAGAAGAACTAGTAGAGTCAAGTACCTTCTAGACATTTCTTTGCCAGAACATTCTAGACTTCTCGGTATCTGGTCAGTCGGCAGCGGTAGTTACGAGTACTTTCCAGATGTTTCGAGAATGGAAGTTTCTAGAATAAACTGACCTATAAAAGGAGCGCGTATTCCGCGACCGGGTCAGTGCCTCCTCCGGGCAACCGGAGGTCTCACCTGGCGGGGACTGACCGCCGTAGGCACGTGAAGATGCGGCACTGCGAGGCGGTGCCGCGGCGCTCCTGCTGAAACACAAGTTGACAGCTACACTCATAGGCACGCAGCGATGTAGAGTCGCGCGTGCCACCAACCGCGCCTACATGGCACCCCAACGCCGTGCCCGTAATTACGGGCACGAACACCCCGACGCCGCGGGATTAAAGGCCTAGCCTATGCCCGCCTGCCACGCCCCCTTGCGGGGACGTCGCGAAAGTCTCCAGTCGACCGGGTCAGTATTGGATTAGCGATACAAGCGAATACTTCGGAAGCGATCTTCAAGTGCGAATAAAGTGATCAGTGGTGAACTTGTGTGTTATAATTAGTGAATTTAAAGTTGTAATTAGTGTTTTTAAATTAAAGTGTCATTTTGGTTATTTAATCGGCTGTTTTTATTGTCACGAACCCCAAGCTCGTAACAATTGGTGTCAGAAGAGTGGATATTTAAATCATGCCGATTCTACCAAAGGACGACACGGAGGGTATCCGTACCCGGAGTCAACGTCAGCAGGAGACGGACCATAGGCGTTTTGGAGGTACAACGCCGCAGACGTCGGAGGGCCAGTTGCCGATCATGGAGGCCGGTCCGTCCACAGGAGCTCCAGCATCTGCAGCACCAGACTTTGCTGCACTGATGATGATGCTGCAGGAGCAGGCCCGCCGACAAGAGGAACAGGCCCGCCGACAAGAGGAACAGGCCCGCCGGCAAGAGGAACAGGCCCGTCGGCTGGAAGAACAGCTACAGCGAGACAAGGAGGAACAGGCTCGCCGACAGGAGGAACAGGCTCGCCGACAGGAGGAACAGGCCCGTCGATTGGAAGAACAGCTCCAGCGTGACAAGGAGGAGCAGGCGCGCCGCCAGGAAGAACAGATGTTCGTTATGAAGGATCTACACGCTACTTTCGGCAAAGAAATAAGTGTTGTAAAAGAAAAGGTGGTCCAGCATGAGAACCGCCTGGCGGAAGCCGAAACGCGAATCGACCAAATGAATGATCGAGTTGACAACGTGATTGCTGACGTGAAAAAAACAATGGACAACCTAAAAGTTGGAGATCGGGTGGCAGTGTCAGTAGCTACTACACCTTCGCTACGTGGATTCAAAGTGCCACCGTTCGATGGGACATCTTCCTGGTCGGCCTACAAAATACAGTTTGAGGCTGTTATGAAGGCCTGGGTGGACTAAAGATCAGGCCATGACTGCTCTCACCCTCGGCCTGCGCGACCAGGCCTTAACTGTCCTGGAAGCTCTCGGTAAAGAAGTGACGTACGAGCAACTCCTTGAGGCGTTGGAAGCTAGGTATGGCGACGCTCATCTGGAACACGTGTTTCGTGCGCAGCTCAAGGATCGCGTGCAACGCAGCAGTGAAAACCTGCAGCAGTGGGCCCTTGAAGTGGAGAAGCTGGTACGAAAAGCATACCAGTCCGTACCTGCGCTCATTGAAGGGAACCTGGTGCAGGCATTCATCGATGGCATCCGCGACCTTGAAGTTAGAGCTGCTGTGAGGCTCGGGCACCACGGGACGCTTAAGGACGCCTTGGCTCATGCACTGGAAGTGGAAGCTGTGCGGCAGGATCATCGTTCCCATCGCGTCAGGGAGGTTGCAGCGGCTACAGTTCGCGAACATTCTAAAGGATACAGCCCTAGGTGCTATGGCTGTGGTGAAAGGGGCCACCTTCGATCCAGTTGCCCTAAGCGAACTGCAGAAAGGGAAGGTAGCCGATCTCTAGAGGGTAGGGCGGCTAACATCACCGCCCAGCAACAGCAGGGAAACGAATGAAAGCCAGGACTGCGGGGCGGGTGCTGGCTGATGTTCGAAGAGCCCCAAGGATTTCGATCTCACAAACTCATGACGGGAATAGCCTAGTCATCAAGGGTGAAGTCAACGGAACACCATGTAAGCTGACGATAGACACTGGAGCTTCTCGCACGGTTGTCAGTTCCCAACTTGTAAGTCGGTTTCTTGGGGACTCCGTACACAACCGAGACCGCATAAATTTGGTAACAGCCACTGGTCAGCGTATACCCGTCCGAGGAGAGAGAGAGATGGAGTTGAAGCTAGGCAACGGAATCTACCTGCATAATGTTGTCGTGGCTGATATAATGGACGATTGCATCCTGGGCTTAGACTTTATGAGGCAGAATTGTTGTGAGATCGACGTTAATCAAGGAATTATGAAATGTGGACAAGAGGAACTTTTCATGGAAGGGGCGTTACCAGGAAATGTGTACAGCCTAAAGAAGATTGTCCTTCCTCCGAGATCGGAAACAATTGTGCCGGTTAGTCTTCCTCGGAATCCTGGGCAAAATCATCGTTGTGTACTCGTGGAAAAGGTAGACAATGACCTTCCATGGAAAGTGGCACGAACTTTGGTCAGAGCCACCGACATCTCAGGGGTACGTGTGCTGAACCTTAGTGATAAGGAACAGATGATAGAAAAAGGCACTCTGATTGGTACTTGCGAGGAAGTGGATTGGTTGCGTCGATGCCAATATCTTTCGACTGGGACCCTCAGCAAGGACGCACAAACGAAAGTGACCACACTTTTAGACGACTGTCGCAGCGCTCTGTCTCAAAATGAACTGGTCAAGGCAAAGAAGATGTTACAGAAGTACGCCAGTGTTTTCTCTTCAAATGATGGTGACATCGGGAAGACTGGCTTAGTTCAACACAAAATAAACACAGGAGAAGAATTGCCTATCCGTCAGCGACCAAGGAGATTGCCGGTAGCACGTGAAAAGGAAGTGGAAACCATGATTGAGGGAATGGTGAAGGATGGTGTTATAGAACCTTCATCCAGTCCATGGTGTTCACCAGTAGTGCTGGTAAGGAAGAAGGATGGCAGCATGCGGTTTTGTGTTGACTATCGTCGTCTGAACGACGTCACGAAAAAGGACAGCTATCCTTTGCCAAGAATTGATGACACGCTAGACATGCTTACTGGAGTGAAATGGTTTAGCACGCTTGATCTAAAAAGTGGCTACTGGCAAGTTGAAATCGACCCTAAGGACAAGGAGAAAACTGCATTCTCGACAGGAAAGGGCCTGTGGCAATTTAAAGTTATGCCGTTTGGATTGTGCAATGCTCCGGCAACGTTTGAAAGGTTGATGGAACTTGTACTAACCGGGTTAATTGGCGATGCCTGTCTGGTCTACTTGGATGACATCATCATCGTAGGCCGTACGTTTGAAGAACATCTTCAAAACCTGGAACGCGTGCTCATGAAGATCCAGAGTGCAAATCTCAAGTTGAGTCCAAAGAAGTGTTCACTTTTCAAACGTCAAGTCAGCTTTTTGGGATACGTAGTGTCGGAAGAAGGCATCCGCACGGACCCAGAGAAAATCGCCGCTGTCAAGGATTGGCCAATTCCAAAAGACAAGACGCAGGTCAGAGCATTTTTGGGTTTGTGCTCCTATTATCGGCGATTCGTCAAGAACTTTGCGGACATAGCCAAGCCCCTCCACAAACTGACCGAGGAGAAGCGACCTTTCTGCTGGGATGAAAGTTGCGACGTCGCATTCCAGGAGCTAAAGGAACGTCTGTGCAGTACACCTATTTTGGGGTATCCTAATACGAACAAGGAATTTATAGTTGACACAGACGCAAGTGATATCGGACTTGGCGGTGTGTTATCTCAACGGAATGGCGATCAAGAGGTTGTGATAGCGTACTTCAGCAAGTCATTGTCGAAACCAGAAAGGAACTACTGTGTCACGAGACGGGAATTGCTTGCTGTGGTAAAGTCATTGCAGCATTTTAGCAAATATCTGCTGGGACGGAAATTCCATTTACGTACAGACCATGCTGCACTGAAATGGCTATTGCAGTTCAAAAATCCAGAAGGACAAGTTGCAAGATGGATTGAACTACTGCAGGAATACGACTTTGTGATTGAACATCGCAGCGGAAGATCTCATGGCAACGCCGACGCATTGTCAAGAAGACCTTGCCCTAAAGACTGCAAGCATTGTACTAGGCAAGAGGGTAAAGAAGTCGTACCTGTGAGAATGGTCAAGACAGACCTCAGCGGTGAGTGGAAGGAAAGCCTACAGTGTGCACAGCAGGAAGATTCGGACATCAAGCCGATTCTGGAGTGGATGAAGGCCAGTGCTCCTAAGCCCACGTGGAGTGACGTCTCAGCGATGAGTTCGATCACAAAAAGTTATTGGGCCCAATGGGACAGCTTAGTGATTCAGGATGGAGTCTTGTGCCGTAAATGGGAAAATGCTCGGGGGGACAGCTGTCATTTGCAAATTGTTGTCCCTAAAGCAAAAGTACCGAATGTCCTACAGCTGTATCATAATGGTTCTTCAGGAGGCCATATGGGAGTAAAACGGACTCTACTGAAGATAAGAGAACGGTTTTACTGGGTCCACTGTCGTGACGATGTAGAGGACTGGTGTCGCAAATGTACCAGTTGTGCGGCTGTAAAAGGACCTCAGACTCGCAGTAGAGGTGCATTGAAATTGTACAATGTTGGTGCACCATGGGAAAGAATAGCCCTAGATGTTGCGGGACCTTTTCCGGAAAGTGAAAGTGGTAACAAGTATTTCATGGTTGTAATGGATTACTTCACTAAGTGGCCTGAAGTCTTCGCCATTCCAAATCAAGAAGCCTCAACAGTTGCAGATAAACTAGTTCATGAAGTCTTCTGTCGTTTTGGAGTTCCCTTGGAGATTCACAGCGATCAAGGAAGGAATTTTGAGTCCCAAATATTCCAAGAAACTTGTCGAGTTATGGGTACTCATAAAACGAGAACAACTTCTTACCACCCACAATCGGATGGAATGGTGGAAAGATTTAATCAGACATTGGAGAGATACCTGGCAAAAGTCGTGGAAAACCGGCAACGCGATTGGGACAAGCATATACAACCGTTTTTGCTGTCATACCGAAGTGCTGTTCACGAAAGTACATCGGTGACACCAGCCTTCGCAAACTTTGGAAGAGAATTGCGGCTGCCTGCAGATCTGATCACCGGAATACCACCTGATGCCCCACGCAGTATAACCGATTATGCGAATGACTTGCGGAATAAAATGAATGACATTTATGAGCACGTCAGACAATCGGGCCAGCAAATGTCTGAAAAGATGAAAACCCGTTATGACCGTAAAATGAACAATAAAGGGTTCGACGAAGGTTCACTAGTGTGGTTGCACAATCCAGTTCGCAGTAAAGGGAAATCCCCTAAGCTTCAAGCTAAATGGGACGGGCCGTACCGGATTGTGACAAAAATTAACGACGTGACCTACCGTATACAGAAAGGTACAAGAAGTGCTCCTAAGATCGTCCATGTGGATCGACTGGCGCGTTATTATGGGACCGATAATGCTCGGGACGAGCATGTCTTAGGAGGGGGCAGTGTTACGCGCCAGAATTAATGTCGGGTACATTAAGTTACTACTAGCGCCATCTAGTATCGAGTAGAAGAACTAGTAGAGTCAAGTACCTTCTAGACATTTCTTTGCCAGAACATTCTAGACTTCTCGGTATCTGGTCAGTCGGCAGCGGTAGTTACGAGTACTTTCCAGATGTTTCGAGAATGGAAGTTTCTAGAATAAACTGACCTATAAAAGGAGCGCGTATTCCGCGACCGGGTCAGTATTGGATTAGCGATACAAGCGAATACTTCGGAAGCGATCTTCAAGTGCGAATAAAGTGATCAGTGGTGAACTTGTGTGTTATAATTAGTGAATTTAAAGTTGTAATTAGTGTTTTTAAATTAAAGTGTCATTTTGGTTATTTAATCGGCTGTTTTTATTGTCACGAACCCCAAGCTCGTAACAATATCATTCTATTGCAACGTTCCGTATGCGCATAAAAGACAACGTTTTGATAATAAGCTAATGATTAAATTAAGTTTAGGAGTGTTAATAACTTTGCGAATTAGTTATTTTGCATGGACATAAACATGTCGTCGATTGCAGTTTTTTTTCGTAACACTTTAATGTCGTTTTAATAACGAATAAAATGCCAACGTAGGTACGTCTAACGAAACGTACCATCCTCGCGCGTAATATGAATCCATTATAGCAATTATTAGCAATCACAAGATAAGCAAAGTTCTTTAATTATTTAGCGAAGTCTTGAATAGTCTCTTGTTGTGTGTGTGTGTGTGTGTGTGTTATACTTACTTGTTTAAAATATTACCTATCTTCTTTCAAAATATTAATATTTTATGTGATGGACCAAACAAAGAAAAAAAACGGTCTGAGAATTGGAGTACCGAGGAAAAAGTAAGTCAACTAAATATTACTTCAAAGTGAATATTACTTCAATGAAATTGATCCGAATACGATTTCTGTTGGGTTGGCGTGGCGCTTCCAACAACTCAGCGGCTTCAAAATCCTCAATATCCATCAAATCGATCATGTTCAAATCCATTTTCGGGTAAAAACAACACAAAATAATAACAAAGATGCTATAACCTAAAAGACAAACTTTAACAGATACGACTTAGAGTATCGTTAAATCTCGGTCGGCGGATTTGGTGTATGGTTTATCGCAAAACCACGTTTTGTAATATCATTTTTGTCTAAACCGTTGTTATTAGAAGTTTAAACCTGGGTTTTTAGTTAAACCGCTTTTTGTAATAAGACTGCTATTGTCTTTATTTTGGTGGCCTGAATGATTTCTAAAGGTTTGTCCATCTATTTTGATGGGACCTCGTATAGTGTCTTCCACTATTACCCATCTTTAGGCATGTCAGAAGTCCCAAGTAACAGGAGATGAACTTTTTGGCACTAATCGGGTAGACTCCTAGTTAACACTTCGATATTTCGTTTAGAGAAATTAATATCACTTGACCTGAGTATAGACCAAGGCCAGACGCTTTCGTGCAAAAATGAACCTGATTCGAAGTCCATGCGCAATTTCCAAGCGACAGTTTTCAAACGTTTCATGCAAACGGACCAAAAAAGTCTTTTTTAGATGAAAGTCATCCTACCTATGTATATCGAATTGAGCCTCAGGCGTCGTCCTAATTGGCTAACGATCGTACGAGTTAACGATTGATTTCATTGCGCGATGAAAATGATCATGAAAATGATCCAGAGCTAGCGCGGTGGTGCTCGCACGATGATTTGCAAGCTTCAATTTGGACACTCTAAAGAAATGTGTGTGTTTAATCTCGTCGTGCGACGAAATCGCATCGTTAACTCGTAAGATCGTTAGCCAATTAGGACGACGCCTTAGCTTTCAGAAACCAATAGAAAGAATTTTCGTCTCACCTGATATAGCCATCTTCGCCCCAGTTCTTGCCCCACCAGTTGAGCAGGATCCAGTAGTCCTGTGTATAACCCACCAGTAGCATGGCATGGTTCAGCGTCCAAGATGTGCAAAAGAAATCGTCGTAGATACCGCTCCTAATTGGAGAAGAGAAAAGTTGAAAACCATAAATTATTGACTAGCTTTTGCCCGCGACTTCGTACGCGCATATTCCGTATTTTCCCGTTCCCGTATAACCTATAGCCTTCCTCATGAATGTGGCTATCATATACAAAAAGAATTTTCCAAATCCGACTGGTAGTTCTAGAGATTAGCGCGTTCAAAAAAACAAACTCTTCAGCTTTATTTATAATATTATCTCGCTTTTGCCCGCGACTTCGTACGCGCATTTCCCGTTCTCGTATAATGTGGCTATCATATTCAAAATTTAACTCTTAGTTAAAATTTGCTCTTTCCTTTAGTTTTCCGTCTTTACTTCCCACAATTTGATCCTTATTAGTGACACTTTCGAATGGTGTAATAATACTATCAATTAGTGATCGGATAATCGGGCGCTAATATACCTTAACTTCACTTTTATTCCCACGAAAGTATGTATTACATGCTTTTTAGAATCCCGGATCCCGGAATCGTTCGAAATTCCTTAGACTGCAACCGTTTTGATTTCTGGCTAGGAATACCGATTTGTCAATAATCCAATGATGCTTTCAATGTTTTTCGATATTCCTCAAAGTTTCGGATTTGGATATCCACGCACACTTCAAAAATTCATCCTGTATATTTGTATGAAGTATATAAATAGTGTTTACTGTAGAGTCTTACTGTAGTATAGATAGGTTGGAATGCCTCTCACAAGGTGGACTGTTGGCCTGGCGAAGCCCATGGGCGGATGAGAGACGCACAGGACCGGTTGTTGTGGCGACACTTGGGAGAGACCTATGTTTATCCAGCAGTGACTTCTTCATGATCAGTTAGAAAACACAATTACCTGTACAGCTGAAACGTAAAAGGGGCAGCATTGACCGCCACAGCTAGAGGGCCGATAGTCGCCAGACTCTTCTCTATAGCCGCCTCGTCTCCTACAGGTAAGGTGGCCCATCTTCGTGCCCGGACCCGAACGAGGTTGCTTTTGTATTTGCAGCTGCCATCCTAGACGATTAGACGGTTTTAACTTTAGCTTGGAAAAGCTAGATGAGTGAAGAGACAGGTTGGGGTCCAGTGGTCAATTGTCTTAGACTGATGACCAGTGATCGGATAATCGGGCGCTTCTATACCTAAACTTCTTCCCGTGAAAGACTAATATGGACATTCTTTTCTGAATAAATAAGTAATTCCCGGGTTTCCGGGATTCAACAATACATGGAGCTACACATAAAATTACAATTGTTTCAATTCCCTAAGTAGTCAAGGCTGCTGGCCTGTTACTAAACCAGTTCTCATAAAAACTTTCATTGTAAATTAAAGGTTCCATTAGAATCGGCTTTTTAAATTAAAAAAAAAATTACAATGAGAGTTCACAACGAGTTCTAAGTATATTTTGTATGCGGGCATTTTTAGCAATCTCAGGAATTTCGAACGATTCCGGGATCCGGGATTCTGAAAAGCATGTCCGTATTATACTTTCGTGGGAATAAAAGTGAAGTTTAGGTATAATACCGCCCGATTATACGATCACTGCTGATTACGTTAAATTAATAAATAATTGCTTAACGATTATGCTACCTCTAAGATTTTTCAGCACAAATTTGTGGAGCTGTCTGCCCAGAGTGTCGCATGTTCTTAATTTTCGCCATGAACGAATTATGTGCGTTCAGTGTTTTCCTTCATTTGAGTACCTTCTACCTTATGCGCTTACTATTTATTACATAAGCTATAGTAAGCAATAGTATCCGCTTCTCATCAGACGAACCGTCGTCGGCGAGAAAAACCCTGGGCGTGAACTATTAATTTCTATTTTATTTCCAAAATTATTACTTTAATTCCAAATACATTATCATACGTACCTAAAGATAATTAAGCATAATCACTAGCTAAATTGACAAGCAGGTCTACCAACCTTCCCAACATAAGGATACTGCGACTCAGTAATCAGTCCGTCCCTGGCCGCATACCGCAACGCACCTCGCAGGGACCCGCCGTCGCAGCCCGCGTTGCCGTCCTTGAAGCTACAGTCCACTATCTGCTGGGGACTATTAGAGAGAACTGGGGACTTGAGTTATTCTCAGTAAAACTATCACTACCCTTTTGGTAGTGATCATCACAACAACACTTATCAACACTTATTGCATTATTCACTTCAGTACACAGTATTAATACAAGTCTTAAGTTTTACAATACTAGCTTGTACCCGTGGCTTCACTCGCGTTGTTATAGTTTTGCCTTTAACCGTCTCCAGGGTCCCACCTACCTATCTCTGTACCATCACCATCAGACATACTGTAAGCTTATTTGCCACCCAATAAAATTATGATATTATTATATCAGCTTTTGCCCGTGACTTCGTCCGCGTGGAATAGTTACTTGGGGCAGACATTTTTATTTTAAGATTATGAAGTTTAGTAAAGTTTCAGTCAATGCTACTGAACAGAGAAATAATAGATAGATACCTATAGATACATTTATTGTTCGGCGTGATTCTTTAAATTTGCATAACTTTTTATTTATGAACCGATTGACATGATACATACACTTAATGTTGTTTCATGTGCCCACAGTGTATTAGTGAAAACCACATCTAAATCGGATAAGCCGTTTCTGAGATTAGCGTGCACAAACGCACAGACAAACAAATAAACTGACAAAAATCTAACAATCATTGTTTTGGGTGCTATTTGCGTCGATAAAGGACCCAATAATATTATTTTCTCATATATCTTCCATGTACAGACAGTGATCCGATACATTTTTATTATATGTATGGAAGATTTAACTAAAAGTTGTACCTTCTCAACAAAACACATAATATATGTCCCAGTGGCTGTTAGATATTACCTCAATTCCCCCCAAAAGCCATGCTTTTTATAAAGCTGTGCCTGCAAGGCGTGGGTGACAGCGAAAGCGTAGCACGCTCCGCAGTGGTGTTGCTCCTCTAGTTTAGGCTTGAACCCTGTGGTGCGCCAGTCGACCTGTGAAATATCTTCCAAGTTGATGGGTATTGTATTAAGTAAAGAGGAAAAAGCGTGGCTAAACCAAAAACAAATTGGATAGATAGCTAGCATCAAGCTACATTACGCCTATTTTTTCGTACGGGTTAGGTACACATTTCACCAGGGCTTCTCCATAAGAATGTACCTTTCCGAATCGAAAGTAGTCGCTTTATTAATTTTATACCTACTATTATTTTAACTGTGAATGATGACGTGCAAAAGTACCGTTTAATGGCCTAATTGAAATAAACGCTTTGACTTTGAAATCGGATGACGGAAGTCGGATCTAGTGTGCAAAATACCTTACAAATACTTCTATGACTACTTCGGAACGTATTTTCACGGATTCGGATCGGATGCATAGCGTAACCGCTCTAAGGTTGTTTGGTATCTAAGGTCCCATTAAAATAGATGGACAAATTTTAACACAACGTTCAGTACCTACGTCTAACCAAAGATATCCAAACCAACAAAACACTGATTAAAGTGATTTTATTTTAACTTAAAATAACAAATTGCCAACATTTTAAGTGAATTTTCGTCAGCTGGTTTTTTTTCGTGAAAATAGGTATCTAATGCGTTTTTCTTATTTTACTTTTGTTACCATTGTCCTTATTTTGGTGGTCTGAATGATTTCGAAAAGTTTGTCCATCTATTTTGATGGGACCTTATATGTATATCGCTCTCAGCGATAAGACCGCCTTTGTACCCATATATATATGTACAATTAAGAACGTTTCAAAGTGTTGTGTGACTATTTTTGGTGTACATCTATACTATAATATTAACATTATAAAGAGGAAAGATTTGTATTTAGGTATGTAACAAATTAATTTAAAAACTACTGGACCGATTTAAAAAAATGAGGTTGAGCTTCTTTAGGGTAGGCGCATACGTATCCGATTGTCTGATCCGATTTGGGTTGCCAGATGCTGGAGGTACCGTGCAAAAAAAATAAAAAATCGCAAAATCCGCAACTTTTGAAAGTAAAATATGTCATTTATACTAAGATTATAAAGAGGAAAGATTTGTATTTTTTTATGTAACGAATAAACTTAAAAACTACTGGACCGATTTGTTTCTTTCAGCATTGGATAGCTACATTATCAGCGAGTAACATAGGCTATATTTATCCCCTTACTCCCACGAGAACGGGAACTACGCGGGTGAAACCGCGTGACGTCCGCTCGTTAAAGTATAATTATTCTATCTATCTTTCTGGAAATCGAAATCACAGCAAAAGTGCCTTCTTTCTTAAGGTATTTAAAATGTGTTTTATTCCTTACCGTTTCAGGTACACTGCGATGCAAATTCTTGCGGTAAGCAATCTTATGAGGATCCTCAGCCGGGTCGAACAATGGAAACGTGAAGAACAGCTTCAGAAACTTGTTGAAGTATTCTTTTACATCCTAAAAGGAACAACAAAATCATTAACAAATTGTAGCACGAAAACCAGTCTTACTACGAGAAGTTATAGGGGCTGCTGTCAATCTGAAATAAACATATAAAAACCGGTCAAGTGCGAGTCGAACTAGTGCGCCGATGGTTCCGTACCTACCCATTATACCGCCATAATAAAATTGGTATCATTTTTATTGGTGGCTATATATGTATGGGGACACCCTTTAATTTTAAACTTTTTTTATATTTTTGAATTTTTCCTTTATTTGTGCTGTAAGACCTTGCTTTTTGCCAAATTTCGTGATTCTAGGTCAACGGAACTACCATGCAGGTTTTCGACCCAATTCCTGTGTGTGTAATAGGGTACTTCCGGTTGACCTAGAATTGCTAATTTTGGTTTAAAGCAAGGTCTTACAGCAAAAGAAAAAGAGAAATTCAAAAAATTCAAAAAAGTTAAAAATTAATGTAAATTTTGGTAAGTACTTCGCGAAAATCTAAATTTGCCCATATATTTTTATCGTGTTGACTCTGGACTGGTTGATTTTTATACACCTAATAGGGACTGTAGACCTCAGTATCTGGTATAAATTTCAACTTGCTAGGTCAACCCGTTCCTGAGAAAATCGGTGGTGACACATGGACAGACAGACGGACAAGAGGGTGATCTTATAAGGGTAACAAGCCTCGACTCCTAAACTTTGATGCGTTTTATCTATGTAAATTTGTTGGGTTCCGAACGTCCGTATGGAAAAACAGAACCCTTTTAGGATCACTAATGTATCAGTCTGGCAGAGTCTGTCTCTGTCCGTTTGATACAGCCAATTTTCTTCAAATCCAGTAGGGACCGATTCAGTTACAATTTAGTTAGAATCTGGGAAAGAAATAAAACCGAGCATCAAAAATCGAGCTTTATTAAGTGCTTATTATTTTTTTGTAAGTAGTTCGTAGGTAGGGTTTCATCACATTATTAATTTAAAATTTCTTTTAGATTGTAACTACCTGCTCAAAATTTGACAATGACCCAAGTATAGTCCAGCAGCTTTTTTGAGGATGGTAAATCATCAAATGACTTCTTCCGCTCTGGGTGGAGCGGAAGGGCGTGTCAGACTCTTACAAACTAAAACCCAGCCGTGTTCTTTCCAAAGCCCTTTGCGTTCCAGGGCCGCGGTGACTCTTTCGAACAAATGTCGCAATCCTTGCAGGCTCTGGCCCTAACGGGTCCCGTCTTATAATAATATACAAACTGTTTCAGAAGTGTGTGGTCATATTTAAAAGTACTTCTAAGGTACAATTTAGCGGCTGATGCGACAATACTTAGTCAATGTATGACAATATATGGCACCGCTTCCGAAGTCGGCTGCGCGCGTGTGTCGCAGGCTTCGGAAACGGCGCGCGGCGCCATACATTCTCATACTCTGACTATTTAATTATTTATATATACTTTATTGTTATTGTCGCTTTACAGACAGCGGTAACCTTATTAACTTTGCCTAATAAGCTTTGAATTCTAGTTCAAGCTGTATTCATGCTAATTAACTCTGAGATACTAACTGCTATAGAATTCATGGAATCGGCGTTCGATCGTGGTAATTAAGCCTTTAATGTAAACTATATTGGCCTCATTAATACAGAGTGCGCTCAAGTAAACTGTGGATGTTATGTACGTGGATAAGTAGGTAAATTTATATTGTATTACCTATCTACCAATAGGAAGGTATCCTGGATAAAAAAATAGTCTATCAGTTTTATTTAAAAAAAAATATTGGACACGTATTTTTTGCTTCATCTAAACAATAAAATTGACAAAGATAAAATGCTTCAGTTCAGATGTGGAGGCTTGTTACGTCACTTTTGGTAAAATGTGCTACACTTTTTACGGAAACGTGTCGTTACGTAGGCAAGTCTATCTTATGTCGAGACATCGATACGATAATAAATGAAAACATTGCAGTACTGTTTCATAGGAACATTTTTGAACTATTATACCTAAATCCTGTTACCAAAATTAAAAATAAACTTCCCAATTGTGTAAAACGTCAAAAAACTCAAACTAGCCAAGGATAGTGACTACTTCTGATGAAATATTCCGAACAGTAGGTACCTATGTTACAGTTAGCGACATCAAATCTGTGATAAAAGACAAAACATTCGCATGAACTAGAACTGCCAGTGTTTTGATTTATTGTCGTGTCGTCATCTCCACCGGGAATCGAAACCCCCGGTAGCACTTGCAAGCACTAACCCAGGGATGGCCAAGCGGTAGATCGCGGCTATTAGTCCAGTCGATCGCAAAAAATATAAATACATATACATAACAGACTGCACAACTATATAAATAGGTCAGGCCTCTAAGGCCCGACTGGTATCAATTGGTACCAGCAGGATCGAGCGCATTTAAATTTTAATCATAAATTGCTTAATAAAATAAAATATACCTATACTGCATAATTGTATTTAATTAATTGTACTGTTTCATTTCAAATTTTAAGAAGTATGTAATTGGTGGATCGCACAGGATTTCGTCAGTAAAAAGATCTTTGGTTTAATCAAGTTGGCCACCCCTGCACTAGACCAACGAGGAAATAAACTGTATTTAATTTGTATCAATGTGCACCTGTTCAGTAAAAGCTATTATATTACTAGCAGGTCCTGAACTTCTTCAGTCACTTCTAAAGAGGAAATTGAAACAGTTTGTGCCCTACTGGCCACCACGTTTATATCGGCATCAGTGGCATTAATTAGGTCATTAACTTTTGAACGCCAAAGCAAAACGAGTCACAAATTCGCTGTACTTATATTTTGTCACATATTTGAGGGCACGCGCTTGCTTGTCACGTATATGGAACAATGGCGTTCAAAAGGTTAATGGTTCAGGTAAGGCCATTTGGGGCACTCCAACAAATGGGCCATATTCTGGACGAGGGCACCGCACTCACATTTTGTGTAAAGCAGGCCAGTAAAACCCTTTTTTGCCAAGTTATATTTGCAGCAGCCTACTCCGAATCAGGTTTTCGAATGAACAAATAGTAAACTAGATGTTACCAGATCTCCAAAAAGGTTCAAATGCAGCGAGTACGACTGTTTCCCCATCAGAAAGTCGCGGTTGTGTTGCGCCACTATCTGGAGATTGTTGCGCCACTTCGTAAGTGCTTCTAATTCCTGTTGAGGTGTTCGGTAAGCCTTTTTGTGGACGGTCTGGAAGAGGACAACAAAACGAACGACTTACTAACTTATTCTACGGCCATTATCCCAATTATTTTTAACGCAACATCTTTTCTTTTATACATATTATTTATTACCTATAAACTTTATTGTACACCTACCCCATCACACCACCACACACACACACACGCACACGTCACATCTACATAGATACTTATCTGATCTTCATCAGTAGAGTTCCAATATTACATCGTTTCCTTTTTTTTTTCAGCGGTTCAGCCATTTAGACGTGAAACAAACAAACAAACTCACTTTCCCATTTACCTATATTATTATATTCGGGACAATCTAAGAAGTCGGATTTGACAGCAGGATACCTACAGCATTGCTTTACCTACTAAAAGTATGAAAGAAACAGGAAATAAATCTCTTTCGCACTTACGACCAGTTTCAATAACGTAGGTATTTAACAAACTGTCAAATTAGCTACCAACAGTAGCTGAAGCAGTAGCGTCACGTTTTAAAGGCAAACATGACATTTCAGCTACTGTTGGTAGCTAATTTGACAGTTGGTCAGCGGTAGATACATTATTGAGACCGGCCGTCAGTGGTAAAGCGATCATCTATCCCTCTCTACTCAGCTGTCAAATCCGACTTCTTAGATTGTCACGAATATAATTAGGATATCAACAAAAACTTACCTTATATTCAAGCCAATGCCAGTCCGGTAAATCAGGATGTACAATCAATCCGTCCAGTATGTGTCTTTTAACGTAGCTAGCAACCTTGTCAGACGAGCACTGACTGACATTGAAACCTTTGAATAACTCCCCAAACCCCGAATTCTTTTCGACCAATTGGATCGTTTTGGCCACAACACTGTCCGTTTTGTCGAAACTGCCACATCTAGCGTGTCTGGTGTTTTTATTCTTTGTCAGAATTGATTTGCTTTTGTTTGTCGTTTCTGATATGTTTGTCGCGGTTATAAAAGTGAATTGTACGATGAGAATTATTTTTATTATTTTCATGTTTTGTAGTAACGTATTTACTTGTTTCAAAACACTAGATATTTTTCTTTTTACTGTACATTAAAGTTTCTAATATTTTAAACTTAGGTATGCAACAACTGTAGTGCCTAGTGGTATTATGTAGACGAATGGTAGAATTTCCGATCAGCAGAGTGCAATATTAATGAGTCGTAATTATCGTTTATTTCCATAGCATAGTTGCTGAATGGAAGATCAACACTTTTTGGCTAGAACAGCATAAAATATTGCGTTATTTAGTTCTTAATTAGAGTGTTCTAGATTTAGGAATTACGTCGACGATTAGGTAACAATTATGACCAAGTCAGTTTTGAATTTTTACTTGAAAAATCTGTCATTTACGAGTATGAAGTAATATTATGTAGGTTTAACATTTTGATCGCCATTGTCACATATATGTGACAAGCAAGCGCGTGCCCTGAACGCCCAACGTCACAAATATGTGACAAAAAATACGGCGAATTTGTGGCTTGGCGTCGGGGTCACGCCGATGCGTTTATGTTCTGGCGTTCAAAAGGATTTAAGTACACCACCTTCTCGAAAACGTTAACCTACAAACGTAATCTAAATTAAGTAATTTTTACCCGGCGCTGAGCTGGGGGTGTATCCCTGCTACTGTCGGCTGTAGATGATCCATAATGCAATCGCAATATGGACAATAAACTAAAAATTCGCATGAAAACTCTGACCGCGCGACCTGCACCTTGCAGCGACATCTGACTAGCACCAATCGCTGTATGTGTGAAAAGGGTATGCTCTTTGGGAATAAAGGTCCTGCATTCAAGGTTCTAGTATTAAATCTCGAAGCCTTCTTTACGGGATTCAATATGACGCCCGTGACATATGACACTGCTTTAACCCCTTTATGAACAATATAATTTATAATCTATTTCTAAAATACTTGTATGCAGATAGTGCAGGTATAGTAGGCGCCAGATAATCGTGGAATAACGGTCATTGACCCACCTACAATTATTGACATTTTTAATTTGAAAAACGGAATTAATGACACAAAGCTGTCCCGAATCATCATCTCTCGTGATCCTTAACATTGTCTAATAATGAAAAACGATTCATATTTAATTGTTCAGTTACCTATGAACAGTTATTAGGGAAAGGTCAATGTACTTTATTCCAAATTTATCTGGCGAATACTATAGTGTTATAACTTTATAAGGTATAATAGGTACGTAGTAGGTATAAATAAAACAAATAAATAAATGTTTTGTCTAGAGAACTGTTTCCTCTGTCACAACAATATACATTCACTGTTATCCATAATTTACAATATATCTTTTATACTATATGTATATATCAATCGTTCATACCTGTCGACTACTTAAGTTTTCTATACTGTTATAGATATTATGTCCATGTGAAAAAAAAATGTAGGTAATTAATTTACTAATATTGCGAAACATTTGATTTGTATTCTTATAAATTAAAAATTACCTAAACATGCCTCATAAAGAATCCATTTTCCCTGATGTGACATTTTTTTTTAAATAATATTTTAAAAAAATGTCACATCAGGGAAAATGAGAATTTCACTAATAAATTTTTTGTTTTCTACTAGTAATAGAAAACTTAAGTAACCGATACAAATCACCAATATACAATAAACGCTATGTTAAACCGTGAAGGCGTTTCCGTTTACATCTAAAGTGCTTCTACTTAGAAAACTCTTAATAAGTTACTTAACATCGAAGGCTTAGTAAATTAAATGTGGCAATGGCGGCACGTTCACTAGAAAAAGTATTTTTTTAATAACTATTAAATCTTTTCATCTAACTACATAGAAAACATAACCCATCTTAGTTAGGTTACCTTTTAATTTGAATCTAGGGCTGTTTTTTTTAATGATGAAATATGGGAATATACAGGGTGGAGACGACGATACGACAATAAATCAACACTGGCAATACTATAGTTCATACGAATATGTTGTCTTTTATCACAGATTTGATGTCACTAACTGCAACCAACAGACAGCTTGGAATATTTCGTCAGAATAGTAGTCACTATCCTTGACTAGTTTCGGGTTTTTTGGCGTTTTATGTAAGTAATTTCAAAGTTTATTTTCGGTGACAGGATTTATAATAGTTTCAAAATATTCCTATAAACCAGTATCGCCAGTGTTTTCATTGATTTTCGATTGATGTCTCCACATTGCATATAAATGTTATGTTTAAAAAACACAGCTCTTAATGTCCTCCAAATAAATCCTCAATAACTTAACTAACAAATACAAATTATTTTGTGTATATTTTTCAAAAGCTGCGCCTGAGTCGAATGTGATGTATGAATGAATAACACAAACACAACTTTATAAAAAAGAGGGTTTTAAAAAAGAAAATCACGCGTCCTCAGAACCGTATCGGACGTAGCAGTAAATGAATATAATGAATGATGAAAAAAATAAGTAAATCGGTGAATGATAAATAAATGAAGCTAGCCCGAACCAATCCTTTTACGCTCCTGAAGTACTTTTAAAAAACCATTTATGTCTAATTACTGCGATGTTAATGTTTACCTACATTCAATATGTAGGTTTGCATGTAGCTTTATAATATTACTACAGGATGCTCTTTTAAATTGGAAATGAGGTTGCTTTGGATGAACTTATAAAATTATCATAAAGTTACTTTCTATAGTGAACGAGACGTCTTCTATCATGACTGAATAGTGCATTATACGTAAAAACTTGTAGAAGTAAAAATATACGTTCACCCTTTAAAATGATCACTGATTTATTTCAAAACTATATTAATTACTATCAGTGCCCACAAAGTCCATCATTATAAAAAAATGTCTATGGTTGTGGCTGTCAATTTTAAAGGGTAAATTTACATATTATCCATATTATCTGCTAGTCACTTTAAATGGGCCAGGTCGACATTTTACAATCGTAGCCTAAAAATGCCCGGTTAAAGTTGATATAGAAGTCAAGTTATTTAGTAACATATAATAAAAATGAGTGTAAAATCCAAATGATTTTTCTTTAAGTTTTATGTCAAAATGCATTTCATGTCGGTTAATAAATATATTTATAATAATTCGTTTTTTTTTATTATTTAATGTTTATTATATGTTACAAAACAACGTATTCATCGAAAAAATATGGACGTTTCACACGAACGCGACACATCTATGAAAAAATATTATATGAAAAACACACCCTGTTTTTTTTTGCAAATGAGAACAAGCCGTTTAATAATACAGACGCAAAACTACATTTGTGCAATAAAATTATATGAGAGATCAGATAGAATTTTTGTTTTAAATAATTTAAGAGTAAAATTTTCGTATTTTTTATCAACAATATTTGAAAATAAGCATATTTTATTAATACTTTTTAACTACTTACATAGAATTCAATATAATCCTATTGCACTACTTTTTATAAAATATAAATCCGCTCTGCATCCGTATTAATTCTGATACAACAAAATAACATTGAAAACACGTCCTTATGTACTACTATCACTAAAAACATAACAAAAAAGTCCATAAGTAGCTAAAGCAATATTTTTTTTCTTTTTGTTGTTTTTTTTACGTTTATTTCAATTCATTTTTATTTACATTTAATATTCGGTGGTTGGTTTATTTACAATTTTTTTAATGAAAAATGTCTTTTTTTTTTCTTTTTTTTTCAATTTTTAAAATTTGATAAATTTTTCAAGTCGTTTTAAACAGAACAAAAATGTCGAGTATTATTAATAATAGTGTAGAAAACGGTTTTAATTTAGAAACAAGTACAGTACATCTCTCTACAACGTTTATCAAAAAGACATAATAGCTTAATCAAATATTAATTTATAGACGAATACACAAAAACAAGTGAGAAATCAGATCTTACTCAAAACAAAATAGTCTGTGGAAAGTCTCTTAAATATATTATAATTATTTTATATATTATAAAAACACGCAATTTTTTAAACATTTATATTAAGTAGAAACTCTAAAAGTATATTTGCTGCATTTCCCGTGAGCGCTCAATCATTTCAATTGAAACCTTATATTATTATGAATGTTTGTAAAAGTCACATAACAATTGTGATTTGCAACAGCAATAGGTATAATAAATAATTACCTCGTCTTACTCCTGTAAATAAATGTATCCAAACTAAATGTTTTACGTATGTTCAAGCCCCTACGGCCGACGACATCTTTCCGAAAATGCGTTTTATATCTTAAACCCTGGGAGTTAAGGTGTAAAACCCATTTTCGAAAAGATGCAGATTTTATGCGAAACAAAATGAACTACAGCGAGAGTACTACGAATCGTCTTAAGACGAAATAAATGCAGATAAATCATATTTAAAGACAAATTACATTTTGTAACAATATTCGAGTTTCAAAGTTCATATTGCCCATCAATATTATTGAGAGAGACTTCCCACCGAACTAAAAGCATTTGATATCAATCGCAAGCCTACTGATTGAGAAAATACGCTTTAACTCTATTGTTATTTAAATATAAAATCACATTTTTAACCTGTGTGCACTTTTAAAGCCGCGTAGTCACTGAGAAATTAATTGGTTTGAACCGTTTCCCTCCATTAAGTTAAAACAGCTTGACCTTTTCGGTCTATTTTCTTTGGGTGTAGGTACGTCCAGCGTTCCCTGGGCTTAGCCTCACTATCCAACGTGTAACAGAATAAATACAAAACCTGTGATGAGGTCATTATAATGACTCATGAGTACTGAGTACAATATTTACTCCTATTCAAGCTTCCGTTTATTCTGTCCCACGTTGTATTTTAATTAAGAATTCGAGATAATCATCAAATCTTGGAAAATCAAACTCTATGTCGTTCATGACAAAGGTTCAATTCCATTGCAACGCAAACTTTTTAGGTTCAAAATCAACTTTAAATATAGAATGCTAAAGTCGAAACTTGAGTCGCTAACAATGGATTGAAATAATCTCGAGTTATAAATTCAAGTATAGACAATAAACGTAGCAAGAAGTTTTAGGATGAGAGCGACGGTTTTTATTCAGTATGATAATATTTAAGGCATTATTTGCCAGTGTGTACGCGGCTTTTGGGCAGTAAGAGCTCATCACTGGGTAATTATGAGTCAAGCGTGTATGTTTGTTTGTTACATATCAGGTGGAAATAAAAAAGAATGAAATATAGAGAAAAGTTTTTCCTTAATTCGGACACTTAAAATAGTGAGAAAAAATCATTTGCATAACACACAAAACGCAATGTCGCTGTTACCAAATTACTACTAATTTGGTCACAGCGACATTGCGTTTTGTGTGCAAAACTTAAAGAAACAAAATTTAAACTCTTAATTTTGGGTACAATTTTTTTATCTTTACCTACGAGAGTTGAAATAATGTCATTGCATTGACTTGCAGAAATAACCATAAAAAAAAATCTTAGTGATTTAAGTATATACTAGGCAAACAGTACAATTATTATTATAGAAACTGAACTGCACATAACCAGCTGCAAACAAACTACTAAAAACTAAATATGTTATTTCGCATTCATTTCCACCTGATACATTAACTACAGTAATCAAAAAAATATTGCACCATTTATAAATCCCAATATTAAGTTTAAGAGTTAAAAATATACATATACAACGTGTTACAGAATAAACGCAATACCTCGTAAGGGCTCATTGTACACATCATTATGAACAACTTTTACGATGAGACCTACGCTGAATACGTGAAAAAAAAAAGTTTACTGCCCCCTACATTTATGTGCGCATAACTCGACAAAATGTACTAAACAGGTGATTATTTTTCGCGATTTCGGGATTGGTCCCATAGTAAAATTAATTCATAATAATGAAGTCAATTACCCCTTTTCACGTATTGCGTTTAGTCTGTAACACGTTGTATTCAGGTATTAGGTACTAAGCTCGTGTTCTGATCTCACCCCGGTGGTGCCCAATTTCCTTCACATCGACTGCGAGAGTCAAGGAGAGTGCAACTATATTTGCGCACATACTTGCACACTACAATCACTAACGGAGATTAGCCAAGTACCCAGGAGATGCGTACATGGCTTAATATCCTTTGAGGTTGGCCACCGGGCCCGATATACGGTCGAGGGTTATTCAGCTGTACCCGGTTGGACTGGAGGCCTACCCCACTTGAGGTAAAGGCTTACCGACTAAGGGTACCGACTCCTACAAGGCTACCATCATGTGCAGAGCGACAAAATATCGTCGACGCAATATGTCATATTGTGCCGAAATAAAATTTCCTTTCGCTTATTTCAGCCTCAAAGCCTATTCAAGACCTACGAGGTATTCGCTACCCTGAGCGGTAGCGATAAATTCCGCTCAGTTTCCAGGTATCAGGCCGAGAATTTTATATGGAATTCTACGGCTATAGCTAAACGGACGAAACCAGTATCTGACGATACTTCACCCCTTTAGCTGCCGCCCAGGTCTGAACAAACCTTTATTGATTACTATAATAGCTGTAGGTATTATTATTTATTTAAAAGGCTTAGACATACTTTACCCTCTGCTACCTAGCGTAGACTAGCACTGGCAGTAACGAATTGAATCTATAGACCTAGCTAGTTTTTACACTTACTCAATCGCATTAAACTGAATGTTCACAAACGTCTAATTGACGTTTGTGTACAATACATTTGGTATTGTTTTCCATAATTTTACCAGATGGTGCTTTTTCAGTTTCAATACAAATTGAACTTTGTTCGTGTAAGTATCAAAACTCGCATTAAGGCCGCCGAAATGCCCCAATTTAACCAAAGTTACAATTGATGCAATATCTTTCCAATTTCCGCTTCAGAAAAGTGAACGAGTGATCATTGGACCACCACACGTATTGGTCCGTGCTTATATACACTACATATATAAAATATACGTCTACACACGTCCGTCTGTCACACGTAATCTAGTAAACTAATTAATTATAATATTAATATATCATTTTGTGTATCTTAAGGATTTTACCGAGACGCTGCTTAGCCGTCTTCATTCCTTTCTTCAGTCTTGCATCTGGAATTTTGTCTGGATTTTAGAAAGAAAATGTTTCCGATTAGAATATGTTGTTTATTTACATAAAGTCATGGTTACACAGATACAGACACATAAATTAAAGTAAAACAGTAAACGAACTTTAACAAACAATTGAATAGAGTTCAAAATAGTCTGCAAGTTATGAATCCCAGTGGCAGGTCTTCGCTCGTCATAGCTGTTTGTTTTTATTTATTTAATATGGGTTTGCTCTTGACTCTAGTCTAGGTCATAGATGACAGAGACAAAGTCTACGATGGAGCGAGTTTACCCAGAAGAAGCCTGTTCACTCTAATTATGAAGAGATTAAGGTTGTATGCGTTCAGAAACACAGACGGAGGCAGTGTTCAGGTATTTCGTTTGCGAATAGATTATCAGCAAAATATTGTCAAATCAGTGTTTGTGCAGGTTTGCGGCTATTCCGTTCCCACTGCTGGGTCCCTAGCCTCTTCTATGAGGAGCGGCTCGTAATCCACCACGAGAGCCCAGCGCTGGTGGTCACGTTTTTATTAACATTCAAAAGTGCCACTAAATTTTAAATGGTCTTCTAGGGTTTTTAACTGAATTATTATTACTTTTTTTCAAAACCTCTAGGTTTTGAAAAAAAGTAATCACCGCCATTTTTTTGTCTGCTCTAGCAGACAAAAAAATGGCGGTGTTGTCAGCGTTATAAAATCTGTAATAAACAGAGACAGCACTAATTGCATGTGACGTCACTCACAAGTCCCGCCATATTGAATTGAAGCCATCAAGTACAAATGACATTATGTTTGACAAGGATAGAAGAATAACTTCAAAAATGTAACTTCTCTGTTTTTCGACCATTTATTATTTTGTTCACAGATAGTTGTTTTAATATCATCTATCAAATGAGTATTAATTCATTTGGAGTTTTTATACTAGTCAAATACCCTATTGTAATAAATTATTTGACTTTGACTTCGATGACCCCCCCCCCCCTCCCTAAACACACACACAGCTTTCATACATTTCGTAAGTAACCTACTGTTTTTCTCTTTGTGTTTTCCTTTTAATAGATTATGAGTATGTACACTTTATTGGATTTTGAAATTTAATGTAGCGGATTTATTATAAAATGTGTAACAATAACAAATGTTCACGACACAGGGAATCCTAGTGTGAGTTTCAAGATCTATATTATGAATGTAATTTCTTACAAAATAAATTATTCTTATCTTCGACTCTGTTCTTCTGGGGCATGGCGATTCCTTCACGATGTTTTCCTTCACCGTCTTTAAGACCAGTCTAAATAACTAGCTATCTTATAAGCACGTTACGTCGCACAGCTGGGCAAAGGCCACACTTCTGTCTCCTGCCAATGCGGGCCAGTCTATACGGTAAGAGTCAGTTCATCTCTCCACCTTTGTCTAGGTCTGCCGCGATGTCATCAAGCATTTTTATCTTACTATCTTGTGCCCCGTTTTTACCCGTTCTCGTATTGAATTTCGGGAAATCCTCTCTTAATGCTCTCCTACACTCCCCAAGGAACCTACATGCCAAATTTCAACTTTCCACGGCCATTCGTTTCGGCCGTGCGTTGTCTGTCAGTCAGTCAGTAACGGAAGAATTTTATACATTAGGCTGGGAACGGAACAAGAGAACGTGTTAACGTCGACCCAAAGTAACACAGGACAATAGCAGGAAGGTATTTTTTATCAAGTTTCATAGTAAGAAGTATACTTACTCTTATTATTTGGCGTATTGTGTACAGGCGGCGGCGGCCGTCTGCTCTTTGTGGCTAAAACTGCTCGTTTTGCGTTGAGCTGTAACAATAGCAGTTATTGAAGATTCCATTCCATTCTGTTATAGAAGACGCTTTGAGGAAAACATGTTTCGTTTATTAAATTAAATACATTTATAGATCATTTTTTTAAATATTTCATTATTGCGAATATGATTGCTCGCAGGTTTAAGCGTGCTTCTACGGAGGTTAAAAAAACACTTTTTAGAACCTTCTGTTCCTCATTCTACACCTGTAGCCTGTGGGTACATTTTACGCAGAAATCGTACAGTGCCCTTCGCGTACAGTACAATAATGCTTTCAGGGTGTTGATGGGGCTGCCTCGCTTCTGTAGCGCATCAGGGATGTTCGCGGAGATGCATATTGATTGCTTTTATGCATTAATGCGAAAAAGATGTGCGTCCTTGGTGCGCAGGGTGCGAGCCAGTTCCAACAGCATACTGGGCATGATTGCTGGCAGGCTGGACTGCAGAATTGTAAGTCGTTGCTCCAGTATCTCAGCTGGAATGCTGAAGTAATGATTTTATTTATTGTGTGCGTTTTTCTAATTGATGTTTTGAGTGTTTCACTAACATAGTTTTAAGTTTATTTATTGTTACTAACACTGAATGAGTCTTCGTTGCTCTGAATAAATAATTTATTATTATTATTATTAAAAAAATATTTAAAAAAGTATTCCACCCTCCTAACAATGCGAACTATGTCCGGAAGTACAGCTTTCTGAATCAAGCCCTTGATGCCTAACGATAGCCTCCCAGGGTGTTCGAGGCTTGTGGCTATTAAACCATTGATTGATGAGTGATCTCCTTGCTTACCTGTACGTGCGGCGCGGCGGTATCGTGCGGCCTGTGCGGCGTGTGCGCAGCATTCTCCTTAGCTTGCGGTGAGTGGCGCGTGGAGGCGGCGTGCAGCGCGGCGCGCACGCACTCTCTTACCTGTACGTGTGGCGCGGCGGTATCGTGCGGCCTGTGCGGCGTGTGCGCAGCATTCTCCTTAGCTTGCGGTGAGTGGCGCGTGGAGGCGGCGTGCAGCGCGGCGCGCACGCACTCTCTTACCTGTACGTGTGGCGCGGCGGTATCGTGCGGCCTGTGCGGCGTGTGCGCAGCATTCTCCTTAGCTTGCGGTGAGTGGCGCGTGGAGGCGGCGTGCAGCGCGGCGCGCACGCACTCTCTTACCTGTACGTGTGGCGCGGCGGTATCGTGCGGCCTGTGCGGCGTGTGCGCAGCATTCTCCTTAGCTTGCGGTGAGTGGCGCGTGGAGGCGGCGTGCAGCGCGGCGCGCACGCACTCTCTTACCTGTACGTGTGGCGCGGCGGTATCGTGCGGCCTGTGCGGCGTGTGCGCAGCATTCTCCTTAGCTTGCGGTGAGTGGCGCGTGGAGGCGGCGTGCAGCGCGGCGCGCACGCACTCTCTTACCTGTACGTGTGGCGCGGCGGTATCGTGCGGCCTGTGCGGCGTGTGCGCAGCATTCTCCTTAGCTTGCGGTGAGTGGCGCGTGGAGGCGGCGTGCAGCGCGGCGCGCACGCACTCTCTTACCTGTACGTGTGGCGCGGCGGTATCGTGCGGCCTGTGCGGCGTGTGCGCAGCATTCTCCTTAGCTTGCGGTGAGTGGCGCGTGGAGGCGGCGTGCAGCGCGGCGCGCACGCACTCTCTTACCTGTACGTGTGGCGCGGCGGTATCGTGCGGCCTGTGCGGCGTGTGCGCAGCATTCTCCTTAGCTTGCGGTGAGTGGCGCGTGGAGGCGGCGTGCAGCGCGGCGCGCACGCACTCACGCCGCACGCCCGCCCGCGCCGCAGTGCGCAGGCGCGGCACCAGCCGGCCCAGTCGCGCGCGTGGGGACCACGCCTCGTCCCTAGCGCAAAGAAAGAGTTATTTTAAGCCAGGAACACACTACTATGATACCCAGTAACTCAATTTCACTAAGTGAAATTATTAATGGGAAACCGCGTATCTGACTGCGTCAGATAGTCTGCCAACAGGGAGAAATGGCGGGAGATTGTGCGGTGAGCTGGGTCCGCCTCTACCAGCGACATGGACGCCTCGAGGGGACCGCGACCGCTCTGCCAAGAGCGAAACAACGGAGAAGACACACAGCACACAGCTAACAAATGCTATCGAATCATTTTATCTTCCCAATTTTGCATAACTTATTCAATTTGGTTTTATTCCTTTTTATGGTAAACGTCATGCTTGGCTCTTTTTCTTTCTTCTGTCAATCACCACACGCGCTCACCTTTATTGGGAAGGTGCGGTAACTATAGGTGGCAGCACAGAAGTGTCAATGTCAAGGATTTTTGACACTATTTATTATGACTCATCTGCCTAGCCTTTTCCCAATTATATTGGGGTCGGCTTCCAGTCAAACCGGATTCAGCTGAATACCAGTATTTTACGTTGAGCGGCTGCCTACCAGACCTCCACAACCCATTAACTGGGTAACACGGTACTCCTTGGCAAGACTGGAGTCAGATTATCTGGCTTCTGACTATCCGTAACGACTGGCAAAGATCTACAAATGACAGCCAGGACCAACGGCTTAACGTGCTATCCGAGGCACGGAGGAGTCTCGATATGTTAAGATGGTCACCCATCCACAGACCAACCTCGGCAAGCGTTGCTTAACCTTAAAGATCGACCCATGCGGCTGTTATTATTTAGCCACGAGCTCCTCTCTATTTATTATGACTACACTATATTATATTGATTATAATGCTGACTTAAATGAGTTATTCTACAATGAGCTTGGCAGTTTCTGTGGCGCACAATATTGGTCATGTATTGATGTTGACTTTCTCGGTGTAGATTAGGGTACATTTACATTTAAAGTGACGTTCAGGGTACTTGCAGCTGGTTGGATCAATGTATTGTTACGCAATCAGCAAAACAACCTGTCACGAATGTTTATGTTAATTATGATACGCTGTGATCTGATCATTTTCCTTTTTATTCCCCAAATTATACAACGATAATAAAATGTCACTGAGCGATAGCAATGCATCTTGGGGCACTAGAAATAAGGAACAGATCGCGAGATATACCACAGAATGTCATAAACGTTTAGGATTAATTGACTTTCCTACTGAGTGTCTGAATTGTGCAGATTTCTACTGTAATTACACCTGTCATAATCGTATTCTTGATGTGATATACTCTGACATTGTTGCCGCGCTTTGTGGCGCGTCCTTGGCGGGTCGAAGGGGTGTTAGGAGGAATGGGAGTGGGCCGCGCACACCGAAAGGCTAGAATGAAGTTTACGGAGTGGGTATCGTGCGGTAAACCTAAATCTGGAATAATGTACGATGCCATGTGCGCTAGCAGGAGAGAGTTCAAATCACGATTAAAATGGTGACAAGATCATCAAGACCAGATTAAAATGGATTATCTTGCTAAAAAACACGGTTCCGTCCGAGGCTTTTGGAAAAACACTAACAAAGTTGATGCCTAGACCTGGCCTTCCGGTGAGCGTCGAGGGGTTGAGTAATTGTAAAGACATTGCTGAACTCTTTAAGCATCAATTTTGTGTAGTCACCTTTGGGCCCGTCGTACGAGGTGTTCAGTGGCGAAATGCCTTAGGGAAAAGTAGGGGTGAGGTTAATAATAAAGGCAACAGCCCAGGTCATGATTCTTTATCCATTGAGCACTTGTGTCACGCTGGCCCACATATAAACAGAATATTCTGTTTATATGTGGGCAATGTTGCAATGTTCTACTCGCTGTGCATGACCCACTCTTATCTTCCACCGGATCTTATGAAAACTGTGGTTGTGCCTGTAGTTAAAGATAAAACCGGGGATAAAACTGATAAAAGCAACTATAGGCCTATTTCCCTTGGCTACAGTTACAGCGAAGGTGTTTGACGGTTTGCTGAAAACACAGTTAAGTAAATATATATGTCTGCACTATAACCAGTTTGGATTTAGACCGCAATTCTCTACGATAAAGTGCCATACCTAGTAAGCATACCGTCAGATACTATAGTGACCGTAAAACCCCGGTATATGCATGCTTTCTCGACTTGTCCAAGGCTTTTGATTTGGTAGCGTATGACCTTTTGTGGGAAAAACTTGAGCGTACCGACCTACCACGAGAACTTCTTACCATCCTCAAGTATTGATATGCGAACCAAGTCAACAGCGTCACATGGGCGGGGGCAGTGTCGGAGTCATATCGTATGGAGTACGGTGTATGACAGGGCGGACTGACCTCACCCACGCTATTCAACCTCTACATGGACGCGCTGAGTAGTCAGCATTTCGGCTGTCATATAGATGACGTAAGCGTCAATCATTTAATGTTATGCGGACGACATGGTACTGCTGAGCGTTTCGATCTGTGGCCTGAGGAGGTTGATGGCGACATGTGAGGTTTACGCTGTTAAACATGGATTTGTTTATAATATAAAGAAAAGTCAGTACAGGTACGTCTGAATAATGTACCCTTAGACAGGGTAAATCATTTTAAATATCTAGGGCATATAGTCACGGCTGACCTCAGGGATCATGCTGATTTGGATCGGGAACGAAGGGCTTGTATCTAAGAAATCTAATATGCTGGCCCGCAGGTTCGCTAGGTGTTCGGATGACGTGTAAATAACTCTTTTCCCAGCATATTGCACGTCGATGTACACCTGCAGCCTGTGGGCTAATTACACGCAGAAAAGCTACAGCGCCCTTCGTGTCCAATTTTATAACGCTTTTAGAGCGGTTTTGGGTCTGCCCCGCTACTGCAGCGCTTCAAGTATGATCGCATTGGCACGCACGGACTGTTTCCATGCGACCATGCGGAAGCGCTGCGCGTCTCTTGTGCCCAGAGTGCGGGCCAGCTCCAATACCGTTCTGAGAATGATGGCAAATAGGTTGGACTGTCCTTATGTCCGACACTGCTGTGACAGACAAGTTATATAATTATAGAGTTGCATATAAGAGACTGCTGCAATGAATTTTAATTAATAGACTTTGTAATGTATTTAAATTCATTAAGTTTAGTATTGTATTTATGTAATCATTAATATGTGTAAATTATCTGATATGGGTTACTTGAAATAAATGATAACTAAATATTTTTTTTAATTATACTGGAAAAGTTCCGAATTTGCATACCAAGGTACATCTGTCACCCCCGACGCGTTACCGACCCCGTGCAAGTTCCGAATAGAACCCAACAAGGGTGTGCGGAAGTCGTGAGAAATCCTACTTGAATGCTTCGAACGTTTATACTGTAAAGCGATAGAACGAGATGGCAACTGCTCGTGCTAGGCTATAGGAAATAATTATTTACGTAAAAGTTTCGAATGAGCAACGCTAGATGGCAGTCTACGACATGCGCATCCCTCTCAAGTGGGCGAGAAGTAACTAAAGGTGACAGCACAGAAGCATCAATATCGAGTATATAGTATGCCGTGCACGTTTCTTACAGAACCTTAACTTTACAAGGTGGATGGGGGGAAGATTAAAGGAATAAAAAACAATAGAGAAGCCCAACAAGTGTGAGCGAGAAGCTTGAACGTTTGTATTGTATGACGATAGAACGAGATAGCAACTAGTCGCGGTATTGGCTAGTACATTTCACAACGCTACGACGAAAAAAACTGTGTAAATGACTTACTTCTCCGCCTTGGACCGCGAGTCTACCCTGTTGCGTGAAGTTCTTCGTCGCTTCGACGCGGTCCATTCCTCATCCTCGTCGGAACTCATTTCTAACGACGGATACACTGGAACAAAATAACGTAGTTTTATTATTCTTTGTTGTGTCACTAAGCAATATAGTTTACAAAACCAAACCAAACATGACGTTTCAGCTACTGTTGGTAGGTAATTTGACAGTTGGTCAAAGGTAGACACGTTATTGAGACCGGCCGTTAGTGAGCAAAACTTAAACTGAAATAAACATTTCAGGAGTTTATGCAATTTCTATAAAACCTTTATAAAATAAGTTTTTATACCTACACAATCGTGATAAGGTAAACGTTATCTTATATCAAATCGCGTGGGAAAATGGGGTCTTTCGTTGTAGTCAACAAATTGATGTTAACGTGATCGAAAAGGTTTACCAACTCACTGTAAGCCCGCTAAGAAGTCCTAGGGAATTTGTTTTCTCTGGGCGTAGGGAGTTTTGGCTGGCTGCGGAGACTCACTGATAGTGAACATGTTCCACGTACCATACTCCTCATCCCGATGCACCTCCTTGATGACATCCTCATCCTCCGCCGCATCGTGCACGGGCGGCGGCTTGCGAGCTCGCTTAGCGTCGTGCTTGGAGGTGCTGGGCTGCGGCGAGTCGCTGGCGAGTCCGAAGGTGCGCGAGGGGGCGGTGAAGCGCTCGCTGATGCTCAGCATGCCTGCTACTGCGGCGTCTTCGGGTTCCCTGTGAGGTGGATGAAAGGGGTTCTTCTAATATACCTTTGCTTTTTGAAATCTTTAGTAAATAAACCTTAGCATGTTTGCACTTAAGAAGAGGAAAGAGTAGAGCGGCAGAGAAGTTATCAAAAGTCTAGTCCTCTTTGTGGCATCATTTCAAGGACGTGTATACTTTGTGTTTTCGCTTTAACAGCCTTTGCAGTTTAAGAGAGAATTTTCTAATGAATGCGTAAAGAAGTCAAGTCAAGTTATATTTTATTTTTTTAATCCTTAATCAATTGTCTTCACTTATTTAATACATTTATACATATTTCTTAAAAACACACACAAGTAAAAAACATTTGTAAACATAAAACATAGTAGGCCACCGGTATCGGTAACAGGATCCAAGCTACCGGCGGTAAAGGCAACAGAGAGAGGAACCTCTTAACAATACGAGCCGAGTCCAGAAATACTGCTTTCTGAATCAAGTCCTTGATCCAGCTGCATATCGAGAGCCTCCTAAGGTGTTGGTCGAGACTCGCGGCTATTTGGCCATTAGTTGACACGGCTATCGGTACAATTATTACGGAGTCCACATCCCACATTTCGACAACCACGAGAGCCAGGAAAAGAAACTTTATTTGCTTGTCTTTCTCGGTTTTCACGAGGTTCCTCATGCGGAACGGTTGTCTACAATCATTGCACGCCTCTCGATTCGGTCCACCACCACTATTTCAGGCTTATTAGCAGAAAATAGTCCCATCAATGATGATGGACCGATCCCAGTGATATTGCCATTATCGAGAACTGCGTCGGGCGCATACCTGTAGTACGGCACTTCTGTTTCCACAAGAGAGTATTTCAGGGCAAGTTGCTGATGGATAATCCTGGCTACAAGTTTGTGCCTATGCAAGTACTCTCCGTTAGCTAGACGAGACATATGCCGACCGCGCCGTTCTTCACAATAAATCTCTGGTAGTTATTCGTCATAATAACTTCGTCCATTTTTGCACAGACAAAACCTTCGGTTTCCTCAAAGAGGTCACCGAAACGCAGCCAGGCTACGGCTATCGATTCAATTCCCGCACGGAACAAATATTCGTATGGCCTACAGATAGTTGTTCCGGGTCTGGCTGTTTGTGTTTGTGACTTTGTATGTTTGTAAACGCACCCACGATACAGGAGAAATTCCTAGTGTGGGGAAAAGTTTTTATTAAAAGAAAGAAAGAAAAAGCCTCGACCACTCACTTTCGCGGGATATACAGTCTCATTACCGACGACCGTGGGTGATGCATTCGATATGCAGTAAGCAGTGTACGGACCCGCTTATCCAGGGCGTCAAGTTCCGTTTGAGTCCATTTGAGTACGCCGAAAGAGTACATCAATACCGGCACGACCCAACCGTTGAAGGCTTGTTTCCGCCCGATAGAAGGCTATTGAATACCTTCTTCAGACGGCCAAAGAAGCGCTCCCTCAACGATTGCTTGAAGTCCGTATTATTTATTTATTTTATTTTTAATTGTACACCATAATAGTCTAACATAAAAGGAAACTAAATTACATAAAATGCAACCTGGAATGAACAGTAATTGCCTGGAAATAAGGATATTCGTAAAGAACCACTTACGAAATTACTAGTTAGATCAGGGTGCTATTATTACTCATCACTGCGTCCATTATCGGTAGGACACGGCGTGGCATACGCTCGCAGAGTGCGTAGCTTGGGAGGAGCCGTGTCCTCGTCTCGGAAGTGAGAAACGACCTGTCGCTGTCAGCTGAGATTCGTTTCTTGGTCGGCAGTGCAACGTCGTGGGACGCGGTGATCTCCCTCTGCGACAATTTCATGTCACAGAAGGACAAAGCGGAAAGGGAGAGGGAGATTTGGAGTGTTCTCCGGCCCGCAACAGGCGCACTTGGCTTCAGCGGAGGGCAGATAATGTACTTTTCCGGCACCCCTACAAGGGTTCAGGAACGGTGGATTCCCCCCTAATGTAGGACCTGAGGTAGTGGCACGTGTTGTTCCACGCTCCCCCTTAGACGTCGCGGGGGGAGTTGATAATCTCACTCCCCCAGCTTGACCAGACGGCACCAGGAGGGGGCTGTGTTGAAGATTGCTTAAGTGCTCCCGTAGCCACCGGTGCAAGTGTGCGAGGGTACACGAGGTGGTTTTAGTCAGGAGTCACACAGACCCTTCCGTCCTCCTCAGGGCAGAGGACATCCAAGAAGGCTTTCCATCCCGTTACCAACAAAAAAAAAGGATGCTATGTTTCCGAGAATGCTTCTGAGGAAATAAGATACTCACGTCTCGCTGGTAGCCACGGGCTGTTCCTCCTCGGCCAACACAGACGCTTGTATGAGAGACTCGATGCCGTTGGCCGGCGCCGGCCGAGCGGCCAGCTGCTTGTAGTTACTACTTGATGTTATGTTTGTGGATGCTGGAACAAATTCATGAATATAATGAAGTAATGCATAGGCAATAGCGATGTAAAGAAGACGACATACTGCATTGATCTCAAATGGATTAGGCTGAAGAGTTTGACGGGATAGGAACAGTTTTTGGTTTACGAATTTAAATATAAGTTTGTTTTTGTAGCTCATAATATCCTAGTGGACAGTGGTAATCTCTTTTTAAATCTTGACGAGTCTTATTGTTGTTTAATAAAAAATAGTTTTATCTGTGAGAAAACTGCTTACTTGAATAACTGCATACGGAATCTGTTTGAAGGTCCAGGAAAGCATTAATAAAAGAAACGAGTAAAGATTAGTAAAGAGAATCGCTAAAAAGTACACTACCATACGATGGATGGGGCATTGTATGTGGTACCTCTCAATCGTAATTCAAATCAAAAATTTCATCGTAATTCAAATCAAAAATTCAAATCCTGGCTATCTTTGTAAAAGTCGTAACTTTTAGTCAGAAATAACCCAGAAAGTCTGACAACCAGTAACTGGTATTATGTTACTCAGGTAGTTGTGGAGGTCGGATAGGCAAACGCACCACTTAAAATACTGGTACTCAGCCCCACCGATAAGACCCTGAAATGAAGGCTAGCTAGATGATGGAGAACTCTCCATTACTGCTGCTCTCATTCCGTCTGTAAGTATGTTTTTGTGTTTAGTCTTCCGCGGGGTACCGTCAATGTACAAGTCTGAATCAGATTCATATGTGTCGTACCGGACGCTGGTTGAAGGCTATAAGACAAGCCCACTATTATCATCTGCCTAGCCTTTTCCCAACTATATTGAGGTCCGGTACGAAACCGAGTATTGCAGATTCAGCTGAATACCAATATTTTACGAGACAGACCTCCACAACACAGTAACTGGGTAACACGCAGAATACACGACAAGACTGGTGACAGATTTTCTGGCTTCTGACAATCCGTAACTACTGCTAAAGATCTACAAATGGAACCACCCCGGCTTAGCGCGCTTTCCGAGGCACGGAAGAGTCTCGGTATGTTGAGATGGTCACCCATCGACAGACCGACCTCGGCAAGCGTTGCTTAGCCTTTAAGATCGACCCGTGCAGCTATTATATGAGACTTAAAGTAACTTCAACGTTATGGAACACTCACCGTTACTACTGCTCTCATTCCGTCTGTAAGTATGTTTGTTGTGTTTAGTCTTCCTGGGTCTGGGCGCGGGTGTATCGTCGATGTACAAGTCTGAATCTTCATAGTCGTATGTGTTGGAGACGCGTCGTCGTACGGGACGCTCGGAGCGACGCACCGGGGTGGGCGGTGTTGTCGATGCAGTGGGCTTTGTTTCTTCTACCACCTGCGAAAAAGTTCAAAATCAATTTTGGTAGCTGGTTTGGCTTCGTTTCTCTGGTTATTCTGGAAGCCGACCTTGACATTTGAAATAAGGCTAAGTAGATAATGAACAAAGATTTGCAAAATGGGTTTACTGCTTATCTTTAACCTTTTGAACGCCAGAGCATAAACGCATCGGCGTGCCCCCGACACCAAGCCACAAATTTACCGTACTTTTTGTCACGTATTTGTGACGTTTGGCGTACAGGGCACGCGCTTGCTTGTCACCTATACGTGACAGTTCAAAAGGTTAAAAAGGTTGTGATCACATTTTTTTTTTTTTCAGTTGGAGTCCTTCAAATCAATTCAGTCCAAACTCAAACCGAAAGCATTTATTGTAATTAAACCATCACAGGCACTTTTGAATAGTCAAGGTCGGTCTGTCCAAAGAGATGAAGCTAATTACACGTTCCAAAGCGTAGATCTCTATAGAGAAGAATGTGCAAGAAACTCCACGGACACTCTTTTAAATCCGTGTCCGTGATTATAATCGCCTTAGAATTAAATAATGATTCGAAAGCTATTAGTCAAATAGTAAATACCATGTGAACTCTATAACGAATGCTCGCAGTATCTACTCCGAGCATTCGTTACTGAGTTCTGACTTATTCCTGAGAAAACTTCCTGTTGCATCATCGAGTCTGGAAGGTGGGTAATGTTTTTCTTACATGACTGCCCCAGGTAAATAAACTCGTATTTTTTCGTGACATAGTCATGTGGTATCAAAAGAAAGGACTCAAGGAGACGATTCTAAAAATTTTACTCACTTAAATGTAGTAAATAAAAAATGGCTGATATGAATAAACCCAAGCGCAACAAACTACTAAAAAGTTAAAACAAGGCATCAATACTAGGCAGCATTGATGCCAGCAACTGCACCAGAAATAACAAAAAGTTTAAACTCTAAAAATAAGCCTCTAAGGTCTTAACTTTGTGTGTGTTCTTGCTGTTAACGTGTTTGTAAAACGGGGTGGATAGAAATTATGGGGCGAATAAAAACTAAACTTTGATTCGAATTTTCACGTTATTTAAATATTGTTTGCAGCAATGAAGAACTCCATTTTTTTTACCATTCTTTTATATTTAAATGGACGCTTTGTGAGAAACAATTAATATGGTATTTATGTGAAAATCCCAATAAAAGTTTCGTTTTTATTTGCCCCATCATTTCTATCCACCCCGTTTTACGGTACCGCACTTTAGGTTCAGGAGGACAGAATGCTTCTCAAGCACGAAGTAACACTTTACTTACATAATTGGTAGTAGCTGTGTACTGGTGCGCGATGGCGGCGTCGTACGACGGCAGCTGATTGTGATGATACTCGCCGTTCACCGGCTCTTGTACTGCCACGTTGCTGTAACTTGCCGTTTGCTGGGGACAACGTGAATTTATTGCAATTATTATTTTCAAAAACACACATCAATGTAATTGGAACTTTGTTTAATTTTTTTTTTTAAGAAGTCTTTCTAAGTGCGCTTGTAATTTTCTTTTAGTACCGTAAACTGTGAACTGACACAAACTGACGACATTGTTAGCGACCAGTCAGTGTACGGTTCTACAATTTATCGGATTTCGTCGCCCAGCCAAGTAGCGGAACATAGGGCTTAGTGAGCTTAGGTCTCCCCTGCAGATAGGTTAGGTTCGAATAGTATGATTAGAGCTAGAGTGAGCGAGCGAAGCGACCGAACTTAGCTCCCGTCACGCTATTCATGTAAGGTTCCTTCAGGCAGAAATAGGAGCCCCGTTTGCGGGCTCTGTCGTCGAGGTTAGAATCTTGAAATTGTATATTTTAAAAATTCTCGGAATGACTTCGAGAGATTATAGACTATCAAATTTGGATGCGTAAAAAGTATTCCAAATGTTCAGTTGTCAATTTATCAGGAGTTTACAATCTCTCAAGTTATTTTATAATCTTACGGAGTTTGCAATTTTCTTGCAATTATTATCCCTATCATTTCAGAGGAAAGATGTCCACTGCTGGACATGGGCATCGCCACATCTGCCAGTCCCGTGCATCTCACAACCAAGATTGCAACTTAGTAAAAATGGGTTTATCGTCATATTTACCTGATGCACTGACGGTACTTCCTCATATCTTTGGTAGTTGTCCACGGTGTAGGCAATGTGCTGCGGCTGTTGGTAGCTGTAAACGGCTGGTTGGTAAGACCCAGGTTTTGCTGATTCTGAGTACTGATAGTCTTGTTGTATGTCTTCAGCTGAGTACATGCCTGTGAAAGAGAAAATTAGTAATAGTTAATGTTTTTATGGACAAGGCGAGAGTTTAAACAGAATCGAAATGTTTTCTTTAAAATAAAAACCACCAAATTATTATTATTGGTACGATCCCGACTGTCATTTGATCAGATCTTGGGTAATCTTCAAAGGTCGTTTGAAGCCTGAAAGTCTGACAATCAGTTACCAAGAGGTTCGTGGTGCCCAATATCAGGATTGTGGAGTTCAGATAGATAGTCGCTGCGGCGTAGTGACATCAAATGACGACTTAAAACCGATCCCTCAGATAGGAAGGCTGTTCACTTCGATGCGGTGGTGTAGCGACGCACGCTTCGCAGCCCGATGATGAAACGAGCATGTAGTCTATAGAGGTATGCGGTACAGAGAGTTAAGTCCCACAAACCTCCAAAGAAAAAGGGAGGATCCTCCGACCAGACGGTTATTGTGTCTGGTGGGCAACTGCCCGATAGTTGATATTCAGACTGTTGTGCATTTTCAAATCGCACGGAGAACTTTGCTTGCGCGATGCAGGATTTCTTTGGTAGTTCGTCGCTGGCAGGATAAATGGCGTTGCGGTTCTTCTTGTTGCCGTACAAATTTCGCTTCGTTAGTTTCTCTTGTGGTGTTGATGCCGCTACAAGTCAAATACTAGCCCAAAAATAATTATTTATTAATTTTTCACTCACCTGGTCCATAATTCATCTCTTGGCCATCAATCCTGACATTAGTCTGTAGATTCTCGTTGGTGAACAGAATCTGTTCCTCGTGGTAGTCGCCTATGTCCTTCTTGGAGATGGTCCACTGATGGATGGGCTTGAGCACCGGAGGCCTGTCAGCGCGGATGAGGTGCGACTTGAGGATGGAGTGCTCGGCCAGCGCGTAGGGCGGCGGGGAGGCGCTGGGACAGACGTTGGAACATTACTTTGTAGAAGACACATGATAGCAACTTGTTTCTTAATCATCTATTGGTACGAGTAGAATAGCAGTCAGATTAATTTGGTGCCTCGAATATCCTAAATAAGTTGTTTTTGTGGAATAAGTAACACGTAAGGTTTGTAATGCTACGCGGCATTAAAAAAGTTAGGTGTTGTATAGTTTGTGTATTAACTGTGCACATTCACAATAGCTTTAGAGTTCTTTATTTGTCTATTTTAGAGACAAGGCTACAAAAAACAGTATTTTTCCCACTCCAAATTAGTCAGAGCCCAGAAGACTCTTACCTCGACATTTAATGATTGAAACCATTTATTTTCACTACTTAGACCTGAGTGGACAAACCCTAACTCATTAAACCCCAATAATACCCTCACTTACTTCATCTTAATCTTCAAAGTAGTCTTCTTATCAGTCCGCTCTACATAGGTGCCGTCCTCGGGATAGGAGACCTCCTCATAGGTCTGATAGGCGTAGCCCTTGTCCATCACCATCTCCTTGCCTTCCACCACGAACTTCGTGTCAGGAATGCCGTTCGCGTACTTCACGTCTTGGGGTGGTACGTAACGTTCTTGGTAGGCTGCCTCCTGGGGAAAGGGAGATACGAATTTAGATATTTTGGAATATAAGAAGGGCGTTTTGGTTTGCTATTTTGATTGGATATTCAATTATTTTTTTATTTAATTTATTTATTCCATTAATATTGGTCAGATTGAACGATTACAGTGAGAGCTCGTGGCTAAAGAATATCAGCCGCACGGGTCGACCCAAGGTTAAGCAATGCTTGCCAAAGTTGCTCTGTGGATGGGTGACCATCTTAACATAACGATTTTTCTCCATTCCTCGGGAAGCACGTTAAGCCGTTGGTCCCGACTGTTATTTGTAGTTCTTGGGCTGTCGTTACGGATTGTCAGAAGCCAATAAACCTGACTCCAGTCTTGCCAAGAACTACCGTGTTACTCAGTCAATCGGTTGTGGAGGTCTGGTAGGCAGCCGCTCCACGTAAAATACTGGTATTCAGCTGAATCCGGTTTTACTGGAAACCGACCCCAATATAGTTGGGAAAAAGCTAGGCAGATGAGATTGAACAATTATAGAATATTATAATTATTTTTAGTAAATAGTAACTTTCTTCGTGGCTTGGCTTCCGTGCAAGTTTCCGAAGTAAAAACTAGCAGTCATTTATAACACTCTGCAATTGCATATTGAAAAAAATTTTCCTAATCGGATCAGTATTTCCAGAAATAGAAGAAGTACAACAATAAATTCATTTGTTTGTAGGGTCTACAAACAAATGAATTTATTGTTGTACTTGTCATGGGTGGAAATTCAATTCCTATAATAAACAAATAAATTAGTAGTTAGTTATTTAATTATGTCACTTCTATGTTTGTCTTGTGCAAGTCCCAAAAAAAGTGTGTGTCAGCTCCGACACACGACTGGAGTTTACTCCTTAAGAACTATTATTGTGTAGATTATGTAAAAAGAGGGTATATGAAAGCATCTTAAATAAGTTGAGTATACTTTGTATATATGTCACCGGAAAATAGCAAACTCCGTAAGATTTTAATAACTTGAGAGATTGTAAACTCTCGATAAATTGTCAACTGAACAATTGGAATACTATTTTACGCATCAAAATTTGATAGTCTATAATCTCGCGAAGTCGTTCCGAGAAATTGAGGACTGACATAAACTGGCGACCAATCTGTGCTACCTACCAAGCTGTGTGGTCTACAATTTATCTGTTTTGGTGTGATGGTTAAATTGGAAACTTGGCCCCTCATTGGTCTTTGTTTTCTCTAAAAAGACCAATGAGAGCTTTGTTTCCAGGTTTACAGTCACACGAAAACAGATGAATTGTAGACAAGGCAGCTGATTGGTCGCCAGTTTATGTCAGTCCACAATTTCTCGAAATACATAATCTCGAAGTGAAAGGTGCGCAAAGTACGTTGCGCAAAAGAACGTAACGCCTCACTTTTAGTTAACGCTCGATTTTTCTCCTCATAATATGTTCATACCGCGGGCTAAATATAAAAATCGTTTCTTATGGAGTACATCCAAAAAAATTTTTCAATCTTTCACTGTACTAGTTTTGTAGAGTGACATGGAATTCACTTTATGGCAGAAGCACCAGAGACATGAAACATTCTTTTGGTGTTCCAGATGTTTACAGATGTGGTTGTGAACACTTACAATCGGACGGCTATACAAACAACTGACCTTATTATCAATATAGAACTTGTCAGCATACACCTTCTCCTCGACAAACTCTCCGTTCTGTGTCATATGCATAATGGGCTTTGGTAGAGTCAGCTTGAGGGACTTCTTGGAGTTGCTTGCTGCCTTCTTCGAGTGGGACTTACTGGGGGACGAGTGGTTCTTTATTTTGAAGTCCTGGAAACAAAATGTCATGTTATCTCTTCCTCACCCTTGGAGACACTGGTGGAAAATGCCTAAGGCATTAATTCTGCCGTTGTACTTTTGTGCATGAAATTTACAATCTCTTAAGGTGTAAACACTAGGAAGTGATGAAGGGTGGACGTTTTGGAGGACAGTCTTCAAATTAAATTTATGTTTAAAAATAGTAAGAATTATTCCAATTTAGTTCCGTCGACAAATGGTACATTTCGACGGCTGCCGTCGACGGACGAATCACGCCACAACTGCCGACTGTCGTTCGTCTGTAAGAACCCTTAGTGGGGTAGACATTCAGAACGAGAACGGTCATGTTTGTCAAACACATTTCTCGCAAAAATAAATAAAAACTTTGGCATCCAAACCTAGAAATACTGAAATCAGACCTCAGAAATTTTAATGAATGATGGACTAACCTTATCTTTACTGGTGGTGGTGGTGGACCGTTTCTCCAAGGTCCTCAGCTCCTTACACAGCTCTCGCACCAGTTGACCGGAGTTCAGGCATTTGGGGACGTTGTCGCGCTTCGCTGTGTCGGTCTGCAATGTAAGACAACATCGATTTCAAAAATAAAGTAAAATATGAAGTCCTTCAGATGATTTATATCAACATACACAAATGCGGTTGACCCTACAGTTTCGGCAAGGTTTTCCCTGTCTGACTGTCCCTAGGTGTTACATATCGTTACTCCCTTCCTCGGCAGTTTAAAATTGTCTCTACGGTTTCTTCCTTATAACGTTATGACTTATGAATGTTCAGATATTTGTTTATCAATCACGCCTTAATGGCTGAACAGAATTGGATTATGACATAGGATAATTAATAATACATTTCTAGTCAAAATAACTAAGAAAAACAGCCCATCTTCCTGAAACCAGATGTTCCTGACATCTGTCACCTGGACATGAACTGCAACCAAGTAGGCCGCTGCAAATACAACCTGGCAAAACGAGTTTCTGACACTAAATTTTATTGTGATTTCAGTGTGTTCCTGTTCAAAATATTGGCCACTTGTTCCAGTGTCCCAAGAGCCCTTAAACCTGCACTATTGAGGACCTCATGAATGCTACTGATGCCGCTTTAAGTGTTTACTCCTCACGGTGTTTCATACTAACTTTTAAGTCCTTATTCATGGCAATGAATGAGCCGATTTTAATGAAACTTGGTATGCGTATGCAAGATATCCAGGTCTAAATAGTTAATCGAGAATAATTTCGAAAAAGATTTTAGAGGGAGGGAGTGATTTAAAATTTTCTATGAAAGTGAAAAATCATTCTATCGTTCCCCTTGTATGAAACACCGTGAGGAGTAAATGCTCTCAAACATAGCCACCTACTGTATCACCATCGACTCGGACAACAAAAATCTGTCAGAGAAAGTAGTACAATGAATACTTACACTTTTGAGAGCATGCCACTCCTTGAGCGCGTTGGCGAGGATCTTGATCCCGCGCAGCAACAGCGGCGCCAGCGCGGCCGGCGCCTCGCGCGCGCTGCTCTCGCTCAGAGTGAACTCCTCGTCCTGTGACAATACATTATGTCACCTTCATTAATACTACCAACCTGCTGTCCAAAACCGAAGGGCTGTGTACGGGTAAGGTACATTTAAAATGAAAAACTGTTTTTTTTAGTAAAATTTGCATATTAAGTTCAACACCCGAAACTGATGTATGATCGACCCGCGGCGAATGAGTCTTTCAGCGATGCTATGCAACGCTTACTCAAACGTGTGATTTTTAATCATTCGCTGCGCGTCGATGTCAGCATAAAAATGATACAATTGATATGTACGGGTTTGCTCGTACAGGATATTATGTCTCAAATGAACATAAACCACAATGATTTTTGCCGTGTCTGGACAAGGTGATCAAAGTGCAATTTTTAAAACCAAAGCTGATGAGCACTACAAACATACCTGTGTCTCCTCATTGTGCCGACGCAGCATAGTCAGTAGATGCGCGCCGGCGTACCAGTGCATCGCCTCGAACAGCGGGTAGCGGAACATTGTGGGCGTCTCTACGCGACGCTCGATCTCGTATATCCTGGAAAGAAAAGAAATAATATATGACAAATATATTGATACACCAGGGTCTTAAACACCCCAGGTCGATGGCGCGTTGTGTTCCAAGAGATGTCAGCATAGGAGACGGGGCTCGCTAGAGCCAGGGTACAGGAATTTGTTCGAAAGAGTCACCGCGGCCCTGGAACGCAAAGGGCTTTAGAAGGAACACGGATGGGTTTTAGTCAGTAAGAGTCTGACTTTCGCTCCACCCAACGGAAGGAGTCATTTGATGATTTCCCATTGGTAAAAAAAAAGTCTGAAGTCTTAGACACCCCTTAGACACACATTTTAACATACTCTTCCTGTTTCGTCCACATTTATATTGTTCACATTAGCTTCTACTACGATTTCCCATGATCATCGTATCGAACAGTTAGCATTCACTGCTGGACATCGAAGCCTCCTTCAAGAATCGCCACAGCAACTTCTCAAGAGCTACTCGTGTCTACTTATGGTACGTGAAAATTTTGAAGCAACCACGATGTTCAGATCGTATTGCCAGACGTTAGCAGGATATGACGGGTTTTTGGCTGTTTTGATGAATCGTGGCAATTTAATACTGATAAGAATCTGCCCATGTGTTTTTCGCTTGTCGCTTTTTAGATTACCCACATAAAAACCGGTTCTAAGTCCAAGACACTCACTGCAGCTGCATCTCGATGGCATAGGAGTGCAAGAAGTTCCCTCCGAAGACCAGCGAGTCGCAGGGAGTGAGCACGGCGTGTATCCAGCCGCTGGGGATGAACAGCGTCTGCGCGGCGCTGATCTCCGCCGTGCCGTACCACTCTACCATGTCGCCGAAGAAGCGCTCGTTCTGATTGTTGGCGGCCGACCATTGCTGGTACAGGGCGAGGTTCGTCGCTGTGGGCGGGATTAGGTAGAATATCTGGAAGGAAAGGTTTAATATCTCGTTAGTAAGAGCCTTCCTGACCGATTTCGATAGACATAGACATAAGCAGAGATAATCTGAACTGTTACTAGCCATTGGAGCGGGCAATATTACAGTGCACAAGACGTAAACACATATACACTCTCTTTTATCACTGTTATCTTCCGATGGAGACGGCAATCCGACACAACTGGAGTGAGATCTGGCGCAGGACGCTTAAGGACGCTTAAGTGGGTATGCATCGCCGCTCCTATGACCCGGGGATCGAACCTAAGATTCCACGTCTAATAGTCATGCTTGCGATCATTTGGCTAACGGAGTGCATTTAATAGGCAAAAATTTCAATATTTTGATACAGCAAAAGACGACTCCCATAAATACAAATGAAATCAAGAATTTACATATACATCATAGTTTGAAGAATTATTGTTTTTTTTTAAAGATAAACGTTGCCCTACAGTATGAATTCTTCCTGTATCGTGGGTACGTTTACAAACATACAACTTCACATCCACAAATAGCCAGACTCGGAACAACTATCTATAGGCCATACAAATATTTTTTCCGTGCGGTAATAGAACCCACGACACGCAGCGCGGCAATAAATCGCTGAACCACTAATACCAACCATCAAACTGATTGTAGAGGTGTTGAAACAATACAATATTATGTTTGAAAGCTCCAACAATGCTCTAATAATAATGAATTGAGGAAACGTGCTGAGGTGAGGAAGATTTATTACTAGCCGAATGGTTTATTTTGTTTTCATTGTTGGTAAACTATTTAAGTATTTATTACATTACACGTACACATGCATATATGTACATTCTTATAATATCATCACTTTTGGTTATTTTTATAGTACTTAAATTTGCTCCATGTGCAATTATATCTGTTTACTATTTTATTTACTTTATTTATATATTATAATTTTATATTGATTCAACCGCCACTCGTCTTTTGAAAGGTTCATTAAAAAACCAGCGTCAGACACCATCAGTCTGTCTGACATATCGCTGAAATGGACCTTTTTAGTGCAGCCGTGAGACACACTCTTAGTTTTTGGCATAACTACCTTTTTCTTGTTATTTTTACCGTGCGTGTTTCATGTACCTGTGCTAAATAAATTATATTCATTCATTCTATTATTTATTACTGTTATGTGTTTTATATGTATTGTTTCATATTATTAATGTAAATCTAGAAGTGTAGTCAATAAAGCCAAATTCTACCCACGATGGCAACAATGTCGACTGGCGTCGAGATGGCACACGGCATTTTTGCAATCGTCGGTAGAAACTGGATGAGGTTGACACCGGAGCGTTGCGATTTGCACAGAAAAAGAGAGACCAGCAATGAGAAGTCGGGCTGTGGCAAATGGCTGCGGCAAAGTACTTCAGTAACCCAGCCACCCAGGTACCCTCCGTGAGATAGTCAGTAACACCAAGGCGTTGCTGGCCTGTATTAAGGAGCTGGGGTGGATCGAATGACAAATTTAATTCTTACGCAAAATACGCACCTGGACGTTGAGTTGCGGATGTCACCGGAAAATTGCAGACTTCGTAAGATTGTAATAAATTTTGATTAGATTATAATTTCTATATAATGTTATGAAAGAATCGTTTTTTCTACAATAAATCGCATCCAAATAAAATAGTTTCCAATATATCCGTGTATTATTTAGAAAAAATAGTTTTCAATTTTACAATCGCGATATTTTACAATCTTGATCAAATCTGAATTAATTAATTAATTATATATAAATGAATGATGATGAATTAATCAGTGAGTGATGGATGAATGATGAATTAATACAGAGCTGCTGAAAAATGCGTACCTTCCGTCCGTGCAGCACATGATACCACACCGTGGTGCCGCCGAAGTCGACGTGGAAGTCGGTGAAGGCGCCCGCGGGCGACATGAGGCAGTACTTGCGGACCTGCGGCGCGGGCGGCCTCTCGCGCGCCGCCGCCCACACGCGCTGCGCCCAGTCCAGCGAGCGGGCCACCGCCGGCGGCTCCACCACGCGGGACATGCTAACGAGGAAGAACGAAATTTTAATGATTACTAAATAAAAATAAGACACAATTTTTGTTTTTTCAATTATTTATTTGTTTTAAATGTTAATTTAATACCTTCATTAATTGAGCTCCTCATTACTAACATAGTTTTAAGATAATGTTATATAGTCTGAAATAAACTTTCTCTTTTTTTCTATTAGATACTCAAATCTTTATTGCATTCAATATTATTTTTTTCCCTAATGTATACCAGCTTCCTAACATCACCCTTAAATATTACCACGTACTTCTGGAACAACCCTGCATTGTGCACTTATTATCAATATCCGACACTATTGTCACTCACTTGGTCTCGCTGAACTCCAGACTCAGCACGTTGAGCACTTTCTCATCGCGATGCTCGGGCGCTGTTTCAAAGTAATCCACGAAGTCGCCCAGCGGCATACGTAGGGTTGACTGCTTGCGGACATCTATCACTTCCACCTAGGGAAATTTAGTAAGACAAGTATTAGTTTATCACTCCCTTTCGTTCAAGTATTACGTAACGCAATTTAGGGGGAGGGGGGGGTCTTGTAAAACGTTACGATGCGTTACAGGGGCGGGAGGGGTGTTCGAACAACGCGTTACGTAACATTGTTTTTTTTTATTAAAGGCTAGCTCACTATAGTAGGCGCCAGATAATCGTGGAATAACGGTCATTGACCCACCTACAATTATTGACATTTTTAATTTGAAAAACGGAATTAATGACACAAAGCTGTCCCGAATCATCATCTCTCGTGATCCTTAACATTGTCTAATAATGAAAAACGATTCATATTTAATTGTTCAGGTACCTATGAACAGTTATTAGGGAAAGGTCAATATACTTTATTCCACATTTATCTGGCGCCTACTATAAACATATTTTCGAGTTACACAGTCACTAAACAGTAGTCATTTTGCCAAACAAAAATAAACATCAATATTTTTCTTGAAATTACAATTATTAATTAAAAAATTTGGTAACATGAGAGTAGTAGACATAATTGTGACTTTTAGGTAAAAATTGTCACTTGGATGATACGTAACGTTTAGGGAGGGGGAGGGGGTACAAATATACGTTACGGCGCGTTACATGGGAGGGAGGGGGTCAAGAATCTTCAAAAATTGCGTTATGTAATACTTGAACGCTCCCTTTGAGATTAGCAACTGTGGCCAAAATCCATCTGGAGGACTATTATCATAAAACTGGAAGGCAACAGTCTCCTGCATTCTAAGGGTGGGCACACACGTATCCGATTGTCTAATCCGATTCGGGTTGCCAGATGCTGGATGTTAAAAAACCGTACAAAAATAAAAAAATACAAAATCCCTAGCTTACATTTAAAAGACATCATAGAAAATATGTCATAATTTCTATAATTAGACATTACTTGATGAATCATCCACATCTGACCTCAGAAAGAGGCCAGAGGTCAGATTTTCGATCTCTCAGAATCACATAATGCTGAATCGCCTACACGCACTACGAAAAATCTCTCGTATATTTAGCAGCCCTGATTCAACAATCGGAAGAGAAACCGGAGCGTCTTTTTTCAGCCTAAAGCTGACGGATTGTCAGGAACAAGTCCCCAAGTCTTCACGTCAGCGTTAGGCTGGCCTCGGTTATGACGTCTTTCTCCCAATCTTGTGACGATTCTGGCCCGTGGAGCATAAAAAATGTTGCAGATTCTGTCAGTCAGTTTGATTTCAACTTAACTAACAGAATTTTTATCACCCAAAATCCATTTAACAGCCCATTCAAAGCAACGGCATAGAAATATAAAATATTCTTAACTCCTTACCCCTTACTTAAGAATAATTATTAAAAAAATAATTAATAAATATATTTAAAAAACACCTTTTTATCTGTATTCTAATAATAATAATAAATTGATTTGATTTTTAATGATTTCTTATTGCCATTATAATTACCTCTAGTTGTGCCCCACAGAATCTGAGTACTGATCTGACTGTGAATGTGCCAGGGTTGGGAGTCTTCATGTCCAAACCCTCTGAAGTTGTGAATGTTACTGGTCGCGTGAAACCTGTACAGAAAGAAAAGTGACTATGAAGAGAGAGGTTGGCACTAGTCTTTATTGAATTTAACTATTACAAAATATTATTGTGACTTTTTTGTTTTCATATTCATCATCACCAGAGCAGAGAGCTCTCTACCAAATTGAACAAATGCATACTGGTTGAGCTGATATTGGGTAAAATTGGGCTAGTTTGCTTCTCTCAGCACGGTACCACCTCGGCAGTTGCTGACAGCGCTGCTATACCGTGTGGCTTATCTTCTTACAAGTGTAACATGGCTATAGGTATAGCAGATGAGATAAGCTTGCGGCATACCCAAGTGCATCATGTCTGCATGTCTAGCCTTTTCTCAACTATTTTGGGGTTGGTTACCAGCCTAACCAGATGCAGCTGAGTACCAGTATTTTAAATGGAGCAACTGCAAGAATTCTTGGCGAGTATCGACTGTCAAAAATTCTCTCGATATGTAATGAACTCTACAGTTCATTACATATCGAGACTCTTCCATTCCCACTCATTAGTTCTGTAGTCGTTCATGAATAACTAAGAAACGAATAATATCAGCTATCGGGCTGTTGCCCACCAGACACAATAACCGTCTGGTCGGAGGATCCTCCCACGGTGTGCGGGACTTTACTCTCTGTAGGTACCGCATACCTGTAGAGGTATTCAGACTGTTGAATATGTTCAAATCGCACGGAGAACTGGGCTTGCGCGATGCAGGATTTCGTTGGTAGTTCATCGCTGACAGGATAAATGGCGTTGCGATCCTTTTAATTGCCGTACAAATTTCATTTCTTAGTTATTCATGTGGCGGCATTGATGCCACTACAGAACTAATGAGTTTTCACAAATCCACGGACTTAACCACGAAGATTGAGTCGTGGAGCTGTTATTATTAGCCACAAGCTCCTCCATTAGTATGACATATTGTGCATTATTCGGTAAGCAGAAGGTACAGGTTCGTTTCACTTTGGAGTGGTTCACTCACCATTGTCTCTGATAAGCTCCTCAGTGAACTGGTGCGGGCTCATGCGCTGCAGGGCAGCAGGCGCGGGACGCAGTGGCCGCGCCGCCAGCGCGCGCACCCAGGCCGGCGTGCCCACTTGCGAGGGACGTGTCTCCGCGCCCAGCTCGTAGCGGTCCGCGCGGTGGTTGTTTGTTGGGACTTTTACTAAAAGAATAAGAGAAAAATTGTTTATTGTTGTCAAAATAGACGTACCTACGTAAATTAAAAAAAGGTTATGAATGAGAATTATTTTTAGTCAGTAAAGTATTTGTTGGTACAAGTATACCTAATAATAAAACAAGATGCAAGTTGGATTTTTGATGGTGAACAACATGTATGATCAAGCATAATACCATAATCAGCTTTTTTAATATTCTCACATTTGGGACACAGGACTATTCTGTGAGAAAGAATGAACTTTAACCCACCATGTGGGATCAGTACGGATTGGTAGTGGTGATGTCACATGTTTAAAATTTTTGGTTCTACAACATACTCAATAGGGAATACGCATGCAATTTTTTTGCAAAATGAAATACTTATTAGCTCTAATAAACAATCATGAAAGATTTTTTAAAATATCTTTATCAGCGAGGAAGTTATAAAGCTTCAAAGATGACAATTAGGTAGAGAAGTCGGATACGAACTCTGACATCAAATACTATGACGCCTATACAGCTGCCATAGAAAACGGCGTCTTCGCAGACAGATATATTTGTTTAAAATAGTTATATCTCGTTTGTTTTTCAATCAATTCTGATTCTATTTTCACTCTTAGTATTGTTTTTGTTTATTTTTATATAAACTGTACAAATAATAATTTTTTTTTCATGCATATTCCGTATTCCTCACGGTGTTTCCGCTATTTTAAGACAGAAATAATTTACAAAAAATAAGTACCTGTCTGGGTTTGAACCCGCAAACAACAAATATTGAGTAAAGTTTCATCCCTGTAAAACCCATCAAAGCTTATAACAGTAAAACTTATTATACAAAGTGACCTAGGCACTTTAATACTAGCTTTATATTACAGTCAATATATACAATTACAGTAATAGGAAACATTGAACTACCGAAAAAAAACGTATAAAGAAGTTACTGCTATGTATGACATTGAATTACACTTTGTGTAACTTTAATCCTATAATAATGATCACCTTAAATTACTTCCAGAACACAATGCCATGTATTTTCTATGGTATCTAAGTATAGTTTATAACTAACTGTAAAACAATACTTACATACTGAAGGTCCATATGTCTGTGCACATTTTGGACAGTGATACTTGTCTATGTCATCAGAATGATATATTTTGACATCAACACAGCTGGAACAAAAATATTGATAGTATTAGTTGCATAGTAGTGTCTAGGCTGTTGATCACGTCAAAATCAAAAGTCATTTATTCAAATTAGGCTGAGTGCCAGCACTTTTTGAACCTCAAAGCTCTACATAAAGACATTCCGCCAAAACACCCGCCCGTGTGGTTGTGTGCTAGCCCTAATATTGAGTGTTTTTTTTTTAAATTGCGAAATGGGCTTGTTCTTCACAACCTCAATCGCCCCTGATGGGAAGCGATGGATGATTAAGTATGATTTGAAAATAATAATAATAATATATCCTATGTGGAGATAAAAATAATTACTTATGTGGGAGATAAAAAGACCCTCTGTCAGATCAGACAGTTCAGAATCAGTTTGTCTTATGAGTTTATAAACTTTATAATCTACCATCTTGGTTTAAAAGGTATTTTCTTAAAAAGCAGTCATTTTTGGGAAGATAGTATGATTGTGGCAGGAGAGCTGACATAGGTCTCCCCTAAAATTCACCACAACAACCAGAAGACTCAGCGTTGGAAGGCCTCCCACAAAGTGGACCAACAACCTGGTGAGAGTTGCGGGTAACCGATGGATACGCAAGTTTATAATATATTGCATAATTTTATACTCTTATTTTACTCAAATATTTTCTTGATTCAGAAGATGCATGGCGATAATGGCAATATTGTATTCAAATGATCCATTAAAATATATAGAGATTACAGTCTAATTATTGTTGAGATTGTAATAGATCTCTATTACAATCTTCCAGTACTTGCAATAATCCAGTGACAGTACTATATCTGTTAACATTGTTAACTTGTTTAAAGTACTGCAATTGAAAAAACCTCCTACATTCAGTCTTTTATATGCAAAGATTTAATTATTCAACAACACAGTTTGCATTATTCATATATCTATTTGATTTATTCTTAATATTCTATTCTTAAAGTACTATATGTCAACATATAGTACTTGAAGCAAAGAAATAATAGTGTCAATAGTGCATTTGCTACAATCATATAGAAAATGCTCATAGCCTAATAAAAAAAAATCAATCTGAAGTAGTTCAATAAGTTTATTTAGGTTGTGTGATTCAGATAAAACCTATTTGGGCCCAGTAGAATATTGATACAATTTTGGTGCACATGAAAACTTAAATTTTTGAATTTACAAACAACAGCCAGAAACATTTATTTTCCATTAATAAAAACATTACTTTCTAGTTCATGTTTTAATTACCATCTATGGCTAAAGAATGTGCAAATGAAGGTTTATATGTACCTACATGTTACACAGTAATTTTACACCCAGAGTACATAATTATCACAAACATCCATAAAAACATTAAATTGTTTGTACTATGTGTACTTCACATACTTATGTTCAAGCTTATGCACTTGAGGCTACAAGGCAGAAGCGGGCAAAGTCCTCACAGCGCAGCACTTTTTTTGAGCCCAACTTTTTCTGGCATTTAATTAGGGCCTTAGGGATTTCACAACAGTTGCTAAGGGCTTCTCAAATACCGTAAAAACCACCAAAAATTAAAGTAATAAAAGAAAAAATGTTACAACCTATGTTTTTGCCAGTAACAATACGTTATCAGGCATGAAATAATATAAATAAACACAAAGAATGCACGGCAGAAAAGCGCATTCTGATAAACCCATGACGACCACTGATGTAAACAAACAAGAACTCTTGAATAACGCCCCAGAAATCCCGGATAATTAAATATAAACTGTATCGTGCCTAATAAATCTCGAAAATCACGCCAATGAACGGAAAAAGAAGAAATATTGAGTAAAACATTCGCATTCAAGTGATGGCCGAACGCGCATACACTGTCAATCTTCATTGCATTTTTTTTAACACACAACGTAACTTTCACTGTGAAATTTATATATTTTCCACATTACCTGCCATGAAACCACTCACGACAGCAATCACATTCTATCATAAATTGTCCAATATTATAAGGTTGACCACACAAACAATAGGTTTCCTTCGATGACGCCATTTTAATGGCGAATAGACAATATTTGCTTCTTTTTTCTCCACGTCGATTTAGGGTTACCGTATTGAAAAACAATCATTCAGTAGCCATAGACTTCCCAGTTTTCATTGTAATAAATATAACTCGGCTTGATAAAATCGTATTTCTTTTTTTAAATAGCCATAAAATAATTTTGGTACAGTACTGTTAGTGAAAATCAATATTTTAGATTAATTAACCGACTACGATAACAATCCCACTGAGTACTTAGCACATGTTATGACGTCACGCCTGTGGTTATAATAATAGCAACAAGTGGAAGATTGTCGGCCTGGCAAAGTGGCGATTAATCAGATTTTATTTATTTACAATGGGCACGCTGCTCTCTTGGATCTAACAATAACGTCATCGCACATTCAAATAGATGATAGTAATATTGCAGTTTCTTGAGTTTTACGTATGTACTTAGGTAGGTACGGACTAGGTACTATTCATAAATCTCAAGAAACTATCCTGTCTTCTTCCGTTTTAACTTAATTGGAGATTCTTACATTTTAATTTTTTGTTTTGGTTTACGAATAAAAAAACTACTAAAACTAGGTACTTTTAACGATAATAACTAAAACGATAAGTTTCGTTTCAAGAGTGGTCATTCGTAGTTCAGGAACTGGCACTTCGGCAAGAGACACACTCAGCGACAGCGTTACGGACTTGCGGCCCATCGGTGTTCCGTGGGTTCTGGCTGGTTGGGATTTGTATCGCACATCTGTCACCTCATAACAGCAAACCTAGCCATTGATTTTATATTTAAGGGGTACTTCCACTGCGCTCCAGGAATATATTCCACTGCGCTCGAAAATAAAATAAGTACAGACAGCATAAAAGACACCATAAGTTGTTTGTTATACTTACACAAATAGAAATAAAAAACTCGAGAGGTGTCAAGGGACACCAGGATGGAACGAAGTTCCAAATAAATATCATTTATCATTTATCTAAACTACTCATCGGATTACCAACTCTTCTGCAGATTGAAAGCTTCAGTATCGCTGTGTCATAACTCATAGCACTCATCCTCGTAGCCTACTTGTTATCCTTGAAAAAAAACACCATCCCTGTTCTTCTTCTTGATAGAGAAGTGAAACCGCATGAAATAGCTAGTATTTACCTAATCAAATAAAAAAGTATTTCACAACAAAAAAAATATACTTAAATGTTTTAAAATATTTGTATTGTTTTCAGCTTCAATTTGTTGCGTTCGAACGATCGCCAATTAAGTCTATTACGCTAAATAACTGATACGTTTCATAGTTTTAAAACTGTTTTTCATAAAATCGAGCAGAAATCATGCAAACATGCGTTTGATTTTATATGACGATTTTCGTCTTGATACAGTGCTGAAGTGCCGGCTGCATATCCGAAGGCGCATCGTTAGGTCTCCCACAAGCTGGCGAACGTCACAGGAAGCAATTGAATGCGAAATATACAACCTATAGCCCGTTTATTCTGTAAACATTTCATCGTGAAAACCAAGGTGGAGTGAGCTTGAAGTCGGCAATTAAACCACCTTTTTCATTGATTAAATGGAATGACGACCCACTTATGATCTCTTTACCTAAGTTTTCACACTTAAAATTTTACAGCAAAATTGGTTGTCTGTAAAGTCGATTTACTGACGATAGTTGAACGTGACAACGTAAGAAAATACTGATGGAATGGTTTCATTTTTCAAAAGAAAATCAGATGTCGAACGCTGCCGAACGCGGAGGCCGATTGTGCCGCAAGCCCGGTTAAGCAGTCGACAACCTTATAGGTTGAACTGCGAGAAGCCACACATAAAAAAAGGCCGATTGTGCCTCTTTGTCGCTCGTTCCGCGCTCTCGCTTGCACTTCAAGCCTTAAATGGAACGCCTCAGAGCGAGGTAACGCCGCATGACGTCATGTTTTTTCGTGCGTGCAGCCGGCTCCATCGAATTATAAGACGTCACGTCAATAACACAACAACCTGTCCAGTGCGATTCTGTTGTAAACATCTCACGGTGAAAACTTAGGTGTAGTGAGCATGAAGTGAACTGTCATTCCATCTTGATTGTGTGGATTGACAGCTCACTTCACCTAAGCTTATACAGTGAAATGTCTACAACTGAATCGTACTGCTGGTACATGTGGCGACGCCTGGTAGAGTTTAGCAGTGGATGTCGGCTAAAATAATAATGATGACAAGGTCCGTTGGCTACTACTTACAGGTTAGTACCTACCTAGGTAGGTAGTTACCGCTGTAGCTAATACAGCTCCATCATTAATATTCAATGCAATAAACAAATGATCGGTATTGTTATTGCATTTAAATTAATAGATACCTAATACACGACATTTAGATCCGTAATGTTTGATTTATAATTATCAATAATAAGATGTTACTTGACAATTACTATTTTAATTTAAATATTGTGCATTGTAATAAAAAGATGTTATCTATCACTGATTTATTTAACAGGTAGGAATGACTTGTTAATAACAATGCCACAGCTAAGATTATTATTCTCTTTATTCACTTTACCTTACATACTCTTCATTTAAAAATAGAAAAAGACCATAATAATAATTAATAAACACTAGCTTCTGCCAGCGGCTTCGCCCGCGTGAAATTCGAAAAGTCTCCCAAGGGTAGGTACTCTATGCCCTATTCCAGGATATGGTCTACATTATACTTTGCATCCATTTCCACTCTGAGAACTCAAACATTCAATAAAAGAGCATTAAGATCAAGTTTCAAGTAAGTAGGTACCTAAATCAATTACCTACACTGCAAAATTTTCCATTGGGGTTAAGTTATGAATAACTGACAACATTAACTATTTTACTTCGGCCGGTATTCGTACCGAGTTTCAAGTACCGAAGCCAGCACCCCAGCACATCAGGCTACCCGAAACTGTCAAATTTTCCCAATCAAGCTTGAACCTAATTTTCTTGCAATAAAGTTGAAAACCTATTAATGAAATTTGACAGATTGTAGAGCTTGATGTGCAGGCATAAGATTCTTCTATACAAACTTTAAGACCCCCAAAATCATATTTTGGGGGTAATTGTGAAAATCGAATAATGTCAATCTTTATAGTTTACTTTGGCCCGTATTTGTATCTACTAAGTTTCAAGATTATTGGCCCAAGGAATAAAATTGTTCATACAAACTTCCAACGCCTAGTTCACCCTTTTAGAAGATGAATTTTCAGAAATCCTTTTTTATCGGATGCTTACATCATTTAAGGAAGATGTCCTCCAAATCTACTCGCTGAAATATGACGATTATTATATTCAATATGATGAAACATTATAATTGGCTTCCGAACGGGCACGGCGCGGCGTAGACTGTGAGTTCTGGAAACGCAAATACGAAACTTTTACCAAATACTTGACATTGTCGCTTCTGAGCTGCCACGTATAGTTCGTGCACGATCCCTATGGAGTCTGCAGTGGCCTTAGTGCGAGTTTTTTTACGTTCTCGATTGCGTTAGCGTAAACGTCAATTTGTATTGAACCTGAATAAGCGCCGTCTGGTAACACTCAAGGAAAACCAGTTTTTTTTCCATTCAATTTGACATAAGTAAGCGAACGTTTACGTTAACGCGATCGAGTGCGTTAAAAAGCTTCCACGAAGCCCTCAGATCTATTCTATCAACATTTCACCGTGTGTAGTGACTAGTGAGCATGAAGTGAACTGTCATTCCATCTTGTTTGTATGGAATGACAGCCCACTTCACCTAAGTTTACACGGTGAGATGTTTATAGATTCGCATTGCTGAGGCTTAATTCAGGACATAATTTGTTTATCTAACTGTTTTAAATGTTCTTACCTAGGTACCTAGGTACTTATATGCTTAATTTAAAAAATCTGGCAGGTAAGATCAAAAACAATTTGTGAGTCTTATTACTAGTTCGGCAAGGAAATCAGCAAAATGCCTTAATCATTGTTTTTTCAATTGATCGATGTCCCACTAATCAATCTCGATCTTAATTAAAAATAATGTTAACATCATCATAAATTCATAAAACATCAAAACAACTTGTCTATGAATAGAACAGACTGCATTACCGTTAAACAATTATCTGTGATTTGATTGATCCGTTCTTTACAAAAAGCAATTATTGTTATGTAAAAATGCTGACCGCGACCTTGATCGAGGTATATTACTCGAATCACTTCCTTAATACTAAATCGTTTTTAGATTTTTCTTTGATGTCAGAATCAATTTTTTTAACAATGAAAATAAATTGATTCTTATGTGGCGCATAACGATGTGACGTAATTTAAAGTTCGCGCTAATTTTGGTGTTCCGCGCCAAAACGTTTTTTTTTGTCTGGTCTTTGGTGCCTGTTTTACGTTACTTATAGACATAAATGGATGCAGAAGTATTATAAACTTGCAAATTTATTTGTTAAGGTACGGATTTCACATCACAGCTGAATTTCTCGAAAGAAAACTCTTGCCTACGCATTATATATGCAAGATACCGAGGATGATTCCTAGATAACCAACATGAACGTATGTAAGTACTTACCTACTTATGTACAACTCTTACAATGAAGAAATGAATCAAAAATCTTAGATGAAAAAACCATATCTTTCAGTTTTTCTATCTCTGTGTTCTCTGCTATCAAGATAGGAGACTACACTCGAAGTTGTACATATGACTAAGTCTACCTGGGACAAACGGTCCAGTTAGGTAGGGCAAACTACGAGAAAGAGGTCAACCGTCGAATCCGACTGGGCGTTCGGGAAGTTTCGTGGTATCTTCTCGACTCACATACCAGTGTCTCAAGACGAAAGTCTACGACCAGTGCGTGTTGCCAGTGATGACATATGGAACTGAAACGTGGTCGCTCACAATGGGCCTCATCAGAAGGCTTAAAGTCACCCAAAGAGCAATGGAGAGGACAATGCTCGGAGTTTCCTTGCGTGATCGAATCAGAAATGACGATATCCGCAAGAGAACCAAGGTTACCGACATAGACCGAAGGATTGCCAAAATGTAGTGGCAGTGGCAGAGCACATTGCTCGCGGAACAGATGGTCGATGGGTCCGAAAAGTTCTGGAGAGGCGACCGCGTACCGGAAGACGCAGCGTTGGAAGGCCTCCCACAAGGTGGACCGATGACCTGGTGAGGGTCGCGGGTAGCCGGTGGATGCGAGACGCACAGAACCGGTTGTTGTGGCGACACTTGGGGGATGCCTATGTCCAGCAGTGGACGTCTTTCGGCTGATATGATGATGATGATGATAATGTGTTCTCTATCTCTTTATGTTTTAATTTAGCCAACTGTAGGAGGTTTTTTTTTGACGATTACCACTCGCAGTTTACACTAAGGCTGGTTACTGCTTAACCGGACTATCCTGTGGTGGCCTCAAATGAATTTAAGGCCCCCAGCCAGGGCTTTATATCAGCCAATAGATTGACTTGCGCAAAATTTTTGACGTTTCCTCAAATTGATTTGATATTATTTATTTTCTTGGTAGGTACAAAACACAACACCTATAAGTATATATAGTTCCGACTAGATCAGTTTTTTTATCAATTCAGAGCTGAATAAAACGTTCAGACGTAAAGTACAGAGTCATTCTTTTATTGTTATGATCTCAAAAGAGGTTTGAACCATGCAAAACTGTTAAAAAAACAACTACTCGCATTGCTTCGCTTCTATTCGATTCACAATTAGAAACGGTAGCCAACGAATTATTATTGGTAGAAAACACGGGAGAGAGAGAGAAAAATTGAAATTGCTAAAATTTAAAAACTTAAAATTGCTCTCTCTCCCTCTCTAAATCTTCTTTTGGAAAGTTCTCAGCTTATTCTTTATTACTTCAAGGTCTTAGGTATTTTGCAATGGAATGGGTTCATTCTTAATTTTTTTAAGAATACAGACTTGCCAGTTGCCAGTTCGTATGAAAACCGTGAGGAGTATAGTACATTGTTCACCGAGAGGAGAAAGTGACCGATTACCGTCGAGGGTGTCGTTTGAAGCCCGAGCCGTAGGCGAGGGCTTTAAAACACCCAAGATCGGGAATCGCAGTTTCTCTCGAGTGATACATAGTGCTTTATACTACACCTAGAAGGAAAATAAAAAACGAAATCTTTACTAATTGAAATTTATATTGAAATTGTTGCAGTTAAAACTGAATCCTCAAACAACACACAAATTGGAAATGGCGCCAATGGCGTCTGCAATTTTCACATGTTTTTTCAAATTGTTTATCCTGCCGCCGCAGGGTCGCACTGCCAGCCCGACACCATCCAACACACAGCTAGTGGCCAGTGTCATTTTGCGAACTTGGAGATAAAAACTCACTGTAAAAACTTTTTGGCTTTTGATATTTAGGTTACCGGCGCATAGTCTTACCCAAAATTAAAAAAGAAAAACCACATAAGAAATGGATTTTCATACACTTTTCTCTCCCGCTCAGATGCGTTTTCTCCCCGCATATTTGTTCGATATGCAATGACGTACTTTCTACCGTAAATTTGATAAAGTATCAAGGTACTTTCCAAGCAGGTGTAGTATAATAGTACATTGTTCACCGAGAGGAGAAAGTGACCGATTACCGTCGAGGGTGTCGTTTGAAGCCCGAGCCGTAGGCGAGGGCTTTAAAACACCCAAGATCGGGAATCGCAGTTTCTCTCGAGTGATACATAGTGCTTTATACTACACCTAGAAGGAAAATAAAAAACGAAATCTTTACTAATTGAAATTTATATTGAAATTGTTGCAGTTAAAACTGAATCCTCAAACAACACACAAATTGGAAATGGCGCCAATGGCGTCTGCAATTTTCACATGTTCTTTTTTCAAATTGTTTATCCTGCCGCCGCAGGGTCGCACTGCCAGCCCGACACCATCCAACACACAGCTAGTGGCCAGTGTCATTTTGCGAACTTGGAGATAAAAACTCACTGTAAAAACTTTTTGGCTTTTGATATTTAGGTTACCGGCGCATAGTCTTACCCAAAATTAAAAAAGAAAAACCACGTAAGAAATGGATTTTCATACACTTTTCTCTCCCGCTCAGATGCGTTTTCTCCCCGCATATTTGTTCGATATGCAATGACGTACTTTCTACCGTAAATTTGATAAAGTATCAAGGTACTTTCCAAGCAGGTGTAGTATAATAGTACATTGTTCACCGAGAGGAGAAAGTGACCGATTACCGTCGAGGGTGTCGTTTGAAGCCCGAGCCGTAGGCGAGGGCTTTAAAACACCCAAGATCGGGAATCGCAGTTTCTCTCGAGTGATACATAGTGCTTTATACTACACCTACAAGGAAAATAAAAAACGAAATCTTTACTAATTGAAATTTATATTGAAATTGTTGCAGTTAAAACTGAATCCTCAAACAACACACAAATTGGAAATGGCGCCAATGGCGTCTGCAATTTTCACATGTTCTTTTTTCAAATTGTTTATCCTGCCGCCGCAGGGTCGCACTGCCAGCCCGACACCATCCAACACACAGCTAGTGGCCAGTGTCATTTTGCGAACTTGGAGATAAAAACTCACTGTAAAAACTTTTTGGCTTTTGATATTTAGGTTACCGGCGCATAGTCTTACCCAAAATTAAAAAAGAAAAACCACGTAAGAAATGGATTTTCATACACTTTTCTCTCCCGCTCAGATGCGTTTTCTCCCCGCATATTTGTTCGATATGCAATGACGTACTTTCTACCGTAAATTTGATAAAGTATCAAGGTACTTTCCAAGCAGGTGTAGTATAAAAGACTTTTTTTTCAGAAATTGTTCTACCTTACTACATTAACCGTTTTTATAAGCCCTGGCTGGATCCGGCCCTGGTTGAATCCATGGTCCGGAGCGAGGAGGCTTGGGAAGCGGTCACCTCCTTCTGCGAAGCAGTAATGCTAGCAAAGGAAGAAGCGGGCCGCGCGAGGAAAAGGCAAGGCCTTCGCCCCAACCGCCGCAACAGGAGAAGACGCCCCGGGCGTCGGGAGTCGCAGGGCGATCCCCGGCCACCGTAGGCGCGAGCCTGCGGACGGCGAGCATTGGGTGGCTCGCTGTCCGATCACCACGGTCGATGGCGCGTTGTGTTTCACGCGCGCCTTAATGATATGTCAGTATAAAAGACGGGGCCCGCTAGGGCCAGAGCCTGCCAGGGTTGCAGAATTTGTTCGAAAGAGTCACCGCGGCCCTGGAACGCAAAGGGCTTTAGAAGGAACACGGATGGGTTTTAGTCAGTAAGAGTCTGACACGCCCTTCCGCTCCACCTAGAGCGGAAGAAGTTTGATGATTTCCTATCCTTAAAAAACTTGATGTGCTGGCGTCTGTACAAGGTGGATTCCCTATCAGACAACCTTTCACAAGTGTAAAGAGCTGCGTCACAAATTAAACGCGTCTAGAGATACTACTTTTTATTTTCAACTATTCTGGCCCACAGCTGGGCAAAGGCGTCTCTCTCAAGTCCTTTCACTTTCAGACATTTTTAGCCCGAGCCACTTCGAACCAACCTTGGCCGACCTCGGCGGCGCCGTCCATCCTCAGGCACCCACTTTGTGGAGACTATTTCCCAGTGACGCGATTGGCTGTTGAGCTCCACCCAGAGCGGAAGAAGTCATTTGATGATTTCCCATCCTTCAAAAAAAAAAAAGCCCTGGCTGGAGGCTTTAATATTATACATATTAAGGTAATCACAGGTAAGCCCGGTTAAAGCAGTCGACAACCTCATAGATTGAACTGCCAGACGCCACTCAAAAATAAAAATCGGCATCGGCATCGCAGCGCAGTTTTCGAACGATCACAGAGCATTGAAATATACACCTTATTTCGATAGGATAACTATTAAATTCAATAGATACATTAAAATCCTCTGCCGTCCCGTCCGTCAGTCTGCGCAGGCCATAAGGGTCGTCGCACCTTGTCGCTTTGCCGCGTGAGTCTCGTCAGTCAATTATTTATTGTGCCACAACCATCTACGAACATAAAGAACCACTATTTTCAACAAAAAGATACAACCGAAGTCAGTTGTTCTTAGTGCTGGTATCCCCCTAAACTAAAACTCAAAAGTAAGCAAATACTGTGGGTAAGGTACCTTAAGAAGTTCCGTTGCGCGCCTTTGTAAATCAAATCGAGTCCAGAGTGTGTGTGAGTCTATAAAATTTGAAGATTTCTTTCGATTACTCCAGGACCCAAACATCAGATCCTGACCTGATGACCAGGGACCACCTGGGAAGAATACCCTTTCAAACAAAAGAAGAATTTTCGATATCGGTCTAGGCGTCTTTGAGTAGGTAATCGGTGAATAAACATAAACAAGTACGCAAAAATTACATCATCCAGGTAAGCAAAAATGCTCATAAAAAAAAAATCTTACGGGACCAAATGGCAACCGCATCGACCTAAAAAAGAATCACAGAAATCGGGTCAGAAACCTCAGAGTAATCGGTGTATCCTCCTCTTTTTGGAAGTCGGTTAAAAAAAACTAGATTCATCGTTATCTCGAACAAGTGGACAGACTTGCGTGTTAAACAGTCACCTACCAGTATGACGTAACACGTCATAGCGTTTTACGCTAATATATGCAATGCAGTCAATGCGATACAGTAACTTCAATACCTAGAACTTTAAAAGATCAAATTCAAAAACAACATGTCACTTCACTGTTTTTAACTGTGCCCCACTTAGCGAAGTCGTGCGTGAACGCATGACTTTATTTTTTCTGGTTTTTTCTAGAGTAATTTAAGCTTCTTGGTATTATTGATTTAATACGTGTTCCTCATTACCAGATATCAGGAAAAACACAAGTTGCTTTAAGCTTCGGCCCACTTCATCATACTCCTAAAGGTGCTCCCGCACCTGGAGCATTCGCCTGTAATGTAACAGTAGATTCATTTATTTATGTAACAAGTTGTATTAAAATATTACACATTATATCATCAAGCTTTTTTTTAAAGTCTTTATTTATTTACAGGATTTTATCTAAAAAGAATATGTCACCCCGATGATTGAATACAAAAATATTGTAAACTAGCCTACCCGCAACCTTATAGGTACCCATAATAATAATATGATAAAGTATTCTAGCCTCATCCGATAACGGTGAGGCCAGGACGCTATTATAGAAGCCTACATTAAAGCTAGTGACAAAAGCTTGACGTCTTTGGACTCCAACACGAACACACTCCGATAGGATAATGATCTTCAACAACTCCACAGACAACGCAATTGGGAGAATCAACTTTGCGCATCATGAATACGAAACTATTGAGCGGAATGTGTCCAGATCGGAGCCTCAAAGCCGTCACCACTTCCTGTCTAGTCATCCCTCCCTCGCTGAACCAAAGAGTCCGCTACCTTTCGCTAAAGATCTATTATCATCAAGCTGCGCACTGTAATGTTCGGTTCTCTTCCCTCATGCTCGACTCTGTAACGTTACATTACAGGCGAATGCTCCAGGGCTTATCGAAAGATTTTTAAAAGTCAAGAGCGTGCTCGCTGATGTCGTTCAATTTGTACTGTGTCACAGTTTGTTGCAGAATTTGTTCGAAAAAAAAGGGTGTCACTGTTTAATTCCGCCAAGCAAACTGTGACGCAATTAAACTGTGACACCCTTTTTTTTTCATTCCGCCAAGCCCGTTCCATCATACGACTTGAACACGAACTTCCCACCCATATGCACTAAACATTTTGGGAATACATTAATTGTGTGTGCCTACAGGCCCTACAGCTAAAGGGTGGAATTCCCTGCCGGAGTCTGATAGCTGGAGTCGGCTTCCATTCCAACCGGATGCAACTGAGTAGGAACCAGTCTTTTACTGGAAGCTGCTTCCAGTGCCGGATTAAGCAAGCGCGGGGCCTGTAGCAAAGTTTACTGAGTGGCCCCCTAAAATACCAAATTTAAACTTCTGTGAGCGGCTAAGGGGGAGTTTGCACGGTTTTTGAACAACCATTTAGAGGTCGAGAGGTATCAACATCTCGACCAGCAATCAAATGATCAAATCAATATGAAAGGCTCTGATGATCTAATATTATAAACGCGAAAGTTTGTAAGAATGTATTAGATGGATGTATGTTTGTTACTCTTTTACGCAAAAACTACTGAATGGATTTTGATGAAATTTGGCACAGAGGTAAATTATAGTCTGGAATGACATATAGGATATTTTTCATCAGGGAGTAGGTTCCCTTGGGATAATTAACGCGGGCTGTAGCTAGTACTATAATATGCCCTTTTTGGAAATCTGAAAGTGGGCCCCTCACCACTGCGCTCGTCTGAGCCCGTACTGAGCTATCAACTTTTCGCCCTCAATATGATTGCTCAAATACCGTGCCATCTCCCCCTCTATCATTTGTTACGCCCCGCGGGGTCCTTAAGAAGCGCCTGAGCACATACATTTTGCTGCTTAGATTTCATATGGTATGATCGCTTGAATGAAAAGAAAGAAAAAGAGTTTACGTACGCGAAGTAAGACCGTAAAAAATAAACAAAATTAGAGGCTTATACAGTTTGGGGAAATATGCGTCATAGCCGCGCTAAAACGGCTATCGCAGAGTATGGTAGGACTTAGGACTCGCGTGTGAGACAGAGCCTTGATGCTTGTTTTTTAGCGAAATGTTCTTGTAAGCGCGGGGCCCCCCAATGCGCGGGGCCCGTAGCATTTGCTACTCTTGCTATATGGCTAATCCGGCACTGGCTGCTTCCTGTCTGACAACCAAGTACGAGTACATAGTTGAGTAGCAACAACAGAACCCTTGATGTCAGATTTACAGGCTTCTGACCACCTTAACGACAGTCTAGCACTTTCGGTGCCCAGAACTCAGCATATATCATACTCAGCCCACGAGTCGTCGCTACATATAACGACGACTCGGCTGCCGAGTAATGGGCACACGAACAAATTATTGTTCGACCCATATGCTGAGTTCTGGGCACCGAAAGTGCTAGTCTATCTACCAATGTCAGCCGGGTCAAACAGTTTAACGTGATTTCAGAACCACGGAAGAGTCTCTGTTTCAAATGGACGATCACCCATCCACGGATCGACCTCAGTAACTTTGCTTAACCTTGAAGATCGATTCATGCGGCAGTTATAACTCAGCCTCGAGCTACAATAGTGAAGGTGGCAAATCCCCGGACGAAACCCCGCAAACTGCGCATTATTCACAGCTCTGATGGAACATGACAAAATAAAACATTAAAATAAAACTACACAAATGTAGTTCAATGATCGTATATGTACAAACCGGATCACTAGTTCACTACAGCTTACCTACTGCAATATAATTGCTTAGTTAGTGCTTAAACGACTTTTGCGTTTATTTTGATACCTAGTAATTGCAATAAGTCTTCGGACGTAATGGTGCGTTTACTCGGCCCATTTTTTGAACAGTTATTGCTCGGCAGCACATGTATGAATCAATGTGGAGCAATGTGCAGTAACTTCAATAAAATGCGGAAATTGTTTCGGCAATATTGCTTCTAATTGCTCCATATTAGTAGCTATTTTGTTTTTTTGAAGTGATAACTTCTTATGGGAGGGTAAACCGCTTCGTAACGTAACGCGTTACGGCGCCAGTCTGTCTGGCTTCCTTTTCTCTCACGCATACGGCAGCGGTAGGCAGGCTCTTCCTCTTTCACTCTAACCCACAGCGCTAGTCTTATTTCGCACAGTCGCTTCCCATATTAAATAGTTCAACTTAGATTTGTTTAAGTTATCACTTCTGTCGGGCGTCCCGAGACGTACACGTTTTTTTTTCAACTAATTTACTCGTGTACCTACCTATTGCCTAGTTTCTTGGATTTGCTCCATATCGCTCCAATATTGTCATTGCAATACTTATCGCCAAATTGACGCATGCTGCCGTTGCCGTAAATTGCTTGATAAATGTAGAAGTCGTAACGTCACAATCGACCAGTATTGCTTAAAATTGATAAATTTTCATTGCCCGTGCAAACGCACCTTAAGGGTTTTTACGAATTGTATGTGTAAGTAGAGTTAGTTATATTTACCAAAGGTAACTAGATGGGCCTATAAATTTGAAGCACGAGAATTTAATATTTTAGTGACAAATCGTCAAACGTTAGCTATTGATTGGTTGAACCCATAGAAATATAAAAACAGTTGTTGTTTATTATATCTTGTTTATTATATCTATGGTTGAACCGATGTTGTTTGTTATAGCCAATCGCGTCACTGGGCAATAGTCTCCACAAAGTGAGTGCCTGAGGATGGACGACGCCGCCAAGGTCGGCCTAGGAAGAGGTGGCGAAACGACCTAGACACCTACTTACTGCCAGGGTTGGTTCGAATCGCCCGGAGGACACGGTGGAGCATACGGTGGAGGTCTGCCCTGCTTGGGCGGAGCACCGCCGTGTCCTCGTCGAGGCGATCGGCGGCGGCATCCTCTCGCGTCCGGCCCTGGTTGAATCCATGGTCCGGAGCGAGGAGGCTTGGGAAGCGGTCACCTCCTTCTGCGAAGCAATAATGCTAGCGAAGGAGGAGGCGGGCCGCGCGAGGGAAAGGCAAGGCCTTCGCCCCAACCGCCGCAACAGGAGAAGACGCCCCGGGCGTCGGGAGTCGCAGGGCGATCCCCGGCCACCGTAGGCGCGGGCCTACGGACGGCGAGCGTTGGGTGGCTCGCTGTCCGATCACCACCAAGCCCGGGTCGATGGCGCGTTGTGTTTCACGCGCGCCTCAAAGAGATGTCAGCATAGAGGACGGGGTCCGCTAGGGCCAGAGCCTGCCAGGGTTGCGGAATTTGTTCGAAAGAGTCACCGCGGCCCTGGAACGCAAAGGGCTTCAGAAGGAACACGGATGGGTTTTAGTCAGTAAGAGTCTGACACGCCCTTCCGCTCCACCCAGAGCGGAAGAAGTCATTTGATGATTTCCCATCCTTAAAAAAAAAAAAAGGGTTGGTTCGAAGTAGCTCGGGCCAAAAATGTCTGAACGGACTTGAGAGACGCTTTTGCCCAGCTGTGGGTCAGAATAGTTGAAAAGAAAAAAAAGAATCCTATGACGCGTTTAATTTGCGACGCAGCTCTTTTCACCGTACAGACGCCAGTATATCAAGCTACCCGAAACTGTCACATTTTCCCAGTCAATCTAGAACTTAATGCTGTAGCGATAAAGTTGAAAATCTGTTAAAGAAATTTGACAGATTGTTTTAGCTTGATGTGGTGCTGGCGTCTGTACCACAACTGTACCTACATAAAGTTTAAACAAATAATCATTTACTTCCAGTAAGTAATTCGTCTTTTATAATGCGCACAGCAAAGTGGAACTCTCTGCCTGCGTCTGTGTTTCCGAACGCATTCGACCCTAATCTCTTCAAAATGGAGTGAACAGGCTTCTTCTGGGTAAGCTCGCTCCATCGTCGACTTTGTCTCTGTCATCTGTGACCTACACTAGAGTCAACCCATATTCAGACAGTCAGAGCAAGCCCATAATTATTAAAAATAAAAAATAAAGTAACCGTTTGTCAGTTATTTCGTGGTTTAGACCTAAGGCATCTATTGGCTGTTTAAGTGTTTACCACAGTCCACAACTAGGTTAAGCCAGACACAGTAAAAAAACAGGACAAAATTCATTGTTTGCTTTCCATTTCGGTTTTTATAGAAGTCGTGTCCAAATTCTCCGAGTCAATGTTGCAATGGATAGCAAACGAAAAGTCGTGTCTCGGCAGCGCATTTGTACAGTCAGCAGCCCTACTATGACGTGCTAAAAAAATATTTGTTATCTATACAGTTTATCTAAAAATATACAAAAATAAAATACTAACAGTGACATGAGAATCAAAATTGATCGAAAAACAAACGAGATATATTATAAGTATTTTAAACAAATATATCTGTCTCTCTCACGAAGACTCCGTTTTCTATGGCAGCTGTATAGGCGTCATAGTATTTGACGTCAGAATTCGTATCGGACTTCTCTTTCTAATTGTCATCTTTGAAGCTTTATAACTTCATCGTATATGATGGTATTTTAAATTTGATTTCATAATTGTTTACTAGAGCTAATGAGTGTTTCATTTTGCAAATATCAAAAATGTATGCAAATTCCCTATTCCGATGATGTAAACGCTCCGTCTGTCTCTTATAGCGGAATCATGATCGTTTTAAGACTTCTTAGTAGGGCCCCAGGTCGACCTGGGGCCGACACTTCATCGATGAAGTGTCGTTTTTGCAGGCACTCCAATTGATGTAACACCTTTTTATTACAGACTATCTGATTCAATAGCTCTCCAGTAACATAGTGTTACGAGCTTGAGGTTCGTGACAATAAAAACAGCCGATTAAATAACCAAAATGACACTTTAATTTAAAACACTAATTACAACTTTTAAACTCACTAATTATTAAACACAAGTTCACCACTGATCACTTTATTCGCACTTGAAGATCGCTTCCGAAGTATTCGCTTGTATCGCTAATCCAATACTGCCTCGGTCGCGGAATACGCGCTCCTTTTATAGGTCAGTTTATTCTAGAAACTTCCATTCTCGAAACATCTGGAAAGTACTCGTAACTACCGCTGCCGACTGACCAGATACCGAGAAGTGTGGAATGTTCTGGCAAATTAATATCTAGAAGGTACTTGACCCTACTAGTTCTGCTACTCGATACTAGATGGCGCTAGTAGTAACTAAATGTACCCGACATTAATCCTGGCGCGTAACACTGCCCCCTCCTAAGACATGCTCGTCCCGAGCATCATCGGTCCCATAATAACGCGCCAGTCGATTCACATGGACGATCTTAGGAGCACTTCTTGTACCTTTCTGTATACGATAGGTCACGTCGTTAATTTTTGTCACAATCCGGTACGGCCCGTCCCATTTAGCTTGAAGCTTAGGAGATTTCCCTTTACTGCGAACTGGATTGTGCAACCACACTAGTGAACCTTCGTCGAACCCTTTATTGTTCATTTTGCGGTCATAACGGGTTTTCATCTTTTCAGACATTTGCTGGCCCGATTGTCTGACGTGCTCATAAATGTCATTCATTTTGTTCCGCAAGTCATTCGCATAATCGGTTATACTGCGTGGGGCATCAGGTGGTATTCCAGTGATCAGATCTGCGGGCAGCCGTAATTCTCTTCCAAAGTTTGCGAAGGCTGGTGTCACCGATGTACTTTCATGAACAGCACTTCGGTATGACAGCAAAAACGGTTGTATATGCTTGTCCCAATCGCGTTGCCGGTTTTCCACGACTTTTGCCAGGTATCTCTCCAATGTCTGATTAAATCTTTCCACCATTCCATCCGATTGTGGGTGGTAAGAAGTTGTTCTCGTTTTATGAGTACCCATAACTCGACAAGTTTCCTGGAATATTTGGGACTCAAAATTCCTTCCTTGATCGCTGTGAATCTCCAAGGGTACTCCAAAACGACAGAAGACTTCATGAACTAGTTTATCTGCAACTGTTGAGGCTTCTTGATTTGGAATGGCGAAGACTTCCGGCCACTTAGTGAAGTAATCCATTACAACCATGAAATACTTGTTACCACTTTCACTTTCCGGAAAAGGTCCCGCAACATCTAGGGCTATCCTTTCCCATGGTGCACCGACGTTGTACAATTTTAATGCACCTCTACTGCGAGTCTGAGGTCCTTTTACAGCCGCACAACTTGTACATTTGCGACACCAGTCCTCGACATCGTCACGACAGTGGACCCAGTAAAACCGTTCTCTTATCTTCAGTAGAGTCCGTTTTACTCCCATATGGCCTCCTGAAGAACCATTATGGTACAGCTGTAGGACATTCGGTACTTTTGCTTTAGGGACAACCATTTGCAAATGACAGCTGTCTCCCCGAGCATTTTCCCATTTACGGCACAGGACTCCATCCTGAATCACTAAGCTGTCCCATTGGGCCCAATAACTTTTTGTGATCGAACTCATCGCTGAGACGTCACTCCACGTGGGCTTAGGAGCACTGGCCTTCATCCACCCCAGAATCGGCTTGATGTCCGAATCTTCCTGCTGTGCACATTGTAGGCTTTCCTTCCACTCGCTGCTGAGGTCTGTCTTGACCATTCTCACAGGTACGACTTCTTTACCCTCTTGCCTAGTACAATGCTTGCAGTCTTCAGGGCAAGGTCTTCTTGACAATGCGTCGGCGTTGCCATGAGATCTTCCGCTGCGATGTTCAATCACAAAGTCGTATTCCTGCAGTAGTTCAATCCATCTCGCAACTTGTCCTTCTGGAGTTTTGAACTGCAATAGCCATTTCAGCGCAGCATGGTCAGTACGTAAATGGAATTTCCGTCCCAGCAGATATTTGCTAAAATGCTGCAAAGACTTTACCACAGCAAGCAATTCCCGTCTCGTGACACAATAGTTCCTTTCTGGTTTCGATAATGACTTGCTGAAGTATGCTATCACAACCTCTTGATCGCCATTGCGTTGAGATAACACACCGCCAAGTCCGATATCACTTGCGTCTGTGTCAACTATAAATTCCTTGTTCGTATCAGGATACCCCAGAATAGGTGTTCTGCACAGACGTTCCTTTAGCTCCTGGAATGCGACGTCGCAACTTTCATCCCAGTAGAAATGTCGCTTTTCCTCGGTTAGTTTGTGGAGGGGTTTGGCTATGTCCGCAAAGTTCTTGACGAATCGCCTATAATAGGAGCACAAACCCAAAAATGCTCTGACCTGTGTCTTGTCTTTTGGGATTGGCCAATCCTTGACAGCGGCGATTTTCTCTGGATCTGTGCGGATGCCTTCTTCCGACACTACGTATCCCAAAAAGCTGACTTGACGTTTGAAAAGTGAACACTTCTTTGGACTCAACTTGAGATTTGCACTCTGGATCTTCATGAGCACGCGTTCCAGGTTTTGAAGATGTTCTTCAAACGTACGGCCTACGATGATGATGTCATCCAAGTAGACCAGGCAGGCATCGCCAATTAACCCGGTTAGTACAAGTTCCATCAACCTTTCAAACGTTGCCGGAGCATTGCACAATCCAAACGGCATAACTTTAAATTGCCACAGGCCCTTTCCTGTCGAGAATGCAGTTTTCTCCTTGTCCTTAGGGTCAATTTCAACTTGCCAGTAACCACTTTTTAGGTCTAGCGTGCTAAACCACTTCACTCCAGTAAGCATGTCCAGCGTGTCATCAATTCTTGGCAAAGGATAGCTGTCCTTCTTCGTGACGTCGTTTAGACGACGATAGTCAACACAAAACCGCATGCTGCCATCCTTCTTTCTTACCAGCACTACTGGTGAACACCATGGACTGGATGAAGGTTCTATAACACCATCCTTCACCATTCCTTCAATCATGGTTTCCACTTCCTTTTCACGTGCTACCGGCAATCTTCTTGGCCGCTGACGGATAGGCAATTCTTCTCCTGTGTTTATTTTGTGTTGAACTAAGCCAGTCTTCCCGATATCACCATCGTTTGAAGAGAAAACACTGGCGTACTTCTGTAACATTTTCTTTGCCTTGACCAGTTCATTTTGAGACAGAGCGCTGCGACAGTCGTCTAAAAGTGTGGTCACTTTCGTTTGTGCGTCCTTGCTGAGGGTCCCGGTCGAAAGATATTGGCATCGACGCAACCAATCCACTTCCTCGCAAGTACCAATCAGAGTGCCTTTTTCTATCATCTGTTCCTTATCACTAAGGTTCAGCACACGTACCCCTGAGATGTCGGTGGCTCTGACCAAAGTTCGTGCCACTTTCCATGGAAGGTCATTGTCTACCTTTTCCACGAGTACACAACGATGAGTCTGCCCAGAATTCCGAGGAAGACTTACCGGCACAATCGTTTCCGATCTCGGAGGAAGAACAATCTTCTTTAGGCTGTATACATTTCCCGGTAACGCCCCTTCCATGAAAAGTTCCTCTTGTCCACATTTCATAACTCCTTGATTAACGTCGATCTCACAAAAATTCTTCCTCATAAAGTCTAAGCCCAGGATGCAATCGTCCATTATATCAGCCACGATAACATTATGCAGGTAAATTCCGTTGCCTAGTTTCAACTCCATCTCTCTCTCTCCTCGGACGGGTATACGCTGACCAGTGGCTGTTACCAAATTTATGCGGTCTCGGTTGTGTACGGAGTCCCCAAGGAACCGACTTACAAGTTGGGAACTGACAACCGTGCGAGAAGCTCCAGTGTCTATCGTCAGCTTACATGGCGTTCCGTTGAGCTCGCCCTTAATGATAAGGCTATTCCCGTCATGGGTTTGTGAGATCGAAATCCTTGGGGCTCTTCGAACATCAGCCAGCACCCGCCCCGCAGTCCTGGCTTTCACTCGTTTCCCTGCTGTTGTTGGGCGGTGCTGTTAGCCGCCCTACCCTCTGGAGATTGGCTACCTTGCCTTTCTGCAGTCCGCTTAGGGCAACTGGATCGAAGGTGGCCCCTTTCCCCACAGCCGTAGCACCTAGGGCTGTATCCTTTTAAACGGTCGCGAACTGTAGGCACTGCAACCTCCCTGATGCGATGGGAACGATGATCCTGTCGCACAGCTTCCACCTCCAGTGCATGAGCCAAGGCGTCCTTAAGCGTCCCGTGGTGCCCGAGCCTCACAGCAGCTCTAACTTCAAGGTCGCGGATGCCATCGATGAATGCCTGCACCAGGTTCCCTTCAATGAGCGCAGGTACGGACTGGTATGCTTTTCGTACCAGCTTTTCCACTTCGAGGGCCCACTGCTGCAGGTTTTCACTGCTGCGTTGCACGCGATCCTTGAGCTTCGCACGAAACACATGTTCCAGATGAGCGTCGCCATACCTAGCTTCCAACGCCTCAAGGAGTTGCTCGTACGTCACTTCTTTACCGAGAGCTTCCAGGACAGTTAAGGCCTGGTCGCGCAGGCCGAGGGTGAGAGCAGTCATGGCCTGATCTTTAGTCCACCCATTCGCCTTCACAACAGCCTCAAACTGTATTTTGTAGGCCGACCAGGAAGATGTCCCATCGAACGGTGGCACTTTGAATCCACGTAGCGAAGGTGTAGAAGCTACGGAAGTGGCAATTCCATCCCCTACTTTAAGGTTGTCCAGCGTTTTCTTCACGTCAGCAATCACGTTGTCAACTCGATCATTCATTTGGTCGATTCGCGTTTCGGCTTCCGCCAGGCGGTTCTCATGCTGGACCACCTTTTCTTTTACAACACTTATTTCTTTGCCGAAAGTAGCGTGTAGATCCTTCATAACGAACATCTGTTCTTCCTGGCGGCGCGCCTGCTCCTCCTTGTCACGCTGGAGCTGTTCTTCCAACCGCCGGGCCTGTTCCTCCTGTCGGCGAGCCTGTTCCTCCTGTCGGCGAGCCTGTTCCTCCTTGTCACGCTGGAGCTGTTCTTCCAACCGCCGGGCCTGTTCCTCCTGTCGGCGAGCCTGTTCCTCCTGTCGGCGAGCCTGTTCCTCCTGTCGGCGAGCCTGTTCCTCCTTGTCTCGCTGTAGCTGTTCTTCCAGCCGACGGGCCTGTTCCTCTTGTCGGCGGGCCTGTTCCTGCAGCATCATCATCAGTGCAGCAAAGTCTGGTGCTGCAGATGCTGGAGCTCCTGTGGACGGACCGGCCTCCATGATCGGCAACTGGCCCTCCGACGTCTGCGGCGTTGTACCTCCAAAACGCCTATGGTCCGTCTCCTGCTGACGTTGACTCCGGGTACGGATACCCTCCGTGTCGTCCTTTGGTAGAATCGGCATGATTTAAATATCCACTCTTCTGACACCAATTGTTACGAGCTTGAGGTTCGTGACAATAAAAACAGCCGATTAAATAACCAAAATGACACTTTAATTTAAAACACTAATTACAACTTTTAAACTCACTAATTATTAAACACAAGTTCACCACTGATCACTTTATTCGCACTTGAAGATCGCTTCCGAAGTATTCGCTTGTATCGCTAATCCAATACTGCCTCGGTCGCGGAATACGCGCTCCTTTTATAGGTCAGTTTATTCTAGAAACTTCCATTCTCGAAACATCTGGAAAGTACTCGTAACTACCGCTGCCGACTGACCAGATACCGAGAAGTGTGGAATGTTCTGGCAAATTAATATCTAGAAGGTACTTGACCCTACTAGTTCTGCTACTCGATACTAGATGGCGCTAGTAGTAACTAAATGTACCCGACATTAATCCTGGCGCGTAACAATAGTTTGTATTTCTGTTGCCGCTAAAACAATAAATATTAAAAAAGACAAAAATAAGGTAGTCCACAATGGCCATAAAAAAGCGAGATTTTTTCAGTTTATCTTTGGTACCTCCGGAACCCTTTGTGTGCGAGTCCGACTCGCACTTGGCCGGTTTATTTTTATAAGCCAATATTGAAGTGTCCCTCCGCTGGGCTTCTTTGCTTCTTCTTCAAGTGGCTATTTGCACTGTAAGGGCAAAATGTGATGAGAACAGGAATATAACAACTGCTAAAGAAATACAAAGAATGGAAGAGAACAAATTACTTTATGTACAGCTTAGTTCACGGTCAAGTCCACATCCATGATCTGATACAACTTAATAAAATATGGGTCCGTGGCTTAGGCCCCCAGTGGTCGACGCACCTGTGGCCGACGCCCCCGATTCGATTAATTTAAATCAAAGAGCCAACGTTATCATTCTAGGCATGCGGTAGGCGTCTACAATACCTAAATTTTTGACAGCGGTGTCCAACTGTCCAATGGATTTGTCACAGATTTTCCCAGCTGACTGTACTTTCTTACAAGTTTATAAGTCGTTATTCATCGTTATGTCACCTAACCTCTCTCGTTGTGCAAAATTATGAGACCTGCGTTTTGCACAATGTCTTTACGTGCCGAGGCGACAAACAAACCATCCCGACTATTTAACTAACGGTAGTGATGGGAACTTATACCGCTGAGTCGATCGACTATCGATTGTGTGACTAAATTATCATTCAAGGAAAGTCATTATAATTAATGATTGAATAATACGTTACTTAATTTGACTAAGTAAGTGGGACAGTTATGTAAACGTACTTACACTCGAATTACTTAGATACCTACTCATTATCCAGGCCAAGTACTTGAAACTCACCAAAGTAGGTACGTATGTACCTACATGAGTAGTGTTACGGAAAAAATGATGCGGCAATGCAGAAATAGCAGTAATAATATACGTAAGTTAGCATCACTAGATGAAAGACGGGGTTTCGTAATAACTCGACGAAGTCAGTTGATGTTAAGGCTACGGAGAAATCGACGCGTCCGCTTTCCCCGCACTACGTAGCGCGAGTTTAAAAAAGAATCGATTGAAAATTTAAAAATATGAATCGAACAAAATCTTCCGTATTTTTTAAATTTGATTAGATCAATCAAAAGTGTGTTCATGCTATTAAATAATTGATTGCTGACGTGTTTAAATTAAAAATGGATTTAAGTGACAAATGTTAAAAAAATGTGGAAGGAATCTTTTGATTGATGTAAGTTTTTTTTGCTATTGATTATATGTATTTATTGCCAAGCAAGTTTATTTTTATGTAGCTTCATTTATTTTATAACTTCGCTGGAAATATTTTTTATTTTGTGTCAAGGTGGAATAACAGAAAATAGGTTTAAAATTATATCTAAAAATTACGCGATAAAAATTTCTCATAAAAGAAAGCTGGCTTAAAAACTTTCAAAAAACAGTTATTTTTTATTGAACATTAAAATTTAGTCTACGCAATAGAATGAAGTTATAATATTCATAGAAACTTACGTTTAGAAAGCGTAACTATAAACCTGATTGCTATGGGGAATCGATGTAGGTTACAAAATGTTTTATAGGATGCTAGTCAATGGCAGGAAGGAAAGGACCAGGAAATCAAAGGGAAAGGGTGAAGTCTTAAAACGATCATGATTCCGCTCTAAGAGGGAGACGGAGCTATACATAGCAAAAAAGGAATTGCATGGCATTAGCACATTATAGGACTTAGTAGGGCTGCTGATCACAGTCGAAAGCACGACATGAATAGATATCCATGAATAGACAACCATATCTATATGACATCTGATCTACGAGTAGAGTATAATGATTACCAAAACATCCAATTAAATTTTCTCAAGTTTATTTCAGGGAGGTTTATTTTTCTTGAATTAATTCTTTAGAAATAGAGATGTACCTTCCTACTGGTATTACTATACGAGTACGACCACTTCCCATCCCTAAGTAACTAAGATAGTTTTGACAGGACTAGAAACTCCCGAAAGTAGGTATGCTAAGTACGGTCAGCAAAAGAGGTTGATTAACAATTAAATATTTTAATTGTAACTATATGACCTGGAAAACTTCGTATACCACTTACAATTGATTCGATACACCGATTTCAAAACCACCCTAGCAGATACCCATTGAGGCGAAAAAAAAACATCCCAATCAACCTTGAACTTAATGATTTTGCGATAAAGTTGAAAATCTATTTAATAAATTTGACAGATTGTTGTAGCTTGATGTGCTGGCGTCTGTACATTGCATATAAGATGCTATACTTTCGTCACCATTCATGCAATTAAGTAGAGAAGAACTTTTGCGACCAAGGTCGTATTCAGTGGCCACTAGGTCACCGGTACGTCCTAGGTTATGAAATGTGTTGCAAATACCTTCACTGTTTCATGTCATACAAATTGTATTGGTTACAATATTATTCGATAGGTACCGTAGAAGTCGGGTTATTGCGGCCCTGGGGTACAACTTTGCCCCTGACTCGTTAACCAATAGCAACACATAACACTGTGTTTACTGTGTACCCTTTTGTTAAAAGTTTGGACCAAAGTAACTCGACTTTACTGTACTTTGCTTTTCTGCATTTCAAGTCGTACCTTAAAGTTTATCTAGACCTACGTTACTTACTCTTAGATTATTTAAGCTAAAAAGAGACTAAAATATGGCGTCAAAAGTTCCCCCTATCGCAGTCGACTGGTAATGTGCCCATATATCTTGCGGCATTGCCGAAATTCAATCATTTTAGTTTAGTTTTATTTGAAGAAAATGAAGAAATATAGTAGGATCTTAAAGTTAATAACATTATTAATTTAACCTTTACAGAGATTTTCATATTTTAAATACTAATCTAACTATTATACCTCCACTTAAAATAAAAATAAAAACTCCTTACTAAAATATGGCGTCCAAAAATTCGTCCGCATCGCTATCGACTGGAAGTGAGTCCAAAAGACTGGCGGCATTGCCACGTTATATGGCAATGCTTAACCTCTGTTCGAGGTAAAAGCCAGACCTTGGGTCACGTGAAGTGTCAACTAAGCGTTTAGCAAGTTCTTTATAATAATATAACGCACGAGCACTCGGACCCCACGGTCCAAGAGTTTTAATTTCAACATAAACGGCAGCGGAATTTTAATACATATGAAAATATGAGACAATGATTTCACTGTTTAATCGATTATTTTAAGTTAAAAACTCGCTTTCTTTAGTGTAACATCTCATAATATCGATGCACCGGTTTCCGACTTCCGCAAGTCTCCTAAACATGGTTTTGTATCATGAAATTACCAAATATTCAAATATATTCATTTCAAATATTTTATATAAAACCAAACATACCAAACCTTACGTCTCATCTCAATTTATTTGGAAATGGCGCCTTCTTCCATACTCACCTTTCTATTTATGTATTAGTCGTTATCTCAGTAACTATGATAGATAACTTGAACTTAAAAGACTTGAGAACGGCTGGATTGTTTTTGTTGTATTCGTAAATATCAGGACATTTGAAAGAATTTTTGAAAAATTTGCCGGAAATGTCAGAAATTTGACCGTTGCAAGGCCGGTGCGTATCCCTAGTCTATACTAATATTACTAAGAGGAAAGATTTGTAATTTTGTATGTAACGAATGAACTTAAAAACTACTAGACCGATTTGAAAAATTCTTTCAGCAATGGATAGCTACATTATCAGCGAGTATCATAGGTTATATTTTATCCCCGTACTCCCACGAGAACGGGAACTACGCGGGTGAGACCGCGTGACGTCCGCTAGTATTTCATAAAATCGTCAATTCAACGATCTAATCTGGCTAAGACTTTGACATTGACAATCATAACATATCAGATGTCTATAAAGTTTTATTACGTTCTCATTTTGAATTATGCATCACAAAATGCTCCTGCATTCATATTTTACTACTAATAACTATTAGTTATGGTTTGTTTACAAGGATACCCGTCACTGAATAAGTCAGCAATTAATATTCTGTACATTTGCTTTTGTTTTTATTTCCCTGAATCCATGGGATCCGCAAATAAGGTGATGCGAACAGAATAGATAACAATGTAGATTTAAACAACGCTCATTAGCTAATTACTTGTAGACTTACCTATTTTGTCACAGAACTGAAATGTATAGTAGCCCAGTGCCATATTCACCGTTCAGACCACCGACGAACTCGACTCGAGACGGCAATGTGATAACTTTCCATATAAACGTGACAGTGAGTGTTACTTATAGAAATTGACAAGGCGCTACAGGCGACGATTCCATGTTCTGTGGTATTAATTGGTGTATTTAAGAGCATCACCACCACATCACCACAGAAGGGGCGAAATTTGACGTCAGGCCAACTTAGGCTTCCTGGACCCAGAAATACTGATTGCTATTCAAATTAGGTAGGTTGGTTTGCCTGCCCAAGGTGGTTTGAGGAGAGAGTCGTTGTGTACAATCGTCTTAATTCTTTAGACTCCCTCCTTGTAGCTGTCTTACTTTCTTGTAGATATGTGGTGGCTCTTGTTAACCACAGTAAAATCTGCTATAGCACTCTTCCTCGACGATCCATTTGTGCATATTTTCAAAGCTTTAGGATGACTTCCGAACGAAAAAAACGCAAGAAGCGTTCGCTTTCCTTTGGTCTATCTTCACATAGATACTGTATCAAACATTTGCAGCATATGACTCCAATTCAACCAGGCACAAGTTTATAAGTGCGCAAATTCTGAAATCACTCGCCATTTAATTTATATTGAATACGTGCGTAAATATTTCCCTGTCAATTAACACTTACTACAAAAAAATCTTTTGTACCAATAGATTAGTTCCTAACTTCCTATATAATATTTTTAAAGAGACGTGTAAGTATGCGAATTGAGTCCAGTTTAAATTGAACTTTGATTTCTTTCACTTTTGTTAATGTTGGAGGTTTCGTTATGCTGTTTTTTTCTATTGTTGCGTTTTTCTCAGTTTACTTGGTACGTTTTGCTCTGAAGGTCTTATGACTAAGAGCCCTCAGTTTCCGATGAGCTGTACTGTCTGATGAACGGCTTCTTCATTCATCATACGCCACTACGTCTTGGCAATGAAACTCTTAGGCAGGTTAGAAATTTCTATGATTTTTGTCAGAACACTCAGTCAATGCATTATTCTGGCTGTCTTCACTGTTCTAAAGTTCGTTCCTTCGTATAATTTGACATCTCAAGTGATTGTTGTTTGTTTTTTCAATTTGGAGTTTGACATGAGCACCTGTCAAATTAGTCCCTGGGATTACAAAACGAACTTGACATTGAGTTTCAGACTATCCATTCCGCGAGCCATAACACCCTTCCAAGCCTCGTTAAATCATTTCACCAAGCTCACAAACCCACCTGACAAGTGTAGGAATGTAATGTGATGAACTGATGAGTCCTAAACATAATCTTTAGGCTCTCACTCAATCAGCTATATTAACTGCCAAGAAGTCAAAAATGTATGAGATTGACACGCCAAAATGTCACCCTTATTATTTTGACTTTTCGACAATGCCATCGCTGGATCAATATCATTTTTGTTAAGAGCCTCATATATCATGGTTATCATGTCCCTACAATTTTCATAAGCGGATATTAATTTGTCAACAGTTGTATATGAGTAAGTACACAATACCAACATTTTATAAAGCAAAAATGGATAGTGACGAAGTCATTCACCCAGTCAGCATAGACCCGCGACGTCATAATGTTTCCGTACATTTCAAGGCCTCAATAAAATAGTCATTTTCCAATGTCAGGGTCGGGCTTTATGAAAAAAGCTTGCGGTTTAAAAGCGCGGGCGCATGTCTGTATTGGTTTAGTCGATCACTATTGGTTCTGTGGATGAGTCTTTGGATTTTGAAAATAGAATACTGTGAAATCTAGTCTAGGTAAGTTTTTTTGTTTCATGCATGAAGTTTTAGAAATATGTGATGCAAGTACCTATATTTTTTTGTAAGAATAATAACTAACTATTTATACTAAACCTAACTACGTACATGACATATGTATAAAAAAATAAAAATAAAATGGAGTTGCAACATGATAATTAAAAATATATTAAGATACTTAACGAAAATGCAGAATTAATTAACAATTTTTCCCACAAAACGGTTTTGTTTGTTTTAAAACCAGAAATAAGAATGAAAATTTATAAATTTTAGGTAATTATGGTTAATTAAATACATGCGAACAATACGAATTATAATATTTATATGAATTATGTATATGAAGTCAACTTCACTGTGCACTTACGATAGCGACGAAAAAACTCATGAAAACTATTCAAACTAATTAATTTAAATTTTAAATATTTATTTAATTGTTTTGCCACGTCAAAATGAAAATATAATATTTAATTTGTAAATGTAGGTATCATTACAATTAAAATAAGATAAGATTTCTTTATTTTTTTAAACATTGTGTACATACAAGAGGATGCAAGATATTACATCGCAGTAATGTTAAGTCAGGTATTAGCATACAAATATTTCCATAACGTTGAAAAGAATAAGAAAAATAAGAAATTATCGAAAAATTATCTAGAATAGCTAACTTACAAAGTTTATAATAAAATTAGGAACTATAAATTATTAATTATGTTGTAATGTCAATATTCTATAAATTTAGTAATAGTGTCAGGAAAAGATAAAATTATTTAGTCAAAGAAAATCTTTTTCGGCTAGAAATTCGGATTGGAATTAGATGTTATAATTTGGTTATATCGTTACATTCTACCTGAAGGCAACCAAATCATGTCAAAATAACAATAAGTCAAGTTATAAACAATATGATGACATTACCATTTGCATTTTAATAATTTTTTTTTTTTTAATTTGGGATTGTTTCTAGTGAACTTTGATACGTTAATTTACTTAATTGCTCCGCCCCTCCCCTATAAATGTATAAGTATTTATACGCTAAATGGTAAAACATAGAGAAACTATGATATAACAAATTGTAACATCTTGCGCACTGTTATAACCTATGTTATGTTAAAAAAATAAAGATTATTGATTGATTGATTGAATACAGTGCAGACTTTTAACCCAAATTTTAACTGGTAAAATGTGTTATGCTGTAATTCATTGTCGAATTCAGTTCGCCTATGTATGTACCATTACTATAAACAGAGTTCAGTGTGTCATCAAATCAGAGAAGTTTTAAAGATTATCGTTATTAATTTTCTATAAAAATTTTATAACAATTATAAAAAGGCCTTTTATTATTATTATTACGGACTACTGTTACCAATAGAATCTTCAGGAATATAAACATTTCATGTTAAAAACCATCACTTCTCGTGGCCTCGACCCATGCGTGATTTTGCACCATAAATAATCTATATCAATACCTACCTACCTCTTTCAATATCTTCAGTAGGTACCGAACAAGAATACCAGGTATCTTGTTAATAGAACAAACAATAGACAAATTGGCTGTAAAGACGTAATCATCAAATAGTTTTGAGTCAGCGATTTTATTTTTTTGCAATGTCATTGTGATTTAAAGTAAAAAGTTTAAAGTAAAAATCAACGCTTGATGTTGCTGGATTGCCAATTTTCTGGAGTAGTGATCTTGATTCATTCATTACTTCATTAGACATTAAAAAAAATAGATATTGTCTTTATTTTTATTTCTTTAAAATAACTATGTTGATATGTTACTTAAATATAGTATTTTTTTTAAACTAAACCTTTACTTTTAAGTTACGAAAACAGAAAAAAAATTAATGCGTAGTTAATTCCTTTTGCTTCGTCGTTTTTGCTGACGGTACTTATGCAGCCATTTTACTAGACTACCAACATTGACAGTTTGATATTTTTAAGACGATTTTAATAATAGTTTGAAATCGCCAACCCGCCTTTAGCTAGACTGGTAAGTCAATCCTCTTCTCACTCAACATGACAAGAATTCTTTACCATGCAGCGAAACTAACCGGCTGGTATTATTTAAGTTAGGTATAACTACTTTATTTATCTATTCATTCATTGAAAACATTATAGATAGTGTCTAATCTCTTCCTATTTCACTTATCATAAGAGTGTTTAAGCTGAAAGCGCCAGGGTAGCGCAGGGTTTTGCATTTTGCAGGTCAGTGTCAAGTTGTATGTTGATAAAATACGATTGATACAGGTTGTATCATTCATGTAACTCGATTGAATGACTTTTTATGATATTATGGTTCAATCGAGTTAAATGAACTTAGAGGGTTGTATTGATGATTTTAATGATTATAATTCTGTAAATAAATACGTGTTACGGTCGCGAATCATATTTTGTTCAACATACAGCCTGTCACTGACTTGCAAATTGCAAAAAACATAAGAAAATTTTAATTTCGCGGTCTACCTTGGCGCTTTCACCTTAAGGGCGCCAACACAAAACCGCGATGCGATGCGATACGACGCCGCAATCGCAGGAACTTGTACGTGCGAGCTCGCAGATATTCGCGATGCGTTGCGAATTCGCAGTTATGTGTGGGAGCCCTAATACTCATGGTATTTCATAGTACTCAAACTCACTAGTCATAAACCGCTGTCTATCCGACCTCCACAACTCAATAACTGGGTACACTAAAATTTTTAATGAAAATGTTGTGTCAATATTGTTGTCATTGAAATCGTAAACGTCGAATGACTAGGCTTATTTGCCAAATTATAGTGACATTATCCGTCTAAAAAAATATTTTGGAGCGCATGAGGAAACCCGGTCGTTATAAAACTCGTCACGTTAGAGTATGGTTTGCGCAGACGCATGGTAGGGTTGCCTACCAGGTGCCTTACTATGACGTGCAAATTCCATCCAAATCCGACGATGTAAAAGGGATAGTGTTATATGCTATGTATAGCTCCGTCTCTCTCTTGGAGCGGAATTTCGATCGTTAAGACTTCATAGTAGGGCCCCTGGTGTCTAATTCGGTATTTTCTACATTTTTTAACCGCCCAAACAATTGGAGGATCACAATTATGTTGTATTTTTTTTTGTAAAATTGTGTATAGATACGTATCTCTATATTCTAAGTATATACGACGTGTAACAGAATAAACGCAATACCTCTTAAGGGGTCATTGTACTCATCATTATGAACAACTTTCTCTATGGGGAAATAAAATTCGACGGCCCCATACATTTATGTGCTCATAACTCAACAAAATTTACTGAAAATGTACATACATATATTCTATCTTTCTATGACGTTACGTTTTTAATGCCATCAGGAGTCCTATGCTAGAAAGAGACGGAGTTAAACGAGACCCATAGTGCCATCCCTCTTTAGAACTCGAATCATGATGGCAATAATTCTTCGTAAAACCGGAAAGTCGAACGGACAGCCGTTTTAGCCGAAAGTTTTAGTAGAATCGGGTATTCTTGCCCGAAAGTCCGTCAAAACTGGCATTATCGATTTCTGGTATTGTGACAACCCTAACCAGCGCTGGCGCATGGGCAATTCACGACATGTAATGATGGAGCTGTTGCTAAAGCGACGTTGTCGAATGATAGGTGCGTTTGGAAATGACACCTGTAACAGATGGCGTGGTGCATTCATGATCATGAGGGTTTCGAACGTCCGAATGAAAAACGGAACCCTTCTAGAAGCACTCGCGTGTTTGTTACAAGAATACTTAGTAGTCTGCAGTTTTGAAGTAAATGTTAAAAAATATTATTCGTTCGGGATAGTGATGTCACGAATATTCGCATTCGCATTCGTGAATGTTTGAGATGCGAATGCGGTAAATCCAATAATCGTTGCATCACTACTTTGGAATACTATGTTGATCATTGCTTCAAAAGAGATCTTATGTTAGATGCTGTTCACGAAAAAATCTTGGATCCTTGAATTAAATCTCAAGCATAGTGGGAAACGTACCTAACAGCACTTAGTTTATTGATCTATGGTCTAGGAAAGTATGTCACTGTCAATCCAATTATTTTGAACAAATACCTACAGATGGTAGGTATCTTTTGTTCGAATAATTAGTTTCCCTTTTAAAACAATAAATAAAAAAAAACCAATCAATTAACTCCTTCATAATTGTTTATTAATTTGCTGTAAAAATCAATGTTAAGATTTTCAATTGTCTTTGAAAAATAAGTCCTAGTCACGTTTTTAGTACCAGTGATTCATAATCAATACTTTGATTTTAAATAATAAAGTTCCAGATAAAATAGAATAGAATATAAAACTCTTTATTATGTAGGTACACCATATAATAAGTTACAGAAAAGATAGAGGAAGAAAACATTACATAGGGTGACACAATGGACGGCCTTATCGCTAAATGCGATCTTTTAAAGACAACCTTTGGATGGATTTTAAAGAGAGAAGGAAAAACAGTGCTGTAGGTATTCTTAGGTGTACCATTTATAAATACAATAAATACATAATAGATAAATAAATACATATACAATAATAATTATGAATGACACTAGGTACTTCAAAAGCAGCACTTAACTTGCCGCACGCAGTTTAAAAAACGAACGCCAAACAATCCGTCGCGGAGCCATTCTGATTACGCTTGTCCCAATGCTTTTGCATAATCAAAATGGCTAATCAAACTCATACAGCACTCTCTGTTCGCGCACTCTCTGTTCCTTTACAAGAGTAGGTACTATAAGATAACCCGATAGGAAGGCAATCCGACACGCCGAGGAGAGATCAGGCGTAGGACCAAGGACCAACAGCTACACATGCTGACCGTTTTGGCCATGTTTGGCCCTACCTCTGATAAATGTCACTTGGTGCCTGCCTACTACTGGCCTAGCCATGTTCTGTCTCCTGTTGATAAGGAGGGTATTGAGAATTATGGGTTTCTGACTCCTCTGCTGTTATTTTCTAATTAATCCAAGAGGAGCTCGTGGCTAAATAATAACGACGTTTGCCGAGATTGGTCTGTGGATAGGTGACCATATTAACATACCGAGACTCCTCCGTGCCTCGGAGAGCGCGTTAAGCCGTTTGACGGATTTTTTTCATGGATATTCAGAAGCCAGAAAATCTTACACCAGTCTTGCCAAGGAGTACCGGGTCGTCCACAAATGGGTTGTGGAGGTCTGGTAGGCAGCCGCCCCATGTAAAATACTAGTATTCAGCTGTATCCGGTTTGGCTGAGACCGATTCCAATAAAGTTGGGAAAAGGCTAGGCAACTTAGTCTCGGATTCCAATCCAAGACTAAGTTGCTTCGCGCCTCCGATCTATATTGACTCTGAATTTTTCCTGGTGACTATTGATTCTGGCTCTCAGCAGTTGCAGTGGTGGGTTTGTCTGCCACTAAGAAATTCACAATGGAAAACACTTTGCCTGACCTGTAACCGCGAGACGAGACGAGATGGAGGGTATCTACTTTAAATATGACCCTGAACTTTAAGATAATCATCTCAATTCTTACAAGTTCACAACGCAGTAACCTGATGGAATCTGATAAATCTTTTCTTCCCAGTACAATACAATTACAATGCAACAATGTTGTTGTTTTGGTACAAAGTAGACAATGATGGGAATCATGGTCAGGGTCACCACACCACGTGTCTTCTGAAGTGTTTTTTTACTATTTTTGGGCTCACGTTTGGTCACAAAGAAATAGTGCCCAAAGAAGCATGGACATGCATTGTGTGTGCATCAGACAATGTAACTGCTCCAGCAATGCAGAGGCGGATCCAAGATTTATTTCAAGGAAGGCACAAGAGTCTGACAAGCAGAGTTGTCATTCCTGAAATGTGCAACTTCGTTTACGGTTTAAGTTCGCATTCACACCCTGTTGCCTTTCCGTAGCCCCACTTTGCGAGGACTATCTTCCTATTTGATTTTCAAGCACCCGTCGTTCGCTCTTGTATTTTTTTTTGTGTAAATCAATAACAAAATGAAAAGTTTTTCTTTTATTGTTATTATGGGGCGGCCATACATAGGTACTTGGCCTGGACGTCAAGTCTTCATATGCGCCTCTAGGCCTCTATTACTAGGACTGCAGTAAATGTTTTTGTCGTGCAGGCAATGTTTTTGGCACTTACACTAAATCAATGACAAGGTCATAATTTACGTACGTTTTACCAAGTAAAACATAATGATAAGAGATCGACAGTGTTTATTTTTCTTAACCTTTTGAACGCCATATATGTCACCAGATAATTACAAACTACGTAAGATTATAAAATATCTTGAGAGATTGTAAACTCTCGATAAATTGACAAATGAACATTTGTTCTAAAATTATATTAATCAAAATCTTGTATTCTATCATTATCTCCGTGCCGGTCCGATAAAATTGTAGACTGACATAAACTGGCGACCAATCAGCACTCTGGTCTACAATTAATCTGTTTTGGCGTGATAGTTAAATAGGAAACTCGACCTCCCATTGGTCTTTGTTGATATTTTATGTCAGTATTTTTGTGAGTAAATTTCTCGGAATGACTTCGAGAGATTACCTATCGACTATCAAATTTTGATAGTCTATAGGTAATCTCTCGAAAAAAAAGTATTCCAAATGTTCAGTTGACAATTTATCGAGGGTTTACAATCTCTCAAGTTATTTTATAATTGCCACTTTCCGGTGACATAGGTATACACACACAAGCAAGCGCGTGCCCTGTACGCCAAACGTCACAAATATGTGACAAAAAGTACAGCGAATTTATGACTTGGCGTCGTCGGGGCACGCCGCTGATGCGTTTATGCTCTGGCGTTCAAAAGGTTAATAAAGATAATTAACTAGAAAAGGCCTCATCACTCTTCATAATAAAAACAATGGTTTGACACGACACTGACACACAGTTCGATCTTTGTCCAATTAGCAGAAGAATCGATGCGATACCGAGATATTTTTTAACAATTAACGTTTTGCATTAATTATGCAAAATGTTCGTGAATGTTATAACTAATTGTATTCAAATAGATTCTGTTTTGACGACGATCATTAGTAGACTTAATTGGTTGGTACCTGATCAGTCAGTCGTGATCTGATGACTAGTTCAACTCCAAGTTTTCCAAATCGGTCGGTTTTTTTTTGCAATTGTATTAATAGTATTATAAATGAATTTCCCGGTTCAGACAATTTGAGTTTGATAGACGCAGTTTTTTTGGAGTTGTGACTACCTACTTGTGACGTCCATTTAACTTGATTGAATAGTGGTAAAGTTTCGTGTTTTTTATAGTTTGACGTGTTGATGGGCGTTGGACATGGCTAAGAATTATTTTTAAGTTGATGGTTGAACTAAACAATAATAACTTTTACTTTGTGTTGCCATATTCAAGGTAGTAAGTAACAATAAGTAGTTAATGATTAAAATTATAATAAAAAACCGGCCAAGTGCGAGTCGGACTCGCGCATGAAGGGTTCCTTACCATCGCCATTATTAAAATCCACCATTATGCCGTTAAAAACTTTTTGCCGATTTTAACGGCATTTTTTGCCAACAACTCCAAGAAACACACTATTGTATGGGTAGTATGGGGACCCCCTTGAATTTTTCAATAAATATACTACAATTTTTAGCGAATATAGCAACAAACTCTGTGAGCATTTTAAGTGTCTTCCTATTACCACTATTAAAATCGAGCAAAAAACGCCAAAAAAACACATTTCAACCGTCTAGCTATTACGGTTCATGAGATACATCCCCCTGGCAGACAGACGGACAGACAGAGGGACAGCGGATGCTTAATAATAGGGTCCCGTCAATAAAAAACATTTTTTCCGATTTATTCATAATCTGTATCAAATCTTCGCCGGTATCGACATTTACTTATTCTTACCAAAAGATATAAACGCGTTAACTAATGAAAATAAATCCTACATGACTCAACAAAACCTTGACTGATTGAAGCGTTCCTACTTCTTTGCAATGTGAATGTTTAAGATTCTAGATAATACTTTATCTAAGAGAAAGTCAGAGATCATTAACCTAGTTGAGCAAACGGCAAGAAATCTTTTGAAGATTTCTTGCCGCTTCGTAATTATTAACAAAAACAAATCTTTGCCGTCGCAGAAGTACAGGAATGCAAGATACGAGCAAGCAGAGCGAGCTCGATTTCAGCAAGATGGAATTGCTCAAAAAAATATAACGAAGCGCAAGCGTGCTAACAATTTTAGCACCGCGAATAAGTTATTTTTTTCTTGACCGTACATGTAGACATGCATGTTAATGCGACGACTAAGTAATGCATACAAAAGCATTAGGGCCAACAGAGTTAATGACCCAAGAGGGAGCAAAGCGAGCTCGAAAATTTTAACATCAGAAAGCAGATTGTAAGTAGGTATTTTTTTGCAATGCGACACTGTACTAACCCACGTGCACTGTCAATAGGTACTTACGTAGGTACGTATTTAATTCTACTTTAGTTGTTGATATCATTTTATTATTTTGCAATGAAAACGTGCATAACAACCGAGTAGGTACAGTCAGCATCAGAAGTAGCTAAGCTATTCACCACAACCACAACACGTGAGCGGGCGCTAATTTGTATTTAAATTAATAGTTTAATTCACACGGACCACATTTTGCCGTCATTATCGCCACACCGCGAAGTAGCGGCCGGCCACATCGCAAACACATCTACATTTTGTGGGTACTTACCACAACGTAACCGCAAGAAGCCGCAGCGACGTTATTCACACGTAACCACAACATGACCACTTTTTGTCGCAACGGACGGTGCCGCATGGTGTGGTGTGGTTGTGGTACGTGTGAATTAAGCCTTAGGTAAAGTGACCAAAATCATCAATGCGTCAAGTTTTAAAATTGTTATGTGCACGTACCAACTGAATATTGGTAACTTTATTTGGATGCTAACAACAATTTAAATGCTATTATTGGTTTTCTGAGAAGTGAGGAATTATTATTGAAATACTTACATATCGAGCTTTATAATGTTATGTTGAAATGCTGGCCACATCGCAAACACATCCACATTTTGTGGGTACCACAACGTAACCGCAAGAAGCCGCAGCGACATTATTTATTCATACGTAACTTGACCACTTTTTGTCGCAACGGATGGTGCCTCACGGTGTGGTCTGGTTGTGGTACGTGTGAATTAAGCCTTAGGTAAAGTGACCAAAATCATCCATGCGCCAAGTTTTAAAATTGTTATGTGCACGTACCAACTGTATGTCGGTAACTTTATTTGGATGCTAACAACCATTTTAATGCTATAATTGTACTGATTTATTGGTTTTCTTAGGAATGAGGAATTATTATTGAAATACCTATATATCGAGCTTAATAATGCTATGTTTTAATGCTGTCGACTGTACTTAGGTACGTAGGTACTCAAGTTACTTGATGACTCAGTCTCAACCACGACTTGCATTTAATTTATGCGTTTGTTAATTAAAGAAGTAGGTACTTGGCTACTACACTGCGTACGTAGGTACATATTTTTTAGTTCCTTTTGGTTCCGTGCATGTAAGCGTTCTTTTGCTTTTATAAATGTCAGAATCGGTATAAAATTTAAAAATACTGTGGGAATTACCTACCTTACTTGTAATTTAATTGTTTCAATTGAGACAGGTAGGCGTCGTTTATGTTTGTTTTAATCATATCAAGTAATTTGTTCAAAACTAACTTTTGCTTCACCAGCGTGGCAGTCGAAATTTATGGAGAGCATGGTAGGTACTACTAGGTACTAACGGATTAAATAATATTCTTTGTCCTAATGTAATGACCTACCGATTATAACCGATATTGATCCTAACGATTCAAACGTACAGGCTTTTTTTTACGGATAGGAAATCTTCAGACTCTTTCTGAATAAAAACTCATCCGTGTTCCTACTAAAGCCCTTTGCGTTCCAGGGCCGCGGTGACTCTTTCGAACAAATTCCGCAACCCTGGCAGACTCTGGCCTTAGCGGGCCCCGTCTTCTATGCTGACACAGAATAGAATACTCTTTATTTAACACAACGCGCCATCGACCTGGGCCTGGTGGTTATCGGACAGCGAGCCACCCATCACTCGCCGTCCGCAGGCCCGCGCCTACGGTGGTCAGGGGTCGCCCTGCGACTCCCGACGCCCGGGGCGTCTTCTTCTGTAAAACGAACAGGCTTACACATTTATTTTTTAATATTATGTACTTAATACGATTCATTACAAAAATTGGCCTTTCTAAACAAAGCACTGAACTCCTATCGAAAATCGAACTTACAAGGAAGACTCAGATAGGATATACCCCTCACGTTTTCTTCACCTTACCCTAGTTAACCGATGTGTCGTAAACTATTGCGATAATCATGATTGCAAAGATTTCATAATACTCCTCCATTGTTTACTATGTATGCATCACAATAACAAATTGTAAATCATGATGCTAGCAAGTTGTTAGGGTTCTGAACATAAGTAAAAAACGGAAACCTTATAGGATCACTCGGGTGAGTCTGTCCGCCTGCCAAAGCCAATTTTCTCCGAACCTACTCGACCGATTCTGTTGAATTTTGGTACACATATGGACTTTTGTGACCCAAATACGGACGCGTTATGTAAATAAATACATTTTGAGTAAGGAGGGGGGTTACTTCCTGGGGTCAAACAAGAAAATTAAAAAAAAAATTCAATCTGTATCATGTGACATATTATTATCAAATGTAAGAGTTATAGTGAGGGTTGTAATTATATTTTTTTCATAATTTAAGAATAAATAGTTTTGAAGTTATTCAAGAAATTACAAGAAAAACGACCACTCCTTTTTCATCTCCGAATCTATACAGATAACAGTTATTTACCTATAGATTTCAGGAAAACCCATAAGAACTCTAGAGTGTTAAACTAACATGTAATAAAAATGCGACTCGTTCGGAACCCTTTGCACACGAGTCCGACTCGCACTTGGCCAGTTTTTTCATTAAGTAGTTTCATCATTCATCAGCCTACAAAGTAACACTAAAAGTAACTTATTTCTCACTAGCTTTTGTCCACGGCTTCCTATCATGAAAGTAACCTCTTACCGTCTCTAAGGGGAGTTAGGGACCCATTTATCTCTGTACCAAAATTCATCAATGTCTCAATGAAAATCCTACCGAATTCCTTATGCCTAGTGTCATACTCGTCGTCCTAATTCGCGTCGCAATTGCAAGGTCACGTACATAATGCCTACGTACTTTTTCAAACCCCGCACCCCCATGGTCCCCTATACAGTCCACTAATTTAAAACCGGCAGCCCTACTATGACGTGCTAATGCCATCCAATTCCGATGATGTAAACGGGATAGTGCTATTCGCTATGTATAGCTCTGTCTCCCTCTTAGAGCGGAATCATGATCGTTTTATGACTTCATAGTAGGGCCCCAGCACCCTGCGTCTAGGGATATTCCGCTGACGATTTTATATTTTCCGCCCAAATCGTGATATTAGGCGCAGACATGATTTCTTATGGATTTTGAATAATTAAAGTTAGGATTTTTGCTTAAATAATTAGGGTATTAATTAGGGGTTTCCGTCAATTGCTATGAAGTTTTTTGCGCCAATTCTTTCCAGCTCACACACTAGGTTTGTGTTGGAAGACACCATTTCCTACACATTCCTGGTTACGGAATCCTGCCGGGGTTGCGGAATTTGTTAGAAAGAGTCACCGTGGCCCTGGAACGCAAAGGGCTTTAGAAGGATAAGATTCTGACACGCCCTTCCGCTCCACCCAGAGCGGAAGCAGTCATTTAATGATTTCCCATTCTCGAAAAAAAATAAAAAAAACGTGCGAGTCTTACAGTAGTCGCATAGGATGTGTGACATCCGTCATCTCACCTTGGTAAAAAGCAACATTAACATTAAAAGTACCAACTGACAGCCAACTCAACCACTGCGCGCGCTCATTGGCGTGGAGTAAAAATATGTTACACATCAAAAAAATGTAGGCGCGGGCGTTAGAGGCACTACACCTACAATGTATTTTTTGACAGTCAAGTAATTAATAAATAACTTTTGACTATGTGCAAAGTGCAGGCTTTCGCTAGCTTATTCAAGTTTCCAACCAGCGAGCTTAACTGCATCAATGCATGCGATGATCAAACCTGCGGCCTATAGCTCAAACGACAATCGCGTAACCACTGCGTCTTTAAACAGCTAAATTCTAATTTAATTAACTAATTACATACTTACTATTCTTGTTCAACGCTGTCATCAAGTCATTGCACTCATTAACTTTAAATTGCAATCATTTGCAAACAAATGCATATTCAAAACGCCAGGATTTCGCAAAAAAACCCATTGAATCGTAATAACATCACGCTTCGTCTCCACGACGACGGCGGGCAGAACAAATTTTAGTATTCACCCGTTCAGAGGGTAACACCCGATTGTGGAAAAAATCTAAACTTATGCAAACCAGCTTATTTTTTTCAAGATAATTTTTTTTGGGATTCATTATTGGGGTGATACGACAATTCAGGGTACCCATATTAGCTACGCCACTGGTTAGTAAGTCAACAGATATACTATTACTCGGTCACGAACTTCGTTAAGATTGGCGCTGCGGCGCATACATAAGTAATTAGTTGTTAACTAACGAGTACGGTAATAATTGTTAGCTTTGTTCGTTTTTAGGGTTCCGTACCCAAAGGGTAACCAAAGCAACCCACTAAAAACGACTAAAAAGTTTCGAAGAAAATACTTTTCAAGCAGTTGGTTTGGTGACATAAAATCTGTGTTTCAACTAAAGTAGGTGAATGCCACCAACTGTAAAAAGATGCTGAAAAGTCATTTGTTCCGAACTTTTTAGTGGCTTTTCTAGTGTAATATTAAAAAAAAAAAAAGATGTGCGTCTCGGGACGCCCGACGGAAATGATAACTTAAACCTATCTAAGTTGAACTATTTAGTATGGGAAGCGTCTGTCCGAAATACGACTAGCGCTGTGGGTTAGAGTGAGAGAGGAAGAGCCTGCCTACCGCTGCCGTATGCGTGACAGAAAGGGAAGCCAGACAGACTGGCGCCGTAACGCGTTACGTTACGAAACGGTTTACCCTCCCATAAGAAGTTATCACTTCAAAAATGTTTTTTCTTTAACCTTTTGAACGCCATTGTCACATAGAGATGACATGCAAGCGCGTGCCCTGTACGCCAAACGTCACAAATATGTGGCTACGCGTCGTCACGGGCACGCCGATGCGTTTATGCTCTGGCGTTTAAATGGTTAATAATTAACTCTACGTTAAAGATGATGGTCTCGGGTAAATTCCGAGGATGCCACGAAGACAGCGGTTGACGAAGTCTTTAAAGACGTTTTCACGGCAAGTTTTCACCCTCGAGTATCATCCCTCAGATAGGCACTGCCAGGGCTGCACTCTGCTCTTTGAAATCGATGGGAAATCCTCGTGGATGTCCTCCGCCCTGGGGCGGGCGCAGGGGTTTGTCAGACTCTTACGGACTAAAACCACCCCGGTGTTCCATCTCCCACCTACGCCGGGCATCGCGAAAACGGATGCGACTTCCGTAATCCCCGGCTGGTGCCGGCCCGCTTTTGCGGGCCACCTCGCGTCAGCGGGGGGAGTGAAGTGTTTGACTCCTCCCGCTACGTCAAAGAGGGGCGCTCGGGAACACCACGCGCCGCCACCTCGGGACCGAATGAATGGGGGGCGTCGGACATCCTCAAGTCCGCCGCCACCGGACCCAGTTAGGGGGGCCGGAAGAGGGCAGCAGTCTGCGTGATAACTGTCTCGCAGAAGGAGACCACCGCGTGCCAGGACTCCTCGCCGCCGACCATAAAACGAACTACGGCCGGCAGCGAGAGGTCTCTGCCTACCACAGAGATGAGGGCACGGCGCGGCTCCTCCCAAGCGGCACACTCTGCCAGCGTATGCCGCGCCGTGTCCTCCCGACAGTCGACGCAGTGAGACACAGTCGATGCGACACAGGAACCTCCCGAAGCAGCCATGCCCCGAGAGGACCTGCGTCGCACGAAACGACAGGGAGCCGTGTCTCCTCCCGAGCCATAGGTCGAGCACCGGCCGGATGGCTTCGATGGTGACGAGGCCGGCGGAAGGGCTTGAAAGCCTGTCCCGCCATTCCGCCACCAGGATGCCGCCGGCAGAATAAAATAATAAAAACCATGACTTCCTCCTTTTTTCTCAGATAAGTACATTTATCTTCAAACGATCTGATTGGTTATTCTTTTGTACCGATCATCGTGTCTAATTGATTGATAACTTTTTTCTATTTAATGAAAACACGCTTCGAACTTCCTGAAGAACTACTTTAGCACTTAACTATATTAAATTGGTGCTATAAAACATAATTCTGTGAAGGACATTTTGTTTGTTTATCTGAGAAGTCCTGACTAAAGATTTATTTATAGTTTCATTTCCTCTTGAACATTTAGTGGAAAATCAATTAATCTGATTATCATTCTAAATATGACAGTGTTATCTTGCGGTCTAAGGGGGTTACCACACCAATCGATCGATCGTCGATCGATTTAAACGATCGATGGTAGAATGGATTAGTCGAGGTCGATCGATAGTTTCTACTACACCAATCGATCGATCGTCAATCGATGGTAGAATGAATTAGTCGACGTCGATCGATAGTATGCTTCTTTCTTCGATCAGCCAAAACTACCACACCAATCGATCAACGTCGATCGATGGCATCGACCATAACTAGATGCTGCTGAGTAGGTAGCAGTGTGTTTTACATTTTCGTCTGCCTGCCTGACCTCCACATCACAGTTTCTGGGTAACACGAGACCCCTTTTTTTTTTAAGGATGGAAAATCATCAAATGACTTCTTCCGCTCTGGGTGGAGCGGAAGGGCGTGTCAGACTTTTACTGACTAAAACCCATCCGTGTTCCTTCTAAAACCTTTTGCGTTCCAGGGCCACGGTGACTCTTTCGAACAAATTCCGCAAACCTGGCAGGGACACGAGACCCCTTAGCAAGCTGCGTTGGTCAAAGGATCTTGTGTCACAAAAAAAAACCCTTTGCTCTACATTTTGTCCAACTAACATATCGATGAAGTTTTGAAAATAGGTACATTTAATCCAGAAAACATTTAATCAAGCTACCCGAAAACTGTCAAATTTTCCCAATCAACCGTGAATGAACCTAATGCTTTAACGATAAAGTTGAAAATCGATTAAAGATATTTGTCAGATTGTTGTAGCTTGATGTCCTGGCGTTTGTACTAAACCTGTAGGGCGGTTAAAGACAAACAGACCGCAGCGATTTTCTTACAGCGATGCAAACGCGCGTTTTGGATACGAGCGATTCTATCGCGACTACAATGCCGTCATCAGAAAAAAGGACGTGACTGATAAAACAAAAATGGAGAAAAAAAAAAGATTTAAAATGTAAGACGAAAATAAACTTTTCATACAACTCGAGCATTGCAGCTCGTAGAAAATTTTAAAAAATCCTTGAGGCGCCTTGATTTCTTGATACACTATGTAAACTACTAAATTTCTGCTAAAATGTACCCCTTTTTCTTTGATCGGCAGAATAGAAACCTAGAGTGATCAATTCTGTGGGTACTGACGACCTATTACGACGTGCTAATGCCATCCAATTCCGATGATGTAAAAGGGATAGTGCTATTAGCTATGTATAGCTCCATCTCTCTCTTAGAGCGAAATCATGATCGTTTTAAGACTTTATAGTAGGCCCCCTGCGTCTGAATTGTAGCGAAACGCTGCTACAACACGCCGTGTGTAATCGTCCTAAATCAGTCGTTTTTGGTGCGATACAAAAACAAATTACATAGGTACTTGAAAAATATTAAGGAACTTAGCTTTAAAAGCAAACACTTAAATTAAATCATGAACATGAATAAATACATGCCGATATTAATTCCGAGAATGAATAGGTGCGGAAATGCACTGGAAAACCTCAAGGTTACTCAGTATTTGAAAAAAAAAGTGTTACTTACTAAGCTGTGGAGAGCTATTGTCATTTTGTATAGTTATATATTTTTATACTTCCATGTTTACGGGAATAAATAAAATCGTGAGTATCGTGGTCATGGCTGACTGATTCGGTCATTTTTTATAATGAGAATAAAAACTTTATTCGGTTAAATAGCACATTGAACAAAAATGCGATGGGTATTTAAGAGCCTTAAGTGTTCATATAAATTCCCTGGATCCAGGGATCGCAGAAGTACTTCATGACGGGTGCCAAACTTGTTCAGTCAAATTATAAAAATATTTTATTTTTATTTTTTTATTAATATCCATGCAATACAAGTGTGTTGCAAATATACTGGGAGCACAAAGAGAGGATTTCTCGAAATTCCTACGGGAAAAAACGGGATATGCGCGCACGAAGTCGCGGGCAAAAGCTAGAGTACCTACCTAATACACGCATTTTATTTCATTTTTACAATTAATTAAAAAAAACAGGTTTTATAATGTTTAATTGTTTTCTTTCAAATTACTGACAATAAGCCGTTTGACAAGTAAATGATGAAAACTTCTCTTTCATTTGAACAAGTAAACAAAGGCATTTGAATAAATTATATTTAATAGCTTGGAACTCTCATTATTTTGTATATTTTTTATTATAAGACTATTAAATTTTAGCAAAAGGTAAGGTCATAAATGTAGAAAATTGTGTTAATATGTTTTGTAAATTGGATATATTAATAGATTATTATCTAATAATTTGAAGGCAGGTACTTCCAAACATAACATCTCGACAAACGAGGAGGCATTGCAAATGCTTCTTAATCTTGATGTCACATTATATTAGTGATCTCAGGTAGAACCTATATTACTTCCAGCCAGTCATCATATAGTCCAACTTCTTTGTTTCCACCGTATCCTGCAATAGTTCTGCACCAAATGGAGATTGTCCTTGGGTATACTTTCATCGTGCACACAGGGATAATCGTCAGTGGGTGCCCCATTCCATTAGAAATGCGTAGGAGGGCCTAGCTTCGGTCTCCTTCGGTTCCCTTGTACGCCTTTTTTGTCTTTTCATAAACTTTGCCCCACACCAGGAATATCTCATGTATCGTCGGAGCATTTACTAACATATAAACTCACATACACAAACAACCAGACCCGGAACAACTATCTGTAGGCCATACAAATATTTGTTCCGTACGGGGATCGAACCATCGACACAGCCAGCTAATCCTTTTACCCGCCTGCCAAGCGTGGTGATTATGGCATGATTATGGTCCCCCTTAGGGGCCCATGTCCAGCAGTGGACGTATTTTTCGTATCCTTTTTTTTTTATTTAATATGGGTTTGCTCGTGACTCTAGTCTAGGTCATAGATATTAGAGACAAAGTCGACGATGGAGCGAGCTTACCCAGAAGAAGCCTGTTCACTCTAATTTTGAAGAGATTAGGGTTGTATGCGTTCGGAAACACAGACGCAGGCAGAGTTCCACTCCTTTGCTGTGCGCATTATAAAAGACGTTTGATTTTTCAACAAGATTGCAAGGCATTAGGAGGTTTAAGGTATCTATCATTGGTCTAATTATGCCTTACTGTTTTTCCCAGTTTATAGAACCGTAATGATGTGGCAAAACGTTAACAATTAATTGCTATCAGCCTATCACAGCAGTTAACGAGCTCTTGTAATGAGCCATTAGCTTAGCGGCAATGTATCGTTCCCGAAACTGATGCTTTGTGTTAGACCGTATCTTCTGCCCTCAGCCTTACTTACCTACTATGTAATGGTTTAGAAGCGCTAGGCTGTATAAATTAACAACTTACGTATATTTTTTTAATTGACTTCTTTTACGTAAATGTACCCGCAGTTATTGCGTAGTTTGCTTCTCATCAGACAATGCTAACTTTTAATTATTTTTATAGTTACAGATTCAATCTCCTGCATGAAGCCACAGTGCGATGAAGCCTTTTATAAAACAGGTAAATAAGTTGACAAATTATTAAATTATTTATGGTTGAAAAATGGCAATTCTTGGACGCTGTTCTGATCTTCTTGCTCTTCGTGTTGCTGGTACGACAGAGTTATATTAGATTTTGTTGGCGTCTATGACACCGCAGAAGTCAGATGATTTGTTGCACAGATGGCAGAATAGCACAGCATAATTTGCTGTTTTGATAGAAAGCGACCACCGCAAGTTTGCGCGAGTTTTGTTCGAACGAACTCGGTATCAAACGTAGCCAACACTGCGTTCAATTGCAGAAAGGCACGATCTTTATCTAAAAACGGAACCCTTTTAAGACCACTCGGTTGTCTGTGTATCCGTCTGTCACAACCGATTTTCTCCGAATCTACTGGACCGATTCAGTTGAGTTTTGGTATTCATATAATCTTTTGTGACCCAAACGCGGACAAGTGACGAAAATAAATAAATTTTGAACATGGGGTCACTTTTAACACTTTCAGTGCTCAAAGTGTTAAGGGGGCACATTAGAAGACTTAAAAATAACAACTGTACTGTGTAACATAGCAAATTCAGAATCGAGAGAGTTTCGAATATATTTTTTCACAATTTTAAAATATAGTTTTGAAGTTATTCAAAAAAAATTATGAAAAATTACCTTTCCCCCTTATCTCTGAAACTACTGACTCTAAAATTTTGAAAAAAATACAGGTAATAATTATTTGCCTGAAGACTACAGGAAATCTATAAAAAGTTTAAGGTTTGAAAGGAACATGTTACAAAAATGAGATTTGTTCGGAACCCCCTTGCACGCGAGTCCGACTCGCACTTGGCCAGTTTTTTTTTCTATTACTTTATGTCATCTATCGCGCTATCAATAATTGGTTTCATTTTCAAATTCATAAATATTTTCTTTAGCTTCCTTCTCTCCCTCCATTTATCCACATTTTTATAATTATGACTCTTTTATTCATCCCTGCTCATATAAACATGCGGAAAATAGATGTCTTAATTCCTTATTGCTAATCGTGCGATTAAAACGCTCGATGGCGATCGATGATGGCCTATGAGGACAACGGCAGCCCTACTATGACGTGCTAATGCGATCCAATCCCGATGATGTAAACGGGATAGTGCTATTCGCTATGTATAGTTCCGTCTCCCTCGGAGAGCTGAATCATGATCGTTTTAAGACTTCATAGTAGGGCCCCAGCTATGGTTCTATTCCGTGTCATTAGTCCAAAGAGTCTTTTGGCTTTGTAAAACACAGGTTTGGTAATATTGCAATTTGTTTAAACGTCCATAGTAGATCTAATGATGGCAAAAATCAAAACTAATGCCATCATCTCGTTTTTCAATCGTTGTAGCGTTGGTAGAAAAATCATGCTGCGTTGGACAATGAGGTTATATACCGGACAAAGTTAAGCGACACTTGCAAATAATGGGGGCTCGGAACTGATCCAAGCGCGGCTCAACGTACTTTCAGCCGTTGTTCCCGAATATCATTTGTCTTTGTCAGTCACAACGATAGTTAGACGCCAAAAAATTACACCTGTCTTGGCAAGAGGTATGGTGTTATCCAGTTTCGGGATTGTGGAGCATATAAATACTGGTAAACAACTGCATCCGGTCAAACTGAAGGACGACCCCGACAAACACGTAGCTAGGACAAGGCTCGACAGATGGAATGAATCATCTACCGACCCGTCTCAATAACATATCTACCTTTAACCAACTGTCAAATTAGCTACCAACAGTAGCTGAAACGTCATGTTACAAAGGCAAACATGACGTGTCAGCTATTGTTATTTGTAGCAAAGAAGTGCCATTGCAATTAATTGCTTATAAAGATTCTAAGTTCTCACAGATAAATTAAAAAGGTATGCCGGTAGTGCATACTTATAGTCTTAGGAGTTAACTGCGTAAGAAACCAAGTAAACAATGCAGTCGATTGTGAGATTACCTTCAATGGAATTTTTCAAGTGAAAACAGAATGTAAATTGCTTCCGACGATAGGTACTTTACTTAATTAGTCACGATGTGCTTTCAAATCTGGTGAAGCCCTCTAGACTATTGACGCTTACCTAATTAGCTCTTAAGTTATAAATTACTAGTGGCCAGTAGGTACTGATAACTTCTGGAGTCGGTTTTGGTACGGTTTTTGAGCAATTATATTCCGGGCAAAAAGTATATTTATTATGTTATCTGAAATGTTTGTATGGGAATGCGGGGTTTGAGAAAAGTTTGTAAGTATGATGTACACGACGTGAGCTTGCAAATGCTATGCGAATTAGGTCACTTTCAAAAGTGCCTTTTTGGGAATCTTCCCAAAAAGGCACTTTTTAACGTGATCTTCAGAGTCGTTCATTTTGGTTTGATCGGGTGAGGCTTGACGCAAAATGACATAAATAGACAAACCTAACGAAGATATTGTGGGCTTTCCCAAAATCTGACAACTTTGAAAAACCGATTTGGACAATTTTTAAAAGGATGTTCAGGGCGAATAATATTTATTCTTCGCAAGATTTACATGTCCTGATTTGTTCATATCCGAGTATCCGACGGGATGAAGTAGCCTTTTCGAAATTTCATTGTTTTAGAGAAGTATCATCTAAATCCGTAACTATTGGTATACTTATAGGCAGTAGTGAGGGAAAAAAAACCGGCCAAGTGCGAGTCGGACTCACGCACGAAGGGTTCCGTAGGTACCATTGTCTACATATTATAAAAACGGCAAAAAAATCATGTCTGTTGTATGGGAGCCCCCTTAAATATTTATTTTATTCTGTTTTTTTGGTATTTGTTGTTATAGCGGCAACAGAAATACATCATCTGTGAAAATTTCAACTGTCTAACTATCACAGTTCATGAGATACAGCCTGGTGACAGACGTACAGACAGACGGACGGACAGTCAGCGGAGTCTTATTAATAGGGTCGCGTTTTACGCTTGGGGTACGGAACCATAAAAAATAGAAAGACCAGAGGACTTAAAACTGACGTTAGGTACTCTTGTCCTATCCTCAGAAACGAGAATCTGCAACATTTTTTTCTAACATTTCATCTACATTGCATTCCAGGCCTTCGTAGTGAGTGGTGCAGCTCTAAACATAGCAGGCCATGGATGCGCACACGGCTACCCGGCTGTGCTGTTTGCTCAGCTCGTCAGAGACGGAGGGCCTGTCACGCTGACAGATCATGACACTTCCTGGATAGGTAAGCTTTGGGTTATTCGTTTATTCCGTGAGGGGCGCTACACACTTAAGCAGGCCGGCATACACACACACAATTACATACACATACATACATGCACACACACACTCACATACACAATACCTTGTTATATATATATATACATATATACAAACAGTTATAATATCTAAGATTTTCTTACCGTAATGCAACATATACGATACACTACACTCTAACGTCACCTATTTACTGTTTTTAAGTACGAGAGCCCTAGTACCCATACCACAAGTTAAATCTTACTTTGGGTACTAGCGGTCAACAAAATTATTGTACATGTTAAGTTTGTTACAACTCATGTGTTTTACCACTGTATGTATCTTCTTGAGACAATAAAGTTTTATTATTATTATTATTATTTGTTGGTATACATTTTTGTATCTCGGCAATGATTGCCGGGTTTAAAGGATAACACGGGCCAAAGCCAAGTGCTACCCCTGAGAGTACTAACCTAAGTGTTAGTAGTTTGTGCGTCGTTGTCGCTCTGTAAGAATTTTCGGACAATTCTGCAAGTGTTCAATATAACAGCTTTTTGTAGGTTTTGGTAGGTGGAGGGAGCTATCTCTAGCGACTTTAATGATTGATGTAGTTGTTTAGGTATGACTCCAGTAGCTGAAAGTACTACAGGGATTATCGCAACACTGCTTAATCGCCACATTCGGCTAATTTCTATTTTTAAGTCTGTATATTTTGACAGTTTTTCTGCTATTGTATTTTGCAGATTGTGTGTATTTGGAACTGCTATATCAATAATTTGCGCGGTTTTATTAATTTTGTCTACTAAAGTTATGTCTGGTCTATTTTAATGTGTGGTTTTGTCTGTAAGGATGGCTCGATCGAAGTAAAGCTTGTGTGTTGCGTTTTCAAGAACCGTTTCTGGATTATATTTGTAGTAGGGAACTGAGGGTGTTGTAATAAGTTTATGTTTGATGGCAAGTTTTCGATGAATTATATTGGCTACTTGGTCGTGTCTATGTTTATAGTCAGTTTGAACGATTGCCTTACAGGCTCCAGTAATATGCTGTATAGTTTCAGGAGAACTATGACACCGTCTACAAAAATCTGTTGAAATGGGGATTCGCATGATGTGCTTTTGGTAGTTACGGGTTTCAATAACTTGGTCCTGGATTGCTGTCATGAAACCTTCAGTCTCAGGGAACAAATCGCCGCGCCTGAGCCATTCGTTCGACGCTAGCTTGTCGACGTTAGGTTGGCAAAGGTCTTGGCGATGTCTTCCATGGAGTGACTTCTGGGTCCATTCCAATATTTTTGTCTGTCTGTCAGTCTGTTTCTCGTTAGTTTGAGTAGTTTTGTCAAACATGTTTAGCGGGGTCAGTTTTCGGTCATTATAAACTATTGCTTTGTGTATGGTGGAGGTTGTGCTTTTCGAGTTAAAATATTTTCTAAGAGTACTGATTTGTTTATTATGTAGGTTTGTTATATCTATTATTCCTCGTCCTCCTTCTTTTCGTGGTAGTATTAATCGCTGAACACAGGATCGCGGGTGGTGTTTTCGATGTTTGGTCAAGGTGGTGTTAATGACGCGTTGTAGGTTTTTAAGCTCTGTTTTCGTCCAGCTTATTATACCAAAAGAGTATGTGAGGACAGGGATCGCAAAGGTATTTACTGCTTTAATAGTATGTTTGGAGTTTAATTGAGTGTTAAAAATGGATTTTAGTCTATGTTTAAATTGTTGTGTTAGTTTATTTTTTATTGGCTTATGTTTAATTTGCTGCGCTTGAATGTATCCTAAGTATTTGTATGTTCCGTGTTCATCTAAGGAATCTATAGTTTCACCTGAGTGTGTGGTATATGAATGATCGTATGTTTTGCCTGCTTTTACGGAATTAATTTTACATTTATCAATTCCAAATTCCATTCCTATGTCACTCGAAAATTGATCAGTGGCGTTTGCGAGTTCATTTAAGTCCTCTGGCAAAGACGCGTACAATTTTATATCGTCCATGTAAAGTAGGTGGTTAATTTTACAGTCTCGATGGTCAGTTCGTATGTCGTCTGTTGTGTCATTATAATGGAGATTATAACCTGGCATTAGTGAATTCAATTTGTTTGATAAGGGATTTAAGGCAAGACAGAACCATAGGGGGCTAAGCGAGTCACCTTGGAATATGCCACGTTGGATCTTAATGGATTCTGTCTCAACAATCCCTGTCAATGTTGTGAGATGCAAGCGTGTTGTCCAGTGAGTCATAGTGGTATTTAAAAACGCAATGATTTGAGGGTTTATCTTATATATTTTTAAAATTTCAAGGAGCCAAGTGTGCGGAACAGAATCGTATGCTTTTTTGTAGTCGATATACATAGTGTATAGATCTTTTTTCCTGGCCTGGACCTGTTTGAGTATTACCGAATCTATTGTAAGTTGTTCTTTGCAGCCCTGACTAAATTTTCGACAGCCTTTTTGTTCTTCTGATAATATTGAGTTTGATTCAAGATGAGTGTAAATGATTTGAGTGATGCAAGATGTTATTATTTTATAAATTGTTTGAAGGCATGTGATCGGTCTGTACTTTGCTGGGTTGGCGCTGTCATTGCTGTCTTTTGATATCATATAAGTTATTCCTTCCGCTATGTATGTTGGCATAGTTGTTGGATCTTTAATAAAATTGTTGATGAAATTGTATAGATGTGGATGAATGAATGTAAATTTTTTATACCAAAAGTTGTGAATGCAATCAGAACCGGGTGATTTCCAGTTATGTAATTTCTGAAGAACGTCATGAAATGTATCTATCGGGACATGTTCGAACTCCATTTGTTCTGTGTGTTTATGGTTTTCTGTCTCTGTCTTAATCCACTCAGCTTCCATGTTATGACATATCGGCCTCTCCCATATTCTTGACCAAAATTGTCGCAGTTCATCTACTGATGGTAAACTATAGTTTGTATTTTTTTCATTATTATTTAGTGCTGTTGTGTTTGTGGTCGAATTTTTTAATGATCGATAAAACTGCTTTTCGTTGTTCCTAAACTTATTAGTTTGTGTTTTGCGAAGTGTACAGCTGTTGTAGCGGTTTAGCCTACTATTTACAAGTGTGAGTTTCTGTTTTAGTGTATCTAAAAAGTGTGTGAGTTGTGTGTTTGGTTCCTCATGCATTGAATGTATTCTATAGCTTTCTAATATTGTGTGTACCTCTCTAACAAGCCTCCAACCTCTGTTTCCTTGTATGAACGCTGTGAGTCTTCCAATTTTGGTTCGTAAATCTTTAACTCTTAATTCTAATCTTTTCTGCCATTTAGGTTTCCTATTTTTCTGATTCATGTTAATCGCATTTTTAGAGGTGGTACATGACAGTTTACTTCCATTAATTTTAGCAGCAGTCCAAGCAGCACTGTATATCACTGTCTGTAAGGTTTCGAAATCTGTATCTATATTGACATGTTTTGGTAGGATAACGTTGTCGATGTAACCTACTATTTGAGCTAATTTTTTTGATGTCCTTTGTTTAGGTATGTAGTTTCTTTTTGTTGGATGGATGTTCGTAAAATGCTGTAGTGTTTGTGTGAATGTTTCGTCTAGTTCTTGACTTCTTTCCCAATTTATTTCGCTGTTTGTGGTACCAGGTTCTTTGTTTGTATTTGTATTGGTGGGTATAATGGCTTCAACATCAATGCTATTCAAGTAACTGAGCCCATTTTCTACTACAGCTTCTTGTGTATTTGTTTGATTCGCATATTCAATGGACGCTTGTGCTTGGGTGTTCTCTGTAGCTATTGGTGTATTTGGATGTTCTAATTGGCTAAAAGGATTCGTTAGGTTTAGTGTATTTTCTGCATACGTTTTTAGGTCTTGGAGTCGTGTTTCTGTTATCATTTTGTTATTTATGATAACTCTTTTTTGGTCTGATATTCTTTGCTCCGATAAATATGACAATAGCGGATAGTGCTCAATGAAAATTACTCTTAGGTTTTTTCCTCCAGACAGTCATATCTGTTTCCATTTTCGTTACGATGAAATAGCATTTAATCAGAGTTTCGTTCATTTCATTTGACCATCTCATTCTACTTTTTGGTCCCGATTGTAAATGTGTATTGTTTTGATCTACATCTAACTGTGATAGTGTTAAATTTAAGTTACCTGTGTCTGTTTGAAGCTCTTTGCTTACTTCTGATCTAATGTTCTCAAGTGTAGTGGCCGAAAGTAATTTATTATTAAATATTGCTCGCCGTTGATCTCCTACTCTTTGTTTCGAGACATTCATTTGCGGAAATTTGTTAATAAATTGTTGATGCAATGACGTCACATATGAACTTATTTCGGTTTCTAAATTGGTGATGATTAGATAAGTACGCCAGATGAATTCGTTCATTTCTTTGGTCCATTTTTTACGCGTATTGGTTATGCCAGCAGCGGGTGAAGGGTTTTTGGCAGTAGTAGCCTCCGACACAACATCTACTGACCCTATTGAAAGAATTGAAGATGACCTTGACGAGCGTAGTATATATGAAGGAGGTGAAGATACTATTGAAGAAAAGATCGACCTAGGAGAGGATGGTGATGAAACTGATGATGTTCCATCATCTGATGTAGGCTTATTTGCCTGAATATGTTTTTTTGTTTTTGATCTGGTTATCATAATTATTCCCACGAGTAGCTAGGGACTAACAAAGTCGACCACAGCAGAGCCCTGCGTTCACTGTGGCAAGGGTGAATAAAACTGGAGGTCCCCTTATATCCAGAGTTTGTTCACTAGCGACTAGCGCATTCCCCTAGCCATGCAGCCCTTGGCGTGAACAACCTTGGCTTGGATTGTATCTCTCTTGGTCTGGCCCCTCACCCTAGACCTGTCTTGGCGCTGTAAACTCCACCGGCACAGATCTAGGGTTCATTGAAGCGCGCAAGCCCCACCACGACGTCAACGTAGAGATACAGCGGTGGGGTTATTATTATTATTATTAATCGGCACAGTCGAGCCCAGGCGGTAAAATCAAATATACAGTAGATGAATCGGTACAAAAAGTTTTGCCCTATAGTTCAGCAAATACTGCCGAGCCGATTGTGATGGTCCGTTTAAGTGTGTATCGCTCCTTACACCAGAGGGAAAGAGAATGGACTGCCTCAGGTATATCCAAAGTGAAGTAATAGGGTATTTGGCTTTAAAAAAATCAAAGTAGCCTATCAGATAGATTTCCAAAAAAAATTGGACATTTTTTTTCTTTTGTCACGTAAACAAAAAATCAAGACGAAACAGTGCATTGAAAACTCGTGTGACGTCAGTTACCTACACTTTTTACTGAAAATGAACGTTACAAGACCCCACTCCTTATCTTTGAGGCGTTTTATCTTCGTATTTTTTATTGATTTGATAAAATAAAAAATACTTATCCAATATTTTTCGATAATTTAACTGACGGACTAAATATAATCATATCTTTAACCCAGGCAACATCCCTATTTTTGTTTTTATACTTTATTATTAAGAGCAAAATTCTTAACAATGAATTAAGGCTCATCATTACTGTAACACCTTATTTTAAGTACCTACCAATCTTAGCAAATAAACTCTACTTTACTTTATTACGATCTAGCCCAAAAGACCAATGAGTAATTTAACTCTAACTTAATATGTTACGTGATAGTTTATTTTAAAACTAAGAATAGTGTCCATTTGCACTTTTACACAAGTCCGTACCTAAGTAGCACTTTCTTAGAGTCTGATATAATTTATAGAAACACTATGTTCATCAAATCAACTTCCCTATTGAGAGCAGAAAGTGTGAGGGAGATACAGCGATCGTGCGGCCAGCAGTTGTCTGTTTTCTAAAATAATGATTGGGCCATGTGGGAGCGTTCAAGTATTACGTAACTCAATTTTTGAAGATTCTTGAACCTCCCTCCCCCCCATATAACGCGCCGTAACGTTTATCTGTACCCCCCTCCCCTTCCCTAAACGTTACGTATCATCCAAGTGACAATTTTTACACAAAAGTAACAATTATGTCTACTACTCTCATGTTACCAATTTTTTTAATTAATAATTGTCATTTCAAGAAAAATATTGATGTTTATTTTTGTATGGCAAAACTACTACTGTTTAGTAACTGTGTAACTGGACAATATGTTTAGTGAGCTAGCGTTAAATAAAAAAAACAATGTTACGTAACGCGTTGTTCGAACACCCCTCCCGCCCCTGTAACGCATCGTAACGTTTTACAAGACCCCCCCTCCCCCCAAATTGCATTACGTAATACTTGTCACATGCTTGGAGGAACGACGGATAAGTTTTGCATTTAGATAGACGTAGAGAATGTGAAAAGAGACAGCTCTGCTGCCCTCAGGATCAAAACGAAGAAGGACTGGATTATATCAATACTATTGATAATATTATTATGTAGTTACTTCTAGATTTTGACTGTGGATTCGTCTGCTTGAAAGATTAACAAACATTCAATCGTGAAGAGTTCCACGTTCCACTTTTATAATATTTGTAGGATTAACTGACGAGATGGACTGACTGATTGTAGAATCAGTTGCAGAGACGAAGCGTCTAAATTGTACTAGTCTAAATAAAGGAGACGTGAGGTAATTAACCAACAATAAAATACCTTTCAATGAATTGCAAAAAAAAAAATAGATTAACTGAATGCGCTCACAAAAAAAACCGCTTCACGGGTAAAAAATTAAATAGAATGCCAAGCAAGAATACGAATCCCTTTTTTGATTGGAAGAAGTAATAAGTAAAATAAGTAGATGAATCACGGTCAACAACTATCCGTGAACTCTTCAAGGCCTCTCATTGTCAAAGTATTTTTTTAAACGAGTTTATGCAAACGAGATTATTATTTACAAGTATTTCTTATTTGCACTAAAAGTAGGGGATATGATTATTTGCAGCAAACAATACATACCTTTCGGCTTTTCTGTGGAGTCTGAGCGGATTCTTTTGATTTTGCAGAGTAGGTACCTTTTTTTGAAGGATGGGAATTCATCAAATGACTTCAAAATGGGTGGAGCGGAAGGGCGTGTCAGATTCTTACTGACTAAACTCATCCGTGTTCCTTCTAAATCCCTTTGCGTTCCGGGGCCGCGGTGACTCTTTCGAACAAATTCCTGTACCCTGGCAGGCTCTGCCCCGTCTCCTACGCTCACATCTCTTTTGCATAGAGTACTTAGGTACCTACCTATTCTTGTAATCCGAAGATTGTAACAGCCTTCTCACACACGGTCATCCGATCCCAAACTAGGCAGAGCCTGTGCTATGGCAACCAGACAACTGATAACCATACGTACCTATATATTTCTAAATACATACATAATAGACAAATGGAGCATTCGCCTGCAATGTAACGTTACAGAGTTGAGAATTACATTGGTGAGGGAACAGAACCGAACATTACAGTGCGCAACATACAATGTATAATATTTTGATACAACTTGTAACATAAATGAATTAATCTAATGTTCCATTACAGGCGAATGCTCGTCAGTCAGGGAGGCAGTATTATTATGCAATGATCAAAATATAATCTGAAATGAATGAACTAAATAAGGTGGTATTTAGTTCATTCATTTCAGATTATATTTTAGACAACATGTGAATGGTTCCCTTTTCTAAAATTGAAAACCAATGAGACTCTTATGACAGCTGTGCAAACAGTTTTTCAAAGGACACACCAAGCTTTGTCCAGTCCCGTCAAACTTGTTCCTGGCTCACTCTAAATGCAGTTACAAGGACTAGAGCCTCAAATAGCCTTATCATATTAAAATATTTATCTTTATATTATTTCTTTCAGCGTCCGTAGTCGGCGTGATGGGCATCGTTGGCAACTTCGTATCTCCCGTCCTGATGACCAGGTTCGGTCGCCAACGGGCTCACCTCATCTCCACCTTACCAGCCCTTCTCGGCTGGATAGTCTTCATCTTCGGAAACACAGTACCCCTCTTCATACTGGCCAGGCTTTTACACGGACTTGCATTAGGACTAAGAACTCCTTTAGCAGCCATTCTAGTCGCGGAATACACTGATCCGAAGTATCGAGGAGCGTTTTTAGGAACCTTCGCCATATCTCTCGGAATGGGGATATTTTTGTCGCATTTGTGGGGAGCGCATTTGACTTGGAAGATGACAGCGGCAGTGTGTTCTTTGTTCCCTTTGATAGCTATGGCAATAATAAGTTTATCCCCAGAATCGCCAAGTTGGTTGGTTTCAAAAGGAAAGTTTGCTGAAGCAAGAAAAGCATTCAAATGGGTCAGAGGTGAAGGAACTGAACAACAGGAAGAATTAGAAGCCATGATCAACGCTCAGAAGATGGAAAAGGCTGAGAAGAGACCAGAATATGCTGAAACTCATGTTTGCAACAACGTATTTAAGAAGGTGCTTGAAGCTCTCAGTGAAGTTGTGAAGATTTTCAAGAAGAAAGAGTTCTATAAACCAGCTATTATAGCTATAAGTATGCTGGTTGTTTTTGAGTTCGGTGGAGCTCATATGGTGGCTGCGTACGGGAATATAATCCTTCAAGTAGTGTTGGACAAGAAAGATGCCAAAGACGTCGCTTGGCAGTTCACTGTGATAGACTTATTGAGGACAGTGTGTGCGTTCATAGCTATATTCTTACTCAAATACTTTAAACGGAGAACTATTTTGTTCTCAAGTGGTGTGATGACAATTCTGTCTATGACAGCGATTTCGATCTTTGTTTATTTAAGGAGGGCGGGAGTTTTTACCGAACCATGGATGTTGGATATAGTTCCAATGGCTTTAATGGTCTTGTATACCTTGTCGTTCTGTCTAGGTTTAGCACCTTTAAATTGGGTGATATGTGGCGAAGTATTTCCTTTAGCTTATAGAAGTCTAGGTTCAACACTTTCCACGTCATTTTTGACTCCTTCTTTTGTCATATCAATGAAGTCTGCACCACATTTGTATTCCTCTGTTGGAGTCGAAGGTGCATACTTAGTTTATTCAGCGGTTCTGACTGTGTTCCTAAGCATAATATATGTATTGTTGCCTGAAACTAAAGATAGAACTCTACAAGATATAGAAGATAATTTTAAAGATAAGAAAAGTAATGACCCGGAAGCACAAATGAAACTTATTGTAAAAGAAGAAGCAGTCGTAGTTAGTTAGATATTCAGCACTTGAGTAATTCAGACGTTTTAAGCCTCGAATCCATTTGGCAACATTTGACGCCCAACATGTTCAGCAACGTTGCACAACAACGCGCGACGTTGCCAGCAGTCGCGCAACATTGACAATGTTACTAAATTTGTCTCTGTCATCTATGACCTAGACTAGAGTCAAGAGCAAACCCATATTAAATAAAAAAAAAAAAAAAAATAAAAGTTCTTCGTTGCCGCGATGTCGCGCGTCAAATGTTGCCTACTGGATACGAGGCTTTAGTATAACTTAGGTGCATGAGCTTTTAAAGTACCAAATATACGTACGATTTTTTTTAGTTAAAAGTTACATGACCTCCTTTCAAATAACTTACATAACGAATAAGAAACATTGAATAACGAGTAATAAAATAAGAGTTGATTGAATCTTTAGCTCTAGGCGAGTGCCTTAGTAGTAAAATCAGATCAAGTTAAGTAGAGCAACATTTATAAAAACCTAACGAAAACCAAGACCTCCATGAGGCTTAAAATACTTAACCCACAAAACCTGATACTTTGACAGCTACCATACAACGGATTGGTATGAACGCACCGGTGGGCGCAAACCATTATAAAACATACGAATGTAGAATGTACGAGTAGGTACCTCTGGTTGATTCTATAAACATATCGAAGTGAAGGCTTGGGTGAAGTGATCACGAGGTGAGCTGTCAATCCATATAACCAAGATGGAATGACAGCTCACTCCGTGATCACGTGACGTCTTGATTTTTATGGATTGACTTCGCTTCGCTGAAGCCTTCACTTCGACATGTTTACAGAATCGACCGGCCTAAGTCACTACGTCATTTTATAAGACGCGCGTTTACACCGGTTATGTTATAACTTTCGCACGCAATACCTACATGTGTGCATAGGACCTAAAATCATTTAGATTAAGCGATTCAAAACCAGCCATATTTAAAAGTGTTGCTCAACTTACTTTCTTTGATTACTGATTCAGTTCTTTTAGTGAGATTAAAATATGTTTAGTCTTAACATAAAGGGGCCATTGAAGTATTACGATAGCAGCAATTTCAGTCGTTTTTCCCTCGTTCCTCAAATAATAAATCTAAATTATTTATTTGATAAATATTATAAAAAACAATAAGTATTAAAAAAAAGAAATATTCCAAATGTTTTATCTCCGCTTATCAGCCATAATAAATATATGTAGGTATAGTATATGATGTAATATAATAGATAAGATATACAGGGTGAAACAAAAACATAGGACCTGGTTGAGAGCTTTAAAGGCTTAAGTTAGCTCATTTTACTTAAAGGAAACTTTCCTTTATGTAAAAAGTAAAACTTGACTTAAGGTAGCTCCCAAGACAAATTTTCCGGGTCAACTAGTTAACGAGTTTATAATAAATCAATCGTTAATCAAATAACCGATTAAGGATTGATGATTACACGATGACTTTTTACAGCGATTTATTTAATCGATTAGTTTTTACAATCAATTAAATAATCGATTGAAAAATTAATCGATTAATGTCAACACTGTTATAATGATTGTTACTCGCGCAGTACCACCTTCACTACGGTAATTTATTACTAAACTATTAAACCCGCGTGAAAGCGAATAAACACCTAATATTTAATCAACTATTATGGCAAATCTCGAAAATATTGTCATTATTATGACAAATCAAGACCTATAAATGGGTAGTTAAGGCAAAAAAGCAAATAATATTGCTGACGTAATCGCTATTCAGACCCCCCGTCCCCCATTTCATTGGTGCTTACGTAATACTTGAACGGCCCCAAACGCAAGTGGAATCATTTCTATTTTATAAGAAGACAATATTGTACAAATAGACATAGATTTGTTATATAATGTTTTGTTTTATTTGTTCCTTGTTCCTTCTCTGGATTGTGGAAGTCAGTTAGGCAGTGGCTCCATTTAAATCCACTGGGATTCAGCTGCATCTAGTTAGACTGGAAGTCTGGAACACAGACGCGCGATGCAGCGACCATCATCATCTGATTCAGCTAAATACCAGTATTTTACGTGAAGTGGCTGCCTACCAGACCTCCACAACCCATTTACTGGGTAATACGATAATTCTTGGCAAGACTGGTGTTAGATTTTCTGGCTGCTGATAATCCGTAACGACGCACGGTGGGCTGAAAATCGGCTTTCATAGACTTAGGGATTTCAATTTGCAAGTGCTTGTTTTTATGTCGGATATCGCTTCTATTAGTCATTACTATGTACAAAAATGACACCCGAGTTAATTCTGCCCAAAAACGAAGGAAATATAATTTTTTTACGAAAAATTTGTATGAAGCTAGTATGAAAAATCGAATTATCTCCTAAACGGCATGTTTAACCGTATTATCCTTGGAGGTGGTCATAGTGCTAATTATTTATGATTTTTTGGTTGGCGATCGGACGAAAAATTTAATGCCGTTTTTTTTTAAAAAATCGTCAAAATATTTTTATTTATTTTTACATGTAAAACGATCCCTTTTAGTGTCCAAGTTAAAAAGTTCGATATGTTATTAACCCAAATATTAAGAACACACGAATCAAGAAAAATGAAATAAAAAAATTGCTGTTTTTGACACATTTATATTAATTTAAATAAAAAAAGATTATCAAATTATTATTAAAGTAACATAAAGTTATATTATATGCAAAATAATTTAATTTAAGGAATTAACACTACGCATTTGTAAAATAAAGTAAAATAAATAAAAAGAAAAATATCATTAAATATTACAAAAAAACCCAAACACTCAAATACAAATTTACAAATATGTACATATATATATTTTTTTTACAAATTTTCCTTATCACTCTCGTTGTCAGACTCCAATTCTGAGTCAGCATCCAGTTTGGATATATCCAAAAACTCGAACTCAGTTTCCTGAAATTGAATTAAGTCGAGAGTTTCAGCAAAAAAGCTCTGCTTTTTCTTGGCATCTAACTTAGGCCTTTGTGCACTTAGCAAAGGATCCGAAGAAACAACAAGCATATTTAAAATGTCTTGATTAGAATCCTGCCTGCTTCTTTTCCGCGAATGATGTTCTCGAAACCTCCTAAAATCTTTGTTTCGAGACTCTGAGGCTTCTTCCGAGAGAGTCCCAATCGGCACAATATTATTTTTCTCGATTATGTCAGCCCCATGGATTAATAACTTATGAACGGTTGACGACATGTAGTACCAGTCGTATAATAATACGTACTTTTCTGCTGTTTTGCGAGCATAATCTCTAAATTTTATTATATCGACCTGCTCTCCAGATGTAATTGCTTGTAAAATTACAGCAAATCTTTTGATGAGGTCTTCATCCAAACCGGTTATAGCTGCGGTTTTATTAGGAAACTCAAAGAATTTTCTTGCAGTATTCCCGTCATTGGTGGTTCCCGAGCCTTGTTTTACTATATCAATCAACAGATTGAGCTCATCTTTGAATTTATTTTGAATTATTTTCTTCCTTGTCTGTAGCATTTCTTTGTGCTCATCACTTCTCGCTGCCCACCGTTTGAAGTCGAGCCTGTATGCAATGTGTAACAGACATTCCATACAATTTATACGGGCGTGTAGGGATGACAAGCCAAACTCATACAGGTCCGAACACACAATTTTTGATGTTACAGCATCTAAGCGGTTCATTTCTGTAGGCTTTGCTAAGCACAGGTAGCACGATGCATTTGATCTAGCTTCAGAAAGGTAAGTGCAGACTTTAGCGTCGATCATCGTCATCATTAGTTGATGAGTCACCTTATTATTATTATTGCACTCTGTGGGGATAAGGGCCTCAATTTCTTCATCAATTTGTTTTTTCAGCTCAAGGACAACTGCTTCACTCTCCTTTACAAAAGTAAACTGAACTGGACGACAATACAAAACTGAGCATGGTTTTGGGTTCGTCCATAAAATGTTGTCTCCATCTATGAGTTTTAGTGGCACCAAGGAGGTCATGAAAATGCTCGAGTCATCTTCCTCACCCTCAATTTTCTGCTTGTATCGGCTTTGGTTAGAAGCACCATCAAATCCCCACTTGGATATCAGCTTCAACTGCTTGTTATGCTCTTCGTTAGAAAGGCTTTGAAGGATTCTTGTAACCGTGATATCAAGTAAAGCTTGAAGTGTAATCCTAGCCGATGAATCAGTAACTGTCACTGATTGCTTCGGAGGGTAGCAATCAAGCTTAGTTTGTTGCACTTTATAGTAAGATGGATAAATATCCTTAGCACCTTCCCGAATGGCAGCCTCACGCAACGTAATATATTGCCACTTTGAGAGTTTTAGCGAAAGAAGCAATCCAAGTACCTTTTCTGGCGTAAATATGATTGTTTTCGCTGGTTTCTTAAGCGTTTCATTTAATTTAGCGGCTACTTCAGGATTTTTCATCATGTATTCGATGACAGAGGCGATATCTCCATGCCCTTCTTCTTTTAAACGTGCTGCAGCTGCATATGCCAATTCACTGGAATCTTCGCCTGTGTGTTCATCAGATAATAATAAATAATATAAATAAATAAATAAAAACTTTATTGTCTCAAGAAGATACATACAGTGGTAAAACACATGAGTTGTAACAAACTTAACATGTACAATAATTTTGTTGACCGCTAGTACCCAAAGTAAGATTTAACTTGTGGTATGGGTACTAGGGCTCTCGTACTTAAAAACAGTAAATAGGTGACGTTAGAGTGTAGTGTATCGTATATGTTGCATTACGGTAAGAAAATCTTAGATATTATAACTGTTTGTATATATGTATATATATATATATAACAAGGTATTGTGTATGTGAGTGTGTGTGTGCATGTATGTATGTGTATGTAATTGTGTGTGTGTGTGTGTGTGGTGTGTGTTTGTGTGTGTGTGTGTGTGTGATTAATTTAAGTTATAGCAAACTTAACTAAGTTTAATCAGTTTTTCTGTTTCCTCATAAGATTTAGACAAAAGCCAAAGAGTAACTTTTTTCTTGCATTTCGATCTAGTTACTGAGTAGATGTTGCATTGTTCGTTAGCAGTGTTATACAGATGACAGCCTATAACAGTGTAGTTGCGCGCTGCTAATGCACTTCTAAATCTTTGGGCTTGGCAGATCCTAGGTGGACGGCGCCTGTTTGTGACTGGAATGGTATATTTCAGACTAGCATGCCTTCTGCAGATAGTTGCAAGCACAAAGAGCTGTCTGACAGTAAGCAGTTTACACTCGTGATATAACTGGGCAGTCGAGTATCTGAAAGGCTTAAATGTCATAACCTTAAGGACTGCCCTCTGTGCTCGCTCCAAGGGCAGAAAACATGATTTCACAGCTCCACCCCAGACTGATATACAGTATGTCAAAATAGATTGACATAGTGAATAATATACTAGTTTTAGGGTGTCAAAGTCAGCTGAATTACGCAATTTTTTAAAAATATATATCATCTTGCGGACACGGGATGTAATATTATTCACTTGGTGTTTCCATGACATAAAACTATCAATAAATACTCCCAGATACTTTGTGTGGTCTGATCTTAGTATAGATGGGCAGACACAGGTGTGGGTAGAAGCGAAAGTCGTACAAGTGTGCGCTCTTATATTAAAGGTTTCTAAGGTTGGTTGAGTTACAGCCGTCTTTGAAAACGTGATGTAAGTAGTTATCTTCTCTTTTTTTGTTTACTTCCCAGATCTTCGAATGGTTTAAGGGATCTTTTCGTCATTGTTCCAATGGACGTTGATGTCGACGGTTCTGGAGAGACTGAGGGCGCTCTTGGTGCCTTATCAACACTTGGTTCTTGATTAACTAAAGTTTGCACAAAACTCGGCCAATCAATATTTGCTCCCAACCAATTCTCGTACTTTCTCCTGAAATTATCAAGGAATCGGTTGGATTTCTGCCACCTTTGTAAAGCGGCTCGCGTAAATCTCCGACAAAATTCTTTGAGAACAACACGATCTTCGTCAGACAGGCAATCGCCTATGCGGGATACAACTGCACTGAACAATACTTCATGATCAAATGAAGTACTCTCACTTCGTAGAAGAACAAAAAAGTCTAAATTGGTGATTAAACTTTCCATTCTAAGATTTTATAGTCGCTGATTTAGTGTTAGCAGTTACACAGTTGTGAACAAATTAAATTATAAAACAAAACTTTAGCCCTTTTTTTGCAAAACGCCAATAATTATTTAACTACCCTCATTAGTTATCTCCTCATTAGCTAATGAAAATCTATAATTGTCACTAACTATTCTTAGAACTCATAGCACTGCTAATTAACAAATTAGCTTACTTATCAGGAAATGTTGAATGTAATCCATAGTTGGCATTGTCGTGAGATATTGAAAATCATTAAATCACCTATTAAGACTCATTAGAAGACCTAATCAGTGTAGTTACTGAATTACTTCTTTTTGGACTCATTAGAAGAGTAAACAATTGGTCATTTGGTTGTATGAAAAGTTTTAAAACTCATTTTGTGTTGATAATTATCTAGCTCAAACATAGTTGTCTACGTGTGGGTGTACTATAAACCTCTGCCAACTCCTTCGAAAATATAGGAGTGATGCTATTTTATGTTATGTGTAGTTAAAAGTCCGTGTTCTTCAACATAAACACCAAAAGGAATCGTTTCATACGTAAAAACAAATAAAAATATTTTGACGATTTTTAAAAAAAAAACGGCATTAAATTTTTCGTCCGATCGCCAACCAAAAAATCATAAATAATTAGCACTATGACCACCTCCAAGGATAATACGGTTAAACATGCCGTTTAGGAGATAATTCGATTTTTCATACTAGCTTCATACAAATTTTTCGTAAAAAAATTATATTTCCTTCGTTTCTGGGCAGAATTAACTCGGGTGTCATTTTTGTACATAGTAATGACTAATAGAAGCGATATCCGACATAAAAACAAGCACTTGCAAATTGAAATCCCTAAGTCTATGAAAGCCGATTTTCAGCCCACCGTGCGACGCAGCGACCAAGCTGTCAAAATTTAAATGCCTTGTGGACTGTAGGTAAGCTGAGCACAAAAAACTTGAGTTAACCTTTCGTATGCCAGGCGACAATGCGCACCGAAGGCGCTGTTTGCCACGGAAAATAGTAAATAGTACGCTCCGACAGACAAACATTGACTTATTTTGAGCGTTGATCTACGTTCCGGCAAACGAAAGGTTAATGCCGATTTATTCCTACCTTTCAGATCGGAAAATAGACTCAAGATTTACTTGCATTTTATTGAAGTAACGATCTAAAGCTTATTACCCGACTGCCCCAGATCTTTCTCCCCCTCCTTGATCTGATCTTCCATTCTGGCACGGCCCAGGAGGGTACTGCATTCTCGAATCCCTCATGCTATATAACGTGCACGGCGTTGACTATGCCAACTATTTTAACACCGTGACTACTGCCACCCCACCAATGGCTTAGTACCTATATCTCGTAAACTTCTGGAGTACTATTTTCGAATTTTGGGTAGAGGTAGATACTAATTTTATCTTGCAGGGTACTTATTTCATATGTACGTTTGAGAAAAGCAACAAGCTCTTCAAACTTGGAATCAACATTCAAAGTCGTGGTCCTGCTGAACGAGCGCGCGAAAGACATAGGTAATCGTCGATTTCTCGGTAAATAATACGAAATCAATCACTTAGAGTACTAATTATTTATTTGTATAGCTACTTAGAATTGCTGTAGCGTGCCCCATTTTTCGGCGCTTATGGTGGTCCTGCTGAAGGGAGCGTGACTACCATGACCACTTTCAAAGTCAATTTTCTCGAAAACTACTAAGTTACTAATTTTGTTGTTCGAGTACTTATTAGTACCAATTGAGTACTAATTATTTACCAAATATGGAATATTGGCGTTGGAGGTCCGGCGGTAGTCACGGACATAGATTGACGATCGCGTGGGGAGTTCGCTTCGGTTTAGACGGTCCAATTTGTGGCTTCATAAAAACTTGCGGTCTGCCCTGTGCTTAGTAAAGTGAATCATGTCTGTAATAATGGTGGCATAGGTTTAGAATTGAAATAAATATACGAGTTTTAGTTGAATAAAATTTATATTGTTCTCAAGGCACATTAAATCCACATATATGTTTCATATATAAAATAATCGGTACGCTTATAAGCTAAAAAATGCTTCAACATAAAGATTAACACTTACACAATAATATTCATAAAATAATGATCCATGATTTCCATTCCAGTTATTAATTTCTTTATACCTACTAAGTATAAACTTTGACAATTTGTAACTTTGATTTGCATGCATGGATTTTAAATAGAAAGCAAGCTTAAACAAGCACAGCCATTGTAGTTTATTTCAAAATGCAAATCTTAAAATATAGGTACATAATTTATACTCACGCGAACAATATTTTTGTCTTACCGATAAGCATAAGACACATATTTTCTATTGCACTATTGTGTTGTCTTTTACGTTATATCTTTGGTAATATAAACACAATTTCTTTGAACTTATTTAATGACTAGTTAGTCACAACACACAAAACATAAATCTAAATACAGGATGGAGAAAACCAACAAGCAACGGCTTCGCCCGCAAGAAAGTCGAAAATTCCCTAGGGAACAAACCCCGGGATGAAAAATGGCATATGTGCTATTCCAGACTATATTTTATCTCTGTGCTATGTTTAATCCAGATCCGTTCAGCCGTTTTAGCGTAATTGAGTAAAAAAATCCAAGCCTTCGCATTTATAATATTAGTTATGATTAGGAAGTTAGGATTAATAATTACGCCTAGAAAAGGGTTGTCCACTGAGATGACGACAAATAGAGAGTGATAAATTGGGATAAGGGCAACAGAATGAATGATCAGAATCTATGCCTTTGAAACAAGCTCTATTGAGCGACATTTTGAAAATATCTGCAATTAAACCAGAAGTATATTTAACTATATTTTCATAGGACTATCTCAGTTAGTTAGTGTTTCCCATCCTATAAAATGTGGAGACATCAATACAACAATAAATGGAAACACTGGCAATATAGGAATTCTGGCAAAATATTCATAGGAATATTTTTATAAATCCTATCACCGAAATTAAAAATGAACTTCCCAGTTGCATAAAACGACAAAAAAATCAAACTAGTCAAGGATTGTGACTACTATTAATCTGTGATAAAAGACAAAACATTCATATAGAATCGAACTAGTATTTTCAGTTTCTAATTTATTGTCGTATCGTCGTCTCCACCTTGTACAGACGCCACCACATCAAGCTTCAACAATCTGTCAAATTTATATAATAGATTTTCAACTTTATCGCTGACGCATTAAGTTCAAGGTTGATTGGTAGTTTGAAGTGCTGGCGTCTGTATAATTTTAAACCATAACTATTAGTGGAGAAATTACATTGAACACTACATTAGATTACATAATTAGGGCAAAAAATACTACTTAACATAACAAAAAAAAGCAATATTAACATTAGAAGCACCAACTGACAGCCAACTCGACCTCTCGCACGCTCATTGGTCGAATCGACTCGTCAAATCGAATAGGGCGCGCTCATTGGTCAAATCTAATAGCGCGCGCTTCCTCGGCTTCCTGTTACACACTTCCATCCCATTTCACGAAATCACTCCCACAGATTGCAGGAAAGCGAGAGGAAAAATGTTACACATAAAAAAAAACCTTATTCTACACTTTGGTGGATGTTCTTGTTCAATGACAAAATGTATGGTGATGTACCATCATTACATGGTGGACATCCCACCCTTACACATATTTTAGGAATACTTAAATTTTGTGTGCAGCTGAGCAGTGTAAATCCTGCTGGTCGAGAGTGGATAGGTCACTTCTAGGCCAGCAAGCTCCATCGTTAACCAAATAATTGCTTATCATCTGGAAAGGTAGAGGTTTAATGCAAAAACATCAATAATTAAAAAAAAATAGTACCTTATTACATATTCACTCTCAACCAACAGACCAGAAGTAGGCAAGCAGAAGGTATATTCTCGTAGTTTCCAAAGATGCAAAACAGTTGTGCTTTGGCAATACAGTAGTCTCACTAGTCCAACAGTATTTGAAACCAGGGGGTGCCGGATAACTGGAATGTTTGTATAATTGGATTGTTGAGAAAAAAGCAAGATAAATTAAATAAAGCATTAATGAAGAATGTACTAATTTAATAAAGGCATGAGTAGAAGGGTTATGGCAGCTTTGGGTGGATGGTGCTGGATTGCAAATTGTTGTTGTCCCAAATAAATAAATAAATGAATAAAAAAATAAAATTGCTGGATAGAATACTGAAGTACCGGATTAGTCAGACTCTACTGTATAAGTTACAACTTCCAATCACTCCAAAAAAAAAACTTGACACAAGTGCATGATACTACTTAAACTTAAAACTATGCAGGAATGGAGGTCCAGATCTCCATAATTTTCCCCGAGCTAAGATCAGGAGGGCCCAGAACGAATGATCCAATATATTTCGGTCCAAACACCTTTAATTGTTTCACATTGGCCGGGGTCAATATTAAACTGGACAGCGGAGTGCGTGCTACACCAATCTTCTCTGCTACGACTCCCGTGATGTGGACATCATCAATCCAGAAGTACGGTATTGACTGAGCATTTTTTAGTAGCCTTGGTATTACATCTTGAGAGTATAGGATGGCCCAACCTGGAAATAGTTTTGTATGTATGAGATTTAATGTCACAAAGATTTAATAGAAGAAAGAGAGCAGTCAACATTATATAGCAAGATTATACAAGGTGTATACATTTCAAACATTTCAATACTGGTGGGTCTAGAATCATGTACTGAATACATGGTATCTGTTTGTGCGATTATGCCTTTTAAAACCTATATATTTTGACTTGATTCAACAAATAATAAATCACACAAACCTGCACAATAAGTTGGATAATAAGCTGACGGATACTCTTCAGTAGTCACCTTCCATTTAGACTTCTTCGATCTCTGAACCCTTGCATTCTCTAACACTTGGCATGTGATCAGATCCTTAGCACCCCACGGAGACAGTTCCCTTGTTAGGAAGTGTGTCATCTCCCGAGAATTTACCACAATATCATCATCCGTTTTTAACACATATTTAGCTGTTGGGCAATGGTGCGCTACCCATTTTAAACCCATTACATGCTTGTAAGTCATATTCCTATAAACATCCACAAAATTACCTTGAACTATATCTCCATAGTGCATACTTTCATTCTTAATTATCTGCGCGACAGTCACATTTTCTGGTTCGCCCATCAGAAACACGACTTTAGTCGAATCGTGGTTTCGGCCCCAAGTATTACGAATGACCATTCGGTTTTCACGGTTATTTGGGTTAGAGGATATAATAATCATTAACAGCAAACCTGCAGGATAATCCTTACATGGTTTTGGGTTTATAATGAAGGTAAAATTACTTACATCTATCAACTGAGTGTAGTTATCCTCAACCACTATCTGAGTCGTGTTAAAAGGTCCTAACATGCTAAATTTTGGATCCTTTATCCGTATTATAGCAGGCGCAGTGTTGGTATAGTAGTTATAAATTAAGGAGAGAGCAAAAATAGTAAATAAGATCTTGTGAAGAGTCATCATTTCAAGTTTTTCGATGCGTTGTCCCTCAGCCATAGCAAATCTTGATCAAGAGGGTAAAACTAAAGGTTTTTCACTGGTCCGCCGGCACAAACATATTCTCGCTTTAGTTTTATATACAAAATATCAGATGGAGTATTACAAAACTGCGTTAGGTACAGTAAAACACTTCAGCGAATAGAAAACACTGACCTGTGCCCAAAGAGTATAGTAAGTAATACCTGTGCCTGTGCACTGACCAAAGACTCAAAGAGTATAGTAAGTACACTGACCTAAATGACAGTGACATTAACAATGACATTTTAATTATTTTGGTTATTTTATGACCTGGCTACTGAGGCAATTAAGTTAATGCATTTATTCGCATAATAACTTTGTGCGCAGTCTTTTTTGCAATTGTATTGTTACCAAATTGCTACTGTTAATAAAAGCGACCTCTTTCAAGTAACGCTTACCTATACATAAATCCTACATAATAACATCATATCAAACCAATCTTAGTGTATACCTACACTAACAAGATTGGTTGGCACTCAGCTATGCCTGCCAATGTTGCGGAATTTGTTCGAAAGAGTCACCGCTGTCCTGGCACGCAAAGGGCTTTAGAAGGAACACGGATGGGTTTTAGTTAGTAAGTCTGACACGCCCTTCCGCTCCACCCACAGCGGAAGAAGTCATTTGATGATCTCCCATTCTTTACTACTCAGCTGTAATCTAATTGTCGTGGTACTTTGAAAACCGTTGAAAACTCTCACGAAGGTGGTCAAGACTTCTCAGGAATTTAAAACATAGGTATTATCTTGTCTTCTTCTACGTAGTGTAAGTTCCTATTAAGACATGAAAGGTCAGGTGTCCCGTGTCAGGGTACTCCGAAGGGTCGCCCGCGCAGCTTGGCGGCATAAAATACCTAGAAATGCGTAGCGCTGAAATGGGTTCTTAATTGTAAGATTATCGCATACCCATTCGTATTTCGCTGCCGCTCTAGGTCACTCGCTTTAAGAGGAAGCCAGTGGATGATAAGCCCCCGTCATCTCCGTGGAACTTAATAACCGTGTCGGGGTGTTAAGTTTTATTAAAAAGGTTTTCATAGAGCAATAGTAAAACCAAGAAAATACGCAATCGGAATGAATGTTTTATTATATTAATTTATCTTAAACCAAATAATACAATAATTAAAAGAAACAAACACAAACATTTAAATAGTTACGTTTCCATTTCAACATCGGTTATGCTGGGGTGGTAACTGAAATAGAGAAAAAAATAGGTTAGGATAACATCTAGATATGATGTAGAAAGCATCCGTAAAGATAACAAAGAGTAACCGCGGCCCTGGCACGGAAAGGGCATTTGAAGAAACACAGGTGGCTTTTAGTCAGTGAGAGTGTCACTCCCTCCCGCTCCGCCCATAGGAGTAGAAGTTATTTCATGACTTGCGATCCAAACAAAAAAGTTTAAATAAATACAAATTAGCTTTCTCCTGCAGCTGTCCGTAGGCTGTCTCACAGGAACCGTTTTTCATTACTTGACACATGACAAGTACATATGTACAGGGGTTATAATGAAGAAGTTACATTTTAAGATGTCGCAGCAGCGTGCTCCGCTGCGAGTACTGCTTGCCGCAGCGGCCGCAGGCGTGCGGCTTCTCTCCCGTGTGGATGGTCATGTGCAGCTGGACGTTGTATTTCTTCGCGAACGTCTTCTTGCATATGCTGTGAATGTGATTACAGTATTATTATTTTACAATGTAGAATAACTGACCTGTGAGGTCAACCTAGACTACAGGTATAACTTTTGCACTACGAAAATAGCAAGTTATAATGGTCACCCAAAGTCTACACCCGTGCGTGTTGCCAGTGATGACATATATGGAACTGAAACGTGGTCACTCACAATGGGCCTCATCAGAAAGCTTTAAGTCACCCAAAGAGCAATGGAGAGGGCAATGCTCGGAGTTTCCTTGCGTGATCGAATCAGGAATGACGATATCCGCAAGAGAACTAAGGTTACCGACATAGAACGAAGGATTGCCAAACTGAAGTGGCAGTGGGCAGGGCACAGTGCTCGCAGAACAAATGCCCCATCGACATGGGGCAGAAAAGTTCTGGAGAGGCGACTGCGTACCGGAAGACGCAGCGTTGGAAGGCCTCCCACAAGGTGGACCGATGACCTGGTGAGGGTTGCGGGTAGCCGATGGATGCGAGACGCACAGGACCGGTAGTTGTGGCGACACTTGGGGGAGGCCTACGTCCAGCAATGGACGTCTTTCGGCTGATATGATGATGAATGGTCACCCATCTACAGACCGACCATGGCCAGCGTAGCTTAACCTCAAAGTTCGATTCTAGCGGCTGTTGTTATTTAGCCACGAGCACTAGCCAAGTACGTAGAATATATATTAGTGCACAACTGCTACATGGTGTCAGTGGAATGTAACCATAGACTGGCAACTCGTCTACGATTTTTAAGGCTTTTAGAGCTTTGACTCGACCAGTGAATCGTTGCCCACGAGCCTCGCGGCCCATTTCTCAATCTATCTGCCTTTTCCTAATCGTAATAATTTTTTATTGCAGATAATAAGCAGAGGTCGGAATTAGGTAGAATTATTTATGTAGGTACTTGCATCGAAATGTTGATATTAATATGGATCTTCCCGGGATTTCTAATAGACAATCCCGTGTGGCCAACAATATTACAAATAAATAATAATATTTTTTCTTTTGTTCTCACAAGCTAGGTTGTGCGAACTACAAATGTGGCAACATCGCGCGTGGGAATTTTGCAACTTCGGACATCCGATGTCGTTGATGTAAATTTGGCAACGTCGCGCATGCAGTGGTTTAAATTGTGTAAAAGTAAATAACTGTTTTATTTAATAAATCACGGGATTTTTCTGCTCTTTAAAATGAATCTCGGGCATATCCACTTTATTCTTTCGCTGTATGATATCAGTGTAAATACATAAATAACTCTACCTAATTCCGACTTCTGATAATAAGATACATACGTGCACGAGTAAGGCTTGATCCCTGCATGCATTCTATGATGGTACTGTAGCTGGTAATCAGTTGATAGAACCTTGCCGCAGAAATGGCAAAGAAAATGAGATTCTTTTTTTATACCATGCACCTGGAACAAACATATTAAGTAACCCTTTTAATTATAAAAAAAGATATTTTGCAATAAAATGTGTCTATAGTAGGCGCCAGATAAATGTGGAATAAAGTACATTGACCTTTCCCTAATAACTGTTCATAGGTACCTGAACAATTAAATATGAATCGTTTTTCATTATTAGACAATGTTAGGGATCACGAGAGATGATGATTCGGGACAGCTTTGTGTCATTAATTCCGTTTTTCAAATTAAAAATGTCAATAATTGTAGGTGGGTCAATGACCGTTATTCCACGATTATCTGGCGCCTACTATAGTAATATCCTTGAGGGAAAGGGAATAACACAAAATATTTTAACTACCTTTTTGGTCTATTTTTGCCCAAGACTTCGTGCGCGCATATCCCGTTTTTTCCCGTAGGAATTTTGGGAAGTCCCAAGGAAGGTTCCTTCAAGATTTCTACAACCAGCAGTTTCAGCTTTGCGTTGTCTGTCAGTCACTCAGTCAGTCAGTAACGGAATAAGTAATTTGTTTAAAATGAGCACTTTCCTTTAGTTTTCCAAGTACTATTCGAACTTTCCAGAATTTGATCTTTAGTAGCGACACTTTCGGATGGTGTAATAATATAGGGTGTGTGTGTTTTTTTTTAAAGCAACCGGTTCGATTCCTGGCTAGGAAATTTTTCAAAAATCCAATAATGCATTTTAAATTTTCATCAAAATCGGGCTCGAGACTCCTTTCAGTTTTTTTCGATATTCTTCATAGTTTGGGATTTTGCACTTTAAAAATTCAGCCTGTATTTCAATATATACAGGCTGAATTTTTAAAGTGCAAAAACGATTGTTATCAATATATATTTAAGTGTTTTTCAATTAACAGACAGCATTGATTGCGTAACTAAAAGGGTTATTGCTGTAAAATTTTAATAAAAATTGTATGGGGCCAGTGAATGTGTACTTTGTTTAGTGCTCGCATTTCACCCTGATGACGCCCCCGATATTGAGGAGAATAGTTCTTCTACGACATATTTTCTGCCTATCCTTTTCCTAGTTATATTGGGGTCGGCTTCCAGTCATACCAGATTCAGCTGAATACCAGTATTTGGTACAGAGGTAAATTAGACCTTGGAGAAGGACATAGACCTTTTGTCGCGAGAAAAGGGCTTGAAGGGGTTGAAATAGGGGATTAAAGTTTGTATAGGAGTCCGCCATTATTGAAGATAAAACCATGATCCTTTGTCAAATAATAGGCACTTGATAAATAAAAATAAATGTTCAAACGTTAAAAGTAAAAATGGGTGCCAAAAGTAACTATTCCACGCGGACGAAGTCGCAGGCAAAAGCTAGTATTAAATAAATAAATAACTGGGTAACGAGCTGGCTGGCAAGATTGGTATCAGATTTTCTAGCATGTGACAATCCGTAACGACCGCACAACATAATATAGTACATTTTATAATGTACGACATCTGTAGGTTCAGCAAGTTTATAATATTAGTAAGATTATTTTACCAGCATATGGACGGAAAGACTCTTGGCGCTGTCACACTTCTCGTCACAATGGATGCAGCTGTACCGCTTCAAGTCTGACGACTGCGGATGCGTCGAATATTTGTGGTGTTGGAGATATCTGAAAAAATAACAACTGAATATTACGCCTGTTTTCGCCGATGAGGTAATAGGGGTCGTGCTAATACAAAGCGTTCATCGCTCGAATACGCGATCATCGCGTTCACTTGTACGGCAAACCCAATCGCGTCGTCGCTACGAACACCTATTGTGGACCAAAAGTTGTCTTGTTTGAATAAATATCATATTTATACTTATATATCATATATACAATATAGACGGCGTTCTTCAGGGTGAGGTTTGTATGAAAGGCCCCTAAATCGTGTAAAGAATAAAAATCAACCTGACCATAGCGAAGCTAATGCCTGAGATATCGTAGACGAACGACGTCAGTCCGTTGTGTATGTTCTGGCGTTGGAAGCCCCATTTATAGTGTTAGTATGTGGCAATACCATTCACTAAATTTAAGCGTAGTTTAAAAAATCTACTTATTAATTAATAAATGTTTTTACAGTGTACCTGAGTTTTTAGATTATAAGTTGTAAACCGGTAGCAATGATACTTAAAATTTAATATTTCAATTTATGTGGATAATTTAATTTAATTTTTAATTTATATCAATTCATTTTAATTAACTTTGACAGCTTGCACGAATTTTGACTTGAAATGATGTAATTAACTTCTATGACTAATTTTCAAGCCGAAATTACAGGCAGAATAAGAGATCTGTAATTATTTTGCTTAAGAACTTTCTGTACCTTATTTACGCAAATAAATAAATAACTTACTAATATGTTTGCTGTTGACAGTACTAACCTGGTCATAGGGAAGCCGATGCCACAGATATCGCAGACGAACGGCCTCAGTCCCTTGTGAATGTTTTGATGTTGATCATACCAGGTCTTGGTATTGAAACCCTTGCCGCAAATCTCGCAATTGTACTGGAAGTAAGAATAGGTTATTATTTAGTCATTGTTTTTAATGACAATTATTGAATTAAATAAATTGAATAAAAATCAATTTGTATTAATCAAAGCTTTTTGAGCACATAACGCACCCTTAGAATGAAAGTGACTTAACGCAAAAATTGCGAGAAACAAGAAAATCTTAAAAAAGTACTGTAGGTGTAATCTTAAAAAAAATCTCATCCGTGATCTATGTATAAGCTGCCCTTTCCCAGTCATAATTTGGACTCTTTTTCACCATAGGGTTTTAGAGTATGCTTTTTAAGATCAGTTTATATCAAAATTATAAGTAACAGGAATTTTGAGTTAGGTCACTTTGATTCTTACAGTGCGATAAGTGGAGTGCCTCTTTACTTGGTTTATTTTGACTCGTCAAGAATGTGTATTTAAATTAACTCCTATATTAGATACTTTGACTTTATTGCAAACGTCGAAATTATCGCTGAAAATCGAACGCATATACCGTTTTTCCCCGTTCCCGTATAGCCTATGACACTCACAAATAATGTGGCTTTCTATTGGTAAAATAATTTTCAAAATCGGTTCAGTAGATCCAGATTTACCCTCTACAAACTGACAAACTTTACCTCTTTATAATATTAGTATTGATAAATGGGATGGTTCCAGCTCATTTCCTGTCACAATGACTGAAGGAAAAATAAAAATGTCAGATGGCCCATACAATTTGTGAAATGTATGCGGAGCAATTCTCTTCTGTTTTTGTTCAGAGGAAATCAGCTCAGCGTTCTTCAGCCACAAGCTACCTACAAAATAACAACAGCCTGACTAACGGCACCTGTATTAGACCGTTTTTTTTTTATTATTTAATATGGGTTTGCTCTTGACTCTAGTCTAGGTCATAGATGACGGAGACAAAGTCGACGATGGAGCGAGCTTACCCAGAAGAAGCCTGTTCACTCTAATTTTGAAGAGATTAGGGTTGTATGCGTTCGGAAGCAAAGACGCAGGCAGAGAGTTCCACTCCTTTGCTGTGTGCATTGTAAAAGACGTTTGGAAACGTTTAGTGCGAATTGGTGGAATAGCAACAAGGTAGGGATGGTAACTTGCAGTGCGTCTAGATGACCGATGGTAGAAGGGTGCCGGTGGGATGAGGTCGTGGAGTTCCTGGACACTCTCCCCGAAGTACAATCTGTAGAAGACCGACAAGCAGGCAACCTTGCGGCGATGAGCAAAGCTGTGAAGCTTGGCATCCACCAGTCTTACGTCGCCAATAAGCCTTTTAGCTCTGCGTTCCACCGAGTCAAGCGCGGCAAGTTGGTATTTAGCTGAGCCATCCCAAAGGTGGCTGCAATACTCCATGCAGGATCGGACTTGTGCTCGCTTATAATCAAATAAAAGTCCCTAGATTGTCATAAGGGTGCAGGCCCTGATGGGATACCATCTATTTTCATCTCCAGATGAGCATCTCCACTGATATTAATATTTAATAGATCACTAGGAAAAACCGCAAATGTCGTGCCTATTTAAAAAATGGTGACAGCGATATGATTCATTATAGGCCTATATATATCCATCATTCAGTCAAAGTTCAAACTTTATCTTAGTGTCTCCCAGCATGGTTTAGTGGGCGCCAGGTCACCGAATCTTTAGTGGATGATATTAACTCTGGCAAGCTGATTGACGTTATTTATACAGATATATAAATAGATTTTAGCAAGGCTTTTGACCGTGTGTCACTTGATATCATTTTGGAAAAGTTACTTTGGTTGGTTAGTTGAAATATTACTTAGAGAACGGTTTTTTCTTTGTCGCAGTTAATGGCTCTCATATCGGCCCAATATTATTTACTGTTTTCGTCAATAATTTGAGTAAAGTACCTCAACTTCAGTAAAGTAATTTACTCAAACGGGAATGCTGACCTACTACAAAATGGCATGGATATGCTGATCGAGTGGTGTGTTAAGAATGGACTATGGACTTGAATATCAAAAAATGTTTTCATATCATGTTCTCAAACTCTTGGTGCCGATTGTGTATTCCATTGGAACCCACGTCATCCAGGAAGTGGACGAAATCAAAGATTTAGGTGTACTATTTCTTAAAAAGCTCACATTTATACCTCACTTAGAGTACGTCATCAAGCGAGCTTCTAGAATGCTGGGATTTGTCATTAGAAACGTGTCATCATGTCATTAACAATTGTTGGTGAACCTAATAAATAAATAAGTTGTCCCATTCTTTTTAACCGACTTCCAAAAAGGAGGAGATAATTCGACTTCATGTTATTTTTTTTCTTTTTTTCATCCGCTCTGGTTGGGCGCTGGCGTCTGTCAGACTTACTCACTAAAACCACACGGTGCCCTGAGCTACCTTTAACCCCAGGCCCTGGAGTGCTTGCGTATTTCGTCACGCTCAGCCGGCCGACCAAGTGTTGACCCGCATGGGGCAAAGCCCTCTCCTTTCTTTGAATTTTTCTCTGTGATGTTCTTCATGTCAATTCTTGTAAGGAAATGAGTAGAATGAGTAGCAGAACTAAAATTGAATGTGTTACCCATTATGTCAAAATTTAGAACTAGCAAATGTTCACAAACCTTGTATTGATCCAAGTGTCTACTCTGATGTTCTTTCATTGCCGCTTGGTAAGCAGAGGTGTAGCCACAGTTGTACGGACACTGGTATTTGAAGCCGTTGTGTGCTCTTGCATGACGGACTATCTCAGAAACTGTTCTGTATGTTCTGGCTGTGGAAGAGAGATAGTAAGGGAGTTATAATGACTTATAAATAACAACAAAACATATAATTTATTATCACATTGCAAGCAAATTTTAGACATGTTTCTCTTTGCCTGATATGTATAATTAAAGAATCCACCTAATGTCAACAATATTTTAAATCTCATATGATGATAATATGATGGATGTTTTTAAAGAGGTTTCACTTCTTGTTTAGGGGCTGCCTCGGTTCTGTAGCGCATCAGGGATGTTCGCGATGGGGCGCACTGATTGCTTCCACGCTTCTATGTATAAGCGGGGTGCGTCCCTGGTGCGGGTCAGCCCCAAAAGCTATCCTGGCAATGACCGCCAACAGGCTTGACTGCCCTTATGTCCGGCTTTGTTGTGGCAGGCATTGTTGCTGTTCCAATGCTGGTCAGAAAATTATAATTATTGTTTATTTAATTTAATGACCAATAGTGTAAATGGGAATAAATCTGATTTAATTGAATTTCTTTATTGTTTGTATTGTCATTGTAATTGTGTGTCTAATAATTAGTATGAGTCTTGTAACTTAATTATGAATATAAAATTAATAATAATAAACTTCCATGGCCGATCTGACTGGAACCATAATTTTTCTGTGATAAAATCAGTAGGTAGCCGATGATAAATCAACAATATTGTATAAATAACTATGTGATCTTGTACCTATAATAACATCTTAAAAGAATTTATTTTAAATATCTTACCGCAAATTTTACAACTCAATGGTCTATCATCAGTATGGATCACAACATGTCTTACAATTTGTTTCTTCAATTTAAACGATTTGTCACATGCGTTGCAGTTGTACTCAGTCTTACCACCCAATTTAAACTCCGTATAACTTTTACCCATTGCGCTCTCAAATATGTGTTTATCATAATAATGATCAATTAGTTCCGGACGAGAATCACATGCTTTCAAACACATCAGACAAGTAAAATTTTTCAAATATTCAACGCTATCTGGATCAATTTTCTGTCTCCTCTTAGAATCATCTCTTAGATACTTTATTGGTTTCACTTTTAGCATACCATTTGGTTCTATTACCGTATCAGTCGTGGTAATTAGCTCCTTCTCTTTTTTCATTGACGACAACGTGATTTCATCATCGGAACTGCAATAAGTTTCATCAGACAATTCATTATTTTCTAAGTTTGCATTATTTTCAAAGTCTTCTGTGTTATCTTCGGTTTTTATAAAACATGTTTCTGCTTTAAGTCCCTTTGACTCAAATTTAATGTCGAAAATATTATTTTCTATAATTTTAGCATAATAGTCTTGTAATGCACCATTTTTAGAATATTTTTGTAATTCATCTTCATTTTCTTTGATTGATAAACAGAATTTTATTATTTCCGATATCTTTTTGAAGCAGTCCTTGCATAATTTGTTCGGGAAGGAATCATCAGTGGGTATCTGGAAAGGACAAACCAACTTAATTAAAGTTAAGTATTTATGGAATAAAAACTTAATTAAATAACAAAACTATAAGGTTTTTTTCACTTACAAAAATTAAATTTATAGCAGATTGTATTTTAATATTTGTTATTGAAACTCATGTTTGTCTAGATGATGGAGATGTCAGTCTAGATGAGACACCTCGTAAATGCAAACTGATGAACTTTTTAGCAGAGACAAAAACTGATTTACGAATTAGGTATAATACGCATCTTCTATTAATTTATCTGGTGTAACCTCATAAGATCTAACTAGACTAGTATATCTTATGAGGTTACAACAAATTAAGGTTGTTAATATGCTTGAGAGGTCACTGCAATAATTTTTTTTTCTGTAAAATGAATTGTAATTAAGGTGGCATTTACAAGTTAACTCCAGAATAAATTGTTTAAAACTTTTCATAGAAATCATACTTTACCAAAAAATGGTAGTAACGAGGTGTCACATCTATATCAACGTTATTTATGTTGACTCCGAATTAAGTTTTTGGTGCAATAGGGAATATGCATGCAATTTTTTTATTTGTAAAATAAAATACTTAATAGCTCTAGTGAACAGTTATGAAGAAAATTTTATATCTATTGGACCATAATAAACTATAGCTTCGTTTTTTATTATGAGTGTGAAAATGGAGTGTTCACACTCATTTTTCACCTATGCCGGCCGTGCAGAGGGACATTGTAGATTGGATTAAAAGTTATGTTACTGGTTCAGAAAACAACTAGAGAGCATTAAATAGCTGTAACAGACATTGTTATTATTGTTGTATTGTGTCCCACTGCAGCGCAAAACCCTTCCTACTCTTTCCACTACTCTCTACATGGACTAGTTCTTATTGAAGGAGTCCACTTCATCTAATCTTCACCAAAGCGTCTGTATGCCAAGCTTTTGTAAAAATATAGCGTAAAAATACAAACGATTACTTACTTGTATGGTTAGAAATCTTTGAATGTTATACAGTATATCGCATTCTTGTAAGCTGCACATATTTTTAATGGATACTTTCAAACAAAATCGGCATATTTCGTCCATGTTTCATTTATTTTGTTTGATTTCTTTCCATTAGCAAAAAACAAAAAAATATTGCGTCAAAAACAATGACGATACGATCACAGCGGCACTCTGTAGCTGTGTTGCCAACTTAAACTTAATTATGTTGCGAATCGTACCATTTTGAAAAGATCGGATTTAAAAAATTATGATACTATACAATCAAAACGAGAGCAACAACCTAATATCCACTTTATACATCAAATAAAGAGTCCAGCAGCCCCACTATGACGCGCTAATGCCATCCAATTCCGATGATGTATACGGTTTAATGTTATTCATTATGTATAGCTCCGTCTCCCGCTTAGAACGAAATCATGATCGTTTTAAGACTTCTTAGTAGTTATCGTTGATTCTAGTTCTAGTTTTATCACATTAAAATATTTTTTGCAGTAACAAACTTACATTAAAATTTGACAACAAAGCTAAGATTGTCTTTTAATCTTACTTCTCCGTTCATCAGAGTAATGTTCGGTGCTTCCATAGTTAATGAACTTCAGAAGGGATATAGGGATATATCTTTTACGAAACCCGGAGCGCAAGTCAAAATCGCACTTGTCCGGTTTTTTGCCATAGCTTCGCTGTTGCTCTGTGTTAAAAAACAAGTTGGTATTGGAAAAAATATTACACATTCATCGTTCACTATTGAAACTGAAACTGTACGACTCCAAATAATCATAATTATTACATACTTGCGTACAATTTTAATAATTCGTCCAAATAAGATTTGAATCGCACTGAGGGCAACACAATCCAGAGTTATTGTCAAAATAAACGTTCGAAATTTCTCTAAAAAACATACATTGCATTGTTCTCTTTCTAGTTTTGACATAAAAATGAAACAGATGAGCATTGTATTTTTGTATAATGTTTCCGCTGGAACGCGAAAGGTCCCCATATTATGACAACTGTTGATTAATGTTGCCCTTTATGAAGTGTGGATTACCCCTAACAAATAAACACGCTGTTTTCTGTGACTTCGGTCGAATTTTATGTGGTGGTTAACTTTGAAAACAATGTGGCTGAAGGAGTTAAATTCAACATTGTTGTTTGTCAAGCTGGCTATAGCAATGATGAAGTACGTAAACCGGTTTTAGATTTGATTTATTGTCAAAATTTTACTGAGTCAGTTCCGTTGATACACATTCAAGTACATTCATTTTGTTAGTGTCAAATACAAAGCATCTTATATTTGTATTAAATTAAAGGATTGTAAGGACCTTATTAGGCGCGGTCCTAGGAAGAGGGTCGTGGGGGTCATGCATGACCCCCTCAAAATCGTACACGTCAAATTGTCAAACCTTCTAAAAATAGACAAATCATGAATATTGAATACATAACTAACCGGGGCAGCGGGGTACTAACATTTTCGAGCTCGCTTCGCTTGCTCTTGCATTCTTAACAGTCGAGGTTTTGTACCTACATGAGATGACAACGTTACTTTTATATCTGTATCGATATTAAAAGAGGATCTTCAATAATACATAATTTCTGTTTAAGACGACTAATTTCTATGACGTAAGTCAGCAGTATAAGTAAAGTAACAGCTCTGGAACTGCATACCATGCTCCATGATCGGCTAGCAAGATCGAAGAGCACGGCTAGCCTCAAGGTGGGACTCGCGATGAATCGGTCAAAAACTAAAAAGATGACAAACAGCAGCAAACGTAGGGTCGAGGTAGATGGGCAGGATATAAACTATGTCGATGAGTATATGTACTTGGGCCAGTTAGTTTCTTTCGAAAACATGCAGGAAAGGGAAATTGATCGTCGCATCGAAAATGCCTGGAACAGCTACATGAAGACGCTAATGAAGGGGAATCTCTCGATGTCCCTGAAGCGCAAACTCATCGACATGTGTATTCTGCCCGTCCTAAACTTTTTTGCTCAGACATGGTAATTCACCGAGTCGCAAAAGTTCCGCCTTGGGGTATGTCTAAAGGTAATGGAGCGCAGTATTCTAGGTTTAAAAATTTGTGCCGCTGGAAGGACCGGCTTTGGTACCCGAGGCTGTTATTTTAATTTGTACTTGTTGTTTAAAAAGCTGTATTTTTATTTTTGTGTAAGTAAGTAGGTACCCATTCTTTGATTTCTTCTTTATTTATTTTTAGTTTGTTTTGTCCCTACTTGCAGGAAACACATTCTGCATTCAACCTCATAGGTACTTATGGTTTAATGCGAGTCTTAGTTCTCTTCAAAATGGTTGAGCTGAATGGTGCTGACGCACACGTCATGTTCGTGAACGGGCGCCATCAGTGGAGACTGGTCATCTCTTACCTGCCACTGGTTTATTTTAATATTTGATACTTATAAAATTGTTTTGTTCTTTCTTCACATTGTTCTCACAAATAGAAGCAACAACGTTAATGTAATCAGGATGTTTGTAAAACATAAAATGATTAAAGGGTGTCCGTGGAGTTTTTTGCACGTTTTTCTCCATAGAGATCAACGTTTTGGAACGTTCAAATAGCTTCATGTTTTTGATTGACTGTCCTTGACAATTCAAAGGTAAATGGTTTATTGAAATAAATGCTTTGACTTTGAATTTGTCATGTGACCTGACCCACCCAAAGTTTATGGCACGACCGTGTCAGGGCTGAGTCAACAAATTGTGTTATCGTTGCTGAACTGGGGTTTTTTAGAGTCGTTAGAAAATAGAGTTATTAGCACAAAAGTCATAACTAGATTTGCTACCGACTCTAAGAAGAAGACTTAAGCGTAAGAAGAAAGAAGATTTTTAAAATAAAGAAGTTTTCTTTTGTAAAACCACCTAAGCGTCATCAGTTTAGGTACGAATCTTGCACTTGCAAAATTGATAGAAAATAAATGCCGTACAAATAAAATGTGGAAAAATAAAAGTGATTGATCTTCTTTTTTGCCCTTCGAGTCTTTTGACCTTAAAAGGTCCTACTACCTAAAAATTCGGATGACGGAACTGATAATGTGAATATTGGTCATATCCTGACAAAGTCATGAATATAATTGGAATTCTAAACAAAACCCACTGTGATTCACAACGCATGGCTAAGGGTGGTATTTAGCGATAAGATAAGAAATTAGCCTCTGTACTAATCTGTTTTTATAAAATACCATGGATGGTTGATAGTATTCAATGGAATCTCGGTGGAAAGTCTGAAGGAAGTGTGGTGATAAATGTACATCCCGTGCAGCGCAAAGATTATTTTAATAAACAGACCTGACATAGATCTTTTAAACTGAATTTAAACTAAGCTACTCGTACATCAACATTTTGTTTAGTTTTATTCACAATATTTATGACTAATTATTAGTAGGCGAAACCCATGATTTCAGGGGATGATTTTAACCCCTCCCCCAGGGTTACCTTCAGCTCCATATCATATAACTTACCAATGCTACTCAGGGAGTCAATTTTGACAAGGGATCCATGACTAGTCTCGAGTGTGCGTTGATTCAAGAAATTTTCTGGATGAAGTATCACAAAAATACCTTGAGCATACGTTGACACACCTCCAAGCGCTAAAATACTACTTCATTGCTCTTCTTTGGTCTGCATCGAGTCGTAGGCATAATATCGATCCTATGTGCCATCTGCAGCTGTGCTTACTCATTATGAACAACATACAACAATATAAATGAAACAACATTTAAAATGTATTCGTAGTGACAACCAGTCTAGTCCTAAAATATGAAGTAACATTATTTATTTATTTTTTTTAAATAACAAAGATATTGTGTTACATCGGAAAAGTTTTAAAGTGCAAAATGTTTATAAAGTGTATATTATTGTTATTTGTACTCAGTTTTGTGGAAGCAGGTAATTTTTAATTTTTAATTTTAGAGTCAATTTATTTATCACATTTTAAATAAAAAAAAATAATCATTTCCATTTATGTAAACATACATAAATACAAATTATATTTTTTCTAGTTGTTTTTAGAATTCACACATTAAGTTTTCTAATTTATATTAGAAAAACCATTTGATCCGCATCCTGATTATTGATTGTAACAATACGAAGATTAAATCATTTTTTTTACCTCGGTTATCCCGATACTCGGTAAAGGTCTCCCCCGTATCCAATCTTTCGCAAACGTCCCCATTCATCACGCAAGGATTTCTAGAGTTCTCTAAACAGTTACATCATGAAACAAATCAGACAGGCAATAAAAAGAACACAAATTACGTTATTTATCGATAGATAAGACCGCCCATTGTGCAATTATTTTATGTATGATTGTCCTGTTCTTATTATGAGGTGTACAATAAAGTATATAATAAATAAATAAATAAATAAAACAAAAATATGAATTGAGCAGGTATGCAATTTTTAAAATTACAGAATGGTCTGGGTGTTATATTTTCATATCGCGTAATATTTGTCAACAGTATGTTATTGAAAGTCTTGGGAAATATGAATACAAAATTTTGGTAGATAGATAGGTTGTCTCTGGAATGATAAGTGACAATAAAAGGCCCAATGTAACTAATTATAGTTATTAGAATCATTTAAATAAAGACTCAAGTGTACATATAATAGCGGACAGAAGCTGTTTTCAGCATTTGATATCTCCATGCGAGTGATTTTTGGTTCTGTTCACATCCGTTGCTATCTCGGTTATGTCCATCCGCCTGTGGCTGCGTGGGTTTGTTTCTCGTGACAAAATGTAAAAAGCTGGAAAAAAATACTTTTGCTACTTATGACACGCTCTAAATTATATCCATTTAGGTACCTAGGTACTTATTTTTAGGTGGGTAATCTAATACATTGCTTTGTAAGTTTAAAAAACCTTCTGTTCGACAGAGTAAAAAACACTATGATTGCTATACTAATACTCAAAAACTTTTAATTTAGAAGTCGGTTGTGTTTTTTTGTAGTCTTTTTTTTTCACTTTTTAGTGGTTCACATGTGCTTACCCTTTCACAGCGTACCGGCGTGATGTTATGTTATGAACTGGTGTCAACAATAGACAGACAAGAGATTTCAGCAATCCCAGTCCATTTACTATCATTTATTGAGGAGTTCCGTTGCCTATCTCCGAAGTTCTTCACTAGATCTTCACCAAATTAAAAGAAAGTGCTCTTCCAAAAACTACCCAAATCGCTTCAAGTGTGCTTATCAAATTTGAAGAGTTCTCTATTTTTCTCCAGGATCCCATCATCAGATCCTGACTTAATGATCATGGAACCACCTTGGAAGTATACCCTTTCAAACAAAAAAAAAATCCAAATCGGTTCAGCCATCTTCGAGTAATCGGGGAACATACATAAAAAAAGAAAAAAAAAGGTTCCTACGAATTGAGAACCTCCTCCTTTTTTTGAAGTCGGTTAAAAGTGTAAAGGCATAAAGACCCTGCGCATCTTTTTCTTTCTAAAATTTAATGTGTATTTAAAATTTTGTTCCCATTTCCTTCTATACAATTTGTTTTGTTTGATATATGTAATACTAAAAGTATTAAGTATTGTATGTATACAGTTGGTAATTAGCTCCGTGATAACATATTGTAATAAATAATTTAATGGTTAAAGCTTATGCTTATTAAAATGGATCAGTGATTAAATGTGTTGTTTTCCTTAAATTTGCGGTTGTTAAACTTAAAGCTCTAATAGCAAACAAGTGAACAAGGAAAATTCAGGATAATACCTACTTTACAAATAGTGCAAATAACGAAATCTTACGCAATTTCTAGAACGAATTGTTTGTAAAAACACTTACAAAATCGTCGACTTAATTAATAGGGGAAATAACATCCACTATAACTTTTACGGTTTCATTATAAAAAAATAGTTTAAAAAAACACGCTTTTATAGAAAAATCCAACTAAAAAACAGAAAATAAAATTTAAAAATTTGATTAAGAGTAGTGTAAAAAAGAAATGAATGTACATTATTGTTAAAAAGCGCGGGGTGCATTTAAAGTGCTTTTTAAGATATTATCAAAGTGATGATTCTTCTACTCATTAACTGTCAATAAAATGTTTATAACTATTGACACAATGCACCCCACGCTTTTTTACAATAATGTCTTTTTTACACTATTCTTAATCAAATTTATAAAATATTATTTTCTGTTTTTTAGTTGGATTTTTCTATAAAAGCGTGTTTTTTTAGTTTTATTAAACTATTTTTTTTTTCTTAAAGGTTAGTTAAATAGAATGTTTGTTTTTGTGAACAATAAAAAATCGTTTATTTATGGATAATGTTTTGCTTTGGTAGATTTTTTTTATTTTAATTAATTAATCCTGGCGAATCTAATTACGATAATCGGATATTTTAATTGAATTTATGCATTGTCATCTATCCTTGACAGGTGTGCAAAGTTTGAACTAAATCTGATCGTTCGTAGGGCAAAATTGGGCTCAAAAGGGTCGGTTACATACATACATACAGGTGAAGCTAATAAAAGCGTGTTAAAAAGGAAATAGATATCAACCTGGTGGAGTCAGTTGTTCAACGTTTATTTTCATCTCGCAAACCCCACCTCGAATAGGATGGGTTTTCTTTTGCCCAGAACTAAAGACGGATGCAAGGGCAAACGCAAAGGAGAATGGTTCCCAATGCTGGCAATGTATATCATTATAAATAGTAGGCTACGGTCAGGACCGTCGGAGAGGCTGTTTTAAATCCGGGTGACACGTACGAACATTTTAAAGTTTGCACTGGTGTCTATGGAACTAAAGTTATTTAATAGCGTCTCTCTGCGATTGGACTTTTTTTCTTGCTCTTCGGCGGAATTCCAGAGGGTGGCACTTAGCGTGTTGTCCTCTATATACCTAAATTGTGCCAGTTTTCAGAGGCGTTACTTGAGACTGATCTACCTTAAAATATATTATGTGTTATCGGTTTTTAGCGCATCAAAGATGTTCCAACATCTGCCTACCATGAAGGCAATTATACATGCCAACGTATTGCGATTTACATTGTTTTCGTTTTGTGTCGCATCGTTAACTGTAACGTTATTTTACAAATGAAAATTGCTATAGGGAATTTAAAGTTTTCCTCATGTGATTTTGTACTATTGTTATATGAACTAGGGTCTAGAAATAAACATTACGTTATTGTTTTGAAATTGTTACCCACATTACTACTAGGTAGGTATAAAATAACTGAGTATTTGCAAATGCAAACTGAAGCGAATTTGCTGCTATAAGTATTTGATTTTAGGATTTTGAACATCCGTAAAAACGGAATCCTGATAAGATCACTCGTCTGTCTGTGTGATCGTCCGTCTGTCTGTCCCTCTGTCACAGCCAATTCCCCGAATATACTGTACCGTTTCTGTTGAATATTCGGTACACATATGAACTTTTGTGACTCAAAGTCGAACGCATTGCGTAAATAAATAAATTTTAGGTATATTTGGTTTGACTTTGGGGGGACAAGTAAGAAAAAAAGAAGTTTATCAGAATGTACCGTGTGACGTATCAAATGAAAGGGCGTATTGTGAGGGTTGCAAAATTATTTCTTTCATAATTTTTAAGTAAACAGTCAAGAAATTAGATAAAAAATTACCATTCCCTTATCTCCTAAAGTACTGGGCGTAAAATTATGTAGAAGTATGTATTACATACCTTATTATTTTTTAATTACTTATCGTAATTAAAAATAAAGGGGGTGTAAACATTCTCTACGATCCAGGAAACAGATCTAAAGCATGTGCCATTATTAATAAACAATAATATAAACTTATCTAAACGTTAAAAACATGGTTTATAAATTTTATCAGCCGGATGCACGCTATTGACGGTACGCATGACATCAAGCTTCCGTCCTCATGGAAATAAAATAACAGCGTAGGTGGCTACAGTCCTAAGTTGGATTTTTTTTTTTTATACTATCTCTTAACACAAAGTAATCCTACCCCGAAAGAACCCCGCCTCGTAAGTTACCCAGCAAAGTTTTGAAGATCATAATTTTATTACTATTATTATAGCTGTAGGTATTGCCTTGTCACTTTGCTGGGCAAAAGTTTCCCGCCATTCTTTCCATCGTTTCTCTGTCCCGTTAATTTCAAAGAGAGGCATTAATTATAATAACAATAGTCTTTATTTACTCAAAGACTCAAAGACGCATTTATTTCAATCAGACCATTTACAGGCACTTTTGAATTGTCAAGGTCGGTCGGTCAAAAAGATGAAGCTATTTGCACGTTCCAAAGCGTAGATCTCTATGGAGAAATACGTGCAAGATACTCCACGGACTCTCTTTTAAAAATAATATTTGTTTACATAGTTATGGTTACATCAGTCATGTTGAAATTATACATATGTGTGAACGATTCAAAAGACGTGCAGAATAAAAGCGTCCGGAGTAAAAAGAACAATTCAAATAAACCGTAGCAGCCGAGAAATGACCAGTCCCAGCTGACGGCGCCCGTTCACGAACATGACGCATGCGTAAGCACCATTCGGCTCAACTATTTTGAAGGGAGCCAAATGATCCAACGAACGCACCACCAAAGTTAAAAAAAATGTAACTAGACAATGAACAATGTTACAATCTAGTTACATTTATTTTTTGATAACCTTATAAGAAAAGTTTAGTTTTCAGATCAGACATCGGTTTTAGATGGTTTAACTTTAGGCCCCTATATACTTCCACAGTTCCCAGTCATGGGTTTCCTTCTTCAATGGGGATATTAGCTACTGAAAATGATGTACAATCCATTTATAATTTGCTTAATATTATATTTTAATTTGTTGCAGATTTTTCCAATTACCGATCCTCATCGTCATCTTGTCCGTTTCCTCGAATCAAGAACGGCCGGGTTCGGCCGAGGCAGAGAGGGACATTTCTCAAGTTTACCTGCAGCTCTCGATATACACTAGTCGGCAACAAATATGCCACGTGTAGGTTCGGACAATGGGACGTGCCTATACCAGTGTGTGTTAGTAAGTATAATCCGTGATAATCTATGATTGTATGTAATTGCGTGTACAAGAGAACATGCAATCACATAAATATATAGGGTAGGTATATATACATATGTATGTCACCGGAAAATGGAAAACTCCGTAAGATTATAAAATAACTTGAAAGACTGTAAACTCTCGATAAATTGTCAACTGAACATTTGGAATACTTTTATACGCATCAAAATTTGATAGTCTATAATACCTACGTGCCGGTCCGAGAAATTGTGGACTGTCATAAAATGGCGACCAAAACATTCCAAATGTTCAGTGGACAATTTATCGAGAGTTTACAATCTCTCAAGTTATTTCATAATCTTACAGAGTTTGCCATTTTCCGGTGACATACATATATAATAGGAAAGATGTAGGTATATCTACTCTTGATTGTATGCAAATTAGTGCAGATTTAAAGACGAAGCTACATAATCGCTTCTGCGTTCTGGTGTCTGAGTTAATTATCTTCACTCACTGCACTCGAACAATAATACACATACATATATGAAAAAAGAACTTTGTTTTAAATCACTTTTTACTCATTTTTATCAGTTTTCAAAATTGTTACATGGTAACGTTGTCTTAACTAGTAGTATTTTCCTTTACTTTTTATAGAAAAGGGCTGCCAGCAGTTAGAAGAAGTTAAGAATGCGGTTAATATGACATCTCACGACAACGCGTGGGTGGTTTTCTTCTGCTTGCCCGGTCATCAACTCATTGGTTCACCGGTTATATACTGCGACGGAACAAATTGGAACTCAACTGTCCCTGGATGTTATGGTAATAAATACTTAAATCCGCAATATATCAACACACACAGACAAACATTATTTGTTGCGTGTTTGAATTTGTTGCAAATTACCCATTAGTTGGGTAAATTTCTAGTCAACTGGTAACATATTTTTTAAGGCATTTCTTTTTTTTTAAATACCTATTTTTTTAATGTTGCCTGTTTTACTAAATTGTCACTGGATAAAGTTTTAATGGTTGGATTTGAAAAAATATTATAATTATGACTGTGTTATGTAGGACCTATCTATAGGATTAGGAAGTAGCTTTGCTTGATAAATTTGGCCGATTTCCGAGCGCGCGATATGTTTGTTGACTCAGTCAATTGAATCAAATCATAACTCCGGAAGTCTAGCAAAAACCCGGGAACCGCCCATCACGAAAATGCGAGTGGAGCCGCCGGTCAACAACTCACCGTGTAGTACACTTAGGTGGAGTGAGCATGAAGTGAACTGTCAATCCATCTTGTTTGTATGGATTGACAGCTCACTTTATGTTCACTTCACCTAAACGTACACGGTGACCGGCTTACAGAATCGCACTGCTGCTGTTCCTAGTATTCCTACTCCTAGACTAGTAATGCTACTAGTCTAAGCCTAAGTACCTACCTACCTCCTACGTAAGTACCTATTTCAATAGGTAGCTTATCTACTCGACATGGGCTCTTGGCTAAATAATGACAGTTGCACGGACCGATTTTCTAGGCTACCTAAGAAAACGACTGCCGAGGTCGGTTCGTGGATGGGTGACCGTCCATTACTTATGTACATGTCGCAGCCAACTAGCTAATCAGCCGCGCTTTTCTTTCTTTATATCGTTTACTGACTTACCTAGCCAAGTCATTTCGGAACTTAGGAAATAGAATCATTTATCAATATTCAGGCTGAGCGCCAGCACTTTTTGAACGTCAAAGTTCTATATAAAGACAGTCCCCCAAAACGCCCGCCCGTCACCACTTCCTAGTGTTTTAGCTGGGAAGAAGAAGTGGCGCAACAAATTCCCAACAGGGAGCTTGCGCCACCCCGACACGATTAAGGCAGCCGTTCGATTCTGTAAACATGTCGAAGTGAAGGCTTGGGTGAAGTTATCACGAGGTGTCTAACTGAATCAACTTCACCCGGCTAAAAATGGTGTCCAAAAAAAGGAAAGACCAATATTAATCAATGAATTCCTTATTCATTTACCAGATAGTACAGCAAACACCGATCAGACAGAATGCGACTTCGAACAACCGGACATTTGCGGTTGGAAGCCGGACGAGTACCACGACTTCGACTGGAGGAGGCTGAACAAGAAGACCCCGAGTTCTTTCTTACAGACGGGACCCCAGTACGATCATACTTATGGGAAAAACGGATCGGGTAAGAAATTATACCTATAAAGTTTTGCATGGTGTAACGGAAGTTAACTTAACATTTGCGGTTGGAAGCCGGACGAGTACCACGACTTCGACTGGAGGAGGCTGAACAAGAAGACTCCGAGTTCTTTCTTACAAACGGAATCCCAGTACGATCATATTTATGGGAAGAATGGATCGGGTAGGAAATTATACCGAAGTAGGTATAAAGTTTTACATTCAGGGTGTATGGAAAGGTGTACTTACAGTCATATTTAAAAAACTGCTTCTGCCCAAATAGATGAACAACTTTCTTCAAGAAAGTCATAGTAAATTTCCAACAAAATATTGTATATCCCATACTTATTTTGATCAACTGATGATAATTTCGTATGGGATTATTTATTTTTTGGGGAACTAACTTCTTTGAAGAAAATTACTCATTTACATGGGCAGAAGCAGTTATAAGAATGTACTTAAAAAAAATTGCTTTGAGGAAGGTGTAGTATGATTCAAACTTAATGGCGGCCGTAAAGTGCGCTACTCTCTACGCTGTATTTATTGCGTGTTTTAGATTTTCGAGCAGACGAATTTTTAAACATGGATCTGGAGTTCCATCGGATTATGAAAGAATAGAGATGTGAATTTATGTTTGGGTACATCAATGGGGTGCCGTAAGTGCCGTTCAAGGTTTTCGAGAAATAAATAAGCCATTTTTTGTAATTTTCAGGCTACTACATGTACATTGAAAGCACGGGTAGGATTGAGAATGAGACTGCGCGTCTGATCTCCCCCGTTTACGACGCTGACCTGGTGAAGAACGGGTGCTTTATCTTCTGGTACCACATGTATGGAAGGTAAATATTATCAACATCATTCAATCGACCACTGTTGGACATATACCAAAGTGTTGCCATATCGATTGGTCTTATGCTTCCCGTATCCAGCGGATTCCTGATACCTTGGTCTAGTTAACGGTCTACCTTGTGAGAGGCTTACCAACGCTGCGTTCTTCTGTACATGGTCACCTGCCCATGGGCGCCGGGAGGGGGGTGCAAGGGGGTGCGCATGCACCCCCCTGGCTTTCAATAAAACATGAAGAAATAAATAATAGACAAGTGAAATGCAATAAAAGAGAACCCAACAAATCCGAGGCGCGGTAGGTACTTGGTGCTCCCTTCGCTCGGCCCTGCACCCGTCTTCTTTAGTTCTATCTCTGTATGAATGGGCAAAAAACCTATCCTGTTCGAGGCGGGGTTTTGAAGATACACCTCCCTGAAAGTAGTCCTGCCGGCGCCCATGCTCCTGCCAATCGATTATGTAAAAAAGTTCACCGTGAGAATTATGCTAGAGTATTAACAACTCACTTCACTTAAATTATCACGGTGACATTGTAACAGAATAGCCCTACAAATATTATCGGGCCCAATGGCCATCCGTTCAGCAATGCCATTTTCGGTATGGACATGCACATTAGGCTTAGCGAAATATTAAAGTTTATGACTAAGTACGTTTTACGTTTTGTTCAATTTTGTATTTAATTGTTAAAGTTTCTTTTCTTTAACTTGACATTGTTACACAGTGTCGTGTTATGTCCGTAACTTCGTTTCTATTATTTATCTTCCTCAATGTCTTCTGCCCACTGCACCATAAGTTTGACAATTTGATAATTCTTCTTCCTCAACTTAAATTTAAGTGGCCTAAAACATTGCCACTTCGTTGGTGGCAGCGTATAGGTCGCTTTGGCTGCATGTTTTGAGGCACCGAGAGCAGGAAAGGAGGTGGAGCATACTTTGGCTCTCTCAGCTCCACATCCACACCCTGCTGATGATCCGTCAAGGTAACCCCACTTTTCGAGGTTGGAACCAGCTACACCTTCCTACATGCATTCTGAGGCGGTTCAGGGACTTGGTTTGGTAGCGATAATACTGATTCTTCATTACAGGAGCATGGGCGGTCTGACGGTATACCAGAAGCCAGACAAGCTATCCATATACCAGCTGCAGTTGTTGCTGATGCAGAAGAAGGCGCAGAACTATACCCTGTTCGAGCAGTGGGGCGACCAGGGCAATGTGTGGTACAGCGCCGTTGCCATGCTGGCTGATGTTGGCGATAATTTCCAGGTTAGTTCTTTTGTTTGGGAAATAGAAGTTAAGCCCAAGACGCGTTTCTGTCGACGATATCGTCAAAGTCGTGATGAGAGAGGCACAGAACGGGCTTAGCCTAAGGCTGGTCGGTTCCGCTTGGACTGGAAGCCGACCTCAACTTTGTCGGTACTACATTGAAGTCGCCTTCGATCTATTGGGGTGTGGATGAGTGAATACCAGTATTTTACATGAAGCGACTTTGATCGACGAGGTGGGCAAGCTCTTTGAAAGAGTAATTACAAACCGCCTCGTCGGGCACCTGGTGAAGGAGGGGCTGGATCTAGTGGAGAACCAGTTCGGTTTCCGCACACCGCTCAACGGCGTCGTGCGCGTAAGAGCCCTCACGACGAGGGATGCGGTGTCCCAGGGCAGGGTCGTCTTGGCGGTGTCTCTTGACATCGCCAATGCCGTTAACTCCCTGCCCTGGAGTTGCATTAGGGAGGCACTCCGGTATCACCGGAAAGGGCTTTAAAAGGAACACGGATGGGTTTTAGTCAGTTAGCACCAGGCGTAGGCGTCAGGTCCAGGCACCTGTCAAAACGCTTGTTTTCTGGCATTAGTTAAATTGACGTCAACATCATGTTTACGTCAAAGTCGCTTTTTCAAGGAACCTCTCGCCTATGTGGGGCCAACTGGTGGCGTAAATTTTCCTGGAAACCCTCATAAAACGGAACCATAGTAGCGAGTTGTGTCTGTACCTACCTCGAAGCTTCATCGATTATGCTGATATTATTATGTTCGTCCATCAGATCGTGATCGAAGGCATCAGGGGGGAGAGTTTCATGAGTGACATCGCCATCGACGACGTGTCTATACAGCACGGAGAGAACTGCACCAAGGCCATGGCCCAGGCCACCACGCCGGCTTCCGTTTTACGTAAGTTAAACTTAAAAATAGTTTTAGTAAATGAGGTGACATTTAAGATGTTGAAAGATATGCTGCGCCAAAATATATTGGATATTTGGCATGTTATGGGAACCCTATGGAAGAAAGATGTGTCGACGCTTTCATTTTTTTTTTGTACCAGTATTCAACCATGTTGATAGACTTAGCGTTGGCCTCTCGTCTGATCAAATTGTACCTCGATATCGCTCAAAAGTATGGCAATTTGCATGCGAGCTAATTGCAGGTGGAAACGTGGTCTTACTTTTGATTGAATGATTTTAATTCATCGCGTATATATAAGCACTTCTTATGTAGGTACTGTGTATCATTTTACTATCTTCTTATTAATAATTGTACACCCAAAAACAAAACAGGACAACCTATGTACAAAGGCGAGGGTGTGTTTCCACCAGAGATGTGCGAGGATGCGTAGCAAAGGATGTGTTTGTTAAGCACCAATAGAATCGCTTCATTTAACTAGCCTCGCTCTTCACAGCTCCGGTGGAAACGGTTTAGTAGTGCGAGGTGTTTGTATGTACAAAACAAGCGAAGGATGGGTGCGAGGGATTTGTGCGAGAGATGTATACGAGGGATGTGTGCTAGGGATGGACGCGAGCGAAAAAATGCTAGCATCACATCTGAAAAGAGTCCAATGCACATCCTAGCGACACTCATTTTCTTCGCACATCACTGTTGGAAAAGCAACCCTGAATTGGGTTTTCTAACCGCAACCCTCAATGCGATAGAAATTTTGTCATATTAGCGAGAATGCAGAGTGCACAACAAGAACTTAAAGTTATTTAATATCTAACTCCATGTTTCATATATTTAATGAATGATTATAATTTCCAGCGGAGTCCTGCGTCGGTCGCTGCGACATGTATAGCGTGGCCTCTGTCTTGCGCGGCTGTAGCTGCAGCCTCATCTGCGTCGCCGACCAGAACTGCTGCCCTGACTTCTTGGACGTGTGCGATTTTGATAACAGTTAGTACATCAACACCATCACTTCAGCTGTAAGACATCCACTGCTGGATATAGGCCTCTCTCAAGTGTTGTCACATCGACCGGTCCAGAGGCTCTAGATAAATGACATTCTGTCACCGGTAGCGTGACGAAAGCGATTGTCAAAACGTCAAAAAGTTATGGGATTGACAGACGCTATTGAAATGTCACGTGATTTATCCCTTATGCCAAAACTAACTTTTGCCGTTCCCGTATGCCTGTAGCCTTCCTCAGAATTGTGGCTATCATTTACAAAAATAATTTCCCAAATCCGACTGGTAGTTCCAGAGAAACGTGTGTTTAAACAAACAAACTATTCTGCTCTATTATATTAGTATATATAGATATGACATTTCGACAATCGCATGCACTAAGGCCCTCTTGTGCTGCTACGCTGAGCTCAAGGCTAACTTTACAAAGCAGAATGGTTTTGACAGGAGAATATAAATACAATTTTAGCCAGTGCTAACTAAACACGGGCTAAAACTGTGTTTATTTCACTAGCCTTTTAAAAACAGTTATTTAAAATTGACCCAACTTCCAACGGTCTAGGGCCACCAGTTCGTACGTATTTTCTCAATAACAAAATTCGTGGGATAGAGTTGTGTTAATTTAATATATGTTAGTATGTATGTACGTACGCATACGTGCAAGCTTGGGCCAACGGCCTTATATACAGTAAGTTGTATAAATTTTTCCTGTAGGTAGGTACATCTCTAACGTGCAATTGATTTGGTTCTTAGGTATCACCTATAAATCACTTTGAGATTCTATGCAACGGGCAGTTTCAATGTTAGAAAATTCATAAGTTTGTCTGTTTATGGCGTATTTCTGGTACCTACTAACCAAATTGTAAACTCGGGCTAACGAAGTAGCGCTGTGCAAGTTTGGCAATTAATAACATTATGTAAGATAGTTAGTCTTGACTAACTAGATAATGAGATCTTCTTATCTTTTTATTGAATTTGTATACATAAATTGTCCAATAAATAAAAATAAAAGCCACAATTTTGTGGCCTGACTTAGCAAGCGATGCGACCAACCTTCTGAAAGATGGCAGGACGAGCTAGACAAAACTAAAATGGGAGATGTGTCCAGCTGCAAGTATTCCTCTAATGATATGTGTGATGTGGATTAGAGTCTAATCCCTATGCAGTATCCCCATTCGCTTACAGCTCTTATTCTTCTTAGGACACATAAATAAATGTTCCAGAAAAAAAAATAAAGAACTCAACTTATTTCTACTTTTTGTTTTAAAGGATCGACATCAGAAGACTACTCAAACAGCTCAGTAGCACCACCACAGACACAGAAACTGATTGCTGAAACAACGACACCGACCACCACCTCGACAACCACCACCTCGACGACCACAACTACAAGAAGACCAACTCCTTCAGTTCCTCGTAAAAATATAACCACTACAAGTACTACGACTATCTTAAATACGGTAACTGCTACCAAACCAACGCGCCAACCAACGACTGACAAACCGCCTTCAACAAATAAAAAGCCTACATCTACTTCAACTAGTACTACCACCACTACAACGACCACTCCTAAACCTACAACTCCAAAGAAAAAAACCACTAGTACGTCAACAACTGTATCAAAACCAATTTTCACTCATAAAACAACTACGTTGACTATTGAAGTGTCGCCGATATCTTCTTCAACCATTTTCTTTGTGAGGACGACGCTTCCTGATGGTGGTTTTAAAACCAGTGATGCGAATAATGCAGAGATAGGAAGACATGATAAAGTTGTTCATGAAAAAGCTGGAGGTACGTAATCAGATCTTTTATTTCAGCCATTCTCTGTTGACTTTAGTTAGAAATGTTCATATCCACGCTCTTACTTTTTCGACCAAGAGATAGTATCTGTTCGACTTTCACTCCCAGTCTGTTCTAAACATTAGACCATTTATTTAGATATATCTTTAACGAAAATAGTTACCCAAGTTTAATCTTATTTCTATGGCTACCGGACCGTATTGCTAGATGTGTCGTTCGACAAGACCTGACACAACTTTGCTCAATTGTGTTTGAGTCGGCTTCAAGTCTAACCGGTTGGTGCTCAGCTAGCACCAGAATTTTACACGGAGCGTCTGCCGATCTGACCTCCATAAGACTAGTAATAAATTTCTTGGCTTATGACTACCCGTAACGACTGTCAAAGATATACAAATGACAGCCAGCGTCAACAGCTTGCTAAAACGTGCTTTCAGAGGCACGGAAGGTTCTCGGTATGTTAAGATGGTCGTTTCTCATCCCCGGACCGACTTCGGCAAGCAACCGTGCCGCTGTTTTTATTAAGCCTCCCAGCGAGCTCTTCTCAATATGACAGTACCACGCACAATTTATTTGTCTATGTACTGTGCGTGTTTCATGTGTGTGATAAATAAATTATATTTCTTTCTTTGTGGCTGTTTACAGGTATGAGTGGAGCGTCAGTAGCGGTAACAGTGTTGTTGGTCGCTGTGGCTCTTGTTGGTGGAGTTTGGTTTGTCTACGTCATGACTCGGTCTACGCGAGGAGTGGCTGCGTTAGCACGTATCCGCGGACGCACTACGAGCGATCCCGAAGTGCACTACCTTAAGACCGATGTTGATGATGAATAAATTATTTTTTTATTGTATCGTGTTGTTTTTTTTTTACCCTGAAATGACTTTCATCACGTGTCTTGCCTTTTCCCAAATACATTGGGGACGGCTTTCAGTCAAACCCGATTCAGCTGTATATCACGATATTAAGTGGAGCGACTGCCTATCTGAGCTCCAAAACCCAATAACTTTATAAAACGGGTGAAATGGCTTCCAATAAATATATATCTATCTTTAACAAATAACGAAAGATAGAAAGAAGCAGTAGTAAATAGTAAAGGTTGGAATAAGAACGGGCTTAAGATAGAACCTTGAGGAACACCGCTTGATATATATGATTGGTGCTCTAATCTATCCCTAATAAGATTTCGATACCACACTGTCAACTCAGCTAGCCTTTCGACTAATTAGGAGACACCGGGGTAGTTCGTTAGTAATAAATCTACAGTTCAAAACGAAAGATGCAGTCGGAGTATACGTTATAAATAGTGTCGAAGGTTTTTGTAAAGATGTTTATACTCATAGTAAGAGGAAATAAACATTTACATGGATGTGATTTGTTACATAAGGCGCTCCAAAAAAAAACAACTTACTTTCGAACAAAGTATTCTAATTCCTAAAACCTTTCTACCCAAATAATAATAATAATTATTATTAAGCCTTTATTGCTGAAGAAATAAGCGTAAGTATAAACTAATAATATGTGAACTAGCTTAAATCTAACACATCGCTTTCTGGTTTAGGGATACGCGTGTCTTGTGACACATAGGCCTCTTCCAGCTGCTTCCACTCATTTCTGTCTCTAGCTTTTCTGGACTAGGTAGCGCCTCCAATTTTGCTTATGTCCTCTTTCCATCTCATTGCCTGTCTTCCTCTTTTCATTTTGCCATAGCGTGGTTGCCACTCTGTTATATTTTTTCTCAATTTTATCTTACTATCTCTCGTCATGTGTCCATCTCCATTTCAACTGTCTTACTTTCTTTATTATATCTTCTACTTTGGTTCTGAATCGTATTTCAACTGCTCTTAACTGATCTTTTTAGTGACACCTATGTTGCTTCTTTCCATTCCCCGCTGATATGATCTGAGTTTTAAAATATGTTTTTGATTTAGTGCCTACGTTTGGCTCCCATACGTCAGGCGAGGTAAGACACACAATTTGAGCACTTTTCTCTTAGCTACCATGGAAAAGTAGTGCTTTTAAGTATCTTCTTGAGTGGCCAATATCTTTTCCATGCACAAGAACTCTTCTTTCGATTTCCATGCCCGTTTGGTCCCTGAATGATATGGTCCCCAAATAAATAGCGTCAGCTAAATCCACAACCCAAATAAATAAAACTCAAAACTGTTCACTGCCTACGAATAAAAATATTTTTCATTTTTGTAATGGCAACAAAATATGCTGGTATCACTGTACCGCGGAAGCGCGGGCTAATACGAAACGGTGACCTCGTTTTTATGTTACCCCGTTAGCACAATGTCACCCGGCAATGGTGGCGCAGCCTTCGGAGCGTTATCGCGCGCTATCGACCCGCCTCGCGGCCGCCATCTTGCGTCGCGCATGCGCAAAACATATGCGACACCACTGACGTTTCAACAAACCCCAGTATCATTCCGAAAATTACGGATAACTGTAAATAAAATTGTAAATAGAATTTAGACAAAAAACGTGATATTTTTTATTTATCAACGTAAATTTTAAAAGATATGTCAGTGTGTGAATAGACTTTTGAAAGTTCGCGGTGAAAAGAAGTGTTTGAGGGTAAGTTAATTTTGCTATTAAAACTATTTTTAAATCGAATTATTGTTCGACAAATTGGATTTTGTATTTCTCGGAGCGCAGTTTTGTCATAAAGACGATTAGGAGGTTAGTGTGTTTCTTCTCTTTTATGTAACAGGGTGAGTAAAGAACTTAGTATACATAGTTATGTATGTAGGAAGTGCGGTATACTTGGTGACTTAGTGTGAATTTTGACACTAACCAAAAAGGCCTATTTGTTTAAAAAATGCTGGTCGCCAGCACGTTTTAAACAAGGTTCATGTTAGTAATTTACTATGTGGAAGTACTAAATGCTTTGCCGAATTTTAGGTCAAGACTCGCTTTTCTTAACGAACTATAAGAAATACTCTAGTGACTTACTTAGCTAAAGAACTAAGTCTGTTTGCAGTTTCTCTCGTTTATTCTTTCTAAGTATTTTTAGTCTTTAGCTGGTATAGTACGTACGTTTCTACATTATTTTTCGCTAACCCCAAATCCTCTAAATATTTGTTAAGCATACTGCGTACGCTACTCTCACCATCAAGACTCAGAATCGTAACATAAGATCGTGAATTCGTGACTCATTTTTTTATTGGAAATTTCTTTGAATGTCCCTTTTATTTCTTAGGGAAAGATAAAAATACTTCAAGAGGCGACCTTACTGGGGTTTCTTTAGCGTGGGTGCGTTTTCTTGTATGTTTGAAATATAGATCGAGTGGGTTCTATTCACATGTTTTTTTTATTCTTTTGTAAGTATCTGGCTTCGTTAAAATCAAGAGTCGAAAGCGTCATTGCGGTGAAGCTCACAGCCCAAGGCCGTTTGACGTAGGGGAGGTGTCCTTGAAATAACAAAAATCGCGCATAGTCATATCTGTTCTATGCCATATTAGATTCAGGCTACCGACATGAATGATTCATATAATCCAGTTTATCGCTGGAGCAGATAATATGTGGGTTTGAAAGTCAGACGCGTTTATATGCAAATCTTATCTGACTTCCTTTTAGCGTGTAGTAAATACATTTGTTTTTATTGAGTATGTATTAAATAAGTAGTTACTTGCAGCAGTACAAAGTCAACCTATTTTTAAACTTCATGTACCTACAGTAGTGGTACACAGGCGGACTTGATACCTACTATAGAGCAATCTCTTCCTTTTCACTTACAAGGATAGTAAGTAAAAATAATAATAATCCGAATCGGTCCAGCCATCTTCGAGTAATCGGGGAACATACATAAAAAAAAAATGTTCCGACGAATTGAGAACCTCCTCCTTTTTTTGAAGTCGGTTAAAAATGTTTAACCTTTACACAAAAGCGGCGTAGCAAACTCGCAGCGAAACAAGTATTTCGTGATTTTTTGTTCTAAGATTTTCGTAGCGATTCGTAGCACCAAGCTACGCGTGCTACGAAACTCTACGAAAATCTTGACTTTTGTGTTATCTCCAAGCGAGTTGAATTCGATCAAAATTGCCCGTTTCTACCTATGGTCAAAATGACTTAACATCACGCCTATTTCCCAAAGGGTTAGGCAGAGGTTTAAGTATAGTACATCCAGATTTTGCCAGCTATCCTGTTGCGACCAACCTTGCTACTATGAAATTCCAAATCCATATGTTTCAACATAATACCACTTTGCTCAATCTGAGAATCTAACCCAAGACTCTTCAACCTCATGACCTCCTTTTGATTAAATAAGAACTTAGTTAACAAAACGAACCGGCCAAGTGCGTTTCGGCAACGCGCAGTGTAGGGTTCCGTAGTTGCCGACTTAGAATGGTGCTTTTTGTTTGATTCTATGAATATATTAATTGAGTTCAAGGGTTAATGGCAAAAAAACGTCTAAAAACGGGCCTACATAGGATGATGGTAACTGAAGGGGAATTTGTTCGAAATTTTCCTTCTCCAAGTACAGACGCCAGCATTTCAAACTACCCGAAACTGACAAATTTTCCCAATCAACCTTGAACCTAATGCTTCAGCGATAAAGTTGATAATCTATTAAATAAATTTGACAGATGGTTGTAGCTTGATGTGGTCACTTCTCTTCATGTTGGGCGACTAGTACTCGATAACTTGTAGTCTACTTAGCTGTGTAAGTTTTCCTTTTTTTTTTTGTGAGTTGCTTCTCGCAGTTCAACCTATAAGGTTGTCGACTGCTTAACCGGGCTTACCTGTGGTGGCCTTAATATAATATTAAAGCCTCCAGCCACTCCAGCCAGGGCTTATAAAAACTTACAAACTAAGCGACTACACGCTAAGGGCACCTGTGGGGTACGGGCCTCGGCTTAGGGCGTCGCTGGGGGGAAGACAGCTAGGGACGGTCTGGATCGAACTGGGTAAGTTTTCCTTTTAAATTCGTTATATATGCTTCTACGATGAATTTTTACACGTCTCCACAAACGACCGTTTAGCTGGCAGACAGAAATGACAGAAAATTTGTACTTTAAAGCTTAATATTTCGCAAACGGATCCTTGGATGGAAAAATGGTTTTCATGGACCAATCCCACGCCATGGGACGGTATTTTTTTTCAAGACTTTGTTTTACCACTTGGTCGGCGTTATTAATATGTTTAATAACCCACACCAAATTCCTACTTTCTAGTGCTAAGCGCCTCTGAGCTAAGCCGCGGACAGACATACAGACGGACATGGCGAAACTATAAGAAAGAAAAGAAAGAAAGAAAATCAATTACCAATATTAACTTTTATCTAGCCCACATATTCCCACTGTTGGGCAAAGAACCTCCTCCATGTCTTTGTGTTCTTGATTTTGCGCCTGTTCCTTCTATTCTTAAGAAAGCCACCCAGATAAACTTTTAATATTAAATAAGCCAACATACTCGATCTCGCGTTGATATTTCTAGGAGCTTCCCTGTTTTATTCAATAGAAAATATTATTATATTTCCGTTTGTTCATGAAACTGATAGTAATTACTATAGGAAATTAAGTTTTAAGGCTTAGGTTAACTTTTTTACCGACTTCAAAAAAAGGAGGAGGTTCTCAATTCGGTGGTTTTTTTATGTTTCTTACCTCATAACTCAGACATTTATGAACCGATTTGAAAAATTCTTCTTTCATGTGAAACAATATAAGTTCCGATTGGTCCCATAGAAATTTTATCAAAATCGGTCAAGTAGTTTGGTTTTTAAATCAAAATAGCTGGAAGAAAAAGAAAATATATCATCCAAGTAAACGAAATTGCGTGTTTTGCTTTCCTGTGACTTTCCAGTGGTTTTGTTAGGTGTGGGTGTGGAAAAAGTGTAAAATATAAAACTTTTTTACAAAAAAATACAACCGTCTTCCAAATAAAACAAAACACTACAAAGTTTAAAATTACTTTCATTTTGGATATCGGTGCTAAAATACGAAGGAACAACCAAAAACACCGACTTCCGAAATTAAAGTTATTTAACACTTTGTGGTGTTTTTTATTATTATTGATAAGTTAGCGTTTTGCCACTAGCTCACCTGATGATAAGATGATTTGGTAGACGGTGGAGCACGTTTGCCTAGAAGCTATTCATTCTTGACTTAAAAACACCCAAGTTGTAGCTATCATAAAACACAGACACCGGCAGGGAATTTCACTCCTTAGTGTATATTTATCATTATCGCGTCTTTTTTACAAGAGGTTAATTAGATTTCCTAAGGAACCTTGCCCGGGGTATGATAAATATTACGAACATGAATTCCAAATTCAAATCCGCTTAGCCAATCATGTATGATTCAGGAATAAAACCTACAAAGAGACATTCAAAGTTCAAAGTTTCCTTTCATAATAGGAAAAAAACACGATAAAATCCTCTCCATTTTTTTAAAAAAGAAACCCGAATCTACGTAGAGCTCTCAAGTAGGTACTTGGCATCGAGCCGAGTTGAGCTAAGGGCATTAAAATACGATTGCCAGTAACTTCACTAAGCAGTCGGCCTTCGAAACTGCAGCTCCGTCTGTCAGGTTGGCGTATATTTAGATAAAACGACAAAAGGTCAGTCTGGAGCACTACGACATTTCGGTAGCACTACGACATTTCGGCTCGCAAATACGCCTAGATTGTTCTGGCGTATTTAATTTGTTTGTCTACGCTTTTGTGACGTTATTTGTGTTTATGCTGTACGGCAAATGTAGCAATTTCGTTTTGCGAGGCTGGTTGTCTCTTGTTTTTAAAATTGGAGTTTTTGTACAGCATTTTTTTCGTACGTTTCGCTTACATATTTTACTACAATGTGGAAAACTTTTTCTCTTTAAAGCTAGCGTTTTGTAAGGAGATTTTTTTCCTAATTTAAATTGAAGACGGTTACTCAAAGATTAGTTTTTAAAACTGCTTAAAAACGACTCATTTATTGCTGATCTATATAACATACCTATTTGACAGCTTTACCAATTTCACCAGGCCCTCAAATACCATACCATATTTAATTAAAATGCTCGCCCTAAAACTTTTAAATGACTTTATTTTACATACAAAACGTTTCATAAATTCTTACCCATGAAAGAGTAATAAAATTAAACAACCTACAACTTATTTTCAATATGGCAACATTGGTAACTAAGTACTCTAGTTATTTCCACGGTGGTTTGATCGTAATCTTTCACGCAACTTTAAAATATTAAAACAAATGGAAAATGTGCTTTTTTTCTAAGACCGTTGGTACCTACTTCTAAACTTTCAAGTGCTTATTCTTGAAAATGACTGAACCATGGATTAAAATACGACGAGGAGCAAGTGGCTAAATAATAACAGCCGCACGGGTCGATTTTCAAGGTTAAGCAACGCTTGCGGAGGTTGATATGTGGATGGGTGACCATCTTAACATACCGAGTTTCCTCCGTGTCTCGGAAAGCACGTTAAGCCGTTGGTCCCGGCTGTAATTTGTCGATCTTTGGCAGTCGTTACGGATAGTCAGAAGCAAGATAATCTGACACCAGTCTTGCCAAGGAGTACCGTGTTACCCAGTTATTGGGTTGTGGAGGTCTGGTAGGCAGCTGCGCCATATAAAATACTGGTATTCAGCTGAATCCGGTTTGACTGGAAGCCGACCCCAATATAATTGGGAAAAGGCTAGGCAGATGATGTTGATGACTGACCATGGATATAATAAATAAGTTTTTTATATTTCTGTGGACTGAACCGATTTTAGTTAAACTTGGTACGCATAGGTACCTTCGCTAGATACGTAGGTCTAAAAAGGAACTTAAGACGTTTTCGTAAAAGAATTCCGAAGGGAGGGGAGAGTGATTTTTCACTATCTTAAAATTTCTCTCTTTTCCCAAGTTTCATAACCAAGAATATGGACTTGAAAGTTCATATGAAACACCGTTAAGAGTTTACCGCTCCTATGGGCTAAAACGTGGCATTATTTATTCAGGATATTATGTTTTATGTTAAAACCTTAATGCGGATAGCATATAGATCCACCATTTATTATCATATAATATGATAATAAATGGAGTTTTAGCAGATTGTTTTAGTAAATTAAGGTGATCGCTTTGATGTTTAAATGCCAACGAGAATTTTATTGTTCTTTGTTCTTTGTATAGTTATAATGTGATCGTGTTCATACTTTTCTTAAGAGAATTTATATATCACCGGAAAATTGCAGACTCCATAAGATTGTAATAAATCTTTATTAGATTATAATTTCTCGTAAAACCCATGCAAATTCAATAGTTTCCAATACATCCGAGTCTTATTAAGAAAAAATAGTTTAGAGTTCACGCGATATTTTACAATCTTACGGCGTTTGCAATTTTCCGGTAATATATACAAAGGAGACGGGGACTTCTTCGTAATTAGTTGAGGTATGGCTTAAAAAAAAGGTTATATTTTTCTATTTCAAAATGTGAAAAATCAACTCAATTTACAATCTGGAAAATGAAAATCCAATAATTAAGTTAAGGTGTAATTGGAATATCGATTTTATTATATCGATAAACGTTACAGAGTTGATACTATTTATGAAAATGCTTTCACCAGATGATTAATCGAATTATAATAATTAAATCTATTAGAATTAAAGTATTATGAGTTTTAATTTGTTAAATAGCTTCGTAATCAAGATAAATCGATTCACGTTTGCTAATCGATTATTGTAGTTTAATCTGTGCTAAATCTGACTTGACATGAAGCGAACTAAAAAGACGTAAACAAAAATCACCTCTTTAAACCCTTTATTTTGATACCCCACACGATCACGTTGGAAGAAAAGAAAATGCCCCCCCCCCCACAATCCTAAGGCGCTCAAAATCCGTTATTTTTCAATTTTAATGTAGCCAGTGACACTCGCAAGGTTAAGACGAGTATATCGACGTAAGAATCATCAAAATCGGCTTACGCGTTTGGTATCTAGAACGCTACAGAAGAACAAACATAAACACATACAAATATACATACGTATACCGATAAACCCATTACCCTCCTTCGGCAGTCGGGTAAAAAATGACAAATAGACAATCGCCTTAGAATAATAAGACAATCGCACTTCAAAAATCGGCTGTTAAGTATAGATTGTTACGTAACCTCACTTTTCCTAAATCTCTTTTATCTCGGCTCTCAGATTGCCAAAATCTGCAAAATTTTCAGTGGTTGATTGTTAATATAGTAGCTATCAATTGACACTAATTTCATCTTTTTACATCTAGGCCCAAAATTGTATGATAACGTATCCGTCTCCTTTCAATTGCATTTTATATATAGTAGGCGCCAGATAATCGTGGAATAACGGTCATTGACCCACCTACAATTATTGACATTTTTAATTTGAAAAACGGAATTAATGACACAAAGCTGTCCCGAATCATCATCTCTCGTGATCCTTAACATTGTCTAATAATGAAAAACTATTCATATTTAATTGTTCAGGTACCTATGAACAGTTATTAGGGAAAGGTCAATATACTTTATTCCACATTTATCTGGCGCCTACTATAGATCATGTTTGTAACATAATTTGCGTTTTGTTTGGGTACTTAAAACCCTTATATTATTGGTAGGTTTGCGTTTGACCTCTGATTAATAGAGATAAAGTGTTCGATAATGGAGAAAGCTTGTCTAGAAGCACCTACCCTATTCACTCATGACTAAATTAAAGCTCCGCAGGTTGTAGGTATCGGGAAACAGTCTACTTTCTTTAGAGTTTGAATTTATAATCTACTAAATATGCTTAGATTTTTAGGGTTCCGTACCCGAAGAGTAACCAGCGTAACCCTATTACTAAGCCTCTTGCCAGGGTTGAGGAATTTGTTCGAAAGAGTCACCGCGGCCCTGGAACGCAAAGGGCTTTAGAAGGAACACGGATGGGTTTTAGTCAGTAAGAGTTTGACACGCCCTTCCGCTCCACTCAGAGCGGAAGAAGTCATTTGATGATTTCCCATCCTTAAGCCTCCGCCGTCCGTCCAAGTACGAGTCGGACTCTCACACGAAGGGTTCCGTACCGCAAATCGAAAAAAACACGTTTCTTCTATGGGAGCCCCTTTTATTTTTAATTTAATGTACTAGACGGCAATAGAAAAACACAATGAAAATTTCAACTGTCTACCTTTTGCGGTTCTTGAGATACAGCCCGCTAAAAGGCAGACGGACGAACGGTCGGACAGCGGAGGCTTAGTAATAGAGTTCCATTGGTTACCCTTTGAGTACGGAACCCTAATTAATATGGATAATATTCAATATCAAACATCCCCGTTAAAACTGTGAACATTGGGACACTCACCTGTAACAAAAGTCTTGTAAACAAAACGATAATTTGTAAAGTGGTTAGCTTTACAAATTAACGTTATTGTGTTCCGTGTGATAGACAGGTCAACAAAGGAATTGTTTGAGGGGTAGTTGATTGTTTATGTTTCGGCTTTACTTCCCTGAATGAGGTAAAAGGCAATATCGTGGCATTTCGCTCAATGGTAAAGGTATTGAATAGATTTTCGAGAGAGAGGTGTTGGAATGAAACGCAGCAACGCGTCGTTTACGCATTGTTTTCTGGCAATTAAGAAAGAATAAAATTTATTCATGAAATACGCACGGTAGATGCAGATAAACTGGCTGTCATTTGTAGAGCTTTGGCAGTCGTTACGGATTGTCAGAAGCTAGATAATCTGACATCAGTCATGCCAAGGAGTACCGTGCTACCCAGTTAATGGGTTGTAGAGGTTTGGTAGGCAGCCGCTCAACGTAAAATACTGGTATTCAGCTGAATCCGGTTTGACTGGAAGCCGACCCCAATATAGTTGGGAAAAGGCTAGGCAGATGATGAGACGCAGATAAACACAAAAAAATAATATTTGCCAAAACAATGGAACTCACGGAAGTCAAACATTGTCTGCCAAAAATGATTGTAATTTTAGAATTTAATATTCTTTATGAAAAACCGGTCAAGTGCGAGTCGAACTCACACAGGGTTCCGTACCACAAACCGCAAAAAATCACACATACAAAGGCCCAGTAACTTTGGTAGTATAACTACAAGAAATTTCTCCTAAGAAGATTCTTTTAATTTCATAAAATATAGAAAATATCGACACGGGCACTTTAAGCGGTTAAAGTGCTATTGTTCTTTCAAAGTTCTTGCATAATATGCGAGTCTTATTAATGAAAAGTCGATAGACAAGAGTTTCACCAATTAAAAGACGAAAAATCTTCCAATGTTTTAAGACTATTAGCAATGAACATGGCCCTAGTGGTCTTAAATCAATGCATAATCAGCCAGTATACCTACCGATACAATCCCTCTACTGGGACACAGGCAGAAGGCAGAAAGGCAGAAGTATTAGGCCGTAATCCACCATCTGGGCCCAGTGCGGCTCGCACTTGCCCGTTTTTCGGACTTTTCTGTTACGGTGTAATACGTTACATGAAAATATTTAGGTACCTATAGGTACTCAAACAGCAAAATAAATTTAATTTCAGAAGTCGGTAATTCTATTTTTGCAAGGTTTTGTGACACCGACTTCCGAAATGAAATCATCAAAATCGGTTCATAAACAACGAAGTTATGGCTGAACATACATGAGAAAAAATAAATAGGTAGGTACAGACGAATACGGAACCTCCTTCTTTTTCGAAGTCGGTTACCTACATAGTAATAAAATTATATTCACGCTGTGAAGTTTTTAGGGCAACCATACTAAAACAACTCTTACCAACCCTCGCAACATGAGAAATAAGATTATAACACTACCCTCTAAAAGCCTGTATCAACATGATTTCCCATCGGAATATCATCACTCTAACCCTGAAACTAATAGCACTTAATAAAATACAATTAAGGTCCAAATTGCCGTAGCTAGTCTCTTGCTGGGTGAGCTAAACAAGGCTTTTAAAATTAATAATTGTTAGGTCTAGGATCAAATTAATATCGTATTATCTACTTAAAGTTATTGGAGGAAAGGTAGCGATTAATGTCCAGTGATAGAAACCCAGTTATTAAAGAACAAAGATATGAGCGACTTTATGGTCTGAAATTGCCGTTTCAGCGAGCGTGATCTATAGTCGTTTATTATTTGTGAAATTGGCTTCATTATTTTAGAATTGTCTATTGAGACTTTGCTGTGAGTCAAATACAGGCTAAGCATGGTTCATTATAGGGGAGACCGGGTACAAAAGTAACATTTTGTACTTTTATCTTGGTTTCTGGTTAGGTGTTATTATTTTGGTGAAATTAAAATGGCCATATATAATTTCCGTTCATGTTCTGTACTTTAGTATCTTAAATTACTAACTAGTTTAAGCCCGCGACTTTAAACGCGCATATCCCGTTTTTTCCGTTCCCGTAGGAATTTTCCGTTCCGAATGCGGGTACAAAAAAAAAATTCCAAAGCCGACTGGTAGTTCCAGAGATTAGCGCGTTCAAACAAACGAACAAATAAGCAAACTCTTCAGCTTTACGATTACGATTACTAGTTTTTTCCCGCGACTTTGTACGCGCATATCCCGTATTTACCCGTTCCCATATGAATTTCGAAATCCTTAGTGCCTAGGGAGTGTAGGGAAGCTACATGCCAAATTTCAGCTTTCTACGACTAGTAGTATCGGCTGGGCGTTGTCTGTCAGTCAGTAAATAAACGAAAGGAACCTGAACAAATCGGAGACTTTCTACTATTTTATACTCAAAACCCTCTTAGAGCCTTGTAGGACCTTTATCGAGATCGAACCTAAACCTCTAACGAGCGACAAAGCTATTAAAAATCGTCGTTGTCGCTGACGAATGTCACTTTATACACCCCTCTTATCATGTTTCACAAACCCAATTTACTGTGACATTGTTATTCAATTAAGTTCGTTTTGTTATTGAAACGTGACGTCATCGTTTGATGTTATCTGCCTACTGTGTTGTGTGTAGGCATGTACTTACTGAACATTTTTCTTATCTGTATTGTTAACGAACGATAGGGTAATGGCGTCAGCCTGATAGATTTATGCTGGGTTTTACTAAGTACAGGTAAGTGACAGTTAAGTTATCAAGTAGAAAATTTATTGAGGATTACGTTTTACTGTTTAATTGATCTAGGTGTAACCATATTTTGAGTCATTTCTTCCACTCAAATCAAACTCCTCTCTATAAGGGCGAGGATATACGAGCGTAATTTTTTGAGTTGTGAGTCGCGGAATTTACGTTGCAGTCGGTTTCATACTTGCACACGGCGCGGCGGCGACGCTAAAAGCGAAGGCGAAATTAAAAGTTGGGTAAGACAGTATAACTTGTTATTTATTGACATCACCGTGGAATCGAAAGATTTTTTCCGTTGTGGAGGGGTGGTAGGTGGAAGTCCGTGACAGTTCTTTAAAAGGGCGTAAAACAAGACTGTGAGAGTACTGCCAGAAGTTAACAAACTGTTAACAGATCGGTGATCGAAATAAAATCCGTCAGATAAACAAAATGGTTGGTGGATTTCATTTCCATCTCCGATCAACGCAATGTTTGATTCTATCGTTTCGTAGTTTCACAAATTACTTAATATAGGGTTATTTTCAGCTTAGGTACAACATCCCAATGCCAGATAAAAGCTCCCCATGATTTCCAGCACTTCCTATCTAGGTCTAATTTGGACTTCTCATCTCTTGTTGGTATCTATGTGGAATAAATCTTGTCTATTCCTTCCTGGTTCTGTCTAGTACGTCTCGCTATCTTCTACGAGTAATTTACTTCGACACCTACTTAGTTAACCATTTAAACGTCTGAGCATAAACGCATCGGCGTGCCCCCGACGCCAAGCCACAAATTCACCTTACTTTTTGTCACATATTTGTGACGTTTGGCGTACAGGGCACGCGCTTGCTTGTCATTTATATGTGGCAATGACGTTCAAAAGGTTGACTATACACCCATGATACACCAACATTCAACTTAAAAGATATAAAACGTGTTCTTTTAAAATATTTACAGAGACATCTAAACTAAAATTTACCTAACCTTTTCAAAACATCCAACATCATTTGGCATTTTCCCCGTCCATTATAGCCTCGGGGCAGAGGAGCGAAGGTTTCGGTCTGCAAAGCGATCGAGCTCGTAACAAGAAATATATCAGAGTTTTCGAGGACTTTTCGGGTCACTCATTGAACAAACCAAGTTCGATTTATCTTGACTTCCGTAATAAGACGTAAGACAAATTCTTTTGAAGTTATCTTTTGATTCTTTGTGCCCGCGGCAAAGAATTGTGAGACATCCTGAGTGGTATTTTAAGAGGTACCGTGTGTGATCACCGGGATGAAAATCATCACACTCCCTGGTATTTTTCCCCAAAAAGTCCAGGCTCCTTTTGAAGGTTTCCCGAATATTCTAAAACGAAAATATAGAAAACTTTACCATGATAACTAAGGCGAAATGAGCTTCAAGTGGACGGTAAATCCCTATCATCAATTGTACCTAGGTACCGGGGCCCCTTCAATGTGCTGATGGTAATCACCGGGGTGGTTTTAGTGAGGTAAAAATCCCACACTCCCTGGTCTCATTCCCCAAAAGTCCAGGTGCTTATTGAAGGGTATTCTCCAAAAAAAAAAAAAGGTACAGCTTAATTACCTCGATGAGTTTTTTACAGAATAGCACTAATGTTTCGGCATTATAGCTAATCTATATAATAGAGGTATATATATATATTTCTACACTAATATAATAAAGCTGAAGAGTTTATTTGTAGGTTTGTTTGGTCGGATTTGGAAAATTCTTTTTGTATATGATAGCCACATTCATGCGGAATGCTATACGCTATAATGGAATGGAAAATTCCTACGGGAACGGCAAGAAACGAGATATGTGCGTACGAAGTCGCGGGCTTAAGCTGTTTTATAATAAAATAATACGAGTCTGCTACTGCTCTCCTGGTAGGGAAAACGCGTAGGTATTTGTTTCTTGAAGCTTTCTGGATTTTCTAGAACTTGCAGTTTTTACCTAGGTTTAAATCATTAGATCCTACTACTCGTACATAATCGTTTGCTAAGTATTATGAACGCGAGAGTTTCTGAGGATGGGTGGATGGATGGAATTTAGTTTGCACTAACATACAAATAGGTACTTACACTTTCCCACAACCGTTGCTAAGTTAGAAACACAAATAGCGTTCTAGAACTAATTTACATACGTTCGAGTTTTATGCATAAAATTATAATGTATTTTCCTGAAACTATGCCAGTTCTCTCACTTACAGTTTTAATGGTCTTATGTAACAGACCTTAATGCATAAAACTCGAACGTATATACATTATCTAGAACGCTATTTGTGTTTGTAACTTAGCAACGGTCTTGGGAAACGTTTGTGTATGTATAGCCTATAAATAGATAGCTAAGTTGAGCTTAGACGTTATTTATCGACCAAACTGGTTGTTTTATCAATAACTCGTGGCCCGCCGTCGCATATACATGCGGGTGAAGCTGAGACGGACAATTTTCTTTTTATATGAACCATCTCCTGACAATAACAAACACAAACAAAAAAGAATTAGCGAAATTCGAGTCCAATCGTTCTCCAGTTTAACGCTTAGCAACACATTTAGCGATTCATTTTTATTTATATAGATAAAATGAATGAACGAGAACTTTGATAATGCTAAAGGAAAACCATTGAGAATGCAGGATACGGCATGCAGTCCTTACCTGAATTTTCCGTCTTTAAAGATACCCATGGGGATTCATTTTTAGGGTTCCGTACCCAAAGGATAAAAACAGGACCCTATTTCTAAGACTCCACTGTCCGTCTGTCTATCTGTCACTAGGTTGTACCTCATGAGCCGAGATGGCGTGACATTTGTAATTTTCACAGATGATGCATTTCTGTTGCCGCTATAACAAAAAATAATAAAAATGAAATAAAATTAAAAATAAAAGGGGGCCCTTTACAAGAAACATTTTTTTCGGCTAACGGTACGGAACCCTTCGTGTGTGTGCTTAAGATTTATATATGTCGTAGGATAATTTGATACTTCGAATCTTCGCGAAAATCCTAGGGGTTTTGCGAAAACGCGGATAATTAGACATAGGCGAAAAATTATCAAATCTTACTGGACAAAGTCAGGATTTTTGCGAAAATACTCGTTACTATAGTAAGATTTGATGTGCTCAACACTGATTGGCTACAATTTTGCTGGCTGACTTCTAATTGGTTCCTAGTTAATAACGTGCGGCAACAAATGATTGACATTTAAGACGTCAACCAATCAGAGACGATCTCTTATTGAACGCGCTGACCGACCAATCAGCGTTCTTATTTCATAACAGCCAGCGTTTCGTTTCGCAATATTGCTATAATAACGAGTATTTTCGCAAAAATCCTGACTTTGTCCAGTAAGATTTGATAATTTTTCGCCTATGTCTAATTATCCGCGTTTTCGCAAAACCCCTAGGATTTTCGCGAAGATTCGAAGTATCAAATTATCCTACGACATATATATAGATTCACATTTATACTGATATTATAAATGCGAAAGAAACTTTTGTCTGTTAGTTTGTCACCTCTCCACGACTTCACGGCTGAACGGATTTGAAAGAAACTTGGCATACGGGTAGGTAGACTATGTCCTGGAGTAGCGCATCGGATACTTTTTCTCCCGGGAATGTGTTCTCTTGGTATTGTTTCCGCCGCTGGCAGAAGCTACTTAAGTCAAAGTGCAGCTCCAACTTATTTTCGAACCCCTCAAAATATCGAGGTCAACGATTCAAAGCGTTCTCCACGCCACGGAAAACTGATCAAGTGGCCATCAACCAAATTGGTTTTGTTTGTTTCACTTAAAAATAGTAAGTTATTTGTGGAAAAATTGTTTGAAACACTGAAGTGAATAATTGAAGTGGTGCAGTTCCACGGAACCTCAAAAGGTTCCGTGGAACTGCACCACTTCAATTAAACGGTTCGTACTTTAAACGGTTTTTGTAGAACCGTTTAAAGTCAGTCGTTAGCAGTTCAATGAATACGTTGAAGTATTGACGTGTGAATTATGAATTAAGTATTGAAGTGGTATTGAGCCTATTTTTAGATTGAGAATGTGGAAATTGGATTTATGAATTCATGGTTGTACCTTATTTAAAAATGGAGTGTGCTAGCTACCAAGTGTCAATTAATTTCATTTAATTTGATTTACAGTTTGAATATTTTATTTTCTGTGTCATGTATTGTAAAATACTTTGCATACTATTGTATAAATTCAAGTTTTTAAAAGCTTAACAGACAGATGTGTTGCTGGGGAGTTTGTAACGCCACTTCTTCTTCCCAGCTACAACACTAGGAAGTGGTGACGGGCGGGCGTTTTGGGGGACTGTCTTTATGTAGAACTTTGACGTTCAAAAAGTGCTGGCACTCAGCCTAATTTGAATAAATGACTTTTGAATTTTGAATTTTTGTCGGTGGTGAAAATGTGCTATTTTATACAAATACATAATTATATAAATATGCATGAGTGATTTATACATTTGTCAAAAATACTGTTATCCCATGTATGCACAAACAACAGGAAGGCAACGATACGATACGATATGATTCTCACATATTTGCTTCGTTTGTGTTCTTACATCTGCAACTTATTTATTTATTTATTATTATATACTTTATTGTACACCTCGTAATAAGAACAGGACAATCAAACATAAAATAAGTGTACAATGGGCGGTCTTATCGCACAAGGCAATCTTTTCCAGACAACCTTTGGATGGATTGAACGAAAGAAGATAGATGAATGAATGAATGCAATCGGCTGCATAATACTGCATTTGCTTTCATTTTGACAGTGTAACCGTATTCATTGACTGTTTTAAGTTGTCGAGAGGACGAATCTTTAAACATATGACGCAATGGATCTTGAATTACATTCGATTGTGAATGACGTTGGGATTAGCTCGGTTGTGAGTAGGTATATCCTACCTAATATACGCACCAGGCCTTTATAAACAACACCACCAATAAGGTGGAGGTCCCTCCCAGCTTTTCCACTCACACCTGTCTTGTAATAGTAGGAGCTCTTGGCTAAATAATAACAGCCGCACGGGTCGATCTTCCAGGTTAAGCAATGCTTGCCGAGGTCGGTCTATGGATGGGTGATCATCTTATTCTTAGCATATCAAATTCCTCCGTACCTCGGAAAGCACGTTGAGCCGCGGGTCCCGGCTGTCATTTGTAGATCTTTGGCAGTCGTTACAAATTGTCAGAAACCAGAAAATCTGACACCCGTCTTGCCAAGAAGTACCGTGTTACCCAGAGTAACACGGTACCATAGGCTGTAGAGGTCTGGTAGGCAGCCGCTCCATGTAAAATACTGGTATTCAGCTGAATCTGGTTTGACTAGGAGCCGACTCCAATATAGTTGAGAAAAGGCTAGGCAGGCCTATTATTCGCTTCAATTTTTATACAATGAAAGAATGTTTGATGAAATTTAGTTCAATTTATGTAACTAGATGGCGTTATTCTTATACGTCACCATCCTAAGCGCGATGTTAAAATTTTCCGGCGATCGCCTTATAAGGTTGATGAATGTTTGTTTTTTTAGTTTGAGTATTTAGACCCAGTACAAATATTATACTATCAAGGTATCCGGTGTTTTATTTATCCAAGTTCCGCGAAGTTCACCTGTCTTGTTATAGCAATCAAAGTACTTGAAATAGATGCTTTAACACACTTCCCTTTGCCGTAGTCGGGTAAAAACCAACAAAAAACAAACATAACTAGCCTATTCTATGCCGGAACACGGATATTACCCAATTACGTGGCGAATAACCAATATATTTAACTCCTAAATAGTCGGTTATTAAAATAATCGGCTTGTTTAGTAAACCGTCAGAACAAAAGTGTTATAGTTTTTACAGTACTTTCATAATGGGTCTATAACGTGAGTCATGAAGCATATGGCACTACACGAAAGGGAAAATTAATTTCTCTGTAACACGTCACCGTAGAGTACCTATGTATGAGGCCATAGAGCACCGAAATGCATCGTCCGCTACTGCTAGAAATACAATTGTCAAAACATTCTATAAGTTATAAGGGTAATCCACACAATTGCCCAGGACGTGGACGGGCCAGGATCCGCAAAGATCAAAAAAATATTGGTGTGTTTTATGGACCCGTTCACATACATCCTTGTGATCCCACTAATATGTGCGGCGCCACCTCCACAAGCGAGAGAATCGTCGCGAGCCCACCTTGCTAACGTCGCGCGTCGGGTCAATAAACCTGCCTCGTCTTTTCCCAACTATATTGGGGTCGGTTTCCAGTCCAACCGGATGCTGCGTATTAATATTTTACATGGAGCGACTGCCTATCTGAACTCCACGACCCAGTAACTGGGAAGCACGATTCCGCTTGGCTAAACTGGTGTTAAGTTTTTTGGCTTCCGACTATCCGCGATGTCTGTCAAAGATCTACAAATAACAGCTGGGACCTACGACTTAACGTGCTTTCGTAGCCCGCGAAATTCAAATTTTCTTGGGTATTTGCAATTTTCAGGACAGTGTCAGTTTCTAACTTGATCAAATTATAATCCGCGACAATAACTAAGTATGTATTCATATAATTATAACCATAAGAATATTGACTCATCATCATCAACTTAGATTTGAGGCATATTAACTAGATTTCGGAAATCTAACTAATATGCATCAAATCTTAAATCGAGCGATGTATTGATTATTCTTATTTATATATTAATGTAAATGCATACCTACTTGTTATTGTCGCGGATCATATTTTAATCAAGTTACAGTTTGACACTGACCAGCAAATTACAAAAAAATACAAGAAAATATGACTACTACAACGCAATCACCATAACCTTAATGATCGATCCGTGCAGCTGTTAATAATTTAGTTCCAGTTGTACTGGAAACGACACCAATATTTATAGTTGAGAAAAGACCAGGTGGATTGAATGTAATATTTTAGAGCTGCCGGCGCGAGTGTTTTATGCTCTGTGGATTATGTATGGGTAGTGTTTTTCATTATAGTAAAAAAGGTGGGTTAAATATACCTTATCAGGTATTTTACTGTAATTCCCTATTGTTTAATTGATTAAGTAATTAATTAAATCAAATGTCAATGATTAGGTGTTTGAGATAATTTCAAGAAAGGGCGAGGCAATGGCTTCTAATAGAAGCCATTGCCTCGTATTCCTAGTGGTTGAAAGCGGTTGGGTACTACTGACCATGAAGGTTTCGGGTCGGGAAAATCGCTTGTCAGTTGAAGCCCCTTTTTATGGATGGGAAATCATCAAATGACTTATCCCGCTCTGGGCGGAGCGGGAGTGTCAGACTCTTACTGACTAAAACCCACCAGTGTTCCTTCAAATGCCCTTTGCATGGAAGGGCCGCGGTGACTCTTTCGAATAAATTCCGCAACCCCGGAACCCTGGCAGCCCCGGATTCTGGATTTGCACCCAGTTCATGGCAGTAGATCGGTCTATCATCACTGACAGGACTATTGTTGCCAATAAGCCTGACATAGTGGTGATAAGACCGACTAGAGCGACGCGCAACGATTGTCGATATGGCAGTCCCTCATGACGAGAACCTCATGAAGGTTGAGAAAGATAAACAAAATAAGTATCTTGGCTTATTGCGTAACTGTCGAAGTGTGGGTTTATTATAGAAGCACCTGTGCCTAACCTTCGGGGAATACAAGTATTACCTATGTTATTTGTAATATAGTATTTCTGCTGCTTAGCGAGTTTTTCTTTTCGACGTCAAAACTATCTTTAATATTAGATCTGAGTGCCAATTCTACTAATTTTCAAGCAACGCATTTGCATCTCAGTCGCAATCAGTCAATAATATCTGGAAAAAACTTTTTTTAAATTACTTACAATCGACTTCCAAAATTAAAAAAAAAACACTACAAAGTATAAAATAACTTTAATTTCGGAAGTCATTGTTAAAATACGCAGAAACAACTAAAAACACCGACTTCCGAAACAATTTTTTTTTTAAATTTGGAAGTCGGTTGTATTTTTTTTTTATAAAAAGTTTTTTTCATACATTTTTTACTGATTGCACTGATTGCGACTGAGATGCGAATGCGTTGCTTGAAAATTAGTAGAATTGGCACTCAGATATGTGAATGTTTTCAACTCTGAAAACTTTCCTACGCAAGAATCATGACAGCTGGGATAAAAACGTCTACACTTAGAACTATTTTTAATTCAATTCAATTTTTAGGGTTATGGTTCCAAGAACCATTTTCATGTCGCGTTAATATTGTGAAGCTTGATATTGAAGGGTAGTTCCCTTCAATATCAAGCACAGGTGGTATTGAATTCACAATACATAATAATATATACGTTTGCGACTTATTACATTTCCTTGTAATAAACTGAAAAAACAATAATAATATTATTATGATCTGACGAAATGCAAGTCTGAAAGCCTAAAACAAATCATTTTCTTTCCTATCAAATTCAAAAACTATTCTATCTACATATTTGCATCATCCTCTAAAAACCAGATGTACTCTTTTTTACCAGCATGTAAAAAGACTTCATCATATTGAGAAAAAAATATAAAAGCCAAAATAAAATACAAAGTAAATAGGATACCTTCCAATTATCTAAATGAAAGATTAAGATTAACGAGATACAATCATAACTCTCACTTAACAACGAACTTTTATTCAAGATCACATCACATCACTGAAACCATTTCGTTTATCTCAAAATCATCATCCCATCTTGGAATCCTAAGAAAATGAGATAACCAGAAATCCTATTACTGATGAGATTCCTGGTAATGGGAAAAGAGGCTGGAATAGAGAAGGATTGATCGAACGACAGGAAATGAGATAACCTTACTTGGTTAGATATCGGACGACAGGGAATGACAGTGAATTGGAAACAGGAGTAGAAGATTTTGATTTGAGATTGCTATTTCTCAGAATATATTGTAGGCATTCTGTATGAAGATGGGCAACTGGGGTTCCACTATGAATGAAAATGCGTACAAATTGATTGTGTGCAAAGCTATTGCCGCTATTCAAAAATTAAAGAGTACCCTTCGTGTGCGGAACCGACTCGCACTTAGCCGGTCATATTTTATTATTGATAAGCTCGCGTTTGATCATTGTTGTAGTCGACGATGAAGCACGCTTGCCTAAAAGCTATCTATTCACTCTTGACTTAAAGGTTGGAGCTATCAGGAAATTCAGACTCCGACAAGAAAATTATACACATTAGCTGTACGCACAATTAAAGTATTGCCAAAGTATTATGACCATAGATATAATAAACAAGGAGATATGCCCAGTAGACGAAAATATATCGGAAACCAGTGTCTCCAGTTTGCCTATACCACACGGCAACTACAAACTACACATCCAGTTCAGTAAAAGCAATTGATATATTTTATATTTATATTTCTGTGATTACGTCAGAAGTTTATTACGCATTCTTAGTTTGGCTATAAAATCTCATGGACACGATTTCCTCGTGAAAATGCCAAGAAAAACAATAGAAAACTTGTTAACCTTGACCGCTGCCAACTTTCCAAATATTCACAGTACCTAACTCATGGTTTTAATCAGAAAATTAATGCAAATGGCCCATAGACGGCGTTGCCAAGTTTGTCTTTTAATTCAATTGTGTAACGCCAACTGGGTCATTAGGTTGACAATAAAGCCGATATCTTTAGGGGTCTCCCGGGTAAATGATGGGGGGACAGAACTGCTAATTTTCCTTTAAGCTTGGGGCCCGGTATGACTAAAATGGTTTCCATAGTCGTCCGGTTGAATTAAAAAGGAGAATTACTGGCACTTATTTTCTTGGGGGGTGCTTAAGGCTTAAGGAGTCCTTGAGTACCTTCGTTTCGACAATCTTTCTTTAACTTTATTTGGTCACAAGCATTTTGCCCGTGACTCTGTCTGAGCAGATTCAGTACCAACGATTTTCCCCCTTCCACCTCCTAAAAGGTTGAACATAAAAATATCTCTTCTTAGTGCTCACTCACATCATTAAAGGAAGCCTTGGGCAAAATATTATGTTCCTAGTCCCAGTAGTTTCGGCTGTGTGTTGATATGTGTGTAAAATGCTAACGCCGTAAGATTGAACAATATCGCAAGAAATTGTACTGTTTAAATTGTAAACCAGAGAGCTGCCTGCGCTTGGTCGCCAGTATATGTCAGTACACAATTTCTCAGAACGCACGGAGATGATATAGAATAGAAGATTTTGATTCGTATAATTGCAGAACAAAAACTGTTAATTTGACAATTTGTCGAGAGTTTACAATCTCTCAAGTTATTTTATAGTCTTACGGAGTTTGCTATTTTCCGGTGACAGATAGAAACCGATTTTTTTCATAATATAACGAGAAATTATAATCTAATAAAGCTTTAAGTATTACAATCTTACGGAGTCTTCAATTTTACGGTGACATATACATACATTAAAAAACAAGAGTAAATATGTGGGATCTGAAGTAATTTATTTACCTAGTAGAAAACTTAGTAAGTCGATGAATTTGCGATTATTATAGGTAACTGCACTTTACTGGACACTAGAACTGGTCTAATCTTAGATAATCCATATTACCTACATCCAGTTACTAGAGTTGCGATACAAGGAGCTTAACGTTTCACTGAAATTCAGTTTCATTCGATTAAGCGGTTGAATGAACCCAGTAACGTGTGTAAAGGTTAGGCAATTGATGAAATTATTTACACAAAGACAGTCATTAATCATCTAAGCCTTGCGCTGACTGGACAGGTCCACTCAAATCTGTGTGGTTCTTTCCTCAAAAGACCATTTCAGACAGTGATCTGCACGGTCCTCATATAACGTATTGTGAATGTGAGGAACATGTAGATCGCAATATTAGGGGTTCATTTCATGTTGGTCTGGCAGTTTGAGTTCTTTATGCGGCCTACCCAAATGTCCTTACTTTGGTATTGTTCGTGAAATCGTTGAGCTCCTTAAAGTTCTAAGTTTGAGCTACGCGATGCATTGTCTAGACAGGTCCACGCAAATCTGTATGGCACTTTCCTCAAAAGACCACTTTAGACTTTAACCTACATGGTTCTCATATGATTTGACCAGTACGATTGTATAGACTTCAAAAGAGATTTTGACCTCTGAGTTTGTTTCAGTGTTTCTCCTCAGTCAGTTAGGAAACACCGGCCTCATCTAGTTTAAAAATGACCAAAAAAGATTGACGTGTAAAAGTGTTATGTTTAACCTACTTCTATACTAATATTATAAAGAGGAAAGATTTGTATTTTTGTATGTAACGAATAAACTTAAAATACTACGGGACCGATTTGAAAAGTTCTTTCAGCAATGGATAGTTACATTATCAGCGAGTAACATAGGCTATATTCTATCCCCGTACTCCCACGGGAACGGGAACTACGCGGGTGAAACCGCGTGACGTCCAGCGCGGAACATAGGCCTCCCCCAAAGGGTGGGTTAACCATAATCGCCACGCTTGGCAGGCGGGTTGGCGATCGCTGTGTAGCGATTGCAATGCACAGAAAATTTTGCTGCCCCATTCTCTGGTGAGAATCAATCAATAATATTTCGGTCAAAAACACCTGCAACCTGAGTGCTATTCTACTATTTTTTAGGCAACATTCGCATCCGCATGTCAGTCGCTATCTGTCAAAAGTATATGGAAATTGAGGCTCTTTTGACAGATGCAAATGCGAACGTAGATTGGTATTGGCACTCAGCTCGCATGCAAGTTGCATTACATTGCGAGCCACCGAAGTATAATGTGATCAATAGCTCGGTTGTACCCCGCAATGTAATTAAACTAACATGCGAGTTGCTTGCAGGTAGAAATGGGTGTTTTTGTCTCTAGATTAGACAAAGTGAAATTCTACCATTGAACGGTTCTCGTTAGTCGAAATATGACACTTACGGCCGGTTTCAATAACTTTTATTTTTGTGAGTGTCCTCTCGCAGTTAAACCTAGGAGGTTGTCGACTGCTTAACCGGACTTGCCTGTGGCGGCCTTAATATAAATATTAAAGCCAGGGCTTATTAAAAACTTACTAACCGACTACGCGCTATGGGCATCTCCTGTAGGATACAGGCCTCGGCTTAGGGCGTCGCTAGGGGGAGGACAGCTAGGGACGGGCTGGATCGAACTTTGATAATTATTTAGGGACGATTTTAAAACTACAGGCTCAGCCGCGCGAGTTGTCTCGAGCAAGGGTCGGTGTTCAATTACGTATTTTGCCTTTCAAATATGACGTTTTAGCTACTGCTGGTAGTAATTTGAAAGGTGGTTGAAGGTAGATACGTTAGTGAGAACGGCCGTTAGGTAATGCTTGTCAATCTATTAATGATATTGCTATTCGAATGTTAAGACTAACTAAGTACGAGAATTGACCAGGTTCTGTTTTCTAAGGAGATTGAAAACCACCCTGAAGAACAAAGCAAGCGCCATGCAAATTAACTTTTTACCACCGCCATGACTCATGTGAACAACAACACATTTCTAATCATGAAACAAGGCTAACGTCCTTTCAATTATAACATAACTAAGTATACGAGTAGCAACTACTTACTATCGATCGTTTAGCCGTAGCTTGAAATATTAAATACCGCCCTGTACCATAGAATAGAACAGAAGGTTCGTTCTACATTGTTAAATTATTAATTATATAATTAACCAACTTCGAAAAAGGAGGAGGTTCTCAATTCGGTTGTTTTTTATGTTTGTTACCTCATATCTCCGTAATTTATGAATCGATTTGAAATATTATTTTTTCACGGATAGGTATACGTTCCGATTGGTCCCATAGAAGTCTATCAAAATCGGTTCGGAATCAAAATAGCTGGAGGAAATAGAAAATACATCATCGAAGTAAGTAGACGAAATTGCGTGTTTTGCTTTACTGTGGCTTTCGAGTGATTTTGTAAGGTGAAAGAAAGAATATTCACCTTCATCATCAACTTAGTTCTGATCCATATTAACTAGATTTCGAAAATCTAATTAATATGCATCAAATCTAAGTTAGTTATATATTTGATGTGGATCAAATCTAAATTGATGATGATGAGTGAATAATTATGTTTATAATTATGCAAATACATAGGTACTTGTTATTGTCGCGGATCATATTTTGATCATGTCACAACCTGACACCGTCCTGCAAATTGCAAAAAACACAAGAAAAATTGAATTTCGGGGGCTACCACTAGGGATCCCCCTTAACGTACTTTTCGAGGCACGGAGGAATCTTGATTTGTTAAAATGGGTGACCAATTTTCTTTTTGTTGCAGAGTCAACCTTTTGCACTTTTCTGTGCAATTCAGTGCCTGTACGTAGAAACTTGTTAACGCGTTGAATTAAAAATGAAAAACTGCGTTCCAGTTACCCACTTACGGTCGTGTGTGTCGCCTGAAAGAAATTTATTGCAGTCGCGACTCGGCGTCGTTATGTGGTCTCATTTTTACTTTATACTTTATTTATTACATGGATCTTAGAGGTTTTACTGCTTGAAAGGATGAGGTTTATAACTTTATATAGAAACTACTTTCTTATATTGTATGGTTTATGAGCTTTTTTCAGTGCAGAATATTGTATGTCGCACTTTTGAGTCCTTTTTTTTAAGTATGGGAAATCATCAAATGACTTCTTCCACTCTGGGTGGAGCGGAAGGGCGTGTCAGACTTACTGACTAAAACCCATCCGTGTTCCTTCTAAAGCCCTTTGCGTTCCAGGGCCGCGGTGACTCTTTCGAACAAATTCCGCAACCCTGGCAGGACTTTTGAGTCCTTGAAACTTCGTTTACCTACGTTGCCGTCGTAGTGTTTATTTTCTTCTCGATCAGTGAGATGCAGGATCTTCGCTTTACGCTTTTTTACGTCGTCCAGACAATGAGAGCAACATTCACTATTACCGCAGATTATCTTGAGTTGGTACTCTACTATGACGTGCTAATGCCATCCAATTTCGATGATGTAACGCTATTCGCTGTGTATAGCTCCGTCTCTCTCTTAGAGCGGAATCATGATTGTTTTAAGACTTCATTGCCCTTGATATGGGAACAAACTGTGCAATAACTTGTAGGTAGATTTTACCTTACTTTCATTGCTTTAAATATGTTGAATTCCTAAATAATAATTAGGTCTGCCTTTTTGCCGTTTTTATGATGTAGGCCACAAAGCATTTGGCTACCATAGCCAAATGCTTTGTGGCTTTTAATTTTCTCTGGCATTTGCTATCTAGTTCCACATAATATTTAAATTGTGTTTTGCAATTAAACAGAGCTACCTTCTGGCTTATTAAAGCTGTTACTTGAAGAATGTTGATTGTACAGTTACTTTGTCATTATGTTTTGTTATTAAGGTACCTCATCAACAATCATTTATAGTGAAAATACGAAAACATCTAGGTAACAATGGCTAACTTAACTAACAGTTAATTTCATTTTGTTAATCCTCGAAGCTATCTTTTTCATTCAAGAATTCTTTCCTAGTTTTTACTACTATAAACGTGAAAGTTTGTGAAGATGGACGTTTGTTACTGCTTTACGCAAAAACTAAAAGCTACTGAACGGATTTCGACTTCGGCAACTTTACGGTAAAGTTCATCATCATCATCATATCAGCCGAAAGACGTCCACTGCTGGACATAGGCCTCCCCCAAGTGTCGCCACAACAACCGATCCTGTGCGTCTCGCATCCATCGACTACCCGCGACCCTCACCAGGTCATCAGTCCACCTTGGCCTTCCAACGGTAAATTTATATTAACCGTAAAAGTTCTTCAGAAAATACTTCAGAATCTTTTCTCCTTCTCTGTCAAATCTATCCAAAGGTGGTAACGTATAACGTTTTTAGCGACAAGACCGCCCATTGTACCCTATTCAAAGTCAAAGTCAAAACGTTTATTTCAATTAGGCCATTAAACGGCACTTTTGAACGACATCATTTACAGTTCAGTAAAATAATAATATTACATTAATAAAGTGACTACTGTCCATTCGGAAAGGTAGATTCTTATGGAGAAGAACGGACAAGAAACTCCATAGTTACTCATTAGTAAAATCATTATTTGAAAAGATTTAAATAATGATTTTACAAAATTTGGTATACAAAAATTAATTTAATATTATGTGAGGACGATGCACCCAGAGTATGCTACTTATAAGAACAAAGTATTACCAGCAGAGGTAAACTTATTCATTTTCTAAAGAAATTTAAGTAAATGGTACTCACATATTTACAACTATTGGAACCATTAATTAAACAGTGTGTGAGTTAACAGAAAAATAAAAACACAAAAAAGAAACAGTATATCTATAACGTTAATTCATAAATCAACCAGTTTGATTTTGTCTACACCCTTGATTGTCCTATGGAGCAGGACCAGCATATGATTTTAAAGCCCTTATTTTTTATGTGTGGTGGACATTTAAGAGCACTTACATATATCAAACTATCGAGGTACTAATGCCAGGCAGGCAGAGCCGCGAGTGGCAGCTCGTTATAATATCATGTCCTGGCAATTAATTACTTCCCAAGAGGGATAACGCGACACGTTCCTCCCCTCCCTCCGTCCTATCCTTCAGGGGTTCACGCTGAAAACGCGACAAGTGCTGAAAGTTTGAAGTTTCTCTAGGGAATGCCTGAAACAAGACGCATGTGATACTGAATTACAGCGAGGCTTTTTGTTTAAAGTTTAGAGTAGGTAGACGGGGGCGCGTCACTTGAAAATAAATTATTTTGCGTATTATATAAGACTAGCTTATGCCCGCGACTTCGTACGCGCATATCACGGTTTTTTCCTATTCCCGTAGGGATTCCGGGGAATCCGGAACGGATACGGTAACGGAAGAGTTTTATATATATTGATTACTAGTTTTTGCCCGCAAGTTTTCGTACGCTCATAACCCGTTTTTCCCCGTTCCCGTATAGCCTAGCCTTCCTCATGAATGTGGCTATCATATACAAAAAATATTTTCCAATTCCGACTGGTAGTTGCTGGTAGCAAACAAACTCTTTATTCCTTTTACTTATAGTTTTTTTTTTACTGTCAATGACTTTATTCCATGGAATTTATATATGTAGGTATTGATGAAAGAGGTTCGTAGAATAGCAAAATACCTTCGAAAGTCGTCCAGAAAGCTGAATGTTGAGTCAATGCAAGTTAAAGCCCGCGGCTTCGATTCTTGCACAAGTCGTGTGTTTTTCTAGGATGAAAAGTGTCCATGTCCAACTGTAGACTCTAGATCTACTCGAGTTCCTGATCCAAATTTTTTTGCAGTTTTTTTTTTAACGTTGCAGCCATTGAAGCGTGGTTTATGAAACAAACATAAAAATCTTTCACATTTATTAGGTACGATTGTTGATGCCTTTTTTAAGGATGGGAAATCGTCAAATGTCTTCTTCAGGGCGTGTCAGATTCTTACTGACTAAAACCCATCCGTGTTCCTTCTAAAGCCCTTTGCGTTCCAGGGCCGCGGTGAATCTTTCGAACAAATTCCGCATCCCAGGCAGACGATTGTTGATGCCTACAGAAAATATTTCCTTCTGTTTTTCGAGGAAGCCGGAAATATCCAAATATTAATCAAGATATTGTTCTGTAGTTCTACGTGAGTAGTCCTACCTTCGTCTGTGTCAAAACCTTCCGGGAAATATGCCTACACAGTTGTGATACTTCCTTTGTTTGTTTTGTATTAATACCATCAGCCCAAAGCAGCCAACAAAACTAGGAATTTCTCCTCTATCGTGGGAGCATTTAAACTCTGGATTTTACAGAATATTATGAGACTGTTCCTAAAGTACCCAAGGCTGATAACATTTTCGTTTATCCCTAAATTATTCTAGATCTTGTGTTAAGGATACAACTACAGTTTACTATGGTCGACACCAGATAAACGTGCGATAACGGTCATTGACCCACATTTATTGGCATAAAAAACAGAAATACCTAATGACATTAAGCTGTCCAGAATAGACATCTATCGTGATCCTCTACTTTTTCTTTCTAAAGCTTCAGGGTTCACGTTATTGATAGAAAACCAATACAACTTTTTCGAAATCCCGGAAAAATATTTTAACGCATAATATTGACATTTCCCTTCAAAAGCAGACCCTATAAAATAAAAGATATACTAGAGATAGGCACTTATGTGGCTAAGCCGAGCCATAACTGTGATTTATTGGCCCCTGACAGAGACTGTCCTTGAAGACAGAACGGTGGCTACGTTCAGTCAAACTTTATGCGCCATATTATGTAACGGTTGACAGTAAGGGTGCGTTTGCACCAGAGTTGAGCGAGGATGCGTAGCGAGGGAGAACCAATAGAATCACTTGCGCTGGACGAGGCGATTATAGACGATAAATGAAGCGATTGTATTGGTTCTTAACAAACACATTCCTCGCTACGCATCCTCATAAATGTGGCTATCATATTCAAAAAGAATTTTTCTATTGAAGATTAGCGCGTTCAAATAAACAAACTCTTCAGCTGAAGAAAGATAGAAGTATAAATTGCAATAAAAAATGTGATTCTTAAATCCCGGGATCAAAAAAAATATGTTTACTATTTCGGGGTTTCAGAGGAGACCCAAGTTTAGGAAAGTAAACTCTTAGCTATTTCGATCCCTGAGAACCAACACTACTTAGGAAAGCTGAAGCTACAAGTAAGGAAATTAGCGTCTTTTTTGACAGATTCTGACTGAGACACAGTATAAATATGAACAGTAGGTACAGAAACTAAGCCTAGTTAATAATACAATTACCTACGCTCCATTGAAGCAATAGGGTTGTAACTTTTAATGTTTTTGATATTGTTTTTATTTTTATTAAAACACTTTTGTCCAGCAGTGATCAATCAATCGAATTAAAATAACTAGCTTACAAATGCAATTTAAATAGGAAATCTCATAGCGTCGGTTAATCTCAGCAAAAGACGATAGTATCATACACGGAAAACAGTTTATAATAACACACAACAACGGGTAGAACTATTGATCTAACTTTTTAAACAGCAGTATACTACGCAATACGCTCGTGGCATTTTTAAAAAGATCGCGGAGACAAACTTATACGTGACCACTCGTCTTGACGCGGTACTCAATACTGTCAGCACCGCGACGACCGCTTAGGGGTCTAGTCGATGCGCATGTTTGTGTGAGTGTGCCGTTTCGAGCGTTTTTAGGTAGTTTCTGTACTGTTCATATTTATACTGTGACTGATATACGAATGCGAACATTGCTTAAATATGAGAAGAATTGACCCTCTGGTCATTAGATATTAATGTTATGGGTATCAAAAAGTACACTCACAATAACAAGTCTATTTTTACTAATTGAGAGGTTTTATCCCAGTATATGTAGAATAATTGGAGATAGGTATGTTCAATTTCACGATATACAATTTTCTCTTTTAATTCGGCAGACAAAGGGAATCCTTTGTAGCTTTTATTAACGTAACACAAAGGCACTGTTATTATTTTGATTGTGTATGTTGCATTTTGCAATTATGTTGTCTCGAAATCGTCGACGTGTGCCATAAAAGCAATTGAACGTAGCAACAAAGCCTTTTGCATGGAACAGGGTATTCAAAGATGGCTTTTATTAACGCTCTGCAATTGTCCCAAAGGAAGAAGCCTCCGTACTGCTTCATATAGATAATAAATGAAGATAAAATATGAAAAGAGATCTAAGCCCTCATAATACTTATACTTTTAATTCCGCCGGTCAGCGGTATAGACGTAGGTGTGATCGGGTGTTTAAAATCAAATTCGGTCTAGCGAGTCATATTAGGGCACACGCTAGGAAACAGTGTCATAGGGTCGCCTTTGTCGAAATCGGCAAGGAGGACTATGTACATTCTTAATATATAGGTAATAAATATTATTTTTCTTGTGTACGTGTGTATGTCACTGAACTCCTCCTAAACGGCTGACCGATGTTGATTAAAATTTTTTGTGTGTGTTCAAGGGGATTCGAGAATGGTTTAGATTCACAATTGGACCCGGTAGGTGGCGCTGCAATCGATTTCTATAATTTTTCGTCAGACAAAGCAAACGTTCGGACAGGACAATGTCTGTCGGGACCACAAGTATATGTTACATATACAAATGAACATTGTATGTACAGGCTTGCTCTATTGCTCATTACGTATTAACAATGGTGTGATCTACTGAAAAAATCTAATTAGTCCGTCAGATAGATTTCCAATAAATATTGGACACGTATTTTTTCTTCTTTCACGTAAACAAAAATTACGAAGATACAATGCGTTGAAAACTCGCGTGACGTCACTACGATAGTACAATTTTTACTAGCGACGTGTCGTCACCAGCGCCCTCTCTTGAACTTTGAAGCGCTTTATTTTACATTTTTTTAGCGATTAGAAATGGCAAAAAATAGGCGTCCAATATTTCTTGAAAATCTAACGGACGAACTGTTGTTACTTATGTTTTCTACCTAGTACAATACCCAACTGTAGACTAGTATCGTGATGGCTCAGTGGTCTTAATTAGCCTTGCAGAAAACGAGTCAAGTTGAGGAAATAGATCAGAATCCCCATATTCTAATCTATTCCTCCACTTATCTTTTTCCACGGTAACTCCACAGTGTTTCTCTGCTCTTAAACTAAAACATTCAGCTTTGGTAACTCTAAAGTCTCTTGAGTCGATTGAGAAAAAAGCCTAGAGGCTCATCGGCGTTGTTGCTCTACTAGTCGAATCAAAACTAGGCTTTGAACGTCGACGCCTAGCTGTCGGTTTTATATCAGTTACATTTCAGGAAATTGCACAAGTTAATTCTGCCAAGCTCATTCTAGTATCAAAATACAAGCAAGACGAACGGCGATGCGGCACTGGGACGTGACATGACACGTAGACATTCCCCCCTCCAAACGTACAAAACGTTTTGAGAATACTTCCTTTCTGCGTACAGCTATGGAATGGAATTCCCTAACGGAGTCTATGTTCCCTGAAAGCTTCAAGCAGGGTCTTTAAGCCAAGATGGTATAGGTATCGAAAGAGTCACCGCGGCCCTGGAACGCAAAGGGCTTTAGAAAGAACACGGATGGGTTTTAGTCGGTAAGAGTCTGACACGCCCTTCCGCTCCACCCAGAGCGGAAGATGTCATTTGATAATTTCCCATCCTTAAAAAAAAAGATGGTATACTTCTAATCAAGCGTGCTCCATCATCGATCTCATCATCACATCATCGATAACCATCAGTTGAGATCAAACGTAATAAAAAATTATTCTCGATTTGTCAGTGAGACTGTTGGTAAATACTTAAAGTAGCAGAATCACGGGTCGATACTGATATCTAAAGTTAGCCGAAGATACACGGATGTCCTAAGGATTGCAAACGGAACTGGAACTGTCCCGGATGACTATCAAATAGAGATGTAAGTATGTTCGAATACTTTAGGGATAGACAGAGGAGTATATCCACATGTGACTTATCGAAAACAAACAATATATAATAGGACACACAACTTTATGCGTTAGACATTAATAAAAAACCTAATATAACGCTTAGATTACTTTATGGTTTTAACGTGTTATTTTAAAGAATTAAATGACTACATTTCGTAACCAGTGGCCGTGGCCCAGACGAAATAATTACCTTAAAGACAGGTAGTTCATTCATTGTAGAAAAAAATTTTTTGAGAAACCTACGACGGCCGGATACAAAACAGTTTACAGCTGGATCATTTCTGACTAATATCAGTGGAATCGTGATTTGATTAGCTTAGATCGAGAAACCGAGCCTGCGTTCCTTGCCATTGTCGCACAAATATTTGTACAATTGCATGGAAATTAATAATAGAAAATCAAAAACCCAATCACGATTCGGATCAGCGAAATATCTCACGATCTAAAGTCACAATTATCGTCCACTGGACCAACGAGGCTGTTTAAAACAGCTAAAAACAAACTAATAAACATATAACTAGATAGGTTAAACTTTTCATCCCGCCAAAACGTTCATAAAAACAAAACTCATATGTAATTAAGGTCTGTGTTCCAACGTGAAGCTAGGTTTACACATAACTAATTTCTTCAACTGCGGCTGTGGCGCAATGTAATTTGCGGCTGGCGAAACGACACTTCTGCTTGGTCAATTTGTGCGCGCATCTGGGACACGTTTTGTAAAGACTTTATGGTAAACGTCCAGCTCCTTGGGTACAGTAAGTGCTTGAACCAAGGCCATGTAATTATAGGAAAACCTTTTGAAATACCTACGTTTTTTAGGTAGCTACCCCAGATTGCGATTTTTCGATCAGCTTTATTCGATGTTCGTGGCTTTTCTCCTCAGCGATTTTTTTAGTATGGGAAATTATCAAATGACTTCTTCCGCTCTGGGTGGAGCGGAAGGGCGTGTCAGACTCTTACTAACTAAAACCCATCCGTGTTCCTTCTAAAGCCCTTTGCATTTCAGGGCCGCGGTGACTCTTTCGAACAAATTTCGCAACCCTGGCAGGCCCTGGCCCTAGTGGGCCCCGTCTTCTATGTTGACATCTCTTTGAGGCGCGCGTGAAACACGAAACGCCATCGACCCGGGCGTGGTGGTGATCGGACAGCGAGCCACCCAACGCTCGCCGTCCGCAGGCCCGCGCCTACGGTGGCCGGGGACCGCTCTGCGACTCCGGACGCCCGGGGCATTGCAGTTGTGAATGCGAAAGGTTGTAGTTCAGAATACAAGTAAACTGTATGCCGTAGTTTCTTTAATTTTTTGGGTTGCCCCTTTTGCTTCTTGATTCAATTTTTCGTATTACGTTTCCCTTTAATTAGGCATCATAATAACTTACAAACTGTAAGTAAATGTTCAATTTGATGTGGAGCAAGCAATAGTGCTAGTCTTAAAGTTATCGAAACCCGTTCTTATGACTTTTTTAAGGTGAAGAATGTATAAGGGTTTTTTTTAAAGCCGTTGTCACATATACGTGACAAGCAAGCGCGTGCCCTGTACGCCAAACGTCACTAAATATGTGACAAAAAATACGGTGAATTTGCGGCTTGGCGTCCGGGGCACGCCGATGCGTTTATACTCTGGCGTTCAAAAGGTTAACTCGTAACCAAGCGACTCAAGACAAAGTCGACTAATATCGACCTAGAAACAACAGGAAACCCTTCAAGAAAGCTCTGTATAATTGTAACAATAAACTAGCTGTAGACGGTCAAACAATAATTGCTTGAAGTTGAGACAGTCCCCAAAAATAATTGGGAAATTCTACAAGGGCTTCTAAATCACAGCTGTACCTTCTATAAGTACTTATTACTGACTACAATACTGTTTTAGCCCTCCCAGTGGGACAGCAAATAAGAACATGTCTCAGTAATTAGATTGTAAGACTAATTTATAAGTTACGAAACTCTCTGGCTTCTTGTTTCTTACATTCTTTCTTACGGACATCTAATTTTCTTTTCCGATTTTATTTTTGTCGTGGGCGACAGTGGGATCGTGTTCTGGGACATACTGGCTTTCATTTAGTAGGATTTCGGATTTGTTCTGGTTTGGCTGATTAATGTTGACGATTTCAGTGGCTCAAAATGGTGTGCGCTAAAATATGATTTAATACGCATATCAAGAAATTTGGTAACAGCATTTAAAGAGGAGGCATGTGACTAACGACCGATCTCAATAACGTATCTACCTTTGACCAACTTTCAAATTAGCTACCAAGAGTAGCTGAAACGTCATGTTTGCCTTTAAAACATGACGTTTCAACTACAGTTGGTAGCTAATTTGACAGTTGGTCAAAGGTAGATACTCTATTGAAACCAGCCGTAAAAGAAAAGATTTTGCAGAATTAATTAATCCTTTGAATTGGAAGGAAGAAAGGGAGGCTTTTACCCTGCAGTGGGACACAATTGGCTAAAATAAATAATTAAATAATAATCAATTCTTTTCTAACTATGTCATGGTCGGTTTTCACTCATACCATATGCAGCTGAATGGCGGTATTTTACGTGGAAATACTGTCTATCTAACTTCCGCAAACCAATTTCTAGGAAACGATAGCATAGTTTCCATTTTAACTACAGATTTATTTGCGGCTTACAAACTTAAATATTTCTTAGTTGAGGCAGAAAATGGCGGAGAAGCAATAGAACCTATTAATAATGATGACATCATCACAATAGCAATGACTTATGAAGAAGCCCTACATTACGATGAGATCTGAAATGAAAATAGAATAAAGGCTTATTTTATTACTATAAGTGAAGTTGTAGAACTTCGGGATGGAATATATTATGCAAACAAGAATATAAAAATACTTGTGTAAGAAATGAAAAATATTCCTATATCTGTATACTTAGGTATTACAAAATGTGCTCGTAATAAATATTCGCTGAGTCGTTGCTCCATATAGGTGCTCATATGTATAAAGTTATTATCACCTATTTCGAGAAAAAAATATTCAGATACGAAAATAGCTCTTACCGGATTACTCTATTAGCAACCAAACGTAATATATGACTCTTTCTGAAATAAACATAAGGTATATTTACTCTAGCTAAACAATAAGAGATGAAGGATCGTGAGAAAGATGATGCTGCTGGATTTGGGGTGAATGCTAAAACGTCGGCAAATAAAGATGATAAATATTGGGATACAGCCAGTAAAATAATGATTGAAGATGGATAGATAGAGTAAATTCACTTTATTGTACCTACTAACAGTAAAATTATAACAAAGCACATTAACGAATTCCAAATAATGTATAATTAGGGTACAGCACTGATCTTATCACTAATACCGATGGTAGATAGCAGTACAACTTTTCGATGTACAATTAATGAATTAAATAGAGGAGTATTTAGCTTCTCACGGCTCTAGGTCATATAGCATTCAGTCAACGCCTAACTTTTGTAACATAACGACTAGGACTACTTAATTAATGTTTAAACATGTTTCAACTAAACGAGGGTAGGAACCCTTACATAAACCGCTGTGAATTTTGAAATTTTCTACGGCATTCTGCCAGCTTGGTCGACATCCTAAACAAAGTAACATCCTTTGCAGCCATTGTCCTTTAAAACTGTTTATTATTCAAAGATAAATTCTGTTAAACCATGGTTCAGGTCCTTTCAGGATTTTATAAGTTATTGGCTTTTGTCGGCAGCTTTAATCGCGTTAATTTAGAAAATTATTCCAAGAAAACATACTACCGGGATGAAAGTAGAACATTTCCTATTCTAGGAAAGTTCCACCCAAATGTATGTATGCCAAAATTCTTCCAAATCCATCACAGGAGGGAACAAACAACTTTGTACCAGAATACCTACCGTTGACTAATAAATGTAATTTTAAGAAAATCATATCCATAGCTCACTACAAAATCTATCGTTTGATGTCGCTTATTTGCGTAAACATTGAAATAATCTCAAAAGAAATATATCCTTCAAAAAGTCGATAAAGTTATCACGGATAGGTCAGGTAGCAGAAATAATATTTGCTAGCACTTTTCTGAGTTAAGTCAGCCCTGATGTTAAAGACATAAAAAAATATGTTTTTTTAGGTCGAATATAATTTTAAACGCACAAAGCCTAAAGCAACGAAAACAACATCGCTATAAACAAAGCAACCAGCCCATTGTTAAAAATAAATATTCGTACTCCTTGATTATTTTCCCCCAGTCGTTAAGAACAAACAAACAGCGAATAAGCACAAACGGAAGTAATTGAAAGAAAATAAAGATATCTCCAGACCCGACATCAAATAGAATGCTAGTGAAAAGACTCGCTTTAGAACCTTTGAAATGGTTTTATAAATAACACTGTGCAATGCTCTTAAGGTTTTTGGTGTCATTGGACATTTCTTGTTAAGTGAAGAGTTTACAGGAATTGAAACTCTTCTTAAATATCTTGCCAGTAAATTTAGGATTTTAAGTAAGAAGATTGTCTGATTCTGATTCTCTTCTTCTACATGACTATGATCCTATTCCAAGTTGTCTACCTTTCCATTGTCAATTGCTTCCAATTCAATGATTGCCTTTTCAGCTCTTTGGGCTTTAGCGTCTTCATTTGTCGGTTCACTGCATCCTCAGATGACATTCAAGCAAGTTCATCATCTTCATGCCTTTATACCAATTTATTTAAGGTGGGGTGTCAAATCACCACGCTTGGAAGGCGGGTTAGCGAGTAGTGTAGCTGTTGTAATGTTCAGATAATGCTGCTGCCTATTCTCTGGTAAGTCCCTTAGACGCTTCTGACGACACCCAAAGGAAGAGATGGGATGGTGCAATTATTTTACGTCCGATTTTTCATTAAAATTTTTAATTAGCGTTTACATTTACAATGTAGTTACCCTTAATTTTCCCCATACTCCCCATCTGACTAGCCTTTTCAACCTTTCCACAAATTGCTTGCCCGCACTAACCAAAATTTCATCTGTGTTGATTTCCTAGTCTAAACAACGAAGCAAACGTTTTGAATAATTAAATACTTGAAGGAGCTAACTGGGAAAACAGAAATGCGTTCTCACAACCTTTTCTAGAGGTCGGAGTGACCACTCAAACGAAAAGCTTTGTCTAGCTTAACATACGAATAACTCAGTGAATACGGAACGTACAGAGAACGAAACTGAAATTATTATTAACAACGTTGGAAGCTGGGAAACTGTGCTTTCAGTCTATGAATATTTTATTGTAGATTAATATTATAACGTTCATGTTTATTAAAGAAGAAACGAAAATAACGTAGACATCTACTTAATATTCATATCCTACTCTCATATTAATTATACCGTAAAAATAATAAATGTTGCTTATACAGAAAATGTAAAAAGAATACCTAATTGCACGATTATGATATTATGTGCTGTCTGAAGCTTAACGTCTGAATTTCTTTTTATTTGCATTCATTCAATTGAATGCAATTGAATAGATATAGCTTTAGTTGTACAGTCTGGCCTCTATTTATTGAATCCTGCCGATATTGGATCGGCATTTTATGGTAATGGACAAAGCATTATTAAAGGGAAACGAGGAACTGCGGCATGAGGGGTCGAAAAGCAATCTTCCATTTTACAAACAATTGACGCCTTTATGTTGGCAATAAATGGGCTCCCTTTCTTTAGGCCTGTGATTTCACTAAGTATCTCATTCCGCAGCGAAATAATATTTTCGGAGATCATAAGTTAGAAACAGATGGAGCTTTGTTTAATAAATCCAATATCGTGAATGCGAAAGGGAGAGACGATTTAGCCTCATGGCGTTCTGTAGAATTCCTTTGTAAATTCTCAAGTAAAATAACTTACCTATTTCAGCGTTCCATGTCATTTCCACAAAACATTTCTATTCGAAAATTAGTCAAAACAAAATTGAACCAATGTTTAACTTACAAAGCCTTGGAAATTGATTCGGTATCTTTGTATGTCATCAAGGAGGATCGTTTGAAAATATCCGACATCGAAATAGATAGACTTAATAATGGGGGTGATCGGATCCGGAAAAAAACAATCATATTGAGTGGCGTTCTAAATATAGAAAATTGTGAAACCTATCAATTTAGGATAATAGGTATGGAAAATGATATTGAATATGAAATGGGGTAAGATTTATTGTACATACATTATGTAAGAGATACGCTAGTTGGAGGAGAGTAGGGATTATAGGAGTGTCATCACGATGAATTATTTAGCGTTCGATATATCTTTTGGTCGTTTTGAAGGAATATAAGATGAAGTATTTCATGTGTGATCCCTAACAATATCAAAAACCGAATTGAAGATTAACTCTGGGGCCAAAACGATTGACTAATTTTATTTTGTTTTGTACAAAATTTCGTTATGCTTCTCATATTCTGGGCCATTCTCCGTTATTGGAATATTCAGAGAGCTTTTCGATTCAGTTGCGAAAGTTAAATAAAGTTTTTATTGATTTACTTACTCGTCTATGTTTTGTTTTGTTTCGAAATAGCTCTCGACGTTTTGGGGATGGCGGGAACTTTTTCTATCGCTACCAATTTTCAACGTTTTCTGTGTTATTTACGTAACTGCCTATGACATTGGATCTATGTATGTGTGTGTGTTTGTTTCTGGGTATTTTCATGTTGTTTTATGACGTTCTAAGAGCTCTGGAGGGGTTCGAATGCCAAGTTGAGGAAAGTGTGATTGGGCTATTGCAGTCGGATATTCAAAATGTTTTTTTTTTGTTCTTGGGTGTACTATAGAATGGATACAACTCTGCCTAACAGGTCGCGGAAAGCAGAGTTGATAATATACTCAATAATATCAAAACATATTTTAAAACAAAGGCATAAAGAAAGATATAAAACATGTTTATTTGGCACATACTACACACAATGTAGGAAACTTAATTATATAACATGTAATAATTGTGTGCCTTTTATTTTATTTTTTAAGGATGGGAAATCATCAAATGACCGCTCTGGGTGGAGCGGAAGGGCGTGTCAGACTCTTACTGACTAAAACCCATCCGTGTTCCTTCTAAAACCCTTTGTTCCAGGGCCACTCAGGTGACTCTTTCGAACAAATTCCGCAACCCTGCCAGGATTGTGTGCCTTACAGGTCTACCAAAAAGCACAGTTCAGCAAAATACCAGCAACTAGAAGTTGCTGGTATTTTGCCTGGTGCTGGTTGAAACTGAACCTTTCGTCTCGGGTCGTGGGGTCCAAGTGCGCATAACTTGTTTAAAAATCTCTCAAGACGCTTAGTTGACACTTCGCGTGACCCACGGGCTGGCTTTAACCTTGGTCAAAGAATATGCATTGCCATACAACGTGGCAATGCCGCCAGTCTTTTGGATACACTTCCAGTCGACAGCGATGCGGATGAATGTTTTGACGCCATATTTTAGGGTTAATTTAGTTAGGAGTTTTATTTTTATTTCTAGTGTATATAGTTAGTTAATTATCTTTTAAAACAGTTGTAAATATTTATGTTAAAAAGGTATACATTCCAAACTAGCTTATTTTCCATAACCCATTGAGTTTTCAGCACTCATACAAATATACGATATGAGAAGCAATACAAGTATAGCCAGCCATAATGGTTGTGCAGGCCTTGTAAATTATTCATGCCGTTCGTAACCCCGCCGTAGTAGTATTCTGCCCGGCGGCACTTTATGTTTCATACGCTTTATGTATTATAAATTGATGTATTTGGTATTAAATCCTGTTTTATAGCCCATAGCTTTGACTTTTGAACGTCGAAGACGATTCTGAAAAATGTAGCGGATTTTATAGGTTATTTTGTCCCTCTAAAATCTAAATGGTTATAAGAATCCTGATATTTTTAGCGTTTGGTAAGATTGGAAGCAAAACCACCTTAATGATGTTTTGAGCAAAATACGAAATAAAACATTTATTTGTCAGCAGTTCTACGTTACAAAGTTCAACAATATTGAGCACTTAAAGGAGAAACAATTCGAACGCTAGTCGACACAGTAGTAGCAACAGAATTCAGCTATAAATGGTCCAATGACATACAGTGTAGCCATTTATAGCTGAAACATGAAATATTCTCGTGTAAAAAATAGACAGACATGAGATTTCAGCAATCCCAGTCTATTTGCTATCATTGATTGAGGAGTTACGTTGCCTATCTCCGAAGTTCTTTATCAGATCTTTACCAAATTGAAATGGGACCACTCCGAGAAAATACTCTTCCAAAAACTACCCAAATCGCTTCAAGTGTGCCTATGAATTTTGAAGAGTTCTCTCTATTTCTCCAGGATCCCATCATCAGATCCTGACTTGATGATCATGGGACCACCTGGGAAATATACCTATCCAAATAAAAAAAAATCCAAATCGGTCCAGCCATCTTCGAGTAATCGGGGAACATACATAAACAAATTAAAAAAAAAGGTTCCGACAAATTGAGAACCTCCTTCTTTTTTTAAGTCGGTTAAAAAACATAATAAACATACCTACCTATCCCTCTTATGTCAATGTCCTTTGTTTTATGAAAAAACATTTAGGTCATAGGGCATTCGCTTTTCCTTGGGACGAGTCATTTGCTATGTTTATGAGCCACTTGGGTATCTTTTCTCCTTTTCTGTCAAGTCCATCTAAAGGTTATCTGTAAAATATCAGTTTTAGCGATATGAACGCCCATTGTTACGCCTTATTATTTATAAGCTCTTATTGTAAGCACACTAATAATATTATAAATGCGAAATCTTGTGAGTGTATGTGTATGTTTGTTACTTCTTCACGCGGAAACGGCTGAGCCGATTTAGATGAAATTTGGTATAGAGATTGTTTGTTATAAAGAGTATATCCATCTATCAAATGCAGTTTTAGCTAGCTAAACTGGTTTCTATCCCAGAATCGAAGAGAACTAGTGTAATAGATTTATTAATTACATAGACCCATCATAAACTCTGCCCCATATAGTAATTATTAATATTGGTTTATTTATTAGTTATTAACCCTTGTAAAGGGTTTAGGATAGCAAGGTTTACGGCCGCAGAATTACGACAGTTTAAAGATGTTTGTGTAGGATATTACTTGAGGGTATGTTTTAAATTACCAATCGATTGCAAGGATAGATTAGAAAATAAATTGAAAGAGGATTTACCGTTTTTTTCTGGATCGGCAAACATGTTCAACCATAATATATTTTGATGCAAGCAATGTAAATAACTAAGCTTTATAGGAATTGTTTCTTTTTGTACTGACAGAAGCAACAAAATGATTGACCCGAGCTCATCGGAAGAAGACAGCGAAGATGAACACAAGAAACAACCCTCAAAATTACCAGGTAATTCAAAATTAATGTATTTAATAAACAGCTGAATAAATAAGTAAAGTATAATTTTCGAAAAGCAGTTTCAGATGACAGTAACTTTGATTTATTCAGTAGCTGAGCAGGCACGTATAGAATGTCCTTTATTGCATATAAAACTATAACACTGCCTCCTGTTGCGTCATTCAGATGTGTATTTTTATGTAGAAATCGTAAAACCGTTACGCTATTCCAATTCAAAGCATATTTTTACAACGTTGCTTTGTTACATCAGTTATGCCACCCGGTTCCCTGGCGGGTGGAAGACCATCAGTACGAGGGAAACCAGAACTTCCCCGAGGGTCTACAGCCGGCCTGCCAGGTAAAGGTGAAGACGCTTTTCAATCCATATTAATTTCAGCACCAATAACACCAGAGTTGAATAAGAATTTGAAATGAATTTTGAAGTTGACACAAAAGCATTCATTGTAAAGACGGATTCAGTTGAACTTAAAAAGTGAACTATGAGAGGTTTTATTCATTCACATAGTTCATCTGTAAGACGTCTATTGTTGGATGAAGGCCTAGATGTAAAATCTGAGCCAGCATTTCCAATAGAACAGTTCTCAGAGGAAACTGAATACAGTTTACTCAGAACTGTTCAAGGTTCTTGGTGTTATTGTACTACAAACATGAAATAGCGAGTGAAACTTTACAGATTTAATAAATGCAACATTTTTTTGTAAAGGTCCTAGTCCACTTACAACAGCACCGTTAGCAGCTCCTCTACATCCTGCCACAAGACAGAGAGAGGCTGCTGCCTTGGCACCTCCCCCTCATGCGTAAGTATATAAGCTATCATAAAAATATCTTATAACTCACGTCCATAACCATTCACGACACATTCTAGAAACAATCTAGATGCTACTTTAGAAGTAGTTATTTGCCCTTGACCTGACCCTCCCTGTACCTGAACTCTTTAGAATATGCAGGTTAAAAAGGAATTTAGAAATCAGTATGAGAAATAGAATAATAGAAAGTTTTAAAACTGTGTAGTACTAGTGCTAGAACTTGCTTCAGGATATTATCAAATATCCGTATGCTAACTAGTTTGTAGTGTCAAGCATAACCATAAGTCTATATACACTGACTTATCAGAATATATTGTCACATCGTATGTCTGTAAAACTCAATAGGAATAACGGAAAAAGGAAGTATTTAACCCATGTCGGTGTGTAAAGACCAGTTTCACTTACATTGATGACTTAATGCTATAGATCGAGTAGATCATTCTTGCGCAGGACGTCGACTGGGAGTGCAAGCTCTGGAGAAGCCCCAGCCCCTTCACCAAGTCCCTCAGGAGCCAGCCATTCTGATAAAGACCAAGACCCTCAGGTATGCCAGAATTTTATATTAGTTTACCTTTATTAAATCGTGAATTTGGCATAAAGATCAATAGCGATATTAATCTCAAGATCAAATACAAGTTAATATTAATAATGAATGCCAGGATTAATGTAGCCAAGATTTGGTACTGACTAAACAGTTATTACCTTGTATAGTTTTAGTAAATTGCTTGCCCTTTTCTCCTTAGGAAAAGATCGAAAAACTAGAGGAAGACAAAAAGAAGCGTATACAACTGTACGTTTTTGTATCTCGTTGTATCGCTCATCCTTTTAACGCAAAACAGCCTACCGATATGACAAGAAGACATACAAAGCTTACTCCTCATCAACTAGAGACCATCCAGGCTCGGTTTCAGGTAAGAATTAAAATTTGAGTACCTAGTTTTATAGTAATATATAAATATAATTAAATAATTACCTGGTTGAAACACAAAGAGTTGAAATGATTAATTAAAAACTCAATTTCAAAAGCCCTTATTGAAAAAATTGTACTTTGATAAACCCATTTTTTATTTTTCAATATAATAAGCCTTTTTATTATAAGAAGGCCGTTCTACAAAAAACCTTTCTTTTGTAGAGAATAGCAAATTATAATTAGTAATGTTTTTCCCATTTATCGGTTCTCCGAAATCAAGAGCATAATGTAAAATATGATATACAATACCAAAACCACGAAAGCTACGGGCAATATTCGCAGTATCTCCCGAAAGATTTACGATTTTTACGTTTCCAATATTATCCTAGGGTAGCTTTCATACGGTATCTATTCGCTCATGAATCCACTGACTTTATGTCTTTTCTAACCATTTTACCTAGACTACACGTAAAACATATTTGTTTGGGAGGAAACTACTCGTATTTCTTTTTTACGGATACGGCTCCGTGTATACCAAATTTATGTTGTATTACAATCATCTTATATGCCCAAAAACGTCCAATGGGCTTCCCAAAGCATCACCGATAAAGTAAAGTAATGAATGTATGTCCTATCAGGCCTTCCTCAAGGGTGAGACACAGATCTTGGCAGATGAAGCTTTCCAGAATGCAGTTCAATCCTACCATGACGTGTTCCTAAAATCCGAAAGAGTGGAACAAATGGTGAAGTCAGGAGCCTGTTCCCATCACGACTTCCGCGAGGTCTTCAGGAATAACATAGAGAAGAGAGTCAGGTTTGGAATGTTAGGAGGGATCTCAAATTGGCATGGCATGCCGGTGGAAATTTTTGGTATTTTCTAATGATAGTTCAAGCCGAATCTGGCCGCAGGGCCGTACGGCCACAGTTGGTGGTTACCACTAACCATCAGGTGGGCTGCCAACTTGTTTACCACTCCATGGAATAAACAAATATTACGTGTTCAAGCCAGTTCTGTTCCATCGTGGACAAAGGGATAGTACTATTTGTCTTGTCAAAACTCCCTATTTCGCTCTCGTGCTGAAACAATGCTGGCTGTAACACTTTATACATAGTATGGGGCTCAGGTTTTGAGTGTGGCATCGTTAAAATTGATCATAATTTCTATTTTCTTCTATTTTGATTATTTTTTTAAAGACACATTTTCTATCTATCTCTTCTTTCAGCATTTAGGGCAGTTCCTAAAATATATCTTTTACAGGTCTCTCCCTGAAATAGATGGATTAAGTAAAGAAACAGTTCTGTCGTCATGGTTGGCAAAGTTTGACTGTATCATGAAGGGAACAGGTAAGTCTCATGATCTATACGAAAACATAAGAGTGAAAATAGTTGAGAAGAGCGAACCTAATTCCCGTCCGAATAAAAGGCATGACAGTTGTATTTATACACCTCTAGCAGTACCCATAAGAAGTAATGTTTATAAAATGCCAATATTTTATAAAATATCTTAAGAACAACGTTAAGTTACAAATAAGATTTTATCAAAATATTTCCTTCTGAAAAGATCAAGTTATTAGATTAAAAATAATATCTACCAATGTTTTAGTTTCAAAGATGGAAGTTCGCTTTTCTCAAAGGTAAAGCTAAAGTTGACGTTATCGACAAAGAATTTCTTCAAGCTGACCAAATTCCTTTTCTTCTTATATCACATCAGATAGAAAACTGAATCAAATATAACAAGAAATTTTCTCAGCTCAAACACCTATTCAATAAAAAGCGTTGAGAACATTTTATCAGAATTGTGTAAAATTAAATACAAATCTCAGAAGCTTATAGAGTACCAACTGCTCAAAGTGGGAAACGGTTTTCTTAATGGAGCACGTAGGCGACAAGAAATCCGATATTTTATTGAAGAAACGGATGCAAATAACAACGAAACGACTCTTCTTGATACGCCTACAGCTTACGAAGTAACAATAACAGAATTGATTCACGAAGCTATTTATAAAACTCCTAATCATAAAGTTGATTTGATTTCTAATTTACCCCTTAGATGCCAATTAAGTAGAAATCAAATCAATTTGTTTAAAGAATATGGTTTCTTCACGTTCATATTTGTGATGCCTTATATAAGTTTCTTTACATATAGCAACTTCTATTTAATAGTTGTATCAATTCTTTTACTTCAACTAATGATATTTCTATAAATTTCTGAAGAAATTTCTTTTCGTTGACGGCAGCTAAGTTTGGAGTGAAGGATCGGGAGCATGTCGCAGTGTATGAGGCATCAGTTATTGATGTGCTTACGTTTGCAATGTGCCTTTGAATGTTTGTGTAGCGCTTGGGTCTACGAGAGCCTCATTATCAAGATCATTAACGTGATCTGAAATTGGTTGTAGATTTACGGATTTAGGATAATGTAGTGGTAGTGTAACCAAGTAACTTTAAGACTATTGTAATCTCATATATAACGGTGTGTTATCCCAATAAATAGTCAGTCTTATATCAGCATTCAGTTGCTTCATTTCTATCCTTACGCCAATCCTTACATGGCGACCGTGACACCCGAAGTCTGCACGAGTGCGTTCGCGCGTCCCAATAAGGACTAAGTTATGTAAACATCTATCGGGACCAGTGACTTTTGAATGTAATTATTCATTATTCAATTTACCAAGATGTGTTATTACTCAGAAGCTAGACACTGTGTGCAACTGTCGCGACAATTTAATCAAAAACTCGGTCTTGAAAGTATTATCTATCTTCAAAAATGGGAGGCACCAACTCAAAGGAGGAAGTTGTAATTGCTCAGAGCGGGGGCCAAAATACAGCTAGTACACAACAAGTTCAGCAACACGAAACGACAAATATTTTACTTATCATCATATGTACTACGTTGGTGTTTGGAATTATCATAGTCGTGTATAAATTGGCAAAAAGGTGCCATGACAAGCAAATACTAAGGAGATTGGATGAGATAAGGCTGACGCGCTATGCGAGTATCCTGCGCAGACACGAGATCAAACCAGACAGTGTAGTATGAGGTGAAGAAGAAGTGTTAGTGTTGGTGCCGTGATTTGTGCGGAGTGCAAAGATTACCCATATCCCAGTGCGTAAAGTGATGCGAGTATGCAGTGCATAAATTGTAAGGGGCTCAATGTGACCGTATTTAAAGGAAATGTTTAGTAATGAGTACTATACTGTCTATTTAGATGACATGATTGAGATCCTTCAGTATTGTATATATTTTTACATTTACTTTTGAAAGAGTTCTTTCCAAGAACGGCTCGTTGAGGTAAAGCAAATTATTCATTGTAATAACAAGAAAACGCTAACGAAAATAGTACCTAATATGAGAAATGATTTGAGAAATGGGTCGAATTCTCAGAAATACAAATCCATTAACAATCTTTCAGTGTATGATGTAATTCGCGGAATCTTGTATCAATTTGTTTAATCAGTCAGAGAATTAACGATCCGTCGCGTTTGTTGTACTTATTTTTGACCTAATCGGTTCGTAAGGTCACATCCTTTAATCGGTTCGTGATGTGGGTGTTTTTCATTTATACACTTTGATTCTGTTTACCCTTTGAGAGTGGGTTTACCGAGTAGCCAGATTTTATCGCAAAGTGTAAAACTTCAATCGCTTGGCTTTATTTCTGGAATCTTTTTGAAGGTATACATGAATTCGTTGTTTACAAAATTGATTTGATTGGTTCATTGGCTCCGTAGACACAAGGACGATCTGTGTGCGGTAGTTTTTATGTCAACTTAGTTATTTTAATAATAATATCATCAGTTCAGAATATATTTATTTTATTTTCGTTGAGGGAATCTTTACGTTGGCGGATATTTAGGGTTACGTTTTAGTTCATTTTATTGATTGGTAATTAAAGACGTTCTTTTGAAATATTAGCCTTAAAAGCAACGACGATTTTTTAAAAGTAGATTACGGTGAACCATTTATACTCCTTGTAATCATAATTCCATTTATGTATTTTACCATCCATTCCTATAAAAGGATATTTTTAGTGATTGTAGCATTTTGCGAAACTAGATCTCAAATTTTATAACAAAAATAAATTTTCAAAATATTTAAATTAAAGCAAAATGTTACAGTTTCATGAAGTTTGCGGATCGTATTACTAATTCTATAAATATACACTTTGTCTAAATTTAATATTAGCTTCTTTTTCAAATGACTATAGTTTACTTTAAAACAATCAGCAAACTTCGCTAAATTAAATGCAACCCTTAGTTTAGGTATAGTAGAATGTAAATGTCTAACAATCGCTGTGAGCACACCTTTGTAAATTTTATAAATATATACAAATTTTATAAGTAATGTAAGTTATAATAAAATTATTAATTTTGACATCAAAGGTGTGCTTACCAAACTCGTAAATTGAGCAAAAATTTACGAGTTTGTTAAACACCGGTCCTATAACTAAATGTACCTGAAATTGTGTGTGCCTGTGTCTGTTTCACTGTCTGTGTTTCTTTCCCTTTCTCTCACGACATGTCTCTCTCACACATCCTGAACAGGAATAACAGGTATCACTGGACAAAGATTTTCATTTGATTCCTTCCTTTTTTCCATATTTTCGCTTACGTCTTGTGCCGTTGCTTAATTTTAGTGTTCGTTGTACACCGAGGCATTTTATATGGTTATAAAATGGATAAGAACGTTTTCAAAATTTACTTCGATATATTTGTCATTTTTAACACAATTATTTATATTTTAACGTGGTGCTTTTGTACTACATCGTTGTCTTTTACAACACTTTTACAGAATCTTTATAAATACTCAGTCACTCAATATAATATTTGCCACCAAACTAAATTAATTAATTTTATACTTTTCATTTATATCATTCGCAATTTTTACACTTATGAACTTTACAGTTACACGCGGTTCTGTTAAGATTTCACTTTTAAACATATTTTACATAATTACTTGAAGGTTTAAGGATTTTTGAGGTGAGTTTACTAGTAAGTGCACTGCATGATTTGATGTGTCCTAATCACGATTATGGCTTTCCGTGTTACAAACACTCACTGTATTTTATCGGTTGTTGGAAGAGCAGTATTTGAAACAATTATTAGTCTTTGAGAATACTGTAATAGACACATAAGAAAATATATTTTTATCTAAAATGTATTTTCTGTATCAAAAGTTTTTTAACACTAGATTTTTAGTGTTCGTTTTGGTACAATTTTACTTTGACTGATCTCGAGTCAGAAGATCATCGGATCTTAGTAATGGATATTTCAAAATCCACTTTACATTTCTACACCAACACTTCCCACTTCCAACCAAGTTCCAGTATCGTGAAAACTGTTACATCTTCAGGCATACCCGGAGACGACGAATCCAAGCGACCATCGCGGGCCCAGCAACAGAGCCTCAATGCTGAGTGCATCCTTAGCAAAGAGCAGCTCTACGATATGTTCCAGCAAATCCTTGGAGTTAAAAAATTTGAACACCAGTTGCTATTCAACGCTCTTCTTGTAAGTTCTTACTTTCACATATTTTTACAGCTTCATTTAAAATGATCATGAGGTTCCTTGTGGTCTAGAAGATTCTACTACGCTGCTTTGACGTTAAGCTCGTCGCAAAAATTCGTGTCTGTTTAAGCAACCCATAAACTTCTCATATGTAATTCTTCTTTTAATCTTAATATTAATTATATAATTATCGTATCAAAGAAGATCCCTAACAAAAATTATATTTAATCAGAATTTAGTACAAAAACATTCTGAATAATAATCTAATTGTCTGTGTATTTAAACATATCACTCTAAAAAGCATCAACAACATAATATTTGCCCTTACACAAAAGCCTGTCCAATTTTAATAACAAAATTAAATATTAACACTTTGCCTTCATCAAAATTTAGACATGCTCAAAGCCCAGATCTTTTACAGTATTCACCCTGTGTATCGCCCGAGCTTTGGAATTAGTATTCTTTTAAAGCCTTCCCTAATTCACATCAAAGCTCTCGTTTGCCTTTGTAATCATTAAAATTAATTAAGCTCATCTGACCTCGAATGTTTAATTGAATTGGCTAAAACCAAATGCTAGTTGAAATGGGCCAATTTGTTTTATTAAGTAATTACATATTGGTCCTTTGAGAGGCTTTTGGGCTTTAAATATTGCAAAAGGTTATGAGAATTAGTGTTACTGACGATACTTTATAAAATTGCTATATTAAATTTTAAACCGATATGAATTTGTATATGTATTTGGATGATTGACAGTTGGATTCTGCCGACGAACAAGCGGCTGCTATCAGAAGAGAGTTGGATGGAAGAATGCAGAAAGTCAACGAAATGGAAAAGGTATAATTCTATGCAAATTGAAAATTTAAGGCAAAAAACGTAGCACATTATATTTAAAGAAAAAAATATCTGATACTTATACAATTATCATTCTAGAACCGCAAGCTAATGCCAAAGTTTGTGCTGAAAGAGATGGAGTCGCTATATATCGAAGAACTGAAGTCCTCCATCAACCTCCTGATGGCCAACTTGGAGTCGCTGCCCGTGTCCAAGGGTGGGGCTGACTCCAAATATGGCCTCCATAAAATCAAGCGGTATAATCACAGGTCAGTGTTGTATGGTACAGATAGAACAAATACAGCAAAAATACCTTTTCACACAGATGAAGAAAAAAATAACGAAGAATACCTTCTACTATAAAAACCACTGTGTGATAAAGGTAGCCAATACGACGGCTGCAATTAAGAATGCATTTGCAATAAGTAAGCAAATAACTGGTACTATAGGTGCAAATGCATTCTACTGTGAATAAAACAAAATTACTTCAAAATTATTTAGTATGAGTGTCTCATGCCTCAATATCAATGTCTGTTTAAAGTTCAATGCTGTATTGAATGTGCTCAATGTATGCGTTTGATTGACCATTTACAAATGATCACATAATTTCAATTTAATGTTTTGGTTTTCATAATTTTGTATCATAAAATGAAATCTAATGTTGTGGCTCTATAGTTTCTTATTCTTGCCAAATCGTTCCTTGGAAATAAATATTGTTTATCAATGGTCAATCCATTTGAATGGTTGCTGAATATTGGATTATAATTTGGATACTTTCATAAAATCCATAATATTTCATGAAACTCAAATTGGTGTCGTTGAAATGCAAAGAAAATATAAATGAATGTCTTTTCGTTATTCGTTTTGGCTGTTGAACCTTATCTTATTTATCTGGTACCTGTAAAAAGTATCTTCTTTGCATAAATTCTATGTGTGTAATTAGTCTGTGTGTCTTTTTATCAAAATCTCGACGTACACTTTCCAATTTATTCAATGTAATGAAATCAAGATGAATTTTGTCATTAGCAATGTTAAAATTCAAATTTCTTGGTAACAAAATTGCTGACTGAATTGGGATGTGTACGAGAATTACATATCTAAAACAATATAAAATACACCATACATTTTTAAAAATCTTCCTGTACAAATTAATACCAAAGTTTTGATATAATTTTAAAGATGTATGGCAAACTCAAAATCATAAATGTGAACTAACATTTCTAAAACTAACTAAATTACTGTTTTAACAATGTGTTATCTTTCATCTTTTTCACTGTTAGTAATGTTTGGTTTCAACTGATAATCTCATCTGGATGCAACGTTTACCATCATGTGAATACTGTCACTATGTTTAAACCCTATAGAATAGTGTTGGTGTTTGGACACATTACATACTTTGTTGGAATCAAGTAAACTAAACTTAAATACAAAAGTAATAAAACCATTACGTGACATTTGAATGATTTTGTTACTTTTGCATTCATGTGTCAAACACCACCGGTTGGATTTATCTATCGTTTTATCTGTCAAAATACTTAGACGTTCATCCAGACATTCATGGTTTCTCTTGTTGATTTCTATTTGGTTTTTTCTGTCCCTGGCACATAAACGGACGGTAATATTAAAGGAAGTACAAGTAATGAGTACAGAATTGATAATTTTAAGCACGTGTCTTGTGTAGCAGGACCCCAACACATTCCCAACATGAATGATACAGTTTGCAATCCTTATGTTGTCATGAGGACCACTGTAGCTAAGTAAAAGTATACTAGAGTAGAGCTTTCTGCTGATATTAAAAACTAGACAAAAAACCCGTGGTCCAACGAAAGAAGTTATTAAACTTGATATCAATGACAACAATGGATATATTAAAGCTTACACAACACCGCCAGAAGACTTAAATAAGCTTATAGTTAATAAAAATGTAGATAAAGATTTTATAATTCTAGTCTTAATAGCTACAGTAACACCTAAGCGTCAGCTTAATATTTGAAAAGTAGTTACAATACCCCAGATGTAAATTAAACTAGACTCGTAAGCTTTTCAATATATCCCACTGCTTTAACTTTTTGTTCTACATTTTCTCTTTTTATTTTGATCTTATTTGTACGTTTTTCGTCTTATACATAATATAAACTTCGCTTCAAGCTTCGGTAGGGCTTTGCTTCTAACTTATACATTTATATAAAACATTTCATTTCGCCAATCACGAGTCTCCAGTTCACGCTCGCTCTGGTATTTCCGTTCAGACTGGTTCCATTTTATTTAATATTATAGTTTGAGAAACTTAACCCGTCAAAGTTAAATCGAGTGGAATTGAGTCAACATGAAAGTGCACTATCGGATTTATTTCTCCGTCTCTAGCTTTATTTTCCTGACCTCTTTCCTTTACTAGTAAACTGGAGTCTCTATAATACATATTCGCTAAATACATTAAAACCTTTACGCCATTTTACCAGTAACTTAGATTTAGATGATGTGTTCCGACGTATTTGTAATGTTACCCTTTTGTATGCTTAATCATTCTTGGTATCGGTGATGGGTTCATATTGTATGCCACCAATCATTCCCACGGGCTTGTGAATGTTAACGATCGCTACCCTTTCCTTAATAACTGTGAATATGTCATTACTAACTTGTGGTTCATGTAACTTGTCGATAACAATACTAATATCTAAATGTTTGTTAATTTTTGTAAATAAATTGTGTGGGTTAAATGTTTCTTGGTGGAATTCTTTGGTGGTGGTATTTTGAAATGGTTGCTTCATGGTGATTAGATCAAACGCCGGGCCGGATCCGAGTCCAAGGTTGAGTAAGCAGCTGTGTTTCAGATCGCAAGGCTCACTTGCCAACAAGTTGACTGGCGAGGCTGACGGCGGTGATGTGGACACACAGCTCACGAAAATGGATGTAGTGCTAACATTTCAAATAGAGGTAACGTTGGGAAATGACGTAAACCATAATGTACATTGTGTTCTTTTTAAATAAATTGTATTCACAGTGGAATTGGTAAAAATTTCATTATTTTTTATTACATTTTAAAATATTTTATTTTTCTAAGTGCTAAGATATTGTTTTATCATGATCAATAATTAATTGTTTGTATTTATTTTAATGGGTAATCTATCATTTATTTGTTATTTCAAAGGCCAGTGTCATGGTAACATTTGTCTCATTATTATCATCATCTTGAACACATTCTAGGTGGTTGTAATGGAGGTGAAAGGTCTCAAGTCTTTAGCACCAAATAGAATAGTTTATTGCACTATGGAAGTTGAAGGCGGGGACAAACTCCAGACCGACCAAGCTGAAGCCTCGAAACCTATGTAAGTAATGAACATTATTCAGCCCTTTAACGCATACCCTGTTCTATAACACGGGTCTTAAATGTGCACAAGGTTCAATGTTCTAATAAATTAAATGAGACATCGACCTTTATGTGGCTGTTCAAGTTACCTTAACCCAAGTAGAAAACTTATTTCCCCTATCTAATAAACTTAAGCAAGGTATTTGGAACAGATTTATCTGGAGGGGCAGTATCAATAATTTTCATAAACTTCAAAAAAATCTATTCATTTATAAATTCTAGTGTTTAATACTTTTGCAGCCATATGGTACCTCTTCATTTACTGATGGAGGTCTATAATTAAGTTGAGGCTTCTCATTAAATTATTTTAAAGTTTCGAATACCGGTCTTAATTTCATTAATTTATTTAGGTGGGACACACAAGGCGACTTCAGCACGACACAGCCACTGCCTGCAGTCAAGGTGAAGCTATATACTGAGAACCCTGGTGTACTGGCACTCGAAGACAAGGAACTTGGAAAAGTTGTACTCAGGCCGACCCCTTTATCTAGTAAAGTAAGTGTTTGAAGTACACAAACGTTTCTTTCATTTTTGACTAATCGACGGGATGAATTGTTGGAAACAAATTAAAGTACAGCTGTAAACGATCTCGCTGAAAATGATAGTTTTTTTCATGACACTAGCCTTTGCCCGCGACTTCGTGTGCGCATATCCCGTTTTTGCCCGTTCCTGTAGGAATTTCAGGAAATACATGCCAAAGGAACCTACATGCCAAATTTCAGTTTTCTACGACCAGTAGTTTTGGCTGTGCGTTTATTTTCAATCACTCAGTCAGACAGTAACAGAAGAGTTTTATATACACTGATTGATGTTGTTAACTTATATAAAATAATTGGGGAGCGCAAATAAAATCAGGATGCCTTCTTTTTCATTTAACTAAAAAAGAAAATTGCAACAGGAATATGAAAGTTTAACCAGTGTTTGTTATTTTCAGGTACCTGAATGGCATCGAATGACTGTACCAAAGAATCTACCTGACCAAGACTTAAGAATCAAAATTGCCTGCAGAATGGATAAACCTCTTAACATGAAGCATTGTGGGTAAGTACACATAAAGATAAATCCTCGATTTATAAGGTTGAAATTCTCATAATAATAAGAATAATTTGTGTTTTATAATTAACTAGTTGCCGCCCGCGGCTCCGCCCGCGTGATTGTCGAAAACTATCCTAAGGGAACATATTCCCGGGATAAAAAGTATCCTATGTGTTATTCCAGACTATAATCTACCTCTGTGCCAAATTTCATCAAAATCCATTCAGTAGTTTTTACGTGAAAGAGTAACAAACATCCATACATACATCCATACTTACAAACTTTCGCCTTTATAATAGTAGTAGGATAAGTGCAGTTCAATTCGAAAAATATTATAAATTAAAGTATCTAAATACAAGAGTGTATTTTAAGTCAGTATAGGACCAAGTATATGTCCATGTAGCGTAAGATATCTTTATCAAGAAAAGCTAAAACGTTTACTGCTTTTATTCTTTAAAAAAGATATCTGCTGATATGCTTATTGCGTTGCATAATTTACAAATACCTATTATATTTTTTGTACTTATTTGTTTTTTTTTTTAAATTGAAAGTTAACGATAAGATCAAACGCTTTTTTAAAGTCATCCATCGTCGACATTGTCTCTGTCATCTCTGACCTAGACTAGAGCCAAGAACAAACCCATCTCTAATAATATAAAGTCATAAAGTGTAAATAATTGTTATTCAGTTCATCCTGCAATCACTATTTTTGCTTTTATGGTTTAGGCTATTTGATTATTTCATGATTATGTTTTAATTCAATTGCTTCTCTGTTTTCCAGCTACCTTCATGTAATTGGCAAGAATGTTTGGCGCAAATGGAAGCGTAGATACATGGTGCTCGTTCAAGTCAGCCAGTATACCTTTGCCTTATGTTCGTATAAAGACAAGAAGTCAGAACCTGCGGAGATGATGCAGTTAGACGGATTCACTGTGGACTATATCGAGCTAGCAAGCGGTACAGTACTCATTCTTATATTTTTTAACTATTCCAAAAACCAGCCCCACTTTAAAATAGCGGATTTCAACAGTGATGGTTTATACATTTGATGTCTTATTGAATTCTTCTGTTAAGATTCCATAATTCTATACTTTTATCTACTTCAATTTATATGTATTTTATATTTCTTTGTTACTAAGGGCAGATATATTTTAGTTTACTAAAATGTCGTTTTGTTTTACAGCTCAACTGATCGTCGGACAAGGTAAGGCAAACAAGAAACAAATAGGTAATGAACATTTTTGTGATTATTATTCTTTTATATTTATTATTTTCCTTCTCTTTTTCTTTGTCAAATAATCCTTTTATACAGTCAACCGCTCAGCTTTGATAACAATTTACTATAAATGTATAAATCAATATTTACAATAAATGTACATAACTAACTTAAAACAATTTACTTAAACTATTTATATCTACTAAACCTAACTACATTTATACATATACAAAAACAAAATACACTCAGACGTCGATTAATATTGCTTCAAATCAAAGTATCTGATATTGTCGATTTTCATAATTAAAGTTTCACGAATGTGCAGTTGGCTGTATTTATTTACTCAAATCAATAAAAATTCAAAACTTTTGCAACAGTATACTTGTAATTAAGAAGTCGTGGGTTCGATTCCCACGCCAAACTGAAATTGCAATCAAATAATTTGTTCTCCGATAATTCAAACAAAATTATTCTTTTCTAACTATTCAATCAATGAAAATTAAAACTTTTATTCAACACCTTTACAATACTTTTACTGGCTGAAAAAATCTACGAAACCACTACCCAAAATCTCTTTACAGAATTGGAGGGTGCTAAATACTTCATGAATGCTGTCCGAGATGGCGAGTCAGTTCTCATGGGAGTGACTGATGAGAATGAATGCCATCTCTGGGTTATGGCACTATACAGAGCCACTGGACAGAGTCATAAACCTACGCCGCCTACGACTTCAGATACACACCATAAGATTATGGGAGGTGAGTTTACTATCGTTATTTATGAAAATAATGATAAAGTCTTTGCGAATGATAGCGTTCATCTTAATGGTACTGACTACACGGTTGACGCAGTGGTTGAACGTCTCCCACACGGAAAAAAAAATTGCATAGCCTACAGATAGTTGTTCCGGGTCTGGCTTTTTGTGTATGTGAGTTTATGTGATTACAAACGCGCGCACGAAACAGGAGAAAATCCTAGTGTACCCCACACTAGGATTTTCTCCTGTTTCGTGCGCGCGTAACTTAACAATATTAAAATGATTCGCCGTGAAATTGTATACGCAAAGTTTATTAAGAAAACTCCTCTCAAATTAGACAAGCTACAATATAAATATATATATTCATACATTGACGACTGGCAAATTCCATAATATAGACGTTAACCTTCTCAATTGGACTCCTGTCTGCAATTTTGTTAGCACTATCTCTACTAGCAGTATCTATTCAATTATTATATTGATCTCATTTCTTATCTTATCAGAAATTATCTTCCATACTTCTATTTCATGTTTGACGTCATGGTGTATCGTAATTAATTAACAATATCGTGGTTCGCTACCTTTGACAATATCTATATGGAAATCCCCTGTGCGCAAATAATTTATTTTTATCTGGTTCTGTTGAGATTTTCTTCCATCGTTGAGCCTTTGGAGCTTATTTGTATTGCCAAGGATCTCTCCATAAAAAACACCCTATGTGGGTATACAGCAATATACATATGATTTTGATCTATCTAGCATTTATATATTCCAGAACCGCCATTGTAACAGATAATTAAGTTTTTGTAAAAGAGTTGTGTTAATATTTTTGGTCAAGAATAAAGTATATCTGTGTATCTTTTTCCTAGTATTTTTTATGTATACTTTTGTTTTCTTCTTTTAGATGCTGATAAAGCTCGCAAACATGGCATGGAAGATTACATCCAGGCTGATCCGTGTCAGTATGACCATCACCAACTGTTTTGTGTGCTGCAATCTTTAACGTTGAAGTATCGTTTGCAAGACCCGTATTGTTCATTGGTAAGGATTTGTTAACTTACTTATAGATGTTAAGATCTGGCTGTGCGAGCTCTTAATTTATATCAATATCTTCCAAATAATCTGAACACAGAAGTTAACCATTACATAGCTTCAACTGTGGCTCCGAATAAGAGCATTTACAAGTTTGTTTATGTATACCAAAGATATGAAATTCGGGAATTTGGTATTTATAAGAGTACATTAATTTTGGTAATAGTCACTTAAAGAACCTTTCATGAGTGAATTTAGGAAGTCTTATAAAAATGTTAATAAAACGATCACTATTTTAACCTTCTCCAGGGTTGGTTCTCCCCTGGCCAAGTATTCGTCCTAGACGAGTACTGCGCAAGATATGGGGTGCGAGGCTGTTTCCGCCACCTATGTTACCTATCAGACCTCTTAGATGTAGCCGAGAGTGGGTCTCAGACTGTGGACCCCACGCTCATGCATTACTCCTTCGCGTTCTGTGCCAGTCATGTTCATGGTAACAGGTAAGTAGATAGCTAAAATTGTATTTATTTTTTGCAATATTTATTCAATGGCCTATGTAACAAATTACTCAGTAGATGATGATGATATTGGAATTCAAAAGCTTTCAGAAAGGCCGAAGTTAGATGAAACTTCAGTAATTAAATTGGCAATAGTGTAAATAAAAAACAAAAAAGAAGAATTAAAATATCCAAAAAAACTGTTAAATTGAACTGAAAAGATGGTGTAAATAAAGAACCGTTTACTGAATTGTCCAAAGCTAAGTATCGCTGGCTTAATACTTTCAGTGCCCAGAACTCAGCATATGGGTCGAACAATAATTTGTTCGTGCCCACGAATCGTCGCTTCATATAACGACGACTCGTACACAAGCACAAGAAACAAATTATTGTTCGACCCATATGCCGAGTTCTGGGCACTGCAAGTGTTAATTTAAGCGATCAAACAAAAGGCCTATGTTCAGCAGTAGATATTTTCATAACAATTATGAAATTCTTACAATTATATCAATACTTTAATTGTATTTATGTAAAATTCTGCATTTGTAGTTAAAATTGTAAATATAAATATCAGGTTGGTATTGAATGGTAAATGTGTTAGATTTGGTGTCCCACAAGGCAATGTCTTAGGTCCGCAACTGAATGTGAATGTTAGCAGTGATCAATGGATAGAAAGGAAGCTGTATTTGACGAATCTGTTACGAAGTAAATTTTAAATAGAAACTTATGAATCGGATGATTGTAGATGAAAGAGATGATCAAATTAAGATATCAGATTTTTTTAAATAAAACATTAAAATCTTCAGCTGAATTCTAAACATTTTCCAACTTTTGAAGAATTTGCCACACGAATAAATGTCAAAAACAGCTTCACACACTAAAACTTGTAACTAACCACGACCTACCCAACCTATGCCTCACATGAGTGTGATGTAGCTTCTAACTATTAGTACTAACCTATACTAACTGACTATGCAACCGTACTAAATGTGCTTACTAACTATGCCTGCTTCTCCTTACTAATGTATCTATTTCGGGCTTTTGGAGTCAGCAGTAAAAAATGTAAAAGAAGTATAGTATAATTGAAAATCAGACTATATAAGCTCAGGCCTCCTCTCTGTAAGAGGTAAGCTGTTATAGCATCCTTAAACTCAGGAAGGGTTGGTGGATAAAAGTAACAATGAGAAGCTAATATTGCGCGATTTGAAACTGAATGGTAAAGTAGCAGCACCTATTGCATGAATTGATTGAAAATATTATATTTATTCTTTGCGAGGCCTTTATAAATATTGGGATTCTACTGCAAAAAGGCAAAAAGTTCAAATGAACATAAAAAAGATGTTTCAATAAAATTGTAAATCAAGATAACAATGAAATCATGAATGTTGATAAATAGAAAGTTAAAGAAAAAGTAAAGGTTATAGAAGTTTCAAAAGAAAGAGATACCGTGTAACTAAACGATTCAAATGAAGGCAGAGAAGTAACAAAAGTAAAGCACACTCTCCGTCGACAACTAACATAAAAAAAAGGATTCGAATGGAATCCCAAGTAAACTAACCAAGAACTCTTGAATCAAGGCAGAGAAAGACCAAAATCAAATTCACACTCTCCCTTAATATAAACTAGACTTATTTATGTATATCTAGACCTTAGTTAGTAGTTAAGCTGCTGATTTCACAGCCTACCCTATATCCCGCTTGTGCCCAACTAGAGTAAGCCCTACGCCGGAAGTGGTTCACAGTACAGCGACGTTGACTGGCAGGCCGGACGGGGTAGGCAGCATCACCGTGCAAGAAAAAGAAAAGTTTGCAGAGATAAAGGAACGACTAAAGGCGTTACTGCAGCATCAGATCACGAACTTCAGATATGCGTTCCCATTTGGAAGGCCTGAGGGAGCGCTTAAGGTGGGTAACAGAAGAAAATATGGGCTAGATATTGATGATGTTGTAAACATACGATTTGGAAAAAGACAGTGAAGTGATGACTCTAAATATGACGAATTATAGAAAGGATCTTTTCTTGAAACAAAATAAAAGACTCGAAGCTTTGCTCAGACACAGTAAAAAGAAGCTTGAACATCAGTAAGTACATACACATTTCACCTTTCAGGCAACTTTATCATTGTTGGAACGAGTATTGATGAAGGATGTGGTGACACCAGTGGCGCCAGAGGAAGTGAGAGCAATGATACAGACGAGTTTGGAGAACGCGGCCTTGTTGAACTACACGCAGCTAAGTCAGAAGGCTAACATTGAAGGTAAGTCGAGAGAACTAGCTCAACACGATTATTTTAGCGTTAAACATGAGCTTGAAATCTTTATAGAATAAAGTCATTAGCTGAGATTGAAACTGTAAAAAAATCTTGTTTCTTATTTAGTGTACTTTGGAAACTTGTTTAGAAATGTAAACCATTGTCAATCACTGAAATTTTTTGAACTCTCTTTGAAAGAGACTTATATAATATACCATCAGGATTATAACCTAACCTAACCTAAACCAATATTAATATTTTCCTTACAGAGGATCTAAGAGGTGAAACAATGGTCACACCAGCAAAAAAGCTGGAAGATCTCATTCATTTAGCAGAGTTATGTGTCGATCTTCTACAACAAAACGAAGAGCATTACGCAGAGGTAACGCACGTGTAGCTTAACAAAACAGTACCACATCCTGAGAATTGCAAGTTTTTGAGTCTAACTTTGATATCAATGAATAATTTTAAGAGAGGTTTGAAATGAGTGATATCGAAGTTGTGCTCGTTAATGTTTGCCTAAATATGTCTATGTCTATCCTGAATGTCGTGGTTTTCTGTTTTGGTGAAACTTTTTAATATAGCAGGAATATTATTGACGATACAATTGATGTCTTTGAAAACGCAATATTCGTCTCATTTCTTATGGTTGCTAGTCTGCTGGACTTTTTAAATTATGTGTGTATTGAAATGTTTTACCAATGTTTAAATGTTGACTGGATAGCATCCTATTCTCCTGTCGCTATTAGTGTGGGGAATGTCAGGCAGTATTTATATTATTTATTTCAAGAGGTTGAAAAGAAAATGCAATGTTTTCATTTCAATCAACGGTACACGATGTTTTATCAGTATTTATTAAAATATTATTATTTTTAATATTCTATAAGTTAGCTTCATCGTGTACTTTATTAGTATCTGAAAAATGTTTTGTTTTCCAAAATTATGTATTTATGTCGCTTAGTCGTCGAGTGAATGTTATATAAGTTCACTTTCCGATATTGATGTACGCTAAGTATATAAAACTATGTCTTTTATTATCTACTTCTATCTTATATTTTATTTCTCCGCAGGTTTATAACACAAAACCGGACTCTAGCGGTCAACAAAATGTAACTACTCATGAATTTGATTTGTTGCTCGGCTGAACGAATCACTTGTCAATCGTTTGTTCACTTGATCTTGGTCATACTTCACATTGATTGGTTTGATCACAATATTAAATGGAGTAGACTCGATAAACGATAGTTTAACTCGCTTGGGCAAATGCTTTAATGTTATTTCGATAGTCAAAAGCATGAAATACGAATGATATAGAAAATTTGATTGACTGAGATCTAACTTTTCATTATGGGCTCAAATCAAAAATACTTTCTTAGATTTGATTTTCAAAACCAATTGGCCGGGTTTTTAGTCATTTATGTCTGCAATGAAAAGTGAATTTTGTATAATTTTTTCTACAGTCTACTCCGACAGTCACGAAACATACATTAGCAACAGGAACACATGCTTCTACATAACAAATTAGGACATACAACACATTGAGCACATTACAACAAGTTTTCTTTTCTGTAGCGCGCTATTTTTATTATTATTTATACAATTTTCTATGCTTACATTTTGCTTACTTTTGTGTTTGAATTGAAAATAATTTAAAAGGTTCTTAAATTGACGACTGGGATATAACATTACTGAAACATTTACCTAATTTCGAATGGTACTTACATTCGTACTTTTTAATTTCATTTTTCAGCCAAACCCAACCTATCCTATGTTGTCCATTATAATTATAATACACATTAGATCTTCAGTACCGTTAGGCATTGCACATACCATAATATACTCTACTAGTATCAGTACTCTATTCTATCCAGCTTCTAGAGAGTGAAGTAGAGTTGTTCTATCACTATCTTGTGTTGAATCTTGCATGTTGTCCTTTTTATCTAGCTTATTTGGTGCATCAAAGTATTCGTCATAAGCGAATATTTTGAGTTCACCCCTAGCTTTAGTCAAATTAATTTTAGGTTGTACTAGTAAATTTACGGCTATCTTATTTTTTCAAATATTGAGATGAACATGTTTTTTCAAAGACATGCTTTTACTTGGTATGCCTTTTAATTTCTTGCATCAGGTGGGTTGCCCTTGTAAATTTTTAGCAGTCATTTTGATTTGTAAACTTTAAGCTATTTAGTTAAAATACTGTATTCGATTTCGCAATGGAATTAAGTGTTGTAAACAAACTTACTTAATCTGAACATATAAAAACACTTTTCTTTGAATTTGCCAATAATGTCATCCAAATAACCAAATGTATTAACTATGGAAATTTTGTTGTGTTTCAATAAAATAAACGGAACATTTAAAATATATCTGATATAGATATCTTATATATATTTTGAAAGTATCACTTACATCCGCAGGCTTTCGCGTGGTTCTCGGAACTGCTAGTAGAGCATGCCGAGATCTTCTGGGCACTGTTCGGAGTAGATATGGACCGGGTACTGGCTGAACAACCCCCGGACACCTGGGATTCCTTCCCCCTGTTCCAAATCCTAAACGACTACCTCAGGACTGATGGTGAGTTTCACAAATCGGATCGGCACCTGTCCAAATCCAATCTTTCGAAACTTTGTCGTCTAACGATGACTGTCTTGGAACTTTTTCTCTCTCTTTTTCTAAGCTGCGTACAGAGTTTGCAGGGCAAGCGCCGTGAACGGCTTGCCACATATGTCTCAGGCTGTAAAGAGGGGGTGTTCACTTGTGTGTGTGCATCCGTCGCTGTAGCGAATTTGATTGGCGATGTCGCTTTTCTCGCTATAGTTGAGCCTGAGGCATGCATGGCATACATTCGCAGTGCATACCTCGCGTCTTCTGCACTCGGCTTTAAGTGTTGTGTCACTGTAATCAATGTTAGAGGTATGTTTTTTTAATTAATTCAAAATATTGAATTTGGAATTTTTTAATTACTTACTTCCAAGCCAGTCCTTTTCTACTTTCCGTAAAGCTTTTTTCTCTACATCGCCAGACAATCTAAAAGGTGGCAGGTTTCATGAGCATCTTCGGGATACATTTGCTCCTCTTGTTGTGCGATACGTGGACTTGATGGAGTCCTCGATTGCGCAGTCGCTCCACAAAGGTTTCGAGAAGGAAAGGTGGGAAATCAAGGGGTAAGCAAAGTTTTTTTAAATTTTCATTTTAATCACGTAAGTTGATCATGTCAGAACTTTAAATCGTTCAGCTGCCTGAGCAAAATCATCCTCAGGTATTTTTTTTTACCTTTTTTTAAGGATGGGAAATCATCAAATGACTTCGTCGAAGGGCGTGTCAGACTGACTAAAACCGCGGTAGTTTTTTTTTCCTGCAGTAGAATATTTGCTAACAAGTTGAATTCAACGCGTTTTCAAAATTGTGACATGTTAATTTATTTTATTCATAGAAAAACCATAATTTTTATATTTTCTAATTACAGATTAAAAAATCTTATTTTCACTCCATGATCGTTTCGACTAATTTCATAACACAAAAGATATCAAATTTTTGTTTCCAAGATCAGACATCTCACTCCCAATTGGCAATTAGACTCGCATAATGCTTGATGCAACATCATATTTTTCCTTCACTAAAAATTATATTCTATCCTCCATAGCAACGGTTGCTCCACAAGCGAGGAGCTGTTCTGGAAGCTGGATGCTCTGCAGTGCTTCATCAGGGACCTTCACTGGCCGGAGCCAGAGTTCCGGTCGCACCTGGAGCAGAGACTCAAGCTGATGGCGTGTGACATGATGGAGACCTGCATTCAAAGGACCGAGGCATCGTTCCAAGTGAGGAAACTGCTCAACAGCAACTTTTCTGATTCTTTAAACTCAACAGTTTAAGGAATCAGAAAACTTGCTGAAACTAATTTCTAGTTGAGAATTTTAGAAACAGGCAGCAGCCTCAAAAACCGACATAACAGTGTCAAAGAACAGAGTATGAAGCACCTTCATAGAGGACTGGTTCCACCTGGTTCTGTTTTCTAGTTTATGACCCTGTATTATTACGGGACATGAGGCCAAGCAAATTTAAAATTGAGAATTCTACAATTGTTTAGCCTCTTGTCCCGTTAGTCCAATCAATTACAGTTCCATTACAGTAATGTTAGCGTTGATTTATTTGTTTTCTTGATCCACATATATGTTTCTTTCAGTCCTGGCTGAAGAAGAGCGTGACCTTTATGTCGACGGACTACATCTTGCCGGCGGAGACCTGCGCGATGGTCAACGTGGCGCTGGACGCAAAGAACCAGGCACTGAAGTTATGCGCAGTTGAAGGGGTAGATATTGTGAGTACTTAGATCTCTTTTTATACAGGTGGTGGCGGAGGAAAATGAAATATTGGATTCAAAGCTAATGATTATTATTCCCTTGAAGTGCGAGCTCTGCCTGGTGTAACGCTTATTGGCAATACGAGAGACGCTACTCAGCCCAATGAATCAAAAACGGTCTTGAAAGACGACAAATTTTGACAAAGTTGGGTGGGCTCTTTACCCGCCAGAACATTGTGATTAAACTTAATAGTAATAAGAATAGAAATCAAAATCAGATGGCAGTAGCAGACATGAAAAGGCAGAGCTCAAAACAAATGACCTTTTACAGAAATATGAGGAGACTTTCAAAAACTAGCATTGCAATATTCCTCTTGTCAATGAAACAGCGATACGGCAAACAGACAACATACTTGACTTTGGTGATACGGTCCAAAATCTATGCTTGCGATGGTCAGAATATAAGATCTCAGCTCTCATGTATACAGTTTTTTCCAACCGAAGCTTCCACAAGATACCTTTCCTCCAATAATTGCGAGATAAAGATATAGAATTCAAATGGAAATGCTCTAGAAGAAGACAACTATAAAGCAAAACGCTTCAAGCATAAATCAGCATACTCATCATATCGTTGGCTTACATAATAATATCACTCAAAACATCAGCAAATGCTTCATCACATTCTAGACTTCAGAAATTGCTAGACTAAGGAGCTTCGCTTCCGATTCTGATTCTGAAAGGCCAAACCTTCAGATTGAGGCCATATATATCTAACTCCAACCTCTGCTGTGATGAACTTGAAACGAAGAATTTACGTCGAGCAGCAAGGTGCTTAGCCAACGCTTACATACAAAATAGGGACGAATAGCTACACTTTGAATTCCGACAGAAGATGACCCAATCCAAAGGACCTATGTAACTATACATAATGTACCAAGTTCTTGCATGTTGTTGCCAAATGAGCTTACAAATGATTGGATTGCATGTAATTCAAAATTGCAGGCTTTCGCTGGTTTGGCTCTATTATCCTGAAATGCCAATACTATTCGCGCTAAAACGCTTGTACCACAAATTAATTGGCAGGTGTAATATCCCGTGGGATCTATGCCTTTATAATGAGAAAAAAATTAAAATTGATATCATTCCGTGGCCATCACTAATTGATTTCTCCATTCTCATGAAAAACTTTGACCGCTTCATTCACATGAAACCTCCAAAGGGCGTCCGATGCGCCTCATTTCGTTTTTAAATCAAAATTCAAGAATACCACTTCTTCATTGACCCCTTTTTCAGAGCATTTGTCGCTACTTTCAGAGCAACCCTTTTCTTAGATTTCACAGCTTCTGCTGTTAAACTGTTCTCTGAAATTTACCACCATTCACGATACCATCCTTTACAAAGACACCTTATTGCCAATCCATTCCATGTTGAGCCATCCCACGACTTAGACATATTTAAATGATGCGTCCACTACGTTCCAGCTCCAAAATTATAGGTCTGAATCGAATTCAAATGAGGGGATCCAAGATTTTAAACAAAACAATATAAGAACAGAATCGCGAACGTAGTGGATAGACACCAACAACTATGACTCCTATAGGAGCAATAAAAATAGCATTTAATGCATGATAATGAAGATGTGTTGCACGTATTCTATGTTACAAGAATTTGCGGGACGTTGAATTGGTCCTATTCCAATTCTATATCCCCAATTCATAAGAATTGGCTGCAAATGTCTGTCAGTCCCTGCAATGCCTGAATGGCACCTAAAATGTTGCTTGAGCTCGTATGTTTTCTGTTGTCAATAAGTAGTTAAGCCCCTGCGGCTGCTGATAGGGATGTTGTAGGAATACTACTTAGAAGCCTGACAGCAAGTTTGGCATTCGGATTGGTGATCGCAGAAAATGGATGTCTACTTTTAGGATTTTGTGAGTACGTTGGTGTCAAAATTGTCAGTGTCACTACCAAATTACTAAGTATTCTAAGAGACTAGTCGCGATATATTTTCCACGCTTTCTGTACTTACCCCAGCTTATCTATTTGTTCCCTGAATGTCAACCTCAAGTGCATGTGCAAAGAGGCTCTGGCAAAATTCAAGGGGAAGGATTCAGTCCTCGTTTTGAAACATGAGCTGTTTGGGTCTTTGAGGCCGCTAACTAAAGTGGATTGCCTAATCGTTATAAATCATAACGAATAATGTCAAATTGTCTCTTATCTCTTGTCGAGAACTGTATCCTACCCTACCTAGCTCTGAATTCACTAGCAAGTTTAGAAAGCGTAACTTGATGATAAAACAAAGTTCATAAAAAAAAATGTTGTGCATGTCTCCACCACAAAAGCCCGTTGTCAAAATCATCTTGAGCGAAATAACTTGGTAGTGGATCAAGCATTCCAGATACAGGAAAACGACGGGCATCAAACCAGGACTTGACAGTCTAACACAGGACTGTCGGAATTTGTTGATGCTACATCCTCCTCATTCTCTTCCCTCTAGTACCAGTACCACACAAAGATGGACGCCCAGATCGAGGCCTGTCTGCAGGGGATGGCGACTGGCATGACCACGCGGCTGTCCGCTGTATTGGAGGCGACGCTCGCTAAGATCGCTAGGTTCGACGAGGGAAGGTAAGAAGAGCTTTCTAATTTAGCTGGTCTAAATTTCTGCGTTAATATAAAACATTCTGTGTCAATATAACCACGGTCGGTACCAACGATTTTAACCAACTTACAATGATCACCATTACTCGTTGATGGTTCAGTTGATGTTTTGAGTTTTTTCCTTATAGAATAGAATTTCTTTAATCCAGTATTCAAGACTCATAAACGGTTTGTTAAACTTACGATTATGTTAGTAAGCACTAAATAAAACAAACGACACACAAACACAATCCAGGCGCCTCGCAGTCATGCTTAGGATACTGATGGTGCTGCCCAACACCCTGCGCATCAAGGAAGCGCACCTTTTACGCATTGTTGTGAAAAACAATTCTCATGCGCATCTGCTGTCAAAAATTATCCCAAGGGAACATACTCCCGGCTTAAAAAGTATCCTATGTGTTATTCCAGACTATAATCTACCTCTGTGCCAAATATCATCAACATCCGTTTAGCCATTCTGACGTGAAAGAGTATCAAACATCCATCCATACTTACAAATCTTCGCGTTTATAATATTAGTAGGATAGGATAGTGGCCGCCCGCGGCTCCGCCCGCGTGATTGTCGAAAATTATCCCAAGGGAACATTCTCCCGGGATGAAAACTATCCTATATGTCCTTTCCCGGGATTTAAACAATCTCTATACCAAATTTCATCTAAATCGGTCCAGACGTTTGCATGTGAAGAAGTAACAAAGATACACACACTCACAAACTTTCGCCTTTATAATATATATATGCCATTTCATGTGACACAATATCAAAGTTGAAATATCTCTTATTTATCAAAATGTCGGACGAGAGTTAAAAACTTCTGGAAAGAAATAACACGAAGCATCAAGCCAAAGAAACTTTCAAATTCCTAAGTCCTCCTTGAAAGGATTTTTCCAGTTGTCTTTGGCTATCATATCCGACTATGCGCCTTTGGTAAAAAAAAAACAACGGGTTGCATTTTTGTTATGTTAGAATGGTTAGGGAATCATTTCGCACCAATTGCTTTAATTATCAGTATAAAAGTACTACCATTTATGTGGTTAAAATACAATATTCATTTATTGCGCTATCGTTCACAAACATGACAATTTATATTACATCTTACGAATTTTCGATCAGGTCACGTGTTTAAAATTTTTTACCCATCCCAAAAAGTGCACAACGCCGCTAAAGAAGTTTTCACTTAAAAAAAAACATTATTTATTGAATAGGTAACCAAGGACCATAGAAATTTGTTTATTATATCTATGGGTAAGACCTTGACCCCTTAATTTGTTTGATAACGAAGTTTTTTGTTTTCCAGCTTGATTGGCTCAATCCTGACTATAGCCAACGTGTCCGGTTCCGGCAAGGACATCGGACAGGGCTACGTAAACTTCATGAGGAACTCTATGGACCAAATTCGATCGAAGGTATAGTTGACGTATTTTCACTGTGTCCTTTCTATTCTAGTTTACAGTTAATGAGTGGTTTTTGCTTTAGGCTTATGTGACACATACATTCTTATCCGTAAGTAGTCATCCTAGTCGATGGGGTTGAAACGTTTTGGAGTAGCCAGTGGCGGCGTTAGGCGTGGGCGATACGGCGACCGCTGACGGCCTCGCGCCTAAGGGGTTCAAGTTCTTATGGATTTATTTAAAATTCATGAACGGCACAGAACTATTTGGAAGAAGTATACTATCATGATCATGCCCACAGTTCCAGTCAGCACGGCACCTCCAGAGGAAAGGTTCTCAAAATTACAGACCTACGTGAGAAGCACGAATAGCCAAGAGAGCTTTTATATCTGCGTTCTGCTACCTGTATCATTTGAACTAGAACTGATCATATTTTGTTCCATTTTCAGGTGACAGATGAGCTATGGATCCTGCAGCTGTTTGAGCACTGGTACGGCATCCAGGTGGGGCTGATCAACACGTGGCTAACGGAGAGGCCCGCGCTACATCCGCAGCAGGTGGCCTGCCTATCTATCATACTGAAGGTAAGTAGACCAGCTTGAAGCTATGAATCCTGCAGCTGTTCGAGCACTGGTTCGGCATCCAGGTGGGACTGATCAACACGTGGCTAGCGGAGAGGCCCGCTCTCTATCTAATAAGTGATATCGTCATCGAAAGATATTTCGGACGGTGGGTAAGTCTTCGACATTATTGTCGTCACAAAGTCAAATAATTAATTTTAATTATACCCATAAAATTACTTTAGAACTTAAAAATAATAATATTTATTTTAAAACAAACATGTATGTATAATAACATTCTAGTTGTTTTGAACATTTTAAGAGTGCAGCGAACCGAAAGCTTTGAATTTCCTGAAATGTTACTAGCGTCAAAAATTAAATATTGGAATTCATGAAAACTATTTAACAACTGGTAACACTTATAAAAAAATACCCGAGACGGTGTTTCCATATGTCAATTTTTTCCCTGAACATGCGGAAAATTAAAAAAAAATAGATTCTGACTTTCTTACTTTTGTTTAATTACGTACGTACCGACCCGTTTATTTCTAACCTGTATTCTGTCTGTGTTTTTATAGAAAATGTACAGCGACTTCGAGCTGCAAGGCGTGATCGACGACAAGCTGAACTCGAAGACATACCAGAGTGTTGCCGCCAGGATGCACACCGAGGAGGCTACATGCAGTCTGCTACTGACACAACAAGATGCTAGGTAAGACACTTACACATAACAATCATAACCCCCCTTTTTCAACAAATCTACCTATATAAATAAAAATGAATCGTTAAATTTTTTGCTAAGCGCAAAACTCGAGAACGGCTGGACCAATTTCGCAAATTAATAATAATAATAAATAATTTACATCCGGGCGAAGCCGGGGCGGTCCACTATGATCAAATCTTTGTGTGATGAGCATGATCATTTGTTCTGTGTCTGGGTGTAATTTGTCTATAAAATGTATGTATTTAGAAATATATAAGTATGTTTATTATGTGTTTTTTGTCTGGTTGCCATAGTACAGGCTCTGCTTAGTTTGGGATCGGATGACCGTGTGTGTGTTATCCCAAGATATTATAATTATTATAAAATCGGTGCCAAAAAGCTAAATCACAACCATTCAGTTGCACAGAAGGTCAAGGTCAAGCTACCCTCTAAATTGTACCTAATAATAAAATGGAATGCTATAATCTATTATAATTTCATTACTTTATATATTTTTTACCGTTATGATAATCCTCGCGCTCTTAAAGCTCGTAAATCAGTCAGTATGATGATAAGCAACGGTTTATATTTGAATTACAAAGTCTTGGCAATGGTTGCGAATATACAAATATTCCCACCTAAATTGTTTAAATCTAAATAAAGACATATTTTGTTTGTGCTTTTGAGTTAATACGCAATTTTGCAAACGATTAATAAATTAACTAATTATTGTGCTCTTACGTTGCGCAGATAGATCCCTCCTGATAGATGATTCCTGTCATTGGCTTTAAAATCAGTCCGCCTAGCCTTTTGCCAGATATATTGGGGTCAGCTTCCAGTCTAAACGGATGCACAAAAACACTGAGCACCAGTATTTTACATGGAGCAACAGCATATCAGACCTCCACAACCCAGTAACTGGGTGCCTCGGTAACCCTGGCAAAACTGGTGTCAGGGGGGCTACTCTCTAAACCCGAAGTGGACTAGAATACGCCCGCAACTAAGCCCGAAACTACGGACTTCGGGCTTAGAGAGTAGCACCCCAGATTTCCTTCTTCTGACTTATCCATAACGACTGTCAAAGACCTACAAAGAATGACTATACAGTGTTTGAATGTAGTACCAGTCTGCAATAGCAACTGAAAAATATGGAAAAGTATGTCACATACTTTTCCATATTTTTTAATCGAAATGTTTTGCAATGACTACATTGAGCGATATGGACAAACTCCAAGAAACTAGGCAACACGCGAGTAACTGAGTTGATTTATTAAACAAAACACAGGGAGATCAATATGGAATATATTGAACAGTTAGAAACAATATTGCCGAAACCATTGCCGCATTGTATTGAAGTTTTATTTATCTCCTTTCCTTTTATTTATCATTACAGGCTTAAACCTAATGCGACAGTGTAGTTATCAACCATTATGAGTTAGTTATTGTATCACACATATGTGATACAATAACTAACTCATACCTAATCTACTCAATTATACAAAATAAAAGAATCTAAACACTAATTACTCAACTTAAATAATAACTTATTGAACCTTAAATACCTAACAGCAAATACAAAGTTTTACTTTTATTACCTTAGATAACCCACTCAAGTTGCTCCACATTGCTCCATCAATTGCTATAGATTGATCCATGCGTGTTGCCGAGCAAAACTTGCTCAAAAAATTGCACCATTACGCTTAGAAACGACAATCTAACTGAAAGTTACCTGTTCTATTACAGTGGTGGTGATGACGGAGGATCTGAGGAAGGATCAAGGAGTGGCAAGTCCAAGCTGGAATCGCTCACTGAAGAGGCCAAGCTTGGAAACGTCACAGCTGTTGTTGGAAAGGTACTAAAAACAGGCATTGATTGCACAAAACATACAGCCACAAATATAAAAGGACAGCTTTTGTAAAAAGGCCAGCTTAATCTGCAGTTAGGTTTACTTTTTTTTCCTTATAGCAATCCTCAGTGTGGTTTGGGAATTAGGGGCAGTACAAGGTTATTTGTATAGGGTGTGAAAATAACCGTGATGAACAATTTTCACTATGAAAAAACAACACCAAAATCGCGAAAAAAAATTGACTGCCGATACAGCATTATTTGACAGCTGATATTTTTATCGAGTTTTCAGGGTTGGCCTCATAGTAAAACTTGATTTGATGATCATTCGTACTTTCACGAATAACCCTGTATATCCAAGTGCACTTCAAAACTCTTCTCGTCTTCTTCTCTTTTTATTTAGTTGGTGAGCCATAGGTCGGTAGTTTCAGGTGCTACCGGCACACGGTGCTCCATTTTTCTGAAAGTTTTTTCACTTTTTCAATTCCACAGTTAAATCTGGCAATATAAACCTTTTAACATCTTTCGATAACAAATATTTATACAATTTTCTCACGGCCGCAGCTCTAAGGGTCATTACCACCGGCAAAACATTTTCGACAAAGTAAACAGGAGGCCTATTTATTTCACGAGACATTTTATCGTGCGCAATCATGTCCGATCATCATGATATAAATATATCGCTCTGACTCAAATAATAGAAAGGAGAATGTACGCAAACGTACACCTCTGCCAATGAACTGATCAGCATTTTAGCTGTTGATACTTTATTATATGTGCGTAGAGACGATGTAACACATGCAACTATAGTTCAACTATTATACAGGTTGTTTTAGAAATATTGACATTTATTTTAGTTCAATCACAGATTTGATACCACCAACGGCATCTGGCTGTTGTCTTGTTTTTTGCACAAACTTTTTAGTCGTTTTTTAGCGGTCGGGTTTTGTTGATTAATTTCCTTTCTTTTTCGCAAGCCCCGTAAAGATAACCTAGCACTTCTAAAACCCCCTTTATACACTACAGGTTGCACAAGTTCTTTGGCTTCTGTTTTACCCGTTGATCCAGTGTTTTCCTACTTCAAGATGTTGAATGATGTCTTCCGGCTATTCTGCGCTGCGTTTGCTGATTGTTTGAATCTGCCTGCTTTAAAAATAAGTCATTTCTTGAGAAAATTAAAGGAAGATTCCCCAAAATTCTGTAGGTTTTAATCAAACCAATGAGTCTACCTACCTCTGCGCCTACAACTTTCCTAAGGGCAGTATGCATCTCAGCCACAATTTTCACTCTCACTGAAGTAGGACGGCATTCCGCAGTTATTTATGTTCCATTTATTAATAAGATAATCTACCCAGTGACTCCAAGCTCAGGTATATTGGATGAGTTCCAAGTGGCAGTAGAATCGATTGGTATTCAGCTGTCAAAGCGCTATGGTGACCTTTACTCTTCAGTTAAATGCAAAGGTTACAATTGACTCACGGTTACACTACAAGACTGCGTGAGACCTGGTACTAGTTGGTGATATTTTGGCGAAAAATAGACGGCAGTAAAAGTTTAGTCTTGCTGAAGTATCTCTCGTCATTCCCACCTTCTTCCAGATTCACAATTACAGTAATAATTTTAGCAGTAGGCATATGGTATCTTTCTCTTTATGAAGCCTACGATCCCCAGTTAGCTTTAATCTCTAAATTCTCGGGATTGCTGGAGTATCGTCACTGAACCCCTGTAGTCAATAATACAATCCAATATCACAAAACAGTGTTGTACCGTACAATAATTATGTTTACCTTGCAGTGTTACACTTTATGATATATCATAAGTACTGCAAGGTAAACATAATTATTTTTACTGTAGGTATACAGTTACCCTGATATTTTAATCAATTATTTTCTAGGTTGGCAACATCTTCGGGCGCGGTATTGGAGAACTATCAACGAAGCTAGGCGGCGCGTCGTCCTGGTTTTGAATACAATAAATATGTCATTAAATACATTTCTTTGCCTACGTCGATGTGAGAAGAGAAAACAGAGTACTTTTTGTTAATGCATCAAGACTTGCTTGAAAAATAAAGATAGGTAGGTACCTATAATTAGAAAAAAAAACGTTAATTCACATGATTTATTGGTGGACATGACAATAACGTGGGTTGTCTGTTGTAATGCATTGAAGACAAAATGAATGAAGCTTGATTGAACATTGAAATTGTTTAATTAAAATAGTTGCTCTAATTAGTTTTAGCAAACTCAGTAACTGATTCGATTATTTCTAGGATAGATGCATTAACAAAAAGTCTCAACTATTCTGTGATGAAGATAAAAAAAACAATCGTTTGCATTCGATAAATAGAATGTTTGCCATTTTGACTTATATAAATCACATCAAGATGGGGATTATGCGCTAGGATTTAATCATAAGTGGCCAGTTTATGCATAGCTTAGTGTGATCATAGTATAAACGAGAATTAGGTTTTGTTTTATAAAAGCTTTATGTACAGTTAGGGACATTATTCGTTTATTGGAAGCAAGTAAAATGTATTACATATACGTGTGTATATTAAGAGTAGTATTTGATAAACACGATTCGAAAAAAATATAAAATATATTAAATTATATTACGAACGCATACATAAACAAAATGCTACAATAAGGAAACATATCGCTTTGGCAAAGGTTATATTCTGTTATATTTAACGCGATGTATTGTAATTATTTACAAAATTATATGTACTTAAAAAAATATTAAAAGAACGGGGGTGGGTTGTGAGTGTGTGAAAGTAAGGAATCCTTTCTCGATTTATCAAAGTTACGTTTTGTATATCTTTTAGAAATTGTTACTATCTTCAACGTGATTTTACTACAGTGTTTCCTTGAAAAGTACCTATATCTATATGTTATTCAAATTTCATTCTATTTACGAGTGACAAGCACGTTAACATTAAAAGCAGAGCCACGTTTTCAATGCAACTCTTTCTATACCTAAGAAACAGTATTTTTCTAATTAACAAATCCACTTTTTAAAACATCGGTTTGATCTCTTTATTAAATCTACGATGCATTTTTATAAAAATACAAAATAGGCGCGATACAGCTTATTTATTTTTCGAAATCAAATATTGCCAGTAATAAATAAAAGTCCCCGCTTTTTGGGAATTTGGTTTTTATAAGAATGCATATTTAAATTTACGAGTTAGCCACTTTTCGCTATAGTATAATTCTCTATATTTTAAAGCTCTCTAGATTCTAATGGCAATCTAGCAACACTTTACCTTCATTAGTCGTCAAAATAATGCATAACTATTTATAAAAAATACTATTAATAGTTATATTTGTTAACAAAATAATATTCTTCTACGCTAAACTAAACACCTTACAAATTTTTGAACTAGGAGAAAATTTAAAGTTCTTAGATGAAAGTTTAATAATTAATATAGCGGTTAGTCGCTATGCGGATTCGCCTTACTAATGTCTTGTTCGGAACGGCTTGGAAAATAGAATACTTGTCTTACTTTTATCTTAAGTATCATTCTCACTTGATTTACCCTTGTACTTATCATTACTTTAATCACTGTTGGTTCAAAAATTAAGCTTGAAAGCTTTCAAAATTATATAACTAAGGATAAATCACAAATTGCGTGTTCTAAATCAGATTAGTAGGTTCGTCGAGTATCTGAAGGTATATTAGTGAATGATAGCAATCTCAGTATAATGGAATATTGAGATATTGACTGTGAATACTTTAGTCCAGCACCGAACGACTTGGTAAAGAGTTGAATGTAGTTATTCCCAATATTTTATCATAACACGAGATTATATAAAACACTTAAATAGGACTGCATCGGCACAGTAATCATGTAACGAAAGTAGTGCTCATAATATTGAATGTAAGGAACTAAGGAATAATCCAAATGATATAATAACCAATGTTACATCTGTATTTTTAATTTGTAGTTCTTTTTTTGAGTTATTTATTATGTACTTAACTAGAAACATTTAGTATTTTATTTGAAGCCAGTACCTTGTATACTGCCACAATTATGTCTAACTTTATCCACTTCCAGACTTACAAACACCATAAAATAGAGTTTATTAAAACCTTACGTGTACTTGGCATAATTTATACTAGTTATCTTCATTTTTTTCTTATAAATTAAGTTGGGTAACGAGCTCAATAGAATGAAAACGTCAGTTTTGTAGTGTCTAAGTGCATTATAAGAGCCGACTGAAGATGTAACTGCGTAGTAAAATGCTTGTATTATTTCGCCATATTGAAAACTCGCAATGGTGTTCCATAAACCACTAATTAACGTGCCTATTTCAAACTAATTACATTTAAACAGTCGATAAAAGCTTCAAATGAAGGCCATTACGAGTTTTCAAAAGCTTTGAAAAGCCATTGAGTGCATCGCGTGTGTAAGGGAATAACAATAAAAAATATTTACAATAAAAATGTTTACTGTTCCTTTGTTCTTTTATTCCTTTAAATAAAATTGGTGGACAAGAGACATCTCATAAGACGAAGATGCATAGATTATGGAAGGTAGAAAACCAGAAAATTATATACATATACCTACATAGACAACTCAGAAACTAGGGCGCCAGGAGACGAGGGATATACGCCACCCCTTGCACACATAGAAATTTATTAAAAATATTAAGTTATTAAATTAAGTCCCTTGAAATATTTCTACTAAATCTGAGGCTAGGTGCTAACATTTTCAAGGTCGCTTCGCTTGCTCTTCCTTCCCCCATCCATATCTAAGGCATTGAGTCTACCATCATACTTAAGTTAATAAATGCTTCTTTCACATTCACACAATTTTATAAAAACTATTCCAACAAATAAAATAAACTATTCCAACTACTTTTTTTTCTCATTTGAGGTGAGTTTGCTCTTGACTCTAGTCTAGGTCAGAGATGAGAGAGACAAAGTCACAAACAAGAACAAAGACAAACTAAAATATAGTATCAAAAAATTCGTCCTCAACGCTGTCAGTTGCTAATATTCCCAAGAGACTGGCGGCATTGCCAAGTTGTATGGCAATGCTTAGCTTCTGGTCAAAGTAAAAGCCAGCCCTTGGGTCACGAGAATTGAGAGCACAAGGACTCCACAGTCTGAGGGTTTTAAACGGCTCGAAAATATAGTTACCAATAAAGTAACTATATTTACACCGCTTGAGGTTTTCCGCAGCCGCAGTGCCAGCACAACATGATGAACTAGGAAGATGGGATGGTGCAAGAGTATTGACACAGGTTGCGTCCCACACTAACGGCCTACCTACCTATCTTCTATGGAAACAAAGACATGCCATCCGGTCTTTGCCATCGTTACGTACCAACCCATTGGGTTCTAAAAATACGGCTGGAATGTTGACGGTGACAAGAGCTCATCGGCCCGCACTGCGGCTACAAGACAGGCCATGGTCTCTCCACAGTGACAGCGATAAGGAAAACAACATGGGGCTCCTAAACCTAGCGAAACAGCGAGGCAGAAAGTGGTGTCGTCGAAAAAAGTGCCCAGGTTCGACGACGATAGTGAGTATAGCCAAAGACCTGACTCCCACTTTCCTATAGCCAGCAGGGGCGCACACTCAGCAGTAGTAGCAGACAAGGTCAATAAGTTATTCTGGACTACTATGCAGTATGGTTTGTCAGGTTGGTATTCGGGTAAGCGATTTTCCAGGCATCGATAGCATCGGTGAAGCACGGTACATCAAAATCAACCAGTGTGGAAGCCAAGATATTCCTGATAAATTTATCAAATAAATAAATCAATCAATCAATAATCATTTATTTCAATCCATTTAAGATCATATGATGATGAACTTACATTTGAAACTATATAAAAATTACCACAATTAATATGTGATTAATTAAATAACGCATGACGAGAACCTCGTAAAGGCTCAGAAAGATAAATAAACCAAGTATCTTGACATGGCTCGCGAGGTTATCGAAATGTGGGATGTGAACACAGCAGTCACTGTGCCGATAATCGTGACAGCCAATGGCATACTTGCCAAGAGCCTCGACCAACATCTGAGGAGGCTCTAGTTGGGCATCTGGATCAAGGGCTTGATCCAGAAAGCAGTACTCCTGGACACGGCACGCATAGTTAGGAGGTTTCTCACTCAGGGGCCCTGTCCACCGGTAGCTTGTACCCTTTTCCCGATACCGGTAGGCTACTATTTATTATTGAATGTTTTTTTTTCTAGTATAAAAATGTAAATAATATATGTATAAAATAAATAAATGGAATTAAATAACATTAATTAAATTCAAATTATAAAATTCAATTCAAATCTAAAAATAAATAAAATAATTAGGTAATAATACGCGTGCCTCTGAGTCATTTGTTTGTTTGTCATTACATAATCATATAACAATGGTTAAGTACTTCCAATCAAACCTGTTCACAAATCCGCTCAGAATTATGTTAGAGGTGGTCCAGAGCCTGTGCCCCAGAGATGTGCACTGCTTTTGCACCTTCATATAGAAATAGTAGACATGGCCATCGGCGAACTTCCTCGACGCGCTCAGTGCCGGGGCAGTCCAAACAACACCCTAAACACATTATTATATTATGATAAAATAGATCTGGTGATGGCCATGACTCGTGTTTTTAGATAATATTTTTATATTTCTACGTATATCTTTATCATCTAATCCATATTTCTATGATTTCTTGAAATAACCATCATCATATGCAACAGAACTGCAGCATTTAAGACAGAGAGTCACTTCGTAGCTATAGGTAGCTGTGTACATAAGCGAAGTATCATGATAAATCTCATAACTCGCAGGCCACAAAAACTTTTCATTATCATCATAATTTCAGTCTAAAGACGTTCATTATTGACAAGAAAGTAGATGTGGTCGAAAGGTTGTGAAGTGGCGACCGCGTACCAGAAGATGAAGCGTTGAAAGGCCCAAGGTAGACCGATGACCTGTTGAACGTCGTGGCAATCCGCTGAATGCGAGACGCAAAAACTATTTCATCTACATAAAACTAATCAAATTACGGCTGACACATGTAAATTACCTATGCATCAAACAAAAATACTAAATCCACAGCAATAGAAGTAAGCAGTAATTGAAGCATAAAAACATCTTGTAGCCTGTGACTTCCGGTTCCATTTATCGGTAAATGAAAGTATAAAGACTCCCACGATTATTTATTTTGGGTTTACATAAATGATCAATTTAGCTCAACTCATGAAATTATGAGAATGCATGCAAGCAGACAAAGAACATCTTTGTTTATAAACTAAACAGCTACTACTTTTACTTTTTTATTCTGAATTCACTAAGAAAAACATAGGTTTTCTTTAGACCAAACAAACAACTAGCTACTTGATACTGAGGTTTTGTTTCGTTTTAGGATGAATCCATACCTATTGAAACTTCATATCTGCGATGTTTCGTAAATTAAATTTGACCCCATCGAGTTATTTGATGAACCTACTGCTACGTAGGTTTCTACTTGGCTTTTATCTACATTATTGTTGTTTATGTTTAATAGTACAAACAAGTCAAAATATTCACCTAATTTCAAATTATTAATAGTTCTTTCATCGCAAATAACACCCGGAACGTTCCTCAGGCTCGTAAAAATATGCCGGCCGGTGTGAAGTAACTAATAAACCCGCGAGGTGCTACATCTATAAATATCAAGTTATTCTTATAATCCGTAATAAAATATTGAGATTTTATCTCTTTGTCCTGGTTTGTGTTTAGTAAAAAGTAAAACAGTGGCTTTATTGCAGTGAAATGATAAAACGGGAACATGACACTGTATGTCGAACGAATCATAAAGAATTTAATTGATTCGAATATAAGTTGAAATGGCCTAATAAAAATTTATGATATTATGATATAATATTTGAAAGCTATAAATTACCCACTTTAAAACCAGTTAAACACAGCATACTATTTTTTATTTGTAACAGTCGGTTACATCAATTCACATAAACATTGATTCAACACTACACTTCGCGAATGCGATTACGACCGCTCTCAGCGGCAATGCGTGCCAACAGGCATTTTTAAATATTTGACCTATTTTTAGGCACCGCTAATAATAATTAGAAAAGGTAACGTGAACCTCTCAGCGATCTCAGCTGGCAGAGAATTCCGCGAGAGGCGTCGGGAACTCGGGAGATTGTATTTGTCATTGTGGCAACATCGAAGACCGTGTTTTATTTCCATTTAGTAAAATATTTCTGGTGTAATGGTCGTTTCAAAATTAATATAAAAGAATCATGTTTTTACTGATTGAGTTATAAATCACAAAAGTTTGTAACTTTTGAAAACCCCATCCCGAACAACGAAATCAAGGCAAAACAAAATCATAAAGTTGCAACACCGGTCCAGAAAAAGTTTGACATTTCGAAGTGAAGTTGTGAACGCAGTGAACGTGTGTGTAATTTTTCAACAAATATATTTATTTTTATGTAGTGATTGTAAGGAAACTGTAAGTTTTTGACATAAACATTATATTATTTTACCTTTAGTGTAGAAATAACAACTTATAGACTGTTAAACTGTTGTAAAAAGGCTAACTGACACTTTATTCCCGGAAATGCATTACTGTTTTATTTTTAAAAAGAGAAAAAAGTGAAAATAAGACCTTAGTGGGTTGTATCATCTGTGCATTCCGATGTTATTACGCAGGGCGGGGTCGGGGAACCTTTCGCGATGGTATTTCCCGCGAATAGTTGAATTTGAGTGAAATATGTGCGCGCGTACTGTGAATCTTAAAATAGACAAAATGATTGGCAAAGTATATGAGTCAATAGTAAAATGTGTTAGTAGGTGATGGTCAGGTAACTGAAAATAATATTTTGTTTTACCTTAGCCTAAATACTCTGATTGTGTCATTCAATATTTTAAAAATACTTTTTTTTTTCAAGTACATGTTCTATTTTTTTCGTGGTTGGGTAGTTACTCTTTTGTTTTGTTTATTTATAATATACGATGTTTTTTAGTATTCAGTGAAACGGTACTCAATCTATTTACTACTGCAAATTTATTTATCACAACATATACTTTTAATTTAAATAAAATTAACAACAATTTCGTAGAAAGTAGATTTAAAAACAATTTAAAACATGATTCAAAATATAACCCATAGAGGTGCAATCATTTTATAAACCTATATTGCACTGCAACACAGGCCACAACAAAAAAAAACTTTCAAATAAAGAACCAATGAACCATTCTAACCGTCTGCATACATAAGTACACAGTAACAGATAATACTCATGCCATAGACTGACGGTAGCTATTCAAGTGATAAAGGAATCCATTAGGATAGCTGCATTCCCTGGATTACCCCACTGATAAGATACAGACGTAACTGGGAGGCGTTCCTCTATTATTTAAGAAAGAGGTTACTTATTATCTGCATGATTAGTTTACTTTTAGAAATAGACAAATATTTAGTGTAGAATATAACAAGACTTGTCGAGATCTTATTTTGAATGTCAAGTTGGATTCTTGTTTGATAAAATTGAGTTATTTTGTAGGGTTGCCTTATACCATTAGAGACTCAACGGAAATGATACAACTTCTTGTAACTGTGTGCAGTAATAAGCAGATTTGATTGATTTAGTTACTAAAACTAATCTCTTACTTAAAGACTTGAAGTAAGGTGTTCAAGTCTTCATAGTTTTTTTGTATTTATTTATTTATTTATTAGTATGGTTGATCATAGAACATAAACTGTTTAGACAATGGCTTGTCTTAAAGATCAAACCATCAGACAAACACATAAGTTATGTATAAATAACTGAATATTTTAATAGCTTCACAAATCTTGGTTATACTTTAATGAGACATTATTGTTTCAAAGTGGGTGTGTCTAACCATGTGAATCATTTGCATTCCCGCTTTTTACTTATTTTACTGCAAAAATACAGATACATAGTAAAGCTACAGATAGTCACCCACACAACAATAAACTATCTATTTATTCAAAAACTATGTAAGTAGTGGTACATATCTACATATGCAGACTTATTGCAACAAGGCATCCACTACCAGTCCATGTTTGGCTTAAAAAGACTTCACTGTTGTAAGTGCACAAGAAATAAATAATATTGAAAATTAGTTCGTAAAACTTTTTTTTTTGTTGGCTTTTGACCGAATCCTTCCAAAAATAAAGCATCTTTTTTTTTTTAATTTGAATTTGGCAAGGTCTTCCTGTAAGCCAAAACTTCTCGCAGCTCATACTACATAGAATAGATACTCGTATTAGCTGTCGGGGATTTGGCTCAGCACCTGCATCTAAGAGGCCTCAGTAATCCTGTGGTCACTCAATCATGAAACTATTTTTTTTTAAGGGAGGTTACCGCCACCCTGTTTCCAGACGTGATTCTAGGTTCCTTTAAGCCTTTAACATATAGAATCGAAACAAAAACCAGTTCAGCTAGCAATACTTTGATGCATATCTACTTGAACTGCAGGCACCTTTTCGACTTCCCGAAAAAAAACAGGCCTCAGAATACTCCCAGCCTAAGCCCGTAAAAAGTGGAATAATATACAGTGCCGATATATAGAGTCCAGGGGCCCTACTATGAAGTCTTATAACGATCATGATTCCGCTCTAAGAGGGAGACCGAGCTATACATAGCGAATAGCACTATCCCGTTTACATCATCGGAATTGGATCGCATTAGCACGTCATAGTAGGGCTGCTGTTCCGCTTTAAGCCCTCCTGACCCCAGGAAAACTTCTCAAACGATAGCCATGGCGACATGTTTTCGACGTGCAACCCATTAGTTCTAGCGACAAATTCTTAACCTACTTACAGCTCCCATGTTAACCCAATTCTGTCGACCACCACCAGTTTTACGTAACTGCATCAAAAACAATATAATATAATATAATAATATATCCTGGGACAACTCACACACGGTCATCCGATCCCAAACTGATAAACATACTTATATATTTCTAAATACATACATAAAACAATAAAACAGTTGAATCATAGAGCAGAATAGGGTTTTTTGAGCTAATTTGTGAAATTCGTTGTGTAGAACGCGCTAAATGGTGGAAATGTTCGATTGTGGGCATTCGAGTCTCGTCATCGCTATAGTGTCAAAAATCAGCAACTCTTCCTAGACTTTTCAATTGTTAACGGCTTCCATTCAAATGGATGCAGTCATTAGTCCCTAAAATACTAAAATTTACATTGCAACCAGAATCATCTACCTAACTCTTTCCCAACTGTATTGGGGTCGGCTTCCAGTCGAACCGGATTCAGCTGAATACCAGTATTTTACGTGGAACGGCTACCAACCAGACCTCCACACCCCATTAACTGGGTAACACGGTACTCGTTGGCAAGACTGGTGTCAGATTTTCTGGCTTCTGCCATTCCGTATCGACTGTCAAAGGTCTACAAATGACAGCCGAGACCAATGGCTTAACGTGCTTTCCGAGGCACGGAGGAGTCTGGGTATGTTAAGATGGTCACACATCCACGGACCAACCTCAGCAAGCGTTGCTTAACCTTGAAGCCGTGCGGCTGTTATTATTTAGCCACGAGCACCTCACATTACAACCATTTGTACTATTATTTTATATGGAGAGACTACCTATTTGATCTCCACTACCAAGTAACTGGGAAACACGATAGCCCATGGCAGTATGTACAGTTCAATCTAAATCATTTCTTTATACCGGCATAAATTGGCGAGGACCACCATCAGCCTTTCATTCAGACTATAACTTGATATGGTTTTCTTCCGCGTTTTGCTTCAAATCATAAACAAAGTTTTCAAAAATCAATTAACTGTACCTACAGCGTAAGTTATGAGAATTGATATAATTCGGTGACAATACTGTGAAACTAACGAACGTTACAGGAAGAGAGACAAAAGGCCTTGTTGATATAGTGCGATGTCACCGCTGCATGCGACACTCACGAAATGGAAATATATATTCACTTAATTATAAATCATTCATTGATCAATATTTCCATGCCCCATATTTTTTGAACGACTAATTGACAATTCAAAAGTGCCTGTAAACGGTTTAATGGAAATTTATAAATTATTGAATTAACGAGTTTTTTGATAAACGCGAAAAAAATTACTATACACACACGCTTGTAGCCTTCTCACAAATTTCTTCATAGTAATTAATAATACAGCTCCAATGTTTTAAGATGGTTTAAAAGAACATGAAAAATTTATTGCATCAAATGTAATACTACGATCATTAAGATTTACGTTTGAACTCATAGGGGTAATTATTATGATTGATGAGCTGAGAGAAACAGAAAGTACAGTTCACTAATAAACACGAGAAAACTAATTAGAGAGTACAAGTATTGACAAATGAGAACTATTAAAAGAAGAGATAGCTAAGAGTTTTGGATTTAGATTAATGTCCAAGCAGTTCGAATTTACTGTTGACTGCATATTCACTACTGGACCATCAAATTATTTAACTACTATGTGCTTTCCCGCGGCTTCACTTCCGTTGACCACTATTCCATAGGAACCCTGCATTTTTTCTGGATAAAAAGTAGACTAGGCCTCGGCTGCTCTCAGTGTACAGTGAACTTAGCTAATTGTATCAGGACTTCCAAAGATTATTACCTCACCAAACATCCAATTTCGCCTCTTATAATATTAGTTCGTAAACCAAGCCAATGAAATTGACGTGTTCAAGTTCTTCAGTTCGCAAATCAAAAGTAAAAACAATAAGGTCAGGATGACGTCAACTTCCAAGCATTTGTCATAACAATGTCCCATACGCATAAGTACTCATACTTAACTTCAATTATTACCTACAACAGCTGTAACAGGCCTTGTTGAGAAAGTGAAGAACATTGTTAAACACCACATTGGATCGTTTTTTTAGAGATGAATAATAGTTTAAAGAGTCATTGAATAGATGGGAGATGAAGCACGTTAGATAAAGTTTGTTGATTGTTGTAGCTTTAGTGGCTTTGCTCCTGTGACCAATCCCATAGGAACTGCGTTTTTTCAGAATACTATAATGTAGCCTTGATACTTAACAAGCTTTCTATCAGTGAACGAATCTCCGTAATCCGATAAGAACTTCCAGAGATGACCATTTACAAACACAGAAGAATGAAAAGAATGCCTGCATGGTTTAGACCAAAAATCCCAGAAAATCCACCTTTATAACTCCAGGTAAAACTGCGTCTGGTGAATCCGAAGAAGAAAAACAAATAGAAGCACTGAATGCTAGATGTAATCCGTCTGGTTTCAATTAAAGCCAAATATTTTCACAGGTGCAAAATAGATTGTTGAAATAACCTGAATGTTTCGCATTCGCATTAAAATAAGTTAAAATTTGTTGGAAATTCAAAATAGTTTCCTTTAGGCTTGCTTCTGTAGTTTTCCAGGTGTATTAAGATCATCTACAATTCAACATAACCTACTGCATACACTGCAAATTTCAATCTTCATGCTCCCGTGCTACGAGTACTCTCATCTAGTAACCATGTCTTTAGCTCATCTCATCATCGCCATCTAGGGCATCTCATTTATAAAATTGAGTCTATGAGTCCAATTAATTAATCTCCAGCTGTTTAGTTCCGACGTTGACGATACGCCGAAGAATTTCTGCTCCGAAAGTTTTAAGAAACGTTTTTAGGCCACGCTAAGTTAATTCAGCAAGTTAATGATCGTGTCAATTCATGCCTAAGACTCACAATTGGCTTGATTGGTCACTGTGATTGAATTAGGACTGCAAACATTCATTATAATCAATACTGTTTGCTTTACCCTCTTTAAACAATGTGATAACTGTCGCAGGAGCGTTGTGGGCATTTTGTTAGTTATGTAATAATTCATACTTATCCATTGTACCGTACCTAAATAGCTAGTTTGCTGCCTTCCCCATATCTTTTCGGATATTCTTTTCTTGCGTCACCTCGAACCAGCCTTCGTGGTGTGCCTCCAGGTCATCGCGCCACCTGGTTTCTAGACCGGCTCCGGCCGAAGCACTGTTGACTGCAGTTCTTTACAATTTTTTTTTTCATTCCACTATTAGAAGAGTTAGCTTAGCTTCCATGTAATGTATTATCAATATCCCTTTGTTTGTAAGGTAGGCACGGATGTTATTTATAAACCTCATGGTTAAGGTAACAATCAGGCTCATTATATTTGATTCTATTGGCTCTCAGATCATTTTCCTGTTCACGATGCTGTCACGTCGTGAAAAGCCGTTGAAATATGGCTCACCAAACTAGCGTAAATGATTAACGACTCGCCATTTCTTTTAAATACATTTTCTCATCGTCTAGCTTCGTATTAAGAGTATCAAGTATTTCTTCCGTAAAAAACTGTTATAATGGATCCGCATTAACCAAAATGTCATCTACTTTTCTGGTAATATTTTGCTCGTCACAACTCATCGAGCACTGTAGTGAAAATTGCTCGCGTGATTGGATTCGCGTGGTGTTTTTACCCACCTATATCGAACTACTGATTCAGTTGTTTTTTGTTGATTTGTCAATTCGTTTCCTGTTTATTGTTTTGATATTTTGTTATATTGGAAACGTTGCAATTTCGTTGATGAATGAGAACATCTTTATGCCTTCTGAAGAAAGTAATTTGGTTCCCCGTCTGTTACGTAAGTACCGTTGCTTCGGTATATTTAGTAATTCATGTTTGAAATCCTGTTATCTTGACGTAAAAGGCTACTTTACTGAAAAAATATATAATAAGTCCGTCAGATCGATTTCCAAAAATATTGGACACGTACTTTTTTCCCACGTAAACAAAAAATTAAGACATTATAGTGCGTTGAAAACACCCGTGGCGTCACTATCATGGTACAATTTTTACCAGCGACGTTACGCCACGCATGTTTGGACCTCCACAACCCAATTTGCTATTGGGTAAGACTGGTAAACTAATAAATTATCTGTCTCCTGACCTCCCATAACGACCGACGTCCAAGATCTTCGAATGCCAGCCGAAACCAGCGGCTTACCCCATACCAAATAAACAACATATTGCTTTGTTCTATTAATGATTCACATTTCAACTCTACTAAGTCTTAATGAATCACCTGGGATTCACGTGTCAATCAAAATATGGTCACCAGTAACCTTATAAAAAAAGTAAACAACACCACTACGTGACAAAGAGTCTATGAAGCGATTTATGAGGCAGTCCATAAATTAAAAACATCAATACTCGTTGAACAGCTTGAACACTGTAGTTTCCATGTCAATGTAGGAATTTAAGGTGTTTTTATCGAGTGTTAATTGCTTAACTTTCACTCGTAAAATGCCTTACATTTTGTTGAAGCTGAGTAACAAATGTTTGCACTTATCCTCACGCAATTTCTTGACGATAATCATAATGAGGTCTGACAACATCGAGAGCAAATACATTTAAAATCTTAAAACAGAAGTTGAGATGATGTTATCCATGAACGGAATATTTTAGCACATAAAAATATGTGCTAAAAACACTCCTTACAATTCAATTTTGCAAAAAGTCAGTCGGTCAATCGATGTTACATAAAAAGTTAATCTTCTGATCAAGTAATTAACTTAATTTTACAGCCAGATTCATTTTTGTTGCTTCAAGACTTATTTTTTATCTGGTCGTAATCATCTTGTTATTATCAGGCTAGAGACAAGCATGACCATCGCACATCGAAATAGAACGAAATGATACCATCAGCCAATCTTGGGTTGGGTTGCCATCTCCGTTGTGTCACCTTCGGGCTTCGCACAAGGTCCTAACTACCTCTCGAAATCGTTCGCTCTGCCAAAACTCATAAATACGAATTTTCTAACCCACTTGGAACAGCTTGGAAGGAACTAATCAAATTAGTGATGACAGATTCTGAAAAGCACTGGTAACCCAGAACTAGAGAAATGTCTTAATGAAAGATTTTAATTACGTTGTTCAAAAATATATAGGTGACACATTTCTTGAAAAGCATTTGAGCTTTTTTGAAAATGGATGTCTTGAGTAAGTCATGGCCACTAAAGATTTTAAGGCCAGAAATCTGGATTGAGGAATCAATATAAACGAGAACACACTAAGTATCGACTCACAAAAACATAATGCCAGTGAGCAACATTGAGGAAACAACTTTGTTTACGCAAAATTTAACAACTAAATCTGTGGTTGGTGTAGTCATTTATAATTGATGGCCTGTTTTCAGACAGTGAAGTCATTGTTACTGCCTACTTCAACTTCAGAACTTTGGCCCTTAGTTCGGTCGAACGTGTCTTTTCCGGAATGAAATCTAGGTCAATGGTTGAAGAGATTTTGATGTGTCAGGAGTTTAAGAACTGCTCAACACCCTCTGTAGATCATGACGAAAACGGTGTATGGAAATTATGCCTCACGTTTTGGGGTGCAATAATATATACTTACAGTACTTTGTTTTCAAAATTGTCGTGCTTTTAGTGAAAGAAAACCTTACAATATTTTCCCTTTTGTAGACTCACACTCTCACAATACTCTATTGATATTACATGTCATTTGTAATTCAAAGTAACTGCAATCAATGAGTGAACATTGAACGTAAGGACCGAAGGGCTTCCTTTTCAATCGTTACGTTCATTCTCTTCTCATCACATCACGCATCTTTAAGAATTTAAGATCCGCTTACATGACCCACTTGTGGACGCGGGCACCGCTTCTTGACATTTACGATTTTAAAAATAAGTTGGTGCAGTTTGACAGCGGATAAACAACGCTTTGTTTTATGATGGTCTTAATATGTTTAGTGTTATTCTTTGTTGAAATGTGCAGGAGCACTCTGAAATAGATTCTCCGAATAGATTTCAGTAGCTGTGCAGTTCCATTTTGAAATTAAGATTAAAATCGTGCCAAAATCTACATGGAACTAAATATGAACAGCATTATTTCTGAAATATGTCTCTAAAAGCTGAAAGTCATGTCTCTTAAAGTTTTTGCCAAAGTTTTTGATGTCAGAAATGTTGCAAAAGAAACATCGAAAGTGAATTATCATCGTGCTTACGCAACCTTGCCTGTCCGCAAACAAAATAATGGATTTCCAGCCACATGACTTGTTATTCCAACTGTCTTTTCCAATCCAAAAATAAACACCCAACTTTTACTTCACAATCTTGTACTCCCAAATTACCGTCGCAATTTTTTGCTTCGTAATTTTGGAGCCACTGGTGAATAGTACTATCTTGTACAGTTATTTAGTGAATCATCACAGCTTTGTCCAAATGGAACTACCAGCTACCTACATTCTATAATCGTTGTGTGGTCTAAGTACAATGCAACTGGTGTCAGATAGCGTCGAACACACCTATGTACATAATGCAATAAGTAATACTTCAGTTTTGTTCTCGTTCTTCTTTATAGTTAGACGGTCACACGGACTTGTTCAAACGTATTTTTTATTGTGTGGAAGTGTTTTGATTTTTTGGAAGAAGTTTACATTCAAGCTTAATGGCTGCTAAAGTGCTTGGGAAGTGGACTGTGGATTGTGATCAGTGTTAGCCTTGATGTGTATGCCTTGTATCAATGGATGGATATTTTTCGTACTATGAAATCAGATAGGTATTATGACATTGGTTCGCTTGTTTATGAGTATGACAATAGGACAAAAGTGACACTTAATTTTGTTTGTTTTCAGCCACCGTAATAGGTTATTAACATAAATGACACTGATATCACTGTTCAACTCTGACCCAAAACCGCCTTTCATTCACAGTTTACGCACAAAATGTCCGGATCAAATATCAAAAAGCTCAAATTTTACTTTGGCAGAATGAAAATAAGCGAATTATGTGTTTCTAAAAATAGTAACGGAGATATTACGTAGGAGACGTTGATATATGTTAGTCTGGAGGGTTTTAGACCAAAACGTGTGTAGCAGTGGCCGAGACAAGGATTGATGGCGAGTGGCGTCCTTAATAAGAAGTTAGTGCCCATTTGCTATGACTGGGATCTCACTGGCGTCTGCCAAACGATAGCTTTAAAGATAAAACTCATTCATTTGTCTTTGCTCTTTCTGATCCGGACTACGCATGTCTAATTATATTTAAGACCTCAATAAAATATTTACAACAGCTTCCCGGATGGTCTTTTGACTATCGATTTGTTTAGAACTGATCGAAATCTCATAACAAAGGAACAAAATAAACGAACATTATTTTGAATATCCGCACCGCACACTGAGACAATCCTTGACATCACGTTACATACAATGTGATACCAAAACAAATGCAACGAGAGGAAACTGATCAAAGGACGTGAACATAATTTCCTTTCAAAATGATTCCTCACAAACTTCATAAGACTACAAGGAAGTATTAAACCAAGCTGTGATATATTTTAACTCCAGATGAAGTGCTGAAGCATTGTCTGCTGTGACATAACCGCTTCGTGCGGCTAAAATTAGCCAATCGAATCTTGCGTGCGCATGCGCATCGCTGCAGGTGCGCTCGGTGTTGCCACACGCGAAAATGCAACCCGTTGACGGGTAACATCGAAGTACTTGTTAAACCAATATGGTACACTAGTAATGGAAGGATTAAAGCTTCACTGTTTCTGATTCGTTAGTTGTTGATAGTTTGACAGTCAGCCAATTTGGAAAGGTTTTATATGTGTAGAGATGAAACGCAAGATTTTGATTTGGAATCAAAACATGCTTAAAATATTGTTATTAGTCAAGACTTTGTATCAAGGAATGCAGAGATGGTGACAGGTGCTTACCCCATAACTTCTTCTGCCATCATCTTCCCAATGGATGGGTATTCGGGTACTGAACTCCTAATTAAACTATATGTTGGTATGCGTCTTATTTTAGCTCGCGAGGGTTTAGTGCCAAACTCTCAGGTGCGAACTGTGTTATCAATTACCGAATACCATTCCGGCACTAGTTTTGATTTAGATTATTGCCTTCAGTTTTCGTGCAAATGTCAACAGTTCTATTTTGCTCTGTGAGAGTGGGTACCTCGTTAGGAGATTCTACTTTAGTTTAATGGATAGAGGATAGATTGAGTGCTAGCTCTTCATATCCCTTTACTGTCTGTCTCATTGGTCTTAGCTTTACGAGATTTTTAATTTAACCATTTAGGTGCAGTTACTTCAATTTAAAGAAAGAAGCGAAATATTTATTGCCAAACTTTTGATACATACAAATATAAGTAATACAACGGACTTCTAATGATAAAAAGATTTCAGTGTTACAAAAAGACCACGTAATCAAGCAGAATGAAAAACAATCAGTTTCTGATCATAGAATTGGGGTGGAAAACATGATGGACAACAAACGTCAAGAATATTTACAAGTTTCCCCTATTGCCACAGTTGTAAACAAATCATACGTCAATGTAGTTGGTAAACTATCTATGTGCCAAAATCTCGGCAAATATTGACTGCTGTTTGTAATAGGTGCCACGAAGAGATGTTTTCAGTGTTTATTTTCTCGTGATCAAACGAGACTTTAACTTCCCACTCAAATGTGAACTTCAATAAATCTTTTCTTAGTGCACCTCTTGGATTATTTAGCGGAGGGTGAGTTGTCTCTTATAGAGACGGAACCTTTAATAGAAAACCACTGACACAAAATTTACGATAAAAATTCAAAAGCGGTACTAACAAATTGCGCATTGAAAGAAATATTCAACATGGTCAAATGGCCAGTATAAACCAAGAGGGAAATGCCTCGCATACCTCCTCCTCTAGAAATGCTCCAAGTTTTAATTACGTCACATATTTGAAAGCTTTTAAGTGCCCGCTCCCTTGTAAATGTCGCGGTAAATGATACTCGTGACCGAATGAGCTTCCTGTTTCCAAACATCGTTCTGGTTACTGTTGTTTTTTCAAAACTACCCTCTAAATTGATAATATGAAATCGCGTGTGTGGTGTCCATATCATTATCCAACTTTTGACTTTATATTGCCCTTTTTGGTTTGTCTAACAATATTGATAGTGTTTGGATTGGGTGATGCAATGGTACTTACAGCAATTTGGGTCAAAGCAGCAGTCAAAATAGATGTTATATAATTGTTCTTTTAGTTTTGCAAATTCAAATTAATTTGTTAAGGATCCAATAAATCATTACAACCAATTAATAATGATCTGTCATAAAATATGCCAAAGGAAATATTTTAGAGCTGCCAAGTTTCTACAATTGCAGTAACATTTCAGGGATAATTTATGACAACTGGAGCTTAGTCCAACACGGTCATTCTTAGCGCATCGGACATATGGAGTGTGTTTCAGATTCCGCTGAGTAATAACTAATAAATGCCATAGAACAGGTGATATATCATGGTTTAATCGCTCTCAGCGTTGTTAATTTACTTACTCTTTTTGTTATGGTTAACGAGGATCATTTGAAGAAACCAGAAGAACTCTCGATTGATGTAAAGTGCAAATCAAATATATATCGACGGTCAAATGATAATTGCGTTCTCATTAATGAATGAGTCATCATTCCGATTGAGATACATCATTCAAGTACTAGTAATAATACAAAAATTGTAAGTTAGGCAGATAACTTGGTAGAAGTTAATCTAGCTCAACCTAAGACGGACAATTGTAAATTAGACGACTAATTGGCTCTGCCGATTGATTTAAGATTATTTGTCATCTTTATGATACAGTATGAAGAAGAGAGATTGCAGATTCATAGCATGTCTGTATTCGCTTGAATCGTGGTACTCACCTATATTAAATCTTCGTTCTATAAATGTCTACAACAGGATGAATCAGTGTTTCTCAGGAAGCAGTAGTGCCGGGTGTCATTATGACCTTTACAGAATCTGCAAGTCAGATTCAGACCTCAAATAACATTTTAATTGCTGCCGACAGCAATCACCTTATGTTATTGTTGTAATTAAGAGGGACAAGAAAATAAGAGACCAATTAAAACTATGCTAGACCAACTACACCCATACGGACAAATTCCTCCCATAATTATACAAGTCTGCAATTCTGCATCACCTTTCTCGACCTTCGTCTATTCTAATTCAAACAGACATCATGAATCTGTAATTTCGAATTCCAATGCATTTGCTAGAAACGTCCCAAATGCAAAATTCTTTACTCGAATTCAATAAATAAAATCCTAAAATTACTCTGTACAATATTGTATTTCCATTTTATTTGATAGATAGATATGTACAGAGAAAACACAATAGGAAATATAAATACATAATATCTATATTTCCTATTGTGTTTTCTCTGCGACATTCAATTTGAGCTTTTTTAATAATTGTTTGCCTAATGTATTTTCCTCATCGTTATGTATTTCGTAACAAAGCAACATTACCTCTGCTCAACAATTCAGTTTGCCCAAAGATTCCTCTCGACAAATATAAATCCAAGCATGCAAGGTATCAAACAATTTCGCATAAAATCCGTGTGAATCCAATGTGTTTGGTTCAGACGCGTCAGTGCATTACACCCACTCAACATCCAAATATACGTATAAATGAGAGATATGCTCGAAATATATGAGGAGCGAAATACTCGAGAGCGATTTCAGATATTAACGTGCTTTCACTTGGCCATTGTGAACATTATAATTATAATAATGTGAAGACTGGATTGAAAGATGCTAATGATCCAGTTGGAGTGGAGTTCAAAACAGAAGACGATGATCTTCTAGTAGAAACGAACTTGGATGACGTCCATAAGAATTGGAAAAAAAGTAGCGCAAAATCGAAACCGATGGCAGGAACAGGGAGAGGCTTTTGCCCAGCTGTGGAAAAGCGGGATAGTATTAATAATAAGTAGATAAAATCAAAGAAACATAGAAAGTCACAAAGTGAGCAGTCTTGACTGCATAATTAATATCGAAACAAGACAATTGATGACCGAAGAAACGAATATGAAACGCATCGGCATGGCGATCAGCTGATAGCACTTTATTACTTCACAACACGCAGTAAACAATAATATATAATAACGGTATATTTTAATCATGCACTAGCGTAGTTGCGTTTCCATGAAAGTGTTGATGTTGATGCATTCGATCAGGAACTGCTTTTACGGTGGAAGTAGTCTTTTCAACACGCGCCTCCGGTACTAATGTAGAAATGCAATTCATTGACTTGAGGTATAATTTCTATTATTTTTTATTTCTTGAGGTTTTTTTCTGTTTCTTTTTTTTTGTTTTTATGCTGAGCTCCCTGAAGCCCTTTGGCATTGTTGGTTTTCATTATTTATTTTGTTAAAATTTAAGGGGTTTCTGTTTTTTATAATGTCAATGAACACAATTTTCTTTCTTTCTTTCTTTTCTACCTTGCACTTCAACACAGCTTACTGACTTACCAAAATATGCAGCTGCCACAAAAAGTGCTAAAGTGAAATCCTGGTTTTCTTCTTTTTGAAAGAAACACAGACTTCGATTAATACACAATGATTGCATTAAAATGTTGTGTATTAATACAATATTGCATATTGCTTGATTCCATAATTATTAGTATCCAAGTGTTGTGTCCCACTACGGGGCAAAGGCCTCGTTTCCTTCTTTCCTCGTTTTGTTTTCTCTGTCCTTTGCTTCATCTGGCCAATCCTAGGTGAGAATCTAACGCGTCACGCCGTCTCCGTCTGGGCATACCTTTCTTAAAAATCTACAAACAAGTAATATGTCATTGATTTGATTAGGTTCTGTCGATCAGTGAAATCTAACGTTGAATATAAACATGGAAAAACGAGTAGCAACCCGGTTAAGGCGACTATTCCTAAGATGGACACTTTTCTACACAATTTTCCTTACTCGTTTGCGATCGAATGGCGTAAATTGATTTTTCTTGATGTACTGGAATCTTCTGTTTTAGTTAGAAATTATATACATGTGCTATTGATGTATTGATGTAGATTTTCTTCATTTGTATATTATTTTTAAACCTGAACTGCAAAGCTTTTTTTTGAAAGATGGCAAATCATCAAATGATCGCTCAGGGCGGAGCGGCAGTGAGTGTCAGATTCTTATTGACCAAAACTCATCCGTGTTCTTCCTAATACCCTTTGCGTCCCAGGGCCGCGGTGACTCTTTCGAACAAATTCTGCAAGCCTGGCAGGGACCTGCATCTAGTCTACAAAAATAATGAGTTGCTTCTTCTAATTCTTCCAATATAGCAATAAAAAATATCTAAACACAAACCGAGGTTCGAATGATCAAAGAAAATCAGCCTCATATCTTTTAGAGCTACAAATGAATTCTAGAAACCAATTTTTCCAACAGATCTAATTTTCATTGCAAAGTTAACACGGAAATGATTAAATCAGTAACGTTATAACGTAACTAAAAGAAAAAGAAACCATTTTATTCACGGTATTAAATCGTTCGATGTTCAAACGGAATGACCGTTTGACCGACATTAGCTTAACAGTAATCTTTACGAATTAACCGAACACTGAGTTCTTAGAAATTACTGTCCTGCATTTTGAACCGCACATTCGTTGAATGTTTTAATTACTTTATCATGAAAAGATTATTTGTACGGAAACTGATTTAGAATGAAGGTTTTTACTCAATGAGAGCTGGAATATAGCCTCTCAAAAAGTTGTATTTTAATATGTTTTGTTGCTTAAAACCAATGAACGTACCATCTTCACCACACTAGGTTGATCGGTAGAGAATGCCTAAGTCCGCCAATGTATCTTAGTGCATGAAGTTTTAAATAAATAAATTTCTTGGAATGTAACAAAAGATTCTTCAAACTTTACTTGATCCACTTACAGCTGGAGCTACGATTAAGCTATTAACATATTAAATTCGAAAGCATTTATTTTAGTTTATAGATCTTCTTCCGAATAAAGCTTTTAAACGCTCCATTAATTTCTTCTAGTAAATGATTCATTCGTACGCAAAGTATTTAAAGACTCGATCAAAGTTTCTGAGAATCTTAATTGCATGGTTAATATGGTTATAGGAAGTTTCATAGTGTCAATGGGTTTCCTAACATTCACACTACATTTTCACGACGCTTTTCTGATGAATATGTCCAGAATTTCAAAAGTATTTTTGAGAACGCGATGCCATTACGGATTGTCGTCTTTTTTTCAGGCATTTCTCGTTTTATGCTGTGGTTGCCTCAAATCTTGCTTCATCGCAAAAATCCCTCGTACCAAACCAAACAATGACAAGCAATTACATGAGAAACCCAGATTTATTTCCGTCTCTTACGACAAATCACTGTTATAAACAGCAGTGTCCTCATAAACTCTATAAATAACCATTCCTGATACATTTTACAAGTAAAACCGACAACAATTTTCCTTTATCCTGTTGTTACCCAATATTTAATTGAAGAAAAACAGGTGTCGTATTTCTAAGCGCCATCTTTAATTGGGGCGGGTTTAAATTTAGAAAATTGACTTTTTAGTGTTGCTATACTCCTGTTCTGATTCACCGGCCGCTCGGGAATGTTTTAACCTATAAACGAATGAATAAATATACTGTGAATGCTTTGGTGAGCTTGTTTCTTTTACATTAATATATGGGTCTGATGTTTGAAGGAAAATTTACGAGTGTGAGCGTTTTAGGGCTCGCTCTAAATCTTTTGATTGAGCGTTTTGGGGAGTCATGAAATAGGTTGATTTGAATGTATTTCAAACTATGCGACGCTTTGAAAATGCCATGTTAATGAGTGGTAATATTCTTGCCAAACTTAGCAGCCAATTTGACGATCTCAATCGAAAGCAAGAGCTTATTCTTCCAGCAAAGAACGACACCGGATGTGATGTAGTAATCTATTTACATCTCAAACCATGAATAAGATGACAAATTCATTCCAAAAATAAAGCCAACATTTTCATCTTCGTAGAGAATTCTGCATAATCAGGAATTACGCAGCAGAATCCGAATAAACGTGAAAAACGGAACGCTACATGGAATGGCGCCAAAAATCCTCACACAAACAAACATTTATGAGACTACCCACCGTGCAACATTACCAACGTGAAACAAATTCGGTGATCCGTCCTACTGTTCGAGAATAACATGTACTTTAAATGGGTAAAAAGCTTTTCTCGTTCTTAAAAAGTTAAAATTTAAGTTGCAATATCATCTCAGCGGCAATCAACGTCAAAATTAGAGGTGGTTTTGGCAGTTTGCGCCAGCCGTGAAAATGCGAACGCTCCTTAGAAATATGAGAATTGCCCCCAAGAATTTGCGTTTTCTGCTTTAAATGGCATGAATCATTGCACGATTTAAATACCGTAACTCCTTATTGGACAAGGTCGACGAGCAATAGTTCCTACACACTTAATTGCTAATGCCATTCTTTTTCGCTAAATAGTTTTATCTAAACTCAATCTGTATCATAAGCATGTCATGCCCCTGGAGAAAAAACAAGATGGACAATCGACAGGTGTTAGCGGTAGTTTAATAACCTGACTGTACAATTCATTGTAACGTTTTGACATCATCATCTTCCTGCCCTTCAACACGTTTTTTTTCCTGGAATCTGTCCTGTCAACCGTCTCGCTATTTGTTTCCCTTTTCTTTCATATCACTCACATAATCCATCTATCTTTTCTTTGGCCGCCCTCTCCCTCTCCAATCATCCACATGTATATTCATACTCTTTTAGTAACATGCATTTCATCCCTCCTCTTCACATGACCATACCAAGACAGGCGGTTCTCTTTAAAATTTTGTCACTGGCGCGCCTCTTTTAAATTTCCTCGACAGTATTGTTTTGGCATATGATGCATTAAGTACCTTCAGCTTACTTCTATAACACAAGTGCAACTCTATTAAAAGTAAAAAAATAATAATATCGATTTTCACATAACGTTGTTTAGTCAAGGAAACAGATTATCGATCGTTAATTTAAGAAGATTGGTAAATATTATCTATTTACCAATCTTCAAAAATTTTAAAGATTTTAAGAACTTACATATAAGCAAACCTTACCTTCTCCCGTGTCTGTCTGCACAACCTAAATGAGAATAGCTCACGTCGTAGTGGGTATCAGTATTTGTCAGTCAGCAAGCGTGTGAGCGCACCTGCTTCTTATGTGGAGCCAAAATTGCACTGTTTACTATCTTCTTTTATGCTTCGTCATATTGAGACGCAATATCTCTGATGCATCAGACCACCACTTCTATGTCGTCTTGCTACCTCTTCTTACGGCCTCGGGGGCACCGTCCATTCTCAGCCAACCACTTTGTGGAGTATCGACGTATCCATTGTCTCTTTCAATCCACCCCTATATCGGTAAATCGATAAGTTCCATGGCATCTGTTCTTCATTTTACCATATCGATGACAATATATTCATCCCCATCCCCATAGTTAAATTGTTTGTGTGACCCAAAATTCTCTCAAGTAACACCGTCTGCTGACGCAGTTATTAGATCCTCACGTATGCAGGAGACTGGATAAAAGTTGGGACAGATCTGTTTAACGCCTAAACTGCTTCATTTACTATCCTACAATTTCCTTTGTTTTGTCTACGAACTCACTTCCCTTCTCTTTTAGTGAAGCCAGAACTGTAAAATGTTTGCTGTGAACAGTAGCATCGTCATCTTGCCCTTATCTCATTTATTTGGGGTTGGTTTAACATGACGTCTGTCTCTTCCTTCGGTAGTCATCGCGCTTTCTAGACGTCCTTTATAATGCTTCGTAACATCATTATTTTGTTTGTTCCATCATGAGTCTTCAGACACAAATTCCCGTCATCCCTTGCTGATACATCCGCACCCACTTCCCATCCCACTATTGATGACAGACGAGTGACCTACATAATTTGTAATACTCCAATTTTACAGCTTCAATGAATCAATATCTACAAAAAGTCTACGTATAAATATCATATGTTTTGGTGAAATACTCTCAGTTACTCGAAAGCGTCCGAGAGAGAACGTTAGAAAGGAATTTGTTGAAAAAACTGTGATTTGTGTTTAATCTTCAATTCATCTTTTGTTCGGCACTCAGTGATTCTGTTTTAGTGAGTTATTAAGTGACGAAAATCGAACGAAAATGCTTATCATGGCTCCGGTATCTTTTGGTAATTTGTTATTTTATTAATTTAGTTTTGGAAAGTGTTTTAAGATAACGATCTTGACTAAGAAGTTGAGTGATCGTTCTGGTGGATGACTTTGATTTTCACATTCCAGTGACCCATTGAAAAGTGCAATAAAGACTCCTTTTTATTTGCAGCTGCACGCTGTTAGTAACGTAATTGGTGATCTTGTTCTATTTTCTCCGTAAATGCATGACTCTGCCTGGCGACAAAGCACTACACTTCACAGCCCGCAACTATTAATATTTATCTTTATTATACTTAAACGCAATTTAGATGCTTCAAGTCGATATAGCTTTTTGTTTTGTTTATTTACATTATTTTATGTTTCTGTTCAACGGGTTCAACCATCTTTTCTTTGTGACAGCCGACCATAACCTCCCACTTGCGCCCGCGCGCTCTATTCATTTGTCTATGATATTGACAAATGAAGCTGGAGCACTGGGCTATTGGGTGTCAGCTTATTTATTGTTTGTATGTACCGATTATTATTTTTTTAATTTTTTTTTTTATTATTTATATAATTATATATTAATAATTGTTGCATTTTTTTTTTTACCCATATTTATACTTATTATTTTATTTGTATATTTCTGTTAAATATGCTCCGTGACTGTATCCGTGGCACCACTGACTGGCCCTATCAGAATACCAGCGCTGCGTTATTTATTTTTTAGATATCGCAGCTTAAGCTGAGATAGGGACCATTTTGGCCTCGCGCAGATAATTATTTTATTTTTTTATACTGTTTAGTTTTTAATTTTATTTTACTAGTTTGTTAATCTTGTGCGAGTCCCAAATAAACATTTTTTCTTTCTTTCTTTCTTTCTTTTTCTTTTTAAAGGTCATCCTGATAATTATCAGGATGACCTTTAAAAAGGAGTCTTTTAACCCAATTGGGTTACAGTTTAAGATACGTTTGTCTTTCTGGTAGTACTTCTTGTTATTCTTGGCTTGATCCTTATTATCTTCTTATTCTAAACAGTTATGTATCCAAGCATTCTTTGTGCCATAAGTCCTAACATAAAAGGTAATACATGAGTTTAAAATATAACATGTTACAGCAAGATTCTAAGCTTTGTGATAGCTGAACTTTATACTGGATTCTGGACCTTTAACACAGAGTTTCAGGCTCACACCATCTATAAAAACCCACTCTAAAGGACGAGATATTAGCGCCATTCTACTTTAGCATACTTCTTCATTTTTGACGCTCGTATTTAAGAGAAATCTGCCAAAACCCACAACAAACACAACATTGCAATAAGCTATTCAATTACCCATTCGTTGACGGACGCCAGACGCTCGCGTGTCTCAACTCTTCGCGATGGGGCATTAGAAAATTACCGTCACGCTTCGGAAGTCTCACTACCTGTAAATGAGTTAATTTTATTCCCAGATTTATATGTTTTTAATTCCGTATGATAGCACGATAAGTGACGTGTGAATTTTGCATGTTATTTATCGTTTTGATGTTTTGATTGGGTCTTGTAACATTTTACAACTTCTTCAAACTCGAATTGTCTGCATTTGCTGGTAGGAGACTTGTGTTTCGCAAAAAAATGTATGCCATCTATTTTTTATGGATGGGAATCATCAAAGGACTTGCCCCTCTATGGGGAGTAGGAAGGAGTGCCAGAGTCTTACTGACTAAAACCCCAATCCATGTTCCTTGAGTTGCTTTTTGCGTTCGAAGGACGCGGTAACTCTTTCGAACAATTCCGCAACAATCTATATACAGCTCAGTATTTATTCGCTCCTGATTTCGTGAGATTCTGCACGTACGTGACAAGACTAAAACCCTCTGCATTGCTGGATTGCTTTTGACACAATTTTCGACTCAAAGCATCCTTGTGACAGGAAAAGTGGCCAATGCTTAGTGGAAATTGCAATGCAATCGCTTGCATTTTCACGCAGCTGTTAGAGGATGGTCATAATCTTTTGGAATATCTTCTACAAAACCTTCGGAAGAATGCACGAATCTGAGTCATAAGACATCGGCGCGTAAAGCTGTTTAGTTTTTGTTTTTTTCATTAATGGTGCTTTTGAGGGCCAGATCGTTTTAGCAATCTATGACAAACGTCTTTGGAATGTCTCCTACAGAACATCTAGAAAAGAATGCACGACATCTGAGTAAAATAATCTCGCAAAAAAAACACGTAGCGACCTCATTGCTAAAACTAGCCAAAGTTAAGGTTAACAATGTCATTAGTTAAGGTCTATTTCCGGAACATAATTGCGAAGAAATGGTAATGTTTTTCGCTAAAATAAATAGTAGGTACGTACTTGTACTGCTTTCTCTGCTAACATTACTCACTGCCAATTTGAATATTTATGAGTTTTAAAATATGTGACGCATTTTTTTGGTAACCGTACAAAAACTTTTTCAACCGTTTTTGGTGATTATCATCTGAAACTTGTGTTAATTCGTATGAGCATTGACATAATTAGTGGAAGTTAATTATTGGGAGTGTTTCTTATATTTTTGTCCATATTTCATCTACGTTATATGAATTCTATGAACGCCTTTATTTTGTTCTTAGAAATTAAAATAAAGAGTTAAAGTTAGCTGGAAAAACTTGGGTGTGACCTTTCCCCAGCTGTGGGCAACGCGGGCTAAATAAAAAACCTTGAGCTCAATTCGCAACATAGTTAAAGTTAGCTGGCTTGCTCTATATTTTTAAGCAGCGTCTGTAATTACCAACTTAACCAGGACCTCTTTTCTAGTCAATGGGTAACATTTAAGTATAAATTCTAATTTATTTTACTAGATACACGCACATTTTATATTTTAAATACTAATCTTACTATATACACTTAAAATAAAAATAAATACTCCTAACTAAAATTTGGCGTCAAATAATTCATCAGTATCGCAGTCGGAAGTGAGCCCAAAAGACTGGCGGTATTGCCACGTTGCATGGCAATGCTTATCCTCTGTCCGATGTAAAAGCCAGCCCTTGGGTCACGCGAAGTGTCAACTAAACGTTAAGCAAGTTCTTTAAATAACGCATGAGCACTCGGACCCTATGTAACAATTTAAATGATTTAGGTCCAGCAGGTGGCCACGTTTAAAGCACCGTCAGTGGCCTTAACCACATACAAATTGTATGCCTGCACGTTTGAGGACCTACATTATATGATACAATATAGGTGCTCAAAGGTGCAGGATGCAGGTTCCCAAATTCCCATACATTTTCAAGGATACCTTGACCTCTGAGTCGGTATTTAAGAGCTCATCAAGTAGTGTCATCATGCCATCACAGATCTTAAGTTCAATAGACGTAAAAAACAACCCCTCAAAAGACGCACGCCTTAACTTCCCCTTATCTTCCTTCCCAGAGCACAAAGTAATGGCACTAGCGACGGCGTCAGCGACCATGGAGTCGTCCTCGTCCCTCATCCAGTCGGAGTCGAGGGTGCAGAGGAGCTACCAGGAGGTCCAGGTCTCAGAGCAGAGGACGGTCAAGAAGAAGACCAAGTCCAGAAGGCATAAGGATGAAGGGACCATATCGGTGGTAAGTTGTGTCAAGTTTTTCGCTTCGAACGATTTTTTTTCGCACATCGATGTTGTAAGGCATTGATTCCTCAGATTTGATGCTAAGGTAACCGGCTCCTAAAATATATTCTCTTTACTGTTTCTTACGCCCAAATACAGCTGCAGTGACTTCTCGATAGTGAAGACGTCCACTGCTGGACTTTTGAATAAAAAACAACAAACTGGTCATGCGCTGCCAGCAACCAGCGGCTTGTTGTAACCATTGTCAAGTTTTCGTGAGAGGCTTAAGGCCACTACACAGCAGTATGCTTCAGACAACATTTTTTGTCCACATCTTAGCGATAACCACGTTAGGACACACTTCCTAAAACCCTAAATCTTGGTCAATACTACTTGCTCTTAACCTTCCACCTCTCTTCTATTCCAGTCAAAAAGTTCAGAGAAACTGTTCAAGAAGATGAAGGCCGCGACGGACACGGACTCGATCCCGCAGTGCGAGAAGTGTTCCCGGCCGGTGTACGCCATGGAGCGCATCAAGGCAGAGAAGCGCATCTGGCACAAGGAGTGCTTCAGATGTATCCAGTGCAACAAGCAGCTCACGTGAGTATTATGCTCCCTTTTGATCCAGATTGGACTTTAAATCTAGCCATTTTAGGTTGAAAACACGTACGCACATTAAGTGGTTAGTTGCACCGTCTTTTAAAAAAGATCTCTTAAAATTCTCGTACTTAATAAACATTAAGTACGAGAATGTTGTGTTTACACATACAATTAAATTAATCATGTTAATTTCTTCTTTTTAGAGTGGAGACCTACCAGAGTGATCACACGACGTTGTACTGCAAGCCGCACTTCAAGCATCTGTTCGAGCCCAAGCCGGTCGATGAGGCTGACGTCACGGACGGTAAATATTTATTTAGTCCCAGTAACCCCAATCCAAGTAGTTTTAAATTGTCCAAAGGAATGGAAGGATTAACAGCCGTACACAAATAAAGGCGATTTTGTTAAGATGGTGCCGATTTCTACAGGCCAATTTAATTTTATCTGTGGTCAAATATCCTCATTAGAAAGCTCAGTCACCCACAGGGCAATGAAACGGGCTATGCTCGGAGTTTAGTCACGTGATCGAATCCGGAATGAAGATATCCGCGAAGGTCAAGGTTACTGACATAGCCCGAAGAATCGCCAAACAAATGTGGCAGTGGGCACCTTGTTCGCAGATCAGATAGTCGATTGGGTCGCAAGGATCTACCGCTTACCAGAAGACGAGGCATTGGTGCCGCCCACGAGATGTGGCGACAATAGAGTCTTTTGATTGGCTGTTGTTGTTTTTATCATATTCAATCATTCATAACGATTGGATAGCCAAAAATATATTTTTAATAAACAGGAATGAATATGGTCAATAACACCACTACACATTCCTTGTCATGATATTACGTATTAACAGAGTCTAATTAATTATATTATGTTCTATCACAGCCGCTGCCCCCAAGAAGCATCAGATGATCATCTGCGAAAGCAATCCGGTCGAGTTGCCGCCAGATGTCGTTAGAGGTTCGTAATCTCGCAACCGTACCAATAGATGGCGCTATTTACATATTATGCGCTTGCGTCGTTCTTGAAACAAGTGATACGAGTATTTGTAACTATATATAAGCACTCGCTTAATAACTGTAGATGGATAAGACTGTGTGGTTATACTGCGTTTATCGCGGTATTTTTAGGATGGGTAACTTTAATTTTACCATTTAACTGTGTTTCCGAACGCATACAACCCTAATCTCTTCAAAATTAGAGGGCCCCTTGGGAACCTTGGATGGGCGACCAGCTTAACTTATCGAGATTACTCCGTGCCTTGGTCGCGGCTGTCATTTGATAGTTGTAACAGGTAGTCCGAAGCCAGAAAATCTGACACCAGTCTTGCCAAGGGCTACTAGCGGACGTCACGCGGTTTCACCCGCGTAGTTCCCGTTCCCGTGGGAATACGGGGATAAAATATAGCCTATGTTACTCGCTGATAATGTAGCTTTCCAATAGTGAAAGAATTTTTGAAATCGGCACAGTAGTTTTTGAGTTTATTTATTACAAACATACACACAGACACACAAATACAATTTTTCCTCTTTATAATATTAGTGTAGAAGACTGGCAGTCAGCTGCATCTGGTTCTGGTTAGACTTGAAGCCGGTCCCAACATAGTTTGGAATAGGCTAGGCACATTGATCACAAGGTTGCAGAATTTGTTCGAAAGCGTCACCGCGAACCTGGAAAGCAATGGGCTTTAGAAGGAACACGGATGGGTTTTAGTCAGTACGAGTCTGACACGACCTTCCGCTCCACCCAGAGCGGAAGAAGTCATTTGATGTTTTCCCTTCCCTTAAAAAAAACCTTCCTTCCTCCCCTTTAAAAAAACATACAACGTGTTACAGGATAAACGCAATACCTCTTAAGGGTTAACTTTTACTATGGGACCAATACCGAAATCGTGAAAAAAATTTCTGCTGTTTAGTACATTTTGTCGAGTTATGCGCACATAAATGTATGGGGCAGTCGATTTCTTTTCGCGATTTCAGTCTTGGTCCCATAGAGAAAGTTGTTCATAATAATGAGTACAATGAGCCATTGAGAGGTATTGCGTTTATTCTGTTACAGGTTGTCGTTTGGAATAGGCTAGGTACATTGACCAGCCTGTGCTGTCCCACTGCTAGACAAAAACCTCCTCTAAATTCTTCTAGGAGTTATTTTCCCGAGCTCTTGCAGCTCTCCATCATCTGCCTAGCCTTTTCCCAACTATATCGGGGTCGGCTTCAAATCCAACCGGATTCAGCTGAATACCAGTATTTTACGTGGAGCGGCTGCCAACCAGACCTTCATAAGCCATTAACTGTGTAACACGGTAGTTCTTGGCAAGACTGGAGTCCGATATACTTGCTTCTGACAATCTGTAGCGACTGCCAAAGATATACTTATAACAGCCGGGACTTAACGTGCTATCCGAGGCACGGAGGACGCTCGGGATATTAAGATGGACACCCATCCACAGACCAACCTTGGCAAGCGTTATTCTTTAGCCACGAGCTCCTCTTGCAGTATCATCCAATCAATCGGAATTATGTGAACATCAATCAGGATTAACTATCGTCATTTGTCAACAGCATCAGACAAGCCAGACCTCGGATTAGAGGAGCTCTCCCAGCTGGACGTGAAGTCTCGCTTCGAGGTGTTCGAGCGCAAAGCCACCGCTCACGAGGAGCCGCTGCCGCACGAGCCACGAGCCCCGCGGGAGAAGACCGCTGCCATCTTGTCCAAACTTGCCAAGTAAGTTAACACTGGTTTATTTATTTATTTTAGGAAAACTCACAGCTAAACAAAAACAGTAAGTAAAGGTTTAAACAAAATATGGCCAATCACAAGTTGTAACTTAGGGAGAATGAGGGTTTCTTGAAATGACGAGCAACAGGTGGCAGCACTGAGCCGTCAGGTCCTGGCACCTGTCAAAACGCTAATTATTACTTCTATACAATAGGTAATATAATAAAGCTGAAGAGTTTGTTTGTTTGAACGCGCTAATCTCTGGAACTACCAGTCGGATTTGGCGAATTATTTTTGTATATGATAGCCACGTTCATGAGGAATGCTATAGGCTATACGGGAACGGGAAAAGAAACGGGATATGCGCGTACGAAGTTACTTGATTGTTTGTTTGACCGCGCTAATCTCTGGAACTAGCAATCGGATTTAGAAAATTCTTTTTGTATATAATAGTCACATTCGTGAGAAAGGCTAGGAAATAGGTTATACAGGAACCGGAAATTCCTACGGGAACGGGATAAAACGGGATATGCGCGTATGAAGTCGCGGGCAAAAGCTAGTAGATTCTGTACATTTACATCAAAGTCATGATAACGTCAAATTAACTTTTTCAATGAAGGGGACCTCTCGCTTTAGTGGCGCCAACTGGTGGCGTAAATTTTCCTGTGAAACCCTCATTCACACTTACCACAATAACAACACGTGTGCGGGCACTCATTTGTATGAAAATGACGAACCACATTCAGCCGCAAAATTCAACCGTGGGCTAACCGAACGCATCGCAACCACCAGTGACAGCGACCGGCCACCTACCGCAAACACTACGTTTTTTTTTTTTTTTTTTTTTTTTTCCTTCGACACTCGGACTTACAATGAATGTAACTTGTTATTATTATATACTAGCGACCCGCCCCGGCTTCGCACGGGTGCAATGCTGATACTAAATATACTACAGAATGTCGTCCCTGCATTTTAAATCTGTAATATCTTCGCAAATATTCATTTGCTGTTCAAATGCTGTTAAGGCCATATTGTTCTATATTAAATGCACAATGTATTTAAGGTACTTAATTGGATAAGGATTAATGCTGTATTGCTTGAAATCGCTTCGTAAATAAGCCATTATTTCTCGAGAAAAGTAAACGATAAAAAATGGTTATTGTGGATTATCCTTAAGAGATAGACATATATCATTGCGGTCTTTTTTGTAGACCTTTTTAAGGTGTATAATACTATAGTACATTATTTTGATCTATCTCGTAGGGTTCAGCCAGCGTTTGCAATGTCAGCGCAAAAAATGTGTTTATTTACGACATCACATTAGAAACCTCAAAAATTATCAGTGTTTCTCCACGATATTATGCATGTATTATACATATAAACCTTCCTCTTGAATCACTCTATCTATTAAAAAAACTGCATCAAAATCCGTTGTGTAGTCTAAGCATACATAGGGACAGACAGACAGCGGGAAGCGACTTTGTTTTATACTATGTAACTTATAAATTAACAAGGTCTGTGGGTAATCCCAAAAATCTAAGTTGTGCCACTCCTCGAAAATACCCTGCTTAACGATAAAGAGATATTTTTTATTGTTATAGCGGCAATAGAAATATACGCTCTGTAACAATTGTAATTGTCTACCTTTGACGGTTTATGACATTCAGCCCGCTGACAGACAGACGCTGAGAGATGGACGATTCTTAGTATAGTCTTAATAAGGTTCTGTTTGTTACCCTTCGGTTATGTAACCTATCTCATTTCATTCGCTTTTACTTGCCCAGTAGGTGGCCAAGTTTATCGCTATACATATTTATTTATTTTTCTAGGATGGGAAATCATCAAATGACTTATTCGCTCTGGGTGGAGCGGAAGGGCGTGTCAGACTCTTACTGACTAAAACCCATCCGTGTTCCTTCTAAAGCCCTTTGCGTTCCAAGGCCGCGGTGACTCTTTCGAACAAACCCTACGCCACCCTAGCAGGATCGCTATACATTTACAGGTTTTTTTAGATGGCTAAACCCGTATCCATGAAGAATATACTGAAAGAAGTCTCGAGCCCGATTTTGATGAAAACAAAAACTGCATTATTGGGTTTTTGAAAAATCAGGTATCCTAATCTGGCCTGGAACAGAACCGGTTGCTTTTGATGAAAACAAAAACTGCATTATTGGGTTTTTGAAAAATCGGGTATCCTAGCCTGGCCTGGAAGAGAACCGGTTGCTTTTGATGAAAACAAAAACTGCATTATTGGGTTTTTGAAAAATCGGGTATCCTAGCCTGGCCTGGAAGAGAACCGGTTGCTTTTGATGAAAACAAAAACTGCATTATTGGGTTTTTGAAAAATCGGGTATCCTAGCCTGGCCTGGAAGAGAACCGGTTGCTTTTGATGAAAACAAAAACTGCATTATTGGGTTTTTGAAAAATCGGGTATCCTAGCCTGGCCTGGAAGAGAACCGGTTGCTTTTGATGAAAACAAAAACTGCATTATTGGGTTTTTGAAAAATCGGGTATCCTAGCCTGGCCTGGAACAGAACCGGTTGCTTTTGATGAAAACAAAAACTGCATTATTGGGTTTTTGAAAAATCGGGTATCCTAGCCTGGCCTGGAAGAGAACCGGTTGCTTTTGATGAAAACAAAAACTGCATTATTGGGTTTTTGAAAAATCGGGAATCCTAATCTGGCCTGGAACAGAACCGGTTGCTTTTGATGAAAACAAAAACTGCATTATTGGGTTTTTGAAAAATCGGGTATCCTAGCCTGGCCTGGAAGAGAACCGGTTGCTTTTGATGAAAACAAAAACTGCATTATTGGGTTTTTGAAAAATCGGGTATCCTAATCTGGCCTGGAACAGAACCGGTTGCTTTTGATGAAAACAAAAACTGCATTATTGGGTTTTTGAAAAATCGGGAATCCTAATCTGGCCTGGAACAGAACCGGTTGCTTTTGATGAAAACAAAAACTGCATTATTGGGTTTTTGAAAAATCGGGTATCCTAGCCTGGCCTGGAACAGAACCGGTTGCTTTTGATGAAAACAAAAACTGCATTATTGGGTTTTTGAAAAATCGGGTATCCTAGCCGGGCCTGGAACAGAACCGGTTGCTTTTGATGAAAACAAAAACTGCATTATTGGGTTTTTGAAAAATCGGGTATCCTAGCCTGGCCTGGAACAGAACCGGTTGCTTTTGATGAAAACAAAAACTGCATTATTGGGTTTTTGAAAAATCGGGTATCCTAATCTGGCCTGGAACAGAACCGGTTGCTTTTGATGAAAACAAAAACTGCATTATTGGGTTTTTGAAAAATCGGGTATCCTAATCTGGCCTGGAACAGAACCGGTTGCTTTTGAAAAAAAACACAACCTGTATTATTACACCATCCGAAAGTGTCGGTATTGGAAAGTGCTCATTTGTAATAAACCCCACCGAACTAAAAAATATTAATTGTCTCGGTTCCAAAATAATTAGTCCCAAGTTCAACCAATCAGTTAGGCCAAGTTTTGGAAGAACTTTTGATCTCGTGAACCGAAAAGTCCTACTAATATTATAAACGCGAAAGTTTGTAAGTATGGATGGATGGATGGATGTTTGTTACTCTTTGACGCAAAAACTACTGATTTTGATTAAATTTGGCACAGTGATAGATTATAGTCTGGAATAACACAGGATACTTTTTATCCCGGGAGTATGTTCCCTTGGGATAACTTTCGACAATCACGCTGGCGGAGCCGCTACTAGTACTAGTATTTCATATTTTAGGGTTCTGTACCCAAAGGGTAAAACGGGACCCTATTACTAAGACTTCGCTGTCCGTCTGTCACCAGGCTGTATCTCATGAACCGTGATAGTGAGACAGTTGAAATTTTCACAGATGATGTATTTCTGTTGCCGCTATAACAACAAATACGAAAAAACAGAATAATATAAATATTTAAGGGGGCTCCCATACAAACAACGTGATTTTTTTGCCGTTTTTATTGATAATGGTAAGGAACCCTTCGTGCGCGAGTCCGACTCGCACTTGGCCCGTTTTTTATTCTCATCTTGTCTGCTACAAATAAAATAAGGGATCGTGAATTGTACTCATAATAGCGTTTTCATGTAGTCATAAATGTCACGTATTTTTATATTTTTACCAGTCGTTAATATCAAAATAGTGACACAGGCGCCGAATATTTTTAATTGAAGTTTCATTCCGTGTTCATCAAGGTTAAGGAAAGTTTTGCTTATTCGTAAAATAGACCTTTAATTTTTAATCGAATAGTCAGTAAAATCTCCCCCATTTTACTCAATCGATAAAAATACAAAAAAAAAAAATACAAAAAGTACTTCGATTAATACCATTTTTCTTTATTGAGTTATTTAGAAGCGTGGTTTATAATCTCCAAGGCACGTTTAGACCTACGTATTTGATCAAATTTCAACTTGATACCACCACGCGTTTCTGAGAAAAAGGGTCCTGACAAACTGACAGACGGACAGCGAAAGTATCCTAAACAAGGATTCTGTTTTTTCGATACGAACCTGGTGTTATGTTTTAGCAAAACAAATCAAATAAAATATGCCTATCCTACTAATATTATAAACGCGAAAGTTTGTAAGTATGGATGGATGGATGGATGTTTGTTACTCTTTCACGTAAAAACTACTGAATGGATTTTGATGAAATTTGGCACAGTGGTAGATTATAGTCTGGAATAACATATAGGATACTTTTTATACCGGGAATATGTTCCCTTGGGATAATTTTCGACAATCACGCGGGCGGCAACTAGTTTTCTTATGAAATAAACACCTATCACCAAAAATATCAATAATACAATCTTGTCTCCGAAATTATAATAATTTTATAAGAGAGTATCAAAATGATTCATTCCACGTCTCCGCTTCCCAATTACGTCAGAGGTTAGTTTCAGATGTTCTATTTGTGTGCGCCATGAGAACCGACGGTCGGTACTATAAGTGCTCCCTAAGGAGAGCGAGTGTGTTGATACGTTAGGTGTACATTGACGGCTGCACTCGAAAACGTTGCTAAGTTTCGGATGTGTACTTACAAAATAATTGTGTCCAAAAAGAAAAATACCGGCCAAATACGTGTCGGGCCACGCACAGAGTAGGGTTCTGTAGTTAAAAAAAATTGTTAAGACTTTAAAACTGCTTAAACTTATTTTTACTTTACTTAAGTCATATTTTTATGGTTCCGGGTTTCTTGTTGATACCTCCACGTTTTCCGCGAGAAAAAGGGGCTTAAGAGACTGACAGACGGACAACGATCAATACAATCCGAAATACGTGTTTCCCTTTTAAGGCACGGAACCCTAAAAACAAGTACTAAAAATATTTTTTAGAATTTTTTAAAGTCTCTAACTTTGATTTTGATTTGTTTTGTAGCAGCTGTACCTCCACAAATTAATGTATCATTAGTTCATTACAATGTAGATTAATATTCATATATAATACATCATCAACATGAAGTGGATTGAAATCTGAAAAACTACAACGGAAGTGACGTGACGCATATTTTCCCAACTCGTATACGTTTTGTTTTTATACGTTTTTTTTACGGTATGCGTCAACTAGGCGCAAATAAACTTTGTCTTTAATCTTTTTTCTGACAAATAATGTCCATGGACTTTTTGGCCATTGCCTTCATTTACCAAATGAAATTGATTCAGGGAAGTTGAACATTTTTACGGCAGAATCGGTGTACATACAGGGAAAAAATAACTCGCCGAGTGCATGTTATGTGTGTCCAGTAATCTCCTCCTTTTTTGAAGTGAATAATCTTTTTTAAAGTGTAATTTAAAAAAAACAAATTTATTGGGTGCGGCTGACCCTAAGATACCACAATAAAAATGGTTTAAAACTAAAATAATAACATTTAGACATTGTTTTATTTTAATCTATTCTATGCTTCATACACAGTAATGTATTATAAACCAATCAAAACATAAATAAAAAAATTACTCGCCGAATGCATGTAATTGTTAGAAACTTCTAAATTCAACAAATAATACACATTCCATGGGTGTAGGTTGGCCCTAAGAGGTCACAATAAAAATGGTTAAAGCAAAAATAAACATCCCCATTTAACAATAAGATATTCTATAGTTTTATTTTAATCTATTCTTTTCTTCGTACACAGCAATGTATTCTAAACCAATCAATACGATCAAAACACTCAACAGACTACATCAAAGATTTTTTCAGTAAACAGCATGTTCCATAAGCTTTTTTATAACGGCAAACTATTTTGCATCTTTTCTACACCTTATGCCTTAGTCGTAAGGGTGAGAATTGAGTGTTTTTAAAGTAAAGTTGGTATGGTTATGGTGTAGAAGATGATGGCTATCACATTGTGTGCGGTGTCCCGTGAAAGACGAACGAAAATATGGTTTAAAATGAATTTCTAAGAGCTTCTAAAGTGTAGTGAATTTTGTGCGGTGAATACTTTTTGCGGAGCTTTTTGTTTGTGTTTTGAGCGTGATGTACAGGTATTTTAATGTTTTTCATTCGATGTCCTGTTTTAAATGGCTTAGGCAGAAGTTTAGCAATTTTTTATCGTTCAATATGTGCAACATTTTGACTTTTTGTTTTTTTTTTCACAAATAAACTAAACTCAATTAAACGTTGTATTAATTGAGATTCGGGTCAGATTCGGTGTTAAAGCCAATGCTACTTACAGATAAGTTTTAGATGTAACGCAGACTTCCGATCTACTTTTAGAGCATGCTAATCTAGACAACCCAGTGTTTAAAGATCCAGTCAAGGTTAGATCAGTCAGGAGTGCGCGCTCTAGCTACCCGAAACTGTGTAATTTTCCCAATCAACCTTGAAGGTTGCTCAGCCTGAATTCGCAACGAAGTCATTCGCCAGACAACGTCACCGATATTGCGCGTAGAATCAGCATGCTGAAGTGGAAGTGAGCCGGCCATGTCTGTAAACGGACAGACGATGGAGCAGACATTTGTTAGAGTGGAGACCGCGTATGGGCAAACGTAGTGTGGGACGCCCTGCGGCACGATGATCTGAAGAAGGTCGCATCCATCCGCTGGCAGCGGTTGGATACGGACCGCTCAAGACCGGGATGGTTGGCGCTCTTTGGAGCAGGCTTAAGTTCAGCAGTGGACGGCAATTGGCTGATATCATGATGAGGATGAACCTTGAACCTAAGACATTAGCGATAAAGTTGAAAAACTATCTAAGAAATTTGACAGATGGTTTCAGCTTGATGTGCTAGCGTCTGTACCAAATTCAATTTCGTGCCTCGGAAAGCACGTAAAGTCGTTGGTCCTGCGCCTGATCTGTCCCCGGTCGTGTTAGATGATAACATAAAGAGGGACACAGCTTGCACCTGTGTTTGTTATAAGCAGAGATCGGAATAGGTAGAGTATATTTACCTAATGTTCGTGGAAGTAAGTAACATAGAGTTGATAATACCTCCTCTAAAATCCTGGATTCATAAACATGACGATTGTATCCCGAGATTTAAGAAATTGCAAATTACTGCGCTTTGAATACATTTGAACAAAATTATTATATTGAATAATCTTATAGTTCCGTACCTACTAAAACTGTTAAATTAAATAGCTTTGTTTTCGCACAACTCTTTCTTCTTTTGATTATTCAAATCAATAATTTGTAACTATACTCAAAGTCCAGTTCATGTTTTTATAATCCTGGGTTTTAATTGACATGATTATATATATGATTCCGGGATTTTAGAGGAGGTATTATCAACTCTATGTTACTTACTTCCACGAACATTAGGTAAATATAGTCTACCTATTCCGATCTCTGCTTATATGGTTATAAGTTTTATATCTCCTGCGTATTTGCCTAATCTCCGTTGAGGTTGGCTTCCTTGGCCCCATTCGGTTGGTGGCAGATTCTTATTAAAAGGAACGATTTCCATGCTGTTTAGAGATTAGTTTTGAGCAGAAGGAGATATTACAAATTTTTATGACAGTTCTTAATATATTTATATATTTTTTTTTATTTATTCAGGTTCAAAGCGAAGGGTATGGACGTGGGCGTGTCTGATGACTACCTGAACGGCGTCCCAGTGGAACAGAGCTCCAGCGAGCCAGAGGACGATGAGGATGGTGAGTCGCTTTTACCGTACATCATTATTGTTCAAGGTGTGAAAGTAGGCTAGCCTAACTGATTTCAATAAAATTCTGTGTCATTCTGATCTATAAGCTATGTAAGTGTAAAGTTTCATTAAAATCCGTCCAGTAGTTTTTGCGTACTGGATTAACAAACGTTTATCCATCCTCACAAACTTTTACATTTATAATATTACTAGCTTTTGCCCGCGACTTCGTACGCGCCTATCCCGTTTTTTCCCGTTCCAGTGGGAGTCCCCGTTCCTGTATAGCTTATAGCATTCAGAATGTGGCTATCATATACAAAAATATTTTTCTAAATCAGTTTAGTAGATCCAGAGATTTTCCCCTACAACCTCACAAACATTACCTTTTTAAAATATTAGAATAGATATTCAGTACGATTATTTAGGAAGCAAGATTAAGTAGGAAGACTAGGAAGTACTAATATTAAGTAGGAAAAGTCTTCAGTCATGGAGGGTATTTTGTACCATTATAAGTTCGGCTAACATTATTATTTCATTCCTCAGACGAAGACTCAGTCCTAAAGAAATCGTACAAGCACACAGCTAGTCGCGAGCAACCAGTCTCGTTCTGTAACATGAGTGAGATCGTGGGCAAGTTCGAGACCGGCCAGCACTCTTCCTCCGAGAGGCACCGTGAGAGGAAGCAGGAGATACAGAACATACGTAGCAGACTGTTCATGGTGAGATATAATAATAATTATAGTTCTCCTAACCGATTCCGGCTATGGCGGCAAATTTCAATAGAGACTAGCCCTCCTCGTGGGTCATATTATAGTGCACAAGTGTGTGCACAAACAGGTGTACTCCCTCTTCCATTACTCTCGTAGTCCGATGGGACGGCAATCAGACGCGACCAGAGAGAGATCTGCTGCAAACTCCTGCCGGGCTGCCACGGGAAAATTCCAAATCGTAAAACCCCATTAGGTTTTACGATTTGGAATTTTTTCGAAAGCGTTCGATAGCGTTAACCATAAGACGCTTTAGTTGAAACTCGAGCACTAAGAGATTAGGAATACAGTTCTTGGTTTACTTAGGTCATACTTAAAAAACATACAGGTTCTTCACGTAAACGGCGTAAACTCACTAGGGTTTGAAATGACAATGGGCGTTCCTCAAAGCTCAATATTGGGACCACTTCTTGTTTTAGTTTACATAAATAATTTGTCCCAATTACTACAATATCAACCAAAGACGGTGTTATTTGTTGATGGCACATCATTGATATTTAAAATATTAGTTGTCTCCACAAATTCATAAATAGATTAAATTTTATTGTTTCAGGGCAAACAAGCTAAGATTAAGGAGATGTACGAACAGTCAGTACTTCAGAGTGAACAAGGTAAGAACACGACAAACATATCAAAAAGTACGAACTAAGAACGAATGTCGCATATAATAAAAGGCAGAATTCTGAGCGAATCAGACGACAGATAAAAATAATCCTCCTGGCCGATTTCGGCCATGGCGGCCTATCTCAACGGAGATTGTCCATCGGCGCGGGACGTATTATAGTGAACAAGCGTGTGAGCAAGCACGGATGTGAATGAGATAAACACAAATGATATTTTCATGATTCCTCGAAGGACTGAAAACTCATTGTATATCATGCTTTTATGAATATTTCATAACACAAGACTTGCGCAATTTGCACGATGTCGCGTCTGGGTTAATGTCTCGCTAAAGACGTCCAGCGTTGATAGATGTCAATATTTAATGAAGAAACCAGAACAGATTTAATTGGCAATTTAGGATTCTTGCCAAAAGTTATAGATAACATAAAACTTTTTTTGTAATACGTCTGTGTATTTATTTTAGACACTAATAACACCGACTTGGCTCCCGAAATGGAAGGTAATAGTAAATTCAATGGTCAGTGATCATATCAAAACATATCGATAAAGTTTTCAATCAGTAGTTCAGCTCACAGGAAAACATTGCTTTTTTTTGCATATTGCATTTGGGGACGCCATCTCATTACACACTACATACATACATTAAAGCACGCATTTTTCTCATTGGGAAAACAGCCTTCAGATCTAAATAACTTTTATCTACATTCTCTACTATCACGTCCATACATGCGCACCAATAACAAGTGCTTTAACTATGTATTTTATAATACTAAATACTTGATAATTGCTTGGTACCTGCACAAGCTAGAAAGAATGACACTGCCGAAAATGTTACACGAAAAAAACCAATACGACGAAAATATCTGGACCCACGGCAGTGCGCCAGGCCAAGTTCCGGCCTAACGCACGCAGTGTGTATATTACACGATACATTTCGAGCTGTTTTTACCCCCGCTTGTAATAATCACAACTTGATGAAACTGTTTGCAAGAGAGAGAAGATGCGTCTTTTTCTTAATTAAATTGATTGTAAAATCGACGTTAAGTATATAAAAAAGTTGGCAAGTTGATAATAGTATAGTCATATTTAAAAAAAAACGATTTTTTGAGTGTGTCATCATTTTTATACGGTCTGGAAAGATCCAAGCTCTCTGTTCTCAGGTATTCTCAAAAGACACATGTTAGAGTCATGGACTATTCTGCAGTTCTCAAATGCTTGGCCTTTAATTTATCTCCCTACTTTTATAGGCCGAATTTTTTGGGATAGGAACTTGGCATATTTTCACACTTCTGTTTTTGGGGGATTTTATTTAAGTAATTGGACTGCTCAAAAGAACACCAAAAATTCCGTGACTAATATACCAACGAACATGTAAAACTATTTAATTATATTACTATATAATTAAGGGTTGTCGTTAAATATAACCCCAAGTAGTTGCGAGTTCTTAGTTGAACGGATTCCCAATTTTGAATACAGGTACACATCCTGGGTTAGAACATGGGATATACCCGTGGTATGTACAGTTAGCAAAGCTATTTGATTTTTTTGCACTGCACTGCCAATATTTATTTCTAATGTGTACATTATGACTTTTTAAGCTTATGACATACTTACGAGTGTGGTGTACAATAAATTATCTACTCAGCACACTCACAACATTGTTTACAACTAGTTGCAAGTTAGCTTTGTTGACTGTACATTCCCGTGGAATCATTTTAGCCTTTTACTCGAACTAAGCTGGTCGCAAAAGCTAGTTTAAAATAATCCTATTAAACCGTTCATCATATCCCCAGGTGTGACGTCAGCTGACAAGATCTCCCGCGAGATGGATGTAAACGCAGAGAAGGCGCGTGCCATCAAACAGCGCTTCGAGAACGGAGAGGTGTTCAACGACGAGAACCAACCGCCCAGGAACCGCGAGATCGACGACAGGGCACTGTTCAACGAAGGTGAGCTGATGACTCACAGCTGGATATACACCTCTCACAGGCTTCGCCACATCGTTTGTGCCAATTTTCACAATCTGATCAGGTCATGTGTCGCCGCCGGCCGGTAAATAGATCTGGGGCCCTACTATGAAGTCTTAAAGCGATGGAGATTCCGCTCCAAGAGAGAGACGAAGCTATACATTGTTTATAGCACTATCCTTTTTACATTGTCGGAATTGGAATCTGAATTGCAATCCTTAGAATGAGCTGTTATATTTGTGGAGTAATGAGACTGTAAAATGATCTGAGTTTTTGATGAAAGTGTAATGTCGGTATCTGTATAATTATTTCTGTGTGTCAGTCGAGGATTAAACTCTTGATTGATGATTTTAATTATTATAATTCTGTAAATAAATACGTGTTACGGTCGCGAATCATATTTTGTTCAACATACAGCCTGACACTGACATGTAAATTGCAATAAACATAAGAAAATTTGAATTTCGTGGGCTACCCTGGCGCTTCCACCTTAAAGAATATCGTTATCTTCCAGTAATATTAAGTTAATGTTTCATAATCATTGATAAGTTTCCGTGTGCGTGCAGGTATCGGCAAGAAGTCCCGCTCGATCTTCCTGGAGCTGGACGCCAACGCCAAGAGCTTGCCGCCTTCCTCTCCGCCGCCCGCTGACGTGCCCAAGCGGAAGGAGATCGTGAGTCACATCGTCACTTAAATCATTTAAAATTAAAACGAAATAAGGAATCAAAAGCAGTATGCAAGGGTCATAGAATCCAGGGTTGCGGAATTTGTTCGAAAGAGGAACACGGATGGGTTTTAGTCAATAAGAGTCTGACACGCCCTTCTGCTCCGCCCAGAGCAGGAGAAAAAAAGGGGTCATAAATACGGCGTTCTGTAGATTTTGCCTTCTCCTAAAGAAAAGAGGCGTGCGTAAAAGTAATAATGTAAAAACTAAAAAGAGGTCTTTGTTTTCATCATTATGAACAACTTTTACAATACGACGAACCTTGTAATAGCGTTTAACTGTCCGTCGCGATGTGGTTACATCAGTTAGGTCGCAGAACGCGTTCTGGCTTCTGTTAATTGACATATCGCGTCATTACTGTTTTTTAAGTACGACGACGCGACGCGAATTTCGCGAATGTGGCCAGTTCGAAGAAGCCACAATGCGTTGTAAGCTACTTATTGCTCATTAAACGTTGCGATCTTTAAACGAACCCCAAAAATTTAAATTAAAATGTTTTCCTGCAGCCGTTCATCCCCAAAGACGTGGTCCGCGCGGCCGACAAGCTGGAAGACGTGAAGATCGAGACGTCGGACATCTCCGACCGCTTCAAGTTCTTCGAGACCTACAAGCCCAAGAGCGAGCGCAAGGAGTTCCGCATGACGCCGCCCAGGCAGACACAGGTAACTAGCGAATAATATTACCGGATAAATAAATAACCCGCTTGGCCGAATTTCAGTCATAGTGGTCGATCTACGTCGATCGATGGCATCGTTTGACGATCGATCGATTGGTGTAGTATAACACCCTAACCCCGAGTCGTTACTGAGGAATTCTTATTAGAAAATCAAGTAACATGTATACAGGGTGTCCCAAAACTCAACGTCAAGCCGAAACGGGGTGACAGGATTGATCATAACCATCACGAGAAAAATCTGAAAAAAAATCTATCCCATGCAGTTTAAAAATTATGGGCATTTTAAGAAAAACCTAGAAATTTGATCAAACTGTACCATTTTTCGGTTATTGTGGTTATTCTTTTTTATTTTTTTCATTTGAACTTTGGAAACGTAATCCTAAATAACATTTCTAGAATCCCAATAAAAAATAATGACACAATTGCCTCAAGTTTCCGATAATTGAGACTATTTGTTAAACTACGAATTTAAAATTTTCAAGATTCGTCGACTTTGACAGGCCCTCCTATAAAAAAAATGTACTAGAGTGCCTTGGCAAGTGGCATTAAAAGTTGGCGCATTTAATCAGAATTCTAAAATGGTACAATACTTGTTAGTTCCATACAATAGAAAAGAGTAAAAAAATTAAAACCTCAAGTAACCCGATTTTTGCTATCTCATTTTACTCAGTTAAAATGTTTTTAATTCTCACAAGCTCTAGGTAGGTTCTTAATTTTAAGACAAAATGATGAGAGAGATGGATAATGGGTATGTTCGCCATGAGTGAGCGAGACAGATAGTCACGATAAAGTCTAGCGGCAGCACTTGCGTTGCATCTGCATTCCCCATAAATGAGGTGCATGTTCGCATATTCTTGTGAAGTGTAGCGCGTAGGCATGGTAGATAAAAAGGATGCCAACACAAAAGTCCAGAGAGAAGCCAAAGTTGCCGGTATGTTATCAACAAGTCCAATTCACAAAGATTCAAGTCCAAAAAGAGAAGTCAAAGTTGTCAGTACTAAATCAACACAAGCGAATACGAACGTGCGCAGTAGACGAATGAGCGAAACGTACTAACTGGTTGGTGTCGGACTGGTAGCGTAGCCATTTGTTTAAACGAGTGCGAATGAAACAGATAGATGCTATGGCATCTATCTGTTTCATTCGCACTCGTTTAAACGACGCATCTCCGTCTCAATGCGTGGCGTCACTATCTGTCTCGCTCACTCATGGCAAACATACCCATTATCCATCTCTCTCATCATTTTGCCTTAAAATTAAGAACCTACCTAGAGCTTGTGCGAATTAAAAACATTTTAACTGAGTAAAATCTGATAGCAAAAATCGGGTTACTTGAGGTTTTAATTTTTTTACTCTTTTCTATTGTATGGAACTAACAAGTATTGTACCATTTTAGAATTCTGATTAAATGCGCCAACTTTTAATGCTACTTGCCAAGGCACTCTAGTACATTTTTTTTATAGGAGGGCCTGTCAAAGTCGACGAATCTTGAAAATTTTAAATTCGTAGTTTAACAAATAGTCTCAATTCTCGGGAACTTGAGGCAATTGTGTCATTATTTTTTATTGGGATTCTAGAAATGTTATTTAGGATTACGTTTCTAAAGTTCAAATGAACAAAAATAAAAAATAATAACCACAATAACCGAAAAATGGTACAGTTTGATCAAATTTCTAGGTTTTTCTTAAAATGCCCATAATTTTCAAACTGCATGGGATAGATTTTTTTTCAGATTTTTCTCGTGATGGTTATGATCAATCCTGTCACCCCGTTTCGGCTTGACGTTGAGTTTTGGGACACCCTGTATATATTTCCCGACCTGGGAATCGAAACGATTGCGACCACGAGGCAACGGGGTAAACAGATTAATAAATACACTTTACATCACAGTCATAAAATCGAAAAATATCCTTAGCAAGACAAAGACACCCTAAACACAAATATTCTTCAATGATTAGCATCCAGTGGCACCCCAACTCTTCAAGTTTTTAACGTATCGGCTTTACATTTTAAAACTTTTGATTGATTGCCCTCTGACTTGATCTATCGTGTACACGTTCAGTCTTTTATCTGATGAAACGGTTAATCCTGAATCTCAGGGAAATAGTATACCTCTGTGAATCAACTGCAATATTTACCTGTACCTACCGTTTTTCTCGCTCAATTCTGGGACTGCTTAAAGCCAAACTGCAAATGCCAGCGGGATGTGCGGAGCCAAGGCTATATTATATATTCCTAATGTTCGTTTTTTTCTTCGTTAATTTTAAACATTTTTCTCATTTCCCACAGCGCGCAAAATCCCCATCCCCGGAGATCTACCACGAGCCCAGCGTGGTGCGCAGCGAGGACGCCGCCGTGGACACCAGCGTGGCCGCCTCGCGCCACACCGCGCAGCGCATGATCAACGTGTTCCGGCAGCTCGAGCACCAGCAGAACAAGCCTGACGACCAGCAAGGTAAGGAAGCAGGCTTTCAATTTTCCTCCCAAAAATACTAATTAACTATTCACAAAGAATTCCCAAAAAAAAGCTGTCATCCAATGGATCTATTTCTACGAGAATATTGCCATTATGAAGGAAGAAACAGTGTGGAACTGAATTTAGTTTAGATACTTTACATGGCCTATAAACTCAGATGCTGAGGTAGCTCAGTAATTTGAAAACTTATATGCTAATATTCCTCCCAAACTACGGAATAAGAAGTGTCAATTCACTTTCATAAAAATTCCATCTATCATGAACAACAGTGTGGTTTCACCAGAGGGCGTTGTACAATTGACGCTGGTGTCACGCTAATAAAGTAACGCCTGCGGAGGTTCACAAGACGCCACTGGAATCTTGTGACCTCTCGAAGGCGTTCGATTGCGTTGCAAATAAATATTACTCTTATTCTTAACCATTAATTAGATCATACTTGAAATAACAATAGGTTAAAGTTCAGGTAAACGTCCTAAACTCACTAGGATTTGAAAAGACAATGGGCGTTCCTCAAGGCTCAATATTGGGTCCATTCCTAGTCTTAACGACGTCGATATCGCTATTCATCAGGTAAAAAATGGTTTACCTAACTAGATTAACTTATAAGGCGTGAGTTTAACTCAAAAAATTACCTCCTTTTTCCTACCAGGTCCTAAACCCCTAAAGAGGTTCACCCCTCCCCCTCCCGGCGAGAACAACCACCAGGGAGACTCCTCGGAGGAGGAGTACTCCTCGGAGGAATACGAGGAGGAGGATAGTGAGGACGAACGTCGCAGGGTGTACCTCGAGGCGCGGCAGAGGGACGAGGCTCTCAAACAGGTTAGTTGTAAACATTTCGCGATTTTTCCAATACTGCAAGGTTGTTGTTGTTACAAATAAATGCCTTTGCCTGTTGATGGGAACACATTTTATCAAGCCTACTTCCCACCCACAGTTTGGTCAGTCAGTCTTTGAGAATAGTATTGAGCGGATGCCACTACATTTGTAATCTGACATTTTGACAGGTGTTGCAACTAAATGAAAACTGTGCAGGTGTGCAGGCAATTATTGAGTTAAATTTCATGCCATACTAACATTATAAATAAGAAAGTAGCTCTTGATTGTCTGCATGCCTAAACCGCTGAATAAAATTTGGATGCAAAAAAAAACATTTTACCGAAATGGTAAAATGATACGATATGATATGATTGGACCTTGGAAAAAGACGAGAGGATATATTTCATCCGGGGAGTTCATTTCCATGGGATTAATAAAGAGGCTAGTCTATATTTATTTGACTAAAACTGTGTATATAAATTCCAGGCGCAACAGTTAGCGCGCACGAAGAGCTTCCGCGACCGCTTCGAGAACTGGTCGGAGTCTGAACCACAACGCTCGCCCTCCGCCGTCGTCATCGAGCGCGCCGCCGAGCAGGACGAAGAGGGAGAGTCGCAGTTAGAGACTGCCAAGAGGTTAACTTTTTTGTTTTCGGGCAAACCTTCAAAACGCGCTGAACTTTTGGGGACAAAACCAGGGAGTGTGGGTCCCTTACTAAAACCACCCCGGTGACTACCATTTGCACTGAAGCAGCCCCGTGACATCTTAAAAGGCCACCACGGAAACCTGTCTGTACAGCGCCTGTTAGGGTACATTATAAGACGGGACCCGCTAGGCCCAGAGCCTGCCAGGGTTGTGGAATTTGTTTGAAAGAGTCACCGCGGCCCTGGAACGCAAAAGGCTTTAGAAGGAATACGGATGGGTTTTAGTCAGTAAGTCTGACACGTCCTTCCGCTCCACTCAGAGCGAAAGAATGTATTTGATGATCTCCCATCCTTAAAAAAAGGGCACATCCCTGGGGAGTCAAGAGGTAACATAGCATCCATCTACCAACTCAATCTATCGTTGGTCACTGCTGAACGTAAACCTCTCCCAAGCTAGGGATGACTCTCGTTCCTGTGTCTCCTGTGACCTTTATAAGGTCACTCACGGTCCGTGTTGCTGATACACAAAAGCCTAGTTACAATCGATACGACAAGAAATGAAAACACTGGCAATACAGGTTCATAGGAATATTTTGGAGTTATTATAAATCTGTCACTGAAATTAAAAATAAACTTTCCAATTGTATAAAACGTCCAAAAAAATTGAAACTAGTCAAAATTGAGACTACTATTCTGATGAAATATTCCAAGCAGTCTGTTGCAGTTAGTGACATCAAATCTATGATAAAAGACAACATATTTGTATGAAGCAGTATTGCCAGTGTTTTGATTTATTGTCGTATCGTCGTCTCCACCTTGTAGACCGTATTTAAACTATTTAAAAGCGTCGCTCTACTATTCCGTATTTGACCCATCATATACATATGCCCATCTTTTTTTCCACTCTTCCAGTAAATGAAATACATTTAAATAATGCATCTTAACAGCACCCTTGGTAGGACTGCTTGTCTATTTCAGGCTTCTTACATTACAGTAACTATTAAAAAAATCTTCAGTCGAATTGAGAATTGATTCCTTTTTTACATTCGGTTTTAAACATAATTGCAATTGGTATCTATTTTAAACAAATTCTGATGATGTTTTCATGTTTACAGCTTGCGTCAGAAGTTCGAGAGCATGAACGTGACGCAGTCGAGCGTATCAAAAACCTTCGCGCCCAAAGTCAACAGATTTGTGGTGAGTAAATGGCCTATTTTACATGATTAGCCATGGAAACGACAAGAAAAAAATTATTTATCAGGACAAAGAAAACAAAATAGTAAAAATATAAATTATAACTCCTACTTATTGCTTCAGTTCATCTGATCGAAGAATCAAACATTATCTAGCGAAATCGAGGATTATCGATTCATCCAACACCCAGTACGAATGCAGTGCAGCATTATTTTGCTTGAGCATCACTGGTTATCTTTATGATCCAAGCAATGCATACGATACCACAAGAAACGGCCTGCTACTAAACCCATAAAGAACATATCGATGGACATAACTTCAATGCAAAAAGAATAAGAAAAAAATTAAGTAAAAGAGTTTATTTGCGCCAAGCATGACACATACCAAAAAAAAAATACAAAAGTTATTCAAGTTGGGAAGATATGCGTCACATTCCCACAAAACGGCCATCGCTCAGCATAATGCTGGGACTCGTGTGCGATACAGAGCCACAGCGCTGGTTTTCTGCGACAACCGGCGTTGTCAGGATGACGTCGATCGGTCGGGAAAGCCTGAATATATATTTTTTTTCCTTAGCCTATTGTGCCCCACTGCTGGACAAAGGCCTCCTCCATATCCTTCCAAACATTCTTTTCTTACGTCACCTCGAACCAGCCTTCGCGGTGTGCATCCAAATCATCTCGCCACCGCTTCCTGGGTCGGCCGCGGCTACGCCGTCCATCCTCTGGCACCCATTGCTGGTTTGATTGGCTGGTGACCCGCCCTTTCCCATTTTAGCCGTTTTGGAGCGCAGCGTGGTGTTCCGTACTCTATCAATTTTTTTTAAACCTAAAATACTGCGCTCCATTGCCCTTTGACATACCCCAAGGCGGAACTTGAATGAAACTGAATATTAACACAAGTTATTTTGTTTGTCCACAGTGACCGCCGCGCGGATCATCTACCACACCAACCAAAGCAATATTATCGTTTTATCGTTGTAAAGTCTCGTAAATATAATACTTGCCAATTATTGTATCTTAGTACATAAGAACGGTTGTAGCCTATTGACGAATATTCTCTAGAAATATTTATTATTTGCATTCGGTAACGACTGATAGAGACTGCATTTTAAAACAAAAAGTGCCTTAGAACGTGCAATTTATTAAAGAAATTGTTTTAGAAAAATCTACAGAAAATCTCATGTTTTTATATAGATTATCAATTTATCAATTTACGAAGAATTTAAAGAGTATTGTTCAAAACATGTCATTGTTATTTGTAACTCATTGATGATCATTATTTAATTTAATATTTATAACTTTATGTGAGAACATTTATGTTAAGCTAAGTCACACTTAAGAGAGAATTATTTGAATACTCAATAAGATATATATTTATATATCTTATGTATGAGGAATTCTTTATTCACCTTATTAACACAAGTTTATATGTTACTTTCTAATATTAAACTTCGTATTTATAAGTCAAATCGAACTTGCCAATCGCACCTCGTGATTTTTTACTCTGGCAATATTCTGTACTCTGTCTTGCCACAATATAGTTATAATTTATCTCTCTGTGCCATCTCAATTTTCTAAAAATCTCGTATTATTTAATAATTATTACTATTGTTTATATTATCGCATGTTTATTATTATTAATAGAGATACATTTTGAAATGTATTTTAGGTAATTTTTACTATGTGACTGAATATTGGATTCTCTATATTTATTTGTTTGTACTTAAAAAGTTTTGCCGATTTTTATATTATTCGAGTAAGGAAATTAATAAATAACAAAATTGTATATTTTTGTTTTATTTTTCCTATTTTTGGGTTTTCTGTGTGTATTAGACATCTACACCCCATTTGCATTTTGAATCGCATATTCTTTAACAATGGAAAGGAATTTCTGAGCCCTTGCATTATTCGTCTGCTCGACAAAGTTAAACACGAACCATTACCAAATGCCTTCTTTCAATATGCCTTCTTTTTAACTCATACGTGTGTTAGGTACCTACGTAACTAGACGACGAGTTGCGTAATTGCAACCTGTTAGGGGTACGCAGCTTTATACAAGTTACTTAACCTCACCAATTATGTTTGATTTCCATGTTTTTTTTGGGTTTATCTATTCGGGCATAATTGTATTGATTGTGAACCGATCTTGATGATTCTTTTTACGTTGGGTTTAGTTTTAGCTATATTACATTTGCATAGACATTAAACTTCAATGATGATAAACCAGTGACCTCCTCAACTTAAAATCAATAAAATCTAGTAAAGTGAGACGGCTGAAGGCTGGTTCGAGGTGGCACAAGAAAAGAATGTCTGGAAGGATATGGGGGAGGCCTTTGCCCAGCAGTGGGACACAATAGGCGAAGGAAAAAAAAAAAAAAGTGAGACGATTTTTTCGATGCCCCGTGAGTTCTTCCCCTCCCCTTTTTACTCCGCTTGTATGTAGTATCTATAAGTTTTTATGTATTTGTAAATATTGCCTAAAAGGATTCAAATTAAATTAAGTAAAGTGAGATATATAAGATATTTATGTCAATCCCAAAGCAAAGTAGATGTTTAACTATGAGCTGGTCTGGTCTGGACTGCGAAGGCACACAGAGTAACTCCTTAACGGCAAATAGCAGAACAACTAATTTTGGGAATAATGTCAATGTAATACTAAAAACTAAGTGAAAAATAAAAAACTTTTTACAAAAATAATTCAACCGACTTCCAAATAAAAAACACTACAAAGTATAAAATAACAATAATTTCGGAAGTCGGTGTCAAACTACGAGGACACAATCAAATACACCGACTTCCGAAATTATTGTTATTTAATACTTTGTAGTGTTTTTTATTTGGAAGTCGGTTGAATTATTTTTGTAAAAAGTTTTTTTTAAATTTATTATTTATTTGATATTATAACATTATTTTATCTAGACTATTCCAAAGCATTCGATTAAATATAGTATAGAATTCTATCGTGTCCATCAAGAGCCATCCATCTATTATCAAGTTTATTCCAAGTCGCCCCCAAATGAACTGCCATCAGGTGGCAATCGATCCACACCGCAGTGTATAACGATTTAAAGGGGGGGCAATAACTTCACCACCCGGTGGCAACTGGGAATTTCATTCCCGATTGCCACTGTCGCGAAAGCGAAGTAAAATAATATAGGCCTGTAGGTACAGATAATAACTAGATAAGACGTAGCGTAAGGTACGAGAGAGAGGGGGTAGCGCGCGGGGATTGACAGCTCGCGGGCACACCGGAGTACCCGACTTCACTCGGGCCTGAGGGTTGGAGCTGGTGGGAGCTACCAGTATATTGGTGAGCGAATCTGTTTTATCTCAGTGCATGTGTCTTCAGTTTTACCAGAAATACATTTTATACAGTTTTCCAATGTTGCCGACGTGTGTGTGTGTTATTTTAACAGCGATCAGATTCAGAAATTATACCAAATCAGACCAGCATTCAGATGCGAGGTTCGGGGTGGCTATAAGGGGGGAGGTTGGAGGCCACGTTAGGGGAATAGCCCCCAATAGCATTGCGATGATGATTCAGTAACGGTTATTCAGTGGAAATCGATGTACATAATGACAGCGATCGTTAGATCTTAATCACGTTCATGTCCTACCTAGGCTTATTTTTGAGACATAGGTATTTTAGATTCAGATATTAGTCATTAAAAGTGAATTGGCGACGTGGTGGAGATGCTGGGATCACATTATTATAGTTTAAAAATAATGTTTTGTTCAGTTCCGAAAATAAATAATGCGGGTAGATCGAAATTGTTCTAAGTTCAAAAATAATTAGGTAAGTTTGACATGGTGACCGAATAGAATAGAATAAACTGACCAAGTAAATTCAAAAATGGAACAGGATCTGTTTGAAATTATCTGCGAAATAATTCAATCGGAACATTTATGAACAATAACGTTCCAAGCTGTTGTGAGTGTTGAGTAATTTAGTTCCATGTTATTATTTTTTTTTACTGATTTTAAAGTTTCTATAGCTATACTCAAGCGAAGTTTGATTTTAACGTAGTTTGTCATATTACACAGCCTGCACTGCGGACAAGTCGATTCCAAGAAAGTATTATACTCGCTGGACAGTATTCAGTCATGACTATAATAAAAATTTGTTTAGTAAATCCGAGTGGACGATAATGTACGAATGAATAATAAATAATTATTCTTTTTGCGTTGCGCAGATATCAACGATAATTAATGTTTATTAGACAATTATGTTATACATGAACTTAGTAGTCAAAGGAGTATTCCTACTAAGTAAACAGATTTTATTAAGTGAACCAATTAAAAACAAAATAGATTTTGTTTAATAGTCTTTCACTTAAACTAATAATAGTGTTTGACGAAATTAATTTACTTCTTTAGTTTGATGTGTACAGTTTATTAGATTACATAAGAATCTCATACCAGAGTCATATTGTTTTAGATGCTCGGGATATTCATTTACGAAGAGAACGATCCACTTAGATATTATTTAGCTGGTACTCTAATCATAAAGGAAGACGCTACGCGATCTCGTTTAAAAAATACAGGTTAGAGTGTAGCCTTAGGGGCGCTATGGCGCGAGGACTTAGAAAATTTTTCGATTTTTTTTTGGAATTCGATTTTACGCTCTATGAGCAGTAAAGAAAACCAAAAAAAAAATTGTTGATTCAAAAAAATTTTTGGGACAATATTTTTCGGTCGATTCCACCTTGTGTAAGCATGAGGGCAGGGACTTTTTTTTTTTGGGACTTCGAGTATCGCTTAGGAGCACTATGAGAAATAAAGAAAAGCAAAAAAAAAAATTGTTGGTTCAAAAAAATTTTTGGGACAGAAAATTTTTCGGTCGATTCCGTAAAATTTTGCGACCAATTTCGAGGTAACGCTCGCTCGGCTCGCGCGTAATAGGTTAGGTTAGTTGGTCGCGAAATTTTTCTAAGTATTTTTTTTTCATAGTGCCCCCAAGACGACACTGACCAAATTACACTAGTTTACAAATTTATTTATTTAATTAAAATTTGTCCTTTTGACAATACCATCCTTTTTGAAGGTTTTCGACGCACTGAGCTCAAATCTGACGTAGGTAGGTACATTTTTTTCTAGTGCGTCAGGATCACGGAGCTTAGAATGACATTGGCAGAATAGTCGTCATCGGCTTTGATTGCCATAATATATTAAAAATAGAATAGAATAGGATTTTTAGAAATCTTAGGTCAAAAGTACCAAAACATCGATTTTCGACATATCGCATCAGCGTGCAGTATTTAATTTTCCAAAAATTGATCTTGGTATCTGAAATGACTACCATCAGTTACAAACATTATGTTAAAATTATATTTTTCGGATTTCATTTTTTCATATTATACCTACTTATTTTTCAACCGACTTCCAAAAAGGAGGAGGTTTTTAATTCGACTGTATGTTTGTTATGTATGCGATCATTCCGTCAATTATGAATTGATTTTGATGATTCTTTGGCTCCTGCGCAGAATGTCCACTTCTCAAAATGTCCACTGGTCGCAAAATGTCCTTTTCTCAGAATGTCTCTTTCGCAGAATGTCCACTTCGCAAAATGTCTCTTTCGCAGAAAGTCCACTTCGCAAAATGTCCCTTTCGCATATTGTCCCCTTTTTATTTCTGACTTACTTTAATCATAATTCAATTCATTTTAGCAATTAGCTTTCACACATCATGTTTGACGTGTGTTTATTTGTATCGATATGGCTAAGCAAAAAAAAATGAAAAAAATATAGTACAAATCACATTTTTAATAAGCTATAATTTACAATGCCGACATCAAGGTTCATGTATTTTTGAAATAAGTATTTAACTATGAGCTAGTCTGAAGTTGGACTGCGAAAACTTGGAAAAAATAATCATCCAAATCGGTTGACAATTGGCGAAAACATCGCTGAACAAACATTTTTCCTGGGATCCCAGCATCAGATCCTGACTTATTATACCTTCCATCATCAGCTCAGCAAGATGAGATTTTTATTACCAGGCACAATTATCTGAATTGCGTTAGAAAGTATAGTGCCTTTAAAATTTGAGGGTTGCCTGCGATTTCCCTAGGATCCCATCATCAGATTCTGACTTGGTGCCAATGGGACCACCTCAGGAGTATAGGCTTTCGAATAAAAAATAATCATCAAAATCAATTTCATAATTGACGGAATGATCGCATAAAAAACATACAAAAACAACACAGTCGAATTGATAACCTCCTCCGTCATTTATAAATAGCCAGATTTTTTTTTTCAATAACTTCCCTTTCCACACACGACAAATATTTGACCCCCCTTCTGAGCGAAATTCTGGATCCACGCCTGCTCCAGGGTTGCGGACACATACACCCTGTACGCAAAGGGCCCGACGAACACGGATGGGTTTTAGCCAGCAAGGTTCTGAGACTCCCGCTCCGCCCAGGAGCGGAAGAAACCATTTGATAATTTCCTACCCCTAAAAAATGAAAACACGCCTGCTACCTTTGGGGCGCCAATGAGGTGGTTGCCTAGAGCGCTGGCAACATTTAATCCTGATAAAAGATGATAAACGAAAAGAAAGGCTGCTTTCACCGCCTGATAGCATTAATCAAAAAGATCTGGTAATGACTCATCTTGTCTGCTTTGAAGGATCAGAACGAGTCGCATTAAGGCAAATAGATATGACATCGTTACATACCGAAATTAAGAAAATCCACAATTTAGCAAGGTGTATTATCGAAAAAATGTGTACTACATAGTGTAGCAAGCAGATAATACAGAGATTATTTTTCCAACACATGCCAAAAGTAGTATACATAATATACATTTTAGAAAGCTTATTAAACAAGGAAGTGTATCGTGTAATTTGTACACCAATTGTCATACATTTATTTTGAGTAATCTATCAATAACCAAGAGATGTATCAAGAAATTTTCGTAGCTTAAACTTTACGACGCTTCATTTCCAAGGAAATGGCTATTTTTTTTCTATAAATTGTAATTTGAGGGATTCAATCATTCAAGAGCATTTGAAAAGTATCAGTTGTCTATCCAGAGTGGAACAGATTTCTCACCAGTTGCATTTTGTCGGGATGCAGTAAGTTTATAAAAAATCTTAAAACCGTCGGTCGGTAACTCGAAAACCACTCAATATGAACCCCATGTTTTCGGGATAAAAATCGTTACAAATTAGCTCTAGTATAACCCATTTCTAGGAACACACTTAATTACCAATAATTCTGTATATCAAAATGAATCAGTTTCCCTTGGTCACGCCATAACTTGAGAACGACTTCGAACGATTTAAATAATTCTTCTTTTGTTGTATTCGTAATATTCAAAAAAATAAGTACAGACATCAAACAGCTTTATCCTGTACTAGTGGCCCGCCCCGGCTTCGCCCGGATGTACAGACGCCAGCACATCAATCTACCCGAAACTGTCAAATTTTCCCAATCAGCCTTGAACCTAGCGATAAAGTTGAGAATCTAGTAAAGAAATTTGACAGATTGTTGTAGCTTGATGTGTTGGCGTCTGTACATCCGGGCGAAGCCGGGGCGGGCCACTAGTACAGGATAAATCTGTTTGTTTAATAATATATCTTGGGGCAACTCACATACGGTCATCCAATCTCAAACTAGGCAGAGCCTGTGCTATGACAACCAGACACCAGATAAACATACTTATATATTGCTAAATACATACATATAGTAGACAAATTACACCCACACACAGAACAAATGATCATGCTCATCACACAAAGATTTGTCCTGGGTGGGAATCGAACCCACGACCTCCGGTTTTGCAGGCAGGATAAGTAACAACTCGACCAACAGGCCAGTCAGGTGCCGATATAGAGTTTAGTTTGTTCATACCCTCGAGGGTGGGAATTGCACCCATTGTCTCCGCTTTAAAACTTCAAAACTTCTAATGTTGTGTTTTAGTAAGTACAGAATAATTCAGGCTGCTGTCATCTCGTCACTCCTTGTCAGCAACTAGATCGATGTATCATCAAGCGTTTCTGCTAAAGTTTCTGTTTCAAGGTTCAAGGTATAAAAAATAAAACGACAAAATCTATTTATAATCTAATTATTATTTTCAAAAAATATAGGGAACGTGAAACAATAAATTAACCACCTAAACATAAATATGTTAAATATTTATCAATCACATTAGTGTCTGAAGTTCAGACTTGAGACCTCGTCCAACGTTAGTCAAATGTGCCAGAAACAAACGATTATTTTAAATCGGCTAGAATCACCAGCCATGTTTACATCAACGCCATCTAGCGGAGGTTAGCATTTTGCAATTGACATCAATAGTGATGCATAATTTGACCGTTTTAATCTATAAGGCAAGAAATCAGTGTCATCCATTGTACCAGCTTGATTTTGGCTTTTGACTCGCATCTGACAAACATTGACACAAATATTCACTCTCTTTCACATTTATGATCGAAGTTAACACAACTTGATGTGTTAAATTAAACTCTTAAGATGTAAGAAGTAAAAACAATATCAGACACAACTCTGACCACTCAAAGGCGTTTTGTTTGAAGATTGTTGCCAATTGTGAAATTACAATATGATAGCAACATTCGAAATGTCTTTTGGATTAGCAGCCCTTTGAGTTTTATACCAATTCATCTTTGAATAGGTTTACTTATGGAAAGATTTATTTAAAATACCAATCATTCTTTTAAATAAGATTTTGGCTAAAATAGTTCTTTTCCCACTCATTATTCAAATAATTACTTATTATGCATAGGCCAAAATATAATCAACATTTACTCTTTAATAATACAATTGAATCTTTCCATAAGTAAAACTAAACATTAATTTAGACCATAACACTTAACCTACACAGTATAAAATATACAAAATGTACATTCGATCGCAAAAAAGCTGGTCTAACTTAAAAATTCACAAAATTTTCTTACTTTTTATAATTAAAAAATCAATGATAGAAACTATACGAAAGAAAAAAAATATTTTTCGCAAAATATAAATTATTTATTTGAAAACTGTGATCTGTTGATTGACATGTTTATTCACAATTGTTAGGTATTATAGACCTAGTAATGGCCAAGGACAACTTTTCAGCTAAGAAAACTAATACAAATATATTTTTAGTAGGTTTCATACGCGTTCTTAACCAAAACTAGACTTAACACTAACATAAACACCATAAAAGTCACAGTTAACTTATTATCCGTATCACCAGTCCAGAAAAAAAATGCGCGAGTTACCTCTAGCGCCATCTATTGTCAGCTTATTGAACTTTCAGAGGACACCGATAGATGTCGCTTTAATAAAAGTTGTAAGATCACATCATATGTCAGATAAGGTTCGGTCGCTATCATCGGGGACCTGCATAGAGTGCTAAGTTCGTCACTAGAATTTGCTATAAACATTAATAATACTGTCTTTATCTAAGTAACAGACATTTAGGGCGTTTAACGGATAAGTCACTATCTTATTGCTGTATGTATTTTGTTTAGTTTTGGAAGTGGTGCGAGCTAAGATTTAGAACTTAATTAAATTGTATAGGCCAACTGCTTAAAAGCTCTCGTGACAACGCACCGAATGTTTTTCATTGTATATAAAAATGCTTCGGTGTGTTATTCTAAAATTGCTCTACTGTTAAAGCAATTTCTATGAGAAAGCGTTGATGTATTCGTCGCATTTTTCTGCAGGAGCGTTAACTAAGACAGTGCCCAAAGTAACAAGGAGCTGTGTTATTCGGCGGCTGACAGGCATCAACAGTAGTGCGACACTCTGAAAACTTAGGTGAAGTGAGCTGTCAATCGATCCAATCGAAGTGGGATGACAGTTCACTTCAAGTTCACTGCACTTAAATTTTTGCGGTGAGGTGTGTACAGAATATTCCGCTGATCCCATAATGACTACATTTCTTTATACACTGTAATGTGTGAATCTAGTCTTAAAATTAGAATCCGGATGAATGCATGATATATTCAATGAATACTACTGCAGCCCTACTATGACGTGCTAATGTCATCCAATTCCGATGATGTAAACGGGATAGTGCTATTCGCTATGTATAGCTCCGTCTCTCTCTTAGAGCGGAATTATAATCGTTTTAAGACTTCATAGTATGTCTATAAATCACTATACGATTTGGTGAACTGGCATGTGGGTTTTAAGTATAAAAAACAGAAGTATTATCTTAGTTCGCACCACGTTTTAAAGGACAAAACTTATTTTACGTTAGATTATAACAATCGTTTTACAAAATAAGAAGCTATGGAGCGGCTAAAACATCTCATAACAAAATCTTAACACTATTTAATCATTTTAAAGGTTTAATTAGTGGACTTGTGAAGTTTTGTGACCACTGTCACTTTATTTATTGAAGAAACCACATCACGCGTGGATTTTCCAAAGGCAGGCTGAGGAGGGTTAATAAGTTGAATTGATGGAGTTATATTTAAATCTATTTTCGGAATACTTGGTTTGGAAAGATATTATTTTTAATATATATTTTATTTATAATAGATATTATTTATAATTTACTACTATTAAATCAGGTAAAAGCTGAGAAAGGCAGTTTATTAGAAATGCATTATTTTTTCCATCATTATAATTTATCGCTGTTCATCCATCCATTGACTTTAGTCACATAGGCCTACTACAAAATTTTAAACAATAGAATCAGTGGTCACAAAATTTTAAGTACCACCAAAATATATGAATTCAAAAAACTTGACAAATAACCTCAAATATATGCCTACCACCGAATCGACTGTCACTAGCAACTGTGTAATGCGGTATTTAAAAAATAAGTGATTTTCCCTTTTGTACAGGGCTTTCATACTCAAAAGATTTAGTTTACAAAGGTGCAACCAGACTGCCATCGGCCGAAGCACTCTCAATTCATTAGTACAGTTCGCCCACTTCAGGACAACAAACTAACATGATACAAACTGTAATGTTCCTCAATTACGATTGTTATCAACAGTGAACGGATAATCGGGCGCTAACATACCTAAACTTCACTTTTATTTCCACGAAAGTATAATAAGGACGGACATGCTTTTCAGAATCTCGGATCCCGGAATCGTTCGAAATTCCTGAGACTGCTAAAAATGCCCGCATACAAAATAGTTAGAACTCGTTGCGAACTCTCATTATAATTTTTAATAGGTATTCCATTTGTTTTGAATAAATTAAAGATACTAAATCAAAATAACCACTGCTATAATTTCATTAAATATGTTGTTGTTTTTACAAAATTGTTAAATCCTGAGAACCCGGGATTACTTATTTATTCATAAAGGAATGTCCATATTATTCTCTCACGGGAAGAAGTTTAGGTATATAAGCGCCCGATTATCCGATCACTGGTTATCAATGACGCATATACTATTGAATTCTTTGATGGTCGTGTTCTATATAGACTGGTCGACGTCGATTCATCTCAGTTAAGTAGAACCTTATACCACAGACAGGTTTTGAGGCGTCGTCCTTATACAAACCGATCATCGCGCGAATACGCAATAGTAATTTTTTCGGCTAAACCGGAAGGCGCCCTCTGTCGGCGGGACGAGGCGATCCGGTTTGCCTTACAAATGGACGACTTTGTAACGACCGACGACTGAAACCAGCTGCCTACTATGACGTGCTAATGCCATCCAATTCCGATGATGTAATAGGGATAGTGCTATTCTCCATGTATAGCTCCGTCAATCTCTAAGAGCGGAATCATGATCGTTTTAAGACTTCAAAGTAGTCCCCTGTAGTCTTCAAACACCATATCATGCAGTACTAGTTACAACCAGATATCGGTGGCAGGCAGTTTAGTCTATCAGAATAATAATATATATTTATATATAATTTACTCTTCTAGTGCAATTTTAGAAATGTGTGGATAAATTTATATTTACTTAGAATTTAATTTATTAATAATTATTCTTTCAATTACGTTTTCGTTTAAAACTCTCTCAAATCACATACGCGACGCAGTTTTAGAATTATCTTTGGGTCATATTCTTGATGTGGTAGATAACTTATTTCCTTAGGGCGTATAAATTGCCAGGATGGGCTGGAAATTCATTCAATCAATTACAGCATGCGCACTTGAGAATTGGCCTCATTAATTTGACGATAAATTAGGGGTTAGTAATTTTCCCAATGATTTACACAAATCAAATTCTGTCTATAAATAACTTTCAATCATTTTGATTTATCATGGAATAGCTGCTCTTGTACAATTATTTATTTTTCATAACTTCTGAAAATATTCAGACTATTATCAGAGCAAATCAGAAAAAAGTAATTTAGGAAATGCAAATTATTTTAAGGTACTCAGAATAACTGTGCATATGTATGCATTTTGATAAAAAAGTATGTTTTACCGAAAAAAAAAAAAAATTGTGTGTAAGGTTATATCTAAGAATATTCCTTCTCTCTTCGAGATTGATATCGAATACACACTGCACTTTGGCTGGCAACACCAATTTATTAAGACCTGGCAACACCGAAATATAACCACACATACTAGTAAATGTGTCAAGAAATCTAAAACTGCGCTTTCATCCATAAACCATCTCTGCTTAGCCTCTAGGAGGCTGCTTAAAACATTATATTTACAGTGTTCCTACTGCTAAGAAGTTGCTGTTATCTCATGAAGGACTCCGAACTATTTCAAATATTCTGATAAAGATTTCTTCTACAATTTCTAATATATTGAAGTGCATGTGTCATTGATTTTATTAATGCAAAATCGTGTCGTTTTGGCCCCTTCAAATATATGCTTTAAGGACAATTTTATTAGCTATGGTATAAAACGCCGGGAGTAAAGAGTTTGTACTTGAAAATCACGTCCAAATCCAAATTCCTGCATTGACAACCCATCATTCGGCCAGTCAAAAAGACTGCACATTAAAAAGCGTCCAGGCATTTTATAGTATCACTAATTATTATTAAATACACAGCAATGGTTTCACGCGATAAAGTAACAATTATACTAGAATAGTACAATATAAATAAATTAGTTTATAATTTTCCATCTTGATCACGCAAATCAGGCATACAAAATATGAGATCCTCTCCGAAACCAATATTATTCAAAATCAAGATCTATCATAGACAAACTTATAACAACGTACTTACTGGTCAAAATCCTTCACGAAACACCGTCACTTCACTACTTCACTATCTAGTCTAATCGGGTGGTCGCTGGACCACGTCCACTGGTAACTTTCCGCTGTCAACTGTCACTTTGTCTGACTTATCTCTACTGTTGTCAGACCGGTCCTTGTGCTTGTCATTCCTCCTTTCATCTGAATTTCTGTGGTCCTTCTTATGGTCTTTTTGTCTATCTGACTTGTGATGCGACGATTTGTGACGTGATGACGATGAATGCCGACGGTGGTCTGACCTGTCCTTATCAGACCTCTCATGCCTTATGTCTGTCTTGTCTGACTTCTCTGATCGGTCCGAACGGTGTTTGTCAGAATCCTTGTGCCTGTGGTTTTTGTCAGATTTCTCTGTTCTGTCTGCCTTTGTGTCAACCTTGTCGGATTTTTGGTCTACTCTCTCTGATTTTGAGTCTGACTTTTCAGTTTTTATTTCTGTTTTCTCAGATTTTTGGTCTGATCTATTTCTGTCCCTATCATGTCTCATATCTGGATTGTCGAACTTTATTTCAGTTTTTTCATACCTCTGTTCACTTTTGTGTTCTGATTTTTCAAGCTTTGGATCCAATTTGTCAGATTTATTATCTGTTCTATCAGACTTTGGATCTAATTTGTCAGATTTAGAGTCCTTGTCTTTTACATCTGATTTGAGATCAATTTTCTCTGGTGGCTTTGAATCAGTCTTTTCTTGTTTTACCTCAATTTTGTCAGCCTTAGCTTCTGATTTGTCAGACTTAGATTCTGATTTCTCAGCCTTGACTTCTGTTCTATCAACTTTAGGTTCTGATTTATCCGCTTTGTAGTCTGATCGGTCAGGCTTTGGTTCTGGTTTTTCGGACTTGGATTCTGACCTGTCAGATTTGGTTTCAGGTTTGTCCGACTTTGAATCTGCTTTGTCAGACTTGCTGGTTTCCGGTTTGTCAGACTTGCTGGTTTCCGCTTTGTCTGTTTTCTCGGCCTTGTCCGCCTTGGTGTCTGTCTTCTTGTCTGCGTGCTTGACTTGTGTTTCCACGCTCTTCCTGTTGTGGCCGACCTTGAGAGCTGTCTTCTGGTTCAGTTTCTGGTGGAACTTTGCGCTGAGCGCTCGCATCTCAATGACGCCGGCTTTGTGTTTTGCAGCAGATTTTTTGGATTCTGTAAACAATATATTGTATGATTAAAATTCAGCAAATATTTAAGGGTAGGCTAAACGATATGGCGTAAGTAGTCCTTACAGTTTCTCAGAATACCAGTGGCTGTAGATGTAAAATACTGATTAGAGGAAAATCACAGAGTCAACAGATGTAACTTATTTCCTGAATGACAAAATGGAATCTGTCAATGGAATCTTGGACTAGCAGGAGGTTCTTGGCCAACCACATTTCCAAAAACTAAATTTCGTGAAAGTTATCCCGTTTGATGAATGTTGCCTTTTTAGTAGACTTTATATTTGCTAATGCGGAATTCCAGTAGTTGTTTAACATGAACCTATGGGTGTTACTACACCAATCGATCGATCGACGTTGGTCGATTGGTATGGTAGCTTTGGCTGATAGAAGAAAACGTAGAAACTACCGATCGACGTCGACTAATCCATTCTCCCTTCGATTGATTGGTGTGGCAACACCCACAAGCATATCGCCGTTAAGTTCTAACACTATCGTATCGTCAATTTTTCGCGCTATTTGACATTGATGCCGTTTTTTAGATAAATGAATTGGATGGCACTTGTTTAAATTGTACCTCCTATATTAAATGGATGTAATTTAAAGTGTGTAAGTGTAGTTTTTTTCACTCTCCTGTGTTGTCGCTATTTTTAACTTATGTGGTGTTAGAACTTAAGCGACGATATCCAACTTTGTTGGAAGAAATTCCAGGAATTTTAGTTACCAGTAACAGGCAACGTACATAACTATTCTTTTTGTCAAGGTATTATAGTACACACGCTGGATGGAATTCTCTGGACGACGCCTTCACCCCAGAGGTTTTCAAATAAAAATATTCGTTTTATTTGACTCTTCATTTAAATATATCACCGAGTGTTTTTCAGAGAAATATATGGCTGTTTTTATTTTTATTATTAATTTATTTATTCCTTATTTCAGGCAACTAAGGCCCATAAAACACAATACATATAATTATAAGTATGAAAACAATAACTATAAAGTAATACATAATAGCTCACCAGACGTGTGATTGATGGTAACCGGCGCGGGGTCTGCGGGGCGCTCCTCGGCTGGAGACGATGCCTCTGAGCTCGGGTAGTACTGCTTCAGGCGCAGGTGCCACGCTGTGGGGTAGGTTTCGGTCAGTGATGGATCTATGGTAGCCGCCACATACACGCGCAATAGCGGTCATTAACTCTATGTGAGTCATTAATTTTTTATTTTCTTAATTGTAAAAAAAAACGGAAATTAAAATTCCTAAATCGACATCAATCGTGATCCTTCACATTTTCTAGCAATGTAACAAAATGTGATTTTAAATCTGGCGCCTACCATAGAAAAGATTACCATAATTATTATTAACTCGGCGTCATGGGGGTTGGGTCTGTGAGACCCGTCACATATTATATCGCTTCTAATTCGGTTACTATGCGTGCGACGTTGCCGTTCTTCTCAATAGCTGGAGCTGTTGAGTTGGTCTATGCATCGCAGGTAACACGTTAATCGTGCGGCAGCCGCAGTGAGAGTTACACGTGCACAAAATTGAATGAGGTATGTGAGACCCATCCCCGCAGTTAGTGTAACAATTTCGCGCCATTTTGTATAAGTGTTATTTTATTTATTATCCGTGTATTTATCCTTTATATATATATATATATTTGTTGTTTACAATAAAAGTTGCTGATATATAGTTAAATGTATTTTATTTGTGTTTTAGGTAGGTACTTAATAAAAAATGGATCGAGAAAGGGCAGAACGACAGCGTATTCTTTCGATTTTACAAGAGTCTGATTCTGCATAGACCAGGAGATGTGTGATGAAGATCACTTGAGTGAGTGTTACTACGCTGGAAAAAAATGGAATCATGAAAATTAAAACCCGGGATTACAAAAACATGAACTGGACTTTGAGTATAGTTGTAGATTGATTTGAAGAATCGAAAGAAGAAAGAGTTGTGCGAAAACAAAACTATTCCGATCTTTGTTAATTAGTCATATATCAGTAATTCCTGCGAGAGAAAAGCTTACGTAGCCATCGTTTGCTTCGCTAAGGGTCAATTTATACTGGCGCAGAGTCGAAACTTAACATAGCAAATTCACTCATATTTCCACAATGTAATGCATATATTTCTACTGAGATATTTCTTCCGCTCCGACGCGCGAATTCCGTCAAATTCGCGCGTCTTCTTTTTATCTAAAAAAAAAATGTGCGTTACGTCGTGGAGATAAAGGTAAATTTGCTATGTTAAGTTTGACGCTTCGATTCTGTGCCAGTGTAAATTGACCCTAAGGGAGCGCACACACTCGAAAGTCGACGTCGTGGCAGAGGTTGCCAATAGGACTCTTAGTATTCAAAGCGCGCTATGCTTTCTATCTCTATTAGAGTACATAAGACTCACCGACTGACGTGACAGCAGACACGGTCCTGAACTGGTGGATGATGTTCCTGGGCAGGAAGTAGATGTCGTCGGAGCACAGCGGCAGGCGCGAGTAGCGCACGCCCTCGCGTCGGAGCTGGTTCAGCTTGGCTTCCTCCAGCCTGGGGGACGTTACCGATTATTCATGGTGTTGAAACGTTAAAATTGAAATAAGACATAGAATTGGCTGCGTGCGATGCGCATCAATCATTTGGATGTGGGTCGCAAACCAGTCAGAAGGCCAATCCAAATACATGTCACTATGGGCAGTTCAATGTTTATTTGTATGGTAACTGAACACCTGGCGCAGCGTATGCGGATGATGTAATAATATTTTTTTGTATTTGAAAATTAAAAAAGTATTTTGTTAAAAATAAGCTCTTTCCTTTAGTTTGCCATATGTATATTACTTCCCAGAATTTGATCCTTATAAGCGATACTTTCGGATGATGTAATAATACAGATTCTTGGCTAGGAATACCGATTTTTCAAATTCCGATAATGCAATTATAGTTTTCATCAAAATCGGGCTTGAGCCACCTTTCAGTGTTTTTCGATATTCCTCATAGTTTCGGATTTGGTCATCCACGCACACTTTAAAAATTCACCCTGTATATAAAATACAGATATTTCTGTATTTTCTATAAAAAAACAGATATTTCTGGCTTCTAGTATCAGTTATACTAGAAGCCACTCTCAACAAACTTGGTTCAAGGCTACACAGATGATGATGGGTCAAGTTGACTTACCAAGTGACACACTGCGAGATGGGCGGCTCATAAAGGTCCAGACCTAACAGCTGCACCAGCTTGTTGAAGTCAGCCGCGTGGAACGCCACCACGTCCTTAGTGATGCGTCCGCGGTCCGACTCGTCGCCGCAGTGGATGGCTTTTAATACTCCTGTGGGTGAAATAAAACACGAGTTAGCTAGGTTTAAGTATAGTTATACAGAGGTAGGAAATCTTCCTAAGCTTGTCGATGGCAAATACAGTTATTAATAATGGTGTTTGGAGCAGTACTCACTAGTACTCAGCTACGGTAAACCATTCACTGGCGGAGCCATAAGGACCTGACAGGGCTTGCGGCGCAAGACGAAAGGTGGGCCATGGTCACGCTGAAGATCAGAGCCATCCTGCCCTGACTACGGTATATTTAAAGGCTTCCAGTTCGGCTACGGTAACGCGTGGCCAGGTAGAAGGCTCTCCAACGACTCGATGAAATGGGCGATGAAGGAGGAGCTTCTCTCGCCAAAGGTCGCATATTTTAAGGAAATAGGGTGCTTGTGGTCAAGCGTTTTGAAATATGTTTTCAAGATTGCTCAATTGCAGGCGAAGGCGTCTGGTTAAGTTCCTGTTCAGGGATGGCATGGACTCCTTGACTGCCTACACCTTGGTGTCGAGGTCCACCAGGTCTCTGTTTTTGTGGGTGTGGTCTTTCAACCATGTGCGAAGGTCAGTAAAGGGGAGTAGCACAATAGGTTCGGTTCTGAGAGACACTAACAGATTGGTTCCTGGCGCATCAGCACCATTACTGCCTAGTGAGCCGCTGTGTCCGTTTATCTGCTGTGCACTTACCGACTGCGGCAGTGGTGATCCTGTCGAGCCCGTGGCCGACATGGTCGGCGTGCGCGCGCGTGCGGTCCTCGAACAGGAACTCGCGCGCCTCGCTCCAGCGCGGCAGGTACTGCAGGTTGCGCAGCTCGTTGATGCCGGCCCTGGGGGAAAAACGACATACATACATACATTAGTTAGTACGTACAAACGGTGAGGGTTGCGACAGTGGCCGCGAAATATCAAACAAAAGAAACGGCCGCCTGCGGCCATTGTGGCGGCACAGAGAGCCGGAGTGCGTGGAAATATCACACGTTCTTAAAAGGAGCGTGCAATGGTTCGGTGTGGTGTTTATACTTCGCTTCATTTTTGCCAGCAACGCGTCGAGGTGAAGGTAAAAAATAACCATGACATTGGAAGCGGTGGTTCAACCATTTTCGCCCAAAAATACTGGGTCTTTCAAAAGGACACTGACTACTCAACGTTGGCAGGAGGCCAATTTGTCAGACTTCATTCGGAGCGAAGATTAGTCGTCATCGAGCCCTGATTTGAATCCTTTGGATTGTTCTTGTTTTTTGTGTTGAAGATAAGGGCAAGCAGAAAGTTTCAACTCAAATCTGGATTCTCTCAAGCGAGCGAGATTATCAAGACATTGAAACGGATTTCTACTGAAAAGATTCGTGCCGCCATAAATGAATTGCCCACGCGTTTGGAGGCCATGCATTAAAAACAAAGGAGGCCACTTTGCATAACTTATTTTTATATTTAAATCAATATACCAGTAGTTATAATTTATGTTAATAATTAATTCATATTTAACATTGCTACAAAAACGTGTTACTTTTACTTTGTCTTATTACATGGTATTTTTTAGCTATTTTTCCTGGCCTTTGATCCGGTGATCCCCATTTATTTTGGGATTATAAGTTATTTATGCACTGTTACCTGTTTCTACCTTTCTATCGGTGAAATATTTTTTTTAATTGGATGAGTCCTTACATATGACTGGCCTGTTGGTCGAGTGGTTAGTGACCCTGACTGCTAAACCGGAGGTCGTGGGTTCGATTCCCACTCAGGACAAATCTTTGTGTGATGAGCATGATCATTTGTTGTGTCTGGGTGTAAAGCCAAAGTGACCTATGGCCTGCCACCAACGAAGCCGTGGAAGTGGCAATGTTTTGGTCATATCAAATGTAAATCGAACTGTCGTGCCCGCGACACGAAGATGATTAGGATACATACCTCCTCTTCTTGATAGGGCTCTTCCCAAGTTCGGCAGTGGGCACCAGCTGCTCCCCTGGCCTGATCCACAGAATGGGTCCGTCGTTGGACTCCTGTGGCTCCATGTCTACCGCTGACATTGGGCCCCATGGCATTGTCTGTTGAATAAAGAAAAAATAATCATTTTGTGATGGAATGCTCTTGTTGTGTATACACCTAAGGAGTGGAATTCTCTGACGGAGTCTATGCTTCCTGATAACTACAACCTGAGGGTAAGTCAAGAGTGAATAGGTACTTCTAGGCAAGCATGCTCCATCGTCGACCACATCGTTTGCCAACAGGTAAGATTGTTGTTCCGTAGTCAACAAGGAACCCTTATAATTTCGCCATATCTGTCTGTCTGTCCGTCCGCGGTTTAGCTCAGAGACGCTTAGTGCTAGAAAATAGAAATTTGGTTTGGATATACATATTAATTACGCCGACAAAGTGGCAATATAAAATCTTGAAAAACAACCCGTTTAGCTGCTGGCAGAGGGCACACTTGACTTTTAACAAAAATTTGCTCTTTAATGCTTAATATTTCCCAAACGGATCTTTGGATGGAAAAATGGTTTTCGCACACCCTCAATATTTTTACACGACCTATCCAACGACACACCTGGACATAGACGATAAAAATTAACTGCCACTTTATGTGCAGGGGGTGTGTGCCCCAAATAGATATTTTTTTCATGATTTTTTATCAATTTATTGGCTTGATTGATATGTACCCATACCAAATTCCAGCTTTCTAGTGCTAAGCGCTTGACTTAAACCGCGGATAGACAGACGGACATGACGAAACAATAAGGGTTCCTACGGAACCCTAATAATGGGGCATGGATATCACACCCCATCCCTTGGAAAGCACGTGGTCCTGCGCCTGATCTCTCCTCGGTCGAGTTAGATTGCCATTTCATGGGGTTGTGAGAGTAAAGCAACAAACAGTGCACCTGTTTTTGCGCAAACAGGAATCAAAGATGGCAGCACATACGCGCCAATGTCAAGTATTTATAAGCTATAGTTTCGAATTTGCAACACTACATGGCACAGTTTACACCATGCACGTTCCCTATAATATCTCCTGCGCACTTCGCTAACCTGCGCCGATATTGGCCAACGTGACCGCAATTTAATCGGGAGAATAGCAGCCATATCATCTTTCCCACAATTTATCCATAGTTTCTTTTTCTGCCTCTAACCTTCTATCGTTCCCCATTCTCAAAATTTTCTCCACGTTTTCTTAAATCTTGGTCATCACAAGGTGTCATGTACTCACCATTTGCAGGAAAGGACAGCTGGAAAGCATATCCAGCATGTCGGGGAAGTATCCTCCGACCTCCTCGTGCACCGTGCCCACCAGCGAGATCTGGTGCAGCGGCCCGCAGCGGAACGTGCCGGCCGCGTACGATTGTTGCACCTGTGGGACGGAACATAACAATATTAGGTATTGAGTAGGGCAACGAGGTTCTGACACTTTTCAAATAGACACCAGATAGAAAAGTAACTCCCCGGGGAATGCTTGACGCGAATTTTAAGGTATTTTCACTCGTGAAGGCTATTTTAATTCACGCGTTACTGGATAACGGGTCAAATCTATATCTATACTCATATAATAAAGCTGAAGAGTTTATAGAGGTATGCGGTACAGAGAGTAAAGTCCCGCATACCTCCACTGAAAAATGGGAGGTTCCTCTGACCAGACGGTTGTTGTCTGGAGGGCAACTGCCCGATAGTTGATCTTCTTAAATCTTTACTGCTGAGCGTGAGGAGAATGTGTTATTGGGTTTATCCATTAGGATTTTCTTTGTGACAGTCCGGAGTTTGCAAGTTGGTGGTGTGCCACCCCGTGCCTCAGAAAGCATGTTAAGCCGTTGTTCCTGCGCCAGATCTCTCTCCGGTCTTGTCGGGTTGCCGTCCCGTCGGGCTATGAGAATAAAAGAGTAATGGAAGAAGGGCATTTATGTTTGCGCATAAACCTGTACACTACAATATTATTGTCTTGCGCTCGACTAGTCTCCGTTGAGATTGGCTGTTTCAGTCAGAGGATTATGGACTATGGATTAAATAGTAGTCTTGTGGTACTGTACCTGCTGGTAGTACCGGTTGACGGTAGTGGTCTCTATGTCGGAGGCGCGGGCCAGCACGCCGGCCTTGACGGTGAGGTTGGAGTGGGTGTCCGACAGGTACTGCAGCAGGCACCCGTCGCTGTGCTGTGAGGACACCAGCTAACGGGGACATAGATAGTATGTTGGGTACTGTACCTGCTGGTAGTACCGGTTGACGGTAGTGGTCTCTATGTCGGAGGCGCGGGCCAGCAGCCGGCCTTGACGGTGAGGTTGGAGTGGGTGTCCGACAGGTACTGCAGCAGGCACCCGTCGCTGTGCTGTGAGGACACCAGCTAACGGGGACATAGATAGTATGTTGTGTACTGTACCTGCTGGTAGTACCGGTTGACGGTAGTGGTCTCTATGTTGGAGGCGCGGGCCAGCACGCCGGCCTTGACGGTGAGGTTGGAGTGGGTGTCCGACAGGTACTGCAGCAGGCACCCGTCGCTGTGCTGTGAGGACACCAGCTAACGGGGACATAGATAGTATGTTGTGTACTGTACCTGCTGGTAGTACCGGTTGACGGTAGTGGTCTCTATGTCGGAGGCGCGGGCCAGCACGCCGGCCTTGACGGTGAGGTTGGAGTGGGTGTCCGACAGGTACTGCAGCAGGCACCCGTCGCTGTGCTGTGAGGACACCAGCTAACGGGGACATAGATAGTATGTTGTGTACTGTACCTGCTGGTAGTACCGGTTGACGGTAGTGGTCTCTATGTCGGAGGCGCGGGCCAGCACGCCGGCCTTGACGGTGAGGTTGGAGTGGGTGTCCGACAGGTACTGCAGCAGGCACCCGTCGCTGTGCTGTGAGGACACCAGCTAACGGGGACATAGATAGTATGTTGTGTACTGTACCTGCTGGTAGTACCGGTTGACGGTAGTGGTCTCTATGTCGGAGGCGCGGGCCAGCACGCCGGCCTTGACGGTGAGGTTGGAGTGGGTGTCCGACAGGTACTGCAGCAGGCACCCGTCGCTGTGCTGTGAGGACACCAGCTAACGGGGACATAGATAGTATGTTGTGTACTGTACCTGCTGGTAGTACCGGTTGACGGTAGTGGTCTCTATGTCGGAGGCGCGGGCCAGCACGCCGGCCTTGACGGTGAGGTTGGAGTGGGTGTCCGACAGGTACTGCAGCAGGCACCCGTCGCTGTGCTGTGAGGACACCAGCTAACGGGGACATAGATAGTATGTTGTGTACTGTACCTGCTGGTAGTACCGGTTGACGGTAGTGGTCTCTATGTCGGAGGCGCGGGCCAGCACGCCGGCCTTGACGGTGAGGTTGGAGTGGGTGTCCGACAGGTACTGCAGCAGGCACCCGTCGCTGTGCTGTGAGGACACCAGCTAACGGGGACATAGATAGTATGTTGTGTACTGTACCTGCTGGTAGTACCGGTTGACGGTAGTGGTCTCTATGTCGGAGGCGCGGGCCAGCACGCCGGCCTTGACGGTGAGGTTGGAGTGGGTGTCCGACAGGTACTGCAGCAGGCACCCGTCGCTGTGCTGTGAGGACACCAGCTAACGGGGACATAGATAGTATGTTGTGTACTGTACCTGCTGGTAGTACCGGTTGACGGTAGTGGTCTCTATGTCGGAGGCGCGGGCCAGCACGCCGGCCTTGACGGTGAGGTTGGAGTGGGTGTCCGACAGGTACTGCAGCAGGCACCCGTCGCTGTGCTGTGAGGACACCAGCTAACGGGGACATAGATAGTATGTTGTGTACTGTACCTGCTGGTAGTACCGGTTGACGGTAGTGGTCTCTATGTCGGAGGCGCGGGCCAGCACGCCGGCCTTGACGGTGAGGTTGGAGTGGGTGTCCGACAGGTACTGCAGCAGGCACCCGTCGCTGTGCTGTGAGGACACCAGCTAACGGGGACATAGATAGTATGTTGTGTACTGTACCTGCTGGTAGTACCGGTTGACGGTAGTGGTCTCTATGTCGGAGGCGCGGGCCAGCACGCCGGCCTTGACGGTGAGGTTGGAGTGGGTGTCCGACAGGTACTGCAGCAGGCACCCGTCGCTGTGCTGTGAGGACACCAGCTAACGGGGACATAGATAGTATGTTGTGTACTGTACCTGCTGGTAGTACCGGTTGACGGTAGTGGTCTCTATGTCGGAGGCGCGGGCCAGCACGCCGGCCTTGACGGTGAGGTTGGAGTGGGTGTCCGACAGGTACTGCAGCAGGCACGGGAACTGCGCCGCCGCGCCGCGCACCACGCCGCACACGAAGTGCGCCCAGCCGTCGCTGTCTTCTGAGAACACCAGCTGTTGAGGAAATAATATCGTTATATATTAGTTAGCAGTTCTTTTTGCGGTCGTGGTATGGCATGTCAAGCTAGATAATAACAGCCGTACAGGTCGATCTTCAAGATTAAGTAACGTTTGCCAAGGTAGGTCCGTGGATGGGAATGAGTTGTGTGGAAGATGATAATATCCCAAAATCTCCAAAGTCTTGAGCATCGACGCCGAGTTATATAGCTAGCCTGTCGGTTTTCTTGCATTGTGCGGAATTGCATGGTTAAATTCCGCCAAGCCTGTTCCATCATCGGACCACAACACGTACGGCAATGCGCCACCGGTACATGGGGGACCCACTCACACGCACAAAACGTTTTGTGAACACATTCATTGTGCGTAAAGTTAAGGAGTGGAATTCCCTGCCAGAGTCTGTGTTTCATGATAGCTACAACCTGGGAGTCTTTAAGTCAAGAGTGAATAAGTTACTTCTAGGCAAGCGTGCTGCATCCTCGACGCCACGTCATCGCTTACCATCAGATGGGATAGTGGTTGTGCCTATCTATATATTATATTTAATAGTAAAAAAAAATTGGGTGACCAAAGAAATAATGGTGTAGAAGCACACTCGACCCAAAATAAATAAGGATAAAGAGAGGACGAGGAACCATAAAGGCGTATTACACGCCTCACTCTAGAATAGGATAGAATAGTTATTTATTTGCTTTGAATGTAGGTACATAAAAATTAGTTGTTCAATTATATTATAGGATCCATGTACATTCTGCCTAAATATAGCATGCAAATGAATACACAGTAGAGAATAATAAAGACGACTACTACTACATTACAAAAGATTATCATTTAAGAAAGCCTGCACAGAATAATAACATTTGTTTACTAGTAATTCTGTGAAACGTTTTTTAAATTTATGCAACGGTAAGTTTTTAAAATTTGGTCAGGTATTTTATTAAAGATAACAGGAGCCATGCAAATCACATTTCTTTTTAATAAACCAGTTTTGAATACAAGTGCATAATAGATTCTGGTATTGAGATCTCATAGGCGTACTTCGTTTTCTAGTTTCTATTAAAGTTGCAAAGAGGCATCGGTTTGTTATTACAAATATTGCTAATTCAAAGATGTAAAGGCATGGGAAGGTTAACAATTTATGAGACTTAAATATAGGTACACAACTGTCTGTTACTTTAAGACCAAATATAGCTCTCAGGCAGCGCTTTTGGGCTTTGAAAATGCTTTCTCGTTCATTACAGTGACCCCAAAATATTATACCAAATCTTAAGGTGGAAATCACTAGACCATGGTAAGCTACTAATGTAGTCGGTAAATTTACTTTTTTTGCTAGATTATGCAACATAAACGCGGCTGTGCTTAAACGTTTACATATATCTTCTGCTTGCGGCTTCCAAGTTAACTGGCTGTCAATTATGATTCCTAAAAATTTAGTACTGTCTACTTTGTCTATACTTTGACCATTGTAGATTATATCCAAGTCGCCTGCAGATATTCGTTGGTAAAAGTGCATGATTTTAGTTTTTTGGAGATTAATAGCTATATTATTATTGTCAAGCCACTTTATTAAACTAATAATTGTATTGTTAATGTCATTTACATATGATTCTCTATTGGTACACGAAACAATTGATGTACTATCATCTGCAAATAAAACCATAGGCTGAAGTATATGACGTGGCAGATCATTTATATATAACAAAAATAATAAAGGTCCCAGGACGCTGCCCTGCGGGACACCATATTTTATTTCTCTAAAAGACGATAAAGATTTTAACTCCCTTCTAGTTCGTAAACACAGGCTCGATATTTCCGTACATTGTCTACGACCTTTTAGGTACGTTTTTATTAAATTAAGGACATTGCTACGAATACCGTATGCATAAAGTTTGGTTAAAAGGGTATCGTGATCCACACAGTCAAAAGCCTTCGACATATCTGCATAAATTGCACATACAGGTATTTTAGAGTCTACTTTTGGCATTATTCTATGGAGAAAGTCGAAAATAGCCATGTTGATGTTTTTATTTTTTCTAAAACCCTTCTGTTCGTCACATAGTATGTGGTATTTTGTTAGAAAATTGTCGAGAGATTCATAGATAATTTTTTCTATGATCTTTGAGAAGATTGGAATTAGAGCAATTGGTCTATAGTTTGCCATTTTGTCTTTTTCATTATTTTTATATAGTGGTTTAATTATGACTGTTTTTAGACTTTCTGGAAATAGCCCAGAGTATATACAGACGTTGATGATATGAGCAAGGGGCGCAGCTATACAGTTTGAAACAAATTTTACAACTGAGGTTGAAATGCCATCATAGCCAAAGCTCTTTTTATTTTTTAGGTTTTTTATTACACGCGTGACATCTTGAGGAATAACTGGGGCCATGAATATTGAATGTCGGTTGATATTTATGTTTATTGTGTCACCTGACGTTGTGTCACCTGACGTATGTTTTGGAATATTCGAAATCTGGTCAATAAAGAAATTATTGAAAGATTCGGCTATTATATTAGGTTTTGATATTATTTCTTCTCATTTTTTTATCTGAGAAATGGGTTCTCTTACGGTTTTATTATTATTAATGATTTGCCAGGCAGTTTTGGATTTATTTTTGGAGTTATTCATTAAGTGGTTATTCTGAGCTTTCTGGGTTAGTTTAATGATTTTCTTAAATCTCTTTGAGTAATTATTAAATCTAATTTGTTGATACATCGCTGCTATGTCTAGTCTTCAGCAATGTGGACCGCTCGGCACATGCTGCCGTACAACGGCCTTCTTAATAGCGTCTGTCTATATTGCCGATGAAGTGAAGCTGAAGTCGTGCTGAAGTGGAAGTGGGCCGGCCATGTCTGTAGACGGACAGACGGTCGATGGAGCAGACATGTGAATCAGCGTCAGGTGGTATACCTTGTGTTGCTATCTGGCATTATGCTGAGCTGGGGCCCTTTGGCATTGTTGGTTTTCATTATTTATTTTGTTTAATTTTATGGTGTTTCTGTTTTTTATAATGCCAATAAACACAATTTTCTTTCTTTCTTTCTTTACATGAGTTAGAGTGGAGACCGCGTAAACGTAGTGTGGGACGCCCTGCGGCACGATGGATCGATGATTTGAAGAAGGTGGCTGGCAGCGGATGGATGCGGATCGCTCGAGACCGGGATGGTTGGCCCTCTTTGGCTTACGTTCAGCAGTGGACGGCAATTGGCTGATATGATGAATATGATGATATTGCCGGTGTAGACTTGAGAGCGTTTACCTTCGACCCGCCCCAGTATCATGAGCCTTTCCAGGTTGTACTTATGTGGATGAAGGCATAATATCTTCGAAAGGGCTGAGGGTACGTTCCTAGCATGTTGCATATAGCCATTTATTGATGTTAAGTTCCACCAGTATGGACTCAATCAACGTCATGGCGGTCTATCGTATACGAAGTTTTCGCCAAACCCACATATCGAAAGAAATATTACTGTCATCGAAAAATTGCAGACTCCGTAAGATTGTATTAAATCTTGATAAGATTATAATTTCACGATATATTATGAAAAAATCGTTTTGTGTACAATAAATGGCATCCAAATTCAGTTTCCAATATACCCGTGTCTTATTTAGAAAAAATAGTTTACAATTTCCCGCGATATTTTACAATCTTACGGCGCTTGCCATTTTCCAGTGACATTATTATTTGTATGCAACTGACAGGCAATCTAGTTGGTCTCACTCACCTTGAGGAACTCCTTGGCTAGCGACTCCTGCTGGGGTGCACTGAGCATGTCGACATCTCGCTGGTGCAGATACACTACGCTTGCGCCACCGTTGGGGTGAGTCTCCACTCGCATCAGTCTGTTGGAAAAAAGGGCAGTTGAATTAGAATTACTACCTTTGTGACCTCTCTCTATCCCAGGTTTGCTGGGAGTTTAATATCACTGTTTTTAGGGTTCAGAAACTCTGTTTTTCAAAACGGAACCCTTACATGATCACTTGGTTGTCTGTCTGTCCGTCTGTCACAGTCGATTTTCTCCGAATCTACGGGACCAATTCTGTTGAAATTTGGTACACATATGAACTTATGTGACCCAAACGCGGACGCGTTACGTTAATAAATACATTTAGAGTATGGGGTCACTTTTTGGGGAAAATTTTGAAAAATATTACGGGGATTTTACAGGAGGTATTATCAACTCTGTTAACTTCCAAGAACATTAGGTAAATATAGTCTACCTATTCCGATCTCTAGTAATCAATCGTAACTAATATTATAATTGCGAAAGTGGGTTTGTTGGTTTGTCACGCTTTCACGCCCTAATAGCCGAACCAATTTTGATGAATATTTTTTGTAGAGATGAGAGGAGATATTTTGTGTAGAGGGAGTGGGCAACTTGAACGCGAGCGAAAATAAAACATAAATAAAACGCGTACAGCTTGTGGGAGAAATATTCGCAAGAGTCGTATGGAGCCCTTCGTGTCCAATTCAATAACGCGTCCAGAAAACTGATGGGGTTGCCACACGCGCTGCCGCAAACATCCCTGACGAGGGATGTTTGCGGCAGCGCGTGTAGATTTTTTACACCATAATGCGCAAACGCCCAGCATCGATGGTGGATCGAGTCATGACTAGCCCTAAGTGTTCTAAACATTGGCCAAGTGCGAGACGGACACGCGCGTGTAGGGTTCCGTACCATCGCCATTACTATAATCCAATATTATGCTATTCAAATCGAGCAAAAAAAAACTCCGAGAAACACTTCTCTTGTACGGGGAGTCGTTTTAATTTTTTTTGCGAATATAGCAATACAAACTCTGTAAGCATTTCAAGTGTCTTCCATTATTAAGATCGTAAGATCGAGCAAAAAACGCCAAAAAAAAAATGCTTTTAATTAATTTTTCTTTCTTGTTATAGCGGCAACAGAAATACACACTGTAAAAATTTCAAGTGTTTACCTATTACGGTTCATGAGATACAGCCCGCTGATAGACAGACGGACGGACGAATGGAACTTCGGTTACGGAACCCTAAAAATGATTGCTGACAGACTAGACTGTCCATATGTGGTTCACTGCTATCAGTTACATGTGTCACCGTATCGTGATGTTTACTAACACTTAGTTTTTAAGGACTATGTTACTAAACCTATATGAGTCTCCGCTCGATTGAAAAAAAAATAATTGACTAAATAAATACATGTTATTTTCACATACCTAGGTTTAGTTTAGGCAACCATGACGCATTAAGATCAGCACAAAAATTATTTTAACTAATATCAGCCCTCGAATACCGTGGTTTACTATCAAGAAAATGAGTAGGTATCATATTGTTATGTTTCATAGATTACGCTCTGGTCAATACCCATCCCGCAAGTTTGGCTATTTGATGAAGAAAGTGAATTCTCCCAATTGTGAAACATGCGGAACGATTGAAGATGTTCACCATCTACTTACGGAGTTTACTAAGACTTAGAAGGAAAGAGAGACACTGTTGAGCAGAATAAAAGTAAACGAATAATTACGATATTAGTCCTTAAGTAAAATTTTTAGCGCAACATCACCTGAGAACCTACTTACTAATTTGTTTAGAAATTAATAATGCAAAGTCAAGTGTATTGGTAGATGTAACTTAGAACAAGTTTAAGTTATGATGAGGCTGACATGCCACTGTGGATAAAAGCCCTCTTTAAAAATTTAGAATAAAAAAAATAAAAATAAACATTTTAAGTCCCTGCAAATGGCTTTGCATCCATAAGACAATAAATAAATAAAAACAACTAATATTTAAATTGCACCACGTCTTTAATACTGCACAAAGACTACCTATTATCTCTTATAAAATTATTAAGTGCTTGCTTCTAGGCGACGGATCGCGTGATGGATTATGATCCACTCCCTCTCATAGAGGCAAATTATAGGTTGAAGATGTTATCTGGGCGACACACGACTGCTTGCAAGAAATAAATTGAAGGCGATTATTTGGTTACTTAAACCGTTATACTAGGAAGGCTCATACAGTGGCCAGAAAACTGGACAGTCACTTCAAGGTCGTTATGTCATACATGTTTATTTGAATATCCTTTCGCGCGGGGTGTGAGTAAACAATTTAGCTGCCGACCCAAATTACCTCTTGTGATAATCCAAAACGACGTTTACGGGTCTGAGTCAGCTACTTTATGGCCAAAGGAGCACTCAAGTTTTTCACAACGTGTGAATTACACTCAAAATATACCCGACGAGACCCTTTTTTTTTAAGGATTGTAAATCATCAAATGACTTCTTCCGCTCTGGGTGGAGCGGGAGGGCGTGTCCGACTCTTACTGACTAAAACCCATCCGTGTTCCTTCTAAAGCCCTTTGCGTTCCAGGGTCGCGGTGACTCTTTCGAACAAATTCCGCAACCCTGGCAGGCTCTGGCCCTTCCGGGCCCGTCGAGACCCTACACTACTAAGAAGCCCACACATAAAAGCACACTATGCCATAAAAATAGCTACATCACTTCAATTAAAAATTTCAATAATATACCAAAAGAAGGGCCTTTGAAACATTTTAAATCCTAACTACATAAATGGCTGGTTGGTAATTGTTTTTATAGGGTTACTGAATTAACTGACAAAAAAGTAACAGACAAATCGCACCTTTAAAGTAAAACCGTTACTAAACGAAAATTTTCATGAATTGAGGTATCAATGCCATCTATCTAAAACAGTGACTATTTTCTAATATTGGCTCCCCTATAAAAATTTTCATAATTTCGTTTAGTAACGGTTTTACTTTAAAGGTGCGAAATATGGTTACTGATTACTTTAATTATTCCTACCTACTTAAATTGGTTTACTTATCAAATATTGTTAAAATTTCAAATTAGTACCTACTATACCATATTTGGTTTAAGCACACAGATGTACCTGAGAGACTTGCCAGTGTAATTGAAATTGAATTTATACAATAGATAACTTAATTATTGATTGTATCACAAAACATTAGTTTTATAAATACATAACATTCGTTATTTTTGTGAACAATTACTCAAATATTTGTGTGCCAGTAAATGGCAAAACATGTTAGGTCATGATTCTAAAAATAAGACCTTAAATGTACCATGTTTTAAATGCAAATAAAATATTCTTATTCAAATATGATAAAATTTGTTTAGAAGTTAAATAGATATGGTCGGCAGAAATGCATGGCTGCACTCCACTCGTGACTCGCACCCCGCAGATATGAGGTCTCGGCAGCGAAGTTGTTAAGTCCAGCCGCATACACACAATCTTCAAATCGATCAAATTGTTTAGTCGAGTTGTGAGCTTGTGACGATTTCATTACCAAACCGTTTAGTCGAATATAGTGCGACTAAATCTACGATTCTTATTAAACTACGTCATTTTCTATTCAACACTGAGTCGCGGAGATTGTTTAGTCGAGCGTTTTTGCGCTGCAAGATACCGTACCCATACACTTTTGATATACAACTAAACAGTTGTTCAATTAGTAACATTGTTTAAAATGCGGCCTGGCCTAAGGGTTTAAACCTCCTTTCTTCCCAGACAATCCAGAATATCATCTGCCTAACCTTTTCCCAATTATATTGGGGTCGGCTTCCAGTCAACCGGATTCAGCTGAATCCACGGTCCTCATTGGTAAGACTGGTGTCAGATTTTCTGGCTTCTGACTATCTGTAACGACTGCCAAAGATCTACAAATGACAGCCGGGTCCAACGGCTTAACGTGCTTTCCGAGGCACGGAGAAGTCTCGGTATGTTAAGATGATCACCCATCCACAGACCAACCTCGGCAAGCGTTGCTTAACCTTGACCCGTGCGGCTGTTATTATTTAGCCACGAGCTCCTTCCTCAGACAATCCAGAATATCCAAGGACATAAATTATAAAACTGCTTACCTATGATATTTGAGTTCCTTGACCGTGGGAGTCTCAGCCAGCGGTCCCCAGCTGTCGTTAGGCAGAGGTGCGCCCGCGCGGTCGCGGCGACACTGCACGCCGATGGAGCAGCGCTTCACGCGCGCGCGGCGCCGGCAGTGGTGGCAGGACGACGACGATGATGATGATGAGTGGCGGTGGGATGACCTGGAGAGAATATAAAGAAGATTTAGCACAGAGGAGCTAGTGTTTCTATTTGCTGTTTTTGACCTTTTGAACGCCAGAGCATAAACACATCGACGTGCCCCCGAAGCCAAAACACGAATTCGCCGTACTTTTTGTCACACATTTGTGACGTTTGGCGTACAGGGCACGCGCTTGCTTATCATGTATACGTGACATCATCATCTGCCTAGCCTTTTACCAACTATATTGGGGTCGGCTTCCAGTCAAACCGGATTCAGCTGAATACCAGTATTTTAAGTGGAGCGGCTGCCTACCAGGCCTCCACAACCCATTAACTGGGTAAAACGGTACTTTTTGGCATGACTGGAGTCAGATTTTACATGTTTACGTGACAATGGCGTTCAAAAGGTTACTAATTGTCTTGTGTCAAATGGTAATTTACGTGCTGGGGCGTAGCATGGCGGGATTCTTACACAACGTGTAACAGAATAAACGCTATACATCTTAAGGGGTCATAGTACCTACTCATCATTATGAACAACTTTTACTATGGGACCAAACCCGAAAACGCGTAAAAAAAAAACCAGCTGTTCAGTACATTTTGTCGAGTTATGCGCACGGAAATGTATGGGGAGTCGTTTTTTTTCGCGATTTCAGTGTTGGTCCCATAGAAAAAGTTGTTCATAATGATGAGTACAATGGCCCCTTAAGAGGTATTGCGTTAATTATGTTGCACGTTGTATGTTAAGACAGCTTAACATCATAGTATGCTGCGCTCCATAGCTTGTTGCTCGGCCTCGGACTTTTGGATGTTACTGGCTGGGCAGGCCATGTCCGCCGGACGCCGTCAAAGCTGTGGTCCCGTATATCGCAAGACGTCACAGCTAGAAATGGTCACGGCAAACTGCGAAGATGGCGGGCCGCCTTGGATGGCTTCTTATTGAATTGGCCTGAGGAAGCCCATCAAAGAAAGAAATGGATGGAATGGGGGAGGCCTTTGCCCAAAAGTGTCATTGCTTAGGTTTTTTTTTTATATTTAATATGGGTTTGCTCTTGACTCTAGTCAAGGTCATAGATGACAGAGACAAAGTCGACGATGGAGCGAGCTTACCCAGAAGAAGCCTGTTCACTCTAATTTTGAAGAGATTAGGGTTGTATGCGTTCGGAAACACAGACGCAGGCAGAGTTCCACTCCTTTGCTGTGCGCATTAACAGAACACAAATGAAATGGTGTGGATTTTGCAAACCTTGCTCAAATGTGCCTACAAAAACCAGTAATTGATTGCATACTAGATTATGCCTATAATATAGTCCTCCTGACCGATTTCGGTCAAGGCGGCCAATCTCAGCCGAGACTAGCCATCGGCACGGAACATTTTATAATGCACAAGTGTGTGCGCAAACATAGGTGAAATCTCTTCCATTACTCTCATATTCCGATGTAAAGGCAACCCGACACGACCGGAAAGAGATCTGGCGTAGGACCAAAGGCTTAACGTGCTTTCCGAGGCACGGGGGTGTCACACCACCAACTTCCAAACTCCGGGCTGTCACAGAAAATTCCTATTGGAAAAACCCAATGACACCTTTTTTGTCCGACCTGGGAATCGAACCCAGGACTCCACGCTCGGCAGTCGCGCTTGCGACCGCGAGACCAACGGAGCAGTTAAAATGCCTATAATGCAAGCTAGTGGATCCTTATAGTAGATTTAGCAATTGTAGCAGTAACAAAGAAAGTTTCTTACCTATCCCTCTCCCGATCCTTATCCTTCTCCCTATCCCTCTCTTTCTCCATTTTGACCTTCACATCACTCTCACTCTTCACTCCCCTGATAGCAGGAAACACTTGCGAGTTCACTTCCTGCTTGATCTGCTTTAGAGGCAGTTCCAAGTTGCCATAGCAAGGCAGCTCTCTCCTAGGATTAGACTGGAATCTTATAGCTTTCATGGACAAGTTGACGTGGGTAGCTGGTCTCCGCATTCCAGAGGAGCTTTCCAGTAAGACATTCTGTCTAGTTACTCTTGGGTACTTGTATTTACACATGGACCTCTGGAAATGTGTGTTGATGATTCTTAACTGGCGGGAGACGGAGGAGAATATTCTCTTCGTGACGTCATCATCGGCCAATTTGTTTGACATCTGCGCTTGCTTCCACCACGCGTGAATCCCTCCATACCAGTCGGATTTGAAGGGATTCTGGTTTATCTCTGCGAGTTCGATGTCTTCGCCTGGATTTATGTTGAAGAGTAGGGGGTTTTTGCCTGGCGGTGACTTCTTCAGCACGTTCAGTTTGAGCACCGCGCCGTTGCCGAACCCTCCGGAGTCGAACACGGGCCATATCTTGCTCTGTTTGGATGGGCGAGCGTTTTCGCCCCAGACGCAGAGATCCTTTGAGCTTTCGCTAATCTTGCGCTTTTTGCCTGTAAAAAAAGAAATTCAGATATAAGTTTTACAGGCATTGTGCTATGTTTAAAGTTGCCTTATTCTTTATTGTACAACAAAACAACTTATAATGCAGGGATACTAAAGTTCATGTTCAAAGGTGAGCTTAACACAAAGTTGAGTTTTCGCCAGCCCCGTAGGTATACCCTTCACTGATAGAGAGAGATTATGTACATAATAGCTTCTGCCCGCAACTTCGTACGCGTATATCCCGTTCCCTCCTCCTAGTGTTCCCCAAGTGCAGGGGAACACTAGGAACTTTGGCATGTAGGTTCCATGCCAAATTTCAAATTTCATTTCTACGACCAGTAGTTTCGGCTCTGCGTTGTCTATCAGGCACGGAAGAGTTTCCCCCTATGCCACCCCTTCTAAACTAACCTGTCCGAGTCGGGGTGCCCTAAGTCCCAATATTGGACAAGTTACTTCAAGTTTTATTTTATTCCTTTTCCAGATGAGAGTACTGAATAATTAATAACTGCTAAAAGTAATGAATTTCAATTTTATATTCACATTTACCAAATCATAAGTTATAAATAATGTTCGGTAATTATTAATATTTTTTCAATTAATCACATTTACCGTAATATACAAGCTGAAATTTTAATGGTTGTTAGCGAAATGAGTTTGTCTTGGTAATACAATCGATTTATGAAAAATAATTATATTAAATCAAGAAATGGCAGAATAACAATTGTGATAAAAAAAATTACTACGCGCGAGAGCTTATTTTGCTCTGAACATTTATGAATCGCTTTTCACTTTGTCGGCGCGCCGCCGCTCTGCCAGTAGTATCTACGTCACGTCTAGTGAGTTACTATTGCTTCTCACGCTTTCGAGTTTATGAATATTTTTTCTAAATTATTTTCAAAAAATATATAATAATAAGTTTAATTTTATGTTTCGATAGTACAACTGATGGCTAATCGTTCTGGCGCGGGAAAACAACCATTAAAATTTCAGCGTGTATATTGATTAGATAAGAGGATGATTCAAAACTTTTCACTGATAGCATGGTTCACTAGTCATAGAGCTCCATAGGCTACTTTTTTTCTGCAAAAAATACAGGGTTTTAAGGATCTGCAGTGCTATCCTGAAAAATATCACCATAAAAATGTGGTGAAGACGAATTCCTGCACTTTTATTCAGTGAGATTTTGACAGAATACACCACTTCTCTAAATACTATAGTATATGTCACCGGAACATTGCAGACTCCGTAAGATTGAGAGATTTTTAACATAATGTAATACAGTCACCCTTCTCCGCTTACATTCCAAATCACGCAACTTGACGCACCGGATTTTGATACGTTTTTTAATAATAGAAAGAGCGATAAACGAGGAAGCAAACCTTCCTCGTTTATCGCACTTTAATATGCACCCATGCGAAGCCGGGGCGGGCCGCTATCTAGTATCACATAACAATACGATTTTGCTATGCTAAATACGCCTTAATTGCATGTAAAGGATCATAGGGACAATAATAAATTAACAACAATCACAAATGGATGATAACTATGACATAATGACATATTTTTCTATTCAGGTTACTTGTTATAAATTAAATTATTAATCCATGTAGGTACCTACTTGTGTATTTATAGTACTCATGGATGTGAGTTGCATTTTTATGAGTTGGATAAAAAAAGGTACTATTAAACCAATGTAAGTAATGGTAGGAGTTTTGTTCCTAAGTAGGTACTTAATATATGGCTAGGAAAAACCACGTAGGTACTTAATGATTTAGGAATCGAGTTGTTCCCGCGATTTCTTGTCACGGGAATGCCCGGAAAATCCGATGTTCTAGTTCCCGAGAAATAAAGTCGAGAATCTGAACTAATAGACCCCATTTTTCGGCGAAGGACGTATTCAATTGGCTATGTCCCTCCACTACCTCATCTAAAATGATTTATCTATACTAATATAATGAAGCTGAAAAGTTTGTTTGTTTGAAAAAATATTTTTGTATATGATAGCCACATTCATGAGGAATGCTATACGGGAACGGGAAAAAACGGTATATGCGCGTACAAAGTCGCGGGCAAAGGCTATTTAAATATTTTGTCAATCAGTGGCTAGGCTAGGTATTTCTAAGGGACAGAGCAGTTCAGCAAAGCCCTTTTAATCTAATAAGAAAACTAAATTAAGTATCTTTTCTGGTAACTTTTCTGCTAAGAGCCGGGGAATAATACCTGCACAAAGGCTACATGTATTTAACTCGGGCTGGTTTCCGCAACTCCACGACTAAGCGCGTATTATGCGTGCAGGTGGGACAAATGTGTCATTAGATCCACCCCAGCCCAACCAACTATCCAACCAACTATCTCACATGGGCTACATAGAGAATATCTGTATGGAGTAAAATCCCAGATATTTGTAGTAAGTAGGTATTCGGATGAATCATTCAAAACAGTATCAAAGGCATCATGATTCTTGAAACAGTTGAGTAGGTACATACATACATAAGGAAAAGTTTTTATTTATCCTCCCCAATGGTGAGTAACCACTAAAGGGATCACTTTATAAGATGTTACAATTTTCTTTTGAAAACATTTTAAATAGTAACAGAGAGTCATGTACATAAGTGTGGTACTTATTTCATTTACTTAATTAATCCATGTATTATTTATTTATTACAAGCTGTGCCTGTGGCTTCGCTCCCGTCACCTTTCGTCAACCGTTACCTACCCTACCCTTCTCTACTAGGGTAGGAACCTACCTACATACTATACACCCAATATACATACGAAGGCGCGCGTTAAACACAACGCGCCATCGACCCGGGCCTGGTAGTGATCGGACAGCGAGCCACCCAATGCTCGCCGTCCGCAGACCCGCGCCTACGGTGGCCGGGGATCGCCCTGCGACTCCCGACGCCCGGGGCGTCTTCTCCTGTTGCGGCGGTTGGGGCGAAGGCCTTGCCTTTCCCTCGCGCGGCCCGCCTCCTCCTTCGCTAGCATTACTGCTTCGCAGAAGGAGGTGACCGCTTCCCAAGCCTCCTCGCTCCGGACCATGGATTCAACCAGGGCCGGACGCGAGAGGTTGCCGCCGCCGATCGCCTCGACAAGGACACGGCGGTGCTCAGCCCAAGCAGGGCAGATCTCCACCGTTTGCTCCACCGTTTGCTCCACCGTGTCCTCCGGGCGATCCTCACAGTGCTGACACCCGGGCGTGTCCTCCCGCTTAATCCGAAACAGGTACCTCCCGAAACAGCCGTGTCCGGTAAGTACCTGCGTCAGGCGGAAGGTGAGGACGCCGAAGCGCCTCTCCAGCCACTCCTCAAAGAGGGGTCTTATCGCCGCAATTGTGGCGTGCCCAGCGCTGGGTTGCGACAATCGCCGTTTCCAAATCGCCATGGTATCCTGCCGGAGCTCCATCCGCCGCGATGCAATTTGCCGCGGCAGCGGAGTTTCGCCCCGACCTACCTACATACACATTTCTTTTTGTTTTTAAACCTTCCCTGTAATCTGGCAAACAACACAAAAAAAGAATTAGCCAAATAGGTCAAGCCATTCTCAAGTTATAGCATGACCAGGAGAAATAGGGGTTCATTTTTTATATATATATTTTATTATTTATAAACACTTTACACACACAAATGTACAGAGGCAGAACTAATGCCATAAGCATTCTCTACCAACCAATACATGTGGCAGTAAAGTCCATTTTCTTGAATCAAAATGATTGTAAAATGTTTTTATGTTTGGTTGAATGAGTTTTTAATAACCATCCATATCACTCCTGACTGACATTTAATTTGTGAAGGGTAGATTTTTTACCAGACACCAGGGTGTAAGATGCTTAGGTGAAAATATGAACATGAAAGAACATCCTTTTTTATGTTTTTTTTTTAATTTGAGGTCATTGATGACAGAGACAAAGTCAACGATGGAGCGAGCTTACCCAGAAGAAGCCTGTTCACTCTAATTTTGACAATTATAAACACACATAACATTACAGTGCCTATTTTTCGTTTGGTAGAAGGTAAGGGTGTTAAACCCACATTTTACGAATTATTTAAGTCCCATATAATATCATATACAAACAGGGTATCAACTGGAATTGGATATTATTTCCATGAATATTAGTCAAGTTATAAACTGGTCAGTAGCAGTTTTACACTTTAATTATCCCCTTTTCCTTATTATTAAAAGGACAAGGGGATAATTAAAGTTAAAAAAGGTTAAAGGTTATTTAAAGGTTAGGCAGAAGTGTCCACCAAGTGACCAGAGATCGGAATAGGTAGACTATATTTACCTTATGTTTGTGGAAGTAAGTAACATAGAGTGCATAATACCTCCTGTAAAATTCCAGAATCATAAATGGAATCATCACAATTAAAACCCGGGATTATAAAAACATGAACTGGACTTTGTGTATAGTAACAAATGATTGATTTGAAGAATCAAAAGGAGAGTTGTGCGAATACAAAGCTATTTATTTTAAGTTTTAGTAGGTACGGAACTCTAAAAACATAATAAGATTGTTCAATATAATAATGTTCAAATGTATTTAAAGCATAATAAGTAATTTGCATTTTCTTAAATCCCGATATATGATCGTCATGTTTATGATTCCGGGATTTTAGAGGAGGTATTATCAACTCTATGTTACTTACTTCCACCAACATTAGGTAAATATAGTCTACCTATTCCGATCTCTGGTAATAACACTTCTGCCTAACCTTTAGGTGAATACAGGTGTGATGCTATCTATGGTTAAAAGGATCCATGAACATTTTATCTTCCAACCTGTTTGATGTTATTTCTATTTTCCAACACAAAAAAATTGATTTAAAAACACATTTCAAAGTGTAGCTTGTTATTTTATGCATTGGATCAATATAAAACTGATAGGTAACAAAACTTATTCCCATAAATATAGACTTCATGTAACTACTGTTGACTCATATTGTTTTATGAATAGCTCACATCAAAAGTCGTTTACAAGTTCCTACTGAATTACTATTTAACCCAATAATATAGGACATCAGAGTGGCAGGGGCCCTACTATATGAAGTCTTAAAACGATCATGATTGTGCTCTTAGAGAGAGACGGAGCTATACATAGCGAATAGCACTATCTGTTTTACATCATCGGAATTGGATGGCATTAGCACGTCATAGTAGGGCCTCAGTTCTACTAATTTTTAAGCAACATTCGCATATCATAATATATCCATTCCCCATCCATCCATTCTCCCCTTTCGTGCTATCATTCACTCCCTTTTGTTTCATATTTAAAGCGAGGTAGGTATGAAAATAATAAAACTTTAAACATTTTTTTTTTTAAAGTGCAGGACATCATAAAAAGACGGATGGACAGACGGACGGAGCTTTTTTAAGAATGGGAAATGATCTTCTGCTCTGGGTGGAGCGGAAGGGAGTGTCAGACTCTTACTGACTAAAACCCATCTGTGTTAAAGCCCTTTGCGTTCCAGGGCTGTGATGACTCTTTCGAACAAATTCCACACCCTGGCAGGAAACTTTCTAAGCTGGCATCTAGTTATGAAACTTACTGAACTTAAATGTTGGTAATACTGTCACAGATTGAAACAATATTATGCAGTCGAACACATTTTATGGCACATGTTTATGTTTATTTATATATTTGTTTAAGTCAATTACCAGTTTCTACTGTACAGGCAAAATTAGAGATCCTTATTTCCAGGTATTTTTGTAACTTGTTACTCTAATAACTATGTGAACTCCAAAGCAGTGGCAAATAAAGTCATAAAGTCATAACAGTAGAAGGTCTATTCCAAACGTAGTCTTGAATTTTTTATGGTAAAATTTTGTTCCAACAATCGTTCCAAAAGTTGTGTGCTTAAATTTGTGATGTTTATTTGTTTTTCAGGAGGGAAATTTTTAACATCATCTTTGTGTTGCTCAGCCTCAGAACATGAGACTATTAGCGGGTAAGAAAATCGATTTTCTGTGAAATTATCGTTTTTAAAATGAGTAATATTTATATTATTAGCGGACGTCACGCGGTTTCACCCGCGTAGTTCCCGTTCCCGTGGGAGTACGGGGATAAAATATAGCCTATGTTACTCGCTGATAATGTAGCTTTCCAATTGTGAAACAATTTTTGAAATTGGCACAGTAGTTTTTAGGTTTATTCATTACAAACAAAAATACACACACACAAAAATACAATTTTTCCTCTTTATAATATTAGTGTAGATTGCATTATAGTACTACAATCTCATTTTGCCAAAAAACATGTTACAACTTTTTGCATGGGAGGTATCAATATGCTGTGGAGGCAACAGGAACAACAGGGGTGTTTCTTGCCGGTTCTTCTCCATAGAAAAACATCAAGTAGAACCCAGCACAAGCTCCTGAATTACTGTTGTTTTATAAGTTACATGGTTGTGTGGGCCTAAGTGAAATTAAATACCTTCCTATTTAAGTTTTTTTCTTTGTTGAGTTTTTACTATGCTACTTCTAAGGAGAAGCAGGAGGCCAGCTGATCTAAATTTTAGGGTACAATAGACATTTCTCTGTGAGACTGTTTAATTTTCAGTGGCTGGGAAGGCCTAAAGACACTTTTCAGACATATTTCCCAGTATTTCTATAGCTTATATTAGTTCATAAATATGTGAATAAGGTTATTAGGGAGTTAGGCATTCTAAACTAATCTGGGTTTCTGAATTGAGAATAAAGATGAGAATTTTTCAAAGACAACTAATATTTGAATTAGTCAAACTAGCTGCTTTAGCTTTAGAACTTGTCAAACATAAGCATCACTATAGTTTGATGAGTTGTGAAAACTGAAATATTTTAATTCTGAAACAAGGGCAGCACTTGGATTCTTTGATTGTCTGCAATAGCAATTTAGTGAACAACAGATCATTTTTCCCATCAGAACTTGGACTGAGACTAGCGCAATTAGCCCAACCAGGAAAAGGTCTAAACCAAGCAATAGCAGAAGGCATGATAATGATGAAGAGCAGAACAGGGGAGGATCACAATGACAGCTAACAAAAAATTTTTTTTATGACCCCATAATGGAGAGAAAATTTGCACTTTATATTCATTAATTTTATTAGGCTTCAAAAGATTTGTTGCAGGACCATAATAAGTAGGTTAGCATGTTCAGCTTAAGAACATCGTCAACAAGGGGTTGTTAAAAAACTAAATATATATCATTATTTTCTCAAAATTCGCCACAATTGATTGATAATGGTAATGTGATGTCAAGTTGTGTTTGCAGGTGTAAAAAGTGAATGACACATGATGAAAACAGGACAAATTTATAAATACAAGAAAAAATCTTTGAAATTGTAAATTTCTTCATTCAGTGCACAGAAGTACCTAACTTGTAATTTATAATAAAAAAAATAAAAAGCAGTGGAATCCCAAAGAACAGTGATTTTAAATGAAATGTAGACTACAAAATGTGTTTTCCACAAAAAGTGTTTTTGTGGAAAACACTTTTTGTGGAAAACACATTTTGTAGTCTGATATTTTCATATAAAGGAGCTCCCTCACCTGGAGCATTCGCCTGTAATGTAACATTTCTCATTTGATTTTGAGCATTTAGTTGATGCCACAATGTCAGACGAAGCGGTCATTGTTTTGAGTATGCTTAGGGTCTGCATGCTTAGCATTTGGGACACGCTCAATATTTCAAGTGCGGAACAGTGATGTTACAAGTTGTAACTAGATATTACACATTGTATGGTCAAGTTGAGCACTATGCTTGGTTCTCTTAGCAGGTTACTATAACATGCTAATGCCATCCAATTTCGATGATATAAAAGGGATAGCGCTATTTGCTATGTAAAGCTCTGTCTCTTTCTTAGAGCGGAATCATGATCGTTTCAAAGAATTCATAGTAACCTGACCAATGAAAGCTCGAATCTGTACCATTGCGCAATTTAATGCTCAGTTCTCCACCGTCACAGATGTAATGCTCAGTGCTGTAACGTTATATTACAGGTGAATGCTCCAAGTGAGGGAGCACCTTAACAGTTCATTTGTGCAGAACATCTTACTTCTCGGTAACAAATCAAATTTGGACACAAAAGACAGACTTTTTCACATTTAGAGCCAAGGTTTGCCATCAATATCAACAACCTTAGACTTTATATAGTGACCAATAGACTACCTGCAATTTACAGTTATTATAACAAATAGAAAGTACAGGTCTAGCAAGCACAAGGTCACTACATGATGCAAGTGCCTCCTAAGTGTACAGAACCATGGCTGTTCCCGTCAAATGTGGTGGAAACGAGGAAATGAACAACGATGGGCAGGTGAAAAGATAGTAATACCGTATGGAAAGCGTGTGTTGTGTTTATAAACACCTGCGACCTCTGAAGTAATGATGTAATTCACTATACGAGAGGTTAACATCTTTCCCACCAAAATATTGCAAGCCAAATCACTAAAAACTGCTATGGCGACCGTATTGAATACCCCAAAGCAACGTGTACAAGATTAGTAAGTACATATAGAATGAATTAATACCTTTGGATTCTAAGGCTGATGTATGTTTGGGATCCGTTGACACACTTGTCCCGCATCCCTGTTGTGACAGTTTTTTACAGTCGTATACAGTACGACGACGTTTAGCACCTTCGCCGGCATCTTCTAAGCTGCTGGAGCCACAGTAATCGTCTACGAAATCGCGATTTTCGCTAACTTTTACATGGGTAACTCTCGCTTCGTTCGACGACGCCATTGTCCGACGGCTAAAGATGTAATCACGTTAAAATAACCACTGTTGTTCAATTAAACATCGACGGAACTGATCAGTATTATCTTAACACCACGTATAGCTTTAACAATCATATAGAATGATTAGAAACACATTGATTACGAATAAAAAACAACTTGCGACGCCATTTCTCGCTACCTCGCACTTTTTTTTAATTTTTTGTGCAATAGAAATTCGTACCTAATGTCATGCAAAGGCCAACGTTGCAGACAGCCTAGTTCGTATTGGCAACTTTTAAAACATGATGTTCATTCGAATTAAAATAATCAATAAAAATATTTTACGCAACACTACTGAAATAAAATAATGAAAGGAATCTTAATTTAAAATATTTTATTTAAAATTTTAGCATGGGTCACAAGGTCCGTACGCCATCTATTATCGTTTTACAAAAACTTGGTCAGTGACTCATGATTAGTCATGATACTTTCACCACTAAAGTTTACACAACGCCTCACTAGATGGCATACCAACCGTAAAATGAGTCACGGTGTACTAAAAAATGATTCAGGAAACTATGATTCATTTTATTCATTGTTTAGTTCTAACCACATGGAACAATTACTTTGCCTTAAGAGGTAAATATTAATAAAGTATACATTAGAAACATCAAGGCGTTTTAGGACCCAACTAACTACCTACATTTTTAAGTACCTAGGTAACTTGGTACCTACCTATTTGTAATAAAGGCTAGGTTCCTATGGAGTTGGCTACTTATTATAAAGTAACAACTTAACAAGGTTCAGAATATCGAACAGTTATCTACTAAGTATGTAGGTATTTGTCAGGGTATGAATTTCTAATTCTTACCTCCATAGCTAAATAACGTGAGATATCTCACATAGACCTACAATTGCAAATCTGCAGAGACAGGGATAGTGTTTGCCTGGTTACTAGACTAGGTATGATGTATCTACCTATGTTTCCACTAGGTGGGTATATAGTAGGTATCTACATTATCAAGGACAAATTGAATGAAAACAAATACTTTATCTGTTTATTGTTATTTAAACATGCACAATATGCAAACTATATACTTACATATGTATAGGTAGGTAACTACCTACATACACAATTGACTTCAGTTTTTTTTAGTTAATTGATAGGTAGGTACTTACTTAGTTAATAGGTAAATGAGGCAGGTCCAAATTCGTACGACGAACCCACGGGATAACATAATCAAATTGTTGCCGCTGATATTAAAATTTGTGATTATATTATTTGTAAGTAGGTATGTACTTATATGTATTATAATACCTCCTACCCTAGAAGCTAGAAAATCTCACATCATTCTTGCCTCATGTTTTTTGTACAATTTATTAGATTTAATTAGGCCGGAACTCTTATTATTTTTCTAAAACAAGATTATAGGTTCTATCTATTTTATCTGTCAGAATTGGTCGAGCCGTATCGGAGATTAGCCGGATCAGACAGTCAGATATTTTTTCTTAAAATTGTTTTTTTATCTACAAGTACCGCCGTGTATTTAAATATTCATAATAATATGTTTACGCATTTAGTAAAAAGCTGTTATTTTGACATAAAATCAGACACTTTAAATTTTATTCACCTATGAGTTGGTTGTTGTTTATCGAAAAAGTTGTTCATGGAAGCTTTAAATATTGAGTTTGGGAAAAGCCCATGTCTAGCTGTAGACGTGATTGATGTTGCGACAACTCTTGCGTGCCAAAAAGCTGTGTCATAGCTAGTATTATATTATCTGTGGTCATAAGAACGGTCAGTAACGGATCGTTTCTCTTGCCTGTCGTAGGCTTTTGAACAGAGTACTAATTAAAAGCCTTCATTACCATACATTTTTGACTGTTTGCGACTGACATGCGAATGCAAACGTTGCTTAAACTTAGTAGAATTGGCTCTCTGATCTGTAGGGTATCTACCTTTTTTAGGGTTCCGTACCTACCAAAAGGGTAAAAACGGGACCCTATGTCCGTCTGTCTGTCTGTCACCAGGCTGTATGTCATGAACCGTGATAGCTAGACAGTTAAAATTTCGCAGATGATGTATTTCTGTTGCCGCTATAACAACAAATAAAATTTTAATTAACTTAAAAATTAAAGGGGCTCTCATAGAAGGAACGTGTTTTTTTTTGGTTTATGATACGGAACCCTTCGTGTGCGAGTCCAACTCACACTTGTTTTTATTTATTATCGAGGAGAAGATGAAAACCAGGAATTTTTAGCCCTACCTCTTACTTACATGTTTCGCTGGTTGTTGTCTCCATGATGGCCGAGGACTATGCACTGAGCTGTCGGCAAGTGCGGGTGCGGGCGGGTCATTCGTTCGCGCCCATCCCGAATGTTCCCAGTCGCACAGCCACATTGACTGCCACCAGATAGCAATCGATAATAAAATTCCCAGTTCAGGTGGCGACTGGGAAGTTATTGTCCCAACTTCAAATCGTTGTACACTGCGGCGTGGATTGCCTAATTCGCCAAACCCCTCATCGCTGTCTGTCTTACCGGCTGCGGCCAGACGACAAGAAAAAAGAACATACCTACAGTCGAATTGAGAACCTCCTCCTTTTGGAAGTCGGTTCAAAAATATTTAACGAGTGAAAAATCGCCAAGAAAATTAACCTTTATTTTTACTTTTAGGGGGGGGGGGGGCTAGCTGGGTACGCCCTTGCAGCTGAATCGATTTTCTGAGACTCGCTGAACTTTATTGACTCGGCACTTTTCTGGTGGCCACTGTGGATTCTGGCTTTCAGGAGTTGGAGTGGTTGGAAATAGTATGACTTGCATATCCCAAAAAAGACGAGAGAAGACGTCTGCTTAAGTTACTGCTTAAGGGGTGCAGAGAAAATATAATTATATGGGTCCATGTTTTTCCTTAACGCCTTTCAGCATAAAACAAAAAAAAACCTTGTTTAGATTAACATTACCGAACAATAACAACATTATCAAACAAAATGGCTGCCAGGCACGCGTAAACGTGCCATAGTGCCAAATAATACCATATTAGAAACAATTATTTGACCGACGTAGCAGAGCGAGGCTATGTTCGCGATTCTCTAATGATATATGTGCATAACTACACGTAGAGGCGTTTGTGAGGAGCTTAGGACTTTGGGCGACTTGCTTTATTGTATGGCAGGCGCCGAGCTACTGGTATGGAATTATTAAGTGGTTTAATCAATCAGGTAGTAGAGAGTTTTTGCATGGAATTGTATTACATTTTATTTCTATCATACCATGAATGTATGTACATAACTATCTAAAAACTATTTACTTAAACTATTTACATCTACTAAAACTAATTATGTAGGTAGGTACATTTACAAAAACAAAATACACTCAGGAGTCGAAGTATTTCTCCGCATCGCTGTCATCCGGAAACGTGCCCAGAAGACTGGCATTACTGGCAGCATTGCCACGTTGAATGGCAATGCTAATTCTTTGAGCAAAGAACGACCCAACCCTCTGGTCACGCAAATGGAATTGGTTTGTAGTGGGTTTGATCGAAATATTTTGTTAAGCGTCCCTATTGTGCCATCATAATGCAAAAAGGAGAACAAGTTTATGAACCTATTTATACTTACGCCTTTTTTCTAAGGAGGAAAGCAGAAATTGCAGAACGCCGTCATCATCATCTGGGTCTTTACAGCCGCGGGTGGCCCTTCACGACAGCTTTTAAACCCTGTCTGGACAGGTCCACTCAAATCTGTGTGGCACTTTCCTCAAAAGGCCACCTCAGACATTAACCTACATGGTTCTCATATGATTTGACCAGTACAGATTGTATATAGTATGGAAATTTAAAAGAGACTTTGACCTCTGAGTTTGTTTCGGTGTTTCTTCTCAGGGTAGTCAGGTAGGAAACACCGGCCTCATCTAGCTTAAAATGACCCATGTCTAGTTCGAGCATTGATATTCCTTTTTAAGGCGAGTAAGTAATCAATACCAATGGATGCTAGACTCCACATCCACACAAACACACAGACACAAATTACGTCATATTATGTAAGCGACACAGCTCGTAAAATTGGAGTTCATTAGCAGTCACCAGACGGGCCGAGATTCGATGCCCGCCTGTTGAAATTTGTATGCTGTTAGCACAACAATATGACCATGAATTGTACAATTTGCGAATCTCATTTTTTCGTCGATGTTTGTGATTTTGTTGAATGAATGTGGGACTTTATTACATAAATTAAACGGAAGACAAAGATTGGTAAGTAAGTCACTGATATTACGTATCTATCACCTTCTATAGGTCTCTTGACCACCTTGTCAAGTGACATTTTGTCATCGATTAACGATTATCTATAAAAAGTTTTTACAAAAAAGACAACCGACTTCCAAATAAAAAATACACCACAAAGTATAAAATAAGTTTAATTTCGGAAGTCGGTGTTTTTGGTTTTTCTTCGTATTTTAACACCGACTTCCGAAATTAAAGTTATTTTAAGTATACTTTGTAGTGTTTTTTTCTATTTGGAAGTCGGTTTTTTTAAAGTCACAGAAAAGCAAAATAAGCAATTTCGTTTATCTGGATGACATATTTTTACCAGCTATTTTGATTTAAAAACCAAACTACTGAGCCAATTTTGATGAAATTTCTATGGGACCAATCGGAAAGTATATCCTTTCACGAAAAAAATAACTTTTCAAATCGGTTGATAAATGACGGAGATACGAAGTAACAAAAATACAAAAAATAAAAACATGCAACCGAATTGAGAACCTCCTCCTTTTTTGAAGTCGGTTAAAAAGTTCATAATGTGACCACGTGAAATTTCAGCAGTGCATGTTGGACTTTTTCAAAATCGTTGTCCCTGATTGATGAATGTCACAAAATCAAAAGTCATTTATTCAAATATGGCTGAGAGCACAACAGTTTGGATGTTTGTTACTCAATCACGTCAGAACGGCTGAACGGAACTTGATGAAATTTGGCACAGAGGTAAATTATAGTCTGGTCTTTACTAGCTTTTGCCCGCGACTGTGGCCAATGTGGCTATCATAAGTATACTTACCTACAAAATTAATTTTCCAATAATCCGACTGGTAGTTTCAGAGATTAGCGCGTTCAAACAAACAAACTTTTCAGCTTTGTTATATTAGTATAGATTTGATGTAGGACCCTTCCGTCAACACGATGTGAAGAAGAACTTCATCACATCAGTCGCTCTGGGCGGAGCGGGGGGGAGTGTCAGACTCTTACTAAAACCCATACGTGTTCCTCTAACGGCCGGTCTCAATAACGTATGTACCTTTAACCAACTGTCAAATTAGCTACCAACTGTAGCTGAAACGTCATGTTAAAAAGGCAAACACGACATTTCAGCTAGGTTCTGTTGATAGCTAATTTTTGACAGTTGGTTAAAGTTAGGTACTTACATACGTTATTGAGACCGGACGGAAACGCCCTTTGTGTTCTATGGCCGCGGTAACTCTTTAAAACAATTCCGCAAAATTCAGAGTACACTAGCCAAGACATTATAAAAGGGTTTCCATAAGACAGTCTAGATTCTAGATACTAATTATTGAAGAAGATATAAACAAAGGTCGCTCTACGTACAGGTGGTCCAAATAATCTTCGTTAAGTAATTAATTTTGCGAACTGATATCTGATATGTAAGTATTTTAATATCATTATTTATTTTTGTGAAACTGAAACCAAACAGCCATAGTAACAATCGACAGAAGGAAATAACAGGTTACTAGGTGGTTATCGCGTTACCGAGTTATTTTCGTGTTTACACAATATTGTTGGGTACACGTTTCGTGTCTTCGTTGTGATCGATAACGTTAATAAATTGTTTGCGATATATGCTTTAAATACTGCTTCAATAATTATTATTGGCAGGTAATATTCGCAATGTTCACTCAATATTCTGTCTACAGGGCTGAGCTATCTCTTAATCTATGTGCAGCTTCACCAGTAAAGCACTATTTAATTCCGCCTAACCCGTTCAACCCGTTGGATTCAACTAGGTGGACATCCTACCTATATGCACAAAACGTTTTAGGAATGATTTCACAGCTAAGAAGTGGAATTTCCTGCAGGAGTCTGTGTTTCCTGATAGTTACAACCTGAGAGTCTTTAAGTCAACAGTGACTGAGGACATGTGGCTACTTCTAGTTGCTTTCTATCAGGTGATCATTATTAATAAAATGTATTTTCATGGCTTGACATTGGCCACCCATGATCCAATACTTTTGGAGTCGACTTCCAGTCAAACTGGTGGCAGCTGAATGAATAATAATAAGATTTTTAATAATAATAAGATTTATTTTCTGCCACAAAGTACAATATTACAAATAATTGGTGTTCCAAATATTGGAGGTACAAAGGTTTGTGGGAGTCAGGAATCCACACTAGGATACGGCTTATTGAACGACTGCCTTACCAACGAACGGTCATGGAGTGACAACTGATGACCAGAAGACGCAGATATGGAAGACCCTGAACAAGGCAGATCCATGACGAGGACCGCAGGCGTCGAGAAGGAAGCTGGAGCAAAATAATACATAGCATCTTAAATTTTCCTTTCAAATATTAAAATCCACAGTCATTCTGTCTATCTCTGTTTACCGCCATAAAATATTATTGGCACAGATTAAATATGTGTATGTAATAACAAAACATTGCATTGGCTATATAAACACTATACCTACCTACCTATAGGTGAAGTCCCGGGTTCAATACCGTTTAAGAGGTTATTCAAAACTTGTACAACAAAAATGTGTACGGTCGACATGATCAGTCAATAAATATTTCGCAATGTCTTATTTATTTTGCATACATTTTTTTAAAAGTTAATTGAGGTGGGTTAAGAATTTAGAATCTTCTGGGCCAAAGTCCAATCCCTGATCCACAGATGCGAAACGTGGAAGGTAACAAAGGACATCTCACGTTAAATCCAAGTCTTTATCTACCGCTGTCTTTGTTGTATCCTCAGAATTTACTCTACTCTAACACAGAGCTATTAGGTACAGCAGTGGTCCACGAACCACTTGTGGTCTCTGGCTAGCACCCGAAGTGGTCAACGAAGTCATAACAAAATCCAATATTTTCATACAGCTGGATAAATAGTACTTTCTACTACAAGGGTCTGAAAAGAATAATTGAACGAAATGCAATCCGATACTTACAGTGACAGTCGTTACGGATAGACAGAAGCTGACACCAGTCAGGAATGCTAACACTATAGAGGTAAGAGAGTAAAGTCCCGCAAACCTCAACTCAAAAGGGAGGATCCTCCTACCAGACGGTTAATGTGTCTGGTTGGTAACTGTCCGATTGTTGATATTCGGAGTTTCGGGCTGTTGTATATGTTCAAATCGCACGGATAATTTTGCTTGCGCGATGCAGGATTTCGTTGGTAGTTCGTCGCTGACAGGATAGATGGCGTTGCGATTTATTTTTGTTGCAGTAAAAATTTCGCTCCTTAGTTTTTCAGGTGGAACACCAGTCAAGAAAGCTGACACCAGTCTTGTTAATAGTGAGTACTCCATACGATACAGACTTCGATACACACTTTCATGAACTTCTATAGAGTTTTGTCTTTGCAACTAAGCAATCACAGTATCGAAACGGCGGTGTGATAGAATTTTTTATTAGGAGTTCATAATCTGCACAGACAAAAGTCTGTATTGTATGGACCCACTTAAGCGGCGTTTTTACTATGTTTGTAATGAGGTGTACAATAAAGTATATAATAAATAAATAAATAAATAATGGGGTATCGGGTCTATGACTGGGTTGTGAAGTCAGATAGGCATTCAGTCATTGTTAGAAACTGATTCTTAGCCGCATCATGTTACATTGGAAGCCGACCCCAACACAATGGTTCCGTATCCAAGGTCCATTTCGAGAAAGATTTAAGGGAAAAGTAAGTTTTGCGTGGCTGTTCCCGTCAAACCTGGCATCGCATCTCGTTGGCAGTGCTCAGGGACAAGGAGCAGGGTTATTTGACCAGAGTTTAGGGAACCGGTTAGGATATAAAATTAATTGTGATATATCAATTATGTCGCTAGAACTCATAGCAATTTACAAAGCAGTAAATTATATTTTGAATTAAAATTTAAATAAAGTAGTAATTTTCTCAGATAGTAAAAGCGCACTCCAGCATATCGCTCGATGCGCCTCTGGCTACAGCAGAGGCACATCGATAGCGTATGATATTTTAAAACTTATAATTATACTTAAAAACAATGATATAGAATGTAGATTGCAATGGGTTCCAGCACATGTTGGACTAAGCGGTAACGAGGCCCCGCCGTGGGACCTGGACCCCGCCGTGGGACCTGGAGGCGAAAGTGCTCGCGTCACTACACAGGTGGCGCGAGGACGCGCGGGCGCGCGGCGAGCGACTGACGCAGCGACACTTGGAGTTGCGTCGGTCGCAGCTGCGCGAGGTCCTGGTGGCGGAATGGCGGGACAGGCTTTCGAGCCCTTCCGCCGGCTTCATCACCATCGAGGCCATCCGGCCAGTGCTCGACCTCTGGCTCGGGAGAAGGCACGGCTCCCTGTCGTTTCGTGCGACGCAAGTCCTCTCGGGGCATGGCTGCTTCGGGAGGTTCTTGTGTCGCATAGGCAGGGAGCCGGACGCTCGATGCCACCACTGCGTCGACTGTCGGGAGGACACAGCACGGCATACGCTTGCAGAGTGTGCAGCTTGGGAGGAGCCGCGCCGTGCCCTCATTTCTGTTGTAGGCGGTGACCTCTCGCTGCCGGCTGTAGTTCATGCTATGGTCGGCGGTGAGGAGTCCTGGGACGCGGTGGTCTCCTTCTGCGAGACAGTTATCGCGCAGAAGGAGGCTGCGGAAAGGGAGAGGGAGATCACAACCGCTCTCCCTGCCCGCAGCAGGCGCATCGTCGGAGGAGGGCTTACGCTGCCCTCTTCCGGCCCCCCTAACTGGGTCCAGGGGCGGCGGACTTGGGGATGTCCGTCGCCCCCCATTCATCCGGACCCGAGGAGCGGCGCGTAGTGTTCCCGTGCGCCCCTCTTTGACGTAGCGAGGGGAGTCAAACACCTCACTCCGCAGTGGCGGGCCGGCATCAGCCGGGGATTGCGGAAGTCGCATACGTTCCGATCCCCGGCGTAGGTGGGAGATGGAACACCGGGGTGGTTTTAGTTAGTAAGAGTCTGATAGACCCCTCCATGAGGATTTCCCCAAGATATCAAAAAAAAAAAAAAAGCGGTAAGGAGGAGGCTGACCGTATATCCAAATCAGCGGTAGTGGACGGATGTATAATTAATTATATACCTGATTATTGGGAATATATAACTAAATTTAAATCTGCATGCTTAAACAACATTTTTTCAAAATGTCTCTGGATAAAGGCATTTGGTACAAAAGCATTCAAGGTCAGCCATCTCGTGTTCCCTGGTTCGAGGATACTAAATTAGATAGAAATTATGTTAAATTGATATTAAGACTCCGTTCTGGGCACCATCCATCGGCAAAGTTTGCATTTCTTATGAAAAAGGCTGATTCTCCTAATTGCACAGTTTGCAATCAAATCGAGGACTTGCAGCATTTGCTGATGGAGTGTGCTCGAAACGGAGTAGAACGTGAGTTATTCGTGAAGGATTATAAAATAAATAAATTTGATGTAGGCATAATCCAATCCATCTTATCTGTACCGTCTTCGGAGATTATTAAAAAGTTGTGCCATTTAATTATGGTCCTCCACGAATAACTCTAAATTCATTAACTATTAAGTAACATTATAAACTAATACTGTTTAAGTAAGCAAATTTATGTAAAAGGGTACGATGGGGCTAAAAAGTTCAAGCTGAAGAGAACTACTGTGAGCGCCCTCTTTGGCTGATAGGGGGAACTTACTATTCATTTTTTAAGCTTATTATTTTATGAATAGAACCTAATGAATTGCTGACTGTAACTAATACCGTACCTAGTAGGTAGTATTTTTAAAAAGAAACGGCAAAGTGTAAGTCAGGCCTATCGCGACAACCTGCTTTGTGGTAGCTTGTCGACAACCGTTATTTAAACATTAAGCTTCCTTCGTCACCTAGGCCTGTTGGTTTGTTTTATTTTCTTTTCTTCAGGAATATGAAATTACATATATATTTTGTTTCTACAGACACCAGCACTTCAAGTTACAACTACATCTGTCAAATTTCTTTAATTGATTCCCAACTTTATCATTTTCACTAAAGTTTAATTTTTATCTACTTACAAAGATATTTACACCTTTTTTATTTCTAGTGTATAAATAGTTAGTTAAGTATTTATAAAAATAAAAACTCCTAACTAAATTAACCTTAAAATATGGCGTCAAAAAATTCATCCGTATCGCTGTCGACTGGAAGTGTACCCAAAAGACTGGCGGCATTGCCACGTTGTATGGCAATGATTATTCTTTGACCAAGGTAAAAGTCAGCCCTTGGGTCACGCGAAGTGTCAACTAAGCGTCTTGAGAGATCTTTAAACAAGTTATGTGCACTAAAGTTTTGGTTTTTTTTTCAACTTTATCACTAAAGTTTCGTGTAGCTTGATGCAGCAAGGTAAAATAACACTTTAACATGTCAATTTTTTTTGTCAGTTTAAACTAGATGAGGCCAGTGTTTCCTGAGAAACACCGAAATAATCAAAATCTATTTAAAGACAATACAATAAAATTAATGTATTGATCAGTTTATACGAGAGTCATGTGGGTTAAGAAAGCAACACAGGACTTTTCCAGACAGTGCAAGCATTTTTGTCTGATATCGAGTAGCTCAAGTCTCGAGTCAGCAGCTCTACTATGGCGTGCTAATGCTATTCAATTCCGATGATGTAAACGGGATCGTGCTATTCGCTATGTATAGCTCCGTCTCCCTTTTAGAGGCGGAATCATGATCGTTTTAAGACTTCAAATTAGGGCCCCTAAACTCTTTTAGGCTAGAAATAGACGCTCCGGTTTCTCTTCCGATAGTCGAATCAGGACTGCCAGACGTACGAGAAATCTAGTACGTGTAAGTAATTTAGCTTTAGGTGATTCTGAGAGATCGAGAGAAAATCTGACTTCTACCTCTTTCTGAGGTCAGATGTGGATGATTCATACAAGATGTTTAATTATAGAAATTACTAGCGGACGTCACGCGGTTTCACCCGCGTAGTTCCCGTTACCGTGGGAATACGGGGATAAAATAAAACCTATGTTACTCGCTGATAATGTAGCTATCCATTGCTGAAACAATTTTTCAAATCGGTCCAGCAGTTTTTAAGTTTATTCGTAACATACAAAAATACAAATCTTTCATCTTCATAATATTAGTATCGATATTTTCTATGATGCTGAAGTCTTTCAAAAGTTATGGTTTTTGTGGTTTTTTATTGTACGATTTTAGAACATCCAACATCTAGCAAGCCAAATAGGATCAGACAATCGGATACGAGTGTGCCTACCCTAAATGAGCTCAACCATCCGACTAACAATACCAAAATAAGGACATTGGGATAGGCCGCATATAATATCTAGTAAGTAGCATTGGACGACATTCTGCCAAAATACCGCAATGTCTGAAACCAGTGTGTTTTGCCCACCATGACATATGGTGCTGAGACATGGACGCTTACGCAGGAGGCTGTGTACAGACTGAGAGTTGTACAGAGAGCCATGGAGCGTTCCATGCTTGGCATCCGTCTAAAAGATCGAGTTCCAAACGTCGAGATCCGAAGACGTATGAAGGTTTTCGACATCAGAAAACGAATTGCAGAACTAAAATGGAGCTGGGCAGGACACCAGGCAAGGCGCGGTGATGATAGGTGGAGTAAGGCAGTGACCAAGTGGCGCCCGAGGACTGGAAGAAGAAGTGTTGTTCAGCCGGTGGCGAGATGGGCGGGCGACATTGTTGCCATCGCGGGTAGAACCTGGATGAGGCTGGCACAGGAACACGGGGATTGGCACAAGAAACGAGAGGCCTATGCTCAGCAGTGGGCAAAGTCGGACTGATCGGATAATGGAGCGCTTTTATACCTAAACTTCTTTCCGTGAAAGAATAATATGGACTTTCCTTTCTGAATAGATAAGTAATCCAGGGTTGCAAATTTTTTATAGGTATACCGTACCTATAAAAAATTTAATGAAATTATAGCAGTGGTTATTTTGATTTAGTATCTTAATTTATTCAAAACAAATGGAATACCTATAAAAAATTATAATGAGAGTGCACAACGAGTTCTGACTATATTTTGTATGCGGGCATTTTTAACAATCTCAGGAATTTCGAACGATTCTGGGCTCCGGGATTCTGAAAAGCATATCCGTATTATACTTTCGTCTTAATAAAAGTGAAGTTTAAGTATATCAGCGCCCGATTATCCAATCACTGATGATGATGATGAAGTAAGCATCAGATACTTTTTTTCACGAGACGAGACCTTGGTCTTGCAGTACCTAGGATAATAATAAAATAGTCAGAAAAAACTAACAAATCGTGATTTGTGCTGGTTTGCAGTTTCCTTTTCAAATTTCAGTTAAAGTTTTATGGAGAGTTAACCTACTGCCTAAAAACCGCAACCATATTTGAGCAAAATATAATTAAAGTGAAACAAACGACATTTATTGCATGATTAGCAAAATTAACAAAACATCAAATTTTCATATGTATGAGGAAATGGTTCAGCACGTATTTCCTTGATTAATCTTTAAATTTTAATTGTTTGCCTGTACACAACATTGTTTATCGGTAATGGCTCGTTTGGTCACGAGGCTTTTGGCCTTGAGGTATGTGGGACTTGGGAACCAAATTGTTGGGCCAATACTTTATCATTTCAGGAAGCGGTTGTTGACCTGTCCTGAAAGAAGCTTGTTAAGAAAAAAACATTAGGTTCAATAGTAGCTGTGACGAAGTTTCTCCTTTTTAACCGACTTCAAAAAAGGAGGAGGTTCTCAATTCGTCGGAAACTTTTTTTTTTTTTTGTTTTAAATACCAACATTGAGTTGTATTCTCCAGTTGTTTATGAAAGCAATGTAATTAAATATTATTATTTGTATCAGACATCGGTTCCGTGATTGTCTTGCTCTTTGGCATACCAAGGCCTCCCCAAGTGTCCTCCACAACGATCTATCCCTTACTATCCTCATCCAACATGGTCCTGCCACCTCCTTGATGTCGTCCTCCCTTCTTCGATACTGCCTGCCTTTACTTCTCTTTTTGTATCTAGGGCACCATTCTGTCACTTCGTTCGTCCACTTTTCTGTCTTACTTCTTTACAAGTAGTTATAAGATGAAATGTAACATATATGATTGTAAATAAAGGCTTTTATTATTATACAAGCTACCACCCGCGGCTCCGCCCGCGTTTATATAGAAAATTATCCCATGGAACATATTCCCGGGATGAAAAGTATCCTATGTGTTATTCCAGACTATAATCTACATCTGTGCCAAATTTCATCGAGATCCGTTCAGCCGTTCTGACGTGAAAGAGTAACAAACATCCATCTATCCATTCATACTTACAAAGTTTCGCGTTTACAATATTAGTAGGATTATTATTATTCAGTTGTATTCTACATAATTATACTATAATTCTCCTCGTTTTCCACAACGGTGACCCCATAAAATTATATATGGCTCGCAATACCACTGACTTTGGTTTCAAATACCCGGTAACAGCTAAGGCAATATTGGTGGCTGACAGAATCAAAAGTACAAATATAGGAGAGCTTGTCTTTCTCTAGGCATTTTACCGTTTTACCACTTTTTAACCGACTTCAATTCGGTTCTCAATGTTTTTTTTTCTGATTGTTGCCTCATAACTCCGGTAATTATGAACCGATTTGAAAAAATCTTCTTTTCATATAAAAGGATAAACGTTCCGATTGGTCCCATATCAATCAAAATCGGGTCAGTAGTTTAATTTTTAAAACAAAATAGGTGAGGTAGAGGAAATAGAAAACATATAGGTATCATCCAAGTAAGTAAACGAAATTCCTGTGACTTTCCAGTAGTGTTGTTAGGGTGTGGGTACCACTAAAAACTGTTTTTTTTTTAATACAACCGACTTCTAAATAAAAAAAACACTACAACGTATTAAATATTGGAAGTCGGTTGTATTTTTTTGTAAAAGTTTTGTAGACCCTAGGGCCTAGAGTGCTAAAACGACCTATGTGAAGCGAGTCTCTCCCAACCTGTTGGGACAAAAGCGTAAGCGCTTAAATGTCTCTTGAACACGTCTTTGCAGCGGGGATGTTGGCTTTTACCTTCCACCATCTCAGAGAATAAGACAAATTTGGGTAAACAGTGGCCCCCTACGCAAAGGACGTGCCGACACCACCTGAGTTGACGCTGCATCAGTAGAGCTTCAATACCATACATATCGGAACGGCGAAGGACCGAGGATTGCGGTCCTGCCACATGGATCTCAGACATCTAAGGTGGAATGTTTGTAGAGGCACCATGTTTTCAACATCTGCTCGCACTGGTCTGTCAGCTACTTTCTACCAACTAGATTAAGTTCTACCTACTTCGTTAGCTCGTTCCATGGAAGACCGCATACTCTTTCAATTCAGTCAAGTGTCGGTCAAGAGCTGGCTGATGAAGATATACAAAAAACATCCATGTCAGTCGGACTCGTACACTAAAGGTTCCGTACCATAAATGGAAAAAGAGTGTTTCTTTAGCCGCTGTAACACTAAAATATAAATGTTATAGTACGGAAACTTTTCGTGCGAATCCGACTTGCCCGTCACCGATTTTGTATGTTGACTGCACAATTATGAGGTATATAATATTTCCTGAAAACATTTTCATGATCAGAAATAATCACGTTGATTTGTTACTAATTAAAATGTTTATCGTTTACCTAAATATTAACATTGTTTAAGCATTTAATTTACCTGTTGTTACAGTATTGTTTGCTTATGGCATTATCCGATTGGCTAACCGAAATACATGCTATTTATATATTTAGTTACTGTTACTCACACACGGTCATCCGATCCCAAACTAGGCAGAGCCTGTACTATGGCAACCAGACAACTGATAAATGTATATATTTCTAAATACATACATATTATAGACAAATTACACCCAGACACAGAACAAATGATCATGCTCATCACACAAAGATTTGTCCTGGGTGGGAATCGAAACCACGACCTCCGGTTTAGCAGTCAGGGTCACTAACCACTCGACCAACAGGCCAGTCATTTATAGTTATTATATAACTGTAATTTCAATTTATATTATGATATGTGTTGTGATGATTCAGGAAGGCCTATGATCGGCCTTCGGCTGATAAATGATAATACTATATCCAATATAGTATCATCGCTATCATTTCAGGTGAAAGACGACCACTGCTGACATAGGAAGGGTTCCCAACCATACTGTTAAAACAGTATTATACTTTTTTTGCTCGTTTATACTTTTTAGTGTTCTCAAAATACTGTTTTTATGACCACTGGTATTCCAGCCACTTCAGACTTCACAGAAAGAGTGTTCTCCGTAATGAATGCAAAGTGGCGGGATGACTGAAATAGAGCTTGTATTGATTCCATGACAAATAAGCTGCTCATTTATTTTAATATTAACTTAAATTGTGGAGAAGCTCATGAATATTTTTAAATTAAGTATAATAAATTGTTATTGTGCAATATGTTTTTAATATGTCAAAAAATAGTACTGAAGAACGTTCATTTTTAGTAAAGTTCATTTTTAGTTTCGCTTCATTTCTAGTACAAAAAAATGGGTACCCTAGACATAGGCCCAAGTGCCGTCTTGTGCGTCTCCCATCCAGCGGATTCCCGCAGCCTTCACCAGGTCTTCGGTCCACCTTGTAGGAGGCCGTCCAACGCTTCTTCTTCCAGTATGCTACTGGATTGCGAATATGACTATCTGCTCTGCGAGCAATGTGGCTTGCCCACTGCAACCAAAGTTTGGTGATTTTTCTGGCTATGTCGGTTATCTTGGTTCTCCTACTGGTGTTGACAGAGTGAAGTTTTCAAGTGAAAGTGAATGGCTAAATCCGAAACTACGAGTATGAGGGATAGCGAGAGTTCCGATTTTGATGAAAATCGGAACTCATCAGGACTTTTTAAAAATCAATATTCCCCCACAGTAATCGAACGACTGGCAATAGTCAGACTTTTAAACATGACCTGTCCAACACATTTTATCTAATAGGTTACATTCTGCCAAAGATGTTTAAAGATTTATGCAAAATTGATAGCAAAAATGCTTAATTAATTGTAAAACTCGAGGCCTACTGCTTCAATTCCTAATGCCTACACATGTAAATGGCGAGACATAAAAACATTAGTTATTTATTTGAATGTTACACATTTTTGCACGTACAGCCTTGAACAATTTCAAGTAAAAACGGTTGGTAGTCCCACAATATTGTAGGGGCATTTATATGATTCTAATACTGAAGGCGACGTTTGGAACTGAAACGTGGTCGCTGACAATCGGCCTCATCAGAAGGCTTAAAGTCACCCAAAGAGCAATGGAGAGGGCAATTCTCGGAGTTTCCTTGCGTGATCGAATCAGGAATGACGATATCCGCAAGAGAACCAAGGTTACCGACATAGCCCGAAGGATTGCCAAACTGAAGTGGGAGTGGACAGGGCACATTGCTGCCGAAAAGTTCTGGAGTAGCGACCGCGTACCGGAAGTCGTAGTGTTGGAAAGCCTCTCACAAGGTGGCCGATGACCTGGTGAGGGTCGCGGGTAGCGATGGATGCGAGACGCACAGGACCGGTTGTTGTGGCGACACTTGGGAGAGGCCTATGTCCAGCAGTGGACGTCTTTCGGCTGATATGATGATGATGATGATGAATACTGAAGGAAATTACTTACTTTATTTTCTCATAGCTGTGTTGGGGTATCTCGGAAATGTCTGTATGAATTGAGGAGCCACTTCTGATGGATTTAAACCCCATTTACAAAGGATTATCCTTTTTTTAGAAATGCAACATGATCTAATCTTAATTTACTAAATGGAGCATCCCCCTAATAGAACAAATTATTTTTTTTATGATCATACTTTAATTATTCTTATTATAATTACAATTTTAGTAGGTTATTTAATATTAAGACTTATATTTAATAAATATATTAATCGATTTTTACAAGGGAACTCACCCCCTTATTTAGTGGGGAAGCAACTAATTTTGTAGGCCAAAATCTGAAATTTGTTGTAAAATATATCCGAAGTCATATCAATGTAAAAGTGGCTCCTCAATCTAAAATCTGAATTGAGGAGCAGTAGTAATTGTGTATAGTGCCTATTAAAAAATCTGAGTCCAGTACTGTTGATATTCAAGAGTATACAATACTTTTAACGTGGCTCCTCAATCTGTATCTAAGAGCGTGAATTTCCATGAAAGTCTGGGTAAGCTCGCTCAATCGTCGTCTTTGTCTCTGTCATCTATAGAAAATAAATAAAAAAAGTAAATTGGTCAATTTATATTCCACTCCAAAAACATTTAGTAGTTCGAATTTGTATCATATGGACAAAGTAGTAAAACTGAGTGAATTTAGTAAATAAATGCATTTTATTTTGCTCCTCAATCCTGACTTTACTGTATCTCTCTGAGATCACAACGGAATCAAAAACCAGAGACACTTACATTTAGTATAAATGTGTACTAAATACATATGTACAGATCAACAGTGTATATACTCGGTATCTGAAAAATAAATGACTTGTCGATGTCCCCGGAAAATAGCAAACGCCGTAAAATTGTAAACTATTTTTTCTAAATACGACACGGATATATTGGAAACTGTTGAATTTGGATGGGATTTATTGTATACAAAACGTTTTTTCATATTATATCGAGAAATTGCAATCTAATAAAGATTTATTACAATCTTACGGAGTCTGCAATTTTCCCATGACATCGATATTCCTTTAGAATTCGCTATTAAGGGTGACCATGTTGTATGAATGAAACCAGGATGACTAGTTTTTGAAATTATTTTTTAACAAATCGACAATATCAAAATATAGGTAGGTATGTACCTACAGAGATTATTAATTATGTTTTAGGTATTAAGTAGTCAATTTCAACATAGGTGAAAGAACTAATTAATATTGATTGGTTGGTGCTTTTACGAATTTTACAGTAAGAATGCAGATTTTGATATTTATAGTGATCCATGCCAGTGTCGCTAATTGCACGGATTTATTCTAGCCCTGACTGATTTCCTCTAGCAAAATTACTCCAGTTTGGCGACAAAGAGCTGGTTCGGGTTGAAAGTGGCGCAGGAAGAGGATGCCTACCTACAATGCTTTCCTACAATTCTTCTGGGAAAGTTTGAGGTTACCCAACGAAAAAACGAAAATATTTTAAATGGAATGGTCTAAATTACTTTAACTAGACACTAATAAATCAAAATCAAAAGTCATTTATTCAAATTAGGCTGAGTGCCAGCACTTTTTGAACGTCAAAGTTCTACATAAAGACAGTCCCCGAAAACGCCCGCCCGCCACCACTTCCTAGTGTTTTAGCTGGGAAGAAGAAGTGGCGCAACAAACTCCCCAGCTACACATCCATCTGTTAAGTTTAAAAAACTTGTATTTATACAGTAGTATGCAAGAAAAATAATATGTCTAATATGGAAATTAAATTTTAAATGAAATTAATTGACACTTGTTAGCTAGCACACTCCATTATGCCATCAAAAACAAACAAACTCAAGCATTAAAAAGTTTAACATTAGATGCAGTTAAACAGCTTGTGCTGGTGTCTTCCCTAGATAAGTCTTTGCCACAAATAATATAATACTAGCGTACCTTTGCCCTGTAATATGACAGTATTGAGATAATAAGGCTGGTTAGTAGAGAAGGAGAGAGGAGAAAAATTAAGAAAAAATGGTAAAGTCAAGTTTACATCTCTACATTTTATTCAGAGCAATGACGCGTAGTTGCAGTATCCTAGAGGCAGCCGGATGGCTCGCGGTATTTGAGCTCCTGAAGTGTTGTAGAACCGTTCTCTGCTATCCGAACTAACCCAACTTGACCTGGGGTGGAAACAGGGGGTGTGAAAAAAAATTGAAACAGCGCAAAATTGAAGCAGCATTGAGGCAGGCGATTGAAACAGCGATTGCCGGAAAGTGGTTACACTGTTTATATAATCTGTTTATATCGTCTTTTATAATGCGCACAGCAAAGGAGTGGAACTCTCTGCCTGCGTCTGTGTTTCCGAACGCATACAACCCTAATCTCTTCAAAATTAGAGTGAACAGTCTTCTGGGTAAGCTCGCTCCATCGTCGATCGCATCATCGCTTTCCACCAGGTCAGAAAGCAAGCCTGCCAATAATAAAAATAAAGTAATTTTTCCACGGCTTCACAAATGTTGCCTTTCCCAGAGTAGCCATGCTATTTTCGGGATTAAAAGTAGCCAAGTATTTATTTATTAATTTGGCTTCAGGCTGGCAGGCTTCTTCTGGGTAATCTCGCTCCATCGTCGACGTTGTCTCTGTCATCTATGACCTAGACTAGAGTCAAGAGCAAACCCATACTAAATAAAATAAAAAAAATGAAATTTTTTGCCGTTCCTCCTGGTGCTCTGTGATACTGCAACTACGCGTCATTGTATGTTTTTTCAGCACCTTTAATGGATGTACTTACCTAGTATTGTACTTATCTAAGAAACAGTCGCAGCCATGACAAGTGCATGGAGTACTTCTGACTGACTAAACACAGGGAAACTGACTGACTGACATATCAACGCACAGCTGAATCTTCTGGGACTGGGAATATGAAATTTTGGACAAGAAGCTTCCTTTTAAGCCGTAGGTAGATGAGAACTAAGAGATTTTTGGAAATTCAACCTTTAAGGGGCTGTAAAGGAGGAAAAATATGTACAAAATCTGCTCAGACGAAAGAGCCAAGACGAGACAACGGAACCTATCTTTTCTCGAAACGTTTCGTCGTATTTTTTTACCCTTTCATTTCTTTCAATTAGACCATTAAATGGCATTTTTGACAGTAAACAGTTGTCCATTCGCAATAGTACGAGTAGATTCTTATGGAGAAGAACGGACAAGAAACTGCAAATTTACTCTATCCAAATAAACTTCAATAAACTGTTAACAGTTGTAAACTACAGTTGACTTTTTCTTTGATCCATTAAAATAGGTTCATCCATTTAAGATCCTGAAAAAAATTAATAGTTAATGGATAGTGTAGTTTTTAACAGGGCCCATAACTACAGAAAGGCCACAGAAAGCGATCTACTGTCTGTAGTAAAGACTAATCATGTAATAGGCGACTGATTAACGGCCGGTCTCAATAACATATCTACCTTTGACCAACTGTCAAATTAGCTACCAACAGTAGCTGTAACGTCATGTTGGCCTTACAAAAATCACGTTTCAGCTACTGTTGGTAGCTAATTTGACAGTTGGTTAAAGGTAGATACGTTATTGAATCCGGCCGTAAGTCTGATTTATTGCCAGATTAACTGTTTTCATAAGAATGGATTTAATTGAATTAATACGCATGAGAATTGAAAAAATAAAGATAGTATCAGTGATCTGGTAGGTATTATTAAACTTAATCCTTAGTATTGAAAGTTAATTATCAACGGCTCAGACATACAAGTACTTAATAAAGAGTTATCAAAGTAATGTGAGCAAAAATACGACACTATTGCATTCAACTTCGAATGCGCTAGCGACATGACTCCATTTTTACTCTGTAAACAAAAACAAATGTATAAAGTGTAGATAGGTATGTCGGTTTAAACGACATGACCGCCTACAAACCAGAAAGAAAAGCAAAAAAAGAAGAAACGAGTGTTCCTTCAAATCAAAGGAGGTTCGCAACAAAACAAACAATTAAAAACTATTAAAAAGGTTTAAATTGTAAGCGGTCAGCTAGTTTTAAAAATAAATCGCGAGCAGCGTCCGCCTCGTTCGCGTTCCACATTCGAAATAATAATTGTATTAAGGAAACATGAGCGGCGCGCATGTGTTTGTTTGTTTGTTTACCCGCCGGTGACGTCATATGTTTATTCTCGCGGGGAGGTCGGGGCGAGGTGGAAGTGTTCGTAGTTTTGTTTTATTTTTTTATTGATTTTTTTTCGGACATTTTTGTGAAGTGATGTAGATTTTACATCGTTCTTTGTTTTGTGGAATGGTGTTCTAGAAGATAATCAAACAGCAGTAGGTATATAGATTTCCTTTTTCTTCATTTAAAGTGGGTAAGTACAATATTATATTTTACATGCTATATAAAACGGAACCCATGTTTAAATATTTTTTACCAGTAAATTGTTATTAAAAATCGAAACATTCTTAGTCTAGTTTTAAATACCTACCGAAGTTTTTCTTTTAAATGAAAGACGACTAAGTTAATTGGAGATTTTTAAATATTTTAAGGAGTCTTTTGATGTTAAAATTAGCTAATAACATAACTAAGTAGGTAGTTTTGTAGTTTCTAAATCTGCAGTTCACACCACATTAATCGAGAAAACTGTGTTTTTCTTAGAGTGCTTCTGCATTTTTATTAGATAATTATTCTTCTTAATGCTTGCCAACTAGAACAACTTAAAGCTTAGCTCCAATAATAATTTGACAGGTGCAAATGTACAAATTGAAAAAAACAAACAACAATCACTTGTTGTCCAATTAGTCTCTGGGATTAAAAAACTAACTGGGACTAGGAGACGTCAAATTTACAAGACAGTTTGTTAGGAAAGCTAACTAGCTTTCCTAGCCAACTAAGCCTTTTGGGGTACACTTAGACCTTCATTTAAAGGCGGTGTTCTTGTATAAAAACAGAGGGTAATGTTTTTTTTGGGAAGTAATTCCAGTGAGCACCATCAGAACGTAGAGATATTTAAGTCCTCTTAAGAGCCCATACAACTCCATAAACCCCCTTGCAACATCTGTTTTTGTGAGGAGTCGTGCCGTGTCCTCATCTCTGTGGTAGGCAGAGACCTCTCGTAGCCGGCCGTGGTTCGTTCTATGGTCGGCGGCGAGGAGTCCTGGGACGCAGTGGTCCTTTTCTGCGAAACAGTAGCCCCCCCATCCGATTCCTGGCGTAGGTGGGAGATGGAACGCCGGGGTTGTTTTAGTCACTGACTAGCCTGACAGACCTCTGCGCCCGCCCCAGGGCGGAGGACATCCATTAAGATTTACCCCGTTCAAAAAAAATGCTACGTACTTCTTACTAGTTTCTGTAAAGTAGTATCTCCTGAACCTTCCTCTGGGCAGTCAGAATTTCAATGTCCACTGGAATTTGACTAAAATAATACAAGTAGGTTTTCAGATACAGAAAGAAGCCGCTTCTTTCTGGCTCTCCATTTTCCATAGCCTGCACTATTGCTGCAAATGTGAAATTTCTCGGCCGGTCTGGGCGACCAGCTGCCTGTCAGTCTTTTTTTCATGAATGGCTTGTCGCAGATCAATTGCAGGCCTAGGAGGTTGGCCTTAATATAAAATTAAGCCTCTACTCAGGGCTTACTAAAAAAACTTACAAACTAAGCGACCACACACTAGGGCACCCCTGTGGGGTACGGAGCTCGGCTTAGGGTGACGCTGGAGGGAGGACAGCTAGGGACGCACTGGATCGAACACTCCTGGTAATTCCTGTCGGTCTTCTACTGACTTCTCTTTTTCTTTGAAAATAAGGAAATTTTAGGAGCGTCAGTTTAAGAATCTACGAGAAGATGCACTTACCTGTCTATTAGTCTTACAAAATGTGGGACTTCAAGACTTCCATGGTGAAATATTAATTTAGACATATCGCAAATATATAATGAATGAGCGGCGGCTGTGCTAGCGGCGAGGATGTCATCGGAGCCGCGCTGCCCCTTGTTTACACACGCACACAGGCGCGCGCACGCACACCCAGCCGCGCCCGTCGCCCGCTTATTTAGGTATATTGTTGTTTATTTTATTCGGCGCTATGCTCCGACACGGGCCGCGAGCCTTTCGACTCAGTTTTAACGCGCACGTTTTATGAAACGACAACTATGCGTCGATGTTCGCTCGCCGGCGATAATAATTATTCATATCGGAACCGTCTCTAGCGACCGAAATAGCGACGCGGTAAACAAATTCGCGATTTTATTGGCAGGTCCTCATTGTAACGACGCGTTTTTTTCTGCATTATTTACATTTTTATTTATTTTTCATAACCTATTCGCACGCTCGCCGGTCCTCGGTTGTCTCCGCGAATCTTAATGGTAGTTAATCATAGTTTATTTTTACCGCGCAACGTGTGTTAATAAGTGGGGCCACTTGTCGTCGTTTCTTTTATTTCGCCATAGTGTTTGATTAAAACTCGCAATTGAATTGCGGAAGCGATTTCGGCCGTGAAAATAATGTTCGCGAATTCGTACAATCGTACCGCGATATGAAGACAGTCGGCATGAAGACCCAATTATAAAGATAACAAGATATAGTTTTGATTACTTCGATAAATAATGATCGGTGACTTGTTTTGACAGTTTAAAATTTAAATGTGTTCGGCGCGCTTTTGGAAGTTTTAGTTAATTTGAATGAACTTTTGGCGGGAACGCAAAGTGTTAACGAAGAAGTAGGCTGCACAGAAAGTTTGGAAAAGTGTTGAGTACACATCGGATGCTGGCGAGTGTTTTTTCAACGCGTTTTCGAGGCTAAGCGCTAGTTGTTTGAACAAGTGTGTTTTCTAATGGATTTATTTTGAGGTGAGTTTAAATTTACTTGTGTGTTGGTGTTTGTATTGTTTGCTCTTCGTGTTTTGTGTGCGTGTTCGCGCCGGTGGCGGGAAACCAAATACCTAGCCGGTTCTGAACATGTGTGAGTGTACAAACAACGCGCCGGTGTGCGTGCGCGACTTATTGTCACTTTGTGTAAGAGGGGAGACAGGGAGGGAGAGGTTACTTGTCATGTATTTAGGCGAAGACGAACTTTGATGAGTTGACTTTTTAATTTATGTGCACCTTTCATGGCAATAGGAAAAAAAATGTTGAGACAAGAGACGTCATTATATTATATTTGCTCACGTATCGAACGTCTCCACATTTATTTAGGTATATTGATTTTTGGCATCACTCTACCAAAAATTTTATGTAAACGCGAAATGTAATTAAACCTTATTTTCGAAGTGCGTTGTCCTCGCTAGAAAATATTGAGGCCTCTTCATTGATTGTCAAACATGGAAATATCAATAAATGTTGAGAAACTTGATAAAATATTATTTAATTAGCAATTTTCCTTGTTTTTAAATATCAATAATTTATTTTATTAAAGATCAACCCTCTTGTTGCAAAGTGAATAAAAAAAAATGTAGGTACATGAGTCAACAAACAAAGAAATGTTATCGTTATAAAATAGGTACACAATTACGATTGAATTAAATATCGAATGAATGAAATACTTAATGACCGTCTAAGTTTCTCTGAGGAAAAATATCGGATGTAAAATATACCTAACATAATATAAATATCTACCTAAAACTATTACATTTATCACAGTAACTAGTAATTTAATAACGAACAATTGTCTTTCAAAGAATAGGTTATAGTAATAATTCTTCAGTTACTTACCGAAACTAAAGATTTATTACTATTCCTAGCGTTCAACATATTACACGAATAAAAAAAAAACTTAAAATACACCTAGTACAAAAAAAATATCGTTCAACAACAAATTTGACATTTAAACAATACAAGCAATCTTTTGATAAGCACTAAATAAAAATAAAACTTGTATGTAAAGGAAAAAAAGTTTAGGTTATCTAAGTAATATCTGATGTTAATGAATCATGTTCGGTAGGCTATCCCTGGCAGGAAGTCATGTATTGTCATAAGTATGATACTTCTTTAGTTCCAAAAAACCCCACTCCACCCATAAATACGTATAATTTAATCAGGGCATTATTTTCTTTTATAATGTCTCATTTAGCTTGAAACCTACCGGGTAAAACGGGGTGGATAGAAATGATGGGGCGAATAAAACCGAAACTTTGATTCGAATTTTCACGTTATTTAAATATTGTTTGCAGCAATGAAGAATTCCAATTTGTTTTAACAATTATTTCATATTTGAATGGACGCTTTGTGAGGAACAATATATATATAGTGGTATTTATGTGAAAATCCCAATGAAAGTTTAGTTTTTATTCGCCCCATCATTTCTATCCACCCCGTTTTACGGTACTAAGTATAACTAGTAGTCCTCACTGTAATGTGTGTTTTATAATACTCAGTTTATCACAGACATAACAAATCTTTTTTTTTTTAAATAAAGCTTGTCAACAGAAATGTCGCGACGAGACTGGGAAAGGCAAATAAGGGGGTTCGAATTATAAAAACAAGGGCTCCGAACCGAACCCTTGTGCTGGAGATTTTTTCTTTTATTTTTATTGGAACTGTATTTTTGAGCCGTGGAAGAGATGAGTAAATAGTTCTTTGAAAACTTAGTGAAAAGGTTAACTTTTACCTGTTTTAAGTTGTTATAACTACCTATTTATTACTAAAACTTATATTACCTGGTAAGGCAACACCCGCGTGGAATTAGTCCTTCCCTATTACCTTTCTATACGCTGTATTACTGTAAAGTTTTATCAAAATTTGTTCAGTTGTTTTTGAGTGAAAGAGTAACGAAGATCCATCAGATAGTATCAGTTGGATTGCTTTGTTGAATTTAATCGAAACGCAATTGATTTATTACCGGACTCTTACTTTTATACATACATGACATACCTTGGATTAAATATATATTCAAATAATATTCATATCATTTTGTAAAACCTTTCTGCATGTAACGTAACATAGGTAACCTGTTTCTTTTTCTTCTTAAAATAAAGCAAATAAGTTACAACGTTAAATCAATATTTTTTTTAATGATTTATCGAGTGAGAAGAAGGTACAGCATAAATTAAATACGTTGCCCTTGTTCATTTATCGGATCCTATATTCTGCAAATAATACTCTTTCCTGCTGGTGCTGAACATGTCCTAGGTTCGATTCCTGGGTCGTGCAAAGCTTTAACTGTTCCTCTCAGTGTTTTGGTCTCCCCGGTCAATCTCCCCCAAATATCGCCAAGTCATTCTCATCATCTTCAAGTCGTCTCCAAGTCATGACGCCAGCGTTTTCTAGGCCTCCCTCGGCGACGGCGCCCGTTTTCTGGCACCCACAGCGGGACTACTCTGGCCTTTGTGCATTCTACATAATCCCTAATTCCACTTCAGTCTAAGAGACTTGCGGTCCGCACTGCATCCGATTCGAATCCGTGAATATACGGATATACAAAATTCCGACCGAATTCGTATGTTGCTTTTCGTACTGCATCCGATCCGAATCAGTGCAAAAATCTACGGATGAAGAGTCTAAAAAACTTGGATCAAATTGGGATATTGCTTATGCACTAATCCGATCTCCGATCCGCACTAATCGGATCGGATGCACTACGGAACCGCTCTTATTGCCTACATCACTGATACCAATTGAGTTTTAAATCATCGAATTTTAGAGTAACAGCCCGGAGCCTGTATACAGGGTGTACTTAACGGAAAGGTGTAGGTTCCATTTTAAAATTAATTCTGTTTATGTCAAGCAATTCATAGTCAATTCCCAAAATAAAAGACGAAGACAGTCGTTCACTGACATAGGCAGAAGTAGTTTTTGAAATACAACCACACTCTTCTACTACACCCGTTGATGACATCTCTGCCTTTCCCTTTGGGGCATAAGCGCGATGTTATGTACTCTTCCCTATCTTTCCCATTTATACTTAATACGGTACATATTATGACAAAAGATGAAGTCTAAAGGAAATCATCAAATGACTCCTTCCGCTCTGGGCGGAGTGGAAGAGAGTGTCTCTTACTGACTAAAACTCATCCGTGTTCCTCCTAATGCCATATGCGTTCTAGGGCCGCGGTGACTCTTTCAAACAAATTCCGCAACACTGGCAGGCTCTGGCCCTAGTGGGTCCCGTCTAATTTGCTGACATCTCTTTGAGGCGCGCGAGCCACTCAACGCTCGCCGTCTACAGGCCCACGCCTACGGTGGCCAGGAATCGCCCTGCGACTTCCGACGCTCGGGGCGTCTTCTTCTGTTGCGGTGGCTGGAGCGTTCCCATGCCTCCTCGAACCGGAACATAAATTGAACTAGGGTCGGATGCGTTCGGTCGTCGCCGCCGATCGCCTCGACGAGGACACGGCGATTTTTGCCCAAGCAGGGAGACCTCCACCGCATGCTCCACCGTGTCCTCCTACTTCCTACTTTATCCTACGCACTTATTACTAAGAAGTTACTTTTTGCCTATACGCTTCAAAGTATTTAGTTATTTATAAATGGGAAAAATTATGTTATTATTATACCGTAGGTAGGTAGTGGTTGACCTAGTAGGTAGGCCTATTTATGAATATCTTACTTTAATCTTTGTTAAAGAGGTGTTTAGCCTTAAACTGTGGCGTGTCTGAGTAGCGTCCAAGGACATGAAAGAATGTTGGTCGTCCGGCAGCAGATAATATGGCTATAATCCTCCTGACCGAATTTCTATCACGGTGGCCAATCTCAACGTAGATTAGCCAAGCAAGCAGAAGATATTATAGTGCACAAGTGTGTGCTCAAGCACAGGTGCATTCTCCAGGTGTAGGTGCTCCTTTTCCGTCATAGACCGATGGGACGCCAATCCGACACGACCGGAGAGAGGGTTTATTCCCGCTGTCCCCGTACACCGTGTCCCCGTCCTACGGGGACAGCGGTACTTCAATTAAATATTTAAAAATACTTCCCGTTGTCCCCGTACACTGTCCCCGTCCTACGGGGACAGCGGTACTTCAATTAAATATTTAAAAATACTTCCCGTTGTCCCCTCCCCGTACACTGTGAATATAGTTGAATAAAATAAGTAAAAATTATTGCCCACAGTCCCCGTTTTTTCATTTTTCTGTAGTATTATGAATGTGTGCGTTGGCATCTTTTACCCAACAAACAAAGTGTATGGAAATATTGGTAGATTGGTCTTGGTACGCGGTAGATTAATATCGCACATTTCGTCCACATTTCGCCAGTTAAGTGTCTCGTGTAATGACATCAATCGCTAATCGCGCATAAATCCAGACACCGGACTGCTGCTGCGAAAAGGGTATAATTTAGACGGCCACCAAAAACATTTTTAAGACTCTAAGCCTAGCCACCAAATAAAATAAACAACTCCAAACAAAATCAATTGACTTTATTATGAGGGCTATATAATATTAATAAACTATATAATATTATGATCCAAAATAAATGAAATAACATCAGCAAAATCACAAACCTTGCACAAATATTATTTTTGGTTCCTAAAATGGATCAACGGTCACCAAATCCCATCCAACTCAAAGATTAATACCTATAGGTTAATTTCTTCTTTAAACAAAATGTGTAGGTTAGGTTAGGTTAAAACTGTGACCTCCAACGCACGAGCCGAGCGAGCGAAGCGAGCGGTGCCGCGGCAGCGGCCGGCGAGTGCTAGAAACGACTTGCATTAATAGAAGTTGTGTTATTTGTGTAAATTTAATAATTGTTTTTTTTTACCTCAAATTAAAATTCGAATACAAATAAATAAATTTTGTTTTATTCCCCTTTTCTTTTTCCCATGCTAAAAAACTAAGCTTAAACAATGCAGATTTAAGAGGACAACGACTCGTGAAAAGTTTACTTCCCGTTGTCCCCGTTAGCCGAATGTACGTTACGGGGACAATTGGAAATAAATTTAATCACGTCCCGCTGTCCCCGTGACGGGGATATGGCATACGGGGACAACGGGAATAAACGGGAGAGAGACCAGCTGCTTAAGATGCTTTTCGAGGCACGGAGGTGTCACACCACTAACTTCCAAACTTCGGGCTGCTACTTAGAAGTTCTTTACGCAATAACCCAATAACACCGTTTGCCACCGCTGGGTAAGGAACCCAGGATCCTCGGTGGAAGACATGCCGCACCGACTGCACGTATCTAAAACACTAAAGCCAGTCAGTTTCCAAACCCCCTGTAAAAACGAAAACTTACAAAACTTAACATCACATAAGTATTGACAATAACCATTTTCCTAATTATTATTTACTTAGCTAAGGAAAATCATCAAAATTATGTTAATGTATCAAAATTGCTCGCGGCTGCCATACCTATCAAATTTTAAACACGCATGATTAAAATTAATTAAAAGCAGATCAACTATCATTTTTAACATACTTTTTTCCAATTTCAATCGGTTAAGTTGTTGTTACTTCGATATTTCTTTCAAATAGTTTCTTAAATAGTCTATATTAATCAATAATAAGTTGTCGCTAGATATTATTACCATATTTGACTGAACTATGGTAATAATATCTAGCGACAAAAGATGTTTTGAACAACATGCAAGGTGATAATCCTAATCTTGTTTTTCATTTCTTAATTTCCTGGTCTATTATTTATTGGGAGTTTAGCATTTTGTTCCGAAAAACGTCATACGAATGATAAGAATAAAGTTAAATAATAAATATGCAATAGTTCCTTTCTTATTACTCATGCGTTGGGACTAAGACAACACACAAGTAATTGTGGTGCAATTTTTCGTAAGCCTATGAAAGATCTTCTCGGTTTTTCATCAGAACTTAAAAAATCAAAATATCCGGACATGTCTGCGGTATTTCAGGTGAGCAAGAAACTAAAAGAATTACCGAATGAGTCCCATAAGGCTGTAGACAATATCGTGGCAGACCAAGACGAAGATGACGGGCTAAGCTCGACTCCTGCGAAAAAGATTGGCCTGCACTTAGTAGCAGAAGAGACAATTGTGTGGAAAATCGATAAAAAACTTGTTAGAGTTAAAATTATTTAGACATAGCACACACACCAGGTTATCGAAATAAGGGTAACAGACACACTGAACCAATTGTTGTTAAGGCCAATAGGCTAATGGCCAAGACGGTCCTATGGCAGTGGGGCCAAGGGATTAATGTAGATAGCGATATAAGTCCTATTTTGTAAGTACCCGGCCCGGTGGCTTAGAACCTGTCGCTTAACTCTGTCGTTACGGGTGATCAGAAATCCAAAAGTCGGACACCGTCTTGCAAAGAGGTATTGTCTTGCCTAGTAATCAGGATGATCAGATAGGCAGTCGACCCATGCTTTAAAGAGATGTCAGTATAAGACATGAGGCCCGCTGGGGCCAGTGTCTTTCAGGGTTGTGGAATTTATTCGAAAGAGTCAGTGCGGCCCTGGAACACAAAGTGCATTAGGAACACGAATGGGTTTTAGTCAGTAAGAGAGGAGAAGGAGTCATTTGATGATTTCCCATCCATAAAAAGGCAGTCACCCCATGTAAAACACTAGTAAGCTGTGGCAGCTGTATTCAGCTAGATTGAAAGCCGACCTTAACTTGGTGGGGAAAAGACTACGTTCATGATGACCCCTGTCGGGTCTCTCCTCATTATCCCAATATGGGTATAGTTAACTACATATATTAACTGACTGTGTCTTTAATATTTTAGGAAATCCCACTTTTTTCTGACGTATGACAGGTTAAAGATCATAGATTATTGCTCCTTATCTTCTGGTCTTTTTTCTCGTTTTTGCCATCATCAGTTTTCTTGTAATTCATTAATTGTGTAGTCAGAATTGATACTCGATCAACTCGATATTTTTGGGATTCTCTTTGTCATCAGTTTCTTCTTTTCGTTGGTTTGGCTCGTTTACTTTTGTTAGTATGTAGCCACCTGGTGACTCAAATTGTGTCAGTTCGTATGTAGCCCCCTGGTTAGCTCTATTTATCTTTTTGCCATCAGCAAAACACGACAACTAGAAGTGCTAATTGAGTCTTTGTCATCAGATTATTTTCTTATTTTCGTAGATACTACTTAGTTTAGTTTGTTTTTTAGTAGGTATGTAGCCACCTGGAGACTCAAATTGTGTCAGTACGTAAGTAGGTAGCCAAATGTTCAGCTCTATCTATCTTTTTGCCATCAGCAAATCACGACAACTAGAAGTGCTAATTGAGTCTTTGCCATCAGATTATTGTTCTTCTTTTCGTTGGTTTGACTCGTTTAGTTTGTTAGTATGTAGCCACCTGGAGTCTCAAATTGTGTCAGCAATTATGTAGCCACCTGGTCAGCTCTATTATTTTTGCCATCAGCAAAAAAAGGACAACTAGAGGTGCTAATTGACTCTTTGTCATCAGATTCTTGTTCTTCTTTACTTTGATTTGACTAGTTTAGTTTGTATGTCTGGTTACTCAAATTTTGTCAATATGTAGCTCTAGCCACCTGGACAGCTCTATCTATCTTTTTGTTATAAGCCAAAAAGCCTACCAGAAATACTAATTAATTCTGTTTGTCAAGTATTGTGCCAGCATATTTTGCAAATTAGTATTTAGGTAAAACAAACCTAGCCACTAGATAAATAATACAAAAAAAAACAATTGTGGACTTCCAATTAACACTACATATTGCGTTCAATACCAGACATACCAACTTACACGATAATTGAATTAAAATTATGCGAAATGCTAAAACAAATGGTTTTGCATGTAGTCTGTATTCACAGTCGTGGTTATACAAATAAAGCTTTTTAGGCAACTTGGCAACAAACGATGATCATAATGTATAAACTGTTTTTTTACGCACACATAGAGGTATTGTTTATGTTTGTGTGCGTGTGTGCGTGTAGGCGTGACGACGGCCGATAGTGTTATCGGACCAAGCCTTGCAAAAATATACAACAAACATACACAGTATATGTAATGTATGTACATATAGCACAGGTGTGGTTTGTTTCTTGATAATTATGTAGCCAAAAATAAATAATAACTTCTCAGGTTCCGTAGTGAGGCTTCTTAAGGTGGTCTGCCATTTTGTTTTTACATTTTTAATTATAATACAATGGCGATATCTGTTGAGAGTTCATAAAATTCAGGTATTTAAATTTGCCTATAAAACATTGTTTTATTTACTATTGTTATTTGCGTATGTAATTGTAAATAGGTTGGTAACTAAGTAGGTTTTTCCAGATACATTTTCGCGTTGTCTCGTTGTTTGATTTTTGCTATAAGGATATTAAAAATGAAATCTATTTTATAGGCATTGAGACACTTGCAGGCTTATTATAACATGTTGATTAATTTAATCGTTAAGACTTAGTACGAGATCAAAGAGAATCTGCAAAAACATATTCTTATTACAAAAATCATCACATAAAATCATTCAGAATCCTATACTTACCGCGAAAGCCAGACAAAAATAGCTCTCCACGTGTTTAATCTAAAAAGTTTACATTTACGCGAATTTTAGCGCAAAATTGCGCCTTCCTACTGATAAAACAAAAACAACCTAAATAATGTAGCGGCCTCGAAATCTAAATAAATTACTATCAGCAATGCTTCCGACCTCCTTTTAGCTTCCTAAACATTCTGAAATGGGCGCGTGCCTTCATACACCACGATTTATTGAATACTAGGTTTTTGGCAATACTGATTTTTAATTTTATACAGCCTAATGATACAAAAATCGTGAGCTTGAAAAAAAAAATTGTTCGTATTAAGTACCTATATAGTTTGCTGGCGTGACGATTTGGACTCATTCCTGACAGATTGGCTGGAGAAGGCCGGATAAGCTAGAAACATATGGAGTTGGCTTTTGTTCTACAGTGGGACACACAGGTTAGAAAGATGACAAAGGAAGAAGGATGACAAAGAGAACATTGTTGGATAGTGAGGCAAATGACGTGAAAGAACAGAGAGAACACGTAACGCACCGACCCGAAATAACTTGGGACGAGGACAGGAAGATGATGAATATGATGATGAACTATCTCATTTCTTGAATACTTCTTGAAAAGAACATGATTGTGCTGAAAGCATAGGTCAATAGATACACAGATAGGTCAATAGGTACACATCATTTGTAACGAGGCGCAACCGCCTAATACCTATGATCCTCTTGTTGTGTGAGTTCTTCTGATCACCAAAAGATCTAACAAAAGACAGCTGGGACCAACGGATTAACATACTTTATGATAATTAGATAAGCTGGTATTACTTTATATAAATATATACGTAAAAGTCTGCGTTTTCATCTCATATTTTGACTACATCATTCTTTTATTTACCATTATTTATTATGAGCCTGTCGTGTCCAACTGCAGGACAAAGGTCTCCCTTCCCTTCTTCCGCTGTTCTCTGTCCTTTGCCACATCTAGCCAAACCTTTCGGTAGGAGTGTAACTCGTCCCGCCATCTCCTCTTGGGCCTACCGCGTCACCCGTTCCTGTTGATTGGAACCCAATCAGTGACCACTTTTGCCCAGTTCTGTTGCGACATGTGGCAGATGTGGCCAGCCCCGTTCCATTTTAGATTGGCGGCTAAGTTGCCTATGTCGATTTACGTCTGCATAATTATTATAGTTACGTTTTATTTAAACAATATTACCAACATAAACAGTCTAAAAATATACTCACAGAAATAAAAACTTTTTGGTTAGTTTGCTACTTAAGTTTTTATTGCACGCATTGAAAATAGATAGCCATCTTCATTTATGATTTATTCATTAGATTCTTGAGTCTTGCTACCGAGATAACTGGTATTAAACAATATTTAATTATCAACATTGTTAACAACAATTTGGAATCTACAAACGTAGAAATCTTCCTTGTTTTGACCATATTTAATTATTTATGGCTGTCGTCAAATAGGTCAAGGGCAGTAGGTACAGTAACCGGGATCATTGGACAACGCTTTCATTGTTATAGATTTCTCGGTCTGTCGTTTCAGGTATGTATGTAGCTTGGACCCTGTTCATCATTCCGGTGGATTTCTATTGCAAATACATATAAATGACACGAACAAATGAAAATCCTGCTTTTTGCTATTATAAATGTGAACGATTGTTTCAAGTAGGATGGATAAATCGATCGATTGATGGATGGATGGAAGTTTGTTACTGTTTTAGGCAAAAACTATTGAACGGATTTGGAACACATATACTTTATAACCTATATGTACGGTACATATTGTCGGGATAGAATACTTTTATCCCGACAATATGTACCCTTGGGATGATTTCCGAGATTTTCGCGTGGCAATTAGGTATATATAAAGTACCTATGGCAACAGTCTTCATCGTACAACGAGTTCAATACGTTTATTTCATAAAATTGATCCTGTTGAACCAATCAATCACTAATATCACAACACTACTCATTGTCTATGGGTACTCTGACGCCATGTTTGTTTACAAGATAAGATGTTCATTCTACTATACTATTAAACTAAGTATTTTGTTTTAGTTTTTACTATATCCACTCAAACCTAACTACAGTTGCAAATCTTTGTCATTAAATTAACATTAATTTGTAATGTAGAGGTATTTAAATTAATGTTAATTAAATTAAACAATCCAAAATTTGCTGGCGCTAAATTACGAATAATATGTGTGTAGATATTGTATAGTTGCCGTAACTATTTGAAATATACATAATTTTGTTTGAGTGTCCTTCGGTAACTCGAGGCCATTTTTAAACAATACCTTATTATTTTTGACCATGAGCTATGATCCTGAATGTAATATTTTCTGAACTCGTAATTAATATTTAAAGAAGTTTTAAGTAAAACTAGATATTCAGGAAGCTCGCTCCATGTCGATTTTGTCTCTGTCATATAGATGACAGAGACAAAATCGACATGGACATCGACATCATAGGACCTAGACTAGAGTTAAGAGCAAATTCATCTCAAATAAAAAAAAACTTGAGTTGTCACAATATTATCAGATAAAAGAGTCATTGATGATCTTAAGACAGTTAAGTCTACTTGTTAATTTACTTGCTGGGCAAAAGAATTACCTTTTCGTTTTTCACATGCTTATACTTGTCATTAAGAAAAACCAACCAAGTGCGAGTCGGACTAGCACTCGCATTATCTATAAAAACGGCAAAAAAATCATGTCCGTTGTATGGGAGCCCCCTTAAATATTTATTTTATTCAGTTTTTTTTTTAGTATTTGTTTTTATAGCGGCAACAGAAATACATCATCTGTGAAAATTTTAACTGTCTAACTATCACGGTTCATGAGATACAGCCTGGTAACAGACGGACTGACAGACATACGGACGGACAACGGAGTCTTAGTAATAGGGTCCCGTTTTATCCTTTGAGTACGGAACCCTAAAAATGAAATTTTTGCCCCAGAATGCACATTGTCGTTGGCAGCATCATTTAAACATTTTTAAGAGCCGTTACGGGTTATCAGAAGCCTGAAAGTCTCACAAGCTGTCTCGCCAGTTACTGGGTAGTGGTGGTCAGATAGACGGTCACTTTATCCTACTTCCTACTATAATAATATATATAAAAAATATAATAATATCAATATAAATATTATAGAAAGCGAAAGTTTGTAAAAATGTATGTACGGATGTATGTTTGTTACTCTTTCACGCAAAAACTACTGAATGGATCTTGATGAAATTTGGCACAGAGGTAGATTATAGTCTCTAAGATACTATTCATCTCGAGAATAGGTTCCCTTGGTATAATTTTCGACATCAACGCAGGCGGAGCCGCGGGCGGTAGCTAGTATAAAATATTGGTACTCAGCTGCCCTACTATTAAGTCTTAAAACGATCATCATTCCGCTCTAAGAGAGAGACGGAGCTATACATAGCGGATAGCACTATCCCTTTTACATCATCGGAATGGGATGGCATTAGCACGTCATAGTTGAGAAAAGACTCATGCCTTTTCTGAGGTTTTTTATCACTAACGCTATTTGTCATAATGCCATTGGTTGGTTAGTGGTTAACGGGCAGATAAACGACCGATAAAAACCTCAGGAAACGGGCATGAGTTAGTCAGAGTCGTTTATTGAAATTAGGGCGAGCAACTGAAAATCAACACTTTTTCAATGTCAAAATTTACACAAAGACAGTCGCCCAAATTGCCCCGCCCGTCACCACTTCCTAGTGACGAAGAAGTGGCGCAACAAAATCCCCAGCAACACGTCATCTATCTGTTAAGTTTGAAGAACTTGAATTTATACAATAAATTGTATTTATACATATTGTGATTGTTATTTTTTATTCATTCAAATTTTACTTACAATAAATCGTCAACGCCCTTACCTCTGACGCCAGTACAATATCTACATACAAAGTGATAAATAAAAATGTTTATTTCACATAAAACCTTATCTATATCAGTGAGTGGTTGCGTAGGTAAATAATATTTGTTTTTGCTAATATTTCATACATATCGATTTGTGTGTCAGTAGATTTGTTTGTTGTATTCGCGTTATCTATTTAGTACATGATTGGAAAAATGTTTTCTCCGACAATCGTTATAATAAGATGGTAATCATTGTGGGTCATGTCTGTAACACGTTCTCCAGTTTTAGTTGTCATGGTTGTTCTTCGTTCATGATTAAATTCAGATCCACCACAAGAATGGTCAGTTATTTCTTGAACATTTGTTAAATTCTCTGATTCATCTGCCTAGCCTTTCCCAGACAATATTGGAGTCGGCTTTTCAGTTAAACCGAGTTCACCTGAAAACCAGTATTTTACATGGAGCGGCTGCTTATCTAGTCTTCACAAACCAGTAACTGGGTAACACGGTACTTTTTGGCTAGACTAGTTTCGGATTTTCTTCTTGATAATCCATAATCCGTGCCAAAGATCCACGAATGACTGCCGGGAACAATGGCTTGACAAGCTTTCCGAGGCACGGAGTAGTCTCGAGCTTGCCAGAGGCAAGCGAAGCTTTACCTTGAAGATTGGAGCTCGTCTTCCTCCCTCCTTTCTCCTCGTTACAGTCTCTGATTAATTGTCACCAATTGCTGATTATAGATACCAAGCCCAATCAAAATTATTGCCAAGCAGCTTGAGAATAAAGGCTGCCTCATTGAATATATAAAATTAATACATCAACTGCGGATTTTTTCCTTTCTACATATTAGGAATGTGTCATTCAACTAGCGATTACTGATAATGGGCACCTACATTGATACATATCAACGCTTCCTTTATTATATCATTATAACAGATTACGCTTGTTGTAAAAATATTATAGTTGTATAAATAAGTAGGTCTTTTGAAATTAGATTCATTTGCACTAAGTATGCTTTGATGCTGTTTGAAAACCCTTGTAAGTATGGAGTCATGGAGATTAATAACTCAATGGTCCAAGACTAAGGGTCGGTTTCTGTATTTGAAGTATTTTGAGTTTAGAACAGTAACTTCTACTTCAATGCCAGATTTTGAAAGGTTCTCGGGCTTAAAAAATACTTAACTTCAAATTCTTAGATCAGAAACAAGAGGTGATTGTTCAAAAATCCATCAATTTAGTTCTGTTCATGTATTTGATAAAGTGATTCATCATTTTTAACTTGCAGTGCGTCTAGATGCCCGATGGTAATTACACATATTTTTTTTTGAAATATGTGTAATTAGGATATGCCTCCTACCTACTATCAAATCATCTTGCTTCTTCTTTATGCCATCAACATAAGCTTTGATTCAGACACAGTTTCATATTATTATGCCTATTTCCATATGGATAAGCAGAAAGATATATCTTATCTTTGAGCTAGATACAAATCAATATATGTACCTAGACTACAACTTTGATGTACGTACATGGACGACATTTTATTTTTATCTATTTTTAGTATTAACAAAATAAAGGAATGTTGTTGATTTGTGTATGTGTGTCATTTATCAGTCTTTGCTTGAATAAGCAAGGCAAGTTGGATCTCACCTGTTCTAAATACTTCGAAAGATTGTCTACTTGACAGTAACTGTCATTAATTCTTAGTGGTTAGGTGACACAAACTAGAATACGCCCGCAACTAAGCCCGAAACTACGGGCTTCGGGCTTAGAGAGTAGTTCCCCTGGTTGCAGAGCAAGATTAAACTTTAAGAAAGAAAAAGATTGTTTCAAACTTTTACTGTCAACTGTCGTACGCCGAACTTTTCGCCACTCCTCATTAAAAATGCATAGAATGTATTGTTGCCGAACTTCCGTTGAATCAAAGACTAACCGACCGTTTAGCGATTTGGCAAAACACAACACACAAAAACGATCATTTCCTCATATTTCGTAGTTTTTCTGTGAATTGTATGCTACTAAACTTCAGGCTGCGGATGTTGATGAGACCTCAGCTTCTCTTTGAACTTAAGATAAAAAAAACTGATGGTTTTCTGAAGGGTTTAGTAGTAGTTGGTAACGTATCTGTCACCGGAAAATTGCAAACGCCGTAAGATTGTAAAATATCGCGTGAAATTGTTTATGTGAATTTTTCCTTAATAAGACATAGATATATTGGAAGCTATTGAATTTCGATGGGTGTTATTGTATACAAAACGTTTTTTTTCATAATATATTGAGAAATTAGGTATAATTTAGGAAAGATTTATTACAATCTTGCAGAGTCTGCAATTTTCCGGTGACAAACATATTTTAACCTGTCGAATTGACGATGTCAATTGCCACCACCAGCGCTGGGTGTCTGACGCCCATCAAATGCTGAGATGGATACCCTTTCGGTATAGGCACGCTTAGCATAATTTTACTAGATAATTGTTATGTCTTATGATTGTTCTCTTTTTTACTTTGTGTTTTGTTGCTGTTGTGTTGTGTCTGTATCGAATAAATGTTTTCTAAGTATTCTATTCTATTCTTTCTATTCTAATTGAGAAGCAAGAAGTAAATGAAAGAAATATCTAGTCTTAAAGACTCCAATCCAGCTTACCCACGAACTGAACAAGCTATAAACAATTTAATTGGTTTGTTTGTTAGTACATGCACATAATAAATACAAGAACAATGTAGGAAAGGCGGCCATGTTCCCAGGGTATTGTTAGCAGTTTCCCTCGACGTACTGTTTGTACAGCGTTGCATAATCTTGGTTACATATTAGAGTTTTTTCATGTTGTTATCTGGTAAGAAATACTTTGGTTAAGGATGTGTGTAATCGTTTGGGGTTTGAAAAAAAAATGAGACTCTAATGTGAGGTATGCCAAGAGGACATCTGCAGAAATAATGCTTTCAAAAAATGTTTTAGCATTTTCACTGCTGATACTACCTACCTCTGGTTTAACGGTGGTTTGTTCCTGATTTCTGTGTCCAAATATATAAAAATAAATAAGCTGAGATTGGGACCATTTTGGCCTCGCACAGATAATTATTTTATTATATAATTATCCATGTTTGTTACATTATATTACTGTTTAGTTATTAATTTTATTTTACTGTTTTGTTTGTCTTGTGCGAGTCTCAAATAAACATTTTTCTTTCTTTCTTTCAAATATGTTAGAAAAAAATCAGAGCTTTTGTTAATGTAACAGTGCCTGACATTAGAATACACTTTGAAGGCAGAATGATGCACGGGGCAGGACAAAAGAGATTATATTAGTTATTTGAAAACAAATAGTTATATATGCTGCTATTTTTTTTATTTATTTATTAAATGTATATCGCAGAGTATCAAACATATATGCTAAAAACCACAGAAGCCTTTGATGGATTATATATGGCTAGTGAGTTCGGAATAATGATTTCTAATCATAATGATACAGATGATAAATGTGTGAGTTTCACATTCTACTATGTTTTTAAGTACTTAATATAACACAATTAAATATAGTAGCAAGTATATCAAACTAAAGTGTATACTCATAATGTGTAATTACATAAAATGCTTTTTTAAATTAACTTTTTGCTTTTTTAGGGTTGCAGAGGTATTTATTTTATAATGATCCAATGTTAGAGGCACTGTAGTGTATGTTATCTTAATTTATGATTTTTGATGTATTGGCATTGCTCACAAATAGTAAGAAATAAAAGGTCCTTAAACGTCACATGATCAATGACTTGGACCTAAAAAAAATCAGAGAAAATCAAAATCATACATAAAACTAAGGATGAGGAATTTCTTTTCATGATTCCAGCACATTGGCATGATTCAGGTTAATTAATTGAATATATTTAATTTGAAATACTTATAAAGTCAAAGTCACAACGTTTATTTCAATTAGGCCATTAAACGGCACTTTTGAACGTCAGCATTTACAGGTCAGTAAAATAATAATATTACATTAATAAAGTGACTCTACTGTCCATTCGGAAAGGTAGATTCTTATTTAGAAGAACGGACAAGAAACTCCATAGTTAGTCTTTTCAAATAATGATTTTACAAAATTTGGTATACAAAAATTAAGTAATTTAATATTATGTGAGGACGATACACCCAGAGTATGCTACTTATACGAACAAAGTATTACCAGCAGAGGTAAACTTATTCATTTTCTAAAGAAATTTAGGTAAATGGTACTCACATATTTACAGATAATCTTAATAACCATATAGAACCTTGTTAACGATAAATTGAGTACCTACTGACGATACGTAGGTAGGTACCTACTATGCGTGAATTGAAGCGAAATGTTGATTTTAAGACATGTAGCTGCCATTCTACTTGGTGTAATTCTTAAAAATAATACCTAAGTAGGTATAGGAAATATATTTGCATATTTTTTCAGCTGGAATATACCTACTACTGAATTTGAAGCATTCACCGAACAATTTAAAGCAAAACCACGTTTTGCTACATAGGCAAATAAAATCATTGATTTATTGCTTCCGATATCCTTAACGCCTTAATTGCTATTAGTAACTATGTATAACTAGACATTCAATAGCGGCAGTCACTTTGTTTTATGTTACTAGATCAAAATATAGTTAACAATAATGTATTGTTATGACATGTCGCTATTACAATGGTAATGTTTCCTTTCACAATGTCTAACAATCTTAATTCGAGCTGTTATCTATCGCATGATCTTACAGTGAGCACATCCATCGTAATATTTAAAGCATAAAAATATCTGTACGTAAGTCAGACGGAGAATTTATTACCTACTCGGGCCGTGCAAACAACAACATTTTGTGTACCGTCCTCGAACACACAGAGCCGGCTGTGAAAACATACGAACACACACACAAACACATATTCACACACAAAACAAACCAGGAAACGTCTAGCGAAAAACAAACAAGGGGTCTTTTGTATTGTGTAAACAATTGGTTGATCGTATGCAACAGGCGTGACGTCGCCTCGAAAAAAACGCTACAGGTTATCTACCCTAGATGGCGCTGTTACTACGAGTGTAGTCAACTAGCTGACTATTAAGTTCTGTAATGCGTAACGAGATGGCGTTAATTTAAATTTTTATTTATAGATTTAGATAAAGTTTTATTGGCGCTTGTTTACACAAATACATATAAAACGAATCAAAACTTGGTGATAAATGAGAGATGTTTATAAAGATGAAATGTAAATAAGATGTTAGGTATATTTACAACTTGTGTGTGACTTGATATCAATGCATGAGTAATAAGTAGGCAACTAGATAAAGTTTTATTTTGAGTTACATTGCCTATATCGTTTTTTATCTTCAACCACTGACACTCTTTTGGTATCATTTTCATTGAATGCTTGCGGTTTTTCATCTATTTTGTTAGATTTTGCATTACAAGCATACTGATCTAATAAGAGTTTCTTATCATAATTATCTTTAGATTGACTAGCACCTATATTCACAATCGTACACTCCAGTTGAACTACGCAATTTCCAAAATGTCAAACAAATTTTCTCTATTTCTTCTGCCCCTTAAATCTTGCCTCAGTATCACCCCATAAAACAAGACAAACATTTTATCTGTTTTTTTTTACAAATTCTTGTGTGGTGTGGCCACACAAGAATTTGTAAAAAAAACCAAGGTCAAACGAGCCCTACAACTTACCAAATCTAGGTATCAAATTAAGGATCCCAGGCGTAGCTGAATAATTCCGGATCTATTCAAGGGGTTCTTTGTTCATTTTCAAAAGCTTTTATTCAGACATGCCTTATGCCTAGTTTACAGATATTAATGGAAGGGTCGAAGACAGTCGGAAAGTTGTTTACTGGGCTATTATAAAGAAGGGTCAGATCTAAATTTTGATCTCTTAGATGGCCATCTGTTTGTGTGACAACAACGTCTTGATTTTTGTTGTAGATAGACAAATATTTTAAGATATTATTATCGCGGTCGTTTGGGAGGACTTTGGAAATATTTATAGTACTTATGCGAAAAGAGTGGAATTTTAAGTCAGAGTCTGTGTTTCCTATCAGGCTTAGGTCACTTTTAGGCAAAAGTGCTCCATTATCGACCACATAATCGCTTTTCATCAGGTGAGATTTAAGTCAAATGCGAGCCTATCAATAATAATAGAAAATAGAGACAAAAACCATCAATCTCCTCCGCCTCTATTGGCAAACTGTTGTTACAACAAAGTTATCTTCTTTATTACATCTCTATAAGTCGTTATCTCAGTTATAAACTCCTTTCTATCCGTATCATCTGTCTCACAGTCCACCAGACAGTCAGAAAAGTAAAAAAAAATAAAGTATGTAATAAAAATATATGTACCTCTATCATCCGTTATATTGAATAGGAATACTACGATTTTTTGCTGACATCCATCTTGTCTTTTCTTCAGTTCTTCTTCAATCCCAATGTTTTCGCTTTCTCCCCAATCTGTAGCCAATAGAAATATGATTGGCTATCAGAATTTGATGATGTTTCCATTTCAAAAATTAAACATGCCATGTTATGATACAGTGCCGAGACAGGTCGTGTTTTGAGGTAGATATCGTATGTCATACAACTACTGTTGATCGTTTACAACAGTTTTTGTTTATCTTATTGGAGTGTTTTGGACAGCAAACGATGTTATATTCGCTGGCGAGAATCACTTTTTATTATGTAAAACTTGGTGGGAGAAGTGGTCTTGGTTTCGAGTAAATTTTGTGGAGATGTGATTCCAAGATTTTGTTTCTTTTTAGAAGAAATCGTTCATTTGATTGTAATTATTAATGTTTTTTTTTGGATGGCGGAAAACGATAACGTGAAGAATGATTAAATATGTACCCTTTAGACATTCAAATATAGTCTATTGAATCCAAAGTCGTAATGACGAGTAGGGATTCTTGATACACCATTAAAGTAAAACGGGTGTTTCTTTAAAATGGATTCACTCAGTTTTAAATGGGCAGGTGGCACTCGCACGTCAGCTGGTATGTTTTGACTTTGGAGTTCTGAAAATAATAATAGTTATGTTCCATGTAGGTCTGCATTTTTTCAATTGCTGGCTCCCTGATGTTTATGAAATAGGATATTAACAAAAATGTTTTGCTTAGCTAGACCGACCATAGAAACAAATTATTTTGTTTCAGAATAGTGTCGCCTTCAGGTGTCATTTTACAACCAATTGTTCTTTCTAAACATGCAACGTCATATAAGCCATTACTCACGTCGTTATTATAGTCTTTATGGTTATTACAATAGAGTTTAATTTCCGGTTGATTGTTTTGTGCTGTATGTGTTATGTTATGGCCTGTCTAGAAATTAGTCATAGGCAAAGATTGCCGGGCAATATTTAAAAATACTACTTATTGTTTGTGTAAAACTATTGTAGGTGAATGTTAGGAGTCTTGGAGTACACCTGCGTCGCTGTTGGTATTTTTTGGTCCCAAAGTTACAACTGTAGTTCGACTAAGTAGTAAAACTGCATTATATTTTCATTGCTTGTGTTAAAAGCGATTTTAAGTCGTCAAATTTAAAAGTAAAATCAGGACTCACTTTTTAAATAAAAAAATGTTCAAGCCGCATTTTGTAAAACAACAGGGCACATTTTATTAAATACTAGTTGTCGTCTGCAAGAATCTCTGTGAAGAAATTCTAGCCTATTCATCATTGGATTCAATAAATATCTAAAATTCTATAATACTTGACAAGGGGAGTACAGTTGTAGTGAGTGTAACGTAGAACGTAGTAGCATCCATTGTTCAAAATACACTGAGGAAATGATTTAGAAAAGTATATCAGTGAACTTGTGTTGTCTATCACTTTTCAATCATAAAACTGGTTTACTAAAAACCCGACATAGTTGGTTTGATTTTAATGTTTTAGTGATTAACTTTGGTCTTGAATTCGGGCAGTTTGTACACAAAATTTTTGAAAGTCAATTACAAACAAAGATATTTCTCCCAAGCCTTTGACAGCTTGAACAGTACATACACTCTCACCACAATATACAAACATAAAACTACGGGCAAGTGTAGTTTATTATTGTTTTTTTTTTTGTTACAGATTGTATTCAAAATATTGAAGCTGGCCTGCGTCAGTCTGGTCGAGAGTATTGTCGTGGAGTGCCGCAGGGCATCGTGTTAGGTCCGATACACTTTAATTGTTTATGAAGTGAAGTGACTTGGAATTAGTGTTTTCTGGATGTGTCTCCAAAGGGATGAAGACTATGGTGACAACTTAGATGAAGCGGTGAGTGGATCATATTGTGATAGGTTTAAGGGTTAAATTTGATTGAGAATAAACTATTTTATGATGTAATAATTTCTGTTTGGGTAAGTGGCAATTTTAAGTTAAAATAATTTTATGACATGGCGCGAAACTACTAAAAAGTGCTTTGTAAATTGACTTAATTGGGTTTTAATATAATTTTAATGTTTATGCCATAGCATAGGTAAAATTCCATTGTTTAAAGATTTTCCAAAATCTTTAAAATAATGAAATTGTTATTTTATTACATACGATACGGTTGCCAGGGTTGTGGCATTTGTTCGAAAGAGTCACCGCGGCCCTGGAACGCTTTAGAAGGAACACGGATGGGTTTTAGTCAGTAAGAGACTGACACTTTCTTCCGCTCCACCCAGACCGGAAGAAGTCATTTGATGATTGCCCATCCTTAAAAAAATATACTATACGGTTAGGGCCAGTTTCTGAATTGAGCCTTTGAAATTGGGAACGTTAACGAATACCAAAGTTTTACGGGTTTTCAGGTTAAATTAGAGCTTGTCAAATACTCACCTTGAAATCCTTAATTCAGAATATGTCAAAACGTTTTTTTTTTCCATTTAATACAGATCTAAAAACAGGCAACAATTAGTACTCAATGGAATGATAATATCAATCTTAAAGGCACTTACAAATAGCTCTAAATAATACCCAATCAATATTACTTCTTGGTAGAATTTGACCTGCCAACAAAAAAATGGAAAACTAAATCGGTCTGTGTATTCTTCTCTTTAGTTATTTTGACACCTTTGTTTAGTCTAACGTGATAGTTAGCGAGAGCTTGTGACTTGAAAAATAACGGGATTTTATCTAAATAAGTTGTTAAGTTGGAACCGTATTTGTTTTTAATATAGAGAATCCGCTTCACAGCATACCTTAGAATTAGCAGGAATGCTGAAAGAGCAATATTATTACCTAAATATGTGATGTTTGCCCGCGAACTTCTGATGGCCTACGGTCGTTATATATGATTATTTATTAACCTTGATTTTAAAAAGTGACGCTTAAGTTGTACTGTAGATGTAGCGATTCACCGTCATATGATAAACATAAATACAAAATTCATTCAATTCGTATGGCATAGACAGCCTCAAACTTCCTAAACTGCTAAAGAGGTCCTGATTAAAAAGGTCAGCTCTAACAGTACTTGCTAAACAAGAAGACCCCGCGGCTTCATCCCCGTGGCATATCCCGCAAGGTGCGTTAGTGCGAAAGTGTAATTTATTGCCATCGGTTGGGTGGTTTTGGTCGTAACCTCTTTTTAGGTTCCGTACCCAAAGCTTTACCAACGGAAACCTATTACTAAGCGTCCGTCCGTCCATCCGTCCAACCGTCCATCCGTCCGTCCATCTGTCAGCGGGCTGTATCTCAAGAACCGTAAAAGGTATTTAGATAGTTGAAATTTGCACAGAGTGTGTATTTCTATTGCCGCTATAACAAAAAATAATTGAATTAAATTTAATTAAAAATCAAAGAGGGCTTCCATTCAAGAAACGTGTTTTTTTCGGTTTATGATGCGGAGCCCTTCGTGTGAGAGGCCGACTTGCACTTGGCCGGTTTTTTTAGGTATACCTATGTATTACCACTACATATATATATATATATACACACTTTAATAAACTATAATTGCAACGTGTGATGGTGTCTAATTCTTATTTCTTTTTGCCATTGCACCCTTAAAATTAAGATTAGTTGTACCTACATTTGTTATAATTAATTTTGGTGTACAATTAAAAATATGGAGGAGCTCGTGGCCAAAAGAATAACAGCCGTATGAGTCGATAAAGGTTAAGCAACGCTTGCCAAGGTTGGTCTGTGGATGGGTGACCATCTTAACATATCGAGTTTCCTCCGTACCTTGGAAAGTACTTTAAGCTTATACTTTGTTGGTCCCGGTTGTCATTTGTAGATCTTTGGCAGTCGTTACGGATTGTTAGAAGTCAGTAAATCTGACTCCAGTCTTGCCAAGAACTACTGTGTTACCCAGTTAATGGTTTGTGGAGGCCCGGAAGGCAGCCGCTCCACGTACAATACTGGTATTCAGCTGAATCCGGTTTGACTGGAAGCCGACCCCAATAAAGTTGGGAAAAGGCTAGGTAGGCATTTATTGAAAGAGGATTTAATGATAAATAATTGGCTTTAGTTTATAAAATATATTTTTCAGAACCTTGTTTTTCAACAAAAATGATTTATAAACCAATCATTTACTTCGACAAAAGCGTCAATTTTAACAGCTACTTTTTCAAAAACATTATTAAAATCTTAATATTCAGCTTTTCATAACACCAGTCTCTTTTCATTGCTTTCTCGAGACCTGCCCATCATCAAATGACGGCGCACATTTTGGATCCAAAACATATTTTGATGTTCCTCCCCTCTGTAGGTTTTAAATTGTATATTTTTATAACAGTATCTATTGCTTGCCGGTTTTATTTCTTGATGATGCATAAGAGGTAGGTACTCGTATTAAAAAGAAAATGGTACATTTGCTACTAAGACTATAGAGTTCCTGTCATATCGTTCTCACATATAGAAGCAACAAGGTTAATGTAACCAGGATTTTTGTAAACATAAAATGGTATAAAAGAGTGTCCGTGGAGTTTCTTGCACGTTCTTCTCAAAAGAGATCTACGCTTTGGAATGTGCAAATAGCTTCATGTTTTTGACGGACTGACTGTGACAATTCAAAAGAAAGTCAAAGTCTAACCATTTATTTTCAAATAAACCATTAATAGGTATTAATGGTTTATTTGAAAATAAATGGTTTGACTTTGAATATCGGTATCTATTTCTATAAAGATTCCTTCACAACGCCGTTTTCTGGCAGTCAGAGTGCTTTATACAGCCTACCCATATGTCCGTTTTTTTAAGAATGGGAAATCATCAAATGAATCCTTCCGCTCTGAGCGGAGCAGAAGGGAGTGTCAGACTCTTACTGACTAAAACCCACCCGTGTATTATATAAGCCTTTACCCTTTGCGTTCCAGGGCCGCGGTGACTCTTTCGAACAAATTCCGCAACCCTGGCAACCGCAACCCATATGTCTTTACTTTTTTATTGCAAGCTCTTCTCAGACATCTAAGTACATGCTTCTCATTAATATATATTTTTTTGAAATGTAATGAAATGAAATGAACATAATCTAAAATCTCGAATCGTTTATTGCAATTAGTGGTTGCACCCGGGAATTCCAAACACTAAAAAAAACCTCCACGATCTAGTATCGGGAATTCTAAAATCCAGTTCAGTTCCGGAACTGCAAATCCTAATTGCAATCCGTAATGTACAAATACAGGTGGTAAATAGTAATGAAAAGAAACAATTATGGACACAGACAATTTTAATTAATTAGGAGAGAGGAAGAGCAAACCTATTTTAACTATTTTATATTGTAGCGGCATCAATGCCGCCACATGAAAAACTAAGAAACGAAATTTGTACAGCAATAAAAAGAACCGCAGCGCCATTTCCGACGAACTAACAACGAAATCCTGCATCGCGCAAGCAAAGTTCTCCGTGCGATTTGAACATTTATACAACAGTTTGAATATCAACTATCGGGCAGTTGCCCCCCAGACACAACAACCGTCTGGTTCGGAGGATCCTCCCACTCTCCAGTGGATGTATGCGGGACTTTACTCTCTGTACCGCTTACCTCTATAATACTACCATTCAATTTTATTGCATACATCATTCTTGATCATATGCTCGTAACTAATATTTAAAAAATATACAACTATTTTGAATGGACTTTATTTAGGTATTTTATTGAAAGTTTCCTCATTACTTTTAACCGTTTTGACTACACCTATACATATGTATTACTTCTGCTGGCCTACCCGTTAGAACAAGCTTGGTACTATATGTTTACTTTTTAAATATTGATTCAAGCAGTAATGAGCTTGTCTGGGATTCCCAGAATTTCCGATGGTCAGCGAAGTTACGTCTGGCGTAGTTTTAATATGAAAGGTTTAATATCCTGTATTATCCGTTTATTTAAGTTGTGGTTTTCTACCGTTTTATTGTGTAGAAGGTCAATGGAACTTATCCTGGCAAATGAATGAACCGATTTTAATGAAACTTGATAGGCATACGCTATACGGAGGGGTTCGTGGCTAAATAATAATAGCCGCACAGGTCGATCTTCAAGGTTAAGCAACGCTTGCCAAGGTTGGTCTGTGGATGGGTGACCATCTTAACATACTGAGTTTCCTCCGTGCCTCGGCAAGCACTTTAAGTCGTTGGTCCCGGCTGCCATTGGTAGATCTTTGGCAGTCGTTATGGATAGTCAGAAGCCAGTAAATAACAGATTTCTCATCCTTAAAAAAAACCAAGGTCTAAAAAGTTGGTTTAGAACTTTTTCGAAAAATAGTTTTTAACATTGTAAACTTAAAATTGCTCGTAAACTATTTTTATAACCTAAGCTTGATTTTACTAAAGCTCCCGCAGACAGGTGCGACGTAACAAGGCGACAACCATTTACTTTAGAAATTGTGTTACGAATATATGTTTTCCGCAGAACAATTTCTTCGGAAATAGATAGGAGTTTTTTACAGCTATGTGTTATTTCTATGGTTTTAAAAAAGCTCTTAAATGAGTTTTTTTTTGTACTTTTATTCTAAATTGTATTAGAATGTGCATAACTAACTAAAAACTATTTACTTAAACTATTTATATCTATTAAACCTAACTAGGTATATACATAATTATACAACGTGTAACAGTATAAACGCAATACCTCTTGAGGGGTCATTGTACTCATCATTATGAACAACTTTTACTATGGGACCAACACTGAAATCGCGAAAAAAAACCAGCTGTTCAGTACATTTTGTCGAGTTATGCGCACAGAAATGTATGGGGAGTCGATTTTTTTTCGCGATTTCGGTGTTGATCCCATAGTAAAAGTTGTTCATAATTATGAGTGTTCATAGTGATGACCGAGATAAACGGTCTTGACAGACAGACGGGCGGACAGACAGACGGACAACAAAGTGATTCTATAAGGGTTCCGTTTTTTCCTTTTGAGGTACGGAACCCCTAAAATAGCTGGTCCGGTATGAACCCGTTTAACAAGAGATAGGACTACATACCAAGAAATCTTTAGAGGAGGCTTTTGTCGACAGACAAGCTGTTTCACACTAACATCCAGTTGCCTTATCGGCAAATCAAAAGCAACTTAGAATTATGATTCAATCAATTTAGTTTTAGTGAGTAGGCATTTAGTAATTATTAGGAAGAAACAGCAATAAAGGTAATTTTATTTTATTAATTTTATTAAGTAAGGGTAGGTGTTGCAGTGGTTGGGAATATATAAAGTCCTCCTCACCGATTTCTAGAGGCTATCCATCGGCGCGGAACATTTTTATTTATTTATTTATTTATTATTAACACACTATCTTTACAGGCAGACCCAATACAATAGTGGTTTGCAAACACACACAAGATAATTTGAAAATAAGTTACGACTAATACTATAATTAAAACACTAAACTTTAAAAATAACTTGTAAAACAGAAACAAACAAACAAAAACAACAACACAAAAAAAGTAAAAATTAAATATAAGAAACAAAATTCAACAAAACTCTTGGGAATTCACTCAAGTTGCACGAAAATATGTCTGTCCTCTCATGCACTTCATTTACACGTAATGTGCGGGTGAGGGGTGTTTTTTAACAGCAGGTTGGTTTTGGCAACAGGCACGGCCAGCAGTGGCGGTCGCCGCCGCCTCCATACATATATACATAATATTATAGTGCAGGCGTGTGTGCGCAAACACAGGTGCACTCCCTCTTCCATCACTCTCATATTCCGATGGGAGGGCAACCTGACACGACCGGAGAGAGATCTGGCGCAGGAACAACGGCGACACGTGCGCACCGAGACACGGTGGTGTCACACTACCAACTTCCAAACTACGGGCTGTGACTAGGAAATTCCTATTGGAATAACACAATAACCCTTTTTGCCGAACCTGGGAATCGAACCCAGGACTCCACGCCCAGCAGTCGCACTTGCGAGCGCGAGACCAACGGAGCAGTGGTTGAGAATAGTGTGGCATCGGGATATCTTATATATTTATGTTATTTAACTGATAGAATCACTTGGCACGTGACGATGGCAAAAGACCGGAAGGCATGTCTTTGTTTCCATGGAAGATGGGTAGGTCTTTAGTGTGGGATACAACCTGTGTCGATACTCTTGCGCCATCCCATCTTCCTTGTTCATCGTGTTGAGCCGGTGCTGCTGCTGCGGCTGCGGGAAACCTCAAGCGGCGTAAACATAGATCCTTATTGGTAACTATATTTTCGAGCCGTTTGGGGATGAAACCCTCGGGCCGTGGGGCCCTTGTGCTCACAGCCTTTTCGAAGAAATTTCGATACGGCTGGTTGACACTTCCCGTGACCCAAGAGCTGGCTTTCACTTTGGCCAGAGGCTAAGTATTGCCATTCAACGTGGCAATGCTGCCAGTCTCTTGGGCACATTACCAGCTGACAGCGTTGATGACGAATTTTTTGATGTTATATTTTAGTTTGTTCTAAGTTTAGTTTAGTTTATTTAAATACATTAATTTAGTACAGAAGGCAAACAAATAAAACGTAAAGTTACTGATAGAGCAGTTAATTCAATAAATTATTTCACCTCTCATAAATAAATTATTTCACAATCGACTCAACATCCCAAAGCCAAAACAATTTATTTTTAATTGCAAACCCACTACCGAACCTAAAGCACCTTTACCGATTAACAATAACAATTAAAAAAAATCCGCCGCCACCCGCGATGTTTATAAAAAACAATTTTAACCAAAGTAAACTTCGATAAAGCGAGAAGACCGTAAATCTAAACAATACGAGTCCGTGTCGATATCCAACGCTTTCAACGATTATTATAAACAAGAAAATCGATTGGTAACATACAACATACACACGATACAAGCCAATGGTATTTTATAAATATATGCGACATTACCCTTTATTGAGATTAAATGATTCGATTTCGTTTCTAAAGGAGAGTAATCAAGCTTTCTTGAAATATTTTTTTAACAGTTTTTTTATGATAAAATAATAATATATATAGTGTTTATTACTCTCATAAAAGTACATAGTTACAGTAATTTATTAATCTTATTCTGCTTTATGCTAGAACCTTTCTGAGAGTTTTTTTTTTTTAAGGATGGTGTTGAGTCCATTCTGCTGGTGTGTGATGTACGTGTGTAATGTGGTACGGTGTAGCCTTGTGTAGGGAGTATGATTAAAAGTCACTGCGTAAAGTTACACGAATATTTATTAGTTCAGTTCACAACCATTGTCCTGACATAGTACGTACGCAATTTATCGTGTGTCTTAAATTGCAGACATGTTTGCACCACCACTGTGCGTACGTAAGGGACTGGCGTTCGTGCCTGCCACGATCCCGCTTGGCGACTACACATTTTGTCGCGTAAGCATGTGTGGCGTGAGCCCCCACAATGGTAAATCATTAAATGATTTCTTCTGCTCTGGGTGGAGCTCAAGGGCGTGTCAGACTCTTACTGACTAAAACCCATCCGTTTTCATTCTAAAGCCCTTTGCGTTCCAGGTCCGCGGTGACTCTTTCGAACAAATTCCGCAACCCTGGCAGGCTCTGGCTCTAGCGGGCTCCGTCTTCTATGTTACCTTTCTGAGGGCTGGAGTTTGTACTAGGTTCGGGACCTGTATGACAGATCTCCAGGTTCACACCCCTATGAACATGATCTTATTTTACGGAATCTTAATTCCGATTATACATAACACAGTTAGCTTATTAAAAAATTTGATAGAAATGTAAATCTTTAATAAAAGTATGGTTATATTTGTGAAGTGTTATTATTGTAGGATTGTGTGTGTGGTGTGTGAATGTTTGAGGGTGTTTTGTGTAAGTGCTTGTAAGTCCTGGGCCAAAAATTAAAATACTATGCCTATGATGTGACTGCGTTCACACACATAACAAGCATACCCATATCAGCCGAAAGACGTCCACTGCTGGACATAGGCCTCCTCCAAGGGGTTCCCCTCTAGTTGCCATAATCGCCACGCTTGGCATGCAGGTTGGCGATCGCAGTGTAGCTGTTGCAATGCACAGAGAATGCTGCTGCCCATTCTCTGGCAAGTCCCTTAGTCGCCTCTTATGACACTCACGGGAAGTAAAGGGACGGTGCTAATTTCTTTCGTCCGACACCACACATTACAAGTATACGCTTCAAAAAATCAAAAAAGTACCCAATTTTTTGTATAGAAAAAGCTTGAAAAACGGTTTATCGTATTGTTTCAAGTTATTTTTAAACAAACAGATAATTGCTGTAGTGCTGTCAAAGGTCTTTCAATCTACAAATAATAATGTTATATTTTATTTCAAGTGCTTAAAGACATAAACGGTTATCAAAATACTTATTTATTGCGATAATTTTGTATATAAACAACTGATTAAACGGTAGGTAGTATTTTTGGTCAGTTTCGGCATGCTAATTTTTTCACTATCTATTTAGGGCAAAATGTTTTAAAAATAAATTGCCTAGGTTTTCATAAATATTATCTATACTGTATCGATATAGACGTCTAGGAATCCTACTTGAGTGCTTAAACACTATAAAGCACTCTAAGGAGTTTACACTTAATCCTGGACTATGATAAAGTAGAGTAAAATATGATGAATTAAGGAGTATGGAAATACTTCTCTTGTATCCTATTTTGTCGAGATTTATAACAGGTATATTATTCGTTTGCCGAGGTCGGTCTGTGGATGGGTTAAAGAAGGGAAAGCTCGTTAAGACTATGTTTCTCCGGCTGTCATCTTTACTAATATTATAAATCTGAAGAGTTTGTTTGTTTGTGTTTGAACGCGCTAATCTCTGAAACTACCAGTCCGATTCAAAGATTATTTTTGTATATGATAGCAACATTCATGAGGAATGCTACAGGATATATGGGAACCGGGAAAAAACGGGATATGTGCGTACGAAGTCGCGGGCAAAAGCTAGTTTAAAGATATTTGACAGCCATTACCAGAGATCGGTAATGACTGTCAAATATCACAGTAGGTAAATATATAGGTAGACTATATATTTACCTACTGTTCGTGGAAGTAAGTAACATAGAGTTGATAATACCTCCTGTAAAATCCCGAAATCATAAACATGACGATTGTATTTGTGGTGTTAATTTAGTCACCTTACAGAGGCGGCCCACTTAATGTACCCGAAATAAACTACACATTGCGCGATTATTTGAAAAAAATATTTATTAAGATAATAGTTATTAAAAATAAATAATTCATAAGAATTATGAAACATCCTGTTAATAATGTTTACGTATCAAAACAATGTCGCCGTTCCATTCCACGCCGTCCTTGGAACACAAGGCTCGGACCGCGCTCGCTCCTGCCGGTCGATTCTGTAAACACGTCGAAGTGAAGGCTTGGGTGAAGTGATCGCGAGGTGAGCTGTCAATCCTTATTATCAAGATGGAATGACAGATCACTTCGTGATCACGTGACATCTTGATTATATGGATTGACAGCTCTCATCGTGATCACTTCACCCAAGCCTTCACTTCGACATGTTTACAGAATCGACCGGCTGGATGTTTCAATCTACGTCATATGAATAATATATTTCTTTTAATAATTAATTTTCTATATAATTATCTTTTTTTTTTAATTTAAATATTAAATTAATGTCATTGGATAGATGAAGTGGGCTGCCGTTGAAAGACTACTAAAATGGCACCATGTGTAGTTTGTTTTCCAAGGTAAGGGTGTAAATTGTAGCAAAAATCAGTTTTTGCATCAATTTCGCGAGTAAACCAGCTAGACAAAGTAGTCCATCCGATCGAGCTGTTATCTCTACGAGTAGTGGTTATCTTTATTTACAAAAGAGCCTATCACTGGCACAGATAACGTGACCAAACAAAAACAAGTAACTATCTATAAACTACATACTTATCAACTGTAACTAGAGCTATAATGAGTTTGTCTGCGTGTATTGCGATTTCTTTCACAAAAATATATTTCTAACTTTTACTGAAGTTTTCGAAAGCTTGATCAGGTTTGATGACAAAAGATTCACGTAGTTCAGTGTTTACATCGAGACTTGAGGGAATTGCAAATAAATGGAAAAGTGCTTAAAAGGAATCAGCGTAAATGATAACTATGAAGATTCATCACAACCAGGTAATTTAGAATATGACAAATATCCATAGAGAAAAAAACAGCATCGAAAATTGAAGATGGCCATATCAGTTTTTTTCTTTTGCAAGCAGTCTCTGAATCTGCCGGTCGATTCTGTAAACATGTCGAAGTGAAGGCTTGGGTGTAGTGATCACGAGGTGAGCTGGCAATCCATATAATCAAGATGTCACGTGATCACGAAGTAAGCTGCCATTCCATCTTGATTATATGGATTGACAGCTCACCTCGTGATCACTTCACCCAAGCCTTCACTTCGACATGTTTACATAATCGACCGGCTGATCCACCTTGGAGAGGTCGATCAGAGGTTCTAGGCAAAATTAGGTACATTTTATCAATAATAACGATTGTTAAAACGTCCAAAGTTGGATTGACATGGGATAAAATATCCTATAAATAGTTACATTTTGACTTTTGGCCAGTCGTTTTCGCTTTGTCTTGAGTCGAAGGAGGTTTTTATTCAAACGAGACCCATTGAGTGAAATAATTGTTATCCTACACTAACTTGGCTGATTTTTTTCGACGTTCTGAGCTATTTTTACCTACTTCAAAAAAGGAGGAGGTTTTTTGTATACGTCTGTATGTATTTCTGTTTACCTCAGAAGAAGCGCACTGTTTATGAATATGTAGCCAATTCAATTCAATGACGCAAACATTAATAATTCAAAATTATCTAAATAATAACTTCAAGGAAACCCGAAGTATTTCACTATCTTATAATGTACACGAATGACGTATTTATTTATTAATGTAGCGTAAAAGAGCTCGTTGTCAGTTCATATAAAAATGTAGGTATGTTGGTATGTACAATGTTATCAATTTTATTGAAGTGTCAAGGATTCATTGAAGTTCAAATTGGGCTAGCTTTTGGCTTTGGTAGTTGGCGATATCGACCTAGTTTATTATGAAGAATATTTGTTTACTTTTGGGGTTCCTTATACGTCCGAAAGAACAAACGAAACCCTTGTAGGTTCACGCGTGTGACTGTTCGTCTGTCACTACTAATTTGCTACGAATCTATGAATCCAAAACCCTTAAAAATTTAAGTCGGTGGTTTAAAATAAAAAGGTTAAAGAAAATTGATCCGTTCGGATCTCTTTGCACGCAAGTCTGACTCACACTTTTTTTTTAATTTGACTTTTTGCTGATTGGATTTCCTATCGGCAAAACTAACGAATTTCATCTTTATAAGGCGACAATCGGTCGTCACGCGGTTTCACCCGCGTAGTTCCCGGTCCCGTGGGAGTACGGGGATAAAATATAGCCTATGTTACTCGCTGATAATGTAGCTATCCATTGCTGAAAGAATTGTTCAAATCGGTCCAGTAGTTCTTAAGTTTATTCGTTACATACAAAAATACAAATCTTTCCTCTTTATAATATTAGTATAGACTAGGTGGAGGGATAAGGTGGTGAATTTTTAAACTCTTTCAAGCTCTAAGGAACTTTATTCGTGTGTCCATGAATTTCAGATTTTTAATAAGCATAATGTACCTACTGATAAAATTTAAGGTATAATCTTATCTCGAACGCGTGGGTTATTGAATAGGTATGTAGGTTCAGTTCCTGAATACAACGGTGACACATTTTAGTGTCCTTGATGTTTAGTACTTTTATTAGTTCGATAATGGAATTTACTGCTGACTTTCCTTGGGCGTTTTTACTATCGTAAACATTAGTTTGCGACGGTCATCATCATCATTCTTCTTCAGCCGAAAGACTTGCATTGCTGGACATAGGCAAGAGTCGCCATATCGACCGGTCCTGTGCGTCTCGCAACAGCGGATTCCCGAAGTCTTCACCAGGTCATTGGTCCACCGGTTTGCGATGATGCCTACATGAAAATTTTTTTTTGAAGCTGCTTCCATCTTGCCGATGCTTCGATGTATATGAAATTATGAAATAGGATGTATCACAGGACACATACCGACCCAGACATCTACACGTCAAAAATGTACTTGATGTCTGACTGAATGTACTGAATGTCTACTGAAACAGTTTGTAAAAAACGTAGAAACAAAAAAAACAAGGGCTGATTTTTCTAAATCTTTAGTCGAGTAATATTAAATGAAATATTTTTTACAGTTTTTCCATACTGTCAACTGTCAAAATGACATAAATTTTATTCCACGGATAAAATATATATGACGTTGAAAAAGGACAAGGTAACAAAATTAACCCAGCTCCGGCGCTTATGATTTATATCTCAGATTGTATATATGTTCATATATATATATATGTTCAGTAGGAAGATATACTTACTACCACTATTAATATTACTCTATCGGGTTGGTAAAATATTATATGTGCCCGAAATCATTATTATTATTTAGTTATGTTAACTGAATGAACACAAGCTTATCACTTAACATTGAAGTCAAACACAATTCAAAGTTGCATTACAATTATGCAGATAAAAACAAATCCTCAATGAGATTTCTGCTGATCACTTATCCAATATGCGCTTAGAAAATTCCACAATTATTTATGATACACGAATGTGATCATGAACTAGCTACGTAGAACATGCTACGAATTGTTGGCCCTGCTACGTGCTACGAGCTACGGGCTACGAATTTTAAAAATAGGAAAATTCTCTCTTCGTCTCAGCAATTTGCAATAAATATTTTTTTTTGTTTCAGACACCAATGGTGCAACTACCTCTTGTGGTAAGTAAACACTATATACTTTTCTTAAATTAATTAAATATATAAATAGGTACATACAACCAGCAAAAGAATGGTATTTTTTGCTGCTGGAGGTAATAAAAATCCATGTTTCCAAGTTTTTAAAAACTTTACAGTTTTTAAATGTAATCTACGTTTATAAATTAAAAAAAAAATACTTTAATCAAGTGTTTTCATCCGCTGTTATGGAACTAAGTGGAGCGAAGGATGTTTCCTCAAAACGGGCTTAGAATATAGGCTTAAAATGGGTCATATTAATTTAGTAAACGTATCTATTTACAATGTTATTTTTTATTACTTTAAAAATAAAAATGGAACCGAGTTAATAGCTACTTCCAAGGTAAAATGTTTCAATCGAGGAAATCCTCTTGACGTATTGACATTTAACCTTCACGCTAAGACCGAGGGCAGGGGGTGAGCAGCCCTTATTTATTTGTCAGCTTACTTTGTATTTAAAACCTCTTTTTAGACTTTCTTGTACTTGATGAGGTCAATGACAGAGGACGGCTTTACATACAAGAGAGGGAGAAGAAATAAGCGATTGAATGCCAATACGTTAGTAAACCAGCTTGCAGTGTTTCAATTTTTTCTTTTTTTATTTGAGATGGGTTTGCTCTTGACTCTAGTCTAGGTCATAAATGACAGAGACAAAATCGATGGAGCGAGCTTACCCAGAAGAAGCCTGTTCACTCTTATTTTGAAGAGATTAGGGTGTATGCGTTCGAAAACACAGGCGCAGGCAGAGAGTTCCACCCTTTGCTGTGGGCATTATAAAAGACGTTTGGAAACGTTTAGTGCGAATTGGTGGAATAGCAACAAGGTAGGGATGGTAACTTGCAGTACTCTCCCCGAAGTCCAATCTGTAGATGACCGACAAGCAGGCAACCTTGCGGCGATGAGCCAAGCTGTGAAGCTTGGCATCCACCAGTTTTACGTCGCCAATGATCAACCAATGATCTGCTTTCCACCGAGTCAAGCTCGGCAAGTTGGTATTTAGCTGAGCCATCCCAAAGGTGGCTGCAATACTCCATGCAGGATCGGACTTGTGTTTGTGCTGATCAATAATATAATAATAACAATAATATCTTGGGACAACTCACACACGGTCATCCGATCCCAAACTAGGCAGAGCCAGTGCTATGGCAACCAGACAACTGATAAACATACTTATTTATTTCTAAATACATACATTTTTTAGACAAATTACACCCAGACACAGAACAAATGATCATGCTCATCACACAAACATTTGTCCTGGGTGGGAATCGAACCCAGGTCAAAGATCAATGCCCCTAGCATTGAGTTTTTCAGTATAATATTAGCATGAATAAGTATCATAATTCAATCGTCATCCTGATTGCAAGCACACTCAGCGGTACAAAATGTTTTTGTTTTAAAAGGTTTCTTTTTGACGTTACCGCACCCTAAAAAGTGGTTCCTTTCAAAATATAGGTTTCGCCCTCCCAACTTAATAGTTTTAGCTTATTTTAACCAGCCAGTCCTTAAATCAGTCAGTCATATCTAAAGTTAGGGTTCACGATCGACATTTTAGTGAAAATTTTATATCTAAGAAAGAAAGAAAGACAAAAATACATATTTGGGACTCGCACAAAACAAACAGAAAAGTAAAATAAATTAAACAATAACTAACAGAAGCAAGAAAGAACAGCATGAATTTAATACGTCAAGTGCGAGGCCAAAAAGGTCCCTATCTCGGATATGCTGCTTTATTAAAAAAAAAATAACTCAGCGCTGGTATTGTAAGTACTAATCATGAATTAAAACAATCAACCAATCTACCGGCTGCAGCGGAGTATCAGTAACTGGTAATGTACTACCCCTTATCAAGTCTGGTGTCAGATCCTAACCTCCTCCTAAGGTTAACTAAACCAACATTTCAATTAAAATTAATTGTCCAATAAAGGTGTTTTTCTCACCGATGATAAAACTCGTAAAAACTGCTTGATCGCGAGATTTTGACGTCCATGCTCCCATTACCGTTAACAGTTGCAATAAAAGCTTTTATTGCCAAAATGTCGTTTGTCATTAGTTGCATTTATTTCAATCCTTTACAACCCTATCCGAGGTTTCAATTTAGAAGAGATAGAGAGAAAATAATTTTCTTTCAAAATAACTGAGTAAGATTGTTTATATTCTTGTTGTTTGAATTTCCCTTGGAGTTTCTTGTCCGTTCTTCTCCATAAGAATCTACCTTTGTGAGTGTGCAGTAGAGTCACTTTATTATTATACATATTCTTTTAACTGCAATGTTGACATTCAAAAGTGCCTTTTAGTGGCCTGAATTGGAATAAACATTTTGACTTTGACTTTTACTTTGACCCTTTCATTTTTGTTAAGGTAAGGTAAATTCTAAATATTGTATTAACCTTTTGCGTGTCTTAAGTTACACAGTTCGACATAAGAAAAAATGCTCCAAATGACTTAAGTCGGACAGTTACACTTAAGGGCTTGGTCAGGATTGGACGATAAAAATCTGTGGTAGACACGCAAAAGGTTAATAAACTTAGGAACAGACAAACACAACAGCAATCAACTACAGCTAAGGAGTGGAATTCCCTGCCAGAGTCTGAGTTTCCTGATAGCTAAAACCTGGGAGTCTTAAGTGTGAACAGGTTACTTCAAGGCAAGCGTGCTCCATCGTCGATCGCATCATCGTTTTCCACCAGGTTAGAAAACAAGCCTGACAATAATAAAAATAAAGTAACTTTTCCCGCGGCTTCACAAATGTTGCCTTTCCCAGAGAAGCCTTGCTATTTTTCGGGATTAAAAGTAGCCAATTATTTATTTATTTGGATCTCCAACAAAGTATACACAGAATAACATAAGTCACAGTGATACAGGTGGTCCACAGCATGCACATATAACAACAAAAAAAAAACAAATAATAAAAACAGAATAATATTACATACACAGAACTAAATTAAAAAATCATTCCATTACATAAAATTAAATTTAAAAAAAAACATTAAATTAAATTAAATTATTCCAATAGATAAAATTAAAATTATTCCAGTAAATTAAATTGAATTGAATTGCTTCACTGAATTAAATTATTGTGTCATGTCAAATTTAAAATGAAAATTAAACTGAGATGGTAATAAAGTCAGGTTTGGGTCAATGCACTCAGTGGTTGTGTATTTTTTTATAAATGAACAAATAGTATAGCCAGTCTGTAGAAGCTCCATAAATAAGAAGCTACGCAAAAATGTTTCATCATTCAAAATTAAAACTCCTCGACCTTTAAATCACAAGGGAATCAGACCATCTATGAGTAGGTACAAGACAGCTGAATCAGTTAAAGTTTATTTCAAACCCTACATAGATCGTACATTGCCTTTGTTCGAACATTCTTTAAAAAAATAAGCAACGTGATTGAGAAACAACACGCCCTTATCAAAGCCGAAAAAGTTTCCATACCAATAAGGCTTTAAACCGGCACACAACAATCCTGCTCAAAACGAAAACACCCCCACGGGTTATCTAAAAATCCTCATTTTAAAACCAAAGCTATACTGAAGTACTAGTCCATTATAACTTACTGCTGAGCAATTCTCGCCACAAAACTGAAACTCTGCGCTATAAAGCGTACCTACTAGTGCCATGCTGAAAGGTACAAAAACCTCCCCCACTAGGGGTAGGGGGGGGGGGGGGGTGATACCGCTCTAGTTTAGACTCATATAATACGTAAGTATAGAGTTTATTGTCCGGACCAGAGGAGCACGGTTATATTACGATTTCTGAGCCATTAAAGGTTAGGAGCGGAGCTAGTGTAAAGAATTTTGGCGCCATCACTTGTGTAGATTTTATTCCAGTACCAGTAATAACTGTTTATTACTGGTACTGCAAGACTGTTCTTGCTGAGGGGTATCGTGTTACCCAGTTACTGAGGTTAGATATGTATCCGCTTTCCGGAAATCGTCAAATGGCTTCTTCCGCTCTGGGTGGAGCGGGAAGGCGTGTCAGACTCTTACTGACTAAAACCCATCCGTGTTCCTTCTAAAGCCCTTAGCGTTCTAGGGCCACGGTGTCTCTTTCGAACAAATTCCGCAACCCTGGCAGGCTCTGGCCCTGGCGGGCCCCATCTCCTATGCTGACATCTCTTTGAGGCGCGCGTGGAACACAACGCGCCATCGACCCTGGAGATAAGCATCCGCTACATGTGAAATACTGGTAATCAGCACCTCTTGATTTGACTGTAAGTAAGCTCCAACTAAGTAGCAGAGACTCCAAACGTAGGGAAAATGGGTTGACTGTTTTCGACCGTAAACAAGGATTTCAGTACCTATTGTGTGAAAGGTGACATTGCTAGAAAGCTGGTGATTGAATTAAATGATTGAATGAATTGAATTATTGAAATCAGGGCAAAAATAGATGTATGGGAGAAGGAGACGTGCTGCGCATACCTCAAATCATTTAGAAAAAGAGCAGGGTACTATGGAGTCTTAAAACGATCATGATTCCGCTCTAAGAGAGAGATGGAGCTATGCATAGCGAATAGCACTATCCCTTTCACATCATCGGAATTGGATGGCATTAGCACCAGGAGGGTGATTCGATCATTATGCGTCTTTTGGTGAATATAGGCTTCTCATTAGGGTACTCCACAAGGTAGAAAAAATATAATTATATTTAGTGCGTTCGATAGATTTTCAAAAAATATTGGACACGTATTTTTTTCAAATCGCTAAAAAATGATAACGATAAAGTGCATCAAAGTTCAAGAAAGGGGGCTGATGACGTCACGTAGCTAGTAAAAATTGTACTATCGTAGTGACGTCAAACGAGTTTTCAACGTACTGTATCTTCGTCAGGAGAATTTGAGAGATTTATTTTTAAAAAATCCAAATATTTTTCATGTTTACTTAGGTAAAACAAAAAAGATCGTCCTCTATGTGTTTAATGATTGTCTGATCGACAATTTTCTTATAAGGAAAAAGATTTTACATAATATTTAATTTATCCTCAATTCCAGTCTCAGTTTCATAAATATCTTTGTGACATTTTTATATCTTCATCATTAATTTCTTAAGTTTATGTTTTACCAATGCGAAGCTTTTTAGTAAATTAAAAAAAAAGATAATTAGGTATATATATATATATATATATTCATGAAATTACCAACAATAATCCTTAAATAGTTATAGATCAGAATCTTAAAACATAATTAATGTACGAATATACGTTTAAAAGCTGCTAACTCACAGTAAACTAGTGTTCTATCTCTAAATTGTCATGTTAATATAACTAATGAAACTTAAACCTTATTCTTATTTAAAATATCAACATTCCAAAGTGGAATCCATCTCCTAGACATGGTGCGGTAGGAGGTCGCTTTACAGCGCGGCTGGGCGTCGCTTTTCAGTAGGCGGGGCGAACGCCCACCCGCTCATCAGTTCGTCTGAAACCCAACGCTGAAAACTTTTAATTAATTATTTTTTTTACAGTGAGTAACCTTTTTTTTTTAGTTAGCGTGCCGAGAATATCGGCGATTGTATTCGCAGTAATTGATTTTTAAATTTATTTTCTTTGTGCTTCGTGTTCGATTTTTGAATGCGTGTTTTTTTTGTTTAGATGATTATGTTTTGTGTTGTGGTATGATGGCTCTTTGCAGTTTTCGCAATAATGGTAGACTGTCAAAAAAACCTATCAGAGGTTTGAATTTATGAATCGGAAGAATCGATTTCTTGTACTGAATGCGTGAATCATTTTTTTTTCTGTCACTAACCATTTTATTCCGTATTTGATTGCTATAAGCATCAGTAAACATTTTTACTTTCTAATTTGGAAATTCCATCCTACTTTCAATAACTAAACAAATTTTCGTAATAATTAATGTCAGCTAAATCCTGAAGTTTTTCCCTCCAGTCATTAGCAGGTTCTGGCAGGGCCCTATAAATAAGGGACCTCGAATAATATTTTTTCCCTTCGAATGAATAGTGGAGCCACAATCGATAGCCATTAAATCATCGCCCAATAAAAATGTCACTGGCCCATTGGTATACTGGGCGCATTCACACCGTGACTCGAGGATGAATTTATTTCAAACTCAAATGTTACTTTATTTTATACTTTTGTGCTACTATCTTAATGAAAATTATTAATCCATAATAATAATCATATTATACATGCGAAAGTGTGTCTGTCTGGCTATCTGTTTGCTCTTCCCGCTTAAAGCGCAGAACCACTGTAGATGAAATTTTGTATAGAGATAGTTTAAGTCCCGGGAATGAACATTATCTGTTTGTATGGAAGTCCGTCATTATTGAATATAAAACCATGAACCTTTGTATTTAGGCTTTTGATAAAAAATAAATTTGTTAAAGCGTTTATGAAAAAATAGTATCTTTAAAATAAAAATGGCTGCCAAAGTAACTATTCCACGCGGACAAAGTGGCGGGCAAAAGTTAGTATGTAATAATCTAAAACCGAATATTATGTAACTATAGTTTTAGGATGTACTAATCCCATTACGAAAATATTTTACTGATAGAACTACCCCGGATAAATGCGCGCTTGCTGTGGAATAGCAAAGTCACGAGGAAATTCTAGATTGACATAAATTTTACATGCGTAAAGAAATCAAAAATATGCATCATCTTACCTTAGAAAAAGTCGTTTGCAACAATTTATGACAGTCCCCAAGTTTAAAATAAATGAAGTGCGTCATCACAATGTAATAAATAAATACGTCAGCATTGATATGACATTATTGATAATAATAATATGACAATCAAAGTAATAATATCAATTCGCAAATATAATAAATCAGGAAGTGGACGATTGTGATGAAACTAACTACTAATGTATGTAAATCATAATAATTAATTTAGATGGTTATTGCAAACGCTAAGAAAACACGTTTAAACTATGGCTTTTGCACGTTTGTTTGTGTTTCGGTATTTATCGATTATATTTTACTAGTCGCTTTTAATTTATCATAGCCATCGAAATTAATTTTGCAAATTATTATTTAGACTTCTCATCAAAAAATAATTTTACTGTAGGAGGAGTAACGGATCTGAATTAAACTTGGCTAAGAGATAGATTATAGTCTTGAATAGCTCATAGGCTATTTTTATCCCGGGAGTATGTTCCCTTAGGATAATTTCCGACATTTACGCGGACGAAGCTAATGGCAGAAACTAGTAAATAATAATTTAACTATTCAAATAAAGGCCGTACGCGACTCAAAAAAAAAAAAACAAAAAATAAAAAAAGAAGTTAAAAAACAGGTTTCGGTATTCGAATGCTTACATGACATTTAAAAGAGGCTTTTGTTTGTTTAATAGAAACCATAATATATGCAAATTATGCGGAACCGGCCGGCCTTGTCCGAGCGAGTAGTTGAGCTAATTTTGATAGTCACGACACATATTTTTGCAATAAAATACCGGAGAGTTTATGTTAGTCCAAGGTCTAGGTTTGAAATCAGCTTTTTATTTGGAGTTTTGGCTAGGTTGGTGGAGAAAAAGAGGTATGAGTGATAAATACAAAGTGGTATACCCAAAGTGTGACTCTCATTTACTTGTAATTAAGCCGACAGTCTTTTTTGGTGGTTAGCGTTGAAAAATAAAATGTTTGCGACTAGCCATGCAATGCTGTAGAGCCGACCTGGTATATTGGACACGGATAACCTTCACGAAAAATTGTACTCAACTGCAAAACTAACTTAAAACATCGTGGGTTTTTGTTTTAATTTATGATCAATAAAACATTTTTGTGTTGACATTTTTTATATTACGTAAATAGGAAGTTTATAAAAACAACAAATTGATGAATATTTAATTTTTGCGTATTTTTAGCTGATGGGATATGTATTTGTACATATTCCTTATATCATTCATCATTTTATTAATGGATCAAGCTTGACCATTGGAACAATAAAGAAATAATGTACAAATACTTCATTTATCCATCAATTAAAAAGTCGTTAAAACACTGACGAAATAGTGATTGCTGTTGTTTAGAAACCAACATTATCTGTGAACAGGAGGCATTATTCAGTAAAGCATTTACTAATTTTTTTATCGAAAACAAGTCGAGTTGCGTATCTTAATATTTTTCTTAACTCTGGAAAACTCGCTACGGTGTAAAAGATGCCCCACGCATGCGCTCAACTTTCATATCGGATTATAATTGAAATAAATCCAGCTCAAACTCCCGACTGCCTCGCTGAAAACTGATTACATTCTTATCTTTTACTTTACTAGGATTACCTCGTCTTTCGTCACCTAAATGTAGCCTATTTCTCATTCAAATTTATATTTACGCTTACGAAAATTTTTATTTCGCAAAATGGTTGGGACACCATTTTCCAAAATGGCTGTTGCCGTTCCGTTCCAAGCAGAAACAGCAAGCATGGTGTTGCGTCAAAAAATAAACATTTTGCATCGTCAATAACATTCCTGCGCCTCGGCGACGCGCACCGCGCATGCGTGCGACGCTGTCTCACAACGACGCGTTCCTGTCAAAAATATGCAAATTAATCTATAAAAATGTGATTCAACACCACTATTATGATACGAATGTTAGTTTCAAAGTAATAAATTTACTTGTGACGTTCTCGAATCGCTGAAAAATGTTATTAGTAAGCGTTTAGTTTGACGGCGAGGGTCGCTTCGTCCCTGTCTGCGGCTACGGCGCATGCTCCGCGTAATGTTTATATTATTTGTATTTGAGCTGTGTATCACGTAAACTATAACTACCACAGGCGTAGCTCCAATACTGTGGGCCAGTGCCGCCCCACCCCTCCTCGGTAGTTAAATATTTCTTGCTTATTTCGCCCTTGCATTGTTGATGCTGCGGCGTCGCAGGCTGTTGTGTATTGTTTAGACGCGCTTTTCCAAGCAAATATTTTTAAATATCAACAGTAACGGAGTGTAGGGCTGGAATAGATATTTAATGGTGTTGAGTGGTTGGTTTTAGTAAATTTTAGGAACAATGCATCGTTCTGCTGCAGTGTAAATAATTTGCATCTGAAACTGCAGTGCACCGGTACTTATAAGTGGTATGCTCGGTCGCTGAAAAGTGTTCGTTTTTTATTGTTTGTTAATTGTTTTTATTTTATGTTAAACATTTTGTTGTTGCCGTGAGTGAAATGAGTTTTTGAGGAGTTCTGGCGAGCGCGTAAGTTTTTAAATAGTGATTTCTGGTGAAGGGTCGCGGTTTAAATATTTTTTGGCTAGATTTCCGAAAAAGGTTTAAACATTTATTCCATTTTATAAAATTTGTAATATTAAAAAAATAAAATAAAAATAAAGCTTTTTCTAGATTTATATTTCAATTTGAGGCAATTTAAATTAAACAGTGATAAATACAAAATAGATATTATAATTAAGAAAATAAAATTCTTATTTTTCTAAAATACTTACATTATTTCAGCTTAAAAATCAGCATAACTGTCACACAGCAAATTTTACCATTTATAACATTTCACAAAATCTTAAATACTTAACTCTCTCTCTATCGAAACGTCAAAAAGAACGCAAAAAGAATTCAAAATATTCGATCGCAATACTTCGCGTATCGTGAAAAGTTTGAATTTCCTCACCGGAACTTATGAGCACGTGGTGTGTCGCTCATGTGCGCCGACTGACGACCAATCACAGCGTCGCTCATCAGCGGCTCGACCAATCACGGCCGCCCGCTTTTCAGCGCCTCTTTTGACAGCTGATAAGAGACGCTTGGAAAACTGCGAAAGTATTCTGAATTTAGAAACTTTTTGCGTGCTTTTTAAATTGGTGATTTTTTTTTATTTTGAATAGGTACGTGGTTGTTTAAAAAATATTATTTTTCACCGAGTGAATATTGATTTTGTATTCAACGCATCTACAAGATAATGATAGAATGTGTATATATAATGATAGAATAGTACCTATGTAGAAAATTTATTAAATATTCTGATTTAAACAGTTTATTCCTCCAGATGGATAATTATTGATTAAATTAAGTTGTTGTTCTAATCAATAACCTTAACTTAAACATCCGTATGACGTCTTTTACGCTTCCGATTTCTATCATTGATTAAAATCATTTTATCTGCGTGACCTATAAAATTAATATTAAACAAACTATTTATACCTCATTAATTGCCGTTAAATATAAATATTTCCTAAACTAGCTTTGGTTAAAGACATGCTCAATCGTTAGGATTTTTATTTTTATGCAGCGATGCCAAAAAAAAACTTTAAAAAATGATCTCCTGGTTTTGTCCTCATGAAAATTGCAAGGTAGTCAGTGTAAATACTTAAGCTTTATTATATCAAAATGTTTAGACCACACCATTAATGTTAATCTCTTTTGCTAATTTGATTAGAAATAATTCATAAAATGTAAATGGATGACTAGCCTGGGCGATAGACGAGAGAAAACAAAAGAACTTCTTACTGCGTCTTATCTGTTCTTTCGGTTTTGAGAAATGCAATAAAAAACCAGTCAAAATACTCTATTAGCCTGAAAATATTCCATGGTATATTAGAACAATACCAAGTCTTGCCAAGTATTACCCAGTGGGTTATGGAGTCCCATTGGCAATCGCTCCATGTTTAATACTGGTACTCAGCTACATCCAGCTAGACTGAATGCTGACTTTGTGGCTGTGCAGACTAATACTTGAACATTCCCAGTGCATGGGTCATTAATATTGATAAATCATTATTTCTTCAAACAATCTTATATTATTATCTGTGGAATGTAGGTGTGGTGTCAAAGGTCTGCCACATGACAGGTATTTTTGAGAACTGGTATTTATCTAAAGTAGGTAGGTATACCTACGTAACACGTATTTGTATTTTTATACTGACTAGACAGAGGAGTATTTTAGTTTAGAAAATTTTATATTGTCATATTTTATTATACGAAGAAGGTCTAATCAATTAATTAGGTACAGTATATGTTAATTAGTGTCTTTTTCTGTCATTACATTGGTAAGTAGTATTTAAAGTGTTATTTATCATCAAAATATTACTGTAAATATCTGAGTCTGGTTTTAATTGCCTTATTAGTATCTTACTATCCTTAGGACCTCGGATTATATTTTGTTTTGGAACCTGAACCAAACATTATTTTTTATTGTAATTTTACTGATTTTATGTATCATGATTACTAGAGCATCGCATTAACTTTTTATATATGATTTTATTACGTATGCGTATGACGTGCAACTGCCTTATTTAAAACTGATGTTTTATTTATTAATTTTGTTTTGAATTTGATTTAATGCCAATGTTGAAATGGTTCACACAATAAAAAAATGTGACCATCCCCAATTTAATTTGTATTAATTGGATTTTCTTTCTTGTCATAAAATTATGTTTGGTTGACAGATGCCTTGGATGAATTTAATTATAATTACGTAGATAACTAAGCCAAGAATGAAAGAAAAAAACTCTTTGCCAGGCATATTGAATCCAATGACAAGTCTCTGAGGTCTGATGCTAAGGTCGAAAAAAATAGCCATTTAAAAAAAAAACGGTTCGTTGCATGGACAGACGTACTAGGTACGTCATTCGTAGAGGATTTTTTAAACAACTAAACTGAAAATACCTTTTCAGCTTTCTTTGTTATTTAATAAAGAATAAAAAGTATATTTTGCAAAAATATGAAGAAATTATGGGTCTTTCTTAATTTATTTATCTCTAAAGTTAAATATGTAGTAGGCGAATAACATTTTGGTAGATTATGTTTATGATTTTTATAAGGCTAATAGTATTTCCGTCTTCCTATTCATTTGCGTCATATAAAACCTTTACAGAAATAATCTAAATTCGTTATTCAAATTAAGATTAGGAGACTGTCAAGGGTGGCAGTTTAAGACGTACAATTGTTAGGTCGAAGTCACACAGCGGTGCTTTGCGCAGCGTAGCTTAGCGTAGCACAAGCTGTGCTAGATGCTAGGGGCCTGCTTCTAGAGGAGCACATACATTTTATTCATTGCTAGCTTCTACCAGCCGCATATGATGCGTCTCCAAGTAGTGTGGTCTTCTGCAGCGTGGACCGCTGTTTGCATGCTGCCTTCTTAATTGCATCTGTCCATCTTGCCAGCGGCGTTCTGCCTTGAGCGCGTTTTTCTTCGAGCCGGCCCAGTATCAAGTAATACCCGGACGAAAAGTATCCTAGACCATGACATGGTCTATTCGTGTTGTTTTCAAATCCATTTAGCCATTGAGGCGTGAGGTTTACAAACATACAGCCTTTTACAAAGTAGGATAAAATAAAGTGCACTCCACTGACACTCTCGCTCACGACATGACTGTCACTTGTTTGTGCTACGCTTCTCACATAGCGTACTTAGCTTCAGCCTGTGTGACTTCGGCCGTAAAAGATGCAAGAATTAATAAATAACGGATTCCATAAACATGCGATATTTAATTTCGTTTTACGATCTAATTTATAGTGATGAGAGCAGAGTGTAAACGTGTTTTCTTAATTCTGCATTTCCTTATAGCTTACAGACGTCCTTCGTAGGATAAGCATGAGAATCTAGTGTCATACTAAGGAGTACCGTTTAACCCAGTGACTGGGTAGCGGGGGTAAGACAGGCAGTCGGTTCATGTAACATACTGGTATATTCTGGTGCATCTGGTAGGCTGGAAGGCCATCCCAACATGGCTGTGTAAACTGTAAAGGCTAGGCAGATTCACTTTTGAATTAGTGCAGTCTTTCGACACAGATAATTTTAGCAAGATAGTATTTGAGTGGGAGTTACCGAGGATAAAGTTAACTGGTGTGCGATTGGAGAGTTCTGAGAGAGACCCTCGGAGATCAGATTCTAGGCAAAGTGCCATTGTATCAGTAAAGTCAAAAGTCAAAGTCAAAACGTTTATTTAAATTAGGCCATTAAATGGCACTTTTAAACGTCATCATTTTCAGTTAAAATAATAGGTAATAATGTCCATTCGCAAAGGTAGAACGGACAAGAAACTCCATAGAACGGACAAGGAATTCCATGAATGCGACTTGGATGCGATCGGAATGCCAAATTATAAGGGATTAATTACGTGACATTTCAACAGCGTCGGTCAATCCCATACATTTTGACGGTTTTGACAATCGCCTTCACCGTGCTACCGCTGACAGAATATCACTTGTCGAGAGCCTCAAGACTTGTACCGGTTAATGGTGGATATACAAAAACGTGATAAGAAATCTGGGTGATAAGATCTGCAATCAACCTTAGTCACTGGCCAATCTTTTCACCAAGATCTACAAGAGAAGATGAAGGCTTCATTAAAAGATAAATATAAATATGAACACAGCCTTTGTCAATCTTGCGTCAATGAAATTGGAGATTTTTAGAATGCGAGGATTAATACTAACAGCACAGTTTTGCTATGAAGTGAATCTGTCAAAACACAATTTAACGTAACTTGATATTCGTGTATTACAGATGTATGTAAAATTAACCGGAAACAAAGCTCTTGCATGCGTTCGACTGTAGATAACATTATGATTAGAATCTTGATGATTTTATATCGATGTGATCATTAAGATCTTATTTTTAATCAACAACTGTTTAACATTAATTTATGAGAGGATTATTTTGGACTATTTATCGAGTTAAATTCCATTTATTTGGTGAACGATTTATAGTATCAATGAGCGTCACAAAGAATGTCCTTTTTCACTATTTCAGAGGCCATTTTCAGCGCAAATAACCTGAATAAAGACAACTCAAAACATTAGGTAGCTTCAGTATTATCTCCTGTACCGTTAATATAAGCCTGTGTTATATAAAATTCGGTGTACATCAAAGGCGGCGCGGTCTCTTTATAGCGGGTGGGCGTGTCTCTTTTCAGCGGGGCGCTCCCATTGGCTGCTCGCTCTTTGATGTCGCCGCCGTCACTTTACAGTGGGGCGGGCGGCCGCTTTTCAGAGGTAAAAGTTACTTTTCAGACAATGAAGGCTTTTTATTATTTATTCAAATTTAATATTACAGAAATTCGTTGGGATTCTTGTATTAAAATGAGGTTTCAGTTGTGTTTACTAAAAATAATTATTGTACTATTTATTTTTCTAAAATTGGATAGGACATCTTGAAATAAGCGTGTACAGAAACATTTTTTTTTCAATGAAAGATATTGGATATTGTTATTACCTACGGTATACTATGTTTGTTAAAATTATGGAAAATATAATCTCACGTTAATGAAGAAAAAAAAAGAAAACTGGAAATCTCAAAGAACTTCTTTTATTAGCCAGCTCGATCATAATTCCAATTTCTGTTGGAAAGTAACATTTTAGAAATATAGACTATAAAAATACTGAAGCCATTTGTCATTAATTAGTATTCCAAGTTCAATTATTAGATATTTATGGCTTGAATGTTCAGTGTAGTAGTCTTCGAAAATAAAATAAAATAAGGATGGGATCTACTAAATTCATAAAAGAAAGCACATTTTGCATAACTTCGACTTTAAGAAGCCTCTCTCATACCTAAAAATCTATACAGAGTTATTTTGCAACCATATTTAAGAACGATACGATTGCCAAACGGAAATATCTAGCAGAAAACAAAAATGTCACCATTCATTAAAAACCAGATTTAAAAATTTGTCTAAGTAGCAAAAAATGTAATAATAAGCTTGAATCTAGCAATATTTAAAAGTTTAGTTACTTAACCATTCCTAGACTGGAAAATCGCTTGTATTTTATTTTTGCGATACGATGAAGGTCTTGGCGTATAGACAAAAAGAGATTCTATGGCGAATTTCACTCACGGTTTTTCATTTTTTTTAAATATTTTACTCGAACCCAAACTCGTAAAACGCCACGGATTTAAAAAAATAAATATAATATATTTCTTTCAGATGACATTGCTTATGTTCGATTCCGTATTATAACATGACAGAAAGAATATTACATAGTGAATTATATACTAATAAAAAGGTAAATAATATGACTGATAGTTAGTAAAATAAAAAAAAAAAGTGTTCGTAAAAAATAAAAATAATAATTGTAAAAGTGTATAATAGCAATTGAAAGTAATTGTGAAAACCAAAGAGAATAAAGAAGAATAAACGATGTTGTATGCAGTACGGCAGGTGAGTTTCTAGAATATTGTTGGTAGGTTTTTTTTTTCACTGTGAAGTGTTTTCTCGTTTTTATTTTTTGTAATAGAAATGCTAATTTTGTTTGAGTTTCGATATTTGAAAAGCAAAAGTAGATAGATATGTTTGTGCTGTTTTTTTAAACATTCCGTTTGGTTGCAGTTTTTTTAATGTTATGAATCTAGTTTTTTTTTATTATTAGTTGGTAAGTGTTTTTCGTATTAGTTGCTGTGTTGTCTTTTTTTTTTCGACGTATTATCAAGTGCCAAATTATAATTAGGACACATATGAACTCGTTTTTTTAAGTAAATCGATATTTTTTACATTTGTAGCCGATTTTTTTATATTCACATTACTTTTATGTGAGCCAAGTATTTGAGGAATAAAAATAAGTTTGGCAGCATTTCTATGGTAAATACATTGTTATGTAAAACTGACATTAATTCAAAGTCAAAGTCAAAGTATTTATTACTGTGATTTTTGGTGATACAATAGGTCTTATAGTTAGGTTTTGGTAATTCAAAAATCTACCCATTTGGGCAATTCTTCTGGTAAAAGTCATAACTTATTACAAGCTATATATAAATAGTTGAAGCTGTTACAATTTCGACTGGGAATTTTACGATTTATTTGTAGCCCTGTTTTTTCCTGTACACCTTTTTTCCAAATTACTCAACATCAAGGTCGGAGCATTGTGTTGTGCCATCGATGATTTTCAAAGTAATATTTTATGTTTACCTGCTATTATCAAACAGGAAATAATTAAGCAAAAATATCCATGCATATTGCAAATGTTTGTTTAAAATTTAGGTGATTTTATGCGTTTTCAGAGGTAAGTTACATAACAATTTGACACTATTATTTAATTTTTATTCAGCTTATAATGTCCCACTGCTCTGTATGGTTTCGGAGTTCTGTATGGTGTCGGACGTAAAAGAATAGCACCATCCCATCACTTCCCGTGGGTGTCGTAATATGCGACTAAGGGACTCTCCAGAGAATGGTCAACAGCATCCTCTGTGCATTGCAACAGCTACACTGCGATTGCAACCCGCCTGCCAAGCGTGGCGATTATGGCGATTATGGCCCCTCCCTTGACGCAGGCCTATGCCCAACAGTGGACGTCTTTCGGCTGATATGATGATGAATGTACCACTGCAAGACAAATGCCGCCAAATCTTTCCAGGTATTCCGAGCCACCTCGAACCAGCCTTGCAACAAAATATTACTATACCCCCATTTTTAATCGACTTCAAAAAAGGAGGAGGTTCTCAACTCGGTTGCATATTTTTTTTTCTGTGTGTGTTACCTCATAATTCCGTCATTTATCAACCGATTTGGTGTTTTTTTACGTGAAAATATATACTTTCCGTTTGGATAGGAGAGCAAAATACTTTTCAGTGATGTTGTTAGGTGTGAAGTACCTACCACTAAAAAGTGAAAAATAAAAAAAACATTTTTACAAGAAAAAACACACCCGACCCACATAAAAAACACACTACAAAGTATAAAATAACTTTATTTTCGGAAGAAACAACCAAAACATCGACTTTTTTTGTAAAAAACGTTTTTTAACAGGTACCACGTGTGGCTGTAGCGTAGGCGTAGCGTAGAGGTGGCGTGGGGTTAGCATTTTCGTAGCCTACACGTGGTATAGACGTCTCGACGTAGGCGCGTCGTAGTCAGTGCGCTGACATGTAGACGGGTAGGATTTGACCATTCAATGTCAACTTAGCAGTCTGCCTCGGTCTTGGCCGCCTTAGTAACACACATTTTGCATTAACTAATAGATTCTCCATGTAATTGTTAAACCCGTAATTACGCTGACAATTTAGTCCCTTGTTGAAGACGAAGGTATTTGTTTGGTCTGATATTAATTTAATGTCCTACCACAGAAATTTCAATTTAGTTCAATAACCATCTGGAATACCACATGGATAAGCTTCTTTTATGATTCATGCTCTACCAGAATTAGACATTTTCTATGAAAACGAACTCTTTATTGAGAATTAAGAAGAATTTCCTGCCGGAGTCTGTGCTACCTGAGGACCCATTCTTATCATTATTAGGGTTCCCAACATGCGTAAACGGAAATCTTATAGGATCGCTCGGGTGTCTGTCTATCTGGCTGTCCGTCTGTCACAGCCAATTTTCTCCGAATCTAAATTTCAACTGAATCGCGATTCAGTTGAAATTTGGTACACATATGCACTTCTGTGACCCAAACAAGAACGTGTAACGTAAATAAATTAATTTTGAGTATGGGGGTCACTTTTGGAGGATAATCAAGGAAAAAAAAATTAACTGTACCGCGTGACATATCAAATGAAAGGGGTTATTGTGAGGGTTTTAAATATTTTCCAAATTGTAGGCTCGGTGGTTTCGGAGATAATCTTTTTTTTTCTAATTTTTTGAATATCTTCAAAACCATTTATTTAAAAATTATCAAAAAAATATATTCAAAACACACAATACTCTCCCTTTCATTTGATATGTCACACGATGTACCAATGTACTATGTGACATAATAATATATATGTGACATATAAAAAAAAAACGCTTTTCGTTTTAATTTTCTAATTTTCCCCAAAACAGTGACCCCATTTTCAAAATTTCCACTGAATAAGACGGATAGACAGATAACCGAGTGCTCCTATAAGAGTTTCGAACCTCGATATGGAATAACGGAACCCATAAAGATCACACTGTTGTCTGTCTGTTTCCTAAAATGCCTCTATTTCCATTCCATCCCAAACTTTTGACAGATTGTTAAAATTAATAGAATTGGTACTCAGATTGCTATAAGTTACTCCTAGGTATGTGTGCTCCATCGTGGACCACATCATCGTTTTCCATCAAGCGAGGCAGAGGTCAAACGGGAGCCTACAATAAAAAACAAGTGCATGTTTTTTTCTTGCACACGAAGGGTTCCGTACCATAAGCCGAAAAAAACATGTTTCTTGTGTGGATGTGTGGAAACATGATTCATACAAGAAACATGTTTTTGACCTTCTTAATTCTCAATAAAAAGTTAGTTTTCATAGAAAATGTCTACTTCTACACACAAGAAACATGTTTTTTTCGGCCCTTTTATTTTTAATTTCACTTCATTTGTAGTATTTGTTGTTAGAAATACATCATCTGCGAAATTTTCAACTGTCTAACTATCACGGTTCAGCCTGGTGACAGACGGACAGACAGACAGACGGAAGAACAGCAGAGTCTTAGTAATAGGGTCCCATTTTACCATTTGGTTACGGAACCCTAAAAACTGACAAGATACACTCTGGTTACTTCCATTCATCACCACTTAAGTCAATATGAATGTTCTTGTATACACCATTGATGGACATATTAGTTAGGTAAGAACAATGAACACTCGTGTTGTTGTTGTTGTTGTTGTTGTAATCGACCATTGTGTTCTGTCGCGACGGCATCCATCTTTATATAACTTTTTAGGAAGACATTGCGACGTCTTTGTTCTTATTGATGTCATAACGTTACAACCAAGCTTTAAATGTGACCTGTATATTTAAACACCAGCTTGAGGAAGCTCCTGGCTACATAACACCCACTCGGGACGATTTTTAAGGTTAAGCAATGCTTGCCGAGGTCGGTCTGTGGATGGGGTGACCATATTAACTTACCGAGACTCCTCCTTGCCTCGGAAAGCAAGTTAAGCTGTTGGTTCCGGCTGCCTGGAGATCTTTGGCAGTCGATATAGATAGTCAGAAGCCAGAAAATCTAACAGTGTTGCCAAGAAATACCGTGTTGCACAGTTACTGGCTTGTGGAGGCCACATAAGCAGGCGCTCCACGTAAAATACTAGTTTTCAGCTGAATATGGTTTGACGGGAAGCCGACCCCAATATAGTTAGAAAGCGGATAGGCATATTGACTGAGTACGAAAATAAATAGTTTAGATTAGGTTGTGCTTAGATCACCAGAGTATGGGTAGCAGCATTCTCTGTGCATTGCAACAGCTACACTGCGATCGTCAACCCGCCTGCCAAGCGTGGCGATTATGACAACCCCGTCCCCTTTGGGGGAGGCCTATGTCCAGCAGTGGACGTCTTTCGACTGATATGATGATGATGTGCTTAGCCAGCGTAGCTTGGTAATGCCATTTTTCGTCTAGGTATGCCAATTTTAACATACTCATGAATCGAAAATCACATGATCTGCATTTTGAGAACATGATAAACGCAATACCTGAAAGGGAATCTTTTTCAGCAGTTTAGTACATTTTGTCGAGTTATGCGCACATAAATGTATGGGGCTGTCGATTTTTTTTGGCGATTTTTGGAGAATTCTAATACGACTATCAAGATTTAAGCATCATTCTTTGGAGATTAAAGGCACTTGAAAAAATACCAGGCCTTTCATTTCTGACAGGGAAATGGGAACAATGTCTCCAATATGGATTTTACTGCTTTATATTGGTAGGTAATTTAAAGTTGCTTGAAGGGGGTTAAAGAAACCGGTTCCTCTAGGTATTAGCCCAAGAATAGGTGCATTATGACTCCATAAATTGGTATTCGTTTGTAGTCCTAGAGCCCTATTATGACCAGACATTATGATTCCGTTGCGAAAAAGGGCTTGTGAAGCTGCGACAGCGGAATCAAGATGGATTTAAGACGTCATAGTAGGAACTCAGGGCTGAGATCGCATCATGGAACCCAAAGAAATAAGATTGTGATACGATACTGTGAAAGTGTCATAGGCATAGCATGCAAACTGATGCGGATCAGAACTTAGAAGTGAGAATGAGTTATGGTGGTACGAGCAACATTATACTTACCAAGTCGAGTCTCTCGAACAAGAGCAGTGTTTGCGAAAATAAGTAAAAAAACTAAAACATCCGGTGGTCTTGTAATTTCTTCTAGGTGCACGTTGTGTAGGTACGTTATTTGCTTAGTTTATCAACGTACAGCGGCCATGTTATTGTTTTCCTACAGGCTCGCATTCAACCGCGTCGCGCAGTGTTTTCCCTAAAAAAACAAAACAAAGTAACTCGATAAGTAAACAATTCGAGCTGAGTCAAACGTAGCGTTCATTTTAAACAAACATGTATATGCATTTCTTTATGTGTGGGTGTACTGTGGGGAAAGTACCGATCTTAACGCAGCTGGGAGAATTGTGCTTAACTTGGGATAAATCAACGGGCGAGTGAAAAGTGTGGAAACCTATCTATAAAGGCTACTTTTCACTCGCCCGTTGATTTTTAACTGGGTAACATGATACCGCCCCCCTGTGCAATACTGTGATCCGTGGATGTGGCCCGTAACGACTGTCGTCAAAGATCTACTAATGAAAAATTGTCATACCAGTAGTCAGACTGTTGTCTGGCTTCTGACTACCTAGTCAGAAGCCAGATAAGTCTGGCTACTGGTATGAAATAAGCGCTCGCTCCATATAAAATGCTCGTACTTAGTTGCAGCCGTAAGAACGCAGTCGCAATATTATAGTACCTATGATAACATACATTTTATAGCATAGGTACCACACATTATACACGGTGAATTTTTTAATTGTGCGTGAATGACCAAATCCGAAACTATGAGGAATATTAAAAAACACTGAAAGCCCAATTTAAGAACTAATTTGTTAAAAATCAGAGCTTTTCTTTTGTTTGCCATATGTTATTACTTCTCAGAATTTAATCCTTATTAGCGACACTTTCGGATGGTGTAATAATACAATATGCATTTTTTTTTCAAAATCAACCGGTTCGATTCCAAAACTGCATCCTTCATTGTTTTTTTGAAAAATCAGTATTCCTAACCATACTGATTTTTCAAAAAACCTATGATGCAGTTTTAGTTATTATCAAAACCGAGCTCGAGACTCCTTTCACTGTTTTTAGATATTCTTCATATTTAAAAACACTGAAAGGAGAGATTTGGCCATCCACGTACACTTTAAAAATTCACCCTGTATAATGTATGGTACCTATGCTATAAAATGTGTGTTATCATAGGTACTATAATATTGCGGAGGTATCAGAGCAGTACAAATGGATTGTCAATATTGAAAATAACTATCACAAAACCTATTCTCAGTGTGTAACATCTTTAGTAATGACGTCTTTTTGTTTTCGAAAGCAGAACAAATGCCTACTGATCTAGAATAAACTTTTCAGTATTATATTCTAGCTCTCTCTCCTTTAGCAAGAGTAGAAAACCTATTGCAATAATATTTGTACCTAAAAATTTTCTTGACGTCGTGAAGAAATCTTCTGTTGTTGGGTTGGTTTACTATCAAACTTAAAATAGTTAGCCAACACCCGGATTCAGCAAATAATTCTTAAACGCCCATTCTGTATGGTGTCGGACGTAAAAGAATAGCACAATTCCATCACTTCCCGTGGATGTCGTAAGAGGCGACTAAGGGACGCACCAGAGTATGGGCAGCAGCATTCTCTGTGCATTGCAACAGCTATAGTAGGCGCCAGATAATCGTGGAATAACGGTCATTGACCCACCTACAATTATTGACATTTTTTATTTGAAAAACGGAATTAATGACACAAAGCTGTCCCGAATCATCATCTCTCGTGATCCTTAACATTGTCTAATAATGAAAAACGATACATATTTAATTGTTCAGGTACCTATGAACAGTTATTAGGGAAAGGTCAATGTACTTTATTCCACATTTATCTGGCGCCTACTATACACTGGGATCGCATACCCGCATGACAAGCCTAGCGATTATGGCAATCCCCCTCCCCTTTGGGGGAGGCTCATGTTCAGCAGTGGACGTCTTTCGACTGATTTGATGAAAACGCGCGTTGACCGGTTGGTTAAATGTATACCAGTCAAGGCGCGTTCTCAAATTTGTTTACATTATTGTTGATCGTTTCATAAAGTAGGCCAAAGTATATTCTATTTATTTATCCAAAGATGTTAAGCAGTCCACGTGTAAACTTGTAAATCTAACAGGTAAAAAAATCAACAAAGAAACAAATTTACTTCCTCGACTTAAAATATTTCTACAACCACATGCAAAACTCCTGTTTACTCATCAAATCTCTCAGCTTACATTCTTATTACATAACTATATAAAATTCCGTGTAGTTTTGTTTATCAGTTTGTTTCCATCACGTAGATAAGTACTGGAAGCGCTAAGAACGTGATTTATTGCATCAAATGTAATTACGCAGCATATTTATTGTTACATCTCTAAGTGCAATTTATGTTATTGTTTACCGCACGTATGTCATAATAATATCAACACGGTTATCGTTAATCTGATGAGAAAGAACGAATTGAATGTCACCTTATACAAGTTGTATAGTTTATGTGCCACCTGCATATGATATCATGTTCCAATAGATAGTCTATCTTCTCTGTACATTGTGGCGGTTTCATCCTTTGGTACCCTAATATGGGTGTATTAGCTCAAATGCGTCAGCCATCGTGCTTTTGTTTTAGCATAAAGTTTGGTACTCTTCCCTTCTTCGTTGGCTCTTAACGTGTTTTGGATATCTTCCATATAATTCTTATACAGTTTCTTTTAGGGTGTTTGAATTTGAATTCTCTTAAAGTTAGGCGGTCTGTTGACCAAGTGTTAAAATTGTAAATGTCGCTGGTGTGCCTTATTTAATACATAAATAAATAAGTAACTACAGCCCGTAATTTTTTTCACGGTTACGGTAAAAAAGAAACAGTATATCTATAAAGTTACTTCATAAATCGACCAGTTTGATTTTGTCTACACCCTTCATTGTCCTATGGAGCAGGACAGCATGTTTCCGTGCATTCTCATCCTGAATGTATTCATAAGAATGCACAGATTTTTTTCTAATTTTGTATAATATGCTTGATAAATCATAAATTATATTTATTTTGCAAGTAGGTTTGACATAACACTTTTACACGTCAATCTTTTTTGGTAATTTTAAGCTAGAAGAGGACGGTGTTTCCTAGCTGACTACCCTGAGAAACCCTTCCCTGGCTTGTTTACAAATTGTACACTGAAGAAAATTTAAAACTTATGTTAAAAGTAGTAAAGTTCTACTTTTAACATAAGTTTTAAATTTTCTTTCATATAGTTCTAGTAAAATCTAGTATGTCACAAGACTTTGTTAGTCCCAATATTTTTGAACCGTGTCTTACAGTTTTACTTTTCACAAAACAAGGTTGGAGGATAAACGATTTTTTTAATTGCTCAAATGCCTTACCTTTCTTACATATGTGTATAAATACTTGGATGAGGTAACAGGTAGAAGAGCTTGCCAACTTAGGAAGTTCAAAGGATCCATTTGAACTTACGAGTGTCTTTGTAGACAGTGATCACCCCGGTAAAATTCATGTGTAATGTGATATGTAGAGGCTGGCACGGAACATGGGGATTGGCACAAACAAAGAAAGGTCTATACTCATTAGCGGGGTGAAATTGGGCTTTGATGATGTGTATGTAGAAGTTGACTTATACATTTTGTTTATTGATTTTCTTTCATTAACTCTCTGTCCATCATCATCATACCAGCTGAAAGACTTCCATTGCTGGACATAGGCTTCCTCCAAGGAGGGGGAGGTTGCCATAATCGCCACCTTGGCAGACGGGTTGGCGATCGCAGTGTAGCTGTTGCAATGCACAGAGAATGATGCTGCCTATTCTCTGGTGAATCCCTTAGTCGCCTCTTACGACACTCTCGGGTAGTGATGGGATGGTGCTATTCTTTTACGTCCGTCTTTTACTATCTGTTCTACCTACTGATGTACTAGGACATAGGTACCAGCCAATTTCAATAAGAAACCTTTTAGGTACCTCTATGTTTTATTTTGATATTTCCTTCTAACCCCCCATTGTTCTACCGATATAATTAACAATAGCAAAATTAGCCACCAATCCTAGACTTTATTTTCTTTTCTATGTAGAGGATGTTTATGAAAAAATGTATCTTAGTTTACAATACGCGAGGTTTCATGTTTATACTATGCTTAGTTATTTATGAAAACAAATCTCACCACGGGCAACGGTGACCTCATATTGTAAATATGTTTGTTCTTCAACGATAGTAGTAACTAGTAACAATAACATTTTGCTAAGTATGAGGGCGGAGGGCCGTACGTTTAGTACAAACTGTCTCTGACCTGTAATAGTATTGTCTTTCTATTTTGTCATTGTCGGCTTTGGTATATTCATTGCAATAGTAGTTGTAGAATAGTGTTTTTTTAGCAACAATTTTTCGTTTCATTCTGTTGATTTGTCCGGAACTTGGCTTTCAGAAAAAATATACAGGTAAGAATAGTTGAATAAACACTGATAGTGATGTAAGTTAAGAATTTTATTGTTTTAAAAGATTTACAGACAACATAAAACGCTCATAGGCAAGCAAACAAATAAGCACAGAATTATATTTTCTGGAACAAGTGTGATTTATTGTTGACTCTGGTTACAATTAGAACAGCTTTGCTATCGATTTCGATGTTTCACTGGAAGTTTTCTCCTTTACGATACCTTTATAGAGGAATCAGTGTGTAAAATTCTGTAACCTCCATTGAAAAGGGCGGATCCTCCGACCAGACGGGTGTTGTGCCTGATGGACAACTGCACCCTGTTTCCTCTAATGTCACGATAGCTTGATGATGCCATGATTTGTGATGTCGGGTTTATTTTTGTAGTTCTTATGTGGCGGTGTAGATGCCGCTGCACCTTTCTTTGATCAAAGGTTCTATTGTTTAACGGAACCACTGAAGAAACACGTGCACTTAAATATTGATTGCATGACGTCAACATTGCTACTGGATGCATACTTTAAGCTCCTTAAACTTAAACACCGTTTTGTTTATATTATGAACTGAAACTATTGAGGTCCGGCTTGAGGCTATATAGTTTTGTAGCAATAGTTTTATGTGCTAAACTGGAAACACTGCTTGAAATGATTTCTTAGTGGTTGTACAAGATAATTATCAAATACTTCATCTCTCTTTTTGTCCTGGCAATTTAAAAAAAAATTATCTTTACTTTTTTTTAAAGGATGAACTCTTTGATATCCAATGTTTTTGTCTACGCGTTTGTAATTTCGAGAATGTATTAATCTAGTTGTTCATTAATATTTAGTAGTAACTTTAAGTTATATCTGGCCCATAATTTATACTTATTGTTAATTTTGAAGTTATTAAAGCGATTTTCTCATGTTATCGTTGTATTGTCCCCAGGGTCCGGAGTCGGCACTGAATTCAAACCCGGGTGGCGCCGCGAAGCCGCCGCTCATCAACTCATTCGAGCTGGACCGGTGTTTGGACCGGTAAGTTACTTTGTAGCACACCTACTATGGTCATCCTATAAAGTTCTCATTGCTAAGACACATGTCTCTCCAGAGCTGGTATAGTTATGTCTTCGAATTTTTGGTCTTAAGCTCTTAATGCCGTTCTTCTTCATAAGGACCCCTAATTATAACCGGCTAATGCTAGACTATATGATAATTCTAAACAAAGTACACCTACAGAAGGTAAAGACTGCCTCATGTAATCAAAATTAATTAATTATTTAGGATGTTGAGAAATTCAGACGGTCGAAAAATTAACCTTGTCCCTAACAAATTTTCCGATCGTCGATGATATAGCAGCGTCTTACGAAAAGGAACGGTGACATGGAGAAGTGATACATATTTGTTATGTGTAAGCTGCTTACTAGGAGTAGTCGCACTCGAAAGTGTTGCGCAAATTTTGAAAAAGACGTTTGTCCCCAGGGAGGAGTCCGGCAGGTGGGGCGGCGAGGCGGCGCGCCGACGCCGGCGCAGCTCGCCCCCGCGCCGCGCCTCGCCCCCTCGAGACCATGAGCCTCTCGCTCTCGCACGGGTAAGTCATCGTCATCATCACCACCTTCTCTTTGTCTTAGAGTGCCAATGGCAGAGTAGATATCCTCTGCTTGAAATAGGCCTGTATTGACTGGTCCTTTGCATCTCGTATAGAGCACGTGCAAAACAGTTGTTCGTGGATTTTGGAACTTACAACTTCTTCATCTTGTCATTCACAAGAAGTGGCCTCATCAATGATTAACTGCATCCTCTCATATTCGAACTAGGGACTTACATCAAGAAACTCACTGAGCCTTCAAAGAAGATCTTAAATGATATTTCCATCTTCTCAGGCCTCAGCCCCAACATCTCCGCAAGGCTCGGCACACTCGAGCCCTGCGCCCGTGTCTCCGGCGGGCAGCGCAGGGGCGGTTGGCGGAGCGCGCTCCCCGCTGCCACTGGTGGCGCCGGACCTGCTGGCCATGCAGCTGCTGGACCAACACACGCAGCTGCAGGCGCTCATGAAGCAGCGGCTGTTCCATCAGCATCATATGCAGAAACAGGTAGGGGGTTCGAAGAGTGAAAGAACACGATCAATGTAGCATAACGCTTCTCCTCTGGAGTAGTCTTTCTAGTTTTTCCCATTGTGTCATCCTATGTGATGTTTTCTTCATGTATCGTAATTGGTGTACATAATAAAGATGAGATTATATTCTATTCCTCTTTGAAGTTTGCAAAACTTTTGCTGACAAATATCTGAACGATAGAAGAGTTGTTATGGGAATTTAAAAAGTAAATACATATTTAAGAAGTGTAAGACAAATAAGCCTCTTCGAAAAAGATAAGTTTTCTAATAAGTATAAAATATGAAAATCCAAAAAAAAACGTATCTAAGGAAATAACGAAGTATTGTTTGAATAGCACATGACTTCTGAGGCTGCTAAGCGTCAGCTGGAGCAATCACGGCTTCAGGATCAGATCAACCTCAACTTGCTGTCACAATCTCACTTGCCGCCACCAGACGCTTCGCCAGGTTAGTAAACTACAACTGAACACCATTCTCCTAATCTTAACGATACCAACCCCCTATCATTAAAAAAAAAACTCAAATCTTGGGGCACGTTTTCACATGCAAGTTGCAATACACTGCATGACCTCGGAAAGTGTTGCTTAACCTCGAAGATCTACCCGAGTGCCAGTTATAATTTAGCAACGGACTCGTCATTACTATTATTCTAATATTTCGTGTTCTCTCTAGGCTCTCTTCAGCAGCAACTAGGCGCTCAGCAACAGCAGCTGGTTCAACAACTGCAGGCAGTTCAGCGTCAGTACCTGATGCACGGACCTCTCTCCGTGCCCCCGAATGCTCCACCAGGTTTGTTAATTTCTCGTCGTCATCTACAGCCCGACTTCGCCCACAGCTCTTTTCTTCCAGGTTCTTACCCGCGATCGTAACAATGTCGTCTGCCAATCTCGCTGCTAGACAACTGACAGTCTTACTTCTATTTAATCAGTCCTGTGAACATTGGTCCATGGGTTTGGGCATAAAATGATTTATTTTATTTGAAATGTCTATAGTTTCGTGTCTCCGGGGTAATACTGCTACCAAATATAATTCATTTTTCTTGGAAAGTTTTACCGTGTGAAATTGTTTATTTATTAATTTCTAAGGTTGGTAGAACTTGATTTCAATATGTTTGATATTTACAATCCGCCACTCATCTCCAGATGTATTTTTGAATTAGCAATTACCGATTTCTCTGCTTAATTATTGTCAAAGGTTGAAATACCTACAATATTTGCAATGTGTTCCACCAGGCTTGATGCTGTGGGGCAGCGAAATGGAGGAGCATCCTCTGTTCGGGCGCGGCGTCTGCAAGTGGCCCGGCTGCGATGCGCTCGCTGAAGATTACCAGGCTTTCCTAAAGTGAGAATTGTTTTATCAAATAACCACATTCATATTTAACTACTATACCATGTTGAATTCAGTTAAAGTGACATTTTCCGTTTTTATATGGCTAAAGTAAGCTGTTACTTGTTCTTTTTATATATCGCTTTTTTTCGACCCTGCTCTTGCTGGAAGAGTTTTCTTTAAAGAAAGCATCACCTTTGTACCCATTTTTCTGTTCCATCTTCTTATCTTTTTGTGATGAGTGTCCTTTTTGAAGGAAGGTTTTTTCCAATTGGGTGGTCCAATTCAAGAAATCACTAAGTCCTAAAAGTGACATTTGAGATATTTATAATTTTATGTTTTAAATGTCTGCTGAAATAACATACATTGGTTAAAAAAAACAATTTAAATATATATTTTAGCGCAAACTAAGTAGTTTTATTTATTGAAAGAATCAAAACGATATATGTAACAGAGGTCTCTTAATAAAATATAAAAAAACTTGGACTTATTTCTAATCCCTGGACTTCGTCATATTAGAGCGACAAATGCTGGACTTAGGTATATTATTGCTTTACACAGTACTACATTTGAACAAAATCAGCTTATCATTCTACTTCTTCTTCAGAATCGAATTCTGCAGTTATGGGGTCCCGAGTTCCATTTAATAAATCCTCATAAAAATACCTTTCCGATTCAGGAACAGATTCTAGCAACCGCTTTACATCTTGCAATTTAGCTGCCTTTATAGTTAAGGGTGCGTCGTAGCAGTCATCAGGCGTTTCGTTGACTAATCTGCTGTAACCGACCTTATATAATGAAAACGGCTTAAAATCTTGACCTTTCATAGACACAGCAAACTCTGGTTTACCGCTTCTTTTGAAAATAACTCTACGGCATTTGGATATACCAGGCAGACTTGCTTTTATTCGTTCATCGTACAGTTTTTTATAGTACTACTACTTTCCTTCATCAAACTTTTCTCTAAGAATACTATTTCAAATTTGTTTGTATTCTTACTATTTTTAATGAGCTGAACATAATATTCTGGTGTATATATTTTGTCATACTTCTTTTTTCTTTCGATAAGAGCAAAATCCCGATCGATGGGCATCATTGAATGTCCTGGTATCGGGTATGAGACTGTTATTTTCTCAAATACTCCTTTTGCGCACAGTTGATCCAAAAAGGTGAATATATATCTATTCTTGTTTTGACTATAGCAGTTGTCACAGTAAAGATCTAACTGGTGTTGACTCGGAATTTTTTCTTTGGTAATATAATATTCCAGTGCAGTTATTACCTCATTGGGTCCTTTGTGTGCGTAATTCTCAGTAAATAGAAACATAGGTGCAGTATTCTGACACAAATTATGCACTCCAAAAAACTGCAAAACTGTCTTAAATAGTATTCGTCCGTGATATTAGTTACAGGGAGAGGCAAATTTTTCTGGAAATCAAAGCATAGTGATAAACTGTTTGATGGTTTCTCTTTTTCGAGTTTAGACAGTGTCTTTAAGAATGCCTCAGCTTTTCTCAGGTGCAGTTCATGTGCACCTTAAAGTTGTTTTGTTTTATTTGTATCTTTCGCTAATTCAGCAGAGGTAATGTCAACTTTAAATTTTTCACACGTCGTATTGCCATTAGGATTTAGCGATTTCTTCCAAAAAAAACTTATGACTTAGTGATTTCTTGGACATAGGGATTTTATGAATGGAAGATCCGTCTTTTTTGCCTTTTTTATACTTTCGGAAATGGCACTTAGAGATTTTTCCCAAAAATCTTGAATAGACCATTCGAAAGGGAATGAAAAACTTAATAAACCAGTGTTAATATCTCGAAACCGTTGAAAATGGACTTAGTCATTTCATGAATTGGATCACCCAATTGAAGGTTGACAAATTAATTTTGTCTTGTAATTTAAAATTTGCCTTCGTTCACTGCTAAACCGATTTGTCATCGATAAAGACCTTCTATTATGTATTTTGCTCTACTTTCTCTTTCCTCCCTAAGGCACCTGGAAGCCGCCCACACGCTGGACGACCGGTCGGCTGCACAGGCTCGTGTGCAGATGCAGGTGGTGGCCCAGCTGGAGCTGCAGCTTCGGCGCGAGCGGGACCGCCTCGCCGCCATGATGCGCCACCTGCACGCCGCCCGGGACACCACGCACCACCAGCCCAAGCATCCGCATGGTATGTCACTATTCAGCTAGCTAGTGTCTGCGGCTCCTCAACCTGCAGATGCAGGTGGTGGCTCAGCTGGAGCTGCAGCTGCGGTGCGAGCAGGACCGCCTCGCCACCATGATGCGCCATCTGCACGCCGTCTATACCACCAACCCAATAATGCGCATGGTATGACAACACACATACCTACACCGGTCTACATATCACCGGTTTTACCGTGGAAGTGGAAATGTTTTGGGTCACTCGAATCTAAATAACTGTCGTCCCAGCGACATGAAGAAGAAGAAGAAGAATAGATAGCTTTTGCCAGTGTCTTCCCGTGCAAAGTCAAGTCTGCCACGGGCAGGCAATGGGGCGGTGAGTGTATTTTGCCGCGGAACATATTTAATGCTCTTTTCACTAGCGCAGCAGAACTTGCTTCATCGTTTTGATTGACTGACATTGACAATTCAAAAGTGCCTGCAAATAAATGTTTTTGATTTTGAAGATTTACCAAAATGAAGAACATACAGCCATATCACTCTCATAGCTTTTGACTACAAAATCAATCATTAAGATCTAAGCCTACTAATTTAATATAATACCTCTTCGATCCGTGGCTCCTTTGTTGCGTATTCAAGAAGAACAAACTTACAGATTGGCTACGATAATTGTTAGAAGAATGGTTTAAAAGTGGTCGCTCAAAAACGACAAGGTTCAACAGGGGAACGCATATCAGGAAGTTGATAAAATATTATGTTTATAATTTCAGGTGGTGCTTCTGAAGGTGCATCTCCAGGTCCAGTACGGCGCCGTGTCTCTGATAAATCAGGCGTCGCCATAGCGGGAGGTAACTATACTTCCATCTTCTAATATTACCCACATGAGAACAAAACACCTCTGGAAATCACTGGTTAAAACCACCTGCCAAAATTTGGTGTACTATTATAATATAACTTAAATTTAGGTTAAATGTAGGTTTTACATTGAAATAGTAATGTAAGATGTGGTGGTTAGTCATGAAATAGAACACATCTCATAAACAACGTTTCTGTCCTAAAGGTCTTCCGTATATGCTCGAAAGAGCTGGATTAGATGTGCAACAAGGTAATAAAATACTGACTAAAGTGTCCAGTGATTCAGTTCTTATATTAAACTAGTTCAGAATTACCATTTTCTTTATTATTTTTGAAGTCGTTCTAAGACTTATTTTAGTTGTATATTTATTTTAGAACTGTATTCTAACATTTTCAGAGATACAACGCAATCGCGAGTTTTACAAATCAGCTGACGTTCGACCGCCGTTCACTTATGCTTCACTTATTCGACAGGTTTGTTCTCACTAAAGCTTTTGACTTCTACAATATCAAGTTTTTCTCAAAACAATAATAAATTATTGGTATTAATTACAACCTTAGTATGTTGTAGACACAGCAAAATTAATCTTTAAGTTATATTAAAACTAACATAATTGATTGGTATGATAATTTAAGAAAAGTTTGTGAATCCCTCAAGGGTGCATTAAGGGGCCTCACCTGACCAAAGTAGTTTTTAATTTAATCGAAGTAATCATGAAGTCCATTCGATTAGACAGCTAAGGTTTGTTTTAGTCAAGATTCTTATAAGAATTCAAATTAGTATTACAAAAAAATATGAATGTGAATGTTAATGGAATCTTTGTAAATTCCAGGCTATAATAGAATCTCCAGACAAGCAGCTGACTCTGAACGAGATCTACAACTGGTTCCAGTCTACATTCTGCTACTTCAGGCGCAATGCTGCCACTTGGAAGGTATGTCTTAGACATTTAAGCTTTCGACAACTGTATAGGTCAAAATATGATTGGCAAGAAAAAGTAAAGTTACTAAAATGATAAATATATTATTGTTATTCTAAATTTTGCAAACAACAAAAATTTTAATAAAAATTGTGTAGCTTCTAGTCATAAAACTAATATTTTCTTTTTGAACGAAAGACTGTTTGAAATGCAAAGAGACAAGGTAAATGTAGTTTATTATTATGTTTATTCGTATTTACTTAATATCTACAAACATATTTATGACTGCAATCTTCAAGGACAGTTTTGCAACTACTAACACTTTGAAAAATCGCAGAGAATATTTCAATAAATTATTTGAGGAATTGATATTTCTCTTATGACTATTTCAATTGAAGATTGAAGTTCCATACATATCGATAAGAAGCTTATAGATGTATAATAATATTTTATCCTATAAGATGTTCTCATTTGTGTAACAAACAAATATATGTGTGACCACGACGATATGCTATGATGCAGTTTAACATTATAAAATTAAAAAGAGACAATTTGCCATTATCATCAGTAGCATTATATTCTGTATTCAATTATTATCTAATCAATATTGATATTGGACTTTTTTCAAATTTCATCAACAATTTTTTCGTCATCTTTGCTACTGGCGATTTGTCTTAACATGTTTCGTTTTGGCATGACAATAGCGGTCGCTGGAGACAACTCTTCGTAGGAAACCGAACAGTAAACTACTTTTCATTCGTAAAAATGGACAATCATTTATAAAAATGTTGAGGATCACAATAGATGTCGATTCACAAGTTCGGTGCTTCCTTTTTCGAAATGAATGATGTGAGTTACTGTGGTGCTAAAACGCCAAGCAGTAGAGACCGTTATCGTCATGCTAATACTCAAAAACTCGTCTAAAAGTCATAGTGTATCGTCGCAATACCGAAGCAAAATAAAGACGCTATGAGTGGCGGCACAGAACGCGGTGCGTCACAACCTGTCGCTGCACAAATGCTTCATGCGCGTGGAGAACGTGAAGGGCGCCGTGTGGACGGTGGACGAGGTGGAGTTCTACAAGCGCCGCCCGCAGCGCGCCGCGCACGCGCACCCGCCGCCCATGCACGCCGGGTACTACTCTCCAGCCATGCAGACCTGTTCTACTGCCTATTTGCATTACCTACATTACACGATACTTTACAGTTTACACTTCACTTTGGACTTCAAATTTTACAGTTTATCTTGAACTACAAAATACACTTTACATTTTTGGATGCTTTTGGTAACACTTCTGACAGTTTTCTGCATTTACACACCTCCAGCTATGCAGAGCTGCAAATGCATTACATTACACGACATACAGTTCACACTTCAGTTTAGGCTTCAAATTCACTCTTTACATTACTCTTAACAATACTTCAGCCATGAAGACCTGTTCTATTTCTACTTGCATTACATTTCACGACACTTAACCATTTACACTTAACTTTTGACTTGATATTTTTAGGACGTTTTGGTAACGCCCATGACATGGAAGTTTTAGTGATACTCTTGAACTTTTCTATACTGTTATCTACTCTAAAGTTACACACACTACACCCATGAAAATAACGTTTACTGATACTTACAGTACATTAAACTATACTAACAATTTGGAAAAAATAACACTATTTAATTTATGGGAGATTTTGGTGACATTACAATACACAACACTACCTTTGACACTGACACAATTATTCGACAGCACATAACACTATGCAACTTTACAATCTATACTCTTACCATTATACTTTACAATCTTCATACTCTCGCCATGCAGATCTTTTCTTACTATACAATTAACACAAATAACTATTGACAACACACAATTTACTTCTTCCACAACACTCTAAACGACAATAATTCAGACTTTACATGTTACACTATGCAAGATATATGTTTTCACACTGCCATTTATACACACAACATTATAAACACTGATATTTCCTATTCTATGTTTTATTCAAAATACTCTCCCACTAACAACAAATCAACAGCTTGCCTTCAAATGGCAGTACATACCAAATATATTTACTACAAATATTAGTACCCTTACATAAACTCCACAAAATGATAAAACTCCCTTACAGGGAAAAAACAATTTTATTCAAAACAACAAATTACATACAATTATTACCAAAACCTACAATTATTTAAAACAAAAGTCACAATATGAACAAAACATACAGAATACATATCAAGAGCAAATATCGATATCAAAGAAAATCACACTTAGAACACTTCAAGAGTCTATGAAGCAATTTAGCAGTCTCAAATAACCAAAACATTTAAGACAGTCAGACTAAAATGATCTACAATTGTCTACGTGAGTAAATTATACTTACAATGCAAAATTCATAAAACACTCATGTGAGCTATTTTTAGTACCACATAGCCAAGATCGTCACTAAAGGCAAAATTCATTAAGTGACTCTATTGAATGTATTGATTTTACAAACATAGACAATGTTTTAAACGAAATCGTAACTCCAAAAACCTTGCACAAACCAAACACTGCACATGACATACACTACACAGTTTTCGGTACATTTTAATCTTCTCTTAAATATTTTCTATCTAACCTAGCGATGTATCTAACTCTTATTGTGTAAATAAAAGTTTTCATCTCGTTTCAGATTTGAATCTGTAATTATTTGTGTAGTGGGCTCTTGATCTTTGTGAGTGGCTTTATAACTTGCACCTTGTATGTTATAAAGTCACCAATTTGTGAGGTCTTGTAATATTTTCTGTATTTAGGTTTTATGTGTGTGTACGTGGGTTTCGGCACAACGGTGAATAACGTTTTCTCGCTTGCCTATTAACCTCCTTTCCTATCCATCCTTCAGGGTATCCGGGGCTATCATATCCTGCATGGTACGGTGTTCCATTCCACGACGATCTGATTGTGCTCTCATTGTCAGTTTTCGAAATTTCTTAATCAAAATTCTAAACAATGAAAGCACAAGCATTAATATTAAGCTGATTGGAGATTTTTGAATAACTGTGATAGTTATTAAACGGCGATGCAATTATAGAACGCTATCCGGACCAACCTGTCTCTGCACAAATGTTTCGTGCGCTACGAGGACGACTTCGGCTCGTTCTGGATGGTGGACGACGCGGAATTCGTGAAGAGACGCCACCTGAGCCGAGGCAGGCCGCGAAAGTATGAGCCGGCCGCCGCACCCGCGCACAACCCGCCACAGTAAGGGCGCCGCGACACACAAGCGACCGTCCAACGAATCTACTTAGTGCAGCGTTTTATGATGTTCATAATATTACGCACCACTACAAAATACCCGACGATTTCAATAATATTTTAGACTGAATACGATGTTGTAGTATCCGCGATAAAGAAAGTGTTACTAAAATTATGAACATCAACAAAAAAAGCTGACTAAGAATAAAGTATATACTTAGATGTCATAAGATTATTCCTTTAGTTACGCAAACTTCTGACTTTATGTCGACATATTATGCATTTGAATCTCAAAATGAAAAATGTGATAAAATGAGGTCTTTCTATATAAAAACGTGAGTCGTTGGACGATCGCGTCCACATAGCGTTAATGTATGTGAGAATACAGAAACCGAGAATTATCAGGATATTAGAGTAAAAGAGATAATCCTCGGTCGACACACTAGATTTGATGTTTTCTGACCATTATTGTAAAGTGTTTCACCGTGTAAGCTTAGATTAATTCAACGTGTTATGTTAGTCTGTAACTAGACACGTGTTTATAATAGCGGATTATGAACACTGTGTGTGCTTACATTTCTTAATGAAAAAACGATATGAATTTCATGGTCCACGCTACTTAAAACATGAGCCGAAATAAAGTGAATTGGATGAAACAACAACATCGTCCACATAAGGAATACAAGCACACACACGTATTATAGACTCCTAGAGTGCGAAGCTATAGCCAATTGTTTTGCAATAGTTTTTAATATCACATTAAAACAAATAACTTGTTTAATAAATTAGCTTATATCATATTTTGCTAATGTAATTACATGGAATATTTTAATTTACACTTGATGAAACTCCGGAGCTATATCGATGATTATAAACAATGTTTATTTTTACAAAGACTTGCATGTATTGCATCTAATACGAATTATTGTAAAGGATCGTCGTTGGATACCCAAGTAAGATTAAATATTTTATTTTAATCTTTTACTATTCCCAATCTTTAACGTTTGTGCATGTAATCCCTCAGGTAAGTGTACCGCTTCTTATGCTTTGCCTGTGCATTTTTGTCGCATGATAGATAAGTTTTTTTCTAACATATTTTCGATAAGCTTGCCTTTTTCCATTTTTCTATTTTATATTCTATTTATCTTTCTCTTTCACACATATCACACACTCACTGAGACACTTTTCATATAAATTGGACTTTAATTCAAAATTGTACACTCCACAAGATATACACAATACAGAATTCACTATAAATAGTGTAAATGTTATGTTGATTTGGAAGAGGTCTGAAATGGCCGGGGTATGATTTTTTATTAATTTTGTTTTTATAAATGATCAGTTCCATTTAATATTATGAATTCATTTAGAGTCAAAGTTTTTAAAACAAAAAATACAGTAAGTTATTTTGAAAGCCGAATATTATTTTTATGATTTGCTGTTTTATAACTAGTGTAATATTCTCACAGATTCATGGGAGCTCAAAGTCCTCCAATGATGACCAGTCCTCACGGGTACAGCGAAGCACTGAAAAGAAACCTGCAGGTATGGTACAATGTATGTGACCTAGTTAAAACACTCCAATGTACGGTAATATTTCTTATTTTAAATAAAATAATAGTAGAATATTATATTTAGGGTAGTTTGTAAAGTACATGAAGTGAAGCAAGTATAAATGATTTATATTGATGATTTTCACAGGATTACTTTATTAACTGTTTCTTTTATATTTGTAGGGCATGATGGAAGATTGCAACCTGTCGTACATGTCCGGTGAGGACCACATGATGCAATCTGAGGACTACCCATCCTCGCATGATGATTACAGGTAATTTAGTAACATATCTACGCATTAGAAGAATTGAAGAGTCATTCTACGAAGGCTATCATTAAATGAAGCAACGTCTGCACCTGAAAAACTAAATATTCTTCAACATAATAAACAGAAAATTGATCGATGCCGCATTGGATGAAACTACTGACTTTTTTAATTGTTTTGCTGTGACTTATCGTCCTACCCTATCTTATTTTGAAGTTTTACACACAAATTTAACAGTTGTGCTTTCGTGATTGTTTATCAGTCTACCTAGCCTGTCTTACCTCTCTCTCTGAGTGACTTCCTATCTAACGTAGGTACACAACTGAGTAATATATAAATACCTCTTAGCATGTTCTCAGATTGCTAGACTTCTAACTACCCATCGAGCGTTCCTTAATCTTTTAAACGCCATTGTCACGTATACATGACTAGCAAGCGCGTGCCCTGTACGCCATACATCACAAATATGTGACAAAAAGTACGGCGAATTTGTGGTTTGGCGTCAGGGGCACGCCGATGCGTTTATGCTTTGGCGTTCAAAAGGTTAATCATTATGTTAACAAATATTGTCTCCTTCGTCAGCCGGCCCCCGATGCTAAACGGGTATGGCAGCAGCAGCTCGTCGCACGACGTGAAGGCCGAGGACCTCACCAGCGATGCTCAGGACGTCAAGCCCAACATCTATGCGCTCAAGAATGAGATGCAGGCGTCTGATTATTCTAACAAAGGTAATGTGTTTATTTTAACTTTATGTACAATTGCCAGCACAGCAAGGTACAACAAGCTGTCAAATTTCTTTAATAGATTTTCAACTTTATCGCCAAAACATTAGGTTGAAGGTTCATCATCTGCTCAGCCTTTTCCCAACTATATTGGGGTCGGCTTCCAGTCAAACCGGATTCAGCTGAATACCAGTATTTTGCGTGGAGCGGCTGCCTACCAGACAACCCATTAGCTGGGTAAAACTTCTGACATTCCGTAACGACTGCCAAAGATCTACAAATGACAACCGGGACCAACGGCTTAACGTGCTTTCCGAGGCACGGAGGAAACTCGGTATGTTAAGATGGTCACCCATCCACAGACCAACCTTGGCAAGCGTAGCTTAACCTTGCAGATCAAACCGTGCGGTTGTTATTATTTAGCCATGAGCTTCTCCATTAGGTTCAAGGTTGATTGGGAAAATTTTACAGTTTCGGGTAGCTTGATGTACAGTAGTGGTACATGGGCGAGCAATGCAACAAAGCATTCTCTACCAGCCAACCTTAGGGTTGGTACTAACTTATAAATTAATAATTAGGTACACATAACCTGTTTTTCTCGAAGAGTTCGCCAGTGGTGAATCTGCATTACGCCTATATAGCGCCAGCTATGTTTAAGTTTCACGTATTACGGGTGGGGGGGAGGGGGGGCAATTATAAGACTTCAGGTTGATACTGAGAAATTTCAGACGGAAAAACCAAATAACATTTTTGTCCGAGGCTGGAATCGAGCCCAAGATATATTACACTCAGTAGTAGCGTAGTATCTGGCTGATGGTCTGTGAGGACTGAAGGCTGTAGTTTTTAATATATTTGTTTACAAATTTCTAGATTTGTTCTACAATTGTTTTAAGTCTACTACTAAATCCTACGATTTATATTTTGCGAAATAACAGTGTGGTCCCTCAATTTACACGCACATGTTTATTTGATGAGGTGTTTTATTGTGAGCTATGGATGAAACATGCAATGTTCATTTAACGTTTCACGGGATTTGGCGAAAAAAAAACGATTGTCACACCCTTACATTTATGTGTGCATTACTTGACAAAATGTACTGAACTGCTGTTTTTTGAAGTGAAAACTTTTTTAGGCGCGTTGAGCACTTTTTGGGTGAACAAAAATCATGGAACTCGCGTCATCGTCACCGAACGCTTTCCATGAGCTATATGTGTACATATGTATGTGTACTTTTTGGGTGAACAAAAATCATGGACCTCGCGTCATCGTCACCGAACGCTTTCCATGAGCTATATGTGTACATATGTATGTGTACTTTTTGGGTGAACAAAAATCATGGAACTCGCGTCATCGTCACCGAACGCTTTCCATGAGCTATATGTGTACATATGTATGTGTACTTTTTGGGTGAACAAAAATCATGGAACTCGCGTCATCGTCACCGAACGCTTTCCATGAGCTATATGTGTACATATGTATGTGTACTTTTTGGGTGAACAAAAATCATGGACCTCGCGTCATCGTCACCGAACGCTTTAGCTGTCGCTTAGTTTTCATTTCTATCGGCAGTCCCCAAAGACTGCCCCGCATGTCATTCTAGTTTTGGTCCCATAACAAAGTTTGTTTGTTTTTGCGTATAATCTGTTACGTGTTGTAAATTTATTTAAGTTCTTCCTTCTTTTTCAGATTACTCAAACTCAAACAAGGAGTCGTCTAGCAACCGCTCCGGCGAGACCAGTCCCTACGACGACTACCCTCGCGCTGAGGAACGGTACCGGCCCACCATGTCCCACATCAAGGACGAGGCCGAGAACCTTTCCCTCAACGAACAGAGATCTGACAAATAGACCCCTCACCACGCGGACAGGGGCCTCTCCCTCACGAGGTGAAGTATGAAGAGTGGCTGCAAGTACACTACAGTGTACCGTTCTGTATCCAAAGTGTCAAGTGTACTAGTGAACTTAGTGTAATCGTTTACACAACACTCCAGTGTTTGGCGTTTATTATCACAGTATATAATACTATATTAATTACGGGTGTAGATCTATTTCAAGTTATTAGAAATGGTGTTCTAGAAAGTGTAATGTGTTCACTGTTGGAAGTTTTTATAATTAAAAAAAATGGACGATCTCGAAATGAGGAATTGTACGTTAGAGTTAACCAAATATTTTTTTCTTTTATTTTTTTTAAATTGACCCGGTTTTAACGGGGTTTTGAAGTATTATAGGTTTTACGTTTTTTTTTTTAAATTTAGTTTTTCCTTAGGTTTGGTAGCTGAGGTAGTTATACTTGTTAGAGATATTTATAACGTATAAGTGTTAGAAAGATTTTAGACGGAACGGATTGCGCAAATAATCATTGAATTCAACGATAAATAACCTTAAAAGGTCCATATCAATATTTAAATAAAAATATTTAATCATTATTTGTAATATACAAGTAATAAGAACAATAAGTAGTAACTATTGGTATGTTAAAATAAGCTTAATTATACGCCTAGCGTTCAGTTGTGTCCACGTTTTGTGCTACAGTTAAAAAAGGAAGATCTCAGAACATTTTACATTTATTTTCAAAAATACAGAGTCCGTTTTATGTTTTTACATTTTTTTTTTGTGATTAGGTATTGATCTGATGTAATGATAAAAACATGTAATTTTATTTTCAATGGCGTGCCATGATTTTTAATGGTACCATTTTTCTATTACTTTATTGATTCCAAGGAATTGTTTGTAGCGTAAGTTTAGAATGTAAATATTTATCATGGATTGTAAAAAATAAATCTTTTTGAAAAAACGGTAATTTAGACGAGTGTAAACGTTCACTTAACTATTGCATATTAAATCGTTCATGTTGTAGAGAAAAAAAAATTAGAAGAAAATAAATACTTAGTAGTAAAAATCACTGTATTCTGATAAACTGTTTTTGGTTTTGTTAAAAAAAAAAACTTGTTTTTCGTGCATTTTTCGATTTTGCATTTACTATAAAATAATATTAAGTGCGTATTATGTTGGTTTTTTTGTTACTTTTTCGATAATTATCGGAAAGGGTGAAAATAACCATATCACACATTGTATGTATACTTATAACGTAGAACTGTAAAATGAGTATGTTAAATGTATATTCGATTATGCAATAACTTTGGGATTAAAAAATGTATACATTAATAGCATTGTAGGTGTGTCACATTTTTACATATACTTTGCAAAGAAGATAGCGATCCTGTCACTGTAGGGCTATGGTAAAATGCTTTTCAATTTAAATGGTAGAAATATATAAGACGTATGTACGTTAGCAGTTTACATCCGCCTAATATAGCCTGATTCCCGCCGCCTCAGCGATTCCAAATTTTTCTTTTACCGTGGCCCGACCCTGTACATACTTTCACTTGCATTCGTCACAAACCCGTAGCCAGTAGATATATCTACAATTTCTTCGTACGTCTACTTAATTATAGCTGTCGTAAATTGGAGATAAGTATTTGCTGACTGATATACAAATTTTCGATTTTTTATCCATCTTTCACATTGTATGTCACTTCACGAATACCTACGTGTGAACCGCCCCTAACAGTTAAGTACAATAGTTACGTATCTCGTTGTAAAACCATTACCTACTATGCACGAAAATATTGAACCAGAATTTTGGAATTGAGAAAATTATTTTATGACATTATTTTCTTTATCGTTTAGCAATTGGTGCGCGGTTATTAAATAGATTGAAGATTCTCACTACACCGTATACGAATTGATTATTTTTTATTATTTTGCTATTGTAGAGTTATTAAGTTTGCGTCGTTCGTGAATGTTCGTACGTGTTCGTATGCGATCGTTGCGATTCGGGCGGTGTAGTGCGACTCGCCTCTTATTTGCGTTCCGTTTCACTTAGCTGGTCAGCAGAAAGAGTGCTTATGTTCAGTGAAACCTGCGCTCGAGCCAACACGAATACTTTTATTGATCATTGTAAATTATACTTACTTAGTGTTGTATTAAACGAAATCATTACAATTATAATGTGTTTTATTGTAGAGTTTTTCCAAGCAACCTTTTGATTTTTATATTGTTTTTTTTTTAATTAAGTTTGAAATCAAGAGTAGATTCTGTTAATAAGATCATTCCTCTATTCTTCTTATTTAGATGCTTAGCTAAGTCACCTAATTACTCAAACAACTAACTAAATGAACCACAGACATTACTTATCAATTTTTTTTTGGCCACGTAGGTAGGTTATACATAAAAAAAGAATATTGTTTGAGATCGAATTATTTCAAAGTAAATTTGCCGAATCCTTAGTGTTTTTCTGTCTTTTTTTTTCATTTTTGTCTGAGAAAAATAGAGCGCTTACTAAACTAATTTGAAAGCAATTAGGCAAGGCACTAATGCCTACTCTTGATTTCAATTTTGCCTGATGGAAAACAAAGGATGAAGCTACGATACGACGGTACAAGTAGTTTTTAGGTTTGCAGAAATTTATATTTTTCCTAGAAGTCGCTGAATGGAATTGTACATTATTTATTTATTTATTTATTATGTTTTAAAGAAAGTCAAAGTCAATTCATTCATTTCAACTAGACCATTAAAAGGCACTTTTGAACGTCAAATTTAGATTCTTATGGAGAAGAAAGGACAAGAAACTCCATAGTTACTCTTTTCAAATATAAGTTTTACAATATTTTGTATACATAGGTTACATTGATCAATTGATTATATTATGTGAGCTTGAAGACTAATAACAAACTTAAATATCATGCATAAGTAGGGACATCATTACAAACATAGCTTAGCTATAGGTAGGTCTGAAAATTGTGACAAAATTGGCGTCATATTTCCTATATTTGGGACTTTTAGTTTCCGTAAATACAACGACAATCTCGCAATGAATTTAAGTATTTTTGCAAAAAAATCCATGCTAAAGTAGAGGTTCTCCACTTCGAATTTTCAATTCAGAAACCGTGGCTTGGTAAGCGTAGCCTTTTCCCAACTATATTAGGGTTGGCTTCCAGTCAAACCGGATTCAGCTGAATACCAGTATTTTAACCGTGGCTTAGTAAACTGTCTAAAATACGTCCTTTTTTGTTAGGTTGGTTCTGTCTTTTTAACACGCTTTTATTAGCTTCACCTGTATGTTTGTATGTCTGTCTGTAACCGACCCTTTTGAGCTCGATTTTGCCCTACTTTGAACGATCAGATTTAGTTTAAACTTTGCACACCTGTCAAGGATCGATGACAATGCACGAATTCAATATCCGATTATCCTACTTAGATTCGCTAGGATTAATTAATTAAAATTGTAAAATGTTCTAACAAAGCAAAACATTATCCATAAATACACACTTTTTTATTGTTCACAAAAACACACATATTCTATTTAACTAACCTTTAACAAAAAATTCAAAAAAATAATAGTTTAAAAAAACTAAAAAAATACGCTTTTATAGAAAAATCCAACTAAAAAAACAGAAAATAAAATTTAATAAATTTGATTAAAAAAGTGTAAAAAAGAAAAAAAACGTGGGGTGCAGTGTCAATAGTTATAAACATTTTATTGACAGATAATGAGTAGAAGAATCATCACTTTGATAATATCTTAAAAAGCACTTTAAATGCACCCCACGCTTTTTAGCAATAATGTACATACATTCATTTCTTTTTTACACTATTCTTAATCAAATTTATTAAAATTTATTTTTTGTTTTTTAGTTGGATTTTTCTATAAAAGCGTGTTTTTTTAAACTATTTTTTTTTTGTTTTGAAACTAACTTATTATGTCATATTCAACAACAACAACAATTCAAAACATTTATTTCAGACTTTTCGGTCCTTAGAGTGTTAGTACATCAAGATAACATAAAACTATGTTAGTAATTTACACAATTGGCCTACAGCACATGCAAACTTATCCGATGCCTCCAAATAGGATGTAACCCGCAATAACACTCAGGTAACTGTTGGGACTGCCCCTCACCCTACAAACATACATATATATATACTTACTGATCTTTTTAGAAACATATTTTAAGGAAGATGAGATTTTTTTCCGACCCATTAACGGTTTCTTATATAAATTACTAACAATGTCACGTTGTTTCCTGTTTCAAGACATGTATCATCATAATGCCTAGGTATATCGCTCATTTGGAGCGACAGTGACACAACTGCAAAAAAATGCGAAACTGACCTAATTACACCAAAATTATCTGCCTGATAATCTACCTACGTTAGGAGTAAAAATGTCACATTTGTAAGTTCAAAAAACGTCCGCTAGAGAGTGAAAAGTCGTTGTTGAAATATTCCATTTTGGCGCGCGGATTCCGGAAAAAATCTTAAAACTGGCGTAGTGTAAAATTTACAAATTTGCACTTGTGTCACTGTCGCTCCAAATGAGCGATATATACTTACTGATCTTTTTAGAAACATATTTTAAGGAACATGAGATTTTTTTCCGACCCATTAACGGTTTCTTATATAAATTACTAACAATGTTACGTTGTTTCCTGTTTCAAGACATGTATCATCATAATGCCTATATGTAGAAATGCATCTTTGGGTATGTCATAACGTGGTACAGTCAGCAACAAAATTGGCTAAGCCAGCCGGTCGATTCTGTAAACATGTCGAAGTGAAGGCTTGGGTGAAGTGATCACGAGGTGAGCTGTCAATTTATGTAATCAAGGTGTCACTTGATCACGAAGTGAACTGTAATATATTTTTTTTCTTTTTTCTGATTCTATAAACATGTCAATCCATATAATCAAGGTGTCACGTGATCACGAAGTGAGCTGTCATTCCATCTTGATTATATAGATTGACAGCTCATCTCGTGATCACTTCACCCAAGCCTTCACTTCGACATCAATCAAATTCAATAATCATCTATACAAAAAGAGTTTTCTGATTTTGTTGGATGCTAGGTGTTGTTAGTTTTATTGTACTTACCGAGCTTCATTGACTCGGTGCTTTTCTGGTGGTCGCCATTGCTGATTCCAGCTTTCAGGAGTTACAGAGGTTCATAATTGTGTGGCGGGCTTGGTTTTTAGGGTTCCGTAACCAAAGGATAAAAACGGGGCCCTATTACTTAGACTCCACTGTCCGTCTGTCTGTCACCAGGCTGTCTGTATCTCATGAACCGTGATAGCAAGACAGTGCAAATTTTCACAGATGATGTATTTTTGTTGCCACTATAACAACAAATAATAAAAACGAAATAAAATTAAAAACAAAAGGAAGCCCATACAAGAAACATGTTAATTTTTGATAAGAAATTATGAAATTTAAATAGGGTGGACTTAAGATTTGGGCTTATTAAACAACGTGTAACAGAATAAACTCTATTGCGTTTTAAAAAAATCAGCTGTTCAGTACTTTTTGTTGAGTTATGCGCACATACCTAAATGTATAGGGAAGTCGATTTTCTTTTCGCGAATTCAGTGTTGTTCCCATAGTAAAAGTTGTTCATAATGATGAGTACAATGACTTTTTAAGAGGTATTGCGTTTATTCTGTTACACGTATAAAATGTTGGTAGCGAGAGATGTGCGTTTTTCTGTTGAGATTCTTAGAGAGGTTATAAAGAGGCGAGCTTTTACTTAAGTGTCAAATTTCTATACTGAAAGTTAACATGGACTCCGCTACTGAATGTCGAAGTTTGAAATGTCGACGTATGTTAGTTCTAAAGTACAGGATCTCGATGTACGCCAGTTCGAAAGTTCACTGGAGCGAAGTATGCAAGGCCGACGTATCGTTAGTTAGAAAGCATACGAGTGCGATGTACGCCAGTTCGAAATTACCCTGTTACGAAGTATGAAATGCCTCCGTACTGAATTTCGCGACCAATTTCGAGGTAGCGTAGTTGGTCACAGTTCTAACCTAACCTAACCAGGGTAATTTCGAACTGGCGTACATCGCACTCGTATGCTTTCTAACTAACGATACGTCGGCCTTGCATACTTCGCTCCAGTGAACTTTCGAACTGGCGTACATCGAGATCCTGTACTTTAGAACTAACATACGTCGACATTTCAAACTTCGACATTCAGTAGCGGAGTGGTTAACATGCATTCCGTTTTTTTGTTCGTCAAATACTTCTGTGTTACTAATGTAGTGGAGTGTGCTAGCTACCAAGTGTCAATTAATTTCATTTAATTTGATTTACAGTTTGAATATTTCATTTTCTGTGTCATGTATTGTAAAACACTTTAATACTATTGTATAAATTCAAGTTTTTAAAAGTTTAACATACAGATGTGTTGCTGGGGAGTTTGTTGCGCCACTTTTTCTTCCCAGCTACAACACTAGGAAGTGGTGACGGGCGGGCGTTTTGGGGGACTGTGTTTGAATGACTTTTGAATTTTTTTTTGAATGTCTACGAAATTTGACGCATAGGATGCTAACAATCATACTTTTCTTGTCAAAACGTGCAAATGTGAATGTTTTTCTTCGAAGTGTGGTCATATCTGGTGTCGACTGTACCTAGTCATTTCATGAGTCAGTAACGATCACATTTGTTGCGCATGCGCTCCTAAGAGTCCTGCTATAATTAATATTATGTAAAAATAAAGAAGTCCTCGTATCCGTCGAGCGACGTATCCGCTGTTGTTTTAACGATTATCATAAATTGATGTTTGATAACTGGCAAGATGGATGTTTGGTCTTTGATTAGTGAGTACCTATCACAATAAAAATTGAAAAGTAGCTTCAATTCTTACTAAAAACTAATAAACTATGAAAATTAGACTAATATTTAGAAGCAGCTGTTGTACTTTGCAAATGTGGTTGTGTTTGAGGAGCTCGTGGCTAAATAATAACAGCCGCACGGGTCGATCTTCAAGGTTAAGCAACGCTTGCCGAGGTTGGTCTGTGGATGGGTGACCATCTTAACATACCGAGACTCTTTCGTGCGTCGGAGAGCACGTTAAGCCGTTGGTCCCGGCTGTCATTTGTAGATCTTTGGCAGTCCTTACGGATAGTTAGAAGCCTGAAAATCTGACACCAGTCTTGCCAAGGAGTACCGTGTTACCCAGTTAATGGGTTGTGGAGGTCTGGAAGGCAGCCGCTCCGCGTGAAATACTGGTATTCAGCAGAATCCGGTTTGACTGGAAGCCGACCCCAATATAGTTGGGAAAAGGCTAGGCAGATGATGATGTTGTACTTTTTTTTTGGAAACCCTCTATTTTAAGAAAATTGAACTATTCTTGTCTTTTTGCATGCACGCGTAACCAAAATTTTAACGCCTAAGCGCCGTTTGCATTTGGTTGATCAGAAGAGATAATAAGAATAGTGTGCTCACAGGTAAAGCTATCCTTAGGTACAACATTTGCCCATTTTACTTGCAATACGACTTATATAACTAAAAATAGTCTAAAATATGGCGTCGAAAAAATCGTCCGCATCGCTAGCCACTGGTAAAGTACCCAAAAGGCTGGCAGCATTGCCACGTTGTATGGCAATGCTTATCCTTTGTCCAAGGTAAAAGCCAGCCCTTGGGTCACGCGAAGTGTCAACTAAGCGTCTTGAAAGATAAAACAAGTTATGAGCACTCGGACCCCACGACCAGAGAGTTTCAACCCCGAATGGTTCGAAAATATAATTACCAACGAGGTTATTATATTTTCGCCGCTTGAGGTTCTCCGCAGCCGCAGCGGTAGCGCCAGCACATCACACACTTATGTTAATTAACATTGTTTTAAGTTATTTTAAAGGGAAAACTGATCGTTCAAAAACGACTTAAATATAATTAAAAACAAACAAGTTATTAAAACTAAAAATATTCTAAAAGGATACTCTGCGTACCCATAAACCATATCCCAAGGCATAAAATATGAACATGATTTTTTTATTTATCATTCAGTTAGCAACTGCTTTGCGAAAAAAACTGTGCTAATTGCCTACAAGGGTCATTAGCCTGTAAACCATTCATTCAAGATAACATGGCGACGTTGACTTCCTCGTTACAAGTTCAGGAGCGACATTCATTTCTGTCAATTGCCTAGATTACTTAACAAACATTTTACACTGTGAAGATGAAAGCTTTTGTGAAGATTTTCTTTAATACAGATTGTTAAAACACTAAATCAGCTCTTCGTTGCTTTGAATGGGAAATCAGCAAATTAATCTCCTCGCTCTCAAGGGAAGGGAATGTCAGATTCTTATTAAAATGCACCCCCCCTTCACATGCCCTATGCGTTCCAGGGCCACGGTAACTCTTTCGAACAATTCGGCAACCCTAGCAGGACACTTCAACAGCCCAGCACCTATATTTTTAGAACTTTAAAAGTCGAGTTCATTAATTCTAACGGAGCTTAAGGAACTCGACTAATTACTCATTTAGCTTTTTGACATACTCATCGTGCAAGACAATCAAAAGGACAAACATCAAAATAGTTAATTGAGCATTCGAGCTGGCTGAGAACTTGTGCAAGAATATTGAAATACTGTCCGTACGAATCTCACCAACAAAGCCTTAGTAAAGTGAGTGCGACGTGAAATGTCATTGCACCTTAGTGCTAATCTGTAAAAATACTTCCGTGAGAATTTAAGTGAAGTGAGTTTATTAGAATTACAGATAAGTTTTCACGGAATAGTGCTCTTCTGCAAACGATTTCAGCAGTCGCTATGGCGGGCCTATCAACCAAACATTCAATAAAACATTAAAACAATATTTTTTCAACATCAAAGGGCGACACAGCACAGGTTGAACAGATAAACAGAATAAAACTATTACTGAAATGTGGTGTGTAATATAATCGATACGTCGCAAGCGCGAGCTCGCTTGATTTATGATACGACACAAGTGCACTAGGGTTGTAGCCCAGGCGAAACTATCGATAGAAATATTCAAGATAATTTTTGGAATTTATTTATTTATTTTATAGAACATACATAGGTCTCCCCCAAAAGGGAAAGGGCTTTGCCATAATCGACACGCTTGGCGTGTTTGTTATCGTAGTGTAGCTGTTGCAATGCACAGAAATACCGAGAATGGTGCCGCCCGTTCTCTGGTGAGTCCCTTAGTCGCCTCTTACGACACCCACGGAAAGTGATGGGATATATTCTTTTACATATATATATATATTCTTTTATATATTCTTTTACGTCCGACACCATACAGACCTCTTTGGAATTAGACATGGACAACTGTCAGATTACATTAGAATTTGGTAGATTTTAGACTAGTGTTATTGTAGTTAATAAAAATATAATGATACAACATACATTTATACTTATGGTTAGTGAAGACAGGACGGACCGCATGTTTTAATATTGCCAGTAACGTGGTCCTAAAATAATAATAATAATAACTGATATAACATATCACCGGTAAGTCATATAAAAAAAATGTTGGTCGACCGTACTACTTTACTATTTAAATGTAATAGTTATAATAACTTAACGTGACTAAGTTTGGATAAATATCGGCAGCCGGCAGGTCTCTATACTTCTAGAAGATTGCAGACTTATCATAGATGGAAACTTTGTTTAGCTCTAAGACAACACCCACTTATTTGTAGAAATAGGAACTGTCTGTAGAAACAAAACTCAAATAAAATTATTTCGTCTTTCAACTTTTTCATTGTATCGACATCTTTCGCCCGTCACTAGTGTGACATGTGGCTCTTAATTATAACTGGAGTTGTACGCGCCTAAAAACTAGTGAACCGACAAAAAATCTAAAATAACTGTAGTTTTTAATCCCTATCTGGTTACTGAACTTTGGAAAAAAAAATCCTTTTTTGTGCACATGTCTACGAATGGGTTAAAATTAAGATGAGCGCGTTTTTTCTTTTTACAAAAAATGTCATTTCAATTCGAAATGGAAAGTTAGGGGTTAATTTAGTATTTTTCGGGTTTTTAGTGTTATTTCGTTTTTTTTTTTGTTAAAGGGATGAGTAATGATGGTGCATGTGGCTATGATTTGGTGTTGTCACTCGAAACATGTGAGAAACGTTTTTTTTCAGGTCGCGTCATTTTTGTTTATAGATTTCCTAGAGTGGAAATGTTTCGGGAATTTGTCTATGGATACTATTTTAAAGATGCACCGCATTGTTTTCATGATAGGTTTCTAAGAAATTATATCAAATTGGACACCTAGGTACCTATGACTTATGATTCTGGAAAACATACTAAGCGTGAGTAACTATACTAACCTATTTCGCCTCAGCTTAGTATTTCGGCCGCTGAATAGTGCTTTGACTACAATCTCACTTGGTGGAAAGCGCTTACGTGGTCGATTTTGTGTGGGCTACAATTTAAATGCGTACCAAGTAAAATATGTTAACTTCAAATAAAATAAACCCACTCTATACCGAGGTGCCTAAAGAACAACGTTTTAAGTTCCAAAATAATTATACACTCATGAGAATAATTGTACGTGTTGTATTTATATTCTTTTTGCCTACCACAATGGATAAATGAAAGAAAGCAGTAAGAAAGAAAGAAAGATAAAGAGTTTATTTTGCTCACCAAATCTTGTTTCCCTGAAGTACAATGTTACTTCTGTTACTAGGGGAACTTGGATGTAAGAGCGAGCTAAGCGAGCTCGGGACTTTGGGCACCCCGACTCGGACAGGTTAGGTTGTATGTATGTATGTATGTAACTCGGGCTGGTTTCCGCAACTCCACGACTAAGCGCGTATTTTGCGTGCACTTGGGACAAATGTGTCTGACAAGTTAAGTTAGAAGGGGATGGCGGGGTCAAGTGAGCGAGCGAATTATGTTTGATTTTCATGGTTGAACAACCATGAAAAACAAACATAATTCGCTCGCAACATGGTTGTTTCTTTTTAAACCATGGCGGGTTTCCGACTTCACCTTTTGGTGAGCGTTTTTCAATTCTGACAGGTATTTCGAATTATATTTGGTAGTAAAATTGGTACTTTTCTAGTAGGCGTTTAAACACAAGCCATTGAATAAAAAGAAAAATAGGTGCATCAAAGTTTTGTAGAAACTTTATGAAACACAATTTGGTGAGCATTTATCCATTCCGGCAGGTTTTTCGAATTTTTTGGTAGTAAAATAGGTACTTTCCTGGTAGGCGTTTAAACACAACCCTTTTGTGTGTAGGGGTGGGATGCTCATCATGTACGTGTGGTTGACATGTAGATGGAGGTACAGGTACAGCTTTTTGAACGTGGTCTCTAAGACTGGCTATACACTTCTGGTAACACAAAGGTTTTTAGTAAGCATTTGCCTTGCTCCTTAACCCCAGGTATCCCATTGATTTGTAGGTACCTATATATATAATGCTTGGTAATGTTTGTAAATGGTGATTTCTGTAAGTACTGATCCGATTACGAAAGTTCTTTGGGTTCTTTGAAATGTAGGGTTCCTTTGGGTTAGTCACCGTTGGTTACCCTTTGGGCACAAAACCCTAAACAAGTGAGCCCAATGTGTGCCGTTAATTTTCGGCTCTGAAAATCAGTCAGTAATTTCAAATTGACAAGTACATTGACTACCCGTGAGTTTATCATCCTAACTTTTGCGAATGTTCTAAGGATGGGTATACCGTATGAACAATAATATGGCTAGAAAGGGTGACTACTGAAATTACGATTAAAAGAGAAGAATAGAAGAAGAGAAATGATACACCAACTTCAAAACGTTGCACCAACTTCAAATAAATTAGAGTAAAGGGCAAGATAATGATGTTAGAATTATTATAGTGTTGAATTAACAGTTCAATGTGTAGACACAACGAAAAAACTTAGTCACTTTTAAGGTATAGACCAAATAGCTAACGATAAGATTAAAAACGACGTGAGATACAACAAATCATTTTTGACGAAAACCAACGAAACGCTTCAATAAAACCGATGTTATTAACCATACCCTTTTACCATTAATTATAATTTATCTAAACAAAGTTACATAAACAAATGCCCGACTTATCTACGGAGTTTTCAAAGAGAGCTTATTTATATAAAAAATGGTGTTGTCTTTTTGTCCGCGCGCCGAAACGGGCGTGTGGCACAATTACTACTAAGTGTAAGTATTGTGTTTATTTCTGTAAGGCCACATGTGCGCGTGCTTACTGTTGTGCCTATCACCGGGGATACCAACCGACTTTAGCCGAGGGCCGCATCATCAACATACCCTTGTTTTTTTTAGGGATGGGAATTCATCAAATGACTTCTTCCGCTCTGGGTGGAGTGGAAGGGTGTGTCAGACTCTTACTGACTAAAACCCATCCGTGTTCCTTCTAAAGCCTTTTGCGTTCCAGGGCCGCGGTGACTCTTTTGAACAAATTCCGCAACCCTGGCAGGCTCTGGCCCTAGCGGGCCCTGTCTCATATTCTGACATCTCTTTGAGGCGCGCGTGGAACACAACGCGCCATCGACCCGGGCCTGGTTGTGACCGGACAGCGAGCCACCCAACGCTCGCCGTCGGTGGCCGGGGATCGCCCTGCGACTCCCGACGCCCGGGGCGTCTTCTGTAGCGGCGGTTGGGGCGAAGGCCTTGTCTCTCCCTCGCGCGGATCAACATACCCTTACGCCTGGATTTGTTTTTTTATGGACCAGTCTAGTCTAGTACCTACTAGTCGTTTAATGTCGTTTTTTAAGACTATGTTAGAGCCGAAAGACTCAACTGATACCTACCGCCGATACCAAACTAGTAAACCCATACCTTGAGCAGCCGAATGACAATTGCAATGCTTGTAAAAGGCTGCTAACTCATAAGTACCAACATAATATAACACCGACATTGTACACTTAGTTCGCAATAAACGTTTTGACTTTGAGTTTGACATATAGGTAGCTTGTGTAGAGGATCGAGGTAGGCACATCTTCCCGCCCAAAAGGAGCGTCCCTTCGTCCAACTAAGCGGAGTTTACGTTGGTTTTGTAACAAGAGATTAAGCGGAGCGGGTTTTCAAGAACCAGGTAAAAATTTCTCCAATTATATTCGTGACAATCTAAGAAGTCTGATTTGACAGCTGTGTAGAGAGGGATTGGAGAAGATCGTTTTACCAAGAAGTGCGAGAGAGATTCAATTACATGTCTCTTTCATACTTACTAATAAAGTAATGTCCTGCTGTCAAATCCGACTTCTTAGATTGTCACGAATTAATTTAATAACTCTTGCCCATGATGTTTTTCGCAGAAATCGGGGTTATTTATATGACAAAAAGTGAAAGAATGTTCGTAATCGGATCACCAGATATTACATACGAAAAATGTTACGTCTTTATACCTAATATTAGTTTAGTTACATGAATATTATCTCTGCGGGCCGCAGTTGATTCCTCCAGACGCGCACGAGTGTGTTAATTTGGTGTACCACCGCGATGATCAATGGCTCTCAACATTACTGGTACTACTTTCTCTAAAAATAACTAATTCCAATCATTAAAAATAAAGTTCGGTCTGCAGATTGACAGTAAAATGTGAAAACTTCTTTTGGTTAGTACCTGTTGTAATAAGTTTTTCAATGGCGAAAGAGTTCTATCTATTTTCATATAATACCTACATACCAAGGTTCTAGTACATTATTATTTTGAACTTATCATCAATCTTATCTACGTGTTCTGTATGGTGTCAGACCTAAAAGAATAGCACCATCCCCTAAGAGACGACTAAGGGACTCACCAGAGAATGAGCAGCATTTTATTTTATTTTTTATTTTATTATATTATATTAGGGAAAACAAACCATTGTACATTTTGTCTTATATCTAAGTATACAATAAACTAGGTTAACGTACAATTAACAACGTTTCCACATATTACTATAAGTATTATAATTTTATACATGCAGTACTAGTATGGATGTACGGACTAATTTTAATATTATACAAAATTAATTAGGTGCTAAGTGTATTAACTAATTCAATGAAAGCATTCTATGTACATTGCAACAGCTACACTGCGATTGCCAACCCGCCTGCCAAGCGTGGCGATTATGGCAAATCCCCCCTATGCAGTGGACATCTTTCGGCTGATATTATGATGACGATGATCAGTCTCCCTAACTTCCAAACTAAATTGAGGACAGCATCTAGTCAAACCGGATAGAGCTGAATACCAGTTGCTACGGAGCAACTGACTATCTCAGTTTCTTTTTCTTCTTCAGTCGGTCCCTCATTACTGAGGATCGTGGTCACTGGACCCCTTTAAGCGGACAATTTGTCTCCATCGATTCCGGTCCAAAGTTGCCATCACCACCTGCTGGAATTTGCTTTTTGCTTTCACTTGGTCCGACCATCGTGTTGGAGACCGGCCTCGTGCTTTCTTTCCTTCGGTATTGCCAACAATAACCAGCTTTTCAAGGCTTTTTTTTTTTTAAGGATGGGAAATCATCAAATGACTTCTTCCGCTCTGGGTGGAGTGGAAGGGCGTGTCAGACTCTTACTGACTAAAACCCATCCGTGTTCCTTCTAAAGCCCTTTGCGTTCCAGGGCCGCGGGCAAGGCTGCTATCTCCCCTTCGCATTATGTGGCCAAAATAGGTCAAAATACGAACTGAAGACAATTGGATCTTGATATTGAGTTGAGAAAGGACAGACACATTTGTGCGTCTGGCTGTCCATGGGATTCGGAGCATCCGCCTCCAGCGCCACATTTCGAATGCGTCTATCCTCTGTCTTTATCTAAGTTTACTTACTATAAAATTCCCAAAAAATTACTTGAGAGATAAAGGTAGGTACATATATAACATCTACACCCAGACAAACCGTTTAGTTTAACAATAGCTTCTGAACGAAAACTTTGAGGGCCGCGCTCCTACAACAAGTGTAAGCATTTCCCGTCGTTCTTCTGTCCTAGATAGAGCAAACGCGGCGACGTCATATAAACATATAATTAATCAACATTTGCTTGTAGTAGCTTCTAAATACAGTTATTACTTCATGTAATTAGTTTGGCCATTAGTATATGGGTCATGGACTTTAAAACAATTCCTTATTGACTAAGCAGTTTATTAGGGAATATTATTTGTTAAGAAAGGTTTCGCATAGTTTTCTCGTCACTACTAGAGATGAAAGAGGAGAAAAGGAGGAGCTCGTGGCTAAATAATAACGGCCGCACGGGTCGATCTCCAAGGTTAAGCAACGCTTGCCGAGGTTAGTCTGTGGATGGGTGACCATCTTAACATACCGAGACTCCTCCGTGCCTCGGAAAGCACGTTAAGCCGTTGGTCCCGGCTGTCATTTGTAGATCTTTGGCAGTGGTTACGGATAGTCAGAAACCAGATAATCTGACACCAGTCTTGGCAAGGAGTACCGTGTTACCCAGTTAATGAGTTGTGGAGGTCTGGTAGGCAGCCGCTCCACGTAAAATACTGGTATTCAGCTGAATCCGGTTTGACTGGAAGCCGACCCCAATATAGTTGGGAAAAGGCTAGGCAGATGATGAAATTTTGCACGTTTTAAAAATTTACCAGAGATGAAAGGTGGTGGTCGCTATGAGTTTGTAAGAGTGGTGGTCATTTTAGTTGTGCATTATTGTTCCTACTACCAACATTGCAGCCCTTGCATTTCTCAGAGACCAGGGGCCATACTACGAAGTCTTAAAACGATCATGATTCCGCTCTAAGAGGGAGACGGAGCTATACATAGCGAAGAGCACTATCCCTATTACATCATCGGAATTGGACGGCATTAGCACGTCATAGTAGGGCTGCTGAAAAGGCCTAGATGTCATATCATCATTAATTCTAGGGGTCGTCATAAGCCTGCGAAAGTCTGAACATGTACCATAATTTTGTTTATTTTATTTTTTGGTATGCATCATGCTTGGCGCAAATAAAGTCTTTTTCCTACTTTTTTTTTTCATTCTTCTTTTAACAGTCAGAACACCAAGGCAGTCAGCCATTCAGTTGTTTACATCAAGTCAGAATGAATATGTTCCTTCTAGGCAAGCGTGCGCCATCGGGGACCACATAATCAGGTGTGATATTGGTTAAACGCGAGCCTTTCGATATGATATAATATAGCATTTGATAAGATTGAAAACCAAATGATTGGGAAAGGGCTAACTTTTGTTAATGACATCGACCAGTTGAACAACAGCCGGAGTGAAGGCTTGGGCTAAGTGATCACGAGGTGAGCTGTCAATCCATATAATCAAGATGGAATGATAGCTCACTTCGTGATCACGTGACATCTTGATTATATGGAGTAGAATTATGTGGCAGCCCAAGCCCACTTCGACATGTTTACAGAATCGACGGGCTGGTACCTAAGTGAAGCTCTAGACAAGTGACATTCTGACAGCGGTAGCGTGGCGGCGGCGATTGTCAAAACGTTAAAAATGTATTGACAAACGCTGTCGTAATGTCACGTGATCAATCCCTTGTACTTTGACATATCAACACTCGTATTCGCTGATAGAATGGCACATTATCTAGAGCCTCTAGGTAGATATCTATGGTTCGCTACATTAAAAAAAGGGCCTTCATCTCTACAAAAATAGAAGACTCAGTAAAAGTCTTTCTCCAACAAATAATTGTACAAAAAGCTAGTGATTATTGTAACAAATGGTTCATCTCGCACACGTGCACTGCAACTGCAGCACAATAAAACAAGCGGAGCCGCGCGCACACTTATGTACACGCTACACTTCTTTTTTTAAACGGTAGTATTCGAATTGATGATAAAACCGTTGCTTTTTTCAAACGATTTGAAGAGTTATGTTTTCGTTTTTTCTTTTTTAAGTCGGCGTTAGTGGCTTAGCTTTGGCTGTCATTTGTGCATCTTTGACAGTTCTTACGGGCAGTCAGAAGCCAAGAAATCTGACACCAGTGTAGCAAAGGGCTACCAGTGATATTGATGCTTGTGGAGGTCCGATATGCAGTCGCTCCAAGTGTAACTTCTGGTGTTCAATTGCATCCAGTTAGAACGTAATTCGAAACCAAAGTTGGGAATAGGCATTGGCGGATCCAGAGGGGGGGGGGGGGTTTCTAAGGGGCTCAAGCCCCCCTCAAAAGACCCAGGCATCTTTGGTAGTCTACAACCTTTTTTTAAGGATGGAATATCATCAAATGACTCCTTCCGCTTTGGGCGGGGTGGAAGTGGGTGTGTGACTCTTATTGACTTAAACCCATCCATGTTCCTCCTAATGCCCTTTGCGTTCCGGAGCCGCGGTAACTCTTTCGAACAAATTCCACAATCCTGGCAGGTGGGTAGTCTACAACCTAACGAAGTAATTGAGGAATTAACAGAAAGTAATCCAAGGAGGGTTGTTATGCGTTTAGCTAAATAAAAACTGTATGTGCTTTTTTCAGACTTTACTTGACCCACCCTCAGTAGGGTCAAGCAATCCCAAACGACAATCCTGGATCCGCCCCTGGAAAAGGCTAGGCCCTAAGTCAAAGTGACTTTGACTTTGATTTTTAAAAATCTATTTAGTAAAAAACCCTTCTAAATATCCCAGGACGATCCAAAAAATTATCAATTTCCTGTTTGCTTGCAGTTAAAGTCGCTGTTCGTATTACATGTGAAATTCTGTGTGTGAATAAAGGTAAGTTATTTCTTGAATATATCTATCATCAGTGGGCTTTCTCTTCTAAACAAGGCGATGGTCAACTCCTTAGATTACTGGGGCTCAGTAGGTGGCTACATTAATTGCATTTCAAAGTGCATCGGCACTTGGGACACTCCAACGTGTGGCTGTTGTTCTAAACTGGGGTACCGCACTCCCACTTGATATCCGACGGGTCTATAAAACTGCATTTCGCCAAATTACATTTTAATCGGTGGACTAAAAAGTTGTATTTTTCGTCCGGGTTCTCTGGGGTAAGCCTTATACTGTATACCCCAGACAGGCTGCCGCCCGCGTGGAATTTGTATTTCGCGCAGAATAGCTTCGTAAATTAAAGCCAACTAGCTACCGCCAGTGGCTCCGCCCGCGTTAATGTCGAAAATTATCCTAAAGGAACATACTCCGGGATAAAAAAACTATTCTATGTCCTTTTCCGGGACTCAAACAATCTCTATACCAAATTTTATCAAAATCGGTCCAGCCGTTTGCGCGTGAAGAAGTAACAAACATACACACACACACACTCACAAACTTTCGCCTTTATAATATTAGTGTGAAGTGTCATCTGTGTTTATTCTGATGATAGGCTGTACAGCTTATCTAAATCCATTCCGTAGTTTTGTCGTGCGAGATTAACGAATATTCATCCAAACAAACTTTCGCAATTAAATTACCTAAGTAGTTATGGCGTGTACCTACTAGTGGATTGATACCGATTTCGATAGTCGCTATATTTTTTATTAGATGGCAATTGTTATTGTATTTTAACAATAAAACAGAAAATATTGTCATGCTGACTGTACCTCTCGTTAGTTATTGACAACAAAATGTTATTAAACATTATATTATAAGATTATTTGCTATAATAGATAGACACAAATTGAGATATTTTTAATTTCGAATCTATGTACCTACTTACTTATTAAAATCGTCCTGTTTTTCTTTGCTTACTTATACTTTTCACGTGCCACCTCTTCACCTTATTTCCAAAATATTGAATCTAACACAAAAACTATTCAAAATGCACTTGTTCCAAAATAAGCCAAAAAAACATTTGACGAGAGCCGTCATGTCTTTTCGACACTTTTTACAGCATCACGACCCATTTGTGTTAATTTTACAGGAGTTTCATTTTTTTGGCTCAGCATTTTACGAGTTAGGGGATTAAAATTAATAAGACGCGTCTTCTTGGGGTTTATGAGCAATTTCGAAAAGATATAATGATTTTAATGAGGCAAGTGTCTGAAATGTGAATACATCGTTTCTGTTTGTTTCATTTTTGAAAGTTCTTTTGTTCTTCTCCATTGAGCCGGAAAAAAAAACAATTTTGTTTTCGAAAAGAAAATATAGCGCTGTTAAATCTAATGCAAATTAGGAAATAAACGGACATGGACCTCGTTAGGTCCAAGAGTGATTGATCCAAGCCTACTATTAACTGTCTAAATATTTGAAACGATGCCTGGTATTCGCATCCCACTGGTAACTGCAAGTCCCAAATAAACATAAATTAATAATATAATAATAATATAATATAATATCTTGGACAACTCACACGCGGTCATCTGATCCCAAACTAGGCAGAGCCTGTGCTATGGCAACCAGACAACTGATAAACATACTTGTATATTTCTAAAATCATACATATGTATTATAGACAAATTACACCCAGACACAGAACAAATGATCATGCTCATCACACAAAGATTTGTCCTGGGTGGGAATCGAACCCACGACCTACGGTTTAGCAGTCAGGGTCACTAACCACTCGACTAACAGGCCAGTCAATTCACTGAATATAAACAGGTAGGCACGAATACCTATCTATAAATAAAAATAAACTTAAAAAAATATATATCAAGAACACATGCTAAGAAAGTCTTTTAAATCATTGCGCAAAAATATATCGTAACCTAGATTTTTTTGTTTTAAATATTAAATGTTTTATTCGCGATAAAATTTTGAGTAGGTAACCCCTGACCCCTGTTCATGAATTTTCGAAACTGCTGTATCTTTAATGTTAGCTGTTTGTTAATCAACTTATCATATCGACTGACCCACCCTTATCACGACCTTTAGCTCTGATTGTTCTCTTACTCAATATTTTTTCAAAATTGTTCAAAACGATTTTTGTTGCCAAGGAGACTTAAGTAGCTCTGCCTGCCAAAAATGGCAATTCCAAGTCTAACAAAACGACTACTCAGCCTTAGTAGAAATAACCTAAGAACAATAATTGGGACAATCACGGGCCATTGCCCCCTGAACAAACATCTCTTTAACATAGGCGCCACGGACAGCCCAATCTGCGGGGGCTACTTTGACGCCGAAGAATCGGCCACCCACGTCATCCTGGAAGCCTGTGAAGCTCCCAGGAAACTTCCGTGCTTCTGGGCGGAGCTTGGCTGGCTAACTTAGCCAGGCACAACGGACCGAATGGGAGTCTAAGTGCGGAGAATGGAGTCCCTACTCTACTCTAGCTCTGCCTGTTTACCCTTCTCCCTAGTATGTTAGGGTCACCCTCCAGTCTAACCATGTGTAGCTGAATACCAGCATTTATCATGAAACAACTACCTATCCGGCCTCCACAATCCAGTTACTGGGTACTACGAAAACCCAACAAAACTGGTGTCAGAAGTTCTTAGCGTCTGACTACTCTTAATAAATAATAATAAAAACCAAAGTCAAAATCGGTTCATCCGTTCGAGAGCTACCATGCCACAGCCAGGCACACTCACACAGACACGTCAAACTTATAATACCCCGCCGTTTTTGCGTCGGTTGTTAAAAATAAAAATCTTTTAATTCAGACAGAGTCCATTAATTGGTTAGTATACAAAAACTTAGAAACTAGTGTTCGTACTTATAACTACCGGAAAAAATACAATTATATACCTACACTACAGTCACATGCAGGCTTATCCAAAGCCCCGGTATGGAGCTGTCCCACTCCCACCTGTCCGCTATAGCTCTCGGGATGCTGTTGGGGTGGGCGCGTACCCGCCGCATGGCGGAGGCGCAACGTTTGCGTATGATGGCATGAAAACCAGTCGGGACCCTTTAGTCCCGACTTCTACGTTAAGCCACACACGTTGCCTTTGCTTAACGTGGTTTCTGAGGCATGAAGGAAACTCGGTTTTTAATGGATGGTAAAAATGGTCACGCACGCATCCATGGAATTTGGCTGCGGACACGCTCGCTAAAATAACTACAAAGAAGTGGACTAAGATCCCTGAGCTGTCAGACCTCCCTTATTTTCTCACTAACAAAATGTGTGGGATAGAGTAGAGTTAGTATGTGCATTTAACGGGTGGTAGCTAGTCATTCATAAAAATCAGCACCCAGACTTAAAAAATAAGTGATTTAATGGCTTAATCGGCCGTCGATCTAAGCTAGCAGGTATGCGTATATTAAAAGTACATGCTAACACTACTCTATCCCACATATTTCGTTAGTGAGAAAATAATAAGGTCTGGGGACTCTGGGATCCTCAGTCTAAAGAGCAGGTGTGTTGCTGGGGAGTTGCTTTAGCTACTCCTCACGATATTTAAACTAAACTCGCAATTCTTATATTTCTAATCAATCTTATAAAACCACTATCACTTTGAACTGGTTAACTATCGTTTCACAAACAGTGTTTTTGTCTACCTTAGCATTTCCCAAAGTCATGAAAAGTTATGATGATGAGACATCTCAGGTATTCAACCACCAGAGGAGTGCCTACACTCCTGTGGTGTTGAATAGCTGAAACTTTATCGACCGGAACGAATCACGGAAGCGGCTGAAAGGTTCTGCGGGCGTTAACGTAGGTAAACGTTAGCTTCCGTCAAATTGTATGGAGACAAAGTTTTCCTTTATTGTCACCAGACGGCGCTTAATCAGTTTCAATACAAATTGACATTTACGCTAACGCGATCGAGAACGTTACAAACTAGCACTAAGACCACTGGAATGACTGTTTTGAACGTGTACCGGACCACGAACACGCAGCGTTGGACGGCCTCCCACAAGATGGCCTGATTACCTGGTTAGGACTGCATGATGCTAGAAGCACAGGGCAGTCGATATGGCGACGCTTGGAACATATCTATGTCCTGCTTGTGAACAGTGAACCATTTTCGGTTGAAATCACATCATTATCGCAAGATAATGATCATGTACAGGGTGACCTTGCTAAAACTTTTGCCACGCACTTATACCGACTCTGGCGATTTAAAGAGTACTAAAATCGACCTGCAGTGCAACCGTGCAGGTATACAGTTGACCAGCTTCAGTGGTAAACATAAAATAATGTCAGTAAATAGGTAAGCTCTTGATAGTACGAGTATGTTTATACGTTGCCCCCTATTCTTTCGGCTTGATAAACTTTAGCGATAGCCTTTTTAGATCAGGCATTTTTGATTTCTTCTTTGGAATTTGCCATTGTATCTTCAGTGTAAACAATAGTAGGTATAGGATTCTTAATTGGGAAGTTTTACACCAGCTGGTTTTAATCGCTATCTAATTATAAGAATTAATGAAGGTGGAGGTTTTTAAGGTTTTCTGTAGCCGACTAAAGTTAGGGGGTAAATATCCATACAACATTCGAGAGGATTTAGATTAATACGGCCACCGGTGTGGTCTAAGATCTCCGCCTAGGAATTTTATTGAACCCACATGTTTTCTGTTCTCTTATCTTGTTAAAATTTCATGGGTCAGGCATACGGCCCCTAGCCATTGTGACGTTATGTCGTGTATCTAATCAGTAGATGGCATTAACACCTAGCTACCTCACTATTTTATTTACCTTGTGGAAATTCTCATCGATGTCCTCCATCCTGGGGCGAGGAGTGGTTTGTGAGATTCTGACTGAAACCATATGGTTTCCGCAGCTACCTTTGGCCGGGGTGCCGGAGCGCTTGCGCTTTTTTCTAACTCCTCTGGTTAAGTTTGGTCCGCAAAGGCCGCAATGACTTGCTCTGTCCAAGCTAGGCATTCTTCAAAGGTATGCAGCACTGTGTATCGAGGTAGATGCAATAGTGATCGCCAGGTTCCCGGCCTATGAGGCACTAGAACTTTCCAAAGCATTCATGCCCGGAGGTAACCGGTGACAGCCAGAAAGTAAGGGCGCCTTGCCGTCTCTCAAGCCACATCTTCATAACAGATTTTACCGCCGCTATGCTCGCATGCGCTTACCTCACCTCCCTTTACTTAGCTTACCCTATTAGCGTCAGGCTCCAGACAGGGTAAGTAGCTTGCGCGCGTCCTGCGGCGGGCTCGAAATTTGAAACAAATCAAAGCCGTTCTTTTGTTTTCATAATTCGTTATTCAAAAATGAGTTGAATTGGCATTCTACTAATTTTTAAACAACGTTCGCATTTGCATGGCAGTATGTCAAAAATGTATGGAAATTGAGTTTTTTTTGACAGATTTCGACTGACATGCAAATGCGAACGTTGCTTAATGAATTGGACGTGTGATTATGGCATGTCCTGAGGGAGGTGAGTCCACCGTTGCGGAGCGGAAATACAAAATTTCTGCGCGTGAATCACACAATTTTAGATGCCTATTATTTAGTAGAAACTTTTTACTATAATTACACTAGACTTTCTGATATTTTTCTCGTCTAGCAGCTAGTACATGCACTTACGTTAGTGGAAGTGAGGATTGAGGGACCAGTTATAATAATCGCAATTGTCAAATAAATTGCGTTGATGTTTTTTCTCCATTTCTTTTTTACATCATGTTTTAAGTCTCTTACTAAAACTTTATTAAGATTATATTTATTTGATTCGGTAATATTCACTAAAATATTTTTCTTTCTTGTGTGGAATGACGAACCACAGTTTAGTCATTATATTTTTTTATCTTTATAGCTGTGTGGTCTGTTATTGAGTAATCTTTACAAATTCTTTACTTAATGTCTGTAGTCACAATACCTTAATTTTTCAGAAACTTTCCGAGATCTGGCTGATGGTCGGTGAGGACTGAGGGACCGCACATTTTTAATATATTTGTTTACATATTCCCAGATTTGTTCTACAATTGTTTTAAGTCTACTACTAAATCCTACGATTTTTATTTTGCGAAATACCCGTGGGACCACACGGGTTTCAGTTCACACGAACATGAAAGGACAATGTCAGAGCCAGGTACTTTAATGCAAACCTCTATTGCTAGAAAACTATGTACCTAGCTTCTACCAAAGGCTTCGCCCACGTGAACGACGGAAATTATCTCGATGTACTTCCCTGAAGTGCTGAACCAAACTTGGTTTCACGTTTTCGTGTTGAAAACGTCGTAAATAGTCAGACAGAGTTATGTACTAAATCGAATGACAGAACTACACGTAGAAACGGCAGTCTTGTGATCCATCATTTCAGACTGAAACTCCGTTCATAAAATAAAATAATTTCCAATAAAAATATTATATTGACAACTGAATCAATAAAATATTCTTGGCGCCAAAAGACAGTAAAACATATCTTAACATCCTTGTGCATAACGTATGCAGTTTGTTGAATAATTGTAAACCGTATCCCGTTAGAAATAAGAACGTTTAACTAACATTTTCAGGAGTGTTCGACCGAAAATCAAGTTGGCATTTTGAAAGCACATGTTGATACTTTGATCTAAATGTACTAGATGGTGCACATATTAGAATATTAGGTAGGTATTTATGAGATCAGTTAATAATATAGTATTTTACTGAAAAAATCTAATTAGTCCGTCAGATAGATTTCCAAAAAATATTTGACACGTATCGTATATTTTCTTAAAAAAATACATGTCATATATTTTATAATATCTATATATAAATAATATATATATATATATATTTCTAAGCTCAACAATCATGGGTAACATAAGATGTGATTTTTTATTGATTGTATGACAGGTTAACATAATATCTTTTAGGTATCTATTAAACTTTGTAGCTGTTGTAATACAAATAATATTTTGTTACAAATACCTAGTTCATTGTTATAAAAATACATTAATATTTGACTGTTTTTGAAAAACAAAACGCTAATATGAATATTACGAATAAATCATCACCCTTCCTTATGACTTTGCCGTAGTCGGGTAGAAAGAGTAATTTAGTTACTTCCGCCTACTTAATCATATGTATGTTGCCAATCCCAATAATACAGAAGCTAACCAGAGTACTAATATTCGCGTGCTGCTTTTTTCAGAATACCGCGCCGCACGTGGGCTTACTCCTTCCATGTTTTACCATCTCCTTGGCGTCTTATGGTTTCAGTAAGAAGTTTTTACACGATCCCGTTCGCTCCTGCCCTATTCCCGGCAATGTCCTGGTGTCGTACACTCGTATGCTCGGCGCACTTTAAAAGTTAGGTTATGTGTCACTTTGACAGTTCGCGCCCAAAATTGTGAAGTGTGTTTTTGAATTTTGCTATTTTGGACAAGTGAGTATTTTGTGCGTGTTTGTCTGATTTATTATTTGTTTGTTTGTATTAGAATCTTAATATAGTTTATGATTTTGTGTTTTAAAAACAGATTTCTGAATTATGAATTTGAAGTTGAGTTTATTATTTAACTCTACTTAAGCCATTTTATAGTTTAACTGTAGCGTAAACCCCTACTAAGTAAAGCAGGTATTTGAAACTAACAATTTTGAAACAAAATTATTCAGTTTTTTTTTTAATATTACGTATTAGTTAATTTTGAATACTATAGATAGTCATTGTGACAAGATATTCTAAATAAAGTATTTTAAAAAATCAAGCTCTAGTTAAAGTTTTGCTTTATCATCGTGCTTAAGTACTTCTGTTCTTATTAATAATACTGATTGCGATAGTAACAGAAATATTTACCGATAGAATTTTTGCTTCATTATATTGTTGTATACTAATTATCGTCTTGATTAGTACGTTGGGTACAAAGCGTTTAATTATCATTATATAGATAATATAGAAATAAAGCATTTTGAAATATAGTTAAATAACAACTAAGTATTAAGTGACGAGTGATTGATAACAGATGGCAATAAACATAAACAAATATATTTTGTTTATTATTTACTGTAACACAGATCTTATTTATTAAAAAATAATTGCAGTTTTCTATTATAATTCATCAAAGAACCATTAATTCAAATAAGGCGGAAATCAGCACTTTTGAAGGAAAGTCAAAAAATATAAAGGGCTGTCCACGAAAAAGCGCACAGAAGTACTTTTTTCCCAGTTGAAGCAACATTCAGGAATACTGCATTGTATTCCTGAATTTTATTAAAAAATATCGTTTACTTTGATGTCCACTTTCTATATTTATTTAACAAATAAGGAATTTATAAACAAGTACGGATAGGGATTAAATTATTAGTAAATATGTACAGTCAATATTCGTCAGCCTCTCTTTCAGCGATGGGATGTGATTTTGTACTATTGAAGCTATACCTTCACCTACCGGAAAGCTTTGTAGGTACTGATGGGAGCCCTGGGATATACTTTTGGTCCCGGGATTAAAAGTATATCATGTCCTCCTTAAAGGTCCAATTTATATTTATAGTGAAATTCATCACAATTGGTTCAAAGGTTTAGATGTGAAATCGTAAGTAACAAACAGACAGATTGAGTTAATTTCCCATTTATAATACTAGTATAAATCAGCAGTGTTTTTTAGGGTTCCGTACCCGAAGAGTAACCGACGGAACCCTATGACTTAGCCTCCGCTGTCCGTCTGTTTGTCAGAAGGCTGTATCTCAAGAACCGTAATAAGTGGACTGTTGAAATTTCCAGTGTGTATTTTTATTGCCGCTACAACAACAATAAGTAATACAAATTAAATTAAATTAAAAATTAAAGGGGGCTCCCATACAAGAAAGGTGTTTTTTTTTTCATTTTATGGTACGGAACCCTTCGTGTGAGAGTCCAACTCGCGCACGCGGAACCCTTCGTGTGAGAGTCTGACTCGCGCACGCGGAACTCTTCGAGTGAGAGTCCGACTCGCACTTGGCCGATTTTTTTATATTATTTTTACCCGAAGACCCTTCGACAGGATTCTGTAAGGTGTCTCAGATTCCCTACAGTACCAGCCAAATTATCATTATGTCGTTGGATGGCACGCGTTCCGTCGGCTCGAACAAAACGAACTGAACTAACATAAAGATAAAACTATAACTTAGCATTGATTCACCAACAGATAAAATTGCAAACAAACAAAATAGATACAGAGACCCTTTATTTAATATAATATTCGTCAAACTGTTTTTTTTCCTGTGTCACTTGTACGTCATGACCCTTCTTTTTGACATTGCCGTAGTGAGGTAGTAAAATAATAATCAAACATGACTTACACCATTTTCTATTATTACCCGACTGCCCCAGAGCGAGGATAATGTTTTACTGTTACAACACACGTTATCCTCCAAGTCCAGTAGTTTCGGCTGCATTTCGAGGCCATTGTCTCAAAATAAATGCTTCTTTTTTTCCTATTTCGCTTTGCAGTGGTCTGATAAAAATATAAATTACGCAGTGTTACCAATAAGAATGTGATGGATTCATTTTAATATACCACGTCATATTCCAAAATCTTAATTGACATACAATCATTATCTTTTCGAAAATAATATGTACCTACCTAAAATCGCATAAGTTCAAGTGCATCAAACAACTTATTTTACTTATTTTCGATTTATAATTTTATCTACGTTTTCTGTATAAAAAAAAGGATTTCAGTATCTATCTGTACTATACTATAATAATACATACATACAAAAAAAAGCCGAAGAGTTTGTTTGAACGCGCTAATCTCTGGAACTACCAGTCGAATTTGGAACTTTATTTTTGTAAATGATAGCCACATTCCTGAGAAAGGCTATAGGCTATACGGGAACGGGAAAAAACGGGATATACGCGTACGAAGTCGCCGGCAAAAGCTAGGTTATATAAGAGACGGAAACTAAACCAATATTCGGCATGCAGTTCATGTGCCTTTCTATAACGAATACTCACAATACACTTAGGTATTTGAGGTTTAACGAAACATTTGGCAACAAAATCGTGATTGACAAAAATATTCCGTTATGAATCAGAAATATTTCCAGCGTGATTCAAAGCAAAAGATGTCCATTCAATATTTAAAAATAAAGCCCTTTTTTGCATCATCCAATGAGCTTCCTCAACTTTAATAATAATAGGCTATAAGTCAGCTTTCAAACACGTGTGACGACTAAATAATAATTCTAAAGAGACGATTAAATTTATAATTCGCAGATGCTCGAGCCACGCGTGATCATACACAGAGAAAGTTTATTTTTATAATAATAGCAAAACCATATGCGCAAAGTTACGAGTAAACACCACATGTCTACACCTCGACATAAGATTACTGAACTTTTGTAGGTAGATGAACCTATGAAGATGGCGCAATATGATATCATACCTTGCTACGACGATGAAGACATGTTCAACGACAGAAGCGACAATGTAACAGACCTACATGCTTATTACATGACACAATTCAATTTAGAATTAGAAAATAGCAACAAGAACAAGAAAGTGGATAGTTTTAAGTATGGAGTAGAAGAAAGTTTTGATTTTGAAGTGTTAGATAACTGGAATGCTCCTACAAATAATGAAACTGATTTCGAGATAATAGATGAAGTGATTGATAGCAATATCAATGAGCAAAACATTAAGGAAGTTCTCTTAGATCTAGATGGCATCGATTTTGAAGATAAAAACTGCAAGATGGATACCTACAAAGTACAGGAAAACAAAATGTATGAAGCAAATAACGACTACATCGATGACGAATCACTCATTGATGAGCTTTGCAGAGAAGATGGTGAATCTTGTAGATTAACACCAGACTTCAATGAAGAATATCTAAACTCTACAACACCAGAGAAGAATCTGCTACCATCAATAGATACAGTGTTTTCAAAACGATATTGTAATTATAATCTTGAAGATGCCCAAATGCCCGAATACAATACCGTGACTCCTGTTCAACAGCATGTTGGTTCAATAAATAGTTTGGAACATTACAGTTACCCAAACAACATTCTTTACAATTTAGAAGAAAGGAAATATGTATTACCTGATACACCGACTAGTTGTAATGAATTCAGTTTTGATAGAAATGAAAGGAAAGTATCGGTTTCGGAATCAGTTGAGAGTGATGTCCACAGTTCAAGTTATTACGATGAAAACTCTGAAAACTTTGATGAAGATGACTTATTTGTTAATTTAGACGACTTTGGGTTAACTTTTGAAACCGAAAATAATGTTAATGTTAATGAAAGTAAAGTTCAAAATCAGAGGAAGAGTGATAAAGATAAGGCTCAAGGTGAATTATTATTAAAATTACTTTATTTAACATCTTAGTCCGGTATCTTTTAGATTGCAAATACATCGACGTCCATATAAGTTGATGGTCTAAAGATAAGTAAAACGGTTTATTGTATTACTGCTTTTATGATTTGGTATACAACTTAATATTTTCATTTCAGGTGAAAGAGTATGTTTTTGGGAGCAGTGTTACGAAAGATATCCGAACCAGACCACGTTGGTGGAACACATCGAAAGAGCCCATGTGAACACATACAAAGGTAAACATAAATATTAATTTACAATTAACTATTAATTTACATTTTGAAACGCAATTTTAGGTTCATAGAAAATATTTCCTAAACGCTTTTTTCTCGAAATCGCAGCAGTGTCAGTTGCTATGCTATTGATTATTTACCTCCAGTTTACTTTGAGAAAACTGATTTACAAGATGATTTAGTTCTGCAATTCTGTAATCGCCATACACTTTGAAGGAATTGGAACTATTAACATTAATATATTTAATCCTAAGTAAAAAAATATCATTTTTTGTTTGTTTTTGCGTACCTAGGTGACGAGTTCAGTTGCCTGTGGCGCGAATGTGGTCGAGAACGTCGTCCTTTCAACGCTCGCTACAAGCTTCTCATCCACATGCGCATACATTCAGGGCACAAGCCCAACAGGTGTCATGTGAGTATCAGCTTTGACGTGATCGATAACTAGACATATATTAATTACAACAAACATTTTGCCTATCGTTTTTACGATTGTCTAAATACTAGATCGAATCATGCGGCTGTTATTATTTAGCCGTGGTTTTCTCTTATTTACTAAGTTATAGTCACTTAAAGCGACTAAGTATGGCATAGCTTAACCATACCACTTTTCCCTAATTTTATATTTTCTTCATTATTTTCTAGCATCCTGGTTGCGGAAAGGCGTTCTCCCGGCTAGAGAACCTAAAGATCCACGTCAGATCCCACACTGGCGAACGTCCTTACGCATGTCCTGCACCCCACTGCAGGAAGGCTTTCTCAAACTCTTCAGACAGGGCCAAACATCAGAGGACACATTTCAATGCCGTGAGTATTAGACATCGAATTGATAAGTTTCAAACATGTCAATTTTGAAATAGCCAAAACACTGACAAGAATAGGTCAAAAGGTTGCAAATTCAGACTGATAAAATTTTGCAAAATAATTTTACACGTGCCTGATTTTGTTTCATTGCGCAATGTTAATATATTTTAATATAAAGTGGCCGTCAAAAATATAGGTATCAAGTCGCTTCGCAACAGAATAATACTGAACTTGAACTCTTATCCTAACACATAATAATTTGGAACAATAACATTGATATCTTACAATTTATTTTGTTTATCATGAAGTCTGGTAGACCACATGATGCCGATAACCTTTGCGTTTGAAGATTTTACTAACTCTTAGGTTTCGTTCACCTGTGTCATGTCCGTCATGTCATTGCATTGCATCTGCCATCAATTATGTTATGATTATCTTCCTGATCTTATTCTAATGTAGTTGCGGTCGGTCCGCGTCTTACTGATTCAATTCATCACAATCGAGATTGACATTCTTGATTCCTTGGTCTACCCCTTTTCTTACACCATCTATAAATGTAACAAAATACATTATTTTTAAATGGTTTGCACATACTGTATAGTGTCGTAAGTTTTCCAGACAGAAACCTTTCACAATGATCTCTATTAATTCATTAATTGATCTGACAACGTTTTTCAGAGACCATACGCATGTGGCGCCATCGGCTGTGGCAAGAGGTACACCGATCCTTCGTCTCTTCGGAAGCATGTGAAGACGCATCCTCACATCACAAACGTGCCTCGGACTTGTATACCAGCGTCCAGGCCAATGAGGAAGCCGGACCAGGAGCAGACTGTGCCAAGCTCGCCAGCTAAGCTAACTACGCTCAGGTGTATTAGGGATAAGTTGACTGTACCAAGGTTGCAGAAATTGTAATTAATCTAATCAGGTGCAGATGAAAACCATTATTTTAAATGGAGCGACTGCCCTTCCGACCTTCACAACCCCAATATACCCTTGGCAAAACTGTCACTGTCAGTCAAAGATCAACATATGACAGCTGGGACGAACAGTTCAACGCTTTCCGAGGGACAGAGGAATCCCGGTACGTTAAGATGGTCACCCGTCGACGGACCGTTGCAGAAATTGTAATAACTGAGGAAATATTGGCTCCATCTGTTGCTAAGTGTAAAAAAGCCTGCGGTGTTTTGGGATTTATTACGAGAACTAATGTACTTGGATAAGTAGGGTACAGCTAGCATTTTTTTTGTTACTTTTTCCTCCGAAGTGGTGGGTCATTTCTTCCAATGGTTTTGTGTTGACAACACGGAATAGTATAGGTATTTTTAGTTTTTAGATCTTTAAAGAAACATTGCTCAAATGAAGACTTCCGTTTTTGTACGTTTAATTATTTTAATTTTGATGGTATTTAACTAAGGTTTCTTGTTAGTTGATTATTTGATTTTTTTAAAAATCTCTTTAGTACCTATTTTAAATTGATGAAATGTAAAAAAAATAACATCTCATTGAAGCTCAAAAAAGACTGAAGCAACATGATTGGCTCAATATTTGAAACTTTTAATAAAAATAAAACATACTTGTAATTTATTAGTTAACGTGACTTGTGTTGAAAACACATAAATGTAGATTAAGATATTTTAACAATTTATGTGTGTGGATAAAACATTTATTCCAATTATATGTAGATTCTTCAGTTAGATTTTATCTGATGGAAATGTTTTCCCAATGTCGTTGGCTTCCAGTTTAACCGGATGCTGCTAAAAGCCAGTATTTGACAGGGAGCAATTCTAGGGCGGATCCAGAATTATTTTCTGGGAAGGCAGACAAGTAATGTCACCTGTATCACAATTTCTTACAATTTTTTTTTAAATTTTAACCATCTAGAGGGCCAAGTGCCCCTGTACCCCTCTTCTCTGGATCCGCCCTTGATGCTTCTGGCTATGATCGAATTTTATGTCTGTAAATAAAAATCCCGTGTCCGATTCGGAGACAGTAGGCATAGATAAAAGATTGTTATAAAAATAAAGTTTATATTTCTTATCGTTATTTTAGGTAATTTCTGAAGTACATACAATAAACAGTACCATTTTGTGTGGCAAAAAGGCTACTACTTGCCTAGAAGTGTGCGATCTGAGGCGAATGCCCGTTTTCAGTAGTAATATACAACATCGTGTGGAGAGCAAAACCTGAAAAGGGGTCATTGTACCGATTTACTATGGCACATATACACTTTTACCATGGGACCAATCCTGAAATCAGGAAATAAATAAGCTGTTCAGTACATTTTGTTGTGTTATGCAAACTGAAATGTATTGAGCGGCTGACTTTTTGTTGTAGCGCCAAACTTACATGTCGCGAACTAACTGTACCGATCTCCTAAAATAACATAAGTATTTTTAAACAGTTAATATTAATGAATAAGTGATTAAATCGTGACAATCTTGTAGATATTAAGAAATTGTTCCATTTGCACCTATATTTGCTCAATTAAATGTAAGATATTGTACATTACAGTAGTTGTAGCTAGTATTATAAGAAAACAGTGGTGTGTGTAAAGTTTATTATACCTACATATTATACAAAAGAGGGCAACGTTCTACTGATTTCTCTGGCTTTATCTCAGACAGGTATCCTAGCATTATGCTGAGCGATGGCCGTTTTGCGCGGATGAGACGCACATCTTCCAAACCTGCATGAGATACCTGTGTCTTTTTTATGCGACATGCTTAGAAAGAAAATTGTGTTTATTGGAATTATGAATAACGAAAACACATCGATCTATCTAGCCTTTTTCGTCCCACTTCTGGGCAAAGGCCTCCCTTTTCCACACAACTCTGTCATTTGCTATGTCGGGCCAGTCCTTTCGGTGGGAGTTGAGCTCGTCACGCCATCTTCACCTTGGTCTGTCGCGGTGTCTTTTGGCATTTATTGTATATTATGTCCATGATTTTGGTTTTGGAGCGCAATATAGTGTTCCTTACGCGGTCCGAGAGACAGACCACCAGGATACCACACAGAAAACACAAAATAAATAATCAAAACTATTAATACCAAAAGGGCCTCAGCTCAGCATAATGCCAGATGACAACACAAGGTATACCACCTGACGTTGATTTTCAGCTGCATCCCAAGACTGTCATACACTCTGATACATAAACACACATATTAACCCAAAGGTTGACTGGTAGAGAATGCCTTGATGCATAAAGTCCGCCCTGCACCACTATTGTACATAAAGTTTAAATAAATATTATAAAAGTCTATAATATTTTGCACAGAAACAACGCAAACATCAATCGCATTTTGTTTCTTTCGTTCTAAAACGTTTGACATAATATAAAACATGCCTTTACAGATTTACAGATGCCGCTGTTCCATTTAGTTTATAAGTTATTCCTAAAATGTACAAATGCATGCTTTCCAAAGAATCTCGTATTAGGATTACATAAGTATTTCCCGTTTTGAGATCTCTTAATTTGCTCACTAGTATGTAGATATTTTGAAAGATGTTTGAACATCTTGTTTTATACTTTATAGACAGTTGCTGTCGTTAATTTTAATGCTCAATTAAAGATAAGATTCGTTCAGAAACGCTGTTTTATTTTCATTTCTTACTAAAGCTACCCAGAGCGCGTACGACTAATTAAATGGGGTTGACCTAAAACGCTTTTTGATTTTCGAGATTTAAAAAGCAAAAAAGATGTTTAACTACAATAATGGTAAAATATTTTTTATTCTATATAGTTAAATACTTAACTAACTATATACCCTAGAAATAAAAATAAAAACTCCTAACTAAATTAACCCCAAAAATATGGCGTCAAAAAATTCATCCGCATCGCTGTCGGCTGGAAGTGTACCCAAAAGACTGGCGGCATTGCCACGTTGAATGGCAATGCTTACTCTTTGACCAAGGTAAAAGCTAGCCCTTGGGTTACGTGAAGTGTCAACTAAGCGCCTTGAGAGATCTTTAAACAAGTTATGTGCACTCGGACCCCAAGACCCGAGAGTTTCAACCCCAAACGGCTCGAAAATATACCTACCAACAAGTTTATTATATTTCCGCCGCTTGAGGTTCTCTGCAGCCGCAGCGGCAACGCCAGCACAGCACGAAGAGCTAGGAAGATGGGATGGCGCAAGAGTATCGACACAAGTAGCATCCCACACTAATGGCCTACCCATCTTCCATGGAAATAACGACATGCCGTCCGGTCTCTTGCCACCGTCGGATGATGTCGTTAAGATTCGCGTGCCGCGCTATGCGACCCGCGCTACGGCTGCATGACAATAACCAAACTTAGATAGATATTTAGAATATACTTTAATATATACAAAACTCTTTTATACAAACTGGAGTTCAGTGGCGGTCTTGTCCCTGACAGCGGTATTTACCTGACAACCTTTGGATGAACGTAAATATTAATAACTGAAAGATAAAGTTCGACTTTTAATTGTATTCAGTAACTTGACAGTTTCATTGTTCTGTCAGTGGGGTCTAGATTTTCACAAAAAAAAGTTAGTAGCTGGTGTAAGAATGAACGAAATTGAATATACTTATAAAATTAAGGTACTTAAAACATGCAAACTTTCATCATCTGCCTAGCCTTTTCCCAACTATATTGGGGTCGGCTTCCAGTCAAACCGGATTCAGCTGAATACCAGTATTTTACGTGGAGCGGCTGCCTACCACACCTCCACAACTCATTAACTGGGTAACACGGGACTCCTTGGTAAGACTGGTGTCAGATTATCTGGCTTCTGACTATCCGTAACGACTGCCAAAGATCTACAAATGACAGTCGAGACCAACGGCTTAACGTGCTTTCCGAGGCACGGAGGAGTCTCGATATGTTAAGATGGTCACCCATCCACAGACCAACCTCGGCAAGCATTGCTTAACCTTGAAGATTGACCCTTGCGGCCGTGATTATTTAGCCACGAGCTCCTTCATGCAAACTTTGTATTATTTTAAATTTAATAACTTGTCTTTAAAACCCAATTGATATTTATATACTACAAGCTGTGCCCGTGGCTTCGCTCCCGTCACCTCCCGTTAACCGTTACCTACCCTACCCTATCTACCTACCCTACTTTCCTACCCTACCTACGTACATACATACCTACCTCTTTCTACCTCATCCTTAATCTGCCGAACAAAACAAAAAAGAATTAGCCAAATCGGCCAAGCCGTTCTCAAGTTATAGCGTTACAAGGAGAAATAGGGGTTCAGATTTATTTGAGTATATAGATTAAAAATTGTCTTTGAACTGTCAAGTGACTGAACACAATTAAAAGTCGAACTATAAATATAAAGGAAGTACTAACTTAGTAACTCGTGTGAATAATAATAAAGTTAATAATATGATACCTAACGAAACATTACAACATAACTAATTAACCAACCATAACACCACACTTACCAACCAAAGAACTTGCCATATGTGTTGGATCCAAAACTAAGGTCAGTGACTCTAGTTATGTAAAAACAAACCATATGTCAGACAAGATAAGCTTGGTAGGATAGGAGTATCCTACCAAGCTTATCTTGTCTGACTTCCTTCCTACTAATAAATTATCTATCTATATATCTTAAATATATATAAAATGCTTTGTCCTGACTGATGGATCAACGCACTACTTAAACCGCTGGTCGTAAGAACGTGAAATTTGAAGGAAATATTCATAATATGGTGAAAGCATCCGATAAGACAGGATTTTTTAAAATTCATCCCCTAAGGTTTATAAAGCTGAAGAGTTTGTTTGTTTGTTTGAACGCGCTAATCTCTAGAACTGCCTGTCAGATTTGGAAAATTATTGTTTTATATGATAGCCACATTCATGAGGAATGCTACATACTATATAGGAACGAGAAATTCCTACGGGAACGAAAAAAAACGGGAAATGTGCGCACGAAGTCGCGGGTGAAAGTTATATATAAAAATACATTTTAAAGTCTGTATGTTCAGAACATATGTATGTTTGCTAATGTATCACGCGGATGAGCGGATTTACAAGAAAAGCTACTGGAGAGATCATGGCCTCCAGGTCCTTATCCATAAAGACAAGGTACTTTTCATCTAAGTAGTGCGGTCGAAGCCCCTAATAAACGCTAGTCAATTTATATAAAACTCTTCCGTTACTGACTGAGTGTCTGACAGATAAAGCGCAGCCGAAGTTACTGGTCTTAGAAATCTGTAATTTCGCATGTAGGTTCCTTGGGGAGTATAGGAACGGGAAAAAAGGAATATGAGCGTACAAAGTCGCAGGAAAAAGCTAGTACTATTTAATTTCCCAGTCAACCATTTTTTTTTAAGGATGGAAAATCTGGGTGGAGCGGAAGGGCGTGTCAGACTCTTACTGACTAAAACCCATCCGTGTTCCTTCGAAAGCCCTTTGCGTTCCAGGGCCGCGGTGACTCTTTCGAACAAATTCCGCAACCCTGGCAGTCCCAGTCAACCCTTGAACATCCAAGTATATCATAAGCATAAACAGCTGATAACGTTTCTACTGCTGGGACACAGGCCTCCTGTCTTTGAGGAGTGGGCTATAATCCACCAGGCAGGACCAGTGAGGGTTGATGGTCACATGTCCAGAATTCCTTCCATTGATCCCGGCTTCGCGTCAACACTTTGCGATTGTTGCTTAAGTGGGTATGTAAAATCGAAGTCGTTCCACCATCTATTTTGGGGTCAGCCACGGCCTCGTCTTGCGATTGCTCGTTTGGCATGCAGCAGACATGTCCTGCCCAGTCCTATTTGGCCATCCTACTGAACCACATCAACGATATCCGATTTGAAACGCAGTTCCAACGAAGTTTCGAATGCATCCGTTTATTTAACACTAAGTAATACGAAAAGAATATTGTAGTTACGATAAAAAATAATGAAGTGGTTGTTTTTGATAAAGAGGTCTGGTGGGTGATAAACTTTTGGTCACAGGGGTTTGCGTTGTCACTACGTTCACGTGTGTTGACATGCTTGCAGGCAAATATTACTGAAACCTTCTATATGCTTTCCCCACGATTCCTAATATCACTTTTTACCCTACTGCCCCAGAGAGTAATGTTTTTTAACTGCTCCATTGGTCTCGTGTTTACAAGCTTCAGCTGAGCGTGGGGACCTGGATTTGATATCCAAGCAGGGAACGTGTTGTTATATTTCAGCTAGGGATTTCTCAGTTGCAGCCTTTTTTTTATGGATGGGAAATCATCAAATGACTTCTTCCGCTCTGGGTGGAGCGGAAGGGCGTGTCAGACTCTTACTGACTAAAACCCATCCGTGTTTCTTCTAAAGCCCTTTGCGTTCCAGGGCCGCGGTGACTCTATCGAACAAATTTCGCAACCCTGGCAGGCTTTGGCCCTAGCGGACCCCGTCTTCTATGCTGACATATTCGCCATCGACCCGGGCCTGGTGGTGATCGGACAGCGAGCCACCCAACGCTCGCTGTCCGCAGGCCCGCGCCTACGGTGGCCGGGGATCGCCCTGCGACTCCCGACGCCCGGGGCGTCTTCTCCTGTAGCGGCGGTTGGGGCGAAGGCTTTGCCTTTCCCTCGCGCGGCCCGCCTCCTCTCAGTTGCAGCCTGGAGTTTAGAAGTTGATGGTATGCACGTATAGCTGTTAGTCAGGTGCTCAGGTGGTTTAATGAGATTGTCGTCCCGTCGGATTGTGAGGTTAAAGCTACCTACTCAATAAAAAATACCAGCCAAGTAAGTGCGCAGTGTAGGGTTCCGTAGTTGCACGTCACAATAGCCAACTTAGAATGGTTTCTATGAATATGACGCCGGAAAATTGGAAACGCCGTTAGATTGTAAAATGTCGCGTGAAATTGTAAAGTAGTTTTTCTTATTGAGACTCGGATATATTGGAGACTATTGAATTTGGGTGAGAATATTGTATACAAAACGTTTTTTTTCATAATATATCGAGAGATTATAATCAAATAAAGATTTATTACAATCTTTCGGAGTCTGCAATTTCCGGTGACAAATATGTTAGTTGAGTTCACGGTTTTACGATTAAAAACTTCTGAAAACGGGTCCGCAGAGGGCGATAGTAACTGAAGAGGAATTTGTACCCACGAAATTTTCCGTCTCCAAGTACATTTCATGGGTTGCTCAATGCCTTCTTAGCTGTGATAGTTTTCCTTTTAAATTCGTTAAATATGGTACTACCATGAATTTCTTCACGTCTTCAAAAACAACCGTTTAGCTTGCAGAGGGGTTTAGCGCGTAGAGCTTAATATTTCGCAAACGGATCCTTGGATGGAAGAATGGTTTGTGCAAAACCTCAATATTTTTAAACGACCTATCCAACGACACCCCACACCATGGGATAGACGATAAAAAAACGTCGCCGTTTTACCATGCAATTTTTTTTTCAAGATTTTATTTTACCACTTTTTCGGCGTGATAAATAAGTATACCCAACTTCCAACTTTCTAGTGCTAAGCGTCTCTGAGCTAAACCAACAGACAGACGGATATGGCAAAACTATAAGGGTTCCTTGTTGACTACTGAACCCTAAAAGAGATGAATGTCCTCTTCAGTAGCTAGATAATGACGTTAATTTAATCAAACATTAATGTTATCTTAGAGTGTTATGTAACGCACTAAGACAATATAAACAAAGGTTATCCAACATATTTTGGTATTTGGTGCACAATAATGATCTTATGTAAAGTAAGACATTGCTTTTATTCACTGAAGATACCAGTAGATTTTGTGAAACCGTATTTTCGTAAGACATAAATGTGGTAGAATATAATGCAACACGAATTATTGAGATGGGTCACATGACACTTGGAGAAAAGAGTCATCATCTGCCTAGCCTTTTTGTCGGCTTCCAGTCAAACTGGATTCCGCTAAATACCAGTATTTTACGTGGAGCGGCTGCCTACCTGACCTCCACAACCCATTAACTGGGTAACACGGTAATTCTTGGCAAGACTGAAGTCAGATTTTCTGGCTTCTGACAATCCGTAACGACTGCCAAAGATCTGCAAATGACAGCCGGAACCAACGGCTTATCGTGCTTTCTGAAGCACGGAGGAAACTCGGTATGTCAAGCGTTGCTTATCCTTGAAGATCGACCCGTGCGGCTGTTATTCTTTAGCCACGAGCTCCTCCTTGTTGAAAAGAGTATATAAGAAAGTTTGAAAGAGGCGCCTGTGACAAAACAATTGAAAGGGAGTTAGTTAGTCTTGGTGTGTTCAAGAGGTGGGATGAAACGAATGTTTCTAAAAGAGCTATGAATATAAATATGGATAGATGGCAAGGTAGAGGGAGGCCAACGAATAGATAGATGAATTGTGCGAGGAATGATATGAAAGAAAAGGGAGTCATTGTTAGCGTGACGGTTGACAGGACAAATTACATCTGCCAAATTTCCACCATTTTATGGCCTAAGATTGCGATAGCTTTTTGTCGTGTTATCCATCAAATTTACGCATAATTTTCCATTAACAAAGTACCAAATAGCCTGCTTTTCAAAATTGACCACAATGCATCCTTTTAGATAACCACAGACAGAATCAGATTTCGTCAGATCTGGTGAGTTCGGGGGTAAATTAATGCCTGTGAATCTTGCGATTATCTAGCCTAGAAAACTTTCCTCTCAAACTTTCACTAGTGTATCGTAAATGCATGGCCACCTTATTAGATTCACTGGTTTTCCAAGCTAAACAGATAATCGAAAAATAGTATCATCAACACGGCAGCTATCTCTCTTTTAAGAAGAATAGTGCGACACTACTCCACCTAATTTGTCCATCGAAATTATCAGCATGGGATGCTCTCTCCTCTTACAGATCCCCCTCGATCACCGAAATGGGAATTTTTATCAAAACAGAATATATATATATATAGAAAACAATTTGACGTTTTACAACCTGCTTCGGAACTTTAGAATACAATTACTGAAAAAAATACAGTGGCCATCTTAAAAAAAAATGCAGCGCTTTAACTAAAAAAAGGATATCAAAAAACTACCAAATTTGGCCTTAAATCGACATCCGATTTGGCCACCCTGTAGTTATCGTTAACCCCTACATAGTATTTATACAAAGAATACATTCATCACAATTATTAACAATGTTTTAGTAACAAACGATGACTTTCACCAACTGCAGGGATAAACGTTTTTTATCGCAGTATTGTATATCAGGTTAGAGGTTACCAACGTAGTGGATTAAAAACTCACTGTATATAAGCATATGCACTTCAGGTTTGTGCATCAGAGGTGTGCCATCCCAGCCACACTGAACACGACACTGCTGAGCACTTGGAACCATGAAGCTATTGATACTGACGGTGATTATCGGTGAGTACGAACTTATAATTTGAATATAATATTTATTTCCATAATACCATGGATGTATGTACTATCTTAAAACTATTTACTTAAACTATTTACATCTACTAAACCTAAGTACGTACAAGTAAAAAGTACACTCATGCGTCAAATATTCCTCCGCATCGCTGTCATCCGGAAACGTGCCCAAAAGACTGGCAGCATTGCCACGTGGAATGGCAATGCTAATTCTTTGAGCAAAGAACGAGCCAGCCCTCTGGTCACGTAAAGTGTCGATCAGTCGGCGAGATATGTACATAAAAAGGAGACGCGCAATCGGACCCCATGATCCAAGCGTTTCGACCCCAAACGGCTCAAATCTGTAGTTCCCAATAAGGTTACAGTATTTGCGCCGCTTGAGGGCCTCAGCAGCCGCAGCCTGCCGTCTTGGATCATGCGATGGCGCAAGGGTGTCGACACACGTTGCGACCCACACCAGAAGCTCAACCACCTTCCACGGCACCAACGTCATACCATCTGGTCTTTTCCCGTCATTTGGCCACCAGAAGCTCCATGTATTATTATTATTTCTGTTTACTCACTAAGGGAGTTTTTAGCAACTTTCCCGATTCCCGATTCGAAGTCATGTCTTGCCGTTGTCTCTTCACTTTTTTATTAGGGAAGGTTTTACTCGTACGTAACGGTTACCAAGCTCCCATTCCCTTGGTGTTAGGTTCCTTTGAGCACAGCAGACAGGAGCCCCGTGTAGGGGCTTCGTTGAACCTGATTAAGCCACGGTGACTCAGTGCATTTAACTTAAATCTATAGAAGACTTTTTTTAGCTAATAACGTGAAGAGCTGATGCCTACTTGGTCGTGGTTCCCTAGCTAAGAATGCTATCTCTCAGCAACATAACTTTTACGGTATAATTCAAGGCATTTTAACGTTCGTAATTTTGATATTTTAAGTTAACCTTTTTATGTATCCTACGTTGTAGTCGCAGTAGCGTCGAGCCCGCTCACCGAGAGCGAAAGCTGGCCCTGGCAGGTCGGCAAGGAGTACCTGTATGATGTGGACACCTTCACCTGGACCACATTCGACAACAGCAACAGCAATGGAAACGCCTTCAAGGCCCAGTTCATCATTCGCGTGGTGGCGCCGGGACAGCTCCTCGCGACGCTGAGCCAGCCTTTGTACGCGCAGCTCCAGGCGGAGAAGGTTACGTACAAAGCTGAACCGTCCAACCTCAAGTTCCAACCCATTCAGATCTCCGACCAACCTTTCGAGATATTCGTCGAGGGAGGCCGAATTAAATCATTCAATGTCCCTCTCACACTTTCCGTTGCTCACGAGAACTTGTTGAAGGGTCTGATCAGCGCTCTCCAAGTTGACATATCAGCTTTTGGTCATGTCGACAGCTTTCCTAACAATTTCGACAAGGAAACCTTCCAAGGTCTCTTTAAGAAGATGGAAACTGATGTGACTGGCGAATGTGAGACTCTATACACTGTATCACCGCTGTCTGTAGAATGGCGTCGGGAATTGCCCAAATTCACTTCAGAAGAGGATTCCATCGAGATCATCAAGGGCAAGAACTACGGTTCATGCAAGAATCGTGCTGCGTTCTACTTTGGCCTGCCAGAGGGCGCCGTTTGGAATGGAATCGCTTACGAAAATGAAGAGAAGCAATTCATCAAACACACTTATGAATCCCGTTTGGTAGTTGGCAAGCAAAGCACCATCTTCAAATCAGAAGTCATAAGCTCGGTCTTCGTCAGTCCCCTCCTGTTCGGGAAACAGAAGGCTGAAGTGTACAGTTACGTGAAAGTCCTCCTATCGTCCGTCCAAGAGACGAGCAGTGTAGAGTGGAACAAGCCAGCAGAGAGCCGCAAAATCGATTCACTTTTATTTACAATAAGCGAGTCTATGTTTTTCCACAAGGTTAGTGATCAGAGTATTGCCAACGCTCAAAAACTGCTCCAGGATATGACTCCTTTGCTTCAGACTCCAAACAAAATGCCCAAAGCAAACTTCCTTTCAAAGTTCAACATCCTCGTACGTATCATAGCCTCTTTGAATTCAGAGCAGCTGACTCAGTTGACAAGCAGCGTCGAAATCGCTAAGTCCTCTAAAAACGCCGCTAAGAACGGAATGTGGATAATCTACCGAGATGCTGTCGCACAAGCGGGCACTGTTGCCGCATTTAGGGAAATAAAGTCCTGGATCCTTACGCAGAAGGTTCAAGGTGAAGAAGCGGCTGAACTGATCACTAGTGTAGGCGTTACTCTCCGCTACCCAACCAGTAAGGTCCTGGTTGAATTCGATGACCTCGTTACCAACCCTGTTGTGACGGAGCAACAATTCCTTAACAATTCAGCACTATTGGCATCCACCAAATTATATAGATTTGATAAACAAAGCTCGTGTGTTACCAAATTTGTCATCCCACGTCTCTCTAAAGAACTTAAACAAGCTGTCGAAAATGGAGACTCCAACAAGGCTCAGGTGTACATAAGAGCTCTCGGTAATTTGGTTCACGAAGATGTTCTGAAAGTATACGCTCCGTACTTAGAAGGTCACTTTCCCGTGACCAAGTACCTTCGCATACAGATGGTTGCTAGTCTCAAGACCTTAGCTAACTTGAAGAGTGAATCCGTTCGTGCTGTGCTATACAGTATCTTGAAAAATACTGCTGAGCCATACGAAGTGAGAGTACTCGCTGCCCTAAACATCTTCATGGCTTTCCCGACCGCTGAGATGATGCAAGTAATGGCACATATGACCAACGACGATCCCAGTACTCAAGTACGCGCTGTTTTGGCGAACGGAATCAATTTCGCAGCTGAACTGAAGGACCCACGTTTTAAAGATCTGTAAGATATATTTTTAAATGTTATCGTTGTGATGTCACATACTATAGTGTCATGTCACACAACGGTTAGATAAGCTTGAGGTCAATATTTATATTAATGCATGTGTTTCTTCATTCCTAGGGCTAAGACTGCTGAGTCGGTCAAATCTTTTGTTGCGAAAGAGAAGTTCGGATACCGCCTGTCGACCGACAGCATAATCGACGAATACACGAGTGACGATGACATCGCATTCTTCAGGGAACTGTCATATGTTGGCAGCGAAGACGCTTTTTTGCCTTTATACCATAGGTCAGCTTTGAGAGCTAGAGGCACTGGTTGGACTGAGGAAAGCCAGGTCATTATAAATCTATTACAAAATATCATAAATTTTATTTCACATAGGCCTACGTAGGCACTTATTATACGTAAAAAAGTAGTACACGTTTTCAATTAGCCTTTTCCTTTGGAAAAGAAAATAAAAGAGAAATCACGGTTATTCTTTAAAAAGATTGATTGAGTTTTACATTTCTTCATGTTGTAAATTAATAGGTATGAGTGGACAATCTGGACCAGTCAACCTAGTACATAACAAAAACAATCTAAATAGAATCTATGGGTCTACGGGGTCTACAGTGACCGCGCATGCATAATATAAGAAGGGACTACATAAAAAATATAAATGAACCTATTTATTAACCTTTTTTACAGGTGACTTTGTCTGTATCCGGAGTGCAACAGCTCTTGGAATACATCGTCCAGTTGATCTACGAACCTCAGAAATCCAAGGTTGATTTGAAATTCTCCGCTAAGAAAGTGGCTGAATCATTAAACATCAAACGTGAACCTCGCGGGCCTCTCGAAGGCTCTTTCTTCATTGAAAACTTAAACCAGCAAAAACTTATCACCTTCAACGAGGCCGATCTTAAAGCCTTCATTGCTAGTACTATTGAAAACATGGAGAAATTACTAAAGGGCATTGATGTTCAATATACTAAGGTGTTACACCACAGACAAGCATACGTAGTGTTCCCTCTGGCTGCTGGTGTGCCCTTCTTCTTTGAATACAGTGAGCCACTTATGTATTCAGTTAGCGGCCAAGTCAAGATCCAACTTGACAAAAGCAGCAAGGACTTATCGGGACTCTTGCATAAAAACCTCGACATCACTTATGCCAGGAACTTAGATGGCAGTGTTGGCTTCCTAGATACTCTCGGTGATGTATATGCTACCGTTGGAGTCATCAACAAAATCCAGTTCTACTTCCCTACCAATCTGAACACAGTGATTCTACCAAGTCAAGTCAACCTGAACTTTGTGCTTCCTGATCAAGACGCCACCTTTCTTTACTTTAGCGTGTGGCCCTATACTACTTTCCAAAAGACTGATTCTCTACTGACCATTTTTGAGAATCCATTAACTAAGTACATCGAGCGACCTGCAAAAGTTGTGTCTGCTGATTTTAAGATTGGTTACCTAGCCGGTGTTTCGTTCAATCTGCAAGGATACTCTTACTCATCTGATTTCAAAGACGCCAGCAATCTTTACGAAGCTGAGCTTCTAACGAGCATTGGCACCTTAATGTACCAAAAAGATGTCGCTCTTACTCAGTTCAGCCTAAAATATCTTGCCAAAGAGAGCAAAAACAAGGATATTATATTCAGCTTATTCTACGGTAAGTAACAGTCTTGTAAACTCATAATTCTTTCATAGTTAGTATAAATCTGTATAAATTTAAAACTTTGGTTAAGGCCTTTCTGGAAGTTGTAACAATAATTGATATTTTCATGACAGACACACTGTACAACCAGAAGCAGAGCGGAGAGTTGGGACCAGCGTCAGTCGTAAAGGACGTTTCAGCGAACGGCGAAGCGCGTCGTGAGGAGCTTGTCAAGCGCGCCGCGTCTGGCATAGAGTCCGCTGAAGTCCAGCTGATTGACTTTAGTGCCATATTTAACGGAAAACAGAAAGTAGAGTACGTGTTCACCGCTGCTATTGCTGACAGTTATGTAGACAACAAATCCCAAGGAGTCTTTTTCTTAAAAGGCTTTGAGCAGATCAACGTAGTCATCAAAGTGGTTGATCCTAAGATAGTGCCTCTCAATTTCGAGGACGCCTTGAAAAATAAGATCAAAGTAACCTACGAAGCCGACTTGAAATACGGAAATTTAGAAAACATTCACCTTCATGGGTTTGGAGAGCGCAGCGAGAAATATACTGAAATGTTGTCGAACGACCCTCTTGCAAAACAGTGCTTGCAAGAAACCAGAAAATTCAACTTCTATCAGAAGGATTGCTACAAGTTGATCATCAAAGCGCATGCCCCTGACTTCTTCAAGTTTTCAGTAACATACAAAGACCTGAGCCCGGAGTACCTCAACATGACACAGAACTCTTATGAAATCTTTAAGGAGATGTACTCCTGGGAACAGACAGAGGACGTGACGAAGAAAATTGATGACGGGAAACTGGAAATTGAAGTTCAGTCATTCTATTACGAAAATTATGATAACTACGAATTCATAACCAAATACGGAGTGCTTCGCTTGAACAATGTGCAAGGCTTGGGTTATTACCCCTACGAAGCGGCTATTTACGCACCCATCAATGACTTGGAGCGTTCCTTTAACTACTACTATGGGTATCAATACCTGCGTGAGTATTTTTGAAGCTCAGTTTTGCTTTCTGAATTTATCGTTACATTTTTCAATATTTGTCTATTTTCCAACAGCATACTGTGCCGTAGACAGCAGCAAGATCTGGACGTTCAGCGGTCGCAGCTACGACTACAGCCTAACCGGCTCCTGGCACGCCGTGATGGTGGACGAGTCCAACGACGCCGGCAAGTGGACCGACCTGGTCATCCTCGCGAGGAGACCCAGCGACAAACAGGAGGAGGTCTACGTCTCCTACAAGTAAGTTTTTAAGGAAAAAAAAAAATATTATGAAGGCAGACCCCGTAGATGTTATCCATTCCAAACTTAGTTCATATCTATATACAGGGTGTCCCAAAACTCAACGTCAAGCCGAAACGGGGTGACAGGATTGATCATAACCATCACGAGAAAAATCTGAAAAAAAATCTATCCCATGCAGTTTGAAAATTATGGGCATTTTAAGAAAAACCTAGAAATTTGATCAAACTGTACCATTTTTCGGTTATTGTGGTTATTATTTTTTATTTTTGTTCATTTGAACTTTAGAAACGTAATCCTAAATAACATTTCTAGAATCCCAATAAAAAATAATGACACAATTGCCTCAAGTTCCCGAGAATTGAGACTATTTGTTAAACTACGAATTTAAAATTTTCAAGATTCGTCGACTTTGACAGGCCCTCCTATAAAAAAAATGTACTAGAGTGCCTTGGCAAGTAGCATTAAAAGTTGGCGCATTTAATCAGAATTCTAAAATGGTACAATACTTGTTAGTTCCATACAATAGAAAAGAGTAAAAAAATTAAAACCTCAAGTAACCCGATTTTTGCTATCAGATTTTACTCAGTTAAAATGTTTTTAATTCGCACAAGCTCTAGGTAGGTTCTTAATTTTAAGGCAAAATGATGAGAGAGATGGATAATGGGTATGTTTGCCATGAGTGAGCGAGACAGATAGTGACGCCACGCATTGAGACGGAGATGCGTCGTTTAAACGAGTGCGAATGAAACAGATAGATGCTATGGCATCTATCTGTTTCATTCGCACTAGTTTCAGCCAAGCAAATGGCTACGCTACCAGTCCGACACCAACCAGTTAGTACGTTTCGCTCATTCGTCTACTGCGCACGTTCGTATTCGCTTGTGTTGATTTAGTACTGACAACTTTGGCTTCTCTTTTTGGACTTGAATCTTTGTGAATTGGACTTGTTGATAACATACCGGCAACTTTGGCTTCTCTCTGGACTTTTGTGTTGGCATCCTTTTTATCTACCATGCCTACGCGCTACACTTCACAAGAATATGCGAACATGCACCTCATTTATGGGGAATGCAGATGCAACGCAAGTGCTGCCGCTAGACTTTATCGTGAAAGATATCCAAATTTAGAGCGCAACCCGGATCACCGCGTGTTTGTTAATGTGCACCGTTCACTCACAGAGGGCGGCCATTTCCCGAATCAAATACAGGCTGGAGGTAGACCTGTGTTTCCTTTCCAGGAAGAAGTATTGCAAGAGGTCGCACGTGACCGAAGTATTTCCGTACGTGGAATTGAAGAAAGAACGGGAATACCGAAAAGCACTGCTCATCGTATTTTACAAAGAGCCGAAATGCATCCGTTTCACGTACAACGAGTTCAAAGTCTTCTACCTCGAGATTATCAGGAAAGGATTTCTTTTTGTAGAACAATGCTACAGAGGCATAATGAGAATCCCCAATTCATCCAAAAAATTCTCTGGTCAGATGAATCGACATTTAAAAAAGATGGTTACATGAACTTGCACAATTATCACGAGTGGCATGTGGAGAATCCACATTTAATGCGAGAAGATAGATCCCAGTATCGTTTTAAAGTAAACCTGTGGACCGGAATTTTAAACGGTAAAATTATTGGGCCTATTGAACTGCCTGAGAACTTGAATGGAACTAATTACCTACATTTTTTAAGAGAAGATTTACCAACCCTGTTAGAGGACGTACCACTAGCAGATCTTCGCGACATGTGGTTTCAACAAGATGGCTGCCCAGCGCATTTCGCAGTGCAAGTAAGAGATTTCCTTGACCAGGAATATCCGGGAAGGTGGATTGGACGTTCGGGCACTATCTCGTGGCCCGCCCGTTCACCAGATTTAAATCCCCTGGATTTTTTCTATTGGGGAGTTCTCAAAGAAAAAGTTTACTCAAAGCCCATTGCGAACGTAGCCGACCTGCGTGAACGCATTTCTCAAGCAGCTGAGGCGATCAACTCTCGAAGATATGCCCGACTAATAAGTAGATCTTTTTTAAGAAGATGTAGGGCTTGTATTGAGGCTGATGGTAAACAATTTGAACATTTATTGTAATAAAAAACGTTATTTCTCTATCATCTGACTTTTATTCCAACAAACCTAATTATTTTACTAATTTTACTAACTTTTTTTCACTTTGGTAAAAGTGGCGTCACTATCTGTCTCGCTCACTCATGGCGAACATACCCATTATCCATCTCTCTCATCATTTTGTCTTAAAATTAAGAACCTACCTAGAGCTTGTGTGAATTAAAAACATTTTAACTGAGTAAAATGAGATAGCAAAAATCGGGTTACTTGAGGTTTTAATTTTTTTACTCTTTTCTATTGTATGGAACTAACAAGTATTGTACCATTTTAGAATTCTGATTAAATGCGCCAACTTTAAATGCCACTTGCCAAGGCACTCTAGTACATTTTTTTTATAGGAGGGCCTGTCAAAGTCGACGAATCTTGAAAATTTTAAATTCGTAGTTTAACAAATAGTCTCAATTCTCGGAAACTTGAGGCAATTGTGTCATTATTTTTTATTGGGATTCTAGAAATGTTATTTAGGATTACGTTTCCAAAGTTCAAATGAACAAAAATAAAAAAGAATAACCACAATAACCGAAAAATGGTAAAGTTTGATCAAATTTCTAGGTTTTTCTTAAAATGCCCATAATTTTTAAACTGCATGGGATAGATTTTTTTTCAGATTTTTCTCGTGATGGTTATGATCAATCCTGTCACCCCGTTTCGGCTTGACGTTGAGTTTTGGGACACCCTGTATATACTTGCAGATATTATAATGCCCAAGACTTTGTCTGTTTGTTTTTTTGAACGTGCTAATCTCTGTAACTACTAGTCGGATTTGGAAAATTCTTTTTGTATGTGATAGCCACATTCGTGAGGAAGACTGTAAACGAGATAAAAATACGGGAACGGGATAAAACGGGATATGCGCGTACAAAGTCGCGGGCAAAAGCTAGTAAATGTTTATAGGTGTAAAAGCGAACACTGTTTTCGTTTTACAGTTAAAGTTTGAAGAACTCAATTTAATTTTTACAGGACCGAAGCTGACAAATACGTTGAACTTGAAATTAATCCCTCAGCAGTTAAAGTTAATAGCAACACTAAGAAGGTTTCTGAAGGTGCGCTCACCTCTTACTGGGATGACATTGAGAAAGTCCCTCTCTTGCAATACTACACCCTAGCTGACGGTGTTCAAGTATTCAACATCAACAACGGAGCTATTCGTCTAGTGTACGACAGCCAGAGGCTGGTGATATTCACCGCTGACCACCGCAGCACCACCAGAGGTATATGCGGACAGAGCTCTACCCAGACACGCGACGACTACTTGACTCCTTACGGTTTGGTCGACCTCCCGGAGCTGTACGGAGCATCCTTCTCACTGGACGGTGAGTTCAGCGACCCTAAGACCGCAGAGCTGAAGAAGGAAGCTAAACTGAGAGCGTACCTTCCTGTCACCAAGTACACCAACATCCTTCGCTCTGATGCTGAGTGGAGCAAGACCGATAACAAGGTCACTAAAGAGTTGTAAAATACATACATTCGACATTTAATCGTTTCCACTGATAAATTAATGTGCTTATGTATGTATATAAATCTAAGTTTTAAATTATTGCAATCAGTTTGTATACCAACATAGAAATACATAACGACGTTTAGATAAGTATGTGTTTAGTATTATTATCTAAGTGAAAAATATAGCAAATACAAATTACAAAACGTTTTTTACCAAACAATCAAGTTTTATTTTGTACGGGTACCTATTAAATCAGAGCCAAACTTTGAAACCAACACACAACGCAGGCTTTCTCTGAACCAAAAGGCTGTTCGAAGTGTAGCCTGATCCAGGGTTGCGGAATTTGTTCGAAAGAGTCATCGCGGCCCTGGAACGCAGACGGCTTTAGGAGGAACACGGATGGGTTTTAGACAATAAGAGTCTGACACTCCGTTCCGCTTCGGCCAGAGCGCAAGGAGTCATTTGATGATTCCCAATCCATAAAAAGTGTAGCCTGATGTCTTACAATATTAGTAGTCATTAAGAATATTTGTAAACCAAGATATCGTTTGTTAATACAGGCAAACAATATCTTGGGGTAAAAATAGATCTAGGTAGGCTGGATCTTAGTAATAAGTTTAATAATAAGTTTATTTTCAAATCATTTTAGCTTAGATCACATGTCGAGGAGTCTCCATTTAGGCATAGAAGATGCCTGTAGTTGAAGGCTCCGCTCTTCTCTTACATTATAAACTCAAACTTATAGTTTTATAAAAAAATAAACAAATAGAAAAAAAAAAAAACAAAAGGAAGAAAATTTAACATAAAAAAATAATAATAAACACGATCAATTGTAGTTTATTGTATGTGTGTGTGTGTGTGTGTGTGTGTGTGTGGTGTATGTGTGTGTATGTGTGGTGTGTGTGTGAGACTGGTGCTGAGTGTACATTTTCACATGTGTGTCTAAATAAGCGAAAATCATCACTTTACATTAGTTATCAAGTCACACGTTTTTTTTTTTTTTTTTTTTAAGGATGGGAAATCATCAAATGACTGCTTCCGCTCTGGGTGGAGCGGAAGGGCGTGTCAGACTCTTACTGACTAAAACCCATCCGTGTTCCTTCTAAAGCCCTTTGCGTTCCAGGGCCGCGGTGACTCTTTCGAACAGATTCCGCCACCCTGGCAGGCTTTGGCCCTAGCGGGCCCCGTCTTTTATGCTGACATCTCTTTGAGGCGCGCGTGAAACACAACGCGCCATCGACCCGGGCCTGGTGGTGATCGGACAGCGAGCCACCCAATGCTCGCCGTCCGCAGGCCCGCGCCTACGGTGGCCGGGGATCGCCCTGCGACTCCCGACGCCCGGGGCGTCTTCTCCTGTTGCGGCGGTTGGGGCGAAGGCCTTGCCTTTCCCTCGCGCGGCCCGCCTCCTCCTTCGCTAGCATTACTGCTTCGCAGAAGGAGGTGACCGCTTCCCAAGCTTCCTCGCTCCGGACCATGGATTCAACCAGGGCCGGACGCGAGAGGTCGACGCCGCCGATCGCCGCGACGAGGACACGGCGGTGCACAGCCCAAGCAGGGCAGACCTCCACCGTATGCTCCACCGTGTCCTCCGGGCGATCCTCACAGTGCTGACACCCGGGCGTGTCCTCCCGTTTAATCCGAAACAGGTACCTCCCGAAACAGCCGTGTCCGGTTAGTACCTGCGTCAGGCGGAAGGTGAGGACGCCGTAGCGCCTCTCCAGCCACTCCTCAAAGAGGGGTCTTATCGCCGCAATTGTGGCGTGCCCAGCGCTGGGTTGTGACAGTCGCCGTTTCCATATCGCCATGGTATCCTGCCGGAGCTCCGTCCGCCGCGTAGCAATTTGCCGTGGCAGCGGAGTTTCGCCCCGGCGAAGCGCCTCCAAGCGCCACGCGTAAACGTGCGCGAGGGCTCTCGCCTCCAGATCCCATGGCGTTAATCCGGCAAGGAGGCTCGCCGCCTCGCCGGAGACCGTGCGGTATCCCCGGGCCAGCCGGATGGCCATGACCCTTTGGGATGCGTTGAGCTGGCGGGCAGGTCGCCCCTTCAACGTCAGTGCCCACACTGGGGCCCCATAAAGGGCCATGGACCGCACGATCCCCGCATAGAGCCTCCGGCAGGAGGCGTTTGGACCCCCTAGATTGGGCAGGAGCCGCTTGAAGGCAGCCCCGGCCCGCTCCAGTCTTGGAGCCAAACGGCGGAAGTGCTCCTCGAAGTTCCATCGGCTATCGAGAACGAGCCCCGGGTACCTGATCGTCGACCCGACGCCGATGTGAACCCCTCCTACCGTTATTTGGGATCCCATTGGTGGCCTGTTCCGAGAACCATAAAAACACATGGCTTCGGACTTGTGCAGGGCCACCTCGAGACCCAGTTGCCGGATCCTCTCAACGACTGTCGCAACCCCGCGTGTCATCACTTCGGCCGCCGCCTGGTGCGACCCCCCCTGTGCCAAGACTAGCGTGTCGTCAGCGTAAGAGACTACGTTGACGCCGCTAGGGAGGTCGGCGCGCAGCACCCAGTCGTAGCCGATGTCCCACAGGAGCGGCCCCAGAACCGAACCCTGTGGAACACCGCACGACATCTCTCGCCGGTTCCATTCTCCCCGGTGACCGGGTTAGATGACGGCCCTGTCCGTCAGATAGGCCTCGACCACGCGACGGAGGTAGGTTGGCATCCGGTGATACCGGAGTGCCTCCCTGATGCAACTCCAGGGCAGGGAGTTGAAGGCATTGGCGATGTCAAGAGACACCGCCAAGACGACCCTGCCCCGGGACACCGCATCCCCCGTCGTGAGGGCTTTCACGCGCATGATGGCATCCACCGTTGAGCGCCCCGTGCGGAAACCGAACTGGTTCTCCGCCAGATTCGGCCCCACCCTCGCCAGGTGCCCGACGAGGCGGTTTGCTATGACTCTTTCAAAGAGCTTGCCCACCTCGTCGAGCAGCACGATGGGCCGGTAAGCTGACGGAGAGTCCGCAGGGCTCCCAGGCTTCTTAATGAGGACCAGTTTCCCCGTCTTCCAACGAAGTGGGAACTGACCTCTCTCCAAGCATGCGCTTAAGAACCCCCTTAGTCGAGGCCCGAGAGCCTCCAAGGCCAGGACCCAGGCTTTAAATCAAGTCACACGTTGCAAAAGCAATTCTGTATCATCATAATTTAAACTTTGCAACCATGTTTTTAACTTTTTTTTGCATTCATATTTTTTTTTATCGTAAATATATATTACTTTATTGATTTTATTGTATAGAAAGGCTGAGCGTTTTTTATATTGTCTGCTGGCAAATCCTGTTTTAGTGGTGGGGACGTTTACTATGTGGTGTTTATTTCTTTTTGCTAGAATTTTAGGATCACATGGTATCTCTTTGTGCGTTTTGAGGATGATGTGAAGGATGTACAGTTTTCTCACTGACAGCAGATTACTTAATTTATAAAGCTTCTCAGTGGAGAACATTCTTTTTTTGAAATACATCACTTTAAGTATCGCTCTTTGAGCGCGTTCTAACTCTAGAAAACTAGATTTCGTTGCTCCACCCCATGCAGTTATACAATACACGATAACAGACTGGGGCAAAGCTACATAAATTTCATTTAGCAGATTTCTTTCCTTGTCATTATTATTTTTATTTGCAATTATTTTCCCTGGTACAATATATCTCAGCTCTTTAAAAATCCATATGAGTTTTCGTACCCTACTCATGACTTGTTCCAGTTGAGGATGCCATGAAAGACGTTGGTCAATAATCACTCCCAGATATTTTGTTTTGGTAACTTGTTGGATAGTAGGGCAATTGCAGCAACTAGTTCCATTAACATTTATTTTTTGTCTAAGCTTACACCAGAACACTATCTAAAAGTTAAGGCATCTTTATTTACCTTAATAAATGTTAGGTCATGAAAGGTTTGCATGCAGCTGAGAGGAGTATGTATGTCAGAGGAAGTCTGTAGCACCAATGACCGAAAAGTTTTAATGTCATGTGATGTGGAGGAACGACGCTTTTCTTGATGTTTTGGGGAATAGTTTTGAGTGTGAACGTGAATAGGTATAGCGGAGGAAGACCATATAAACGTTGTTCATGTTAGGTTGTCTAGTTGATATAGCTGTATCAAAGACCGCCATTGTCACAGAATTAAGTTCAAATATATTAAATGGCTTGAAAGGAGGTGATCAAGTGGCTGTTAAGTAAGTGCGAATATAGATATTTTGAAGAAGAAGACAAACTGCGCTGACCCCAAATTAAATGAGATAAGGGCAGGGAAATTGTAGAACTACCTTAATAATGAGAATGAGGATTCATACCACAGTATAGTCTTTTTAACCCATTAGATAACTGGTAGAGAATGCCTTGTTACATTAAGTCTGCCAATCTAATAAATTAGTAAATTTTATGTAAGTGCCCTGAATTCGCGAGCCTACACCTGTGGCCACAGCAGACCACGTTAGACATGATGGGACGACCTCGAAATCTTCCCTTGCAATTGGTACAATGGGACAATGGAAGGATCGGGACGAGGGCTTTGGCCTAGCAGTGGGACAGTTGAGGATATCATAATAATATATTATGTACAAAAATGTATAGTCTACCTATGTCAGTAGTAACAGTTAACTTACACAGTAACAGTTAAAACCGAACTTTCCTATTGCAACGACGCGCACTGTCAATGTAAAATTTATATTAGGCACGTACGAATCACTCTACAATTAGCCAGTCTATTTGTTAAATTTCACCATGAAAACATAGGTGAAGTGAATATGAAGTGAACTGCCGCTCTATACCGTATAACAATCTCACCGTGTAAGTAAACTGTAACCATAGATGTAGGTTCAATGATAGCTCACATTAGTTGACGTGAGCTATCATTGAACTTAGAGCTATGGTTTGACAGCTCACTTAAGGTGACTACACCTATTTTTTCGTATACAGTACTGTTATCAATTTTACAGAAAACACTTATAAACTACAAAAACATGTTATTGTAAATATATATCCTGGGACATAATATACATATATCCACAACGAGACCCTGCCGTGTTTCTTAAAGCCCTCACTGTCATTCGTAGATTTTTCTAAAGGTTTGACAAACAGGCTTACTTATAGTGTGTCCACACGATACAGACTTTTGTCTGCACGTACTTTGAACCCTGAATAAAAAATCTATCCTACTGACATTTGTCTGCACACACTAAATTCTGTAGAACTTTGTGGAAGTCTGTATCGTGTGCACGGTCCTTTAGGGGTAAAGCCTGCCAGGATTCATCAGGGTCATATTTTAAGGGTGATATTTTGTATCTGACATATAAAAAAGAAACAATTGCAAAACAAAAAAAAACTCGTATAAAAAACCTGACCGCAATAAACGACCAAACAAACACTTTTCAATCAGTCTGATACAATAAATGCCTCCAACTGTATCAGCCTGCTTAAAAGTACCTTTTAGAATGACCAAACACTTCTGAAACATTCTGTATATTATTATAAGAACGCGTTTTAAGAACAAAAACATTACTATAGGTAAGGGCTTGATTATAACAAGCCACCATTAATAGGTGATGCTGCGAAATTGATGCGCAACTTTCCCTAAACTTTGTTTCGAACACAGGGGAACCAATCGACTTGCGTAGGCACTCTTTCTAACTAAACCGATATGAAATCAATAACAATAACAACAATAACAATATTTATTTGTTCCAGACTTTAACCTTACAATTACTGTGGCACCTTAAATAACATTTTTTCAATCAAACGAGAACTTTAATACCCAATTTCAAATACTAGGTTATCGCTTTGTAATGTTCTGCATTTAGAGTTTTGGAAATATTATCTTTTATCAGGTTAGGGGTCACATAATGGAGACGTCGCGGTTAGTATATAAGCCAAGGCGTGCCAGGTTTGTGCATCAGAAGTGTGCCATCCCAGCAACACTGAACACGACCACTGCTGACCACTTGGAACCATGAAGTTGTTGATACTGACGGCGATTATCGGTGAGTACCTACTTGGCTTGGTATCATTTCTCTTGTGTTTTTGATCAGGATTTAAGTTGTGTTTATTAAATTTTGAAGTGAAAACTTCTTTAGCGGCGTTGTGCACTTTTTGGGATGGGTTATAAAATGTTAAACTCGCGTCAGGACACGTGACCTGATCGAAAATTCGTAAGACGGAGGGAAAGTTCGGAAGTGTTAAATTTTTTATGTAATATAAATTGTCATGTTTGTGTACGATAGCGCAATAAATGAATATTGTATTTTACCACATAAATGATAGTACTTTAATACCGATAATTAAAGCAATTCGTGCGAAACTATTTCCTAACCATTCCAAAATATCAAAAATGCACAACGTTAATGTTCAAGTTTTCACTTCTGCCGGCACTACCGGAGTGCAACCCGTTGTTTTTTTTTATTGTATACCTTCCTTGTACGCTCTAAACAAAATGCCAGTCTATCAGGGAATTCGATTGTTGAAATGTCAAAGTATGAAGCATTGATCACGTTACATTTCATACATTTTGGTCGTTCTTTTTTCACCACGCTACCGCTAACAGAATTTAATTTGCTTAGAACCTCTGTTATCCAATAGGGTCGCTTTCAAACTTCGCCCATTTTTTATTTGTAAAGTTGAGCTATCTGAGATGATGATGATGATATTGAGAACCATTCAACAAACGGACGGTTTCAATAACGTATCGTTTAGCTATTTTACTTTTTAGCATAGCTAATTAGCTACCAACAGTAGCTGAAACGTCATGTTCAAAAGGCAAAAATGACGTTTCAGCGACTGTTGGTAGTTCATTTGACAGTTGGTTAAAGGTTATTGAGACCGGCCGTTAGGGCGTACTTAATCACTGATAGTTATAATACAGCCCATATAACAAGGAGAAGCTCGTGGCTAAATATTAACAGCCGTTTGGTTGGATCTTCAAGGTTAAGCAAATCTTGCCGAGGTCGATTCGTGAATGGCTAACCATCAATGACATACCTACCTCGATTCTCGCAAAGCACGTCTCATTAAGCCGTTTGTCCCAGCACTAATTTGTAGATCTTTGACGGTTGTTTTTAGTTTGTTTTATTTAGTAGTAAATAATGTTTTACCCTCTACAGTCAACTAAATATGTGGTTATGATACTTATAGCTTAGTGTGGCCTGTCAGACAGGGAATTCATTGTTGTGTTTAGGCTGTGCTTTAATTGATGGGCTGGCCAGCACGGAGCTGCTATTGAAATCATACGAACGTTTGCCTAAAAATATTATTTATAAAATTAAAATGGTTTACTTTAGAAGATAGCAGCTAGATACATTTACAACCCATAGATATTACCAACGGCAATTAAAACAGTAATCGGTGTGATTATGTCTGTCTGAGTATGCCTTTTCGGGTAAAGGCGGACTACTTAAGGCTGCGTTTCCACCAGAGATGTGTGTTTGGGCATGATGGAAAACATCAAACGTTTAGTTGACTCTTCACGAGACCCGAAGTACGACCTTCCAACGACCAAAGAATATGCATGGCCATTGAAACAATGTGGCAAAGCAATTGCTTTGAAAAAGCAGGTGTTTTAGGCCCTTTTCCAATCGATTTCTTTGATGCTAAACAGTTGCTTCTCCACCAATATATGCCACTTATTTGTACTTATACCCCCATAATACTCCTATATCCACTGGTTGCTATAGTACCTCTATTCCTATTGTAATATAGAACCCGTATTAATTATATTCGTTTTATTACTTATCAGCTAAAACAGCCAAATACACTTTTATTATTACTTGATACCAAATGAAAAAATTGTGTAATTTGTAATTATTGATTTATAAAAACCTTTTGCACAAGTAAAAATCACTGTACAAAGGCGGTTAATTACTTTTACGAAAGTCTTAAGCAAGTTTAATCCGCATCTTTACGTAGGTAACATAAATTATTTGTTTTAGCCGCGGTAACGTCGAGCCCGCTCACCGAGAGCAAAAGCTGGCCCTGGCAGGTCGGCAAGGAGTACCTGTATGATGTGGACACCTTCACCTGGACCACATTCGACAACAGCAACAGCAATGGCAACGCCTTCAAGGCCCAGTTCATCATTCGCGTGGTGGCGCCGGGACAGCTCCTCGCGAAGCTGAGCCAACCTTTGTATGCGCAGCTCCAGGCGGAGAAAGTTACCTACAGCGTTGAACCTTCCGACCTCAAGTTCCAGCCCATTCAGATCTCCGACCAACCTTTCGAGATATTCGTCGAGGGAGGTCGAGTTAAATCATTCAATGTCCCTCTCACCCTTTCCGTTGCTCACGAGAACTTGTTGAAGGGTCTGATCAGCGCTCTCCAAGTTGACATATCAGCTTTTGGTCATGTCGACAGCTTCCCTAACAGCTTCGACAAGGAAACCTTCCAAGGTCTCTTCAAGAAGGTAGAAACTGATGTGACTGGTGAATGTGAGACTCTATACACTGTATCGCCGGTTTCTGCGGAATGGCGTCGGGAATTGCCCAAGTTCTCCTCAGAGGAAGATCCCATCGAAATCATTAAGAGTAAGAACTACGGTTCGTGCAAGAATCGTGCTGCATTCTACTTTGGCCTGCCAGAGGGCGCCGTTTGGAATGGAATCGCTTACAAAAATGAAGAGAAACAGTTCATCAAACACACTTCTGAATCCCGCTTGGTCGCTGGCAAACAGGGCACCATCTTCAAATCAGAAGTCATAAGCTCGGTCTTCGTCAATCCTCTTATGTTCGGCAAACAGAAGGCTGAAGTGTACAGTTACGTTAAAGTCTTCCTCTCTTCCGTCCAAGCGACGAGTGATGTTGAGTGGAACAAGCCTGCAGAGAGCCGCAAAATCAATTCGCTATTGTTTTCGATAAGCGAATCTATGTTCATTCCCAAGGTTACTGATCAGAGCATTGCTAACGCCCAAAAACTGCTCCAAGACTTGACACCTTTGCTGCAGACACCCAATCAATTGCCCAAAGCGGACTTTCTTTCAAAGTTCAACGTTCTTGTACGCATCATAGGCTCTTTGAATTCAGAGCAGCTGACCCTGTTGACGAGCAGCGTCGAAATCGCTAAGTCCTCGAAAAACGTCGCTAAGTCCGGTATGTGGATAATCTACCGTGATGCTGTCGCGCAAGCAGGCACTGTTGCCGCATTCAGGGAAATCAAAACCTGGATCCTCACAAAGAAGATTCAAGGTGAAGAAGCCGCCGAGCTTCTCTCAGGTATAGGTGCTGCTCTTCGCTATCCTACCAAGGAGGTCATTACTGAATTCTTCGACTTCGCGACGAACCCCGAAGTAAGGGAGCAGCAGTTCGTTAACAATTCAGCCCTATTAGCAGCAACCAAATTCATGCGCTTTACTGAGGAAAACATATTTGTTGTCGATACCGTTATCCCACGTCTCTCTAAATATCTGAAACAAGCAATCGAAAATGGAGACTCTAACAAGGCTCAGGTTTACGTCAGAGTTCTTGGAAATTTGGCTCACGCAGATGTCTTGCGGGTGTTTGCTCCATACTTGGACGGTCGCATTTCAGTGAGTAAGTATCTTCGCATCCAGATGGTTGCCAGTCTAAAGACCTTGGCCAACCTGAAGAACGAATCCGTTCGTGCTGTGCTCTACAGCTTCTTGAGAAATACTGCTGAGCCTTACGAGGTGAGAGTACTCGCTGCCCTGAACATCTTCATGGCTTTCCCTACCGCTGAGATGATGCAAGTAATGGCACACATGACTAACGACGATCCTAGCACGCAAGTACGCGCTGTTTTGGCAAACGGAATCAACTTCGCAGCTGGACTTAAAGACCCACGTTTCTCAGAGCTGTAAGTTTTACTTCTTTAAATTAAATACTATATATATTTTAAATAAAACTAACTATAAACTTGGCTCATTGTTTGATGAGCTCAGTTTTAATTGTATGCATTAATAATTTCATATTATTCGCTTACAGGGTTAAGACTGCTCAATCGGTAAAATCAATCGTCGCCAAGGAGAAATTCGGATACCGTATCTCAACCGACAGTATAATTGACAAGTACACGAGCGACGATGACTTCGCATTCTTCAGGGAACTGTCATATGTTGGCAGCGAGGACAATTTCTTCCCTGTGTACCACAGGTCAGCCCTAAGAGCGAGGGGCACCGGCTGGACTGAGGAAAAACAGGTACGTAACGAAATTTTCTAAACCTAACATTTTTAGTTTTTTTTTAAATACAGAATAAATGGACCACGTTCTTAGTAATCGAATAGAAGATATAAAAGATTTAACGCAATCAATAGCTACCTATATACCCCCAAGAAAATAGAAATACTTGTTTGAAACTCCAGTAAAGAAAAGATCGCTTTGATGTGTTTGTACACAAGAATATATCCATACACCAATCATTTTAAAAATTTAAATTTATGATTTCAGGTAACTTTGTCTGTAACGGGAGTGCAACAGCTCCTGGACTTCATTGCAGAGACGATTTACGAACCGAACAAATCTAAGGTTGACTTGAAATTCTCCGCTAAGAAAGTAGCTGAAGCACTAAACATCAAACGTGACGCTCGCAGTCCCCTTGAAGGCTCTCTCTTCCTTGAAAACTTGAACCAGCAGAAGCTTATCACCTTCAACGAAGCGGACCTTCAGCGATTCATTGTTAACACAGCTCAAAATATGGAGCTCTTATTTAAAGGAGTTGATGTCCAATACACTAAGGTGTCGAACCACATACAAGCATACGTAGTGTTCCCTCTGGCTGCTGGTGTGCCCTTCTTCTTTGAATACAGTGAACCACTTGTGATTTCATTTAACGGCCAAGTCAAAGTCAAACTTGACAAGGGCAGTAAGGACTTAGCTGGATCTGTTAATAAAAACCTTGACATCACTTATGCCAGGAACTTAGACGGTAGTGTCGGCTTTTTGGATACCCTCGGTGATGTATATGCTACCGTTGGAGTCAGCAACAAAATCCAGTTCTATTTCCCTACCAATCTGAATACAGCGATTCTGCCAGGACAAATCAAACTGAACTTTGTGCTTCCTGAACAAGACGCCACCTTCATTCACTTCAGCGTTTGGCCCTACACTAGTCTACAAAAGACGGATTCGTTACTGACCATTGCTGAGAACCCAACGACTAAGTACATTGAGCGTCCCGCTAAAGTTATCTCTGCCGATTTGAAGTTGGGTAACCTATTGGGAGTCTCCTTCCTGCTGTCAGGATACTCATACTCTTCAGACTTCAAAGACACCAGCAATCTTTACAACACTGATATTTTGATGAACATTGGCACTTTGATGCACCAAACCGATGTCGCTCTTACCGAGTTCAACTTGAAATATATCGCCAAGGAGACCAACAACAAGGATATCGCATTCAACTTTTTCTACGGTGAGTTTACTCGTTGCTTTCTTATATATATAAGTTTGTTGTAAAACTATTGCAAAAACTAAAATGACTTCATCCTTTACAGACACATTATACAACCAGAAGCAGAGCGGTGAATTTGGACCAGCGTCAGTTGTCGCAAAGGAAGTATTAGCGAACAGTGAGGCGCGTCGTGAGGAGATTGTCAAGCGTGCCGCGTCTGGCATCAAATCTGCTGAAGTGCAGCTGTATGACTTCAGTGCCGCCTTTAACGGAAAACAGAAAGTAGAGTACGTGTTCACCGCTGCTATCGCTGATAGTTTTGTAGACAACAAAGCCCAGGGTGCATTTTTCTTCAATGGCTGGGAGCAGATCAACGCTGTCTTCAAGGTGGTTAAACCCAAAATTGCTCCTCTCAACTTCGAGCAAGCTTTGAAAAATGAGATCAAGGTCACTTACGAGGCTGACCTGAAATACGGAAACTCCGACAACATTCATGTTCAAGGATTCAGCGAGCGCAGCAAGAAGTACACCGAGCAGCTGTCGAACGACCCCTTGGCAAAACAGTGCCTGCAAGAGACCAGCAAGGACAACTCCTACCAGAAGGATTGCTTCAAGATGATCGTGAAGGCTCACGCCCCTGACTACTTCAAGTTCACTGTTTCATACAAAGACCTCAGCGCTGCCTACCTTAACGAGGCCTACAACACTTATGGTATCTTCAAGAAGATGTTCTCCTGGGAACAAGAAGAGGATGTTTCGAAGACCATCGATGATGGCAAAATGGAAATTGTGGTTCAGTCATTCTACTACGACAATTATGAGAACTACGAATTCACATCCAAATACGGAGTGGTCCGCTTGAACAACGTAAAGGGCTTGGGATACTACCCCTACACCATGGCTGTCTATGGACCCATCACTAAATGGGAACGAGCCTACAACTATTACTACGGCTACCAATACATGCGTGAGTTTTTTTAATCCGATATTCTGCTTAAATCTGTTTGTTGCATATCTTAGAATTTGTTTCTATGTCTTCCATAGCATACTGTGCTGTGGACAGCAGCAAGATCCAGACTTTCAGCGGTCGCAGCTACGACTACAGCCTCACCGGCTCCTGGCACGCCGTGATGGTGGACGAGTCTAACGACGCTGGCAAGTGGACCGACCTGGTCATCCTCGCGAGAAGGCCAAGCGACAAACAAGAGGAGATCTACGTCTCCTACAAGTAAGAGTTTAGCTTTCTTAAAGCAAAGATTTAATAATTTAGTGTAGGCATTGCAAATTACTAACTTTCTACTAGTTGACCTGACAAACGTTGTCCTGTCAAACTGAATTAATGCCAAAATTCATAGAAAAAGCAGTTCCAGTTGCCCCGAATTTGTTAAATCATTTTCGTTGCATACCTTTTTGCGCCGATAACCAATTGTTAACCATAAATAGCCACAAGCAACAACAATATTTAACAACAAGCGGCATTTAATTTCATTTAAACACAATTGAACGTGACGAGTTTCATTAACAACTATCGGCACATAAATTTAACTACAGACTAGTATTTTTTTTCAACTTTGGACTCAAATATGGTACAGCATACCAAAGTATTACTCGGGAGACCGATTTCCTACTAAGATTTATTTTTTCCCTATAAAGGACCCCAGCTGGCAAATACGTGGAGCTGGACATCAAGCCCTCAGCAGTTGAAGTTAAGAGCAACACAAACAAGGTGTCTGAAGGCGCGCTTACCACCTACTGGAACGACATTGACGATGTTCCTCTGTTGCAATACTACACCCTTGCTGATGGTGTCCTCGTGTTCAACATCAACAACGGAGCTATCCGTCTAGTGTACGACAGCCAGAGGCTGGCCATCTTCACAGCTAACCACCGCAGCACCACCAGAGGTATCTGCGGACAGAGCTCGACCCAGACCCGCGACGACTACTTGACTCCTTACGGTCTGGTCGACCTCCCTGAGCTGTACGGAGCATCCTTCTCACTGGACGGCGAGTTCAGCGACCCTAAGACCGCAGAGCTGAAGAAGGAAGCTAAGCTGAAGGCGTACCAGCCTGTTACCAAGTATACCAACATCCTCCGCTCCGATGCTGAGTGGAGCAAGTCTAAAAACTATTCTCACTAAGCAATAATAAGTATGTATATGTCTATTTTACTAACACCGGACAGACTACGATATCTTCATTGAAAAACTGAGTTAGATGAAATGTATAAAATAGTATTTATTAATTATTGATTAATGAAATATTTATTCAAATATGACATTATAAATATACTTAGTTTAATTTATTTGTATAATAGTAGAATATAGTACATACAACATAATATGTATAATAATAACCGAATAATACATTGTATCGAGACATATAGCAATTAACTTAATTATTTAAGTTACAATAAAATAATAATTTCAATATTAATCATTGCAGTTTTACTGTCTTCTTTTTCACCTTCTATTATATTATTAATCCATTTATTTGATCTATGTACAATATACATATTATTAACATTATTAAATATTTTAATGAAAATATAAAAATGAACAGAGTCCAAGGTACCTTCTAACTATACACGCTGTGTACTGCTTTCTGGATCAAGCCCAAGGGCTCAAGATCCAGCTACCCAACAAGAGCCTCCTCAGTTGTCGGTTTAGGCTCTTGGCAATGATGTCATTGGCCGTCACAATTATCGGCACAATGACTGATGTGTTCCCATTCTACATGTAAACAACCTCGCCAAGACATTTAGTTTGTTTATTTTTCGAAGCCTTCAAGAGGTTCTTGTTATGAGGGACCGCTATATGAACAATTATTGCGTGACGGTCTAGTCGGTCTATCACCACTAGTAGAGTAGAGTAGGGACTCCATTTTCCGCACTTAGACTCCCATTCGGTCCGTTGTGCGTAGTCTATTACCACTATATTAGGCTCTTTGGTAACAATAACATAATATAATATAATAATATAATATATCCTGGGACAACTCACACACGGTCATCCGATCCCAAACTAGGCAGAGCCTGTGCTATGGTAACCAGACAACTGATACACATACTTATATACTTCTAAATACATACATATTATACACAAATTACACCCAGACACAGAACAAATGATCATGCTCATCACACAAAGATTTGTCCTGGGTGGGAATCGAACCCACGACCTCCGGTTAAGCAGTCAGGGTCACTAACCACTCAATCAATAGTCCTGTCAGTGATGATAGACCGATCCCAATACAACATGCAATTACCATTTTCGAGATACATATAATATGTCCCAATAGTGTGGTAATTCCGATTCCACAAGATTGTATTTAAGAGCAAGTTGGTGGATAATCGTGGCTACAAGGTTGTGTTTGTGCAAACAGTCTCTTTTAGCCAGACTAGAATAACAGGAAGTAATGTGGTAGATGGATTCCCCAGGCCGGTGACATGCCCGACATATGTCAAAGGTACCGTCTTTCACAAAATATTTCCGGTAGCTATCCGTGATCGCTTGTGATCGTGACTTCATCCATAATCGCCCAGACAAAACTTTCGGTTTCTCCGAAGAAGTCACCAAAACTCAGCCAGGCTACGGATGCTTGTTTCGGGAGATACCTGTTTCACATTCATCGGGAGGAAACGCCCGGGCGTCAGCACTGTGAGGATCACCCGGAGTTCATGATGGAGCATACGGCGGACGACCTGCTTGGGCGGAGCACCACCGTATCCTCGTCGAGGCGATCAGCGGTGGCGACCTCACGCGTCGGTCCAATCCATGGTCCGGAGAGAGGAGGCATGGGAAGCAGTCACCTCCTTCTGCGAAGCAGTAATGCTAGCGAAGAAGGAGGCGTACCGCGTGAGGGACAGAAAGAAAGAAAGAAAGAAAGATTTATTTATTATTTAATACCTTACTTAAAGACACTTACGTGTAGCATTTAGCTAGTATTTTGTGTTTTATATCGATGAAATATTACTGCCAATGTATCTTTCCAGTTTATGGATTCAGGTTATCTATCTGATTTGCATTATTTCACATTTGTTATGACTGTTTTAGCCCCGGATGGCTTATCTTATTGTTATTGGCACTGATTTAAAGCGGCAATTGAATATTGTAGAATTGTTAAGCTAAAAATAACAAAATGCAAGTTCAGCAGTAAAAACTGAACAGTAAACCAAATAGAAATGATGCAAGAAATATTTGAATGGGCAGTTAAATAAATATTGAGCAGTAATATGACTGAGCGGGCAGTTACAAAGGAAGTTAAGAGATTTAAATTTAATGTCTTGGGGCAGTTATTAGTGGACAGTTAAAAATCGGAATCAGTCGGTAAGAAATCTCCTACTAAACAGTTTTTAAAAAATGAGGTGGTAAAATGTATTCCCTTGTTTATTTCAGCATCACTGGTTGAGTAATGAAGTTGATGAAGTAATGAAATTTGGACATTAGAGTGATATAATCGCAATAACATACCTACCTTTTTTCTTTTTTTAAGGATGGTAAATCATTACTTCATCAGCGTACCTACCTAACACTTTACTCTGGAAATTGTGATAATTGCAAAAAAATATTTTGATTTGCGATCACCAACCATAGCCAGACTTTGCCCACAGCTGTGGTCAAGTGTGGACAAAATGATCAAAACATTGCCAATGTTTTGATCAGTTTTTGATTTCGACTGACTTTGATACTGTGGTTACTACGCTAACCTGAAACCTTTATTCCCGTCACGACTTTGATTGAACTGGTACTCTCTTAGTGTTTCTCAGTTTCAGATATCGTATCACCGTATCACGGTGGATGAAGCCAGCAGGAGGCTAGCGGTTGGCATGCTACTATAACTGCTGAGCAACTGCAACTTCTGAGCGTGACAGACCGAAGGTCGGCAAGCAGTTTGCGGGCTGCAGTAGCCGAGTATCATCGACGGGATTACTGAGTGAATTGCTCCCATTTTATTATGATTGTGAGTTTCAAAAATTTAAAATTGTTCATATCAATTCATTAGTAGGATTCATAGTGCTATGAGGAACACTATGGCCTTACCAAGGATCTCACAGAAAAAATACTTAGAGTATCAGATACTGAAGAACTGCAGACTCCTTAGGGCGCCTACTTTGAATCCGGAAATTAAGGCCGCGATCTCAGAAATTATTATTAACCGTGATAAAAATATACAGTTGATCAGCGCGCTTAATAAAGCTATTACCCAGCGTCTTCTAGGAGATGATAAAATTTAGGCTATTCAATGAAACTCAGGTGAGTGCAAAACTCATAACTCCCTTATAAAGCTTTTTGAGCTTCTAAAGCTGTTGAGCGACAGGGATCGCTGATTAAAAAATCCGCTCAAAGGGGTCGCCCAAACACGTCAGTCTTTACCCGCACCCACAGCTGGACCATCGACAGCGAGGACTCGATTTTCGGGAAACGGGACTGGCCCCGGTCGTTACGTCTCGGCGAGCAGGGGGGGGGGGAGGAGGATATGCACGAGCAGCGACAGCATACCGGCGGCAGCCGACGACGACACGACCTCAGGCTTCCCCCAGCCAGGGCAAGCACCGTGCCCAGACTCGACGCTAGCGATACAGGTACACGCAGGACGTTTACAATATTTTTACGCTTGTTGGATGAACATCAATAGTAACATTACAACCTTGGACTGGATTAAAAATGGCTACGTGATACCGTTTTCTAAAAAAGTTTATCAACATGTTTACGAATGAAGAACAGAGAGATACGTCTGCAGCGATCGACAACTTGCTACAAATAGGCGCGATACATGAATACGAGCCACGATCAAATTAATTTATTTATTTCAATATTCTATACTTCAAAATTAAATGGCGGAAAAAATCGTTTTCCGCCATTTTATTTTAAACCTGAAATTGTTCAATAAATACGTAACCCAAAATCGTTTTAAAATAGAGGACTATAGAACAGCTTGCAAATCAATTCCTCTTAACGGCTTTATGGCCACGATTGATTTAAAGGAATCGTATGTATTGGTACCAATTAATCCATCACACAGAAAATATTTAAAATTTAAATTTCATAATGAAGACGGTGAAATTTAACTTATGCACAGGCTTATCATCGGCACCAAGAACATTTACGAAAATCATGGGTTCAATCAGAGGTTGTGGCCCACCTCATATATCGCGGCTGTTATATATCTCGACAATTTGTTGTGTATTAGCCATACATGACTTTTAAACTGTAACAACATTTAGGATTCGTGATGAATTTCGAAAAAAGCTCTTTACAACCATCACAACAGACTAAATTCCTAGGCTTCAATTACAACACTAATAACATGTCTTTATCCCTACCGAATGATAAACGAATAGATATTTCAAAATTAGTTAAAAATCATTCCCTTACCACGTTGCACTATTAGGTAAAGAGTTTGCCAATTTAGTCGGTGTTGTAACATCCGCCAGTCCTGCGGTTAAATACGGTTGGGTTTAACTAAATGTCTCGAGAGACAAAATTACTAAGCATTAAAGACTTATAAAAATACGGATCTAAATTTAGTCCTTTGCCTGTAATACTGCCGGATCTGGAATGGTGGTGTCAGAACATTTTTTCGACATCTACTTCCTTAGGACCTGAGAAGTTTCAACTAGCAATTTTTACAGATCTCCAGGTCAGGCTGGGGTGCATTTTGCAATAATGAAAGAGTTAACGGTAAATGGAAGTCAACTGAGTTAGAAGTCCATATCAACTTTTCATTAGAGCTGCTGGCATTATTTTTTGGTATCAAATGTACGCACGCGACGTACGTAACTGTTCCATTCTATTACGTATCGATAATACCACAGCATTAAGCTACATTAATGGGATGGGTGGTATCCAATATCCCCATTTAAACGACTTGACACGAGAAATCTGGCGTTGGTGCGAAGAACGAAATTTATTTTTACTGCCTCTTATATTAAAAGTAAAGATGATAAAGAAGCTAATGAATAATCTCGCAAAATTAACAAAGATGTAGAACTTAAACTGTTGGATGAAGTATTTGATAAAATTATCACTGGTCTAGGCAAACCAAATATCGATCTATTCGCTTCTCGCACCAATGCCAAATGTCGTCAATACGTATCAGCATGGAAACCAGACCCAGATGCCGTAGCGATAGACGCGTTCACAATTTCATGGGATAACATGTTCTTTTATGCCTTCCCACCTTTTTCTCTAATATTAAAATGATTAGAAACAATCATAGTAGATAAGGCTGAAGGCATACTTGTCTTACCCTATTAGCCATCGCAACCCTGGTTCCCTCTATCACAAAAATTACTCACTTCAGATATGAAATTTAAAATTCGAGAATGAACATTATATTATTATGGTCTTCCTCTAAAGACCCACAAATCAAAGCAGTTACCATGGGTGCAGCATAGCTCTCAGGAACGCGTTCATAAAACGAGGTTTACCTATGGCCTCTTTGGATTTAATGATGACATATTTAGCCAAGAACACATTGAAACAATATGGTCTGGCCTTAAGAAAATGGTGGCAGTATTGCCTTAACAATGAAATAGATCCATACAAATATTGTATACCGTCAGTGCTATCATTTTTAACGGAACAGTTTGATAAAGGTGCAGCTTTCGGCTCTCTTAATAGTTCCCGTTCGGCTTTAAGTTTACAATTTGGCGATGATTTAGGATCTCATGAGCAAATCAAAGGTTTATTAAAAGGAACCTATAAATTGAGGCTAAACATCCCAAAATACGCATCTACGTGGAACCCGCAAATAGTCCTACAACGCATCGCTCAATGGGGCCCTAATTTATAATTACCTTAAAAAAATATTTCACAGAAGCTTGTAATCGTATTAGCCTTTGCACAGCTCACATAGCGCAAACAATAACATCTATTAAAATTAAAAACATTGATATTTGTACGAACGGAGTCAACATTATAATTTCCGAAATATCATTAAAACATCTGGTGCCGGTCACAATCATCGCAGACGTTTGCTAAATTCTATAATCGTCCAGTGAACGATGATGCTTGTTTTCCAAGATCAGTTTTTCTCCCTGGTTAACAACCGGGACTTTATAATCTGCGATTAGAGTATTCATTTTATTTAATATTTATTTATTGCACACAATGTACACACAGTTACAGACTTAACTAAACTTTGTGAATACATTACCCTGTTAGGGCGCAGCAATCAACTTATAGCTAATCATAAAATAATTATTTTTAACAAAATAATATTCTTTATATAATAACAATAAAAGGAATACACAACACTAATATTATTATTAAGAACTATAGTTGTAAATTTTTGGGTATAAGTTTGGTTAGTTTTACTTAAAAAGTACTTAAGTAGTTATTACATAAATATTTGACAAAACTGTTGCTCTGTAGGTAAAAACCGTTAAAAATAATAAAATTTACAAAACATTAAAATTTATAGGTAATATGCTCTATTTTAAGGTAGTATCATCAAAAAATTCTCTAATTGTTCTCGATTTTTAAATAAATCTAAGAATGTTTGAGTATTAAATACTATCTAATTACAAAATTGATAATCTCTAAACATCTACATGACATGTGTGTATTATTTCTCTGAAGAATGAAACGTACGTAATATAATTGATGATAAAACGAACTTACCTGTAAGTGAAGTTCTATCCCAATTATATGAGTACGTTTCATTCGAAGATAAAGTTCCTCCCTTCCCAGAGTCCTTGATCTAAAAAAATTGTAGGACTCTAAAGAATGAGGAGCGTCGCGGTCGGACGGAGCCGCAAGCAGGGAAATTTTTCATTCTACCCTCACATTTTAATAAGTGCGAAGTTGTTAGTACAATGAAGGTGTAGTACCTTCATTGTATCTATTATCATTTCATGTGTCTTATTTATCTTCGAATGAAACGTACTCATATAATTAGGATACAACTTCACTAACGGGTAAGTTCGTCTAATCGTGAATTATATTACGTACGTTTTATTAGGACTCATTCATGGGGACTCCAAACCCTGACGATATACCGCTCACCATCCCCTGCTCTTACATATATATGTATATTTATATCTTCAGCCATACAAATGCATTTAAAATTGTCGGAACGCGAAACTTTTTGATTAAAATGACCCTAATCATCTCATTTTTCTTACAGTATTCTTACAGTATTTGTTAACCTAACAGTAGTGGCAATATGAGCCAGTATTCGACGAAGTGTGTTGAAAAAATATCGATAATCGTTATCATTCGTGTTGAAAAAAAAATGTTAGTTTAGAAGTAGGTAACATAATTATCAGTTTAGAAGTAAAACACAATAGTTAAATAGGAAAATAAATGGGTTATGGGTCATATTATGAAGAGATTAACTTTAGTTCTTCATAATATATATAAATAAGAGTGCTTGTATTATAAAGTCGGTAGTGTTTTGGCCCCATTCACACTGAAAACGACCACTGCTGAGCACTTGGAACCATGAAGCTGTTGATACTGACGGCGATTATTGGTGAGTCATTACTTTGTTGTGTTTACATACATACTATTATTATATTAGTATTTATGATAAGTTATGCAACCAATGCTTGGCTTCTGATTCCTTTCTATAATAGGATACAGGTCTGCAAATTGTAATCATGCGAGGGCCCAATATGGATTGGTCTATCTAAGTTGAGCTACTCGACTTCTGGTCAGGTCCACTCAAATCTGTGCGGTCCTTTCCTCAAAAAGCATCATTTTGGAATGTGAGGGCTATGTAGGTGGTTATTTTAAGTGTAGACTCGTAATTATTGTCTCGTAGTTTGAGTTCTTTATGCCTAACCAAGTGTCCCGACTTTGTTACTGTTCGTCAAATCGTTGAGCTACTTAAAGTTCTAAGTTGAGCTGCACTCCAACTTCCACTCAAATATGTGTGGTCCTTTCCTCTGAATGAAATGAAATGTAATAAAAAAAAACCAGCAATGAAAAGACCGCCTTTGTACTCAACATGAACCTGATACTAAAAACCACACGTATCATATTAATGCGAAAATTATCTCAGGAGTCCGTTCCCGTTGGATAATTTAAGACTTTTCATCATCATCATCCACAGCCCGACTTCGCCCACTACTGAGCATAGGCCTTTCTTCTCTTGTGCCAATCCCCACGTTGCTGTGCCAGCCTCATCCAGGTTCTACCCGCGATGGCAACAATGTCGTCCGTCCATCTCGCCGCCGGTCGACCAACACTTCTTCTTCCAGTCCTTGGGCGTCACTCGGTCAATGCCTTACTCCACCTATCATCACCGCGCCTTGCCAGGTGTCCTGCCCAGCTCCATTTCAGTTCCGCAATTAGTTTTCCGATGTCGAAAACCTTCGTACGTCTTCGGATCTCGACGTTTGCCAAGCATGGAACGCTCCATGGCTCTCTGTGCAACTCTCAGTCACGCCTGCGTGAGCGTCCATGTCTCAGCACCGTAAGTCATGGTGGGCAAAACACACTGGTTATAGAGGCGGGACTTCAGACATTGCGGAATTTTGGCAGACTTAAGAATTTCATCCAGTTCGCTAGAAGCGGCCCACCCAAGCTATATTCTTCTCGATACCTCCGTTTGTTGATGTTCTTTGCCAAATGAAAGGATATGACCAAGATAAAAATTTAAGACTTTTACTCGGGCGAAACCACTGAAAAAAGCTAGAAAATAACAGGCAATACAGGGTGCGGCTCATTTTTTACTATAAGAATATTTGCTCTATTTTCAAAAGCTATAACGCTCAAATGACAACGTTTACTTCATCTAACAACATTTTACATCATCATCATATCAGCCGAAAGACGACCGACCAGTTCTGGACATAAGCCTCCCCCAAGGGTCACCATAACAACCAGTCCAGTGTGTCTCGCATCCATCGGCTGCCCGCGACCCTCACCAGAGTACCAATTCTACTAATTTTTAAATTTCGTTCGCATTTGCATGTCAATTGCAACTGTCAAAAATTTATGGAAATTAAGGCTTCTTTGACAGATTGTGAATGAGATGCAAATTGGCCCTCAGGTCATCGGTCCACCTTGCGGGAGGCCTTCCAACGTTGCGTCTTCCCGAACGCGGTCACCACTCCAGAACTTTTCGGCCCCATCGAGCATCTGTTCTGCGAGCAATGTGCCCTGCCCACTGCCACTTTAATTTGGCGATTCTTCGGGCTATGTCGATACACTTGGTTCTCTTGCGGATATCTTCATTTCTGATTCGATCACGCAAGGAAACTCCGAATATTGCCCTCTCCATTTGGACTATTTACATATATATATATATTTTTATTTCATTAAATGAAATTACAAATATCTTTGTAACGAAGCCTTTTGAAGTACTACTTCCTACATTAGATTTGATTTTTAAAAACTATATAAGCGTTTGCCAAAGTTTATGAATAACGTGAAGAACACGATGTATTATGTTATAACTACACTTTCTGTAACGTTATTTTGATCTAATTATCATTTTTTATAACTATCATTTGATCTAACCGCTGAACAAAGAAAGGGAGGGAGGAATACCAAACATTACACCCCTAATAATATAAGTACTTATAACTAGATTTAAAAATAAAACGTTCTGAATCAGTTGAACCACCGGATGATTAATTAATATTAGAACAAAACCTTCGTTTGTATTTAACACCAGCAATTTGTTATAGCCGCGGTAACGCCGAGCCCGCTAACCCAGAGCAAAAGCTGGCCCTGGCAGGTCGGCAAGGAGTACCTGTATGATGTGGACACCTTCACCTGGACCACATTCGACAACAGCAACAGCAATGGCAACGCCTTCAAGGCCCAGTTCATCATTCGCGTGGTGGCGCCGGGACAGCTCCTCGCGAAGCTGAGCCAACCTTTGTATGCGCAGCTCCAGGCGGAGAAAGTTACCTACAGCGTTGAACCTTCCGACCTCAAGTTCCAGCCCATTCAGATCTCCGACCAACCTTTCGAGATATTCGTCGAGGGAGGTCGAGTTAAATCATTCAATGTCCCTCTCACCCTTTCCGTTGCTCACGAGAACTTGTTGAAGGGTCTGATCAGCGCTCTCCAAGTTGACATATCAGCTTTTGGTCATGTCGACAGCTTCCCTAACAGCTTCGACAAGGAAACCTTCCAAGGTCTCTTCAAGAAGGTAGAAACTGATGTGACTGGTGAATGTGAGACTCTATACACTGTATCGCCGGTTTCTGCGGAATGGCGTCGGGAATTGCCCAAGTTCTCCTCAGAGGAAGATCCCATCGAGATCATTAAGAGTAAGAACTACGGTTCATGCAAAAATCGTGCTGCATTCTACTTTGGCCTGCCAGAGGGCGCCGTTTGGAATGGAATCGCTTACAAAAATGAAGAGAAACAGTTCATTAAACACACTTCTGAATCCCGCTTGGTCGCTGGCAAGCAGGGCACCATCTTCAAATCAGAAGTCATAAGCTCGGTCTTCGTCAATCCTCTTATGTTCGGCAAACAGAAGGCTGAAGTGTACAGTTACGTTAAAGTCTTCCTCTCTTCCGTCCAAGCGACGACTGATGCTGAGTGGCAAAAGCCTACAGAGAGCCGCAACATCGATTCGCTATTATTTTCGATAAGCGAATCTATGTTCATTCCCAAGGTTACTGATCAGAGCATTGCTAACGCCCAAAAACTGCTCCAAGACTTGACACCTTTGCTGCAGACACCCAACCAATTGCCCAAAGCGGACTTTCTTTCAAAGTTCAACGTTCTTGTTCGCATCATAGGCTCTTTGAATTCAGAGCAGCTGACTCTGTTGACGAGCAGCGTCGAAATCGCTAAGTCCTCGAAAAACGTCGCTAAGTCCGGTATGTGGATAATCTACCGTGATGCTATCGCGCAAGCAGGCACTGTTGCCGCATTCAGGGAAATAAAGTCCTGGATCCTTACGAAGAAGGTTCAAGGTGAGGAAGCGTCTGAATTGATCACTAGTGTAGGAGTCACTCTCCGCTACCGAACTAGTGAGATCATGGTTGAATTCGATAACCTCGCTACAAACCCTGTTGTGACGGAACAACAATTCCTTAATAATTCAGCCTTGTTGACAGCCACCAAATTATATCGATTTGATAAAAAAAGGTCGTGTGTAACCAAATTCGTCATTCCACGTCTCTCAAATGAACTTAAACAAGCTATCGAAAATGGAGACTCCAACAAAGCTCAGGTGTACATAAGAGCTCTTGGTAATTTGGCTAACGAAGACATCCTGAAAGTATACGCTCCGTACTTAGAAGGCCTCATTCCAGTAACCAAGTACCTTCGCCTCCAGATGGTTGCCAGTCTCAAGTTCTTGGCTAACCTGAAGAACGAATCCGTTCGTGCTGTGCTCTACAGCATCTTGAGAAATACTGCTGAGCCTTACGAGGTGAGAGTACTCGCTGCCCTGAACATCTTCATGGCTTTCCCTACCGCTGAGATGATGCAAGTAATGGCACACATGACTAACGACGACCCCAGTACACAAGTACGAGCTGTTTTGGCAAACGGAATCAACTTCGCAGCTGGACTTAAAGACCCACGTTTCACAGAGCTGTAAGTTTTACTTTTCGAATATTATAATGCTAAGCAAACAGTGCAACGCTCCTATTGATACAACGTGCAATTTCATTAGTGGAGCTTTAGTTATTGTTCGATGAGCTGTGATTGGAGATATTAATATTATGAACGTTATTTTTCCAGGGCTAAGACTGCTCAGTCAGTCAAAGCTTTTGTCTCGAAAGAGAAATTCGGATACCGCATCTCAACCGACAGTTTAATTGACAAGTACAGTAGTGACGATGACTTCGCATTCTTCAGAGAACTGTCTTATGTTGGTAGCGAAGACAGTTTCCTGCCTGTTTACCACAGGGCAGCGTTGAGAGCAAGAGGTACCGGCTGGACTGAGGAAGACCAGGTACGTAGCCTGTTTGGATTTGTCGCAGACAACTAGTTAATAATTAATGAATAAAGATTTCATTTATTATAATAATTTAATTAGTAATTGTACATAACATTCGTTATTGTTATAAACAATTGCTGAAATATTTGTCTGCCCGTAAAACATCATTATTCTAAAATAACACCTTAAATGTATCGTGTTTTTATGCAAATAAAATATTCTTATTCTGTAGACGTGTGGTCGTATGGTGTTTTTCAATGAAACCGCTAGTAGTGCAACTAAACGGCTTTTACAACCAGTTGTCGGCGATATCCATACTGTCTTAGCATCGACCGAGAAGGTCGCACAGAATGTGTCTCAACGATCAGTGCGGTTGAATGTAAAATAGATGTGTATTACTATTTCAGATAACCATGTCTGTATCCGGTGTTCAACAGCTCTTGGACTACATCGTACAGTTAATCTACGAACCTAACAAATCAAAGGTTGACTTGAAATTCTCGGCTAAGAAAGTGGCTGAGTCACTTAACATAAAACGAGAACCTCGCGATCCTCTTGAAGGCTCTCTCTTCCTCGAAAACAACAACTAGCAGAAGCTTATTACCTTCAACGAGGCAGACCTTAACACTTTCATTGCTAGCATTATTCAAAACATGGAAAAATTACTCAAAGGTGTTGATGTCCAATACACTAAGGTGTTGCATCAAAAGCAAGCTTACGTTGTGTTCCCTCTGGCTGCTGGTGTGCCCTTCTTCTTTGAATACAGTGAACCACTTATGTATTCAATTAATGGCAAAGTTAATGTCAAACTTGAAGCAAGCGGAAATGTCTTAGCCAGATCATTGAATAAAAACCTCGACATCACTTATGCTAGAAACTTAGACGGCAGTGTCGGCTTTTTGGATACCCTCGGTGATGTTTATGCTACCGTTGGAGTCATCAACAAAATCCAGTTCTACTTCCCTACCAATCTGAATACAGTGGCTTGGCCAGGACAACTTAAACTGAACTTTGTGCTTCCTGAACAAGACGCCACCCTCATTCACTTGAGCGTGTGGCCCTACACTAGTCTGCAAAAGACAGATTCACCACTTACCGTTGCTGAGAACCCAACGACTAAGTACATTGAGCGTCCCGCTAAAGTTATCTCTACCAATTTGAAGTTGGGCAACCATGTCGGTGTTTCCTTCCTGCTGTCTGGGTACTCATACTCTTCCGATTTCAAAGGCACCAGCGATCTTGACAATACTGATATTTTGACGAATATTGGCACTTTGATATACCAAAAGGATGTCGCTCTTACCGAGTTCAACTTGAAATATCTCGCCAAGGAGACCAACAACAAGGATATCGCATTCAACTTTTTCTACGGTGAGTTTACTCGTTGCTTTCTTGTATATATAAGTTGGTTGTAAAACTATTGCAAAAACTAAAATGACTTCATCCTTTACAGACACATTATACAACCAGAAGCAGAGCGGTGAATTTGGACCAGCGTCAGTTGTCGCAAAGGAAGTCTTAGCGAACAGTGAGGCGCGTCGTGAGGAGATTGTCAAGCGTGCCGCGTCTGGCATCAAATCTGCTGAAGTGCAGCTGTATGACTTCAGTGCCGCCTTTAACGGAAAACAGAAAGTAGAGTACGTGTTCACCGCTGCTATCGCTGATAGTTTTGTAGACAACAAAGCCCAGGGTGCATTTTTCTTCAATGGCTGGGAGCAGATCAACGCTGTCTTCAAGGTGGTTAAACCCAAAATTGCTCCTCTCAACTTCGAGCAAGCTTTGAAAAATGAGATCAAGGTCACTTACGAGGCTGACCTGAAATACGGAAACTCCGACAACATTCATGTTCAAGGATTCAGCGAGCGCAGCGAGAAGTACACCGAGCAGCTGTCGAACGACCCCTTGGCAAAACAGTGCCTGCAAGAGACCAGCAAGGACAACTCCTACCAGAAGGATTGCTTCAAGATGATCGTGAAGGCTCACGCCCCTGACTACTTCAAGTTCACTGTTTCATACAAAGACCTCAGCGCTGCCTACCTTAACGAGGCCTACAACACTTATGGTATCTTCAAGAAGATGTTCTCCTGGGAACAAGAAGAGGATGTTTCGAAGACCATCGATGATGGCAAAATGGAAATTGTGGTTCAGTCATTCTACTACGACAATTATGAGAACTACGAATTCACATCCAAATACGGAGTGGTCCGCTTGAACAACGTAAAGGCTTTGGGCTACTACCCCTACGCAATGGCTGTCTATGGACCCATCACTAAATGGGAACGAGCCTACAACTATTACTACGGCTACCAATACATGCGTGAGTTTTTTTAATCCGATATTCTGCAAAAAAAATATTATTGCATATTTTACAATTGTTTTTATGTTTTCCATAGCGTACTGTGCTGTGGACAGCAGCAAGATCCAGACTTTCAGCGGCCGCAGCTACGACTACAGCCTCACCGGCTCCTGGCACGCCGTGATGGTGGACGAGTCCAACGACGCCGGCAAGTGGACTGACCTGGTCATCCTCGCGAGGAGGCCCAGCGACAAACAGGAGGAGGTCTACGTCTCCTACAAGTGAGTGTTTAGCTTTCTTTATACATTTAAAAAGTTTGAATAATGAACAGTATATTTCCACTACCTGATCCAACAGATGTTTTCCTGTCAAAGTGACAAAGGTAAATTCATATAAAAGTTTCCCTGCCACTTCCAGTTTTCACAAATTTGTAAAATGTACGAAAACATATTTGAGAACTGTACTGACAACTGGTTTTTCTTTCAACTTGGCACTCAAATGCGGTTAAGAAAACTATAATTACTAAAATCAAAGATTGATTTCCTAACGACGATTTTTTTCTTTTCAAGGAGTGCAGATGGTAAATATATTGAGCTGGACATCAAGCCCTCAGCAGTTGAGGTTAAGAGCAATGCAAACAAGGTTTCTGAAGGCGCGCTTACCACCTACTGGCATGACATTGTCGATGTTCCTCTGTTGCAATACTACACCCTTGCTGATGGTGTCCTCGTGTTCAACATTAACAACGGAGCTATCCGTCTAGTGTACGACAGCCAGAGGCTGGCCATCTTCACAGCTGACCACCGCAGCACCACCAGAGGTATCTGCGGACAGAGCTCTACCCAGACCCGCGACGACTACTTGACTCCTTATGGTCTGGTCGACCTCCCGGAGCTGTACGGAGCATCCTTCTCACTGGACGGCGAGTTCAGCGACCCTAAGACGGCAGAGCTGAAAAAGGAAGCTAAGCTGAAGGCATACCAACCTGACACCAAGTGCACCAACATCCTCCGCTCCGATGCTGAGTGGAGCAAGGTGGATAACTATTCTAACTAAAAAATATATTATAGTTGTGATTTCCGAAAGACATCGCAGATAGAATATGCAGGTTGTAAAATTAAGTAATTGGTGTTTTGACAAAACTATGTATTAATAATATTCATAAACAAATGCCTAGAGGCCTAGAGCCTAGAGGCTTTGGATAACGAGTGTCTCGCAATGTATTTTTTACCGACATACATATATTATTAGTTACATAGTTTTAAGAAATTAATATGAATGTAACGTTTGCGTTGAGAACAGTATAATTGTTTATTATATCATTTACACAGAAGAGAATGCTATGTTTGAAGTATTTATTTTTGTATGAATTTAGTATTCATTTATAATGTACAAAATAATAAGTGCAAACATATAAATGGAAATAATTATAATGGAAAAACAAATTAAGTTTATCGAAGTTTCATTTAAACAGAAATATCAATATGAATCAAAATAATTTATTTATTTAGTGGTAACCGACTGTCATTCTTTGTCGATTGTCAGAACTGCCAATGCACGGTTTGATACAGGGTCTGATACAGAAGGCAGTACTCCTCGATACGGCTCGTATTGTGAGGAGGTTCCTGTTTCTAGAACCCTAACCACCGGTGCCTTGGACTCTGCTCCCGACACTTGTTTTTTTTTTTAAGAAATGTGTCAAAATGTAAATTAATACGTATTTAAAATAGAATAAACGGATATTAATTACAATATTTGTTTTATTATAGAGGCTCGTCACTAAATACCTACTTAACGCAAGTTAGACGATTTCTGTATGTCTATAAAATTTTGAGATAAATTAAGTTCTAAAAACTGTTTCCATAAAAGACATCTCTATCACAATAAGCTCACGGATAAACTTTTTAGGGTTCCGAATATCCGTAACAAACGGGACCTTTATAAGATCACTCGTGTGTGTGTGTGTGTCTGTCACAGCCAATTTTCCGCATCAACCGGACCGATCCAGTTGAAATTTACATATGAACTTTTGTGACTCAAACACGCACGCGTTAAGTAAATACATACATAAATTTGGAGTATTAGGTCACTTTGTACCCAAGTAGACTATTAGAAAAACCAGCCAAGTGCGTATCGGACCACGCACAGTGTAGGGTTCCGTAGTTACCCGTCTGCTAAACCTTGCCAGAAAAATAGTAAAAAGTACTTAAACATTATAACATTACAAAGTTACAAATGCACTTGGTTTTAAGTCCTTTTCTATAGAATTATTAGGATTTTTATACTTACCTACCCAGTTCCATATTATAAGTTGGTCGACTATTACTCATTAACTCGTTAAGCCTAGGTAGCGGTGATGGTTTTCCTTTTCAATATATATCGATATAAATAGGTATGCTACTATTATGAACTTTTTCACGGCCCCTAAAACAACCGTTTAGCTGGCAGAGGGGCTTAAACTCTAACAAAAATTTGCACTTTAAAGCTTAATATTTCGCAAACGGATTCTTGGATGGAAAAATGATTTTCGCAAACCCTCAATATTTTTAACGAACTATCAACGACACCCTACACTATGGGGTAGACGATAAAAAAACGTTCACCGCCACTTTACATGAGGGGACCACCCTAAAAAAAGGTATTTCAATATTTTATTTTACCACTTTGTTGGCGTGAAACCCCACGGGGTTTAAACATACTTTTTTCATAATTTTAAAATAATTAATTTTTGTAGTTATTCAAGATTAAAAATGACCATACCCCATTTATCTCCGAAATGTCTAAGCTTTAAAATAAAAAAATGCAGCTAGAAGTTCGGATCTTTACCTCAAGAAAACAGGAAAACCTATAAGAAGTCTATGGCTTTTCAGTAACATGTTACAAAAATGAGTTTTGTTCGGAACCCTTTGCACGAAAGTCCGACTCGCACTTGGCCGTTTTTTTTTTATATCAGCATTTTTAGTTTGTTCTGTCAAACAGACAGAACTAATAATTGTCATTAACAAATCGTTATCTAATAAACTTAGGTAGGTTAGGTACTTATATAATAACTTACCGACCTTTTGGTTGTTGCCAAGTCATTGACACGTGACCGCATCAGTGGCGGATTTACGCATTTCCCGCCAGTACCTACGCTATTTCAACCCACCATTTTTACCCACCGCCCCTATACGCAATTGGTGGTCATGTAACACCCATACGCACAAAACGTTTAAGGAATATCTTTTATTGTGCGTACAGGTAATGCGTGGAATTCCCTCATCTGCCTAGCCTTTTCCCAATTATATTAGGGTCGGCTTCCAGTTAAACCGGATTCAGCTGAATACCAGTATTTTACGTTGAGCGGCTGCCTACCAGACCTCCACAACCCATTAACTGGGTAACACGGTATTCCTTGGCAAGACTGGTGTCAGATTATCTGGCTTCTGACTATCCGTAACGACTGCCAAAGATCTACAAATGACAGCCGGGACTAACGGCTTAACGTGCTTTCCGAGGCACGGAGGAGTCTCGGTATGTTAAGATGGTCACCCATCCACAGACCAACCTCGGCAAGCGTTGCTTAACCTTAAAGATCGACCCATGCGGCTGTTATTATTTAGCCACGAGCTAACTAACGAGCCTCCCTGTCGGAGTTTATTTTTCCTAAAGACTTTAAGTAAAGACTCAATAAGTTACTTCTAGGCATGCTCGCTCCATCGCCGACCACATAATCGCTTGCCATCAAGTGAGACAGTGGTTAAACACGAGAGCGATGACTGTTAGAGTGATAAGCGGTTATCGCTCGATCTCCAACGAGGTAGCAACGCTCCTGGCTGGATCACCAGAGATCTGGTTGCAAAAACTCTTGTGTATCTATGTCGCTGGCGATAAGAAGAGCTAGCGCGTGATCGGCCGGATCCGCAGGAAAAAGAGGGACGAAGAACTAAACTCCGTCAAATTCTAATGGTCGAATGGAAACTGTTTGAAATTAATGTAGAAAATGGAACTGCGCCACCCAGTTGGGGACATGCCTGATTTGGAAGAGTGGAGGTACTGGCTGACGCAGGTGCTTACTGAAAACAGATTCTTTGGGAAGTCGGGAGCAGAAGTCCGTGTGTCCACTGCGTAGACCGCCCCAAGGACCCGACAAGCGTTAGAAGAATTCCCCGCTTAGGCGCTTGGCGCGGATGATCTCGCGCTTTCGTTCGAGGTTCTGAGGGCTTAGTGCGAGTTTTTTAACGTACCTACTTGATCGCGTTAACTTTAACGTTCGCTTAAGTAAGTTTTCCATTATTGACACCAAGCGGTGCTTGTTCAGTTTCAATACAAATTACGCTATCGAGAACGTTAACTGACACTAAGGCCACAGGCCATGGTCGAAAGCGAGAAAGAGCGCATGCACTCACTTCATCCGCACCAGAAGAGCAGCCAGGAGTTGAAGCGCGCTCAACTGACCGACCTTGACAATCTAAAAGTGCCTGTAAGTGTATTGTTTGAAATAAATACTCACGGGCCGATACCAGTCGGGAGTACCTACGCGAGAATTGAATTGTACCTATGAATCATGGCCGTGGTAGAAGCTTTTTAGTCGGAAGAAGTCCGACACAATACAAAAAAACATATTGGAACAAAAAAAACAATTTACAAAAAAAATGTGTTCGTTAACAACCGCATAGTAATACTTCGTTCTCTGAGACGGAAAGTAACCATAAGAAAATATCAAGAAATGCTGTTGTCGATCGTGTAATTTCTAGGTTAGGCTAGATTTCTAGATAGCGATGGCAGATACCAGCGCCCCATGTTGCAGCTGGTGTGTTACGCTGACGACACACTGGTCACTGCCCGGGGGAGCTCGCACAGGGAGGCAGCGTTGCTGGCGACGGCTGCGGTCTCACAGGTGGTGAGCCGCATACGGCGCCTCGGCCTGGAGGTGGCCCTCAACAAGTCGGAGGCCATTGTTTTTCATAGCCCCCGGCGAGCGCCGCCGCCGGGATCGCACATCGTGGTCGGGGGGGCCCGTATCGCTGTCGAGTCCACCATGAAGTACCTGGGATTGGTGCTCGACAGCCGGTGGGATTTCGGCCCCCACTTCCGGCGGCTGGCGCCCAAGTTGTTGGGCGCGGCGGGGGCGCTGTCAACGCTGCTTCCCAATCTGGGGGACCCGAGCACCGCCTGTAGGCGGTTGTACGTGGGGATCGTGCGATCGATGGCCCTTTATGGGGCCCCGATCTGGGCGGCTGACCTGACGGCCAGCACCATCACTGTTCTGCGGAGGCCGCAGAGGGTGATGGCCGTCAGAGTCATCAGGGGATATCGCACGATCTCCTACGAGGCGGCTTGCGCACTGGCCGGATCTCCGCCGTGGGACCTGGAGGCGAAAGTGCTCGCGTCACTACACAGGTGGCGCGAGGACGCGCGGGCGCGCGGCGAGCGACTGACGCAGCGACACCTGGAGTTGCGTCGGTCACAGCTGCGCGAGGTCCTGGTGGCGGAATGGCGGGACAGGCTTTCGAGCCCTTCCGCCGGCCTCATCACCATCGAGGCCATCCGGCCAGTGCTCGACCTGTGGCTCGGGAGAAGGCACGGCTCTCTGACGTTTCGTGCGACGCAGGTCCTCTCGGGGCATGGCTGCTTCGGGAGGTTCTTGTGTCGCATAGGCAGGGAGCCGGACGCTCGATGCCACCACTGCGTCGACTGTCGGGAGGACACGGCGCGGCATACGCTTGCAGAGTGTGCAGCTTGGGAGGAGCCGCGCCGTGCCCTCATCTCTGTTGTAGGCGGTGACCTCTCGCTGCCGGCCGTGGTCCATGCTATGGTCGTCGGTGAGGAGTCCTGGGACGCGGTGGTCTCCTTCTGCGAGACAGTTATCGCGCAGAAGGAGGCTGCGGAAAGGGAGAGGGAGATCACAACCGCTCTCCCTGCCCGCAGCAGGCGCATCGGGCGTCGGAGGAGGGCTTACGCTGCCCTCTTCCGGCCCCCCTAACTGGGTCCAGGGGCGGCGGACTTGGGGATGTCCGTTGCCCCCCATTCATCCGGACCCGAGGTGGCGGCGCGTGGTGTTCCCGTGCGCCCCTCTTTGACGTAGCGAGGGGAGTTAAACACCTCACTCCCCTCGCCGACGCGAGGTGGCCCGCAGAGGCGGGCCGGCACCAGCCGGGGATTGCGGAAGTCGCATACGTTCCCGCGACCCCCGGCGTAGGTGGAAGATGGAACACCGGGGTGGTTTTAGTCAGTAAGAGTCTGACAGACCCCTCCACCCGCCCCAGGGTGGAGGATTTCCATGAGGATTTCCCCCCGAGATCAAAAAAAAAAAAAAAAAAAGATTTCTAGATAGCGTACCTAATTGTTGACGACAGCTAATATTTGATATAACTTGTCAACTGTAGGCACTTATATGTTTATAAAACATGATAATTGTGAAATAATTATCGTCTACTATACAATTACGATAGCTAATTTAAGATATTGAAAAAAAAAATGAATTAGCTCAGTTTTATTGTAAAATCTTATTTCTATACATTATACTACACACACTCACTACACTTGTGCACTATAATATGTCCCGCGCCGATGGCTAGTCTCGGTTGAGAGTGGCCGTCATGGCCGAAATCGGATTCGATTCCCACCCAGGACAAATCTTTGTGTGATGAGCATGATCGTTTGTTCTGTGTCTGTGTGTAATTTGTCTATAATATGTATGTATTTAGAAATATATAAGTATGTTTATCAGTGGTCCGGTTGCCATAGCACAGGCTCTGCCTAGTTTAGGATCGGATGACCGTGTGTAAGTTGTCCCAATTATTATTATTATATTACACTATAGCTATATACAGTATATTTTATACTATCAAAAAACCAATATGGGCCCATAAAGGGTTTTCTTTTCATTTCTTTTTAAAAAAAAAAAAACGTTGCCCCACACTAGGAATTTCTCCTGTATCATGGGTGCGTTTACAAACATACAAAGTCACATACACAAACAGCCAGACCCGGAACAACTATCTGTAGGCCATACAAATAATTGTTCCGTGCGGAAATCGAAACCGTGACACGCAGCGCAGCAGTCAATCGCTCAACCACTGCGCCAACCGTGCTGTCAAAGTGGTTTAAGGTCCTAAAGAGTGAAACTGACTGACTTTTCCTCGTTACACATTCTTCTAGAATAATACGTGTGTGCGGAGATGAATAAAGGTTTGTACACTGACACAAATTTGGGGAAATCCACGTAATTATTAAAAATAATAAGCGATACGACGAAAATTTAACGATTGGAGATAAACACGGTGTACAATAAAAACAAAGCCAAACGAAGCAGACACAAATCTTTTAACTGTTCCAATAGGTATTCTGAAAAAATTATATGCGCCTTCCTACTGATCATCATCATCATCATATCAGCCGAAAGACATCCACTGCTGGACATAGGCCTCCCCCAAAGGGGGGTTTGCCATAATCGCCACGCTTGTCAGGCGAGTTGGCGATCGCAGTGTAGCTGTTGCAATCCAGAGACTGCCCATTCTCTGGTGAGTTCCCTAGTCGCCTCTTACGACACCCACGGGAAGTGATGGGATGGTGCTATTCTTTTGCGTCAACACCATACAGACGACCGACTTCCTACTGATATTGTATCAACATTTGCTGCATGACCATTGCCTTGCTAAGGGCCATGAATGTATGAGCGATACTTTTCACCCAACTCCTGCGAAGCCCAAAAGGAGGTTTATGTATTGGATTAATGCATGTCGGTTTTTATGTTCCCTCTCAACTGCCAACCGGACAAATCGATTTCGATAAATTAAGGTCATTAAAATTTGTCTTATTGCGTGAGTGTCTCTGTGTACCTTTACTTTTAAAATATAAACATATACACACGAACGTAGTGTTTTATAAATTATATCCCACTGTAAGGAAGTGCTACGGACTTGTGTAAAAGTGCAAATGTACACTATTCTTAGTTTTACCTCAATAGTTTTAAAGTGAATGAAACGTTACTTTGTATTTCGTATTATGTAAACCTGTCACCGTGAAAACTTAGGAAAAGTGACCTTGAAGTGAAATGTCAGTCATTGCACCTTGACAGCTCACTTCTTATCAACTTCACCCAAGTTTGAGAGAGTTGAGCTGTACAGACCAATGGGAAATACCGATGGACACCGCACGATCGCTTGCCTTTAGCAGGGTACAGACCCAGCGAGCGAAGGTGAACGTACACTAGGAAACGAAAGGGAATTCAAAGTGTGTCAAAAAAAAAAAAAAGTCAAAAAGTCAAAACGTTTATTTCAATTAGGCCATTAAACGGCACTTTTGAACGTCATCGTTTACAGTTCAGTAAAAATAATAGAATTACATTAATAAAGTGACTCTACTGTCCATTCGGAAAGGTAGATTCTTATGGAGAAGAACGGACAAGAAACTCCATAGTTACTCTTTTCAAATAATGATTTTACAAAATTTGGTTTACAAAAATTAATTTAATATTATGTGAGGACAATGCACCCAGAGGATGCTACTTATAAGAACAAAGTATCACCAGCAGCGGTAAACTTATTAATTTCCTAAAGAAATTTAGGTAAATGGTACTCACATATTTACAAACATTGGAACCATTAATTAAACAACAGTGTGTGAGTCAACAGAAAAATAAAAACACAAAAAAAGAAACAGTATATCTATAAAGTTAATACATAAATCAACCAGTTTGACCTTCACCCTTGATTGTCCTATGGAGCAGGACCAGCATGTGTGAAGGCAAGCGCAAGCAAGTACGTAATTATTCATATTTACAGCATTAGCCTACGTTACCACAGTGTTATTAAAAGCAATAGCTAGCCATTCTTGTAGAATGGCTAGCTATTGCTTTTTCTGATGACGAAGAATCCGCCATTCTCTTTCCTTTTGAACCGTTTTCTTTAGACAGATTGTAATTTTTTAAAGTATCTATGTATTGTAGCGTGAAATAACAAAAAAAAAATCGCCACATTGAATACGTATAATTAAGTTTGACACCGAAATTGTAAAAAAAATAACTAAAATTCTGTTAAAAAATCACATAAAGTAATTTTCTGGAACCAAGTGCGGATTTAACAAACTAATGAGGATTAACGCGAAATTACTTAGGCAACTAAGGAGTAACCAAGCTTTACTTGAGAACCTAAATGTAGTTGCAACGACATTTCAGTCTAAAGAGGGTCTCCATTTAAAAAAAGATGCGACACTAAGAGGTTTTCGCAGCTCCCTAGACACAAATATGAATAAAATATCCTATTGTAACATTTAAAAAAGAAACGCGTACAATTACCGAACAATTGCATGAAAAAAAAATATGCTCATAAATATCTGTAAATTTCTTGCGATCCTTTGCAACGGAGTGTCTGCCTCTGCTCCACCGTGGCTCTTCCTGATATAGCGCCGCCTATAGCGGGCTAAAACGGACACGGACAAACAGCGGTACTTGGACTGGCGGCACGGTTCAGCGGCTTCCTCAGCTCTTCGATTAAAGGAGAGAACCGATTCTACAACAATCTTTGGTGATGAAAAATCGAGTTAGAACACCATAGCTCTCCAGAAGATTTTTATATAGAGAAAGTAAAGATAATTGCGCACCGGTTTCCAAGGGGTCACCGGGTCGTGAGCCATCAGCTCAGACCGAAATACAACTTGTACCTAAGAAAAAAAAAACAACTGAATCAAATATTGTAGACCAAACCAAAAAAACCTATACTTATCCTAAGAAAGAACAAAACGAGGAATACATACCGTGGGTAGGATCGACTCACTGACTTTAATTATTTCACCATTTATTTCAAATTTTGGCTCAAAAATTCCACGGCACCTGCATGTTTTCCACGGAATATTGACTTGCTTTCTTTTTCAAATTTTCGTTTGACACCGAAAACTTCCAAATTTCAAATAACTTTTAAGAAGAAAAACATTCTGGACAACAAAGGTAGAACAAGATTCTTACAAGAGGGATTTACTTTTTGCCATAGTAATAAAGCAGAGTTCACAATGCTGCAGTATCTACATATATATTTACAGTTGAGCACTAGTTCTGCTGTTGAACAATATTGTTTGTTAAAAGGGCGTAGGTAATTAATTGTTAGTTTTGAGGAGTGTTGATGAGGGGCAGTGTATTTCCACTCGTTCGCTCGATCGATCGCTTGGTCTGTACCCGGCATTAGGCTTCCTCTTGACCGCACAGTGTTATCTTTTTAATAATTTAAGTAAAATTCAGTGATAGCCTAGACTTTCAGATATTTCGTCACGGGTTTTATCGGGGGTTTAAAGGTCAGAGCCAAATTTAGTGCGACAAATAAATTACAAGTATATAAACCGATGCACTGCAGTTTGTTAGACCAGTGTGCTCCCCCAGTAGCTGAGCACGACCCCAGCGAGATTCTGAAAATATGGAGCTATTGATATTGACGGCGATAATCGGTGAGTCAGAATAAGACCTTTTTTCTTCAGGATGAGATAACTGTTCTTAAAAAATAACAGCTTAGTAGGCAGAGTGTGCTGAAAAGTTTATTAATATACAAATCACGGTTAGTTGTACTTCTTAGTTTATAACTGCTAATTCAGAATCTAAAATTATTTTGCACTTTGTGGTGTTTTGTGATGTGTTTCTTGTTCTTAACACAATAGGTTATTTTTTTCTTGTTCCACACAAAAAGTGTTTTTCAACACATTTGCTCAAAAAGTACATTTAAAATCTCAAAATTACGAACCATACAATGGAACGTGCGGTAAAATAGGTACTCTCATTTAAGTGCCTATCTCACCGCCCTTCTCGTTGTATAGCACCGTGCGTATCCTTTACGGATTTTTTTAATTACAATTAAAAATATACGAATTCTACCAAGGAGTTTCACATTACTAAAATCTGAATGATCTATCCTTCTTGAAAGCACCTTTGCTCATTACGTTTGTCTCATTTTAATACTAAGGAGAACATGAGGTGAAATTCAATTCAATTCAATTTATTCAGTTACAATTTACATTGTGTTCGAATATCAACAACATAAAAACAAAAATATTAAAATACAACGTAAACACCAATCTTAAATTAAATTAAATACATTAAATTGACATAATAAATAACATACAAGCATAAGTATAATAATATTACGATGCTCAATAAATAAGAAAATATATTACAATAAATTAAAAACCAAACAAAATAAAAAATATGACTAGTCACCAAATCTATACTAACAAAACACCATATTATAACTCATCTATTTAGTAGAGATATCGCACTTTTTAGAAGTATAAATGCTGTCTGACAGTTGTAAGGGTAGCTATTTCCCCAAAACTGTATGCCATACCTTAATTTGGACTCAATCAGCGCATAGTACACCATTTTAAGATGTGTAATGCTCACCTCATCTCTTAGGATTCTTAAGGCATAGCAAGCAGATGATAATGATGAAACCAGTGCTGCTAGTTCTCTTTTCCAGTTTAAAAGTTCATCTATATAAATTCCAAGAAACTTTACTTCCTTGACAAGGTCAATTTTAACTCGATCCAGTTCTATATTAATTTTATCATCGTTACGCGTAGTTGTTTTGAATTCCATATATTAATTTTAAGCATATTAGCATTCAACGAAGAATTCAACTGAATTCACCTGAACGGTAAGCTCTTGGATGTCGTTAACTGCGACTACGGCATTTGTGTCATCCGCAAAGACTACAAGTTGAATGTCTGGTGAAAATTATTGAAGGAAATTAATGAGATCATTAGTAAACAAAATAAACAATAATGGGCCCAAAATCGATCTCTGGGGCACACCAGCAATGTTCAACATAGATGACCCTTAGTTCTTTTTTAAGCCATCTATGTGGGTAGAATCAACTTCGACAAACATTTTTCTATTTTTCAAATAGAGAGTTAATATGATAATAATAAATTTAAAAAAAAACCTATAAATAGACCGATCACGTGTCTACCGACGGTCTATAAGGTTCTTACATCTATTTTGAGAGCTAAAATTAATAATCATATTAACAGCAACAACATCATGTCTGTCTCTCAAAATGGATGTAGGAATGGGTCCCGCGGTACTAAGGAGCTACTCCTCATTGATATGGTCATTAGCCAACAGGTTTGGCGTTCCCGAAAGGATCTGTCGACATGTTGGATAGACTATAAGAAGGCCTATGACTCGGTGCCTCATACATGGCTCATGAGGGTGCTAGAATTGTATTAAATTGATACAATGCTACAATGCTTCTTGATGTCGTGTATGGGGGAGAGTTCTTCGCTATCCAGGATGTCGAAATATCCAGAGGAACAGCGAACCGGTAAGGATTGAGCGGGGTATATTCCAGGGCGATAGTTTGAGTCCGCTTTGGTTTTGCCTAGCCTTGAAACCTCTAAGCACACTGCTGGAGAATTCAGGGCTGGGCTATCGGTTGAAGAGAGGTGGTCAGGTTATATTTTACCTCTTTTACATGGATGATTTGAAACTCTTTGCCCCCAGTAATCTGCAACTGATGGAGCTACTGAAGGTAACTGAAACTTTCAGTAGTGCCATCAGGATGGAGTTTGGTGTGGACAAATGTGCGGTCATGCATGTAAAGCGTGGAGAGATTATGGAATCCGTGGGAACTCAACTCTCGGATTCCATAAACCTCAGATCCCTCTTTTCAACTGAAACTTGCAAGTATTTGGGTATGTCGGAATCGTTAGGTATCAATGTTACTGACATGAAGCAATCGTTGAAGGAGCGCTTCTTTGGCCGCCTGAAGATGGTATTCAATAGCCTTCTATCAGGCGGAAACAAGGTGCGCGCCTTCAACGGTTGGGTCATACCTTCAACGTATTGATGCACTCTTTCGGCGTACTCAAATGGACTCAAACGGAACTTGACGCCCTGGATAGGCGGGTCCGTACACTGCTTACTGCATATCGAATGCATTACCCACGGTCGTCGGTAATGAGACTGTATATCCCACGAAAGTGTGGAGGTCGAGGCTTCTTAAATGCTAAGACTCTCCACAATCGCGAGATATGCAGTCTCAGGGAATATGTCCTAGCTGTCAACGTGGGTATGCATCGAGATGTAGTGGCGGTGGACAAGGGACTCACCCCGCTCTCTTTGGCAAATGAGAACTGGCGCAAACCTGCGGTGCTAGACACTAACGATCGCAGGGCAGTATGGCAAAGTAAGGAACTTCACGGACGCTATTTCCGGGCCCTACATGGGCCCGACGTAGATCAATTCGTCCGTAGCCTGGTTGCGTTTCGGTGATCTCTTTGAAGAAACCGAAGGTTTTGTCTGTGAAATTATGGACGAAGTTATCATGACGAATAACTGCCGGAGATTTATTGTGAAGGACGGCACGGTTGACATATTATGTCGGGCATGTCACCGTCCCGTCCGGGAGAATCGATTCGCCACATTGTCTCTGGTTGTTCTCGTCTAGCTAACGGAGAATCCTTGCATAGGCACAACCTTGTAGCCAGGATTATCCATCAGAAAATTGCTCTGAAATACTCTCTTGTGGAATCGGAGGTGCCGTAATACAGGTATGCGCCCGACCCAGTTCTCGATAATGGCAATATCACATTGTACTGGGATCGGCCCATCATCACTGACAGGACTATTGTTGCCAATAAGCCTGATATAGTGGTGGTGGACCGAATCGAGAGGCGTGCAATGATTGTAGACATAACCGTTCCGCATGACGAGAACCTCGTGAAAGCCGAGAAAGATAAGCAAATCAAATATATTGACTTGGCTCGCGAGGTTGTCGACATGTGGGATGTGGACTCAGCAATCATTGTACCGATAGTTGTGTCAGCCAATGGCTTAATAGCCACGAGCCTCGACCAGCACCTCAGGAGGCTCTCGTTAGGCAGCTGGATCAAGGGCCTGATTCAGAAAGCGGTACTTCTGAACACGGCTCGTATTGTTAGGAGGTTCCTCTCTCTTGAGCCCTGACCACCGGTAGCTTGGAACCTGTTCCCGATAACGGCGGGCTACTATTTTTATATTTTTAAATGTTTTTTTTTATTTTTATATTTTTGAAGAAATATTTAAAAATGTAAGAAATAAATTTAAAAAAATGAATAAACGGATAAATAATAATAAATTTATTTCTCAAAATATAACATCAGAATTTGTATACCAACAATAAATGGCTACTAGAAGACTTTAATAAAAAACCCTGATTTCTAAGACTAGTTGTAAGACTTTTACCTCTGACGCCATAATTTTCCAATTTTATGATGAGTAGGTTATGATCAATCGTGTCAAAAGCTGAGCTTAGGTCGAAGTAAAAACCCGCTACTCTTATTTTACACATCATTAAGTAAAGTATAAATAGCATCTACTGTACCGACGTTCTTCTGATATCCAAATTGTAGATGTATTACTTTATTTTAACTAAGATATCTACTTAAGTGATCTTTTAAAACGTTTTCGATAATATTTGCGAGAGTGGGTTATAAAGAAATGGGTCGATAGTATTTTGGATCTTTTTTTTTGTGCCCTTTTTATGAATTGGGACGATCTTGGCAATTTTTAGTTGGTCTGGGAAAATGCCTTTTGCAATGCACTTATTACGAAAAGTAGAGACGGGTTCAGATAATAATAATAATAATAATAATATATTTATTTGCCAATAACAGTAGTACAGAAGATTAATGACACATACAGAGTACTTAAAAAAAACATTTAACAAAATGATAGATTAATGACCCCCATGCTAGGAAAATCCTGTGTTATGGGGACATTCATCCGTCCACTACAACTAATTAAATCGGTGATGTTTTAAAAGTAGAATTCACATTTCATACGGTAATAGCAGATAAATAATTTTGTTAGATAATACGGATAAATTGTCCTTAAAACCAATACCTACCAGTTATGGTAGGTATTGGTTTTTCATCATAGCCACATGATTTCTTGTTTTGCATACTATTTACAATTTTTAAAATTTCTTTCGGAGTCAGTGACATGAAGATTCAATCTACAAGTGTTTTTTTCCATGACAGATTATTACTATTAACAAGTGCCTAAGGATTCAATTTATGTCGACGAGGACGAACTTGCTGGACCAAGGAGTTAATCCCTCATATAAAAAGAAATAACATTTCTCCTAAATAACGTAGGTCGTGGAACTTAAACGGTTGTGAAAATGAGAGTGTGCTTTATACAAACTACGGCATAACCTTTCACGAAAAACAGACTTGCTAATGTTATGTCAAATAACCATAACTTTTTATTTTGGTATGTTCAGGTCTCACAAGGAAGTTTTTGAAATGGAGCTTACGGCAAAAACAATCGAAGTAATCACTGACATGAAGCCAGCATCCGATGGCGGCATCACATCATATTATTTGCATGAAGGCTCATCATATCCCATTTTGCAGTACTACACCATAGCTCCTAACACGGAGCTGTACAGCATTCACAACGGAAATATTCGCTTTATCTTCGACACTCACAGGCTTGTTATCTTCACGGATGATAACCGCAGCTTTACCAGAGGTATCTGCGGACAGAGTTCATCCCAAACCAGTGACGACTACTTGACTCCTTACGGTCTGATCGACCTCCTGGAGCTGTACGGAGCGTCCTTCTCCTTGGACGGCGAGTTCAACGACCCTAAGACCGCAGAGCTGAAGAAGGAAGCTAAACTGAAGGCATACCAACCTGTCACCAAGTACACCAACATCCTCCGCTCCGATGTTGAGTGGAGCAAGGCCGAGAATGAGTCCGTGAAAGGACTGTATAGTGAGACGTTTATACTAAGTAATTTAAACTGATAAATTCCTGGGATAATTTTAGCGAGTAATTCGGACAAAGATCGATGCGAAATACTAGCTAAATATTTATCCCAAACATGCATATGTACAAAACTATAACGAAATGTACCTATGTCTCTTAAATTGATTAAACCTAGCTATGTATTTTATTGAGTATATGTAAATGTTTCTGTTAAATATTGTGGTGAAAATAAATAAAATAAACGTATTATTATTAGTATCTGATCATAAGGTATTTTTTTTTTCTAATTTATTTATAAGTTTATGTCAATGTTAGGAATTATTATGCAACGCAACGCAAAAAACGAAAAGCGTTAATTGAAACTGTTAGTAGGTAAGGCAAGGGACATACAATTCATACAGCCAACTAGTTTTCTATTTTGAAAATAATTTTAGTTTTACCAGTTTTCTTCTAATGCTCGCTTCTTCAGTAAATCTGGTTGCGAACCGTGGTCAGATTGCGGTTCCTGAATTATCTATGCATGACTTGATCTCTCTCAAGTCGAATCTGATTTCGAAAAAAGAATCAATGCCTTAAATATACCTTAAGTTTATTTGAATTCAAAGTTTCAAGTCTAGTCAAAGTTATCGTAGTACAAATGGGCCCGAAAAAAATACGGCAACTTCGTAAGTAAATAACCAATTTTATAAAATGATATGTAGGCGCCAATGTAAAAATAGTTTTGAATAAGATATTGCATCAGCAATGGAGATAATAGTAGCAAATCTTGTTTCCGAATGGAAATTTTGCTATTTCGGAGGGGGTCTTTTTTTTTAAGATGGGAAATCATCAAATGACTTCTTCCGCTCTGGGTGGAGCAGAAGGGCGTGTCAGACTCTTACTGACTAAAACTCATCCGTGTTCCTTCTAAAGCCCTTTGCGTTTCAGGGCCACGGTGGCTCTTTCGAACAAATTCCGCAACCCCAGCATGCTCTGGCCCTGGCGAGCCCCATCTCCTATGCTGACATCTCTTTGAGGCGCGCGTGGAACACAACGCGCCACCGACCCGGGCCTGGTTGTGACCAGACAGCGAGCCACCCAGCGCTCGCCGTCCGCAGGCCCGTGCCTACGGTGGCCGGGGATCGCCTTGCGACTCCCGATCGGAAGAGGTCTAAGAGAGTAAAGTTTAATTGCATATCATAGGAGTTTCTTGTCCGTTCTTCTCCATAAGAATCTACTTTTTGCGAATGGACTAGTCACTAATATTTTAATTTCAAACTAAATTTGACGTTCAAAAGTGCCTTTTATTGGTCTAGTTGAAATAAATGAATTGACTTTAACTTTGGCTTTATCATTATGGTTATAGTTAAACTTTACTATCTAGTGCGGTTAATTTTTGCTGTATAACCTCTAAGTAATAATAAAAATACAAAATTTTGAATTTAGATCCGTGTTACGTCTGTCTCTTATCGTAATTTCAAAAAAAAAGTTATTATAAGAACAAATAATTCAAAATAAAGTATAAAAAAAGCAGATAAGCAAGTAACTACCATTTTTTATCTAACCAGAATTTTTGAAAAATATATACTACTAACAAGGCAGGGGTGCTACTTCATTAAATAAAAAAATTAAAATGTGTTTTTTAGTTTCATGTAATCTAGGTCCTAACTATCTTACTTAATTGCTCCGTTGGTCTCGCGGTCGCAAGCGCGACTACCGAGCCTGTCGTCCTGGGTTCGATTCCCAGGTCGGGCAAAAGTTTTATCGGGTTTTACCAAAAGTAATTTCCCAGTAACAGTCCGGAGCTTGGAACTTGGTGGTGTGACACCCCTGTGCCTCGGAAATCACGTTAAGCTGTTGTTCCTGCGCCAGATCTCTCTCCGGTCGTGTCGGGTTGCCGTCCCATCGGAATATGAGAGTGATGGAAGAGAGAGTGCACCTGTGTTTGCACACACACTTGTGCACTATAACATGTCCCGCGCGAGTCGGTTGAGATTGGCCGCCATGGCCGCAATCGGTCAAGAGGATCCATACTAATAAGGACTAAATATCTAGATCCTTAGGGAAGATATTTGTAAAAAAGACAATAAATTTGCATATGCCCTCTATAAACTGGCTCAAATAGTTAATTAGTTAGCCTAGAATCTCTTTTAATGGCTTACCATGGCTATGTTGCATCCGCACTAAGATATGGTATAATCTATTGGGGCAATTCAGTAAATAAGGAGTATGTCTTCAAAGCCCAAAAAAGATGCATCAGAGCTGTGTGTGGTTAACAAAGTACCGACAGCTGTTAAGATTTTGTCTCAAAATCTTAACCTTGCCTTCTCTGTATATTTATGAGGTAAATATATTTGTTAAAACAAACATGAACCTTTTTGAAATAGCTTTCAAAAGTCATTATAGAAAATTACGAGATAGGAATAAGTTAGAGTATAAAGTACCATATAGCCTAAAGAATAGTGAATAAGTTACCTTGCTCAATAAAAATTCTAAATTAAGTCAATTTCAAGCGTAAATGATGTACCTACTATATTAATACAGAAATGAAACTATTGTCTAAGCGACTACTTTGATGACAGCTCGTTGTCACAAAGATATTTTCAACACATTTGCTCAAAAAAGCCATTTACGAAGCCTGTATACAGTGTTCGAAAGTTAAAAATTACGAACCTTACAATGGAACGTGCCGTAAAATAGGTACTCTCATCTAAGTACTTTACCCTACATCTAAGTACTTTTTGTATAGCGCCGTGCGTATCCTTACCAAGGACCAAGGACACCAAAGAGTTTCACATTACTGGAAAAAATAAGCTGAATGATCAAACCTCCTTGAAAGCGCTTTTGCTCAATACGTTTGTCTCATTTTAATACTAAAGAGAACATGGGGCGAAAGGTGTAGTTCTAATTTTCACCACGCGCCTTTGGCGCCATTTGCAAATTCGCGTTATTTTCATATAAGGAACGTCAAAGATTGTTGCGACTTTCCGACTGATATCTAAAATCTAAGAGTTTGTTTCACTACATATAATGTGTTTACAGTTTTCTCGCAAATGTGTCGAAAAACGTTGTATGCCACACGTGCGGAAATTGGTTTTTACAAACTCGTGACTATGGTAAGCTCTCGACTTCGTCTCGGGCTTACATTCGTCTACTCATTTGTGAAAACCAACTTACCGCACTTGTATCATAAATAACTATTGTTTACTCTTAAAATGACTATAGAAGCATGACGAATCTAACAGTTCTGTAGACAATAACAATTTTACACATTTTTCTTAACAGCAACTTATTGAGATCATAATTATTTTTAATTATTGATATTATCGTATTTAATTGAATATTGACATTACCCGACATTCCTAAATGCATTTTAGTAAAATTGATATTGATTTTTCTAATTAAACTTTTGCCTCTTTACAATACTAGTACCTATAGATTAATTTACTAAATTGGCAGAAGCTTCCATTAAATATATATTTCTACGCCAAATGACAAAACATAGAGAAACTTTGATATTTATAACAATTATTGTAACATCTTTCACACTGTTGTAACCTGTGTTTACAAAAAAAGACTTGATTGATTAAGTATGTGGAAACAGGACCATATTACATATACCTAACTGACAATGCGACATGTATATTTTTTTTTGTAAGGAAATCAATCTGGCTACCTCCGACTACAACCCCACATTTCCTACCAATGCCGTGAGCCGGCCGAAACGGCGGGCCGATACCGGGGGCCCGATATCGGCCTGCCGTTTCATGAATCAAACTAGCCTAGCGTTTGATTACCAACTATATTGGGGTCGGCTTTCAGTAAATGCGACATATTTGTAAGAAAGGGACATACTTAATATTATTATGAGTTAAACGGCTGGACCATGAACTGGAATAGGATACTTTATATCTTATTGTTTATAAATTCAGACTCCTCCGTGCCTCGGAAAGCACGTTAAGCCGATGGTCCCGGCTGTTATTTGTAGATCTTTGGCAGTCGTTAAGGATTGTCAGAAGTCAGAAAATCTGACCCCAATATAGTTGGAAAAAGGCTAGGCAGATGATGATTGTTTATAAATTTGGCTGATTGATAATAAACATTATTTTGTTCTAAAACTGTTTATTTATTATTAAATAAAGAATTACCAAATATTGCGATACATTTCTGTGGGCAAGCCCGGAAGTGAGAGTGTTGCCAGAATACAAAAATATAAATGTACCATGGTGTCATCGGTATTCTAACACTTATCTAGTTTATGGTATAAAAATATCGGATTGAAGTTTGTATGAGCTTTTTATCCCTGCTCATAATGTTCAATTGTAATGATCTCCTAACCTTAATAAATATTTTTTTTTCTGGTGTTAAAATTGTGGATATCGCTGGTTTTGGTGTAAAAAAGAATTGAGATGCCACCGTGAGAATTCGAATCTCTTTGAAAAGTTCTCTTAATGAAACCCTAGCTGGTATATTGCACGAACAGCACGCTTTTGCAAGACAAATATATTCTGTATGTCAGCAGCTTTTCCCTACAGTATGTTACCGTACGCTATGAAAATAACTGAAATCGACTAACCGAGCTGTGTCAACGTCAGTGTGTTGTCTAACTTTCCGGACCCCATAAGTTTTGAATCAACAGTTATGCCCAAAAATACTGCCAAGTCCACAGTTTCAAGCACTTCTTTATTTAAGATGACATTGGGTCCCAGATTTCTAACATTGGGCAAGGCAAACTACATACATTCCGTTTTCTTCGCATTCAGAACTAGATTATTTGTCGTAAACCAATCTGTAACCATAGAAAGAGCGCTGTTTACGGTATCAAAATGTCATCTGTTCCTATCTACTTCAAAATAAGAGAGGTATCTGCAAACAGCACTACGTCACAGATACCCTTTAAGAAAAATGGCAAATCGTTTATATACACCAAAAATAAGAATGGACCCAATATAGAGCCTTGAGGCACTCCTAAATTAACTGATAGCCCGGAAGACTTCACACCATTGACATCAACATATTGAAACCTATTCTATAAATATGAATCAAGCTGAGACCGTAATGACGTAGTTTACGCAAAAGTGTAATCACTTCCCGTGGGTGTCGTGTGAAGCGACTTAGGGACTCACCAGAGAACGGACAGCAGCATTCTATGTGCATTACAAAAGCTACACTGCGAAGCGCCCGCCTTTTTTTTTTTTTTTTTTTCCGTGTTCCTTCTAAAGCCCTTTGCGTTCCAGGGCCGCGGTGACTCTTTCGAACAGATTCCGCAACCCTGACGGGCTTTGGCCCTAGCGGGCCCCGTCTTTTATGCTGACATCTCCTTGAGGCGCGCGTGAAACACAACGCGCCATCGACCCGGGCCTGGTGGTGATCGGACAGCGAGTCACCCAGTCTAGGGATTATGGAACCCCCACTTTGGGGGCGTCTCCTTTCGGACGTCGTTTGGCTGAAGATGATGAAGATTTTTTCTTTTGTCACGTTTACAAAAGATAAACAGAAGACGGTAGTGCGTTGAAATTTCGCGTGATGGCACTCAAGCGTTAGAACACTTTTTACCAACAAGTGACGCCACCATCCCCTACTCCTGCAGTGCGGTTCTGTAAACCTCTCACCATGTAAGCTTGGGTGAAGTGAGCTGTCAATGCATACCATTATAGTACTAGACTAAAAAGAGTTTTCAAGAAAATACTTTTTATTTTCTATCCAGGAAACATCCTTATTTGATTTGACTACTCGTTAATTACCTACGTCTTGATGCATGACATGACAGCATGATGTTTATGGAACTTTCCAACAGCCAAGATAAAAAAAAAAAACAAAGACAAGCCCTGAGTTCGAGTAGATATCTTTTCAAATTTGTTTATGCGTTATCGCAATTTGTGAGGTTAGGGGTCAGTCTAAACAACCTAAAACCTAATACACCTAACACAGGGGTCCGGCAGTAGTATATAATCTACCGCTGAGTAGGATTGGGTATCAGAGTGTGCTCGACAGTGCCACACTGAACACCACTGGAAGAACTTAGGACTATGAAACTACTGGTATTGACGGCCATTGTTGGTAAGTCATTTATTTTGTTTTCTTTTTGGCACTAAAAGAACTTATTTCAATCTCCTTGTTTGTTTCTTTTTGTATTTTAATTTTATTTATTTACAAAATAAATAAAATTAAAACACAAACACAATGAAATAGACAAAATAATCGTAAAATATACTAAAATGGCATTGAAGGCATTTACTTTGATCATTTTGTCTGTTTTCTTTTTTTATATTGTAACCGACTTATTTCGTGATTACTGGTCCGATTTACATGACTGTGTTTTCTACTGTTATTAAACAGTAGATAACACAGTTATGTCATGACTGGCAGAGGGACGCACAGCGGAGACTTAGTAGTATTGACTACTAACAGTCATGGGGCTTTGTCTCATGAATTGAAGTAGGTAGACAGTTGAAATTTTCACAGATAGTGAATTTCTATTGCTACTAGAACACCAAATAATTCAAATAAAATTATAGGCTTCGCTTCAATTTTTATACTATACAATTACATGCAGGAAACGTGTTTTTTTGGTTAATGGTACGGAACCTTTCGTGTGAGAGCCCGACTCGCACTTTTTTTTTCTTTTTTTCCTGAAATCATTACCCACTGAATGAAAGTAAGAAAATAAAGAATATAAAATAAATTTAACCGTAAATAATAAAGATAGAAATATAAAACGGCTTGGCCGTATCATGGAGGGATTTTTTTTTTAACAAGATACACATATATAGACTCTATGGAATTTAATTTAAAATACATAAGTCTATCGAAATGTTATACATATGTACATTTTGCATTATCCTTATGCCCCACTAATAGAAGAAGTTTTACATTTTATGTTACCTTGTAACTTAAAAATAAAAAAAATATCAGTTCCAAAAATGTTTGGGAAGGTATCCGTATCACACACGTTCTCATTTATTATATGATAGTATCTATAACTTTTCAATGTCTTTATTTTTGTATAACTTTTTTTCAGCCGCCGTCGCGTCGAGTCCCCTCGCCGATAACCCGAAATGGCCCTGGCAAGTAGGAAAAGAATACGTCTATGACGTGGAATCTTACACGTGGACCAAATTCGAAAACAGCGTCAGCAATGGAAATGCATTTTCAGCCCTGTTCGTCGTCCGCGTCGAGGCGCCAGGAAAGCTTATAGCTAGACTCCAAAACCCCGGGTACGCTCAAATCCAAGGTCAAATGGACATCAACGATGCTCCTTCTGACTTGAAATTCGATCCAGTTCAGAATTTCGACGAAGCTTTCGAGATCTTTGTCGACGGAGGACGTATTCTCACAGTCGCAGTACCTCCTTCCTTTTCTGCCTCCAACGAGAACTTACTGAAGGGTCTGATAGGTGGTCTCCAAGTAGATCTTTCTACTTATGGCCACGTCCACAACTTCCCTAACAGCTACGATAAGGAAACCTTCCAAGGTCTCTTCAAGAAGACGGAAGCTGACGTCACTGGTGACTGTGAAACTTTATACTCCGTTTCGCCAGTTTCCGCGGAAGTACGTCGTGAATTACCCGCGTTTGCTGTGGACCCCATCGAAATCACCAAGAGCAAGAATTACGGCTCATGCAAAAGACGTATTGGTTTCGCTTTTGGGGTACCCGAGGGAGCCGTATGGAAGGGAATCGCTTATGAAAATGATGAGAAACAGTTCATCAAGCACACTTCTGAATCACGCATTCTTGCTGGTAAGCAGGGAACAATCTACAAATCAGAGACCTTGAGCTCTGTCTTTGTTAATCCTCTTCTGTTCGGAAAACAAAAGGCCGAGGTCTACAGTTATGTCGGTTTCACACTGACGGAAGTCAAACAAAACGAAGGAAACGCTCAATGGAATTTAACAAATCCTGATTTACTTCGTGCTAGCGACCTTTTGCTTAAGAATAACGGGGAATCCTTCCTAGATAATGCAGAAAAAGTTGTCAATGCCCAAAAAATACTCCAAGAAATCACTCCTTTACTGCAGGACCCTAGCAACCTACCGAAGGCCGATTTCCTTTCGAAATTCAGCCTCCTCGTTCGTTTTATCATGTTCATGGACGCAGAACAACTGACTCAAATGACTAACAGCATTGAAGTTGCTAAGATTTCAAATAATGTCTCTAAGAAGCAGATGTGGACTATCTACCGTGATGCAGTTGCACAAGCAGGCACCGTTGCAGCTTTTGAAGAAATCAAGGCGTGGATTTTGACAAATAAAATTGAAGGGGAAGAAGCCGCTGAAGTTATCGCTTCTATTGCCGGCAGTCCTAGCTTCCTCGATAGCAAAGTCGGGAAAGAATTTTTTGAACTGGCTTTCAGCTCTGAAGTTGTAGAACAGAAATTCCTCAACACTTCCGCCTTATTGGCTGCCACCAAATTCCTCCGCTCCAGCAACCAAGACTTATTTGTGGTTGAACAAGTCATTCCCCGTCTCTCCCGTGAACTCAAGAAAGCCGTCGAAGAAGGCGACAACAGCAAGGCCCAGGTTTATGTAAGAAGTCTCGGCAACTTAGTTCGTCCCGAAATCCTAAAAGTCTTCGCTCCTTACTTAGAGGGTCGCATCGCAGTGACCAAGTACCTTCGCACCCAAATAGTTATCAGTCTCAAAACTTTGGCTAACCTGAAGAACGAAGAAGTCCGTGCTGTACTCTTCAGCATCTTGAAGAACACCGCTGAGCCTTACGAAGTTAGGGTAGCTGCGGCCCTCAATATCTTCTTGGCTTTCCCTACTGCTGAGATGATGCAAGTAATGGCACACATGACGAACGATGACCCCAGCACCCAAGTACGGGGAGTACTGGCAACCAGCATTGGTTTCGCCGCCAAACTGAAGGACCAACGTTTCGCAGAGCTGTGAGTTTCTTGCTTTATAATATTCTTGCAGTAATCCCTGAAATTCAACGTTTTTTCTTGTAATTACGATTTTCAATGAAGTTTCAAAATACCTTCCATAAATCCGTCTTGTGTCATAGTTGTTTGAATGTAATAATTTTTAAGTTAGCGCATCAACTGCAAACTATGAAACTACTATTAACTGTAAACATTTTCTCTATATTAGCGCTAAGACTGCCCAGTCAGTTTCAAGCCTCGTCACTAAAGTAAAGTATGGATACCGCAACTCAGCCAACAGCATTATTGATGAATACACGAGCAGCGATGACCTCGCCCACTTCAGGGAACTGTCGTATATTGGAAGTGAAAACAGTTTCCTGCCCAAATACCAAAGACAAGCTCTGAGATTAAGAAGCAATGGACTTACAGAGGAAAACTGGGTAATTATGACACTAATCCAAAATTCTCCTAAAAATATACATTTCGTGATTAAAGCATTTTTAAAGGACAATAATGATTATGGCTCGAACTACATAATTTTTTTCGTTTCCAGTTCACACTATCCGTCTCCGACGTCCAGAATTTGATTGACTACGTCACAAGCACCATTTACGAAAGTTTCGACAAATCAGAACCCGACTTCAAATTCTCAGCTAAGAAGATTGTTGAAGAACTGAACATCAAACGCCAACCCCGCAGCCTTGTTGAAGGCGCCTTCTTCGTTGACAATCTGAACCAGCAGAGACTGTTCACTTTCAGCGAAAACGAACTTGCATCTTTGATTTCGGAAGCCACTAAAATCGCTCAAAACTGGTTATCTGATACTAACAATCAGTTTACCAAGGTCTTGTTTGCCAAGCAAGTGGTTGTCACTTTCCCTCTGGCTGCGGGTATGCCTTTCGTGTTTGCATACACCGAACCTATTGTTTTCATCGCTAAAGGAAAAGCTAGCCGTAAAATCGGCATGGACAGGATTGGATCAGTGACCACAGAAATTAGTTTCACATATGCAAGAAACATGGATGGTAGTGTGGGCTTCATGGATACTCTTAGTGGAAACTACGCTAGCAGTGGTATTATTAACAAATTCCAAATCAACATCCCTGCCAAGTTTAACACGAAGTTTGCTGGCAAAAGGGCTGAAAACATTAAATTCACTTTTGCACTTCCCGAAGGAGACGCGAACCTTATTCACTTGAGCGTGTGGCCCTACAGCTCTGTACAGAAGTCAAACTCGGCACTCACCGTTGCTGAAAACCCAGCCACTAAAACTGTCGAACGCTCCACCCCAGTTCTGTCCACAGACGTTAACTTAGGTGAACTTGCCGGTGTTGGCCTGTACCTGAAGGGACACTCATACTCTTCTGACTTCAAGAAAAATGTATTTGGTGCTGATATTTTGACGAACATCCGCAACTTATTGTACCAGAACGACGTTGCTTGCACCCAAATTGACTTGAAATATGTAGCCAAGGAAACTAAAAACAAGGAAGTTACCACCTCAATCTCATATGGTAAGTTTTCCAGGTTTAGAAGATTGTTTCACTCTCAAGTTCAATCGGTAATTTTAACTTACAAATTAGTTTTCAGAGTTAAATTAAAACTTTAAAATCACCTCAAAAACTTAAGTAAATAACATGCTGATGTACCTATAAAATCAACAAATAATTTACCTATATGTAATAATCCGTTGTATTATTATTTGTTTTTTATTCTTTTTACAGGCACGCTATACAACCAAAAGGAGAGTGGTGAGCTGGGTCCAGCTACCGTTATTAGTGACACAGCCACCAGTGAGGTTCGCCGCAAAGAGTTGACCAAACGTGTTGCATCAGGCATCGAGTCCGCTATAGTCCGCGTGGTTGATATCAGCACCGTATTCGATGGAGAGCAGAAGAAAGAGTTTGCGTTCACCGCCGCTTTGGCCAACAGTGTAGTAGACAATAAAGTTCAAGCTGCCGTGTCTGCCAAAGGAAAAGACCAAATTAACGCCGTTTTCAAGATGATCAAGCCTAAGATTGCTCCATTGAACTTCGAGGAGGCTCTTAAGAATCAAATCAAGGTTTTATACGAAGCTGATTTCAAATTTGGAAACTCTGAAAACATTATCTTCAAAGGTTTCGGCGAGCGCAGCGAGAAATACACTGAACAGTTGAAAAACGACCCCTCGGCGAAAAAATGCTTGCAAGAAACAAGCGAAAACAACTCCTACCAGAAGGACTGCTACAAGCTGATCATCAAGGCGCACGCTCCTGACTTCTTCAAGGCTACAGTTACATACAAAGACATCAGCCCTGCCTTCTTCAACGCGACCAACAGCATTTATGAGCTTTACAATCACTTCACCACCTGGGAAGAACAAGAGGACTTTTCAAACACAGTTAAAGACGGCACAGTAGAACTTGAAGCACAAGCATTCTACTACGACAATCTTATCAACTACAAATTCAACACCAAATACGGAGCTTTCCGTTTGAACAACGTAGAGGGACAGTCTTACTACCCCTATGCCATGGCAATCTACGCGCCTGTTACTAACTGGGAGCGGTCATACAACTGGTTCACTGGCTACCAATACATGCGTGAGTACAATTTAGTTTCATTGTGTATAAATATTTTAAGTTGTTTATGCATCATCAAGTTCTATAATATTTCTTGTTTTTGTTGCCAACAGCATACTGTGCTGTGGACAGCAGCAAGATCTGGACGTTCAGCGGCCGCAGCTACGACTACAGCCTTACCGGATCCTGGCACGCTGTGATGGTGGACGAGTCCAACGCCGCCGGCAAGTGGTCCGACCTGGCCATCCTCGCGAGGAGGCCTAGCAACAACAAAGAAGAGGTCTACATCTCTTACAAGTAAGTATTTTTAATTCAAACCATATTGTATATAATTGAAAAACATCAACAACTCAGGTGGGTTATGAAATCATCTATTTATCAACTTTTTCCCAGAACATGTTGGTCAGTTTCCAGTCAAACCAGACATTCCAGTCTATAAAAAAAACTGTCAGTCCAGGTTGTAAAAAACAGAACATTTTGGCTGCGATTAAACATTATTTCAAAAAACATTAATTATCTTAATATTGCCATTAAAGGTGACATGGTGATGAAGCTAGTCAGTACCAGTGGAATGAAAATGAAAATCAACCTTTCTATTAAAATTGTTTTCAGAAATGATGCTGGTAAATACGTGGAAGTTGACATCAAGCCAACAGGAGTTGAGGTTAAGAGCAACGTCGAAAAGATCGCCGAGGGTGAGCACACCATTTACTGGGACTCCGTTACGGATGTTGCTCTTTTGGAGTACTTCACCCTGGCCGACGGCGTTAAAGTCTTCCTTATCAACGACGAAGCCGTCCGCGTAGTGTACGACAGCCAGAGGCTGGTCATCTTCACCGCTGCACACCGCAGCACCACCAGAGGTATCTGCGGACAGAGTTCATCCCAAACCAGTGACGACTACTTGACTCCTTACGGTCTAGTCGACCTCCCGGAGCTGTACGGAGCGTCCTTCTCCCTGGACGGCGAGTTCAGCGACCCTAAGACCGCAGAGCTGAAGAAGGAAGCTAAATTGAAGGCATACCAACCTGTCACCAAGTACACCAACATCCTCCGCTCCGATGTTGAGTGGAGCAAGGCCGAGAATGAGTCCGTGAAAGGACTGTAAAGTGAGAAGTTTGTACTAAGTAATTTAAACTGATAAATTCTTGAGATATTTTTGGCGAGTAATTTGGACAAAGATCGATGCTATTGTATTTATGATGTATATTGTGATGTGCCATATAGAATTAGGCGTACATAAATATTGACATAAATCCATAAATGTTTTATCATATTGTATATTATAGTATAACTTATTGTGAATGAAAACAGCATCAACCTTTAAAATAAATATGCAACTTAAAATTTACTTACTGATTTTTATTTTTAACGTCCAGATCATCAGAAAAATAGTTTTTATGTCATAAGCTTACTTGCATTGCACCAGAAATTACTTTAAAGCAAGATCCCAGAGCTCCAAGACATGACTTACCTTACTTATTTTCTGAGGTACAAAACGTGTAATGGAATTCGGGGTAATTGACACTATGCGAATTTCTTTATTAATCGTACCTAACTACTCTTTCATCAATTATCACATGTTTATTATCCAGACATTGATACCTTAGCCAACCTTCTGATAACGACTGACCCCACCTAACTGTAAGTAATCATAATCACATTTTAGTCTACGCACAATGTACTACAACAGTAGGCATCAATGATAAAATTATATTTCTCGATGGCGGGATCAAGCAGTTTGGCTTGTCGTGGCCATACCGAAGAATTGGCCATTTCGTGATGGGCCCGAGGTTAGGTTTGAGAACGTAGGGCACCCCGACACGGATAGATGAGGATCGAATGGGATGACGGGAGCTAAAGTGAGCGAGCAAAGCGAGCGAACTAAGCTCCCGTAACCCAATTCATGTAAGATTTTTTTAAAACCCTGCAGGCGAAAATACTAGCCCCGCGCAGCGAGGCTCCGTCGTCGAGGTTACCGTGGCCAATCGCAGCCAACCGGTAAAAGTGGCCAACAATTTAATGAAATGGCCAATTGTTAGGTCACAAATGCGATGAAGAACTTTTGCATGCAGCAGAGATTTTGTTTTGAATTTGTGATCCCACCAGAAAGGACGGAATTAGAAATGAATGATCTCGAAATATTATAACGAACTCTTACTTCAACCTGCAAACCACGCAACGATTTTTTGATGCGGTTTTCATTTATAGAAATAACGATAGTGCATAGTATGGGTTTCTGATGCGGACGTATGAGAGAAATGTGAGGAATGTTTTGATTATGAATGCGGATATAAGAGAAGGGAAATGCCAAAGATACGTTGGATGATTAGCGTGAAAAATTAGGATAGATTAATGGAAATTAGGGGATGAATGCAGCGATGACAATAGAGATGTATGGAGAAGAAGACATGCTGAGCAGGCTTCTATGAAGGCGAGTGAAGAAACGAGGAAACTAAAAATGAAATTGGCAAACCTTATTGTGCAGATATGTTTTCAGTCACTAACACAACGGATGAACCAAGACTATTTCCACACAGGATCTGAAGGCCGTACTTGTACTCAAAAAGCGTTTAAATTCAAATCACAATATCAACTCAGTGCGTCAAAATGTAGGAAAATTAGAGGTGTAGGTATTTGACATTCCGCGACTACGATGAGAATGAGAACGCTCCTTAAAATATGAGAATTGCCCCTCTGAATGTTACCGCAGCACATACCCAAATTCAACTGAGTCAAAACTGAAACTAGACCCCATCTTCTGCGCACGCTAAGGGTAATGACATACATACAGCATGACTGAACTTTAACACAACATGTGCAACGAATGGCAATCAATATAATGGCCAAGACGAAGATAGGCTTCACATTAACACGTGTCGAAGTGACGGTGATAGAGATTACAACAATTTTACTAAGATGACGCTCTTCAGACTCTCCATGCATTTGAGATAAGCTTTAGATATTTGCATACGCGTGTATACACGTGGAAAGAACATTGACTTGTGTAATACTGTGTCACTGCCTGCCAATTCCTTCTTTAGATTTCAATTTCAATAAGGGACAGTGCCAATGGTATTTAATTACGTACATACAGAAACTCACGCTTTTTCCCAGGAGTAGGGAGAAACTAATACGAAGAAACAACTAAATCACCTTTTTTGTAAAAACCAGCCAAGTGCGTGTCGGACTACCCACAGTGTAGGGTTCCGTAGTTACCCGTCTCCTAAACCATGTCAGAAAAATAGTAAAATTTACTTCACTATTATTAGATTACAAAGTTACAAATGCACTTGGTTTTAAGTCATTTTCTATGGAATTATTATGCATTTTTTACTTACCTCACTTCATCCAAGCCTTCACTTCGACATGTTTACGGAATCGACCGGCAGTTCCATTTTTAAGTTGGTCGACTATTACTCGTTAACTTGTGAAGCCTACTTAGCTGTGATAGTTTTCCTTTTAAATTTATTATATATGCTACTACCATGATTTTTTTCACGTCTCCAAAAACAACCGTTTTGCTGGCAAAGGGGGGGGGGGACACTTGACTCTAAAAAACATAACCAAATTGTGAACCACCTCCTTTTTTTATGTCGGTTTAAAATCATCGATACGATATATCGTTTAAACTTACAGTATTAAATGCTGTAAAGATTAAGTTCTCTTTTTTCATTTTTATAATAGTTTTTCCGAAAAGGTTAAGGCGTACGCGCATGGTCGGCGACTCGTGAAAAAGGCACGAGCAGCAGTGGACGACCTGCCAGGGTTGCGGAATTTGTTCGAGAGTCACCGCGGCCCTGGAACGCAAAGGGATTTCGAAGGAACACGGATAGGTTTTAGTCAGTAAGAGTCTGACACACCCTTCCGCTTCACTCAGAGCGGAAGAAGTCATTTGATGATATCCCATCCTTAATAAAAAAAGCATTGGACGACACCGACGTGTGGCTGAGTACTGGTACAGCCGCTTTCATAATAACGAGTACCTTGGTAAAATGAGCACTTATGACATTTTTGCATTATTTCTATTACAGACTGTATACCTACAATATTTACTACAAAACTTCAATGTCAAAAATATTTTGAAAAAAAAACTACTTCGATCAGAACTTGGCAAACATATTTCTATGTAGATAAGTTTACTTGAGCAGATATGTTCATTCGGACCTACCCGTGTTTCAGTTCGTTACCCCTTTGGTGTTGATGTCATTAGCAACATTGTCTCAACAACTAATTCACTTGCTTTATAAACTTTCCTGTTTACTGGTCTCGTAATCTTATAGTATTTATGTTTAATAGGTACTAATTATGAAGAGCTAAACTTGTTTGTAGGTTTGTTTGTAGGAGATAATCTATTCCGTCAAAATTTCACCGTGTATACTTCGTATTTTAACACCGTCTTCCGAGATCAAGGTTTCATTTCTTCTTCTAAACGTAACAACAAATATACCCCATGGTTAACTTGTGCGTTTGGCCCAATATTGAGTTACGGTAACACAGTTTGCTGACGCAATTAGGTCCTCACGTGTGCAGGTAACTGGATGTAAGGCGCAAGATGGGCCATGGTCTTCTGAGAGACGCCGCATGAATGTAGATCCTTTGGTGTGGGGCCCAAAGTATAAATATATCTGAAGTCCGTGACACTAGTGTTTTATTTATCTTCCAGTGATCACACTAATATTTTAAAAGTGTAAGTTTTTGAGTGTGTGTGTGTGTAAACGGCTGGACCAATTTTGATAAAATTTGGTATGCAGGAAGCTGACACTTTTTATATATACAGGGTGTCCCAAAACTCAACGTCAAGCCGAAACGGGGTGACAGGATTGATCATAACCATCACGAGAAAAATCTGAAAAAAAATCTATCCCATGCAGTTTAAAAATTATGGGCATTTTAAGAAAAACCTAGATATTTGATCAAACTGTACCATTTTTCGGTTATTGTGGTTATTATTTTTTATTTTTGTTCATTTGAACTTTAGAAACGTAATCCTAAATAACATTTCTAGAATCCCAATAAAAAATAATGACACAATTGCCTCAAGTTCCCGAGAATTGAGACTATTTGTTAAACTACGAATTTAAAATTTTCAAGATTCGTCGACTTTGACAGGCCCTCCTATAAAAAAAATGTACTAGAGTGCCTTGGCAAGTAGCATTAAAAGTTGGCGCATTTAATCAGAATTCTAAAATGGTACAATACTTGTTAGTTCCATACAATAGAAAAGAGTAAAAAAATTAAAACCTCAAGTAACCCGATTTTTGCTATCAGATTTTACTCAGTTAAAATGTTTTTAATTCGCACAAGCTCTAGGTAGGTTCTTAATTTTAAGGCAAAATGATGAGAGAGATGGATAATGGGTATGTTTGCCATGAGTGAGCGAGACAGATAGTGACGCCACGCATTGAGACGGAGATGCGTCGTTTAAACGAGTGCGAATGAAACAGATAGATGCTATGGCATCTATCTGTTTCATTCGCACTAGTTTCAGCCAAGCAAATGGCTACGCTACCAGTCCGACACCAACCAGTTAGTACGTTTCGCTCATTCGTCTACTGCGCACGTTCGTATTCGTATTAATTATTTTACTAATTTTACTAACTTTTTTTCACTTTGGTAAAAGTGGCGTCACTATCTGTCTCGCTCACTCATGGCGAACATACCCATTATCCATCTCTCTCATCATTTTGTCTTAAAATTAAGAACCTACCTAGAGCTTGTGTGAATTAAAAACATTTTAACTGAGTAAAATGAGATAGCAAAAATCGGGTTACTTGAGGTTTTAATTTTTTTACTCTTTTCTATTGTATGGAACTAACAAGTATTGTACCATTTTAGAATTCTGATTAAATGCGCCAACTTTTAATGCCACTTGCCAAGGCACTCTAGTACATTTTTTTTATAGGAGGGCCTGTCAAAGTCGACGAATCTTGAAAATTTTAAATTCGTAGTTTAACAAATAGTCTCAATTCTCGGAAACTTGAGGCAATTGTGTCATTATTTTTTATTGGGATTCTAGAAATGTTATTTAGGATTACGTTTCCAAAGTTCAAATGAACAAAAATAAAAAAGAATAACCACAATAACCGAAAAATGGTACAGTTTGATCAAATTTCTAGGTTTTTCTTAAAATGCCCATAATTTTTAAACTGCATGGGATAGATTTTTTTTCAGATTTTTCTCGTGATGGTTATGATCAATCCTGTCACCCCGTTTCGGCTTGACGTTGAGTTTTGGGACACCCTGTATATATATATATATATATATATATACTGATAAACCGCGGGTTAGACCGCGGGGCGCAGCTAGTAATTAAAAATTGGAATAACTATAAGCCCGTGCTAAGGTAATGTCATTTTAAAATATAAATAAAACAACTTTTTTAAGACAGCAATCCTCGAAAATCTTACTTCATACAAATAAGTTAGATAAGTAGTTGGAAATGATAGAAGGGTATTTTCAGCTTCATTGCTAAGAATAGGCATCCCAGATAATTCTGCCCAAAATTTCGTGAGACCCAAATTGGCAAATCTTTCTTTTAGTATTACATTACCCTGCAATTCAAGCAATATTAATATTGGGTAAGCTCGCTCCATCGTTGACTTTGTCTTTGTCATCTATGACCTAGACTAGAGTCAAGAGCAAACCCATATTAAATTTAAAAATATATATATTTCTTGTACTGCCGCGACCCACGCCTATACCGCCCACGGCCCGATTTTGGGTCGCAACCTGAGGTTAAGAAACGCTGCTGTAGAAATTGATTTGAATACGGAGATTGTTGAAAGTCTTTCAGATTTAGCAACGCAACGCGTGCTCATGCAAAAGGCTCTCCGCAGGCCCAGATCTAGGGGGAGGCAAACCGGGGCCCGTTCCCCGGGCGGCCAGTTTAAGGGGAAAAATACTTATTCGTTGTGGGGTACTAATATTTTATACTATTCTTACTTTGACCTCCAATATCTCCAGAACCAATGGTTTCCCATGTATGGTCAAAATGTGTGCCAGTGATGGCTACAATGGGTCTTCGTTTTAAGGTATTTTTACTCCCGATACATAATAAAATTAATCACAAACGTGGAAGAGAGGGGGGCGCCACCGTCAAGTTTCTTCCCCGTTTCGGAATAGCTTAGATCCGGGGCTGGCTCTCCGATGATAGACAGCACTCAATACCTTTTAATTTAGCCTGTATTGTTTCTTCTTTTGTTAACCAATATGGACTGCCGCCTACAGGCGTCAAGCTCGTCTCGCCGGAACGGTGCATGGCTATTTTTATCTCGAAAATTAGAACAGTTCTTATGAGATAGGTCGGAAAGGAAGTAGCGGAAAAAGCTGTAGGTACCCGTGTTTATTTAATAAGTTTGTGTTGTAGTATCAAGTGCACGGTAGAGTTTATTTCAAGAAAAAAACCGACCAAGTGCAAATTGTACTCTCACACGAAGGGTTCCGTACCACAAACCGAAAAAACACGTTTCTTGTATATGAGCCCCCTTTCAATTTTAATTTTATTATTTGCGTTATAGCGGCATAGAAATACACAGTGTGGAACTGTTTACCTATTAGGGTACTTGGGATATAGCCCGCCGACAGACAGACGGACGGACGGACGGACAGACAGCGGAGGCTTAGTAATATTACTAGTTAGTTACCTTTCGGGTACGAAACCATAAAAAGGAAAACCTACAAAAAGTCTGGTAAGGATGAGCCTTGGGCGGACAGCAAAAGTCGATACCAAAAGTATAACTGTTCCATCGTTTGACCATTAAGTTGCAGTTGCCTCTTTGTACAGGCGCCAGCATATCAAATTTCTTTGTTAGATTTTCAACTGTATAGCTAATAAACATTAGGTTAAAGGTTGATTGGGAAAATTTGACAGTTTCGGGTAGCTTGATGTTCTGGCGTCTGTACGTAATCTACCCAAGTCGGCAAAAAACGGAACGCGTTCGTTTTCTGCCGACTTTGGCGAGCCGAATATGGCTTGGTCGAAGTACATTGCTACAAAATAAAAGAATCAAGCTAACAAGCATTTCATACAGTGATAACAAACATCTTAAAACCACAAAATAATATGAGAGGAGTAAATATCGGTTTTACACCCTATTATTTTTAAGCCTTTATTGTAATATGTTGTTGTGTACAATAAAAAGAATATATAGCTAGCTTTTTCCCGTGACTTCGTACGCGCATATCCCATAATATTTCCGTTCCCGTATAGCTTATAGCTTTCCTTATGAATATGGCTATCATATACAAAAATAATTTTCCAAATCCGACTGGTAGTTCTCTGGAACTACCAGTTGGATTAGCGCGTTCAAACAAACAAACTGTTCAGCTTTATATATTAGTCTATAGATCTACCAGATAAATGACTGAAGGTCATTTTTACCACAGAGATTTTGAGAATGGGACATTTTGTGAATAGGACGAATCGCGAATAGGACATTTGTTTTCACGGTGACATTTTGCGAATGGGACGTTCTGCGTAAGATCCAGTTAAATCCCTAAGCGCCTTTTCAATTTAAAACGCAGTCTACGTTTGACGTATGCCGAAATAATCATTTTCAGATGCACAATCATGCTTGATTAAAAACGTCATAAAAGCATTTTAACCTTTTGAACGCCAGAGCATAAACGCATTGGCATGCCCCCGACGCCGAGCCACAAATTCGCCGTACTTTTTGTCACATATTCGTGACGTTTGGCGTACAGGACACGCGCTTGCTTGTCATGTATATGTGACAATGGCGTTCAAAAGATTAATGTAATGTAGAAGATAAGTAGAACAAAAAAAAAACTGGTAATTTAATTAAACTGGGATTTCTGAAGATGAGGATACCTTCATCTCTAGAAATCCCAGTTTAAATATTGCAATCATTATTGTAGCAGTCGTTTTCATGTAAAATAGTATTATCATGTTGTGAAGAGAAGTATTGGACCAGACCATGGCCCTAGACAACAAATGAAATTCAACATGCGACTTCGATTGTCGAAATGCCAAAATGTTTGGAATTGAGCAACTGACATTTCGATACCTAGGTACAGACGCCAGCATATCGAGATACAACTATCTGTCCAATTTATTTTATGGATTTTCAACTCTATCGCTGAAGCATTAGGTTTAAGGTTGATTGGGAAAAATTTACAGTTTCGGGTAGCTTGATGTGCTGGCGTTTGTACATTTAAGAAATACAATGTTACTATTCTAGAAACTCTAGATGCAATTTCTTTTGTAAAAAAGACATTACCACTGCGTTCCATTACACTACCTACTAAATATGCCTTGACGATTACAGTTAAAAAACTTAAGAATCTAATGCCTGAAACGGTTATTTGTGTATAATTTACTACCTGTGTTACGGTTTTAGTGACACTAAAACAAGTTGAATAGATTTAATATTTGCATGCCATCACTAAATGGCGGATTGTGTCTTTGCACTAAATATATTATTGTAACATTTATTTAAACACCACATTTTATGCACTTGCTTGGTTTTTTTTTTAACTTGTTTCAATAAGTTTCCCCTACCATATTAAGGAACAGATATTCTTAAACGATTGATTCTAGGTCGATTTTATAGCTAGGCACATCTAGCCATGTTTCATTAATAAGCCCTACCTTACAATCAACAAACCAACCAAATCCTAAAAAGTTCCCAACGCTTAGGTAATTCACTGGTCAACAAAAAAAACACTTTTTGTGTGTCACAATATTTTTTTTAACTAATTATGTTAAGAACATGCTTAAGTATCATAGAATTGAAATTAGAATTATTGAGACACGAACAGTTTTCCTGTCATCTGATTTTGAAGTGGTGTTTTGAGACGAAAACTGAAGTTTTTACGTGATTCTAATACAGGCACGTTATCATATTAAAGGATTAGTTGTGTAGCAGATGGCACGTCAGTATACTCAACTATCGTTTTATATTAAAAAATGCCAAAATAAAGCTCACTTTTTTTTTTAAAAAGTGGATGGTGCAGAATTTCTTTTTTGAGCTTTAAAAATAATTTCACCATTAATATAAAGAAACTTGACAGAATCATTTGAACACGATTAAGCATAAAGTAACTCAGTAAACTGAAATAACAGCTACTATATTGAAAAATAAAAAATATCGGAATTTACAAGCTTAAGGAAAAATTATGTTACTGCTAGTAGCTGTAACACAAAAACTAGACCTGATCAAAACAAAATAAATATGATTTTGGAATAAGGGTAGGTTCGCAATTAGTAAGCGAATTCCTTGTGACAAAATCTTGTTGACTAGTATAATCATTTCACTGTGCGTACAAAGGAGGAGTTGAATTCCCTGTCAGAGTCTGTGTTTCCTGATAGACTACAACCTGGGAGTCTTTAAGTCAAGAGTGAATAGGTTACTTCTAGGCAAGCGTAGGTTATACTCTATCGACGACCAATTTAGAGTGAACAGGCTTCTTCTGGGTAAGCTCGCTCCATCGTCGACTTTGTCTCTGATATCTATGACCTAGACTAGAGTCAAGAGCAAACCCATATTAAATAAAAAGATCATCGCTCTCCATCAGGTGAGATTGTGGTCAGACACGAGCCCGTTAATATTAATAAAATATACCTACTTTAAACTTGAAATCTTCAATCACAACCAAAACCTTATGCAAAGACTAGTCTAGCATCTAAACAGATAAGCACAATAATATCAAGTCAATCAATTTTCAACAAATAGATAAACATTGTAACTATCGATCCAGAGGGTCAGGGGTCGGTCTTGTACCTTCTCCACGTGTATAATCCCAGTATATAAGCTCTGGGATTTGGTGGAAACATCAGAAGTACACTTCTCCAGTAACCATCAAGTACCGGCAGACCTCAGGACTTTAGTTATGAAGTTGTTGGTATTGGCGGCGTTCATCGGTGAGTCTTTAACTGTTTATTATTTTTTATGAGTGTTAAAAGTATTATTTTTAAAGTACAACTCTAAAGTAAAGATCTATTTTGTGTTGTGCAATTATCCTTTATTTCTTTCTATCAATTTGATTATTGGATATTGTTCTTGTTTTGTGTATCCCTTCAAAAACGATAATATCTAAATACTTGACTGGCCTGTTGGTCGAGTGGTTAGTGACCCTGACTGCTAAACCGGAGGTCGTGGGTTCGATTCCCACCCAGGACAAATCTTTGTGTGATGAGCATGATCATTTGTTCTGTGTCTGGGTGTAATTTGTCTATATTATGTATGTATTTAGAAATATATAAGTATGTTTATCAGTTGTCTGGTTGCCATAGCACAGGCTCTGCCTAGTTTGGGATCGGATGACCGTGTGTGAGTTGTCCCAAGATATTATTATTATTATCTCCTTTATTCATTTTATATACATACAAATTACATTTTTAAATATTAAAATACAATGATATAAAAATATTTAAAAATATAAAAAATAGTAGCCCACCGGTATCGGGAACAGGGTCCAAGCTATCGGTGGTCAGGGCCCCTGAGAGAGGAACCTCCTAACTATGCGCGCCGTGTCCAGGAGTACTGCTTTCTGGATCAAGCCCTTGATCCAGCTGCCCAACGAGAGCCTCTTTAGATGTTGGTCGAGGCTCTTGGCAATTATGCCATTGGCCGTCACGACTATCGGCACAATGACTGCTGTGTTCACATCCCACATGTCGACAACCTCGCGAGCCAAGTCAAGATACTTCGTTTGTTTATCTTTCTCAGTCTTCACGAGGTTCACGTCATGAGGGACTGCTATATCAACAATCATTGCGCGACGCTCTAGTCGATCTATCACCACTATGTCAGGCTTATTGGCAATTTAATATTATTATTATTATTATTTATTATTATTATTATTACTTACATTTTATTTGACACCATAATCAATTTTATGCCAAACGATTTTTAAAGTCACGAAAATATATGTAGAGTTCGCTAGTGTCATGTGCTAACAACAACTTGTCTTTTTTATAGCCGTCGTCTCCTCAGGGAAACTGAGCGAGCAGAAATTAGATAACCAATGGCCGTGGCAAACTGGCAGATTATATCGCTATGACGTCATCACGCACACCCTGGCCCGTCTTCAGGAAGGCGCCAGCTCCGGCAACGCTTTCAAGGCCCAGTTCATCATCCGTGTCAAGTCCCCAGGCCGCCTCCTAGCTAAGCTGGAAAACCCCCAACATGCCCATTTCCACCAGCAGCTGCCCAACAACATGGCCATACCTGTGGACCTCAAGTACGAAACCGTGCAGAGCCTAGACAAACCTTTCGAAATCTCCGTTGAAGGTGGCCGCATTCTCGGCCTAAATCTGCCCTCTGCGTTGCTGCTTTCTCACGAGAACTTGCTCAAGGGTCTGATCGGCACGCTACAAGTCGACTTATCTGCTCACCGCCATGTGCACAACCACCAGGATAGCTTCGACAGGGAACGCCAGCAGGGTCTCTTCAAAAAAATGGAGACTGACGTCACTGGTGACTGCGAAACTTTGTACACAGTCTCCCCTGTGGCCGCTGAATGGCGACGAGAGCTGCCGCTGTTCGCTTCAGAAGAGGACCCCATGGAGATCACCAAGAGCAAGAACTATGATCACTGCAACCATCGTGTGGCTTACCACTTCGGAGTACCTGAAGGTGCCGAATGGACAGGAACCACTCACAGCAATGAAGAGAAACAATTCATCTCGCACTCTGCGGTCTCCCGCATCCTTGCTGGCAAGCAGGGTCCCATCTTCAAAGCTGAAACTACTAGCTCCGTTAACGTGCACCCCCATTTATATGGCAAGCAGAAAGCGCAGGTTCACAGCTACGTGAGCTTGAACTTAGTGTCCATTGAACAAGACAGTGGTGTCGAATGGCAGAAACCTGAAGGCAGCCGTCAAGTCAAGACCCTTCTGTACGCAATGACCACCAGACAAATGGCTATCCATGAACAGTCTTCCGAGTCAAACGAGTCTTCTGAATCCAATGAGCACATAAATGTACAGTTGGAAGGTCTGAGAGGCCGGTTCAACAAGGACTTGTGGTCTTCCAGTGACTCTACATCGGGTTACATTAACGATGACGTTCCCACCATGAATGAGCCAGCGTATGCTGCTATGTACATGAGCGCTCAATCACGCGGGGATAGGAAACAGAACACGATGAACGTCCAAAAGCTGCTCCAGGACATTGCTCAGCAACTGCAGAATCCCAACAACATGCCTACAGCTGACTTCCTCTCCAAGTTTAACATTCTCGTCCGCATTATTGCTTCCATGAGCACTGACCAGCTCGCCCAAACTAGCCGTGGCATTGAAGTCGGCAGGACTTCAACCAATAACGTTAAAGTTAATATGTGGATGATCTACCGTGATGCAGTTGTACAAGCTGGCACTCCACCAGCCTTCACACAAATTAAGATTTGGATTATGAGCAAGAAACTCCAAGGCGAGGAAGCTGCTCAGGTGATCTCTACTTTGGCTCGTACTCTTCGTTACCCTACTAAGGAAATTATGGCCCAGTTCTTCGAGCTCGCTATGAGCTCTGAGGTCCAACAACAGGAACGTCTGAACACAAGTGCTTTAATCGCTGCAACGCAATTCATTCGCATGGGTCAAGTCAACAACGAAACTGCTCACTCCTACTACCCCGCTTACATGTATGGCCGTCTCGCCCACAAACACGATAGATTTGTGCTGGACAGCATCCTGCCTCGCCTCTCTGAACTGTTGACTCAAGCTATTGAGGCCAAGGAATGGAGCAAGGCCCAGGTGTACATTAAGACCATTGGCAATTTAGGACACCGTGAGATCTTACACGTATTTTCCCCTTACCTGGAGGGCCGCATTCAAGTGCCTACTTACCTCCGAGTTCAAATGATTGTACAGCTGCGCTCCCTCGTGGACCAGAAGGATAAATTTGCGCGTGTTGTACTCTACAGCATCTTGAGAAACACTGCTGAGCCCTATGAAGTAAGAGTGGCTGCTATCTTAAACATATTCATGGCTCACCCGACTTCTGAGATGATGCAAGTTATGGCCCAGATGACCAACGATGACCCCAGTGTCCAGGTTCGTTCTGCTCTCAAAAATGGCATCGAAACGGCTGCCAGCTTGAAGGATCCCCGCTTTTGGCATCTGTAAGTTGATTCTATTTTATTTACGAGGGCACATAAGCTAGTTATAGGTAACCTTAACAGATATTTTGATGGTTTTTATTGACTTATTTCAGGTCAAGGACAGCTCAAGCTGTCAAGGATATCGTAACACCTGAAAACCTTGGAATGCGCTACTCTAACAAAAACTACGAAGAAAGCTATGTAAATGACGATGAACAGGAATACTTCCAAGTGTCATCTTACATTGGTGGCGATAGCAATGCTATGCCAAAGTACCAGAGACATTCGTGGAGGAACAAAATTGGCGGATGGGCCTTTGAAAACACGGTAAGTTAACAAGGTTTTTGTTGCTTGTTTTAGTCTGGCTTTGTGGTATACAAGCTTTTTATTGAACCATTTGTTTTTTTCAGATTGGTGCTTCATTCTCCGATGCTCAGGAAGTCATGGATTTCATCAAAACAATGATGTTTGAGCCCCTGAAGTCTGATGCCAAACACAAATACAATGCCCAAAGAATTTCGGAAATGCTGAACATCAAGCGTGTACCTCAAAGCCCACTCCAGGGTTCTGTCTTCTACGACATTTCGAACCAGGAGAGATTCTTCAGTTTCGATGAAGGTGACCTTACCAGACTGGTACAAGACATCATGGAGTACATGAAGGAGGTAGAGCAAGGTGTCGAGAAGCATTACACTAAAGTATTCAATACAAACCAGGTGACTGTCATGTTCCCCATCGCTTCAGGAATGCCTTTCATATACAAATACAAGGAGCCTGTTGTTATTCACGCTTTGAGCAAGGCCAAGGGCAAAATCGATCGTGACCCCAAGAACCACGGATTGTCTTCAATTATGGATAAGGAACTCCAACTTACGGCTGCTAGAAACATTGATGGAAACGTTGGTTTCATGGACACTCTTAGTAACCAGCTTGCTAGTGCTGGAGTCGTCAAGAAATTCCAAATTAACGTACCTGTCAAACTGAGCATCCAGATGAAATCTGGAGAGGCTAAACTGAAGGTGGAACCACTGCGTCGTGATCAGGACTACACTATCGCTCATTTCAGCGTTTGGCCATACACTACTTACCAGAATAAGGATACTTTAGTGCCCTACTCTCAGGACCCTACAACCAAAATAGTAGAACGCATAAGGAAGGTACAATCTACTGACGTGAAATTCGGCCAACAAACTGGCACTGTTTTCCAACTGCAAGGATACTCCTACTCTAAGGAATTCAGAAACGGCGGCAATCTGCTGCAGGCCCTGTATAACATGGGCGACTTATTGGCTACCCGTGATATCGCATTGACCCACTACAACCTGAGATACCTTGGAAAACAGTCGCAGAACAAGGTGGTCTCCTTTACTGCCATCTATGGTACGTTACAATTTAATTATGTTTATTCAATAGTTATTGATAATTTTTAATTTCGAATATGACAAATGAAGTAATTTCCACGGCTCGTATTTTATAACCATTATTCTTTACAGACCAACACTTCAACCAGAAACAAAGCGGTGAGCTGGGACAAGCTGTCAACATGAAAGATGTGACGCCCAACAGCGGAGTCCGCCGCGAGGAAATGGTCAAGCGTGTTTCATCCGGAATCAACAGCGCTAGAGTACAAGTTGTCGACGTCAGCGCCACATTCGAAGGTCCCCTGAAACAGGAGTACGTGTTAACTGCCGCTATCGCTAACAGCCCAGTCGACCTGAAAATCCAATATGCTCTGTTTGCTGGAAGAAACTCAGCCAAGCAGGGTAACGAACAGATCAACGCTGTCGTCAAGGTTGTCAAACCTGAAATATCACCAATGAACTTCTTAGAAGCTCTGAAAAAGGACATGAAGATGACTTATGAAGCCGACATCAAGTACGGTCAGAACGGAAACATTCACATCCAAGGAAACACTGAACGCACCAAGAAGTACACTGAACAGCTGAAGAACCATCCTTTGGCTAAGCTGGCGCAACAGGAGATCGTTAATGGCAACCTATACCAGGTTCCTTCCCACAAGATGCTGATCAAGGCCCACGCCCCTGATAGCTTTAAGGCGTCAGTGACCTACAAGAACATGAGCCCAGTGTACATGAACTGGACTTCTCAGGCTTACCAGATCCTGAAGCAACTGAGCTGGAACATGGAAGTGAACCCAATGAAGAGGGTTGCTGACGGTAAACTGCAGTTGGAGGTTGAGACTTCGTACGTCGACAACACCCTTCGTTTCGAGATGACTTCACCATCCGGTGTGGTTCGCATCGACAACGTGCAGATCCCTGAGATCACTCCCTACATGGTGTCCGTCTACTGGCCCTTCAGCCCCATTGAGCGCATCGTTAACCACGATTCAAGCCTCCAGTTCCAGCGTAAGTACCTATTTCATAAAAAAAACAAGATATTTTATTTTAAGCTAAGCTCCGTTGATTGGACACATTTTTTATTTTAAGAAACCTTATTCTGCGTATTTGTATCAATAAGTACCTAATTATTGTATTTTTCAAACAGCTTTCTGTACCATCGACGGCACTAAAGTGAGGACCTTCAGCAACCGCTCCTTCGACTACGAACTGTCCCGAGCCTGGCACGTAGTGATGCATGAGGAGTACGACAAGGCCCGCGGCAAGTGGGACGAGCTGGTCATCCTCGCCAGGAGACCCACACAGCAGCAGCAGGAGATCTACATCTCTTTGAAGTGAGTTTGTTATGCTTTTTAGCACAACATTAGGTCTAGAAGAGGGCAATGGAAATGTTGGAAACTTTGATCAAGATTGCTTAGGTATTCTTGATGGAAAGTTTGAAACATTTCACTTCATCGTTCGATACAAAATTAACATAACGCAATACAATAATGTTTCTATTTGCATTCTAGAACCGAAACTGGCAAGGACCTGGAAATTGAGATTTTACCGTCGCAGTCTAACAAGGCTAACGTGCAGGTCAAGACCAAAAGTCAGAAGATCTCTGAGGGAGACCTGACCATGTACTGGGATGATGTTGAGGATGCCCCGCTTCTGCAGTACTTCACCCAAGCCGAAGGTGTTCTGATGCTCAACATCCGCGATGGACGTCTCCGTGCCATGTACGATGGTCAGCGACTGGTGCTTACTACTCAAGACTTCCGTACGACTACCAGAGGTATTTGCGGCCAGAACAGTGGTGAGCCACGTAACGATTACCAGACTCCCCATGGTTTGGTGGAACTGTCTCAGCACTATGGTGCCGCCTTCGCCCTTGACGTCGAAGACAGTGACGCTAAGACCCAAGGCCTGAAGATGGAAGCTCAGCAAAAGGCTTACCAGTCAATTCCTAAATACACCACGATTCTCCGCTCCGATGAAGAATGGAACAAAGCCATCCAGAGAGACCAGGAATGGGACTCCCAGAATGTTTACAGGACCAGGAGTTATCTAAAGGTCCGTGGGCAGTGCCAGCTGCAGCAGCAAGTACAGTACCATGAAAACCATGGGGAGATCTGCATTACTACCACCACCTTGCCCTCTTGCCAGTCTCACTGCCAGGGTGTAGGCTACAAGGTCCAAGCTGCTCAGGTCATCTGCCAGTCAAAGGCTGACCAGCAGTTCAGAACTTTAAGAACCCAGATCCAACAGGGCCAGAACCCTCAGGTTTCTGGTGTTCCTAAAGTAGAACAGTTTAGAGTACCCACGGCCTGCAAGGCGTAAGAATCCTTCCAACTTCCACCTACCACCTAAAAAATTACCTTTTATATTAGAAAATACCGGCATGAACTTGGACCACGAATATTTTTATAAATTATATGATATTGTTATTATAAACTATGTGTTCATATCCATTTTGGAAATATAATATTTATGTATTCGAAATTTATTCTCGTATTATGTATTTATTATTATGACTTTTGTTTATTACATACATATGTAGTATTATATATCTACCTATTTGTATTTATTCATAATGACTCTATAATGTATTATTATTGCAGTAGAATAGTTTGTAACGAGCAAATGATAAAAAACTAAAAAAAATATTAAAATACTATGTATTTCTAAGACAAATAAATAATGCAAATCAAAATTCGTTACTTTTATTCACTGTTGGTAGCGCCCTCTTCCGATTACAGGACACACAGATTGTTTTCCACTTGTGTACTTAAACCATAAATTTTCCAACAGATGGCAGTAAGAGCTCGAAAAAAAGCTCGCTTGTTGATAAATTAAATTTAGTCAACCGAAACAAACAATAACCAACCGCGATTTTAGTGATTGTTTCATTCCAAAACACTAATTATAACTTTTTGAATTTTATTATCCGATACTAATTTTACTTAAGTACATACATTGGAGTTAAAACTGATGAAAAACAAGTGAAACCTTATAAAATCACCTATTTCTAATTTTCTAGTTTTGTTTTTTGTATCTCCAGGTAAAATAAGTGGGCATTGAATGAGTCGAACAGTTACAACAGAAATAAATCAAACAAATTACCTGGGATGTGACTTGGCCGGCCACAACACGACAAAAAGAAGATAAGTTTGAGAAAACAAACAGCGCCATCACGTCTGTCCGGCAAATTTCTCAGCAATCTCAGCTGGTTGTCAATGTCACTGAATACTGATGGTTTCGTGGTTAGATTCGTGAAATCCCAATATTTGACGCTAATTTATATTTTTCAGTATTCATCTTCATTTGAATTGACTAAAAAGTAAGTTCTTAGCAAGAATCTACAAAAACCTTGTGAACGTGTTTTGTTTTAATTTTGAAATTGTTTTTTTCTGATTGCTGCAGGCCGCCTGAAAATTGTAAGTAGCCAGTGTTTATTTTTGTTAATTTAACTATAAACTATTCACTGTAAGTACATTAACTCAAACTAACGTAATTTTATGTAGGTAACCTAGTAAAATTATTTTAAGTATGTCAAGATTTTTCATGTTTTTTTTTTTGTAAGTATAAGTTTTCGTGTTTGACTGCCGTTTTATTAAAAAAAAAGATGGGTTAGAGAAAAAACAAGGTTTACTTTTTTTAATATCTGTCATATTATCTAAAATTCTGAGTTTTTAATTAACCTTTGGGTTTGTGTTTTCGGTCTGAGGATGGTTTTTGGACTAAGACATGATTACCAATAATTGTTTGTAAAACTCTTGCAGAAGCACAAATCTTAATTACTTATTTTACATCCTACCACCAGAATCCTGCAGTTGGTAAAGGTACTTATCTAAAATACTGTTTGATTCTCCACTCCAAGCATAGGATGTTTAATCAGCCTGTTACCTAGTACCTACTATGATTGAGGTCACTAAGTTAGGCTATGCCCCGCTAGAACTCTGCGAGAGAAACTGAAAAACTGCACATTTTTTTTATATTTTCCTAACACTTTGTAGTCTTTTCTTGTGTCAGCTGGGACTGGTAATATCTGCCGCAGTTTACTTTAGTTGTTTCTTTTTACATACTCTGGAGACTTTTATCCTGCATATCTTTTACATCATTCTCACATTTATGCATACCTAATTTCAACATGAATGATGTAAAAATTATTTTCAAAAGAGTGTCCATCTCTCTAACTCTCTGAGTGTCCATAGAGTATCAACTATATATATATAAGTCATAAACTATCAAGTCAGATAACATAGCAGCTCAATAGGATAGTCAGGTTTTCATCAATCAAAGTAATCTAGCTGGATGGATGTTTTTTACTCAATCACACCAGAGCAGCTGACCAGATCTGGAAGTTTTTATATTATGATCTGGAGTGGCACTTTTATCCTGATAGTATGTTCCCTTGGGACGACATTCACGTGAGTAAAACCACAGGCAGAATGTAGTGATTTCTAATGTTTGTACAATATTCTGACGAATAAATGAACAAATTCTTTTCTATTCTCATCATCTGCCTAGCCTTTTCCCAACTATATTGGGGTCGGCTTCCAGTCCAACCGGATTCAGCTGAATATCAGTATTTTACATGGAGAGGCTACCTACCAGACCTCCACAACCCATTAACTGGGTAACACGGTACTCCTTGGCAAGACTAGTGTCAGATTATCTGGCTTCTGACTGTCCATAACGACTGCCAAAGATCTATAAATGACAGCCGGGACCAAGCTTAACGTGCTTTCCGAGGCACGGAGGAGTCTCGGTATGTTAAGATGGTCATCCATCCACAGACCAACCTCGGAAAGCGTTGGACCCTGGAGATCGACCCGTGCAGCCGTTATTATTTAGCCACGAGCTCCTCTGCAGCATTCTATTCCGTTCATTGGAATAATATTGTAAATAATAATTTTGCAGGACTTATGTACCTATAATAAGATAAAATCAACAAATTTTTGGGCCTTCAATTGCAAGAATCGAATTAATTTCAGTTCATTTACATTTCAAAGACAGTTTTAAAATTGCTGCCCGCGGCTTTAAAGCGGGCAGCAACAAAAAAAAACCAATGAAAAAACTAAACTTTTTCTGAAATTAGTTACTCCTTATATCATCAGCTTTCTGCTAGTAAAAGTCCCGACAAAATCGGTCCAGCCGTTTCGGAGATTCCGCGTGATTGAAAGCTGTTATTTTGTTATAACAAATAAACATTTCAATTTTATTTATTTGTATAGATTTACTCTTATTGGTCGCTTTTGTCAGTGGTTTTTAGATACAGGTGGTAAATTATAAAGTTAGGTAGGTACCTAATTGTTTTTCTAAACTTCTAAACTAAAATGAAAAAGATTTATTTGTTTGTTTGTTACTATTTGGCTCAAAAACTGATTAAACGATTTTAAAAATTCTTTCGCCATTAGAAAGCTACAACAATAACCTAAAGCATAGGCTATAATTTATTTTCGAAAAATTTGGGATTCGTACGAAAATTGCAACAATGTAACCCACAGTAGCAACAGCAACATTTTGCCTAATAAATTCAGTATTTGGCGTGCGCTGCGAAAACTATTGATATAAAAATCATGTACTACTTGATTAAAGTACTCATTTTATTTTTGTATTTTCGTTGTAACGAATAAAGTTAAAAACTACTGGACCGATTTGAAAAATTCTTTCAGCAATGGATAGCTACATTATCAGCGAGTAACATAGGCTATATTTTATCCCCGTACTCCCACGGGAACGGGAACTACGCAGGTGAAACCGCGTGACTTCCGCTAGTTACCTATAAAAAAGTCCGCATTATGCCACAATTACCGCTTTATGTTCAAATTTTATTAAATCAAAACCAGGGCAGAATGGAAAAGTGTTGGCATCATGATATTGATCCTTATCCATTTAAATGGTTCGATATTAAGGTTGATTGGGTAAATGTAAATTACACTTTAAATTGTTCAAATCGAACCTTTCGTTTAAAAGTTACAGTTGTGTACCTACATATAAAAGCGAAAGGTCACTCATTGATTTTATTCACGAAATCTCAGAAACTATTGAATCGATGAAGATGAAATTTGGCACGGAAGTAGATTATGAATTGGAGACGTCAATTAAGAAATGATTTTAGGAAACTCCCCGTAAAGTGGTGAAATAGGGGGTGGAAGTTTGTATGAAAAAACTTATTCCTTGTGAATAATAAAATATTCATAATAAACTTGAAACTTGGCCTAAGTGAATTTAAACAGTTGCCAGTATTATTTTTTCAGACCAACTCCCAAAACACGATTTAGGGGGTTTCAAGTTTGTATGGAAGAATCTTATTTTGTAGGTTTATAAACTTAAAACTTGGTACAAATACAGAACTAAATAAATAAAAAATAATAACATAATTAGTATTTCAAAACTTTCCTATAGATCTAATGCTTGGTCTGATTAAGTTGAAACACGGCATTAATGATTTTGATAAAAAGTAAGAATAACGTGTATTTGGATTTTTCGAAAATAAAATCATAAAGGGGTGATGAAGTTTTTAAGGGATGACATTATTGCTTGCTTCAATTTACTTTGAAATTGTTAAGAACAATCTAAAAATGGTATAATTGAAGCGGATCTAACGATTTCATGATCAACCCCCAACGGGGTGAAGGGCACAAAAGTTGTGCTGATCCCGAGACCACAGGATCAGCAGCAAAAATTGCTGACTAATTAATTATTATAAATTGTTTCGATTAATTTTCAAAAACTACCCGTTAAAATATATCCCTTAACGCCTAACGGGGCCTTGAAGTTTCTAGAGTTCCTACTAAATCCGCGCAGACGAAGGCGCGGTCGAAGTGCTAGTTTTTAATAAAACCAATGTAGATAAGTATGAACTCTGTACTGCCATCTTTAAAACCCACCCTGTGTCCATTAGTGAACTGCTATTAGCCCATTAATGTCATTGGTTTATTCTCTGCCTTGTTTGCTCGTCAGGTTTATAACGTCTAAATCTAACACAAGTCTTGTCATGGGGTATAATTTACTACCCTATAGGGAAGATGACTAAAAAATGTAATTAGTCCGTCAGATCGATTTCCAAAAAAGATTGTAATGCTTTTTTGTGCTACGACATACCTATTTGAGTAGGTACACTTTTCACCTAAACGTGTCGTCACAAGCCTGCGCTCCTGATCTTCAACTTTTTTTATCTATCAAAATCTATATTAATCTGTAGGTACCTTATATAATAATAAAGCTGAAGAGTTTGTCTGTTTGAACGCGCTAATCTCTGGAACCAGTCGCATTTGGAAAATTCTTTTGTATATGATAGCCACATTCATGAGGAAGGCTATAGGCTATACGGGAACGGGAAAAAACGGGATATGCGCGTACGAAGTCGCAGGCAAAAGCTAGTTGATATTTAATTTTACTCAGGACTGAGTAAAATACGATTATATTTAGTCCGTCACTGATATTATCGAATAATATTGGACACGACTTTTGTCCTTTATCAAATCAACTAGCTTTTGAATCATCTCTGTTACTGGGTTCCGGAGGTTAGATACCTAGGCAGTGGCTCCATGTAAAATACTGGTATTCAGCTGTATCCGGTTAGACTGAAAGCAGACCTCAAAATAATTGGCAAAAGGCTAGACAGAATTTCATACTATAGTATAGTATATATATCTTTATATAAATAAAACAACAAAAATGTAAGGTAGGTATGTAGGTAGAGGTAAGTAGGGTAGGGTAGGTAACGGTTGACGGGAGGTGATGGGAGCGAAGCCATGGGCACAGCTTGTTCTTCATAAAACTCGGTAAATTTACTTGCATGGGACTCATTGGAATTTCCAGAAATGCCGTAAAATTCGCGTTTTCCTCGTACAATGTTAGTACAGTCTGGTGTAATTATTGTTTGGTATTGCGTAAGTCATGCGTCATTGCCGTGCCTCCCCGCGGCGAGCTCTCATTGGTCGGCGCACACGACCTCCATCACGTATGCGCCCGCGCAACCGGTATGCCAGAGATAGGGATGTTGGAAGTATGGAAAATGTCAGACTGTCGATATTTCATTGTGGGTAAGCAAGTACATATCGATAAATTTAGGACAGTGATTTTTGGCAGTAGTGGGATGGAAGGATAATGCGCTGTAACTAAAAAATAATGGGCATAACAAATCTTGGATTAACATCTGCTGGTATGGTATTTTCTGTTGTGGGAACCAATACAGTTGAATCGTTTCTCCGAGACTCGTTTTTGTCGAGCTTCATGGACTGCGTTTTTCTGGTGGTCGTCTCTGTTAATTCTGGCTCTCAGGAGTTGCTGTGGTTGAGAATAGTGTGGCGAGCTTTTCCCAAGACTTGTGTTGAGGATGCCATAATTATCTTCACCATGGCATTCACCTAGTTTGCCTTGTGGGTGCTGTATTTTTGTATGCACTTTCTTTCTAGGCTCGTGAGCTAAGGCAATTTTTTCGCTAATTTCAAAAATATTTTTTGATACTTTAAATATTTCTATCGACAAAAAATATCGATGCTTACATCGATAATTTTTCGACAAGCTTAGCAAGTAAACGAAATGAAACGTGATGCAGACAAGCCCTTTCGACGGTTTATGACATGACTCTGTTGCTAACTTGAAGTTTACGGAACCCGTGGCTTTCAAAATGTCAACCAGTTTTGAGGTACGCAACGTTAAAATAACAGGTGGAAAAGAATCGTTGTATTCTTGAATAATAAAAGTAAAAGAGTATTAAGTTAAGCTCGAGGCATAGTGCCATTTTATCAGCGATATATCGTCAGTAAATCAAAATTGACTTGATAGTTAGGATTGAATTCCTGACATTTGCGCCTCAATCCCATGTCCCACATCCCAAATTGACAAATTGCCAAGCCAAATGTTAACTAGAAGTTCCATATTTTTCTATGAAAAGTCATGACGTTTGCTTTAAAACATGATAAGTGGAAATTACTATCAATCCACGTATTATTTATAGTAAACTTGCTCTAGGTATCACGTTTATTCACGATAGTTCAGCAATTTCGCAATCGAGATTATCTAAAATAATCAAGTTTTACTACTTTATCGAATTGCATACAGAACTAAAGGAGTCAGCTCACGTGCTTCTTATGTCAACACATTATGAGCAAAGATAATGGTTCTCCACAATGTCGTGTGTCTTATGTATATGATTAATCTTGTTTACCTACTTAATTAACATGCCATATAAGAGCGTTGAGGAAGGAGCAAGAACCATTAAGATATCTGTTTGCGTTTTTCAGTCTTCTACCTTATCTTCAGCCTATTACGGTACCTATAGCGTTCCAACAAAATAAAGGAAGCAAATTTGGCATAAAGACATATATTTAACAAACGAAACAAAATAGAATAGTAAAAACAAAGTATCCGGATAGTAAAACAGGTCAAGTGCGAGTCGGACTCTTACGCGAAGAGTTCCGTACCATAAATCGAAATCGTATAGGAGCCCCCTTTACATTACAATTTTATTATTTGTCGTTATTGTGGCAATAAACATAGACTTGAGATACAGCCCGTTGACAGACAGACGGACGGACGGACAGTGGAGGCTTAGTAATAGGGTTCCGTTGTACCTTTTGGGTAGGTACGGAACCTTAAAAATAAAATGAAAGAAAGTGTGCCTCAAGGTTGCAGCAATGGATGGCTATGGCCAAATGGCATTCCGCTATTGGACATAGCCTCTACATTTGCATGCTTATCGATCCTCGACAACTCTTATACCAACTGCCACCAGCCACGAAGTACAGATCGTCACCCATCCGCTAAATCAATACTTAAATGCTTAACCTTTTTCCAACTATGTCTGAGTCGGCTTCCAGTTAACTCGGATACAGTTGAAAACCAATGTTTTACATGCAGCGACTGTCTATCCGATCTGGGTTCAGATAAATCGTATTACTTAGCAAAATGCCTGCCCAGATTCCAGACTTCGGAAATTAATAAAAACCTAACACACATCACACTATTTACAAAAACTCAACACATATTAACACTGAACATGTTCTTTATTTTTTACTTTGTTTATTTCTTTTTCGTTAATTTTTTGTATAAAACTGCAATCTGATTTAAATACCATTGGTTTTTTACGCTGGTTGCTGTTTATCAAATATTATTTCTCTTTCCAAATTTGATACATACTGACTTGCACATACTAGGTATAAGTATACCACTATGTTATCACAGAGGAACAGAACTGTTTTTTCTAAACACAGGTTACCTCGTAACCTATCTAGAAGAAAAAAAAATGTATACCTGTGTAACTCAACCGTGCAATGTAATCTAGTCCTAAGTTAATCCATAAATCTATTATTATTTATTTATTATTTAATTAATGCAAAAAAAACGTATTTTATGATTGAACTTTGTCAATTTACTTTAAAGCCAACAATGCTAATTTTGCTAACCCGGATGCTTTAAATGTCACATCTATTTTCGGTTTTATTAATCTTAAGTCATGTAACGTATCTACATTCCTAAAATTCGTTGATTTTATTACTCAACTAGCGTTTGCCCGCGACTTCGTTCGCGCATATCCCGATTTTTCCCGTTCCCGTATAGCCTATAGCATTCCTCATGAATGTGGAAATCATATACAAAAATAATTTTCCAAATCCGACTGGTAGTTCCAAAGATTTGCGCGTTCAAATAAAGAAACTTCAGCTTTATTATAATTAGTTGATGTTATTTGATGTTTAGGAAAGAAAACTTGCTGAAAGGAACAAAGCCCACCTACGGGTTACCTACTCTAGAGATGAAAAACTAAGAGACACTGAAGGTTAATAATAGCTAGTCTGTTTTGTACCCTCTGCTGAATACGCAAGCCTCATTCATTTTAACGCTCGACTAGCTTTTCTACGGGGCCTTGGAGACGGTTTATAGTATTTGCGGAAAACTATAACCGTCTCCAATGCCCCGTCTATCTCTGTACCAAAATTCATCAAAATCGGTTGAACGATTTAAACAAACTAACAAGAACAAACTCACTTTTTCAACATACTTTAAAAAAAGGAGGATTTTTTCAAATAGGTTGTATATTTTTTTCTTTTGTGTTTGTTACCTCATTAGTTACCTGGGGAGTTTGTTGCGCCACTTCTTCTTCCCAGCTAAAACACTAGGAAGTGGTGACGGGCGGGCGTTTTGGGGGACTGTCTTTATGTAGAACTTTGACGTTCAAAAAGTGCTGGCACTCAGCCTAATTTGAATAAATGACTTTTGACTTTGACTTTTGATTAAATTCCGCCATACAAATTTAATCAGAATCGGTTCAGTACTTTGGTTTTTATATCAAAATAGCTGGAGGAAATAGAAAATATATCATCCAAGTAAACGAAATTGCGTGTTTAGCTTTCCTGTGACTTTCCAGTGGTGTTAGGTGGGGTACCACTAAAAATTGAGAAATAAAAATCATTTTTACAAAAAAATACTAACCGACTTCAGAAATTAAAGTTATTTTATACTTGTGTTTTTTATTTATTTGGAAGTCGGTTAGTATTTTTTGTAAAAAAGTTTTTTTGAATTTAAAATATTAGTTATGATTCTTTGGGTGTCATCCCAATCCCTTGGTATAGATCTAGCGTCTGGTTTGTGCAAATGCAATTCGCTAAATTTCGCAGTGATCAGCAGATAGAGAGAATAAATTATCAGATCTTTTAAATTTTCTACATTTAAATTTATATTTTTTTTTTCTGAATTTGATTTGAAGAATATGGGTAGATTTTTTTTTATGAATAAGCCTTCTTTTGATTGATTATTCTACATCTTGTTCTGTTTTCTAATTCTGTTCCTTAGCCAATACAACCAGAGCTATCCTTATATTTATAGTTCACGAGATTCTGAGATCAAAGTCAAAGTCAAAGCATTTATTTCAAATAAACCATTATCAGGTACTTTTGAATTGTTAAGTTATCAGGTACTATTAAAGTTAGTTTACCTACCTGTCACTAATCACGTATCCACTGCGGAATACATAGAAATATAAAAAAAACACTTGTTTATTATATCTATGGCGGAATACCATCGTTGCCGAGGTCAATATTTTAACGGTCACCATCACCAATGTTACGCACGTGATTAGTCATAGTCATTTTTTATTTGTGTAACATAGGTAGTGAATACAGTTCTTAAATTAAAGTTCATAGGTGGCTATGTTATGCCAAGAAGCGTACAAATATGGTTGCATGCGAATTAATCATGCGTGAGGTAAACACAAATTATTTGTTAAGTAAGTATGTCAAAAATAATTGAATGATGATAATAAATAATAAAAAAATTATAAATGTCACAATGTGGAGTAATTTCTACAGTCAATGCATAAATAAATAATCATAAATTACCAATAGTCACAATATTCAATTAAATGTTTCAACAGTGATAAAAATAAATGAGTCTTCATTAATTTAGCAACGAGCCCATTAGAAACTATTCAGTTCAATTCTGTTTGCAACTTTAGCTTTATAAGAAACTTGCTTTTGCCAGCGACTTCGAATAGTTACTTTGTGCAGCCATTTTTATTTTTAAGATACTTACCTACTAATTTTTCAAAAACGTTTGGACATGTTTGTTTATTTTTTATCATGTGCCTTTTATACAAAGGTTTCTTCAATAATGACGGACTTATATACAAACTTTCATCTCCAATTTGAACCCTTCAAGCTTTTTTCTCGCGACAAAATGTAGCCTATGTCCTTCTCCAAGGTCTAATCTATCTCTGTACCAAAAATCATCTAAATCGGTTCAGCGGATTCAGCGTGAAGAGGTAACAGACAGACAGACACTTTCGCATTTACAATATTAGTATAGATTTTTCTATTTCCCCTGGTTTATCCCTTAGAAATCAAACATTTTAAAAGGTAATGTGTCGCCTATCTCTCATCGCGATACTGAGGTTTTCTGTCATCCATCACTGAAATAATTTTCGTAATCAGGTTGTTACCTTCTTCCAGTGGATTACTTTACAATAACATTATATCTAAGTGCTCAATGCAATCAATTTTGCCGCCAGTTATTTTTTTATTTTATTTATATGTTTCTAATATTGCTTAAGTAACTTATAAACTAAGCCCCAGAAAACCCTAGTAATGGTTTGACTGTGGGGTCGGTGAGTCTCTACATTATACACTCATTCGTTAATTTGTACTTATGGAATTACACACTGTAGCACTTGAACACCTTTCTAAATAATATCTTCTTAATTTATTCTTAAAACAAAGTGTTGCAGTGTGTTTCGCTTCGTTTGTTATTTTACTTATTCTTGTAACAATTGTAAATGTATACCTACCAATGTGCACCTTTGTGATGAGTGAAATAAAAAGATTTATATTATATATTATACATCTATCTTGGTCTTTTGGGCTCACTTCCAGTCGACAGCGATGCGGACGAATTTTTTGACGTCATATTTTAGCTAGGAGTTTTTATTTTAATTTTAAATGTAAACACCTATAGTATTTTACAAATTAATTAATTTTATCTCTTGATACTATTAGTTTGGATGAAGTGGGTGTAGTTATCCTTTTGATATTTTCCAGGATTGAATTAGGTTCTGTTTAAAAATAAGCTTCAATTTCAATTACACCTTTGATCCCAATTCGGGATTCCCTCTTGCCAGATACATGTTATGTGAGGCGACGTTAAAAGTATTATTTGTTTAGTCCAAGTGGGCTGGCAATGCCTACGTGACTTCTGGTACGCACTGTATCTGCTGACTAAGCTGTCTAAATATAAATCACGTCATAACGGGACTTCATCGAAACGCGTACGTTTAGTTCTGAGGAATCGTGGTTCTGAGGATAGACTTGTGTTGACGGCTCCAATATTTTGTTTAATGCATTTAGGTACTTCAATTTGACATGAATAAAAAACTTTTGAATTATAAAAGAGTCTGTCAATTTGTTGAAGCCATATTGACCGTTCGAAATCGTCGATCTGTATGGAAGAGAACTGACAAGAAACCACACGACGAAGAGACAGTCTCAATCTATTAGCGAATGAAATATATGGGATTGGTCACGTGACATTTCGATAGCGTTTGTCAGTCCCATTATTTTTTGACGTTTTGTCAATCGGCTTCGCCACGCTACCGCTGACAGAATGTAAGTTGTCTTAAGCTTCTGGGTACTCTTTTAAGATTTTTTTTACCTTAGTAATTTTTAGGGTTCCGTACCTCAAAAGGAAAAAAACGGAACCCTTATAGGATCACTTTATTGTCCGTCTGTCAAGACTCATTATGAAATGAATGAAATTAAAACCATATTCTCAAGTCTACAGTCTCTTGAAGCTGTGAAAAAATCAATCTTCTAAGTTTTTTTTTTTTTTGTGACTGGCGTCTCGCAGTTCAACCTATAAGGTTGTCGATTGCTTAACCGGGCTTGCCTGTGGTGGCTTTAATATAATATTAAAGCATCCAGCCAGGCCTTATAAAAAAAACTTACAAACTAAGCGACTACACGCTAAGGGCACCCCCTGTGGGGTACAGGCCTCGGCTTAGGGCGTCGCTGGGGGGAGTACAGCTAGTGACGGCTGGATCGAACTAGAATTATTATTGAGGGGCGAATTTAAGACTACAGGCTCAGCGGCGCGGGCTGGCTCGAGCAAGAGTCGGGGCGGATTTTGACGGGAACGTCTCGGCGGGCCTCGGCGGCGAGGGCGGAAGGACGGCGGTCGTTTTTTGCGAAGAGTGCTGGTCTCTTTGCGACTCTCTTGTAGGAGAGTGGTAGAGTCGTTGGGCGTGAAATCTTCTAAGTTAACGTAAAAAAAAGATACGGCCGTTTATGCTCCGATTATTGCGCAATTTTTGACGCTCACTGGGAATCAAAACCTGCAGGGTACTTCCCGTTGACCTAGAGTCATGAAATTTGGCAAGGAGATAGGTCTAACAGTACAAGTACAGAGAAAAGTCCGAAAATTGGGAATTTACAAACCTATATTTTCGGTTGAAGAATTGACCGTGACGAACATTGATGTATTCCCATCTGAAATTGTTTTATTATACCAAGGCTAGCATTTACGTCCTGGTCTAAATCAATTTGTTTATCATCATCTATCTTGTTTCAGGCTAGACAGGTTGGACATTAATTTCAATTTCAGAATATGTAATGTGATCTTATTACGCATCTTGTGTATTTATACCATCATCATCAGTAACAGAGCTATTTTTACTAAAAATATTAATAATAAGTGTTTATTTCTCAGTATGTGGTATATAGAGATCTTACATTAAACATTGTTTCACCATTGCTAGTGTATTTATTTATTATTATTTAATATTCTAATAATGTACCAAGGTACATGATAAGAATATAATATAAAGTTATGAAATTTATAATTTAATGACTAATTAATAGACTGGTTAATTCAATTCATCAAAAATACGTTATTACAATGTCAAAATATTAAAAGTTAAATAAAAGTAAAAAAATACTGATAATTTGTGTCAAAATAGAGCTACTATGGTTATAAGTTAGGGCTGTGTGTTCTAATCAATATTTTTTGAGTATTCATATCGACTTCTTTGCATTTGATCAGCATCACGATCCTTATCGATCCCCGTCTATTTGATTAAGTAAAGAAGAGGTAACATTTCATCAAGTCAACAGAAAATTGGTCAATAACGGTCATAGGAGAAGTTCGCTTTACGATGCGACAGCACCAAGATTTCCTTTCATTGTCACTTTCGCTAATTTAGCACATATCATGAGACGCAATTAAACCGGACCCAGCCACTAGATCTCAAGACCCGCTCCCAAACAATAGTTCCTAGAATTCTTTGTGTTATGATCAATATTATCATGCGACGCAGTTTCGTCCTGACGTATTTCGAATACATCATCAATTACTATGTTCCACGCCCATGTTTCTTGGGTTCACTTAAAGAGTCAATTACTTTCATGTTTCTATTGTAGTGATTCAGTATTTTTTTACGCCTTTGTCTTTGATTGCTCCAAGGTTTTCAATCACAACCTTACAATGATCAAAACCTATTTTGGCTTCATTGTGATTGATCTATTTTAAAATTATGTTATTGATTGATTGATGGCTTTTCTTTTTTATAGCATTAGTCCTATTGCTTTCAAGGGTTCTTATTTGTCGTTGTACAGTCGCCGTTAGATATGTATATTATAGCAGAGAAGGTGACCAAATACTTCTGAAAAATTTACAATATCAATAAGTAGTGTAAGTATTGCAGTGCCTCCGGTATGTTTGCCGAGGCCAACGTCGACAGCTTTGCGACAATCGTGCGTAATCGTTGCACGTCGACCCTAACTCGCATGCGAGCTAGTTCCAACAGCATCTTGAGCGTATTGACTGACCGGTGGGATTCTCCGATGCTTGAGCGCTGGATACGACTGCACGCAGTCAAATAGCATACATGCGTTCTGGTGTCGGATTATCCTAAAATCTGTGATTTTATTTTTGTGTCACGTGATTTTTTACTAACACTAGCTCTTAAGTATTTTGTATTACTAACAATTTATATGGAGAAATCTGAAAATAAATTATTATTATATTATATTATATTATAAGTTCCATGCACTAAAAGTTACCATTCAAATCTTAACATTCATTACTTCATTAATATCTGAGCAGATGCTTGTCAATATTTTTATAAACACAACTAACCAAAAAGATCTGAACACTAAAAATGGCAAGTGTATAACATGCAAACACTGAGCTTACCTAATTCGTTACTGCGTGATTAAAGATCGAACCAAAAACAAACAATGAGTATCTGTGGTATAAATATGATGAAAGAGGAATAAAAATTGTACAGCAAATTAACTGTATGGAATACAACTGATATGTTAATGTCGAACTATTGAAAGAAAATACATTTTAGATTGCAATTGAAATTTAAAATTATGGAAGGTAAATATTTTTTTATTTGTGACAACACAGATAATATATTAATAATATGTGTAACCTCCTTCTGCATTTAATATGTCCTGTAACCGTTTCCACATGGAACTAATAACCTTCTCACTAAAATGTCGTCCTCTGAAAGGTTCCCAAACGTTATTTGCATGTCGTCTTTAAGCTTCACTTGCTCGACTTTGATTCTTATTCCAGTCTTGCAGCATTTCACCCCATAAGTTGTCAATGGAATTGTCGTCTTTTAGGCGGTAGTTTGATTAGAGTAAGCTCTCTCAGTTCATTAATCCATGCTTGTACAGTACGAGCATTATGTATGTGTTTATACTTGATAAAATACTTGAGCAGTTGGCAGAAGACCTCATGAAGTTCCATATAATTCATTGAATTCATTCGTCTACTTATTTCTACTAGCTCACCAGGGCCATTTTTGCACATCCAACTCCAGAATCCAATCGTAATACGACAACTCCGACGATTAGGCAGCAAATTTTGTTCCAAGTACCGTATATTTTCAGGTCTATAAAACTCAATCTGCCATTACCCGATGAACAGAAAACTAAAAAAAATGTAGTTTAAAAAATAATAATTGGCCGCAAATTGGAGCCGCTGCATCTTGTGCTTTGGTTTGAGAATTGTCTTTCTTGCCGGTACTCTATTTTGTAAACCTCCTTCTGTTAATCGTCTTCTTATGGTGCTACTGGATACTTAAAACGTACTTAAAGACTGTGTAGTATTAATAAATCGTTCATTTCGGGCCTTGTCTAGAATAGCCTGGTAATGGTTTCTTGTTGTTACACGCGGACGCGAGAACCTTCTATATCATAGTTTTGGAGAAATACTTCTCATAGTTTCGAAAATGGCCATCCACGGCCACTTGCAAAATTCACCCTTTATGTAATTTTTTTTTTATTCACTGTAAACATCTACTTTCCGGACTGGACAGAGAAGCCTAACAAGAAAAACCTTCAAATGACCCATAACATTCCATCAAAATCCATTATGTGCCGAGCTCTCAACTCATACATCAAATTGTTTACAATATGACACCTTCGTTAGCGGAAAGTGCCGGTGTGTACAGTGCACCGATCGATCTCTGACATGTGCAGTTTACGACATTAACAGCAATGTTGATAAGGGCTTCTTATGACCATGTAAACAGTGTATTCTTGTTTTGATTATTTGCGGAAAGTTTGGAAGAACACGGGGTGCGAGGATAAAAATAGATGCCTGCTCGCTAAACTTAAGTGAAATGGTACCCTGCGCTGTTTTCTTTGAACTTTGTTTACAGCTGTTATCCATCTGCAATTAGAAAACTACAAGAATATTTTATAACATTTCTCTTTACATGTTTATACAGTCCACTCTACTTTCATTAGTCTTCATGACCTGAGATGGCTTCGAGATCACTGGGCCTTCGAGCCGGATGATTTTCTGTTTTTCATTTCGTTACAAAACAAATGACGTCATGATATCTTAATAAAGATTATAAATAAATGCATTTTGCTAAAACTGTTACAAATTGCGAAATAACAGTGACAAATATAGTCTGTAAGTGCTATAGAGATAAAATTGTTCGTGATGTAATTGTATCTAAATTGCGTGTTACTTACCTGCAATCTCAAGGTATTGGGATCTGCGTTTGTTTAAGTTTTGCTACAGTTTGATAACGATATGAATGAATGTCAAGGTCTTTTCAGTAATAGTACCTCAATATTCTACGCTGATTTGCAGGTAACACAATGGACTGCTTATCAGCTAGGCACGAATTGAATAATTAAATAGCATCTTGCTAGAACGCATTCCACAATGTATACTATGTATGCTTTCATGCAGCCTCACATTTTTTTTGTATTTGGTTGACTATCAAATGTAAATTTTAGATGATGGTCTGGGACTTCACTGACAGGGTCTACACAGATCGGGCCATCTCATCAGTGACCGCCGGGATCAGTGGTCTGAACGTTCGATCATACTTTCCCAGATAAATCACTGCTTTTGTATGTTCAAAGTTCGTTATATTCTGTTGTTGTCTTAAAAATAGCTTCATGCTCTTTGGACTTCTAGGTCTAATTACACAAACAACCTACGCTCTTATCTTTCGACTTTGCTCACTTTCTAATCAATGAATAAGTCTAGATAATATTGTTTGCCTATTTTATCTATTTCCAGCCCACACCGCCACCATTTTGAACTTAACACACCCTCCATTTACCTGATTCAAGTTCTTTTGAAATATTGTTCTTCTTTTGATCTTTGACATTTGTATTTTATTTTTGGAGCGAATTATAAAAGTTCAGCTGCGTTATTTGTTTGCACTTTACAAAACATTACATTTTACATTTTTTGTTCTCTAGTTTGTAGTACATATTAAGGTTCCATTCCATTCGGTCGAAATCAGAGAATTGTGTCAGGTTGAGTTGGTTGACTGATTCAATGAATTGTTAGCAATGCCTTACAAAGATCAACTAGTAACTAGTTTACGTACAACAGATTTTGCAACGTCAACATATTTTGACCCGCATTAGCATGATGTTACATAATCATGTCCTAATTATTTTGCTGACCGTAAGTTCTAACCTTTTTTAAACACTACTTGCGTCATTTATTTCTTGTTTGTGAAAAACACCGATTATGCAGCGTTTACAATTAATTGTAATGGCGCCTGTTACTTTTAGAACTTCGTATTTCTATGACTTGAAAATACCTACATTAATATCGTCATCTTCATTCAAGACTTGCTTTTCCCGCAAGAAAGGAAGAGGTTCTCAATGAGGACGTATGTTTTTTTTGTGTTTGTTACCTAATTAACCGATTTGAAATAATATTTTTTTAATGTGAAAGGATATACTTTCCGAGTGGTCTCATAGAAATTTAATATGTCATCCAATTAAACGAAATTGCGTATTTTGTGACTGACTTTCCAGTGGTGTTGTTAGGTGTGGGGTACCACTAAAAAGTGAAAAATAAAAATCATTTTACACATAACTTTAATTTCGGAAGTCAGTGTTAAAATACGAAGAAACATCCAAAAAAAGCCAACTCCCGAAATCAAAGTTATTGTATACTTTGTATGGTTTTTTTTTATTTGGACATCGGTTGTATTTTTTTGTAAAAAGTTTTTTTATAGGATCATTTTCTAGGGAAACAGTCATTGGATTCAGGTAGTCCATGACACTCGGCAATATTCTAGTTGTCTCATTAAAATAATGTCAGTTATTCAGAAACCTCCAACTGCTAGAAACAAAAAAACAAAATTGCCTCTGTATAATGTTAGTTTCGGGACCCGCTAGGGCCAGAGCCTGCCAGGGTTGCGGAATTTGTTCGAAAGAGTCACCTCGGCCCTGGAACGCAAAGGGCTTTAGGAGGAACACGGATGGATTTTAGTCAGTAAGAGTCTGAAACGCCCTTCCGCTTCACCCAGGGCGGAAGAAGTCATTTGATGAACACCCATCCTCAAAAAAAAAAATGATACTGTAGCGGCATCTATCGCCACATGAAAAATAGAGAAACAAAATTTGTACGGCAATAAAAAGAACCGCAGCGCCATCTACGACGAACTAACAACAAAATCCTGCATCGCGCAAGCAAAGTTCTCCGTGCGATTTGAACATATACAACAGTCCGAATATCAACTATCGGGCAGTTGCCCACCAGACACAACAACCGTCTGGTTCGGAGGATCCTCCCATTTCCAGTGAAGGTATGCGGGACTTTACTCTCTGTACCACCATACCTCTATAATATTAGTTTAGAAATAGTTGATAGCTAGAGTATTTTTCCCGATGAGAACTGTCGGTACATTTTGTTTCGCATTGCTAAATAATAGGTTTATCAGAACAATCAAAGTTTGTTTTAAAAAGATTTCACGTTCAATTTATCGGCAGCGCGTACGACGCGGAATAAACCCATGGCTGCTTTGATAAGGACATGACTGTTGAAATTTCTAATATCATCAAGATCTAGTTATCTCAATGGATAACTATTAGCTTCTTAATTTTGCTGTGTAGGCCCAGATAAGGTTTGATCGACTCACGTGTTCATGCAGGTGATTTGGAAGAAGGGATCCAATCATTATGATGTAGATTCGTAGGATTTGATTCATCATCATCATTTCAGCCAAAAGATGTCTACTGCTGGACATAGATAATATTTGCCTCATTGGCCGGTTCTGTGCGACTTCCATTCAATCCAGCATTCAGGATTTGATTACTTCTGCAATAAATAAGGCGCTGCCTTGGCAGTCGCTCCATGTTTAACGTTGGTTTTCATCTGCATTAGATTTGACTAGAAGCCGACCCCAACGTACCTGAGAAAAAGCTAGACAATGAGTTAGCGTCACTCAGATATGTAAAAAACCATCCAAAAAGGGACATCGTAGGTGATGCTTATATCCCAGCAGCTACCTCCACAGAACTGGCCATAACAGCGTAGGTAAACCACGAACCAGATGGTCCTACGACCATTCAAGGTACAATAAAAGAAGCTCAGAACTGCGTAAGCATTATTTAGATACAGGTTGAAGAAGAGATAAAGAATATTTTCAATTGAAGAATCGGAGGAAAAGACTCAGTATACGAAACGTATAAAAAAACGTATAATTCTGTTTCCTTCAACATAAGACCTTTCCAGGTCCTAAGTACGTCCTATGTGTCCGTAACAGTCTATTGCAACTAGTTGGCAGTCTAGCGCACGAGGTCACTCACTTTCTAAAGGATATAGACCATGGTGTGACGCTGGGGCGGGTTTTAGCAGCTCTACTACGTTGAGAGAAATTGGACTGGTTGGTCTACATTGATAATATATTTTTGAGCGAAAGTCTTCGTCGTGTGTCGTCCGACCGCAGATCAGTAGTGCCACTACAACACGTAAAATCTTTCTCAAAAAATGATTTTTTCCACTTCCGAGGAAGAAAAATTGATAAACCAGGTGGCCCAATATCCTGCACTGTACAAGCATTGGACGTGTGGCTTGTCGTTTTTTTTCTCTATGCTTGTATAATAAAAACAAGTCATCCTCGTCTTCTTCCTCTTCAAATAAAAAATACAAAAGTATCTTAATCGCGATCGCTAATCCCAAACAGGTCAGACATCTTGTCTCACGGAACATTAAGAACTAACTGGAATACGGCGCTACCGTCTGTTGCTGTCGTCTGCTGCAGCCATCTGCGGTTGTGTTCGGAATCATGACCGCAGCGACATTCTCACACGTGCAACTGCTGCTGTCTGTCGTCGGCTACGAACTTGTACCTTAAGACTGACCAAGGCCTCCAGCCCCCTGGAGGCCTTGGTCATTCTTAAGGGTCTTTCTAGACAAGAGATCTCCATCGTCAATCACATCATTGCTTTCCATCAGTTGAGATTGTGGGGAAACGCGAGCTTATCAATGATAAAAAGGTTGATACAATCTGGAGCCCTTTTCTACTCCTATTTAATGTAGTTGGTGTGGTCTGATCCCTGGGTCAGCTATCAGCCTACATTTGCTGCAAATCTCTTAACTCGTCAAGAGTTAAGAGATTTCCATTCCTTCATTGATTTCGATAGAAGCTACAGTTTGAGTAGGTACATAGAATTTCTTATCAATGATATTCTTGAAATAAAATAACCGCATTCTAATATTTCTCTTGTCTTTGTGAAAAGGCCAGTAAAACACGTGTTCTATGTTCGATAGGCCTTGAGCGCGCCATTTTGAGTAGTTGCTGGGTGATGTCATCTTCAAGCTTCACAATATTCCTATTACTAGCTACTCTATATGAATTATGTATTACGTTGCAAAAAGTCTTTAAATATTTAATCCTCTTCTGACTTAGTGATTAGAGGCATTTATGAGCAAATACGAAATCTGCTTTGTCATTGTCTTCATGCATGAGACAGCGACTTTAAAATTAAGAGTAATTTACTAACCATCTGTACTACGGGACCATAGGCAAATTAGTCGTGAGTTCTATAAGGAAAATAAATACAATTTATTAACAGGGCATAAACATGACTATTGTTTTGTAACTAAACTAATTTTAACTTATTGACATTTTTTTTGTGTATTGAATAATATGTTTTATTATTATTTAAACAAATTTATTCTTTGTGATTGTGAATATGGACCTTGCATGGTCTGCAATAAAGATTTATTATTATTATTAAATGCACTTTAGACTCAAGTTAAAAAAAATATGAGAAGAACTCGAAAACAGAGGATGGAAAATGACGTAGAAATCTAACCCGTTAAAACGACCTGCCATGAGTTAATGTTGTTGAACCCGTGTTAGTATTGTGATCCCGTTTACTGTATGAAGCATGGGCCAAGAGTAGCTTTGAAGGAACCGGTCGTGGAATGTGATTACTAAGATGCAGCCAGGTGGACCAGCGACGTAAAGGAAGGAAGGATGGATGATCAGGAAGATGAATGACCTAGTATTGCCAATATAGAGAGGAGCAATGATTGTACCTGTGATCTTGATAGTCTAGAAGCCCACAGATCTTTAATGATTATAATATAATGCCCAAACCTGTGGACAAACAAGTGAGTGTACCTACATGTAAAAAATATATATGTGTACTCATGATGATGATCAGGAACTTAGTAATTACGACAATTCAATTTTTTGGCTTTATCATTGATTTCCATCATGTATTTGTAATCCATATTATTATTTTTTTAAATTACGAATATCACGCTAAAGATCATAGCACACATATAACTCTAAAAGGGATCGTCACCGTATCAACTCGAGCCGTGCAGTATTCTTTGTATGAAACTCCCAACTGCAACGCAAACTAATCGGAATGGTAACGTAATCGCCTCGCCTCAGGGCAATACGGCGAAAAAGGTGACAAAGAGACTCACCAGAGAATAGGCAGCAGCATTCTCTGTGCATTGCAGTTACACTGCGATTGCCAACCCGCCTGCCAATCGTGGCGATAATGGCAAATCCCCCTCTTTGGGGGAGGCCTATGTCCAGCAGTGGACGTCTTTCAGCTGAAATGATGATGATGATGATGTGTACTATGACCTTAAAATTGCACTTGTTATTTTCCAAATACACCGTTCTTATTTGGAGCTGGGGCAGCCATACATTATCAACTCTTAAAACAGTATTCATAAAGTTCTCTTTGCCCCTCAAGTTCAAATAAAACTGTAACGATGTCAACTTGCCAAGATAACACTCAATAAACTGTTCATAAATCGCTATCGCCTTCACTGTGGCTATAGTTTTTCGATAAAATGCGTGCGCTGGGGCCGATGACGTCATGGAGGCGCGATCCCGCCAGCCAATCAGCGGCCGCCGTTTCGGAGGCTTGCCGATCTGTCATGGCCGCCGTCTGTTTGTGTGTGTGCTTGTGAATGCATGGCTAGGGGCCTGCTGTGTCGATAATAATGACTTGAATTTATTGTTTTACGTTAAGAGTTGCTCTCTCTGTTGTAAAGTTTGTTCACAGTCTTATCTTTTGTCTTTGTACGAGTTCAAGGTGAAGGTTTCTTATGGAGAAGGTGGTTAACCTTTATCTGTATGATTTGATAGACCCTGGCCTACAGAATCTCGTTCGTTATACTCGTAGCATATAAATCGTACGGCATATGATGGCTTATCGTTACTTGTTAACACCAGGTGTCTTTGTGTTATAGGTAGATGCTTCAATAATGTAATGGTGAATCTCTTCTTAATTTCATTACCTGTTTTACTATCGTTTAAGTGTATTCTCACATATTTTAAGACACACGACACCACCAAAAATATTTTGCTTAAATATTGGAACCATTATCAACCTTGAATCTATAAGTATTCTGCAGTTTACAGCACCGAAGTCACGTGTCGGAAAACGTTTAGGTCAAAGGCTATCCACGTGCAAAAGGCTACAGGTTGTCAGTGCATGCTGACTACTTAGGAACTCATTTCCTTCAATCAATCTTTTAACAGACAGATATACAGAGTGTTGTTTCAACACAGTATGATGTATGGGAAAAAAAGCTGTCTTTGTTTTGTTTTGTGGAGTAATCTTTGTCGTTTTTGAGTTTTCATTATCATCATTGTCTGTTCTTATAAATTATTGGGTGATAATTTTCAGAAAGTGAAATGTTTTGTTCACACTTTTGCACATCACTTTTCTTCTCGAAATAATATAAGATTTCGAATCGACTTTATTTCTCAAATTCGAATAAACTCATTTTCTCATAACTTCCGTATCGGTTTCCAGCGATAACAACATGCTATACTGATCACACTTTGATTAGAAAAATAAATATTAGTTTTGCAGATTGCAACTCGCAACTTGCCTAGATCACTACAATGTTAGTCCTTTAATTATGAGTGTCAATGTTAATAGTAATAATAATCATTTTATTATCAGGCTGCTGAGGCCCATGGTATGCATAATGCAATGAATGCTTATAATTATTGAGTTTACTTTTTACTTTACTTAAGTGTCGAAGTATCGCCGCATCGCTGTCATCCGCAAACGTGCCCAGTAGACTGGCAGCATTGCTACGTTGAATGGGAATGCTAATTCTTTGAGCAAAGAACGAGCCAGCCCTCTGGTCACGCAAAGTGTCGATCAGTCGTCATGTCCTTGAAAAGGAATCGGGCACTCGGCTGCATGACCAACGTTTCATCCCGAAACGGCTCAAAAAAACTGTAAAACTAATAACCAATTAGGTTTAAGTATTTGCGCCGCTTGTACCAGAGTTTTCCTTGATTTTGCTGATTGTCTACAGTTAATATGTGTTATTTTAACTAAATCAACGGCAGTTCCTTGCTGACGTTTCAAAATTGGTTCTTTGAATTCTTCCACGAATTCAGCCTTGAGCAAAAAAAGTCCTCCAAGATCTAAAAGATGACCTGGGTTTGGTGATTTGGAGTCAAAATTTTAGTGTCACTGCCCGTGACACTTTTCACGCGTCTATTATTTGAAGGCTCCTCTGCCTTGCTTTGCCTTTTGGTTTAGTTAACAGGCACATGTTTACAACTATATTTTTAACTCAGTATCGATAGCTATATCACCGAAAAATATTAAAAGCCGTAAGATTGTAAAATATCGCGTGAAATTGTAAAATATTTTTTCTTAATAAGACACGGATATATTGAAAACTATTGAATTTGGCATTGGATTTACTGTATACTAAACGATTTAATCACAATATTTCGGGAAATTATAATCTTATAAAGATTTATTTCTATCTTACGAAGTCTGCAATTTTCCGGTGATAGCATTTCAACTAATTACTCATAGATACTATACAAATAATACATGATGATAAAACGATTTTGTTTAGACAAATAAAAAACCTTTTCAATGATTGTCTTTGCCATTCTCTACAAGTCATTGGCATCTGAAGCAACACTCACTTCAATATTACTTACACTTACCTATAATCATGTTACTGTTACTTACACCTGTGTCTATACTTGCTATTTTGATTTAAAACTGCTAGAAAAGCCCACAGCCTGTAGTGTCTGTGACGTACATTCCTTGTTTGTTGCCTATGTGGGTTCTACTCATTTCCAGTCTAGAATAGTAGCTCATATTCTAGATACACGTGTACAGACTATCCAGTAATTATTCGAATACGTCTGCGACTGTTGTCTAAGGAAAGATAGCTGCAATTGCATCCAAGACATTTGCATCGTTTTCCGGGACTCGTCAAACTTTACTGACTCGACGCTTCTGTAATGGTTAATAATAGGTTAATAATAGGTTAATAAAAGGTTAACTTTTAACTCTGGCTTTCAGGAGTTGCATAGTTAGAGCCTTAGATTTTTCATTATTTGCACGGTATGAAACGCCTTCAGTTTGTTTGCTGTTTTTTTGTCAGAATTCCTATTGTTATGTAAAGGGTTCTTAAAGTTCATGTGCATGCTCCATAATATGATTGTGCTCTACCATTACTTTTATTATGTTGTTTAAAAATCACCAATTCCTCATTTTGTTTTCCATTTAACATGAATTCATGTGTCGCTCTTGTTCTTAAACTACGCTTGTTGCAAACAACATTATCTGCCTTTTATGAAAACCAATGGAAAGTTATAGATCGTGATGAGGTGACATCTGAATAATTCCTTTACTCTTTACAACACAAATAGAGGACGGGAACAATACCAACACATCATACTGCAATGAAGCTATTCATAATGGCAAATTGGAATTGTATAGCCTGAGCAATAAAATTTAGATTTGTTTGAGAAGTAGAGCACTTTAAAAACTCGTGATTTTGAAGTTAGGCTGACAATTAGATCGTTTTATTTTTGCCAAAGATTTTACTTACTAGTGACTGAACTGAAACTTCTAGCACCGACATTAATCTATCAAGCTATAACCGGTAGTTTGTTTAGGTACTGCATCTGTTTCGATAAACAATTATGTCTCCCTCAAATCTCTGAGAAGGTGGCTAATAGACTTGTATCACTATTAAACACTTCACAATATGTTCCAACACAAACGGTGCTCTTTTAACCTAATAGATTCTGCAATCGAAGCGAAGCAGATTATGCCAAGAAATTCTTCTCTCGCGATAAAAAAGTACTTATCCTATGTCGTTCCAAACTTTCTTTCTTTTCGTTATTTCTTTCTTTTTTTCATTTATATACAGAATGTTTAAAGGTTAGTATTAGACTAATATAATAAAGCTGAAGAGTTTTTTTGTTTGTTTGAAAGCGCTGAAACTAACAGTCGGATTTGGAAAATTCATTTTGTATATGGTAGTCACATTCATGGGGAAGGCTATATAGGCTATACGGTAACGAGGGAAAACGGGTTATGCGCGTACGAAGTCACGCAAAAGCTAGTTTCTTGATATCCATCAGAACTAGTTGTACAGGGTAGTCGTCAAAACGTAACAAAAAAAACATAATTTTAAATATTTTTTCTGTCTCCTGCTTGAATGGAAACATTTTTTTTCTTACTCATTCGCTTTGCTTTTCTGATTAATTTCGTTGCGGGATCCAAGACAGTTAAATCGTTTCTCCGGGACGCGTCAAGCTTTATTGAATCGGCGTTTTTTTATGGTGGTCGCTACTGTTGATTCTGGCTTTCAGGAGTTGCAGTGATTGGGTCTGTGTGGCGGGCTTGTCCCAACTAAAAAAAAAAACATAATTTTGATTAAGTAACTTCTGCCGAGATTCCTTCACTCTTCTCATTTTGTATATTCTTACGTGTCTGTGATGTTTTTAAAGGTTCTTTTGACGGAGCAAAAAAGCAGGTGCATTGTACATTTGTCTTTTGGCATAACTCAAATGCTCTTGTCTGAAACCGATCCTTGAATTATTTTGTAGTATTGCAAAATTTGGCACGCATTACTTTACATTATGAAATATCGTCCAGATTAGTTTTAATCTATACTCATGTTATAAATGCGAAAGTTTGGATGGATGGATGTTTGTTACTCAATCACGTCAGAACAGCTGAATGGATCTTGATGAAATTTAACCTCTTGACCGCCACGGTCGACTCTAACCGACAAATGAAAAAGTGCCCAACACGCCACGGTCGGCGTTCAAAAGGCCTTTTCAATGCCAGAGCATAAACGCATCGGTCTGCTCCCGACGCCAAACCACAAATTCGCCGTTTTTTTTTTGCCGGCTCTAGACGACGACGGTGGCGTGTTGGGCACTTTTTCATTTATCGGCTATAGCCGACCGTGGCGGTCAAAAGGTTAGTCTGGAATAACACATAGGATTCTTTTTATCCCGGGAGTATGTTCCCTTGGGATAATTCCCGACATTCACGAGGGCGGCAGCTATTAAACGATAAATTTAAAAGCATTGGAGGGATAAACTCGAAGAGTATTTATTTATTTGCGTCTAAAAGCATTGCAGAGGCTCAATAATGCTGATGCATTCAAAGCCAATATTGCAGTTGATTTCGGAATGATTTTGTTTGTCCGACAACCTATCCTCCCACGCAATTCGTGAGTGCATTGGAGGACGTCAATCAGTAATCAGGAATTTTGTTTATCTCATAGTAACTCTTTAATTGGCATGTATAGCGTATATCCTAGTATAAGTGCTTGCAACCCAAAAGAGGAATAGACCGAGTTGTACTGTATTTTATTAGGCAATGATGCTATGTCCTTGTCAAGAACTTTGGAAAACCTATGTTAAAAAAAACTGGACAAGTGCGAGTCGGACTCGCGCACCGAGGGTTCCGATCGAGTCTTGTTTTTTTCCCCGTCACATTACCTACGGAAGTTTATGAACTATTTCATTTTATTTGTTACAAAAAACAGTAAGCCAAACTTAACTAGAGATTCTTAAATAAGCACAATACTTAGAAATACATTTATACACAATCTATTTCATATTTTGTACACAAACTATGAAAACACTGTCATTACTCTGACAAAAATATAACAGGTAAGGAGGACAAACGAAACTTTGTTGTTAAAAAAATGTTCTCCCTTTTAAATCAATGTACGTCACGGTCAAGTCTACAACCGAAAACACAAGTTTGTAATCGCTATAAATAATTTTTCTTATGATAAAACTACAAATTCTCAATTTCCAGACTTTTCTGTACCTATTTGTATTGTATCTTCTTGTCAAATATCATGACTCTAGGTCAACAGGAAGTACCTACGTTTTTGAAGTTTGATTTTTTCACTGCTCCAAGTGGTAGCAGACTTAAGTATTTGATATTAATTTCAGCTTGATTCCTACATGCGTTCTTGAGAAAAATGGTTTTGACAGAAGGACAGACTGGCAGACACACAACACAAACAAAGTGATCCTAGGAGGGTTCCGTTTTTGCCTACTGAGGTACGGAACCCTAATAGAACTTAATACAAATTAAAACAAAAACTACTGGTAGAAGTACTGTACCTGTACCATTATAAAAAGAACAATTAAATAAGTCTATAAATGGAACATTATATTAAAATCTTGTGCACGGAGACGCGTCAAACGATCGTAAGACATCGGCTGACCAATCAGAAAGCAGAACAGGCGACACACCAACCAATGATTGTTACGTCATCCTGCAGCTGTAGAATGCTGCGTTTGAAAAAGGAAAATTAGAAAAATGCACTTGAAGTCGTTGCTAAAGTATAACTATTAAAACTATGTTATTTAATTTTATTTTCTTTTGCCCATTTATTTATTGTTCTTCTGCCATACTTCTCTATTTCAGAAGTTACTCCCTTCAGTCCTTTCTTAGCTACATCATCTTTCACACATTCCCTCCATTGTTTTTTGGTTTTCTTCTATTCATATCGCAAACATTCATTTTCGCATTCACACCTATTGGTAATTGATAGTCCTTGAATTTAAATGAGTGAGTGTTAAAATTAACTAAAAATCATTTGTCATGACAAATAGTTATATTCGTGCCTCAAAACAGCAGATAGCCTTGAGTATGAAAGATAATATTATTTTATCAGTTTGCAAATCATACTAAAAATATGGGCGGGGTTTCCGGGTTGATAAACTTCATAGATATTGTATCTGCGTTTGGTATCAATAGTATGGATTTGGGCATGATGTAAAAGTTAAAAATAACACTTACACGTCAAACTTTTTTGTCAATTCAAACTAGATTGAGCCGCTTTTTTAGCTGACTTCTCTGAGAAGAAACTCCGAAATAAACTCAGAGGTCAATCTCTTCAAGTCAATACAGTTGCAATCACTAAGCAGGTTAACTTGGACTTTTCAGAAAAGCACCACACAAATTGAGTGGACCTGCCGTTCGATTCTATAAACATGTCGAAGTGAGGGCTTGGGTGAAGTGATCACGAGGTGAGCTGTCAATCCTATATGGATACACTGGAAGCTGCGGATGGTTTTGTACCAAATTACCTTACCAGAGTTAAAGTATTCACTTTGATACATCTTAAGGTGCTCATCACCTGCCGGTCGATTATATAAACATATCGAAGTGAAGGCTTGGGTGAACTGATCACGAGGGGAACTGTCAATCCATATAATCAAGATGTCACGTGATCACGAAGTGAGCTGTCATTCTCTCTTGATTATATGGATTGACAGCTCACCTCGTGATCACTTCACCCAAGCCCACTGCGACATGTTAACAGAATCGACCGGCTGTCCAGATTGGGCAAGTGCTTGTCAGTGATCATGATGGTACTTAGTGTGCTACTGATATGCCTGGCAACATTAGATAATATTTTACTTCTTAAAAGTAAACATAGTACTTATCTAAATTTAGTTTTTTAACAACCTTTAATATCTTAATAAACGTAGTTAAGTATTAGAATTGCAAAAATAAAAATCGAAGGGTTTATCTTTAGAATAACTGACAACGTAATGAAGAAGTTTTAAAAGGACTTGTAAATTCCCTTAACATACAGCTCGAATTAAATGTGTTCTACTCCTAATGAAGTATTTATTGTGACTTGTGAGCTTGTTGACCCAATCAGACTGGGAAACACAGATTCGAATATTTATACATAGTACAAATTGCAATGAATTGCAGTCAATTACTGGCTCACTGTGTGTACAATAGCGATCTCAGTACACACTCATCCTACACGTGGTTTCATGGTCGCAACGTGAAAACGATTCCTTTACAGTCTTCATCAATTACGGAAAACACCGCTTGGAAAAATCGGATCCTGCGTTTGAGCAGATGCTCTAAATTGATGTGGTTGGAAAGTCTATCCAAACAGGTATTTCATCGTAGTTAGCTATTAGGTCTCTATCAAGTGAAGATAAATCCCAAATAGCTTTGCATTTACTCAATCCTTCAGTGGAAAATATTCAAACATTTCTTGGCATGACACAAATGTTTGCCCCGTGTTTTCAGTTATTTTTCCAACACTTACATTCTTGTTGCTACGCTCCATTACATAACGTTTCACGACAATAACATCATTTCCCCTTATAATGGCTACAAAACATGCCAGTCTTCGAAAACTATACGCTGTAATGCAAACGCAATCATCAATGCGTCATTCAAGGTATATCTTGTTGATTTGCACACACTGAACAGGCATAAACGCACACCTCACTTTCATCCTACTTGTGTAAGTGTGTTAGTATGGCCGCTACACTATACAATGCGAAAGAGTCATTCAGTTCATATCTGACCGTCACACAGCGCGGACGTCTCGGTTTCCAGGAATTTTAATTCTCGCGAAGTTGTCGTCTTGATTTTAATACAGTGGACTGTGTAGTGTTGTGATTATTCGATCAAGTTTCTTCGGTAAGTTGAACGTTCCGTTTGTAATGGTTGTATAACCGTGATCTTGATGGTTCGTACTCCGTAGTCCAGAAATAACCGTTTTGGCACACCACGCCGTTCTTTACCCTTGACGTGATACTGAACGAATTTGCAGTTTTTTTCCCTTTTTGTGAAATGTAATTAGCCTGGATTTTAACCAATTAATTACGTTTGATTGACAACCTTTCTTTCCAGGAATTTCATACGCATTGCTGAAGCATTTCTCTGAAATGTCGTTGTATCACTTGTTGATATTCGCTTAAGCAATATTATTTAAATATTAGTCGACGGTATGTGTCGATGTAATTATGTTAATTGTTTAAATAAAATTGCACAGCAACATATCTTTAGTACTGCCTTTTACGATACGTGTTCGTAGTATTTTCTGCATCGCAAGAACTGAGTCTTGGCAATTTTTCTTGGCTTTCAAGGTTGGGTTGTTAAGTCAATGCGTTCCGTCTAGTTTTTATGAGTGATTATTGAGTATTATGCCAAGACACGATTTCTTCGCTTGAGACACACCTTTTCTGCTTAAAGTGACTGATATTTGCACATATTTGTACAGTTTAGATGTATTATGTCTGAAACAGTAGATTATTTCAGTCGGTCGTTACGCTGAGCATGTTGCAAATGCAAGTCAGTGAGTGAGTGTAAACAGGTCATTGTGTTTCTTGTCAGTCAGTCGACTCTACCCCATATTGTTTAATTTTAAGGTTGGTCCTTTTCCACGACTTATTTCTGAACCTTAATATTTTTCAAGGAATTAAGACTTTAGAACAACGGGGATTATACATTTTTGACTGTGTTTCAAAAGTCACAAGGGTTCTTTAAAAGTCAAGAACTAAGAAAACCTTCCAAACACTGTGGAAACGATGATGATTAACTACAGGGAGAATGCGATCGGGAGCGCTGCTTTTTTCCAAAATCAAGGTCTCATTTTTAATCGTACTCTTAGTTATACGTATAAACAAGCAAAATATTATGCTAGTGTTACAAATATTAAATTTCACTCTCATTTTACACCGAGAGAATGAACTGCACCGTCTCTATCATAATTGTCTATTAAACTACTATAAATATGTACCTAATTATTGTTTACGTGCAATCTGCTGCAATGTTTTTTATCAGTTGTAACTTTATTCCTCTCTATTATATACTAGTCCTTTTAACTCTTTATTTTTACATTCAACCTGGAATGACCTCTACCTTGCCCTTTCTTTGGTTGTCAAACTGTAGTCATAATATCTACAAACCCCTCATACATTTTTTATCTGATAAATCAATACATTCGTTTTAATTTCCCACGTAATCTTAAAAATAATTCATCTTTTGAATGTATTGTTGTCTTGTCGTTTTGTTATCTTTTTTGACTAGGTAGCCAGACAACCTTGGCAGGTTAACTGAATTAAATCAATCGCTCCAGTAGTGTTATTTTGTCTTCACGGCGTCCTTTCATGGTAATGATTGGATCACGAGTGAAATTGATGACATGGTGCATGGCACAGTAGAACCTCAGTAGGTGGACTTGCCACTCAAGTCTTTCAAGATCTTCAACGCTTTCTGAATTAAGTTGATCATCTATCTTCTTCAGTATGCTTTAATTTAGGAAAATTGCCTCCCAGGTCACTTTAGTTGCACTCACAAAACTGTTGTCTTGACGTATTAAAAAACTACTCTCTCCCACCGTACCAAGTTATCATCATAGTTATGCTCACTCCACGACCACCTGTTGCTAACATGATTATTGAACATGAGAAGAAACAGTGCTCATGCCATGTTCATCCAATTTCATAAGATAATTGACTTGGAATTATGTAATATAATGAAAACAGATACTGACTATGATTAACTTCACTGTATGTCGTGGATTCTATTACACCTTGTTCTGTTTTATCTTAATTTTATCCGGTAGATTCTATTCTGTATAATTGGGGATTGCACCTCTAGGTACCTACTGAAACATCTGTTACAAATTGCATCATGGAGAGTTACCTACTAATCCTTTCAGGGAAGCACTAAAGATAACCTTCTTAATGTAAGGAAAGTATATTTAAGTATTTATGGAATAAAAGTGATACATGTAAGGAAACCAAAACAATCGTCTGAAGATTTGAGTACATATATCATCACTTGTTGTGATATGTTTGTTAAAAAAGCCACAATTTCAAATTTCGATGAGTATCTTACACACGTGCGAACCTGCCGGCGCGACTTCATAATTTATATTCCGTCTCTTTTAGCTGCCTAACCAGTTTTTGTTACAATTTTTTTGTTGTAAGAATTTCAAAATCATTCGTTCGTATCCACGTAAGATTTGAGTGATACCTGGAATGCGCAACATGGCATGATGTATAAATTCATTATCTTCATGTCAGACATTTTATTAGCTTGAGAACTATGTATAGGTCATAGCTATTATGATAACAGGCATATTTTCTATTAATAATGCTTGGTGAGATTCGCAAGTTCTCTGGTGGCTTTTGTGTCGCTTCATCCTTCCACTTTGATATTGTAACAAGACGAAACATTCTCCGTGACTTCAAAAGGCTACTTCGATGTTTAAAGATTTCGTCCCCTTTCACCTGTTAATTTTAAAGCTTCATTCCCGAGGCAGAATCAAGTCAACTCAGCTTGCAGACTTGGACAATGATCAATGTGACCGGGACCCGGTCCAGGGTGACATCATCAAACATAGTCCAACTATTAACACTAAAAGTTCTTCTGTCATCTTTGATTCAATTTTTCTGCCATTCTGGTTCACCTTGACTGTTGAATGTCAACAGCCGTGAATCGAACTCGTGATATTAACTACTGGAATCTTGTTATTAAGTATTTTTAAGAGGTCTTGATGACTTTAATTAAAGGAAAGACAATGTCTTGACAAAAACTGTACCGAGAACTGGTTTAATTTTGAGTGCTCCAAAACAAATTCGACTCAGTGTTCTCGTAGAATCAATCAGCTGTGATCCGTTGCTTGTCCTTTCATCATCACAGCATTCGCTCCCTTTCTAGCTATTTTCACAATCCATTCATTGATTCTTTGGTCTAGATTAATCCCTAAATCAAAATCCCCAAATTTCTTTAGTTGGTAAGAAGCAATAAAGTGTTTCTACTACATTTCGATTCGAGATTAGTAACCTTTTAATAGTTTTCTTAAAACGTGTCTTTTGCTTAGCAACTACTTAAATTTTCACCAACTCAAAATTAATTGTTTCAAATCCTTGCAATAACGCTATACCCTGGTCATAACAGCGCCACGTGTAAGTCACGTGCTCACTGATTACATGTCTCCGTTCAACGCCCACCTTATCACTAGGAAACTACCAACTACGTGATGTGAATATATATCAATTATGGCTTTTTATTCCATCACGAACGTGTTCAGTCTTTCCAAAGGGCAGTGTTACGTAGTAACTGGGTTGTACTATGCAAAAACAAGGCAGATAAGAGACCTTTCTCAAATATTTCTGCTTCCAGCTACTTTGTCCCAAATATCTGGTCTTATGTTCTTTTCTCAGTTCCTCTTCTTTTTAAGCATAACAACTTTACTACAGCACACTGTTTGAGCCAAAAAGGCAGTTGCTTTCATTTTAAATACTGGTATTCAGCGTCATGCTATTCTATTGTACCTTAACTCTCCAACAGCTAAAAAATAACAAGCAGATGATGATGGTTGAACGAGTCTTTTCGCATAAGTTCTTTGATCTTGGCGTGGAATAGTTAGTGTTATCAGCTGTTATCTCCGTTATGGGTTGAAGGACTCGTCGAGTGATCGATGGCTGTTGCTAATTAGTTCTCGGCTTGGACATGTGACCTTCGCTACCATACGTTTAATTTATGTAATGGCGTACACGCTATGATCAGAAAATGATTCTTCAACCTTTTAACCTTCAACCTCTAGCGTAATTGTTTGTGGTTTATTAGGGATTTTGTGATCAGCAATATGCTTTAAAGAATTATAAGAATCAAAATTGGTATTTTTAATTTTATCAGTATCTGCTCTAAAGAGTGAATTACTGTTTCTTTAAACTGCTTTCACTTTTTCCTAGTTTTACAAAAATTTTCCCTCTCTATCTTGACTTGGCAACCAGGTTTATTCTAATCCTATCATCATCATCATCTTTTTGTTATTTATTTGTTCTTATCACATGTTTCTTGGGGTTGGTGTTACACGTTGTCTTCATCTATACTCCCCCGACAATCGTCACGTAATCTTTCATCATAATTAATTGGAAATTTCAATAATACTTCTCTGTAACAATCCACATCAACGCATTGCATTCTTCGCACAAAACTGCCTGTCTTCGTGTACTCACACTACGAGATTGTTTTATACACATATACCTATGATACGTGACTCAGCTACCTTGGCATCACATGTAGGGCATATATCATTCAGTGCATTTTGGCTTTTATATAAGTTGTTAAAACGTTCAAGTGCGATTTACATGTTTCCATTTACTACACTAATATGCTTTGTGTTTCTGAGCCAAAAACTATTTCTAAATCTCTCTGCACTTCGAGTTCAAAGACCAAAATCTATGTTTATATTAAATTTGAACACTCCATCATCATTTAGTTCTATTCTTACGTGTAGCTTTATTGATAAACAGTTCCGTTCTAACCAGAAGTTGTCCAGTACAAAGCCATTATCTTCATCTTCCTAAACTTATTTCATGTCACTAAGTGTCCGCACAAATTGTTTCTTCTGCCACCATCTTTTTGACCTTGTTTTATGTTGCTTAGGGTCGGCATAACACGTTTCCTTTTTCCATTCTCTCCTTATCTACTATCGCTATCATTCCCTCATTTTCATAGAAAGGTAACCTAAGAGCAAGTAAAAAAAAAAACTAAGTCCACATGAAACAAATGAGTATCGAAAATAAAGGAATACTAATTGTACCACGATGACGTGGTTTCATTCATTAGTAGCTTATCATGCATGCACCTAGCTCCGTCAGCTGTTATCCACGTGATGTCCCGGTGCGCTATGTAAACTGCACTAGGCACACATTACCGTGATTTCCAGAATCAGCATTTCGGAACGTGATTTCTCGGTGTAGCGAACCATGTCCCTTGTTAAGAGTTACTATAGAAGGCAGTATTTATGAAATTGTTGTTGGCAGATTTGATATTTGAAAATACATTTTTGACTTTTCAAGATCAACATTCACAGGGAACTATTTTCAGCGAAAGGACCAAAATCTTGTTTGGTGATGTTGGAAAAATACAATACTTACAGAGAATATTAAAAACTTCTTGTTCTTAGAATATTTATTTATTTAACAATAATTGCAAACACATAAACAAACACATGAAAGGAATAGAAAATTGGTACAAAGGTGATGCTTATTTCTAATGTATAACAAACAAGTAAATAGAAAAAGATGATAATAACGAATTTAGACGCTCCCTCAAAATAAAAGTCAAGGACAATTTATTGTATAGGTACACCTTTAAACTCCAAAGTGTAATAATTTAAAAACGACATTCTTTAATACCATGTGAATCTAACGTAAATATAAGCATTTGCTATACTTCCAGCATTAATATTATAATTTATTCGGTTACCAGTTCGCACTAGCCATTCTCAATGTCAAATAGTATTTATTATAATAAAATAATAATATAGGCTTAGCTTATTGGCTTGGGAATCGCATTATCATTTTATATTCTGTATCTCTCTTCCTGGTTCTGTATACGGTATGAAAAAACTATTAAATCTAAAATTCTTGATGGAACTCGGACTCTGGCCCTGGTTGCTTTTCATCCGCGGGGAGTATAGATCTTTTGATCCCAATAGTCCTCTATTGGGATCAAAAGTGGGTGTTCTATGTTCTGGTCACGGTCTAGCCTTTTTTTTTTAAGGATGGGAAATCATCAAATGACTTCTTCCGCTCTGGGTGGAGCGGAAGGGCGAACTCAGACTCTTACTGACTAAAACCCATCCGTGTTCCTTCTAAAGCCCTTTGCGTTCAAGGGCCGCGGTGACTCTTTCGAACAAATTCCGCAACCCTGGCAGGCTCTGGCCCTAGCGGGCCCCATCTTCTATGCTGACATCTCTGTCACGGTCTAGCCTGGTTCCTAATTTTGTACCTTCCACATCTAAACTAATTTAATAAAGCTGCAGAGTTTGTTTGTTTGAACGCGCTAATCTCTGGAACTACCAGTCGGATTTGGAAAAAATCTTTTTGTATATGATAACCACATTCATGAGAAATGCTATGGATAGGCTTTACGGGAACAGGAAAAAACTTGATATGCGCGTACGAAGTCGCGGAAAAAGCTAGTTGATTTGATAACGGAAAAATTAATTGAAAATATCAGGGAAGAACTAAATATAATCATATTTTACTCAGGAATCATCTCTATTACTGGGTTCCAGAGGTTAGATACCTAGGCAGTGGTTCCATGTAAAATACTGGTATTTAGTGAAATACTGGTTGAAGTCTATATGTATTCCGCTGCTAGGGAAAGACTTATTTAGCTAGCAATCAACCAATTTATCTAAATTTGGTCCTTTATTAAAAATGGCCTAGGTATTTTCTTTTTCGCATGTTATCTTTAGCTTGATAGGCTATCTGACCAAATGGACACGACTAATTTAATTTAAAAACAATTATTTGCAATCAAAAGGTTAAGTGTTGTAAATCACGATATCAAGTAGGGTCATCGCTTTAAAATGACCTCGTGAACACCTCTTAACTTCTGGTCTCAGATAATGTCAGTAGATTAGCAGAGATTTGCTTTTCCATTTAGTTAGGTAATTAGAGAATTGACTAAAATAGGAAAGCATATTATAGAAAGCTGCTGGTATGTCTGCAGTATAAGACGAGCTATGAGCTAAAACGACTACTTATTGGGTGTCATTCAATGCTAGGCGGTATTGCGGCAGTCGAAGAAAAAGGACGAACTTGACTCTTACCGGAAGAGCTACCCAGCAATGTCAGATGATAGACGTGTGTTCAAAAGGGACAGCAGTGGGACTCAACGGGCTAATTATGCAGAAGATGGAATGACAGCTCACTTCGTAATCACGTGACATCTTGATTATATGGATTGACAGCTCACCTCGTGATCACTTTACCCATGCCTTCACTTCGGCGTGTTTACAGAATCGACCGGCAGATAGATATGAAAGGCTCAGGTGATGTCATACGCGCATGGTCGTGATCTCGATATACAAAACAAAATACCAAAACATAACCTAAGTTAGAATAGACTAATTAATTACTGCGATGGTTGGTGTATATGAAAACATGCATAATAGAGGTGTGATTTTGATAATCAAAGCTGCATCAGGACGTATGAATACGAAGAAAGTAATAAATTTTGAAAGGGCAGTTTGAGAATTAATGTGCACAGCGATGAATGGTTTATTTATTGTGAGAGATGATATGGCAGAAAGGGGCTGACTTCTCGTACTGACATGACGGCTAATAGAGATAATATAGAAGAAGGACAATCCGAACGTGCACATTGTGGTTAAAAGATCATAATGTTAAATAAAATATTTTTGGCCGACTCGAAATAAATTAGAATCGGTGCGAGAGAGTCCTCATGAAAGAACCATATTCGGAAGATACCTATTAAAAGCAACTGCTAAACGCAAGTCAACAGTATAAATCCCAGTTTAAAAGGATGTGACTCGAACTGTAGCAGTCGCAAACTATAGCTAAGTACATAACATACAATACCTTGATCTTCACACGGCGATGGAACAAGTTATTTCTAGATGTGACCGGTAACAATAATTGTAGTATACTTCTGGACACATCTATTGGCCCACCTTGTATTTTCAGTTTCGTTTGGTCCTAGCTAAAATTTTATATTAGGTCGAGCAAAACGTTTTTATGCAGTTTTGAACCTGGCACATTCACAATTTCATTCAATAGTCTTTTTTTGAATTTCGAACACAGAATTTAAAGAAACAATAGACAATTTGAAGCCTGTTTGTTGATATCAAACAATCGAATACTAAGAAAACTTGGTTTTATTGGTTTACTTGGCTTTAATTCTTGAAAAAGTGATTGATATCTTTGGTTTTGCAACAAACATTACTTATTCTTAACATTAAGGTAAGGTTCTATCAATAATCTATGGATACTTCACCTGAAGTCGCCGCCCAAGCTGTGGCACTTATTCAGGCCGGACACAGCCAAAGAAACGTGAGTGCTCAACTTAATTTAAGTCGATCTGCGGTCCGAAATGTTTATCGGAGGTACCTAGAGACTGGCGGCTTTGTTCGTCGCCAAGGAAGGCCACGATCTCGGGTCACAACTGAAAGGCAGGATCGATTCATCGTGACGACCAGCTTGAGAAATCGTCACCTTACCTCCATTGAGATACAAAACCAACTTCGCGACTTCCACGGAGTATCTGTGAGCGCTCGAACTGTTCGGAGAAGGTTAAAAGAACGCGATATGGTACCACACAAGCCAGCTAATGGGCCCAAACTAACGCGAGCCCACCGAACAGCGCGCCTTCATTTCGCACGCAGTCATTTAAATTGGACACAGCAAGATTGGAGCCGTGTACTCTTTTCTGATGAGTCTAAAATTGTGTTACATGGCAATGATGGAAGGAAGAAGGTCTACCGACGTAAGGGAGAGCGTTTCGCACAATGCTGCTTTGAAGAGAGGGTTGCTTATGGCGGTGGCTCATGGACTGTCTGGGGCGGTATATCCGCGAGCGGCAAAACTCAACTTGAGGTTGTTACAGGACCACGGCTGCCAACATTAAATGCTGAAAGGTACATTCGTGAGTGCTTAGAACCTCACGTGATACCATACGCGGACTATGTGGGCCCAAATTTCCTTTTTATGCATGATAATGCAAGAGCCCATGCGGCCGGCATCGTCAGGGAATATTATCGGGATGTGAACATCACAGTTATGGACTGGTCAGCCAGAAGCCCAGACATGAACCCCATTGAGCACATGTGGGACGAGCTAAAAAGACGTGTTAGGGCTCGTCAGCCAGTTGTCCAGACGATGCAGGAGTTGAAAACTGCCATAGAAGAGGAATGGGAGATGATCCCTCAAAATTGCATAGAGCGGTTGATAAACTCTATGCCTAATCGTATGAGAGCTGTGGTAGATGCCCATGGAGGCAACACGCGTTATTAAATTAAACCTTTATTTGATAAAACATGTTTTTTATTCAAAAATCAATTGCCTTTAACAAGGCGCATATCCGACTTGTTAGGGTTAGCTCCATGTCGTATGGTATTCTGAATTCAAATTTAAAACAATACGATCGAAAAAGATGGTAAAATGTATCAGGTTTAAAACTGCATCAACAGTTTTTGTTCAATCTAGCAATCATATTTCGGTAGGGGCCATCGAAACCTAAACTCTAAGGTGGGCCAATAGATGTGTCCAGAAGTGTATTTTAACGGCTTGGAAAACTTCGTCGAATGTGCCTAGCGTACATGGAAACGTTGGATGGACCGATGAAACCTGACCAATGAGATGATGACTAATTGAAAAGCATGGAAGGGGAAATTTTTAGGGTTCCGTACCCAATAGTTAACAAACGGAACCCTATTATTTAGCCTCCGCTGTCCGTCCGTCCATCTGTCTATCAGTTGGCTGGATCTCAAGAACCGTAATAGGTAGACAGTTGAAATTTTCAGTGTATTTCTATTACCGCTGTAACAACAATAATAAAAATTAAATTAAAAATGAAAAGGGGCTCCCATACAAGAAACGTGTTTTTATCGGTTCATGGCAAGGAACCGTTCGTGTGCGAGTCCGACTCTCACCTGGCCGGTGTTTTGAGCTTGACCACAATCACACCGGATAGAAATTGCACGCTTGCCTAGAAGTAACCTATAGGTACACTGTTGGCTTAAAGACCCTGAAGTTGTGCCTATCAGGAAACAGACTCAGGCAGAGAATTCCACTCCTTAGCTGTACGCACAATGTTTTTTTGTCTACACCCTTGATTGTCCTATGGAGCAGGACCAGCATGTTTCCAAGCATTCTTATCCTGAATGTAATCTTCTAATTTGTAATATGCTTGTTTACAAAGTGTACTTTTAACATAAGTTTTAAATTTTCCTTCATTTAGTTTTAATATGTCAGAAGGTATCTTATTGTAACATTTAACACAATACCCCATGAAAGAAGTGTGGACTTTAGCTAATCTAAAAAATGGTTGATGTAGTTTGTCTTTATTCCTAGTGTTAAAATTATGTCTATCACTAATTTTACTAAAAAGATGACGATTTTTCCGCACATACATAATATTTTCATAAATGAATTGGCAAGGGACTGTCATAATATTAATCTTTTTTAAAAGTTCCCTAAGAGAATCAGGGCGACGCAGATTATAAAGGGCTCTGACAGCTCTCTTTTGTAAAATAAATATGGATTCAATGTCAGCAGCCCGACCCCACAGCAAAATACCGTACGACATAATGCTGTGAAAGTAACTAAAGTAGACCAAACGTGTGGTTTCTACGTCTGTTAACTGTCTTATCTTTCTAACAGCATACGCGGCTGAGCTTAGACGACCCGCAAGAGATGTTATATGAGGCCCCCATTGTAATTTCTCGTCCAATGTGATACCTAGGAAAGCCGTCTGATTAATGAACTCCAGTTTTTCTCCATTCAATATGATGTCACATTCGCTACTTTTAACATTTGGTAAAGAAAATCTAATACATTTAGTTTTTTTTTTTATTTAAAACCAAGTTGTTTGCCGTAAACCAATGTTGGACCTGATGAATAGAGCTATTGACGTCGTCAAGTTTTTGAGGACGTCGGTCTATTTTAATTATTAATGATGTGTCATCCGCAAATAATACCATCTTTGGTTGATTTTTAAGTAATTGGGGCAAATCATTTATGTAAACTAAAAAAAGGAATGGACCCAATATTGAACCCTGAGGAACGCCTGATATACGATCCGCCCGTCCCCAATTATATTGGGACAGGGTGATCAGAATAATGATGAAATTCACTACCTAGTTAAGTAGAGCTGTCAATCGTCCTCAGCTTTAGGGTGGATTGATGACTGAGAGAGGTGAGAGTCCACTTCTCAGCAATACAGGAAAAAAAAACAAATTTCATCGTCCCATAATCACAACCATAATGACTTGCTACAAATTCTGCCTCACCTCAAATAAGTAAGAATCATAAAAGTATACCTACATACTTCATAACATAACCGGTCTCGCAAATTGAGCTAATTCGATCTAATTTGCTTGTTATAACACCCACGCCGATTCTCGGCATGACCAATCATTGGGACGGACATATCTTTCTATATATAGACTTTGTTATGTCACTTAAAGGTAACAGCAGATGGACGGACAGTTATGAAAGAAAACATACACTTGGCACGGCTTGCTGGGTTTCAAAGCATGCTCCTTTTATCTACGAAAATAAATATCTATTTGTACATTCGACCTAAACCATTGTATAGAAATAAAATTTTAATTACGGCCTGGGTTATCCCGGAAAATGTACGGTTATTGGTGAGTAGGCCACGGGAGGAACTACTAAAATTTTCATAACTGTAGTAAAAAATTGACTCCTGCTTGCAACGAATACAGAGAGACTTGATGCATGATGGTTCAATGCAACCGTTGAAATAAATCTCCAGTATAAGAATCTCATCCATCAATCGTTACACGAGCGTGAGATTTTTTTCTATAAATGTGGAGAAGGGGAAATCAATAGTGCAAGTCCGCTGGATGGGAGAAGCACAGGACTGGTTAATGTGACCACGCTTAGGGAAGGCCTATGACCAGCAGTGGTCGTTTTTCGGCTTAAATTATCAGTAGGATGAAATGCAAATGCCCATAAAACTACCGAAGCTCGGTCTAAAATCTGCAGTAATGCGCACTTGCCTTTAGAAGCTGAAACAATATAATACCTACTTGTAACAGTGCAAGATCAAATATCAGGAAAGACCAAGCCAACATAGTTGGGAAAAGGATAGGCAGATGATGTCACCGTGCAAATTTAAGAGAAGTGAATTATGAACCTGATGCTATGGATTGAGTCCACTTCACAAAATTTTTCACGGCGAGGTGAGAATAGCGCTGCTGGTAATCTGGACATTATTTGTTTTGCTTTCATATACATCCTTAAACAAATGTCGAACATTTTAAAGAAGCGGAAACAGGAAACTATAAAGCGAGGTGATCTACATTGCTCAGGAATCAGCAAGTTACTGATATTTACTATCAATAGGTATGAAGGTCGATCGTGCAAAATAATATGGGTGTGGGTTTTAGGAAGTTGGACCAAACCCATGCCCAAATTGACAGTGCCGTTGCAAGACAATATTTTTATAGAAAAGATTTTATGTAGGAAGGATATATTAAAAAATATGTCCAAGGCCGTAGATAAAATGTTCAACCATACAATATGGAGAGGAAGGCCAAAGAATAGATGAAGAATAGATGGATTGTGTGACGAGTGATATGAAAGAAAAGAGAGTCAGTAACAGCGTAACGGTTGACAGGGCATAGTGCTAGAAAAAAACGTGTTGCGCCAACCTCAAGTAACATGGGATAAGGGCAGGTACATGATCCGGGAATGGCACCAGGGAGGTTCCCTTATTAACCTTTTGAAGACCAGAGCATAAACGCATCGGCGTGCCCCCGACGCCAAGTCACAAATTCTCCGGACTTTTTGAGACATATTTCTGACGTTCAGTGTACAGGGCACGCGCTTGCTTGTCATGTATACGTGACAATGGCTTTCAAAACGTTAAGGACCATTCGCATTCTAGTCTCAGTTCTCAATCTGTCAAAACACTTTAACTAGGTAGTCAACTGGTAGGGATACCTACATTGACTATAGTTTTTGATGTTGCTTGTCAGCGAGACGAGATTATGAGTACGTACGACTTTATAGTACGAGAGTTGGCCTTCATTAAAACAATGTATTTGCACAGTGGAGTCCACTAATAAATTACTAAACTTATTACCTTTCTAAACTTCCACTACCGTCATAGTTTAATTATGTACCTACATGGTTATTATGTAATTTTGTATTAATTACTGCAGAGGTGAACGCAGTTCATACCACGTCACCAGCACGTCGCCACCATGCTAGTTTACATGTTGCGAATATCTGAATACCTACTGAAATACATTAATTTACTACGTTTACGTATTACTACTTTCATTGGCTTTCATGCGTCAAAGCCTTGTGAGCATCATGCCTAGCTGTGATGGGTGATGCGTGCAGATATACCAATCAATATACCGAGCCAATCCAATTTAACCGGATATCAAGTACCAGTATTTTACAAGTAGCGATTGCCTATCCACTTCCACATTGGGTAATCCGGTACTCCTTGGCAGACTGGTGTCAGATATATTGAGAGAGCTATGATAAAATTCATGTCACATCATTAATCTTTATACAGTCCAATCATGAATAATGTTCTCGCATTTGACAGATGGGTCACCTACCCATCAAAAATCCGGCCTGGCTGATAGACGCTTAACTTTACAACCACAATTTTAAATTAAAGACTTACTCGACTAACCGATCATGCATAACAAGTAAATGGATTCTACAACGGCACTTAGGTAGGTATATACGGTAGACGAAAATGTCATTGACCTACAGTTTTGGTATAGACTATAGAATTATAGAGGACCATTGCACGCGTTACCTGCGTGGTCTTTTTGTCTATGCACGGCAGCTTTTTTTGTCTGTCATTGAACTTGTATTAAAACTGTGTAGGTAAGTATGTATTTGTAAACGTAATGAGAAGTAAGTATTTAATAGATGTGGTCCTTGCATCCGGGTTAAGTAAAAATTGCTTGAGTTATCGAATTTTGCTTCAAATAATGATACCCATTGCTAGTTATTGCACATATAGACTTGCGTGTCTCATATTTAAGCTGTCATTCATAGATTTGCTAGTCGTTGAAATAAAAAAGGGGCCGAGTGTTCTCCCCAGAAGGCTCCTAACGATTGCCTATTGCAGAGGGCAATCGTTTCTTTTGCGCCAGAGTATAAACGCATCGGCGTGCCCCCAACGCCAAGCCACAAATTCGCCGTATTTTTTGTGACGTTTGGCATACAGGGCACACGCTTGCTTGTCATGTATACGTGACAATGGCATTCAAAAGGTTAAAGCCCCTCTTTAATGGAAATACCTAATGTTCCAAATTGATTATAAAGATGAACTCTCTAATAAAACCTAACCTACTTTTAATCTAGCAGTATTAGTAATAACTCACTCAAATCACTACAGCGACCTTCCAACAGAAATGCTAGCATAATGTATTGCAAATACTTAGCCTCGAGTAGCGAAAGTAAGTCAAAAGTCATTGTTCTATGACCTTGTCTTTGATACCAATCGATAGTCTTCTGGTGTAATAATGTGGGCTTCTAGGGATTCTGGTCGCGTCTTCAATTATTATGTTTTAATTGGATCAGTTGCAGAAACTATACCATGGGCTGATAGAGCTGTGATTATAGATTAAACTACTTGTACAGGATAAAAAAGATTACACGCAAAACGCCATTTTGCTTTTCCATACTTATACTAATATTATAAATGCTAAAGTTTCAATGTTTGGATGTATGGATGTTTGTTACTCAATCTCGTCAGAACGGCTAAATGGATCTTGATGAAATGTGATGGCACAGAAGTAGATTATAGTCTGGAATAACACATAAGATACTTTTTATCCTGGGAGTATGTTCCTTTGGGATAATTTTCGACGCTGCAACGCGCGGGAAAAGGCGAATAAACAATATTTTAATCACAGTTACGTTCACAGTCTAATTATTAGCAGTATTACATTAATTAATTGTTAGTAATTGCAATACATCTGCCAGGTTTGCGGAATTTGTTCGTAAGAATCACCGCGGCCCTGGAACGCAAAGGGCTTTAGAAGGAACACGGATGGGTATAGTCAGTAAGAGTCTGGCACGCCTTTCCGCTCCACCCAGAGTGGAAGAAGTCATTTGATGATATTCCATCAAAAAAAAAATTATTCAAATTTATGTCTGTAAGTATCCGTTATTTAGACCTGATAACGAAACACTCACTCTCGCATTTATAATATTACTTTCGGTTTCGATAGTAAACAGCAACATATTTCTCCAAGAACAGGTCAATCTTCACTAAAAACGAAACCTACGCGGTGTGAAATGGTCCTAAGGTACAAAGTTCGTATTCACATGAATACTGAAACTTTTCCGCAGTAGGTAAATAATAATAAATTGACATAAACCTACAAACCTTTAACCTACATACTGATAAGATAACATAGTGGAAACCTGGCTTCCAGATAAGTCGCATAGATCAGCATAAAATGCTCTCATAGACAGACACATTGCGACAATGCGACATCGCTCTTTTTTTACAGGTAGACAGCCCGTCGTATGTTCGACGGGCTGTCTACCTGTAAAGCTCTCAAATCGCTGTCGCATTATCGCATCGTGCCTGCCTGCGGGAGCATAGTCAAAGCATTTATTTCAAATAAACCATTACCAGGTACTTTGTTTTGTAAATGTCAGTCCGTCCAAAGCATGAAGTTATTTGCACGTTCGAAAACGTAGATCTCTATGGAGAAGAATGCGCGACACTCTTGTAAACCATTTTATGTTTACAAAAATCCAGGTTACTATACTGTAGTCTTTATTATGCGTGAATCTCGTGACTCCTGACGTCACAAATGATGATAGTGATTGCCAATTAACCAATCTAATGTTTACATTAAACGGACACGCCTTCTCCGACAATATTAATTATATTATTATTATCAGGATAAAGCGTAAATTGCTAATTTGCTATTAATAACCAAGTATTTAGTTTGCAAAACTTTTAGTGGCCCTAGCATGCAAATAATTATGAATAATGATTTAAATACTGAAATATGTATGTTTGTTGTTTTATACTTATTTAACACGTTTTTGCAACAATAAATTATTTCTTGAGGATGGTTCTGAGTTAACTTGCGTCTCTTAGGCCCACTTATTTTTAACTCCGAGTTATTTTAAACCGGGATCATTATGTATAAAATATTTGTTATTCAGCCTCGTTTTATAGCAACTAACTCGGAGGTACAAGATAACTGAAGGCTTTAATTTATCTTTCTAATACATAAAGACCATGCTACATTTTTCTGCGCAAATATCGCCTAATTGATTTTGTAATTAGTGTCCACAAATAAAACGTGGGCAAGGTCTTCCAGGAATAAACTCATTGTAAAAAATAGTTTAGCGTACTTATAGTAATGACTAATGAGCCAAAGAGGTAGAAATCCTGAAAATTATGTCGTTAGTCATGTAAACTTCGGGCTTTATTATGCATTGATTGTCTGTAGCAGGAAACTGTAAATAAATGCTGGACATAATAATATTGTTTACTTACGGAATAATAAGAAAATTCCTATTAATTAAAATTGGGACAAACCAATGGGCAAAATATATATTATAAATATATAAATCTAATAGTGCAGGTCTTAGGTCTGTCTCAAATATTTCAGGTATCTATTTTCACACAACAATGAGATAGTAGATAATCCTTTTTGGCCTTGTTTTGAATTTAATACGTCATGTACGTACTCGTATTAAATTCACGCAGTTCTTGCTTCTGTAAGTTATGGTTTATAACTGTTGGTTTTTAATTTATTTTACTATTCTGTTTGTTTTGTGCGAGTCCCAAATAAATATTTTTCTTTCTTTAAAACTGTTTTCTCTAGAAACGTTATCGTTCGTACAAATAGTAGGTATTATGTTCTATAAATAGTCCAAATGTTTTTGTACTGTCTAGACTTCGTGAATCGTGACGTAGATGACACTATATCCCATTCTCGATCATCATATCAGCCAAAAGACGTCCACTGCTGGACCCCTTCCCCAAGGGAGAGGTTGCTATAATCGCCACGCTTGGCAGGCGGGTTGGCCATCGCAGTGTTGCTGTAGCACTGCACAAAACCACAGAAAATGCTGCTGCCCATTCTCTGGTGAGTCCCTTAGTCGCCTCCTTACGACACCTTCGGGAAGTGATTGTGCTATTACTTTACGTCCGACTCCATACAGAACCATTCTCGATAAAAGCATAATTATTATCTTTTACCTCGATTATGATTTGAAGGATATTATTTATTTGTTACATCCCCTGCCCGAGACCACTTCTAGCCTCGGAAAGCGGTTGCGGATTTTTTTCGAAAGTGTTATCGCGGCCCTGGAACGCAAAGCGCATTAAGAGGAACACGGGTGGGTTTTAGTCAGTAAGAGTCTGACACTCCGCTCAGCCCAGAGCGGAAGCAGTCATTTGGTGATTTCCCATCTATAAAAAATAACCTTGGAAAGCACTTTTAACCATTAGTCTGCGGTGACTCTTTCGAACAAATTTCGCAACCCTGATTGAATTTGGCGTCCCTAAGGCTTCCTTGGGACGGAGAACGGAGAAGGAACAAAGCGGCAGTACCGATAAAAATGGGATGTATGGCTACATAAGATATGAAGGATAAACTGTGTACAGTTTATATAAGTATAATATTAACACCTACAAGCGGAAGTCGGTCTATTTACTCAGTAATCCGTCTATCATCATCTGGCTCTGTTTACTTAGTTTTCCGCAGTGGTCTTGAGTCACTTATGTATAGGTAAGTCTCATCCATGATAGATTAACATTGTACATATACACATAGCATAAGGTAACTGTGTGCAACTTGTTTCTATTTATACACGTAGATATAAGAAGTAAGAAAGGAAACACATGTGGTTTACTGAATTGTTTTAAAGGCACGTTCGTGAAACAAGCCAATAAGGCAGTTTTTCCCTTGGTTTTCTATCCATCAGAATCATAAATTATATTAATATGTCACTAGAGGTAAAAATGTTTATGTTACATACTGAAGTTACCCATTATAGGATAAGCCACCGAACCGAAGCCACGTGAATATGCTAGTGTCATGTAGAGTAGAGTAGGGACTCCATTTTCCACACTTAGACTCCCATTCGGTCCGTTGTGCGAAGGTGTCCTGGCTAAGTTAGCCAGCCTAGCTCCGCCCAGGAGCACAGAAGTTTCCTGGGAGCTTCACAGGCTTCGCGGAGCAACCTCACCGTTCCGAGGATTTGTTCACGTTGGGTAGCCACGACCTCGCATTCCAAGATGACGTGGGCGGCTGTTTTTTCGGCATCAAAGCAGCCTCTGAATAGTAGGCCTATGTTAAAAAGATGTTTGTTTAGGGGGCAATGGCTCGTTATTGTCCCTATTATTGTTCTGATGTTATTTCTACTTAGGCTGAGTATAGTGGTTTTGTTAGTTGTGGATGTAGACTCGGCATTGCCATTTTTAACTGCCAGCAGTCCGTAGTGTGTATGCTATAGTAGGCGCCAGATAATCGTGGAATATCGGTCATTGACCCACCTACATTTATTGACATTGTTAATTTGAAAAACGGAATTAATGACACAAAACTGTCCCGAATCATCATCTCTCGTGATCCTTAACATGGTCTTATAATGAAAAACGATTCATATTTAATTGTTCAGGTACCTATGAGCAGTTATTAGGGAAAGGTCAATATACTTTATTCCACATTTATCTGGCGCCTACTATAGTGTTATACAAAATACCGAAAACTCGTAGTAAAACCCAAATCGAGAACCTTAACCCTGCCCAGTGCCAATCTGTCACCACTCACCTCATTTTAGCTACAAATTAGGCCCAAAACAGTCGACACCCAGTTCTCTCGACCTTCACAAAGTCATTGACCCACAATATGACGACTCTGAAAAGTCTTTATTCTCCCACATATACTCTAAACAACATATTAAGCTCGCTTGTGGAAGATCGAGCAGTGCCAGGAGAGAGTGCCAAAATTATAAATATTTGCCGAAGGAACATACATCGCAGTCCTTCGGTATGTTTCATTAATTTAATTTATTGTAAACAGGTTTCGTGTTGGTGGTTCTTATTTGACTTTAACTGGTGTGGATTACGGTCTGCTTGTGAAAAACTAGTATTTGCTTCAATTCGTAAATAAGTAATAGGTTCTAAAACTTCCCATTAAATGATACCGGGGATTTTCCCGTTAGAATAATTTTCCTGCTATGCTACCAATATACATTATTGAATATAAACTTTCAAAGAACACTACGGTTCATATTGTTCAAGTGTCATTTTGACTGATGTGGCACTGTTCACCAACTTGAAAATAAGTTACGATAAAGGTGTACTAGACAATAATTATCAACTCAAGCACACAGAAGTCAATAGTTCTCCTATTATTGGTGTAGGAAAATATTAATAAACCTTTTGACGAATTCTTTTAATCTGACCTTTTGGCCGGTCTAACCTTTTTTCTACCTGTGTCCTTTGCAACCTTCTTCAGGTAGTTCGTCCTTCGGTCTAAATCAGTTTTTTTATAGTGTCCATTTAAACGACATTTTGATTTGTTTAAATAATATCTAGGCCGCTATCACTCCCTTCAAGATTCAAGACATCATAGCAAATACTGACATAATATTGCCCAGCATTGAAGCATGCTTCTGCAACATAATCTCCTGTCCTTCCCACAACAATTACCTCATCTTTCATCACAGTCTGTCCTCCGCTAATCAATCAACACTCTAAAATTATCTCTGACGTCATTCCTTGGGGGTGTGACCGTGTGATCTATTGGATCTCAGCCAGATGGATGGTGTGATGGCACGTGGTACCCTGGTTCCCTTACGTTTGCCCGTGGGTGGGGCTGTCACGTGAAACAATTGAACGTCAAGAAGTGCAATTGTACTTGTGTACTATTATGGGTAAGGGGGCGGTAGATAATCGTAGTAAACAAGCCTCTCGTGCGCAACGTAATTGTAGGATGATAAGCTGTTCATTGATACAGCTGCAGAATTCCATCGTCTCTGAATATTCTCGTAACGTGACACGCTTTGATTCTTTCACGACTATATACCAGTCCTTTCATCTCCTATAAGCAAGAGTAAAATATGACTGTACTTTTGCTTATGTCAAGTGATGAGGAGTTTCTTCAACCTTTGATAAGCTCCACCTTTCCGATTTCTGGAATATTTCCAACTTTCGTGGAAGCGTTGATGCTAGATGCAGAAGTCCTAACTCACTATCTGTAATTTATATTGATGCTTTGACGTAAGTCACGTGAATTCGCAGTCAATTGGGAAATAGCTAAATGCATGTCGTCACGGTAGGAAGGAATCTATGCACGAATAGCTAGCTGTTAGTTGCTTTACCATCGTAATAAAAAGATACGCAAACAAGCTTGGAACCATTGCCATTATAATTGGTATCTTAGAAGCTTTTGGCTTTAATATTGCCTTCTGTTAAGAACCATGCTTGTTCGAAACTCGCTCACCAAGATCTTAATTCAAAATTGCAAATTGCATTGCGTTGGCGTCGAATTAGAAGTCGGTGTTAAGATTCTCCGCCATTTAGTTAAGCTCATGTCGTTAAGGTCCAATTTAACCGGTTAAGCAGTAACCAGCCTTAGTGTGCTGAACTGCGAGTGGTCATCGTCAAAAAAAAAACAAAAAAAAAAAAAAGTCCAATTTAGGTCAAAAATACAGATCAGTATTTAGTAGTCGGTTTTATTTATACTCGACTTTACTGATATACACAATAAGATCAAGTTTAAAATATTAGCTGATCGTCCTCCGCGTCCGCGACTCAACACCTTCCTATTGGCATGGAAGGACTAAATTCAATTTTGGTCGTCGTATTTTCAGCATCCTAATTTCTGCCTAGAATTATTCTTCCTTATTCTGTGGTTCTCTACATCTAGGCATTTTTTAGTTCCCGCTACTTTTGTGGTATCGCCGACCGCACGCGCTTTTGGACACCCCTTGGTGTAACCTTGGCCATCATTCAGTCAACACCTTACTCCAGCAGCCATCTCCGCGTCTTTTATTGAAATAATTCCCTTTTTTTATTCGAGATGGGTTTGCTCTTGACTCTGGTCTAGGGTATAGATAACAGAGACTAAGTCGACGATGGAGCTTGCTTACCCAGAAGAAGCCTGTACCCTCTATTTAAATATACGTTTTTGCAATTTCTATCATTGCATACCATAGATGACGTAAGTGATGTCAATATATGGCGTCAGTGTAATGATAAATAATGATTGAACAGTTCAACAGGATCAATTTTATATTTAAACTCTATTGGACCTACTGACCGACTGACTTAAATAGATTCATTGAGTTTATTGTTCCTGAAAATTATTTCTTTTTATAGTTCAATTGATTGTCTTATTATTCTTGGTTCTTTTTGAAGTTTAAAGAGAATCTTCTGTCTTGTTATGTAATGTTTATAAAAAGCAATGAATATATAAGGTCCCATTCAAATAAATGAACAAACTTTTAGAAATCATTCAGAGCACCAAAATAAGATCGATAGTAAAAAAATAAATAAGAAAAATGCATTAGATACTTACAAGAAAAAAAATCAGTTTATGAAGAACGTTGGCAATTAATTATTTTAGGTCAAAATAAAATCACTTTATTCAGTGTTTTATGCTTGGATATCTTTGGTTAGACGTACTGAATGCTGTGTTAAAATTTGTCCATCTATTTAAATGAGACTGGGAATATATAAATGTGGATAGATTAAGAGGGAGTGCCAAAAAGAAATGATGGGGGGGTTATTTATGAAGAATGATATGAAACAAAATGGAGATAGTGATAGCGTCTCGGTTGACTGGGGGGAAGGGAAGCAGTCAACCGAGACGCACACACATGTTGCGCCGACGCTAAGTGACAAGGGAGAAAAGATGATTCTGGGTTCTGAAAGGTGATCTTTGTTTGTTTTGCTATGGGGCCATCCATAAATTACTTCACACGAATTTTATGTGTTTATGACCCCCTCCCCGTCCTGAAATTATTAAATTAAAACAGCACTTCCGACATTATTTTTATACTTACCAAATTTATTTATTAAAAAAAACCTTCATCAAATCTAACATTAAAAATAACAAAGCGTAAAACTTTTATGAACATACAGATAGGGTTTAAAATATTTTTAAGTTTTTCGTTAATAGTTCAAATTACGTGTTTACATACGATTTTGAAATGCGACGTCACGAAATTTAGGACCTCTCCCACCCCTTGTCACACAATTTCACACTTCGTCGGCCCCCTACCCCCCCTTAACATGTGACGTAATTTATGGATGCCCCCTGTCCACCAGCCAATACTTTTCCACCGAATATTGGCCTAAAAATTTGTCAAAGGGACCAGAATATTCCACCACGTCTCCTTGGCCAAGATTGGCCAAAGGTAAGTCAATTTTCCAATTGCTACGACAAGAGGCAATTGTTCGTAAATCGTTCGGTGGTTCGCGTCATTCCGTTGTTCCGCAATTCCGTATACATCGGGAGACTTTTGAACTTTGTTTACTCTTTTAGAATAGTGACGTTGGTTTTGGATTATAGCATTGTGGTGTTTAACTGTTTACCTGCATGATTTATTTATACTTTGACCACAATAATTCTGAAAAGCTGGGAAGGAAATCTTTATATTTTTCAGTTCGCAATTCTGTTGTTTCACATAACTACCCACCCAGGCCCTATATTCTGAAAACCAGAAGCCGGTCAATATTTGCATTAGATAATACTAAATATTTGGTTTTTATGTTTGTATTATTTGCTCTATGTTCTGAATGAAGATCCCCAATATCTGGGGATACGATGGAATTTTATTTTATTTTCAAAGTTTCTAATTGTAATTTAGATTCCTCTATCGATGGCAACATCGTTAAACAACGTGATAGGGAAAATCTATGCACAATAAAAGTCAAGTGATGCGTAAAACTGATTTATTATTACCGATAAAGAACTATAAATTCTTAAATGAGCGGCATTTTCCCTTCATTTATGAATTTAATTTACAGTATTATTTGTCAATGAATTTTTTGTTAGAATCATTCTGAGTTTAGCAAATTATTCTAAATTGAATAGGCTCTTTTGACCCACTAGGTACTGGGAAAGGGCATCTTTCTCCCTTTTCCACACAAAAATGTTTTCTGCTAGCCTGTTCTAGTCCTTTCGGTATAGCCGAGCCCCTCCTGTCATTTACGACTTGGTCTTCTACAAGCGTAACCCTAACATCATCATTATCATCATCATCTTCCTGCCTTTATACCATGTTACTTGGGGTCGGCGCAACACGTTATTTTTCTTCCACTCTGTCCTGTCGTTGTTGTCTTTCTTCCATTCTGTGTCTTTTAGTCACATGCATTTCATTCCTCCTCTTCACATGAGCGTATCCCTAACAATAGAATTTAAAAAATATATACAAGAGTTCTAAAGTTTGGACTGAATACACAGTGCATTAATTTACTAGGCCTTTAAGATAGATATACTCGATATCGTACAAACGCCAGCACATCAAGCTACTCGAAACTGACAAATTTTCCCAATCAGCCTTAAACCTAATGCTTTAGCAATAAAGTTGAAAATCTATTAAAGAAATTTGACAGATTGTTGTAGCTTGATGTGCTGGCGTCTCTACACCATAACTAATAACAATAAGAGCTTTTAAAAAAAAATAAGGTGTACCTAACAATGTGTTTTATTGATCTTCAAGCAAAATCAGACAAACAATAATACCAGAACAAAACCAGGAAGTATGGTTAATGGAATCATCGAGACATTAGATGGATACAGAATAATTTATTGACATATGAGCCGCTTGTGGCCGTCGAGTGCAGCCTTGACTTGCAATGGAATGCAATGCATTGAAGAAATTGTGTTTGGCGCCAATGCCTATTAATATATTTTACTGTTATTTATGATTGGAGTATGCATGTAAAGCATTGATAGATGGACTTAATGGGAGATGATATATGGCTAGAAAAGGGTGATTACTGAAATAAGTATGGAAATGGAATATATGTTTGAGAATGATGGCAAAAATGTGCAAACATAAAAAAAAAATGAGGTTCGATTATTTTTTAAATTTAGTTTTGTCCTACCTTATTTTCAGGACTTCTGGTAAAGCCTGAAATTTATTCTTGTAGGTTTGTCAAATTCCTTGAATATGTGTTCTAGTATGTGTTGAAGAAATATTCTAGGAATTAGTATCTAGATTGGGTCCCACGGGAAAGATCCCAAACCATCCAATAAAATGGCGTACCATATTTGCAGGATATTATTTGCATCCCACTTTTGCTCCTGCATCCGATACCTGTATCACATCACCTGCAATTTAGTTTATTGAACAATCGTTTCGCATGACGGGATTCACTGCGGAAGTATCGGGACCCTTCGTTGGGGTCAGGTAGTAACCTTGGCAGGTGTTCTCTCGTGTTTGGCCTTAGTTATTGTTTGTTAAGGTCTTCTATTATTAAGATGGGTCTTATTTGTTTTTGGACGTCAATAAACTAATCGAACCTCAGGGCTTGGTTTGCAAGCGATGTTTCTGGTCTCTGAAATTATAATATACTAGCTTTCTCTCGTGGCTTTGCTCTCCCTCCCACAAGAATCGCATATTTTTGCAGGTTCAAAATTATCCTTCGAATCTTAGCGATAGTGTAGCTTCAGTGGAATAATTTTGTAATCGTATCTAGTGCTCCTGACTATCAATCACCTTACCTGTTCAACCTTTTGAACGCCAGAGCTTAAACGCATCGGCGAGCCCCCAACGCCAAGCCATAAATTCGCAGTACTTTTTGTCATCTGTGACGTTTGGCGTACAAGGCACGCGCTTGCTTGTCATGTATACGAGACAATGGCGTTCGATAGGATAAAATATCCGCGTAAATAGTTCTAACATCTAACTCGAGTGTCCAGGTAGCTAACATCACAATGAAAACTTCATCGGCACTATATTTATAGACTGTTGAGTGTTTAACATGACACGGTCCACACTGCTATTGTTTTGCTAATCCTGCCTATTGTTGGGGGCATCCATGTTTGTATAAGCATGATGCAAGTAGGTAGTATTACCTACTGTTGGAATATTAACAAAAACACCAACGCGCTTATATTTCTCTCTCTTTCTAACTTGTAAATATATATGTGTGAGAACGATTCCAACCCTCTACATCCACTTGAAAGATTCCTGATATTTTTCTTTAGTTCGTATACTCTCGTAGCGTCTTAGCGGACGCGTCACACGACCTTCCACAGCTTAATAAAGGATAATAATTATTATATTTAAATCCTAAATACGGCCTTTCTTTTGATGCCCTATTAACCCTGACACCTACTACTAAAATATAACTATTTGACCACGAGGCTTTACCTACAAAGGTTACGTAATTTGGTGCAAAATTGCCGTGCGATTGTTATGTATAATGCATGTCGAGTTGTTTATTGTTGATATATTATGTATACGTAGTAAAAGCGGTTTTATTTTAGAAGCAGGTGGTTTAGTTGTTGCTACTGCGATAATCGGAACTAGGTTAAATGTCGCTGACATTTTATTACCTTTGATGCATAAAACTTTTAATTTCCTCAATAAACTTCAGTGGAAGACGGTAGTGACTCCTAAAAAGCAGATAGTCCAGCCTAGCTCTGGAGTGAGGGCCTCACATTTTCAGTTACTTACTCAGTTCATGTCAAAAAAAATCTCAGTTAGGTCCCAATATCGCTGGGAAATGTGATGATGAAAATTATATAATTAACCCCAAGAAATTACAAAGTCACTTTGTCTTCTTCTCTTGTTGCTATGGAGTTTTGACCTACAAAACTTAATATATTCGCGATTCCATTTAACAACACTAATTTTAGAATAAATCAGCATTGCTACAATTGTTTTACCGTGTAATTTAAGTTCGTATTTGCTTTCTAGCTATCACAATGTCAACGACCGTTATTTCCCTTTTGGCTTTTGGTCGATATTAATTTTCTGCTTAGTTAATTACTGCCACGCTATTGGCTACTGAAATTGTTATCACAATTTCCATCAACTTTTTCTAGGCTTTATTACGTCGTACCTAGGTTCCCAACACGTGGGTAATACAAACAGTATTCACCTTCTGCCTATTGAGTGTCGTCTCCATGCTAGTTCTGACGTCACAGCTCACGTGTCAGTTCCTCCCAGTCGCGCTCGACTCACGCTTGACAACTACGTCACTCACATTGTGACAACTGACAACACAATGCACCATTGTACAGACTATTGGCATCCGCCGGTTGGGACGGACGGACGGCTGATTTTAGATTGTAGATAGTTTTCATTGATTCGTATCTGTTTGTACATTGTTTTTGAATTAATTGTGAGCACATTTTCCAAGTTTTTCTTGTGTGGTAAGATTCGTTTTTCCCCTACATGCTGGCACTTCATTTGGCGTATTTGTCAAAATATTCGCGTCACTTTTCGAAATTTTAAATAAATAAATAAGGTTAATTTTGAATTGCATAACTAACGCGAATATTTTGACAAATACGCCAACTAAGTGCCAGCTATAAATTTGTTGGCAAATAGATTTGTTGACTAGTTTTGGTTGGATCAACTTTTGATCTTCAGTGTGTTTATAATCTTTTAAACGAATCTGCAGGTTTTTTATTAACACCTGTGGCAGTGCGTGGTGTTTTTATTATGTTCAAAGTTGCTGCATCATGATACAATTGTAACTTTGAATCATTATCATCAATTACTACCTATCTATGTGTACTTATAACGTAAAAAAAAACTTCATCACTTGTTCGCATAAATATGACAGCTAAAGAGATGTAACAGTAATAAATTCAGTGCAAAGACATTCTGCCATTTAGTGATGGCACGCAAAAATTTCGACAATGATTTCTAATTCTGTTTTTCCTTGTTCCAGGTTCGCCATGTCGACTTCTAAACTTTGAAGTTACTTCGTCAGCATACCACCCAAAATGACAATCCCACCCTTTAGGAGGAAGTCATCTAAAATATTGAGCACATATCTGAACACGTAAAAGGACTAAAAATACCAAATTACAGACTTCAACAGTAACTTTATTTAATATTTAAGTAGTGCAATTTTGTTCCTGTTAATTTATTTACCGAGTGATATTAGTGTTAGTGTATTGTTGTGCCATTATCGATAGTTTTTTGTCGATAAAGTGAAGATGTATAACAAAATGTGGTGTTTATTTGGTGCGATTTTCGCGGTGGCTTCGGCGATGGATAGGAGCAGTTTGCCACCTACTTGTTCTAGGTGAGTTTTGTAATAATATGTTTATTTTTGATAACTTGTTCAAAATAGGCAGTACCTATTACCTGCTTTTTCCTTTTACGCCCGGTTTCAATAACGACCACCTTTACGCAACTGTCAAATGAGCTACCAACAGTAGCTGAAACCACAACATGACATTTCAGCTTCTGTTGGTAGCTATTTTGACAGTTGGTTAGCAGATCCAAGTTAGGTCTTGTTTTCTTAAACAATGCTCTAATTAAATAGGTAAAGGTACCTAACGTATTATGTACTACATAGATATGATTAGCAATATATATTATTCATTTAAACATACAATCTGTACAATTTTAATCAACCTCCCTCACGTGTTTACTTTTTATTGAAATTACATATTTGTTTATGTACGTAGTTTCTGAATCGCACCTGGCTGAGTTGATTGGTATAAATATTATGTCGATAGGTTATATTTTTCCACTGGCTCTAAATGAAAAACATAATTAAATCTTGTGGATTAATGAATATGCGGAATGAAATAGCTAGCCCGTAAATTTCAAGCAAAATATACAAGCCTAGAGATGGTTATTATTGGGCTACTTTTTATGAACATCAAAAGCTAGTATTTAATATTTGAAAACTAAATTTGCCATCGACACGCGAAGAAGAGAGAGACTAAAACTACTTTTATGGATGGGAAATCATGAAATTACTCCCTCCGCTCTGGGTGGAACGGAAGGGCGTGCCAGACTCTTACTGACTAAAACACATCCGTGTTCCTCCTAATGCCCTTTGCGTTCGCACAGTGCACAGTGACACTTTCGAACAAATTCTGCAACTCATGATAGTACAAACATATTGTGATATAGGTGTATTGGATAAAATGTATCTATCAACGAATGAGCCGTATCTTGGACGCAGATCAACTAGATCAGGGCTACGCTAGATGCGTTGCCGGAAGTGCTCATCAGCGTACTATGTCTGTGACACATAGGGTTGCCAACCACACTGTTTATAACAGTATACCGTTAATACTTTTTTACTGTTCTATTATAAAAAGAATATTAAATACTCTTTTTATGACCACTAGTATTCGCCAGCTTTGCAGCTTTTTTTTTTTTAATAATGGCTTTGAATCAATAGAAGCAATAGTTTTTAGGTTTTATTTTGATAAAACCTAAAAACTATTGCTTCTATTGATTAAATAAAAAAATGAGATCCTTTTTATATTAATATTACTTAAATAGTCGGGAGGCTTATGAATATTTTAAAAATGATAACAAATTTTTCAAGAAGCTCTTGAAATATGTTTTTAAAACGTCAAAAAATTAAATACTGTTAATTTTATTTCTTCGACCGTAGTATACTTTTTCTAGTTCAAAAAGTTGGGAACCCTCGACACATCACACAGTGTCGAACAGAATACTTGATTAATAACCGCACACTTAATACTGCTACTGAATTATTGAGTTGGTATTGTGAAAGCAAATCTATGGAGTGTAGAGAATTAGATAATTATGTTTTTATAAGATCGAGAATTGACAATTTGATTTCGAAAAATTCTTGAAACTGTATCTCGAAAAGGAGTGGCGTGTTGTTTAATAATGTTGCTAAACATTTTCATTTGCCTAGCCTTCTCTCAACTATATTGGGGTCGGCTTCCAGTCAAACTGGATTCAGCTGAATACCAGTTTTTTACGTGGAGCGGCTGCCTACCAGACCTCCACAACCCATTAACTGGGTAACACGGTACTCCTTGGCAAGACTGGAGTCAGATTTACTGGCTGCTGGGACCAACGGCTTAACGTGCTTTCCGAGGCACGGAGGAAACTCGGTATGTTAAGATGGTCACCCATCCAAAGACCAACCTTGGCAAGCGTTGCTTAACCTTGATCGACCCGTGCGGCTGTTATTCTTTAGCCACGATTGGCCACAATGTCGAACACAATATATCATACCAAGGAGCAAGACAATCGAGTCTGCTAGTTCAGCAGGCTAGTCTCCAAATATACTATTTAATAATCTATCCTATTGGTTAAAAAATCGTTTTCCTTAAAGAACCAATATTGCAAAAACTAAACATTCAAGAAAAGATAGCATATTCACTTGGGGTCCAATTCCTTTTTGTGGTTATACGTGTCCAACATGGCAGCTTACGGGTTAAATAAGACCCTGTTTAATCTGCAATTAGATCATCTCCTAGATAATGATTAATCACGATATCTATCGGGTATAGATCAAGGGAACACGTACGGGACATATCGGAAGTGCACCGGCCTTGTCGTGACTACGACTCTGCGAATGTGTCGACACTGATTCTAGCCCACAGTTATGTAAATTAGGACTCATGCTGTTGTTGTTTTTGTGGAGGAGCTCATGGCCGCATGAGATACCGCGCAGGAGTCACCGCGGCCCTGGAACGCAAAGGGCTTTAGAAGGAACACGGATGGGTTTTAGTCAGTAAGAGTCTGACACGCCCTTCCACTCCACCCAGAGCGGAAGAAGTCATTTGATGATTTCCCATCATTATAAAAAAAAAAAATGGGTCGAACTTAGAGGTTAAGCTACGCTTGCCGAGGTTATTTTGTGGATGGGTGGTTCTATTACATACCGAGTTTCCGAGTACCTCGGAAAGCATGTTAAGCTGTTGGTGCCGGCTGTCATTTGAATATCTTTGACAGTCGTTACGGGTAGTCGAAAGCCACCTGACCAAAACCTGACCTGACACCAATCGATGCAATCTTACCAAAGAGTATCTTATTACCAGTATTTTATACCCAGTTACTGGGTTGTGAAGGTCAAATACAAGCCGTCACTCCATCTATACTAATATAAGAGGCTGAAGAGTTTGTTTGTTTGATTAAACGCGCTAATCTCTGGAACTGCCAGTCAGATTTGAAAATATTCCTTACTAGTTGCCGCCAGCGTGATTGTCAAAAATTACCTCAAGGGAACATATTCCCGGGATAAAAAGCGGCCTATGTGTTTTTCCAGACTATAATCTACCACTGTGCCAAATTTCATCAAAATCCATTCAGTAGTTTTTATGTGAAAGAGTAACAAACATCCATCCTCACAAACTTTCGCATTTATAATATTAGTAGGATGTATATGATAGCCACATTCATTAAGAAGGCCATAGGCTACGGGAACTAGAAATTCTTACGGGAACGGGAAAAAAACGGGATATGCGAGTACGAAGTCGCGGGCAAAGGCTGGTGCAAAATACGCCGACCTCAACATACTCGCAGTTAGGAAAAGGCTAGGCAGATAGTGTCGTTGTTGTTGTTTTGAAATATTACGTCTTTGTTTTCGTAATTATTAATACATTTTCTCAACTATGTAATGGCTTCTAGTATAACCAGTTGCGTAAGTCTATCGATGTTTTATTTATTTGCTAATCGTTACTACACTTTATGTATGCGATGTGCGAATTGCCATAACATCCTCAATGTTAATTTATACTGAGGTAGGTACCTAATACGTCATTGAAGGTACCTGTGTTAATTAAAAGAATGAAAAGTTATGTCGGTCTTAAAACTCAGTTAAGTTTTGAGTTCTTGAGCATAATGGTTTATTCATTTTAACAAGTATTCTTTAACAACTGGTGATTGGACTTTGGAGCCTCCTTTTAAGCAAAAACAAAACCTGTGTGGGAACTCCAAAAAACTAGGTATTAAAAAAAAACAAAACGTTCAAAAATAGAAAACCAATAAAAAGAAGCAAATAAAACCATTACATTCTATTCTAATTTATAATTCAACTCAAGAACTTCTTTTAAGTTTGTAAGCCCTGCTGATCTATTGACGAGACCCATTTTTTATTATCAGAAACCTTTTTAGTTGGGGTTTACAGGATACTATTGTGCAACCTACATCTTAATATATATTTCTTGTGTACCTACGTGTTTATGTCACTGAACTCCTCCTTGTGTGTTCAAGGGAATTCGAGAATGGTTTAGATTCACTATTGGACCCGGTAGGTGGCGCTGCAATCGATTTCTATAATTTTTCGTCAGAAACAAAGCAAACGTTCGGACAGGACAACGTCTGTCGGGACCACTAGTAACTTTATAAATTGTACTTTCACTCAAGAACTTATCGATACATTTTACGAACGTCGGACATCCCTAGTTTCCGTAGTTGTTCTAAGAATAAACTGACGAACAGTATCAGCTGATTGTCAATCCACTTAGTTGTAAAAGAACACTGTGGTGCTATCTGGTTCCTATAATATAATGTGAGATAGGTTGAGTTCATGGCTGACTCGGCATGGCAACGCTTTGTTGCTATGCTTGCAATATAGCTAGCTCTTTACCATGTAACATTTATTTTTTTAATGGACCAACATCATGCTAGCCTAAGGGTTTTGAACGTCCGTATATAAAAACGTTGGTACGTCTACTGTCCTCAGTCGAGTGTCTGTCTGTCTGTGTCCATCTGTCGCAGGCAATTGGCTCCGAATCTGCTGGACCGTTTCAGTAGAAATTTGATACAAATCACATTTTTACTTCTGTGACGCGCAACGTAAAATTAATTGAGTGGGGTGTGTGGGAGAATAAGAAAAAAAAAATGAAGCTTTGTTGAGTCATCACATTTCTAAGGGTTCCATCCATTTTTTCACTCGAACATGTTAAAATAACCATGATTCTTTCAGAAGCTTTACTTGCTTACATGTATTTTATATTAGCTTTTGCCCGCGACTTCGTATGCGCATATCCCGGTTTTTCCCATTCCCGTAGGAATTTCCCGTTCCCGTAGGAATTTCCCGTTCCCGTATAGCCTTCCTCATGAATATGGCTGCTGGATATAGGATACCATAGGATGCCATGCCACGTTTGGTAGGCGGGCCGATTCTTTGCTGCTACCCATTCTTTGGTGAGTCTCTTTCGACACCCCTGGGAAGTAACGGGCTATAAACAAATATAATTTTCCAAATCCGACTGGTAGTTCCAGAGATTACGCGTTCAAACAAACGAATCTCTTTATACTATATTAGTATACACTATGAGAACTAAAATAATCAATCCAATTTTAATCCTTGCTTTAAATATAAATAAAAATAACTTCCAACGGTTTTTCCTCTCATTCTAATACCAAACACAGGACGTGATAAAATTAGCTTTTCAACAAGGCAGTATGTAGGTAATACCACCTTGATGTTATTGTTATATTTTTGTATTTACCCCGTAATAGAATATACTGTCCGTACCTACCTGTACTTACCTACTATCTACATAATATATTTAAGTAACTTTGTTACATGTGGCATTTTATTTATTACTGTGCAGAAAACATGTAATAAATGTTGTGACAGACATAGTTCGCAGCCCTGGCTGGGGGCCTTAGAGTCATTTAAGGCCACCACAGGATAGTCCGGTTAAGCAGTAACCAGCCTTAGTGTGCTGAACTGCGAGTGGTCATCGTCAAAAAAAAAAAAAAAAAAAAAGACATAGTTCGCAATTTAATAAAATTAGGTACGTACGTCATGACATGTTACGTTCGTACGTACGTCTTCTCTATGGCATAGTAAAAGAAAGTATAGCACAGATAATTGTTATTTGACTCTTGTTTGGTCCCTTTCGGAAGAAAACAGTTCAATGAACTGATTTAATTTAATGTTTTAACGACACGGTTGGCGCAGTGGTTGAGTGAATGGCTGCTGCGCTACGTGTTGCGGGTTCGATTCCCGCAGGCATCAAATATTTGTATGGCCTACAGATAGTTGCTCCAGGTCTGGCTGTTTGTGAGTTTGTATGTTTGTCAACGCACCCACGTTACAAGAGGAATTCATTGTGTAAGTACTACTCACCCTCCCATTTTTAATTTCAGTACAATCTACTGCTATGGGCCCTTACTGGACACGGTGCAGATGGCGGGGCTGTACAACGACTCCAAGACCTTCGTGGACATGAAGCTCAAGGTCTCCGCCAACATCACCATGGACCACTTCCAAGAGATGATGACCAGGTATACACTTGCTTGCACTTAGCTGTACTTAGCCTACATTAATGTCAGTGAGCCTCAAGATACAGATTAAATATCTAGTTTGTGGCTCAATGGCAATTGAGATGATTCCTGAGTAAAAAATATAATTCTATTTAGTCCGTCACTTAAATTATCGAAAAATATTGGACACGTATTTTTTGCTTTATCAAATCAACAAAAGTTGACGAAGATAAAACGCATCAAAGATCAGGAGTGGGGGTTTTGACGTCACGTTTCAGTAAAAAGTGTATTCAAACGTGACGTCACACGAGTTTTCAACGCTCTGTATCGTCTCCATTTTTTGTTTACGTGAAAAAAGAAACGAGAAAATACGTGGCCAATATTTTTTGGAAATCTATCTGACTGACTTATTCGATTTTTTTAGTCATCTACCCTTTTATCAACCTTGATCGGACTGTAAATAGGTAGTATTTAAGCCACTGTCATGTCATTTATGCTAATAACCTATGTACCTTTGTATTACTTTGATTAAAAACATGATTTATATTTTGCCCACTAAAAGAGTTCTCTTAAATCGGTAAGAATTTGTTACCAGAATTGTCCAGTGTCAGAGCATTAAGGTTTAAAGTTTGATTCCTAGCTATCTTTAGCTATCCCAGGTTTTGGATTATTATTTGGGACATCCTAAGAGAACAAAATAATAGAATACTCTTTATTATGTACACCTTTGCTTATACTTTTCCTAAACCTACTCAACAGTGTATCACGCATAGAGACAACTAATTACTTAATACCTTTTTATTTTTGACGACTTCCAAGTTGATTATTCTAGCATTTGTCCACTGCCTGTGTCAAGTCATTCTTAGGTATATTAAGATATCATTGCGATTCAGTAATTTGGCATTCGTCAATGTCTCTGATATGATCCCTAGAAGACATTACTCCCCTGAAATAATTCTACCTGTGTTTATTATATAATCGGCATATTTCTTCAGGACAGGTTCTCATCCGACCAAGGCTGACATCCAGGAGTTTGTCAATCAGAACTTCGACCCTGAGGGCTCCGAGTTTGAAGATTGGAGGCCTACCGACTGGAAGGATAATCCTGGTGAGTGAAACCGTTGAAACACAGGCTTCAGAGACTGGCTCAGCACACTTACCTAAAAGATTAAAACATTACAAAATTATGGAAGCAAATTATGAAAGTACAAAGTTAGTGTTTTGTGATTATCGACTATATCATAGTTGATTTCAATAGTCAAATTAACTTGAAACCAGAAGGACGAGGCGGGACACGTGAGAGAGAGGCAATCCTCACGCCTCAGCCGCCGCAATAGAAGAAGGCGCCCCGGGCGTCGTTAGTCGCAGGGCGATTCCTGGCAAGAAAGTTCCCCTAAACGACCCCGTCACCACTTCCTAGTGTTTGAGTTGTTTTAGGAAGAAGTATCGCAACAAAATCCCAATATAAACTCGTTATTGACCATTAAAATTAGCATTTCAACTTGTGTAATTAATAAAACTTTATCTCTCTGATGTTGCTTTCTACACGTTTTAACGAAGGTTTTTGTTTTTATTCTCATTGACTGGAACTTAGTGGACAATGATATTATGATAGTACAATATTTGCCCAGCTGTAAGTAAGGATTAAATTCGCGACCCTGAGCGCAAAATACTTCCGTCTTTATCCATTAACATTTTAATTAAATGATACTTTAAACTTTGTTTGAAACAAGGAAACTCATTTAAATTTATTCCACATTTAAGAAGGTGGATAGGGAATGATAAAAGTATAGGACGCAGCTCCATATCAAATTCATCATCATCAAAATCATGATGATCTTTTATTATTATTACTAGCTCGTACTGTCCCACTGCTGGGCAAAGGCCTCCCTCTCCTTCCAATGCTCATGGTGTTGTGCCTCTTCCTTCCAAAGGAAGACATCCAGGTCGACAGCCTGCCGCGGTTTTGTCTCGCTGTTTCAGGGCTCCAATCCTGTATTTTACGGGCCCACAGCTAGCTTGTCCGGCATGCGGCAGACATGTCCTGCCCAGTCCCATATAAGTTGGTCAGCTTTTTGAGCCACATCGACGATTTGCGCTTCGAAACGCAAATCGTCGATGTCAATACTTTACATGGATCGTCTGCCTATTTAACGTTCACAACACAGTAACAAAGTAAAACGACACCACTTTGCAAGGTTGTCGGATTTTCTGGCTTCTGCCTCTCCGTAACGACAGTCAAGGATTCTTCAAATGACAGCCGGGGCAATAGCTTAGCGTGCTTTCCGAATCATGAAGAAGTCTCGTATTGGATAATCACCCATTCCGACCTCGTTGAAAATCAAACCGTGAAGCTGTTCTTATTACAACAACGAGCTCCTCAGCTTTCTGGCTTTTGACTATCCGTAACGATATGATACTAGGACTAACGGCTTAACGTGCATCTCTTTACTTGCTTTCTGCCCTCGTTTACAGCATTCCTGCAAAACATCAAGGACCCACTGCTGCACCAATGGGCCGCCGAGTTGAACCGGCTGTGGCTGCAGCTGGGCAGGAAGATGAAGCAAGACGTCAAGCAGAACCAGGATCTGTACTCCATCATCTACGTGGATAACCCTGTTATTGTGCCTGGTGAGTTATCACATCATTTTCTGTAGTATGATAGGGTTCCATCCAGTCGGGGGCGTGTGAATTTAATTGTATCTCGGCCCGACTCATGGCGTGGAACTGTGTGGTACTAGTCGGTAGGAGTTCGACATCACACTCCCCAGATGGAGAGGATCTTTAAGGACTTCCACATAAGGATTTCCGCATTTCCGAAATTCCAGTTCAGTTAAAAATAGTCTTCCATCTTTGAGCAGTCATAGTTCCATAGGCAGATAAGTAATTTGAACGAACGAAACGTCTTTTTTTCGACAGGTCCTCAAAGATCACTAAGCCTCTTCAAGGACCTGTTCTGTAATGATCTGCAGTAAATTCAAAATCAGCTTTTGATGCTTCCACTCTTAGAACACAGGCCGCACCTCTGTATTAGAGGGGGGTACGCTGCATTCTGTTAATTGAAATCACACGGAATTAGTTTTTAAGATATTTCCTCCCAATGTATTCCATCATCTTTTGCCAGCAAATTTTTCGTACTAAAATCCTGAATCCACATTCCAGGCGGTCGTTTCCGTGAGTTCTACTACTGGGACTCGTACTGGATCATCAAGGGTCTGCTGCTGTCAGAGATGAGGTCCACCGCCAAGGGCATGGTCTCCAACTTCATGGATATCGTCGAGAGGATCGGCTTCATCCCTAATGGTGGACGAATATATTATGCCATGAGGTTTGTTACGTTTTAATTCATACTTATGTAATTACCGAGAAAGTCTTACATTTTTTTTTTTGAGTGGCGTCTCGCAGTTCAACCTACGAGGTTGTCGACTGCTTAACCGGGCTTGCCTGTGGTGGCCTTAATATAATATTAAAGCTTCCAGCCGGGGCTTATAAAATACTTACAAACTAAGCGACTACACGCTAAGGGCTTCCCCTGTGGGGTACGGGCCTCGGCTTAGGGCGTCGCTGGGGGGAGGACAGCTAGGGACGGGCTGGATCGAACAAGAACGAGAAAGTCACTCTGTCTGTCTGTTTCCTGTCTTTGTGTTTTATTAATAACTAAGGACCCTCAATACTAATATTTTCATACACATTTTCCAGATCACAACCCCCGCTCCTAGTCCCCATGGTGAAGCTCATCCTGGACGACATGGATGACATCGACTTCCTGAGGCAGCACATCCACACCCTGGACAGAGAGTACGACTACTGGATGACCAATCATACCACGGAAGTCAACCATAATGGCCATAGGTGAGAACAATGTCATGTTTCAATGATAGGCATGTTGATAACTGGCGTAGTGCTTGCATGAAAAATCTTATCGGCTTAAAGCAATTTAGGAACTAAATTGCTTTAAGCCGATAAGATTTTCCCGCTGATAAATATGCTTCATATTATACAGACCCTATTCATAAAAACTTTTTAGTCCTTTGCTGAGTTTGAATACTAATAAGCACATTCTCTATGATTTAAAAAAAATAACAATCTGCTGATCAGAATTAAAGCTAGTAGAATACTTTACAGCAAAGATAGATAAAGAAAACAATATATTATAGAGTGTCACAATGGGCGGCCTTATCGCTAAAAGCGATCTTTTCAAGTATATTTTAAATGTAGGTATGAGGTACTAACATAGTTTTAAGCTTTACTATCAATTTTGTATGGAATTGTGTTCTGAAATCAAATTATAATAAAAAAATATAATGGTTAAAAAGTTTATAAAAATACGGCTGTTAATGTTTAGTTCGGTTGATAAGAAAAGAGGTAGACATTCAATTATTCTAATGTGTCCATGTAGTCATGCCATAATTTGGCTTGTGCTGTAAAAAAAATCTGTTAAAATTCCCAGAAGGGTCAATGAAACTGAATTATTTTGGACGAAGAAACAGAACAACCATGAATTTCAAAAATACCAAGTGAAGACTACTAACTTTTAAATATTATTTATTTCAGATACACATTAGCAAGGTATTACGATCGATCACAGGGACCCAGACCAGAGAGTTACAAGGAAGACGTCGATGTTGCCAGGTAATTATTTAATTGAAAGTATGAGCTTAGTTAAGCAGTACCTTTGTGCTCTTTTTTCTGTATAAAATTGTCTTTTATTGTGTGTACATAAATAAATCCTACTAATATTATAAACGCGAAAGTTTGGATGTCTGGATGGGTGAATGTTTGTTACTCAATCACGTCAGAACGGCTGAACGGATCTTGATGAATTTTGGCACAGAGGAATATAGTCTGGAATAACACATAGTATACTTTTAATCTCTGGAGTATATTCCCTTGGGCTTATTTTCGACATAACCGCGGGCGGTAGCTATAAAGTTATAAAATCGTTCGGCATAGCGAATCTTCTTGAATGATTTCTTGTAACTAACATGTCCAATATTATGTTTCCAGACATTTCGACACAAATGAAAAGAAAGAGGAGTTGTATGCTGAGTTGAAAGCGGCGGCTGAGTCGGGCTGGGACTTCTCATCCAGGTGGTTCATTCTCAATGGCACGAACAAAGGTGAGAAACATTGAGACATATGGCATTTATATGTATTTACTTATCCAGCAGTCTGAGAAGCCTTTTCCTCAACTATTTTAGGGTCGGCCTCCGGTCTGAACGGATGCAGCAACAATTTGTCAAATTGCTCCTAAAAGATTTTCAACTTTTGATTGGGAAAATTTGACAGTTTCGGGTAGCCTGACACCTGATGTGCTGGTGTCAGTTCCAGTATTTTACATAGAGCGACTGTCTATGTGACCTTCACAGTCCAGTAACTGCTTCTGACTACCGTAACGTCTGTCAAAGATCTGAAAATGCTAAGGTTGTTAACCTTTTGACCGCCATGGTCAGCTATAGCCGACGAGCAAAAAAACGGCAAATTTGTGGTTTGGCGTTGGGGGCACACCGATGCGTTTATGCTTGGGCGTTCAAAAGTTTAATGTTATGGGGGGAAAACAATGAAAGTAACTGTAGAACACATCTAGAAGGAATGATGATGATAATAACACGAGTCCAATGAGAGAATATCCCAAATAAGTACTCCGTTCAAGACATAGTCGGCCTTTAATATGAATCAGATTCATCAGAATCTGCTATAGAACAATCTGGAAAAATACACAATCACTAAAATACTTCATTATATTTTATTCAGAATATCCACGACAGTCTAGTGATGTCTCTATTGACGGATATAAACAAGTTGGTGGTATGTAAAGCTGCAAGTACCTTGTGTGGCCCCGTGTTATTTCACTAGACAATGATCGTCAAACATTATACGACGTGTAGCAGAATAAACGCAATACCTCTTAAGGGGTCATTGTACTCATCATTATTCAATGAACAACTTTTACTACGGGATCAACCCCGAAATCGAGAAAAATTAAATCAGCTGTTCACTACATTTTGTCGAGTTATGCGCAAAGAAATGTATGGGGCAGTCGATTTTTTTTTCGCGATTTCTTTGATGGTCCCACAGTAAAAGTTATTCATAATGATGAGGACAATGACCCCTTAAGAGGTATTGCGTTAATTCTGTTACACGTTGAAGTTTATAGGTCCCATTGGATTAATCATACTTACCATATAAAATGTACGCATTTGTATATTATAATCAGTAGGTATACCAAAAGCATAAGCAGACATTTCCATTAGCCCACTACTAATGTATTAGCAACATAAAAATAATCCCATCAAATAAGATTTCCTTAGATCTATAAAAAATCCTTTAATCAAGTAGTATTAATGTATAGTTTCCAAAGATTGCGGCATGAACAAATAAATAAAGCACCAACAAAAATAAACTATAATACAACCTTTTTTTAAGGATGGGACATCATCAAATGACTTCTGTCGCTCTGGGTGGAGCGGAAGGGCGTGTCAGACTCTTACTGACTGAAACCCATCCGTGTTCCTTCTAAAGACCTTTGCGTTCCAGGGCCGCGGTGATTCTTTCGAACAAATTCCGCAACATACTACAACCTTACCAACCATACTTTTCTTATCCTAACTCGACAGAACTGTTCAACTTTATGAGTACTAAAATTGCAAAAAAGACCTGAGTAATCTCAAGGTATCTTGTTATCTAAAAGGGTAGGCACCTGAAGTCTCTAGTATTAAAGATGTCCCCAGTCGGCTGTGATCATTTACGATCACGTGGACCGCATGATAGTTTATCCCTGTGTGGCATCAAAAAAATCTTAGAGCAACTTCCAACTCCTTTTGTTTATTTTATATTTGTCCAGTCAATCTAAAGATTGTCTGCGAGGTATCGCTGGCAGCGATAAGACCGTCATTATACCCATACAATTAAGAATACCCTAAAAGAGTACGGTGTTACAACTTTGATATAAAATAAAGTATATAAGTCCTTATGTATAATAAAAAAAACAAATATATAATGCTAACTTCCTTCCCAATCCACACCAATGGGTAGGATAAAAAACACCACATTGATCACCATCAATTTTCACTCAAACCACCTTTTAACCTACTATATCGTTTTAGGAAACCTCACAAACCTGAAGACGCGCTCCATCATCCCGGTGGACCTGAACGCCATCATGTGCTGGAACGCTCAGCTGCTGCGGGACTTCCACACGAGGCTCGGCAACATCGACAAGGCGGAGTACTACCGGAACGTGCACGCGAGGTTCATGGATGCTATTGAGCAGGTGATTATACTATCTACACTAATATTATAAACAAACCTGTAGAGGCGCTACATCAAACCGGTGTTCCTGAACGCCATGTGCCCGTGAATATGGTATTACAGCTTCATATATCTCTATGTTCTATCAATACTACGATATCAAAATCAAGAATTTATCCATGAATTACCTCACAAGTTAACAGAAGAAACTCAAATCTTAATTTGTAAACATGGAAAGGTACAATGGTACCTATTTATGTATAAAGGTAGTTTGAATTTACTGTAAAAAACTAATTCCAAAAGTTTACGTATGTTTATTTCACAATTTTTCACGTATTTTGCGTTTCTTAATAATTTCATAGACAATTTTTATTTTGTTAAAGCCCCGCGTTAAAAAATTGTCTAAATTTTTTTGAGCTATTTATAATGATATGACTCCACAAAATAAATGTTATGTGTTTCTAATTCAGATTGTGTTGAGTTCACTTCCAGTCTTATTGGATACAGTTGAATAGGTACCAGTATTTTACATGAAACAACTGTCCATCTGACCTACAAAACCCAGTAACAGGCCTGATGTTATCAGATTTTCTGGCTTCTGACTAGCCGTTAGGCTGTCAAAGATCTACAATTGACAGCCGGGACCACCAGCTTAACAACTTTTATAACTAATGTTACTGATACGTTCCACTATTTTCTCCAGGTCCTGTGGCACGAAGACGTGGGCGTGTGGCTGGACTACAGCCTGGAGTCAGGCAGGCGGCGTGACTACTTCTACCCGTCCAACGTGTCGCCGCTGTGGGCCGTGTGCTACGACCAGGCCCGGAAGGACTACTTTGTCAACAGAGTCGTCAACTACTTGGATAAAATTAGGGTGAGTCGCAAGTCTTTAATCGTCATATACCGTATATATACATATTATCTATGTATATACAAATTAGTATATACATATTACCGTTCAACGTGGCCCTGTGCTACGACCAGACCCGGAAGCACTACTTTGTCAACAGATTCATCAACTTTTTTTTTTTACTTCTGTTAGTCACGTGTTTGTCCACTATCTTACCTGCTCTCATTCATTTTGATTTTGAAAGTGAATGAGAACACAAATAAAATTTATAGTAACAAATTTACATTAATAATAACTAAAATGAATAAATACACTAAACTTACAACAATCCAGCTGTCAGCTGGTAAACCCCAAAAGACTGGCGGGATTGCCACGTTGAATGGCAATGCTTAGCCTCTGGCCAAAGTAAAAGCCAGCTCTTGGGTCACGGGAAGTGTCAACCAGCCGTTTAGAAATTTCTTTGAAAAGGCTGTGAGCACAAGGCCCCAAGCCAAAGTTTCAACCCCAAACAGCTCAAAAATATAGCTACCAATAAGGTATATTAACGCCGCTTGAGGTTTCCCGCGCAAATTTAAAAAAAATAGGTACCTACCTATGTAGTATTTCATAAACGACAGAATAAGGAGGTATATGAATGTGGGAATAATATTTTTCAATCGTTACCATACAGTTTTTCCGAAAAGTTATCCTAATTTATTATAATAATAATAAATGGTAATACGTCTGTTTGTTTGAAAATTTCCTACATTTCTACAATATGTTAAGTTTCTAAAGCATTCATACTTCATACATTATTGCCTCATGAACAAACAAACAACCTTCACATTTGCTAGCAACAGTTATTATTACTAAGTGCATACTAATTAATTCCTAGTCTATGTAATAAGCAAAGATAATAGATGTTGCGTCACTTCGCTTGTACCGAACTGTAATTTCGCCATTTAATGTATGGGACTCCGTGGCGCAACGGTAGCGCGTCTGACTCCAGATCAGAAGGTTGCGTGTTCAAATCACGTCGGGGTCAAACTGAGCTTTTTGTTAGTTTATATTTTGTTTTTAATTTTTTTTTTCGTTATTTTGTATAAATTATTTAATTAAATAAAGAGTTGGACAATAATTTAATATTTTATGTGAAATTCTACTACTGTGTCCTTTTCGGGCAAACGCCGTTTCGAAAATATGTGTGTAACTATCAAGTATGGAATTATTACTTTTTTCCGCAATTTTTTATTTTTAACATTAATTTTTATTTTATAACATTAGTTTAATAAGTAACAATATATTGTATGATACTGCGAACACTATGGCGATTTTTTTAAATATTTGTTTTATTTGAGATGAATTTTGAAAAGATTATGGTTGAATGCGTTCGAAAACACACGACGCAGGCAGAGAGATTATTGAAATATAGCCAAAGGAACAAACAATAGCTGTGTTTTAGAATATCCAAGCTCAGCAGACGTGGTTCTTAATATTTTACTTGGAGCGACTTGACCTTCACAACCCAGTTACTGGATAACAAGATACTTTAAGACTGGATATTAGGCAGATCTATAATATCTATCAATCTTTAAGTACCTTGGTCAAAGAATAAGCATTTCCATACAACGTGGCAATGCCGTCAGTCTTTAGGGTACACTTCCCCTCGACAGCGATGCGGATGAATTTTTTGACGCCATACTTTAGGGTAATTTAGTTAGGAGTTTTTATTTTTATTTAAAGTGTATATAGTTAGTTAATAATCCATTAAAATAGTTGTAAATAGGTATCTATCCTAAATTGAATTATAAGAATTGAAAAATGTGAAAACAAAATACATACATACATATATCCTGGGACAACTCACACACGGTCATCCGATCCCAAACTAGGCAGAGCCTGTACTATGGCAACCAGACAACTGATAAACATACTTATATATTTCTAAATACATACATATTATACACAAATTACACCCAGACACAACAAATGATCATGCTCATCACACAAAGATTTGTCCTGGGTGGGAATCGAACCCACGACCTCCGGTTAAGCAGTCAGGGTCACTAACCACTCGACCAACAGGCCAGTCAAATAGTACCATAACAAAAAACTTAAATTAACTAACTTGCTAAACGCTTAGTTGACACTTCGCGTGACCCAAGGGCTGACTTTTACCTCGAATAGAGGATAAGCATTGCCATACAACGTGGCAATGCCGCCAGTCTTTTGGACTCACTTCCAGTCGATAGCGATGCGGACGAATTTTTTGACGCCATATTTTAGTTACTTTTTAATTTTTATTTTAAGTGTATATAGTTAGATTAGTATTTAAAATATGAAATCCTCTGTAAAGGTAAAATTAATAATTGCACTAACTTAAACCGATTGAATTAAATCTTGTAAATATTTCTTATAATTATAATTAGACAGACACCACATAATTTGTATAAATGTAAACTTAGTGGAACAAATCATTATCTACTATGCAACCTCCAATATCAATTTCCATTCCTACCTACCCAGGTGGACATCTTCGACGGCGGCATCCCCACCACGTTCGAGCACTCGGGCGAGCAGTGGGACTACCCCAACGCGTGGCCGCCGCTGCAGTACATCGTGGTGATGGGGCTGGCCGGCTCGGGCCAGCCGCAGGCAGTCCGGCTGGCCAGCGAGATGGCCACCAAGTGGGTCAGGTCGAACTTCGAAGTTTGGAAGCAGAAGACAGCTATGCTTGAGAAGGTATCTTTTTTTATTGTTAAGTTTGTGGTTTTAAAGGCCCTGGGGCCCTACTATGACGTGCCACTGCCTTCATGATTAAGCTGTGAAAAAAGGATAGTGTTATGCGTCTTGTATAACTCCGTCGCCCTCCCACACCGTAATCATGATGGTTTTAAGACGTCATAATAGACCCTGAACATTTTAAGAAAATAACTGTTTAGCAAATTCTAAATTCAAATTCACTGTGAATGAAAGTGATAAACAGTTGGGGAATAGTTCAATGATTTTTAAATAAGTATTATAAAATAAGGTGGAATATGTATTTATTGAGTGCATCTTGGTATGATGATTGTCAAAAATCTACAATTTTTACGCGCGTCTCTAACACATGCTTTTTTTTGACAATTGTTGTTATTGCTAATAAAATTACATAGGTAAGTACTCGTACCTATATCCGAAGTTCGTATTCGAAGCTGACAAAGACCTGGAAAAAATAAGGCATAAAACTGCGAGATTTTCCTGACCGTAAAATATCAAAAACAGTGATCAGGATTAAGTATTTTAGATTTTTCACCAGAAAAAAATTGTGTTTTCATAACGTTAGAGTATATAATTATATTGCAGCAATAGATTACATAAATAAACTGATCAAAACATTTTATTATTAAGGGAAATGAACTTTATCCACTAAACAATAACGCCCATTTTCCAGTACGACGCGACAATCTTCGGCGGTTTCGGTGGAGGTGGCGAATACGTGGTACAGACTGGCTTCGGATGGACCAACGGAGTTATCATGGCCATGCTCAACAAATGGGGAGGTAAGCTATTGTGTGCTTTGTGTCAAGGGTGTAAGGTTTATTATAGCTTAAACAAATACTAAGAAAAAGATGTATTTTCCTACGACGATGCGTTTCGTTTCTGTTAAAAAAAAATGACAGTTATGATTTTGAAAGGAGACAAAGGACTTTGAGCAAGGCATACTTGAGGTGTGACTCAAGTTAAGGCAGATTTACGGCCGGTTTCAATAACGTGCTTTTAACCAACTGTCAAATAAGCTTGTTGTCATGTTTGCCTTTCAAACAGTTATTGAAACCGGCCGTTAGACGCATATATTGAATCCATGGGTAAGTCCAAGAGTCGAGTTCGAGAGCTTGGTGTACTGGTTCGATTCCCGTATAAAAAAAGCATAAAGCGTTTTTTGTTCTGGATGAAAAAAAAATGTGTCTAATTAAGCGTGAATGATTTTCTGTAGTGAATCGTGAGAGTGAGAATAATATGAATGATTCCACACTTGTCTTAATAATATCAATACTATTGCAATAACCTAAGACTCATAGACAAAGTGACATCTTATCGGCAATATCGATTTTCAAAACACAAACCTTATTAATAAATATCTCTGAACAGTGTAAAGCGACTGATACAGTCTACAGCAGATTAAGTCAATTTGAATACAGAATCAATTTTTTTTTTATTAATAGGCTCATAATTGACCATAAATTGGTGAATATTGTCGAAGAAATATGTGCATTACCTACGTTTTGGAAATATGGGTGAATTTGCTTATGTTTAATTTCAGATTGACGCTTCCGTTCCGCAGGAATGTAAATTATAAATACCTTCCCGCGGCTCAATTAAATCAATACATAGTGGACACAGGGTGAATATTTGCAAAAAATTTGCAAAATAAATATCATTCATTCTTGACTTAAATAACCCCAGGTCAGAATCGGTTACTAGACAGTTCAGAGATTTTTATAAAAAGGGTGTTTATGCTTGGGATTCGCGACGTGATATTTAGGTAGAACATAACAATCTCATACCTAAATAAATTGGTTTTCGACAAAGTTATCGCTGAATAAATGTCACTATGTTTAGGGTCTCTTGTCATCCTGTGTTGCCGCTTTAATAATTCGTTTTGTTTTCCGTTCACCATTCATTCATTCACCGTGGAAGTTGGTGACATCGGTACGTCAATCATTAAATTTTGTGTAGTGTTTGTGTACGTAGTTGTGTGTCCTGTGTTTTATTTCTTGGGTATTGTGTTGCGTACATTTTTATGTCAGATTTTGTGAAGATTAAATAAGACTTTAACTGAAAAACATTAATGAATACATACACTATTCTGGCGAAGAACATAAACCATCAGAGGGGCAGGTTTCGTTTTTAAGGAGTGTTCACATTTGCATCGCACTCCTGAACTGTCAAACATACACCTAAATTGTTCTACATTTTTTTTTATATTGATTGTCATTGAGATGATATAGCGAGTTGAATTTGATCGATTTTAAATTCGAGAATTTGGCTACCATTTTTTCTTGCGTTTAAAATATACCATATTCATTATATGACATAAAAATGTTAAATGCAATTTTTTGTGTGTTGTGTATTCGTATCTCTTTTTATTTCGTATCTTTCGCCAATTTTTCCATAAACATAACTACCGTATGTGTTGAAATTTTCTTTGATATTAGTTTTGATATAATTGGTTACATATTTTATTTACATTTCTACCATAGGTATTTATTGTTTTATTAAATGTTCAATCTATAGAATCATTGTTTTATATAATTTTTTAAATGAAATTTTGGTACCTATTTTGCAATTATTATTGTAATTTTCTATTGGTACTTTTATATAAATTTATTAGTGCATTAAATTTCCTCGTCCTTACAGATTTTTATTGAAAAAGTTAAGCTTCGTTTGTAAGTTTAATGCACTTATAATAATAATAATACAGTATTATTAACGTGATTTAATTTATTAATACTTTTATTTTTTATTATGTTTTTTTTTGGTCTGCATGTGTTGGTGGGCAAGTCTAGACTAAACTCACGGGTTTTGTAACTTCTGGTTTATTTTATAATAATTGGTATTTATTGTGTATTATTATTTTAACACTGGTATGAGTTATTTATTTTAATCATTGCTTAATCGACACTATAGTTTTTAATAATAAGTGGCAGTATTTTATTTTGTTGATATTAGTTATTTTAGTAACGTATATTAATTGGTAAAAAAACCACTTAGTACAATATTTATTTACCCATTTCTTTTTAATGTAGCTGTAGTGCCTTGGTAGAATATTATCGTTAGTTATTTTATGAGTTTGTTTTGCTTCCAAGTTACTCACGCAAACCGTACAAATGACTGACATTTAATGTTTAAAAGAAAAAAACCGAGGTCTTAAACTGAATTATACAAAACATGTTTCAAAGTGAAAAACCTTTGCTTAGTTGTGGCACAAATCAAAAATCAAATTTATTTCAAATAGACCATTTACAGGCACTTTTAAATTATCAAGGTCTGGCTAAGTCACATTCGTGAATCTAATTCTGCCGCCTGACAAAAAACGGTTAAAAAAAACCTTCTGAATCAAAGATACAAAGCCCTTGCGCAAGCTAGATGAGCCCGCCGGTGCGCACTGCTCACCGGTTGGCACTTGACAGGTTCAATGACTTCAGCGGACGCGTTCGGGACGGCTCCCGCTGCTGAGTCCAGCGCCGTGTACGGAGCGCAGGTGGGAGCGAGTGGAGTTGCTACGGCCATTCTAGTCGTGCTGGCTTCTTTGGCTGCCGGTACTCTTGGGTGAGGTGAGTGTCGAACTTTGTATTTTATATTTGTTTCAGAGTGTAGACTGCATGCTAAGATCCTGACTGAAAACAATATGGCATGTGAAGACATATTGCATAAGTCCGTAATGGATGTGATCAGCTATTGGATTTGGTTATCCTCTTTCGACAGGTGTTGAGGCATAAAAAGGACATCATAATTCTCAAAAAAAAAACAACGGCGATTGAGGTCTTATCTTTTAAATTGGGTACCTATTTAGTTCTCCTACCTTTAGTTGTTCTACCTATGAAGTTGACATTTTTTTCGAACCATCTTGAACTTTGATATCTTCGGTTGGACTCGGAATTTTAAATACTTGTGTTCCATAACGTTCTTTCACTGATAGAAAGCTACACTATCGCTGAGTGGGCTAATAGCGTATTTTACTAGATAGAAAAAATATGATTCTATTTAGTCCGTCCGTTACATTAAAAAAAATATTAGATAGGTACTTACTTAATTTATGCCGTTCAAATCGATATAAAATGATAGCCAGAGATAGGAATAGGTAGACTATATTTACCTAGTGTTCGTGGAAATAAGTAACATAGAGTTGATAATACCTCCGGGATTTTACAGGAGGTATTATTAACTCTATGTCACTTACTTCCACGAACATTAGGAAACTATAGTCTACCTATTCCGATCTCTGGATATAGCGCATCAAAGTTCTACAGCGAGGCCTGGTGACTTCACGTCGCTGGTAAAAATTGTACCATTGTAGTGACGTGGCCCGTGTTTTTAACGCACTGTATGTATCGTCTTCATATTTTGTTTTCGTGAAAGAAGAAAAATATGTGTCCAATATTTTTTGGAAATCTATCTAACGGACTAATTAGATTTTTTCCAGTTAAATACCCTATTGTCTTAGTTCTTTTGAGCCATAAGCCAAAGGAGTGAAGCTTAGAAACTATAGTAGGCGCCAGATAAATGTGGAATAAAATACATTGACCTTTCCCTAATAACTGTTCATAGGTACCTGAACAATTAAATATGAATCGTTTTTCATTATTAGACAATGTTAAGGATCACGAGAGATGATGATTCGGGACAGCTTTGTGTCATTAATTCCGTTTTTCAAATTAAAAATGTCAATAATTGTAGGTGGGTCAATGACCGTTATTCCACGATTATCTGGCGCCTACTATAGTTAAACAATCTTCGTGTGCAAACTGCAAGTCCTTTTTCATAGGTATTCCAAGTCTCAATAAGGCATTCTTAATCGTATTTTTCTTTTGTTACAGATATAAATCTTTACATAAACTTATATTTGTCGCCACGATCACGCCACAGTTAACCAGTGCTTCATGAGACCTGCTAAAAGTAAGATCTTTCCATTATTTACCTTAATTAGATCGTATAGTTGGTGCAAGTCACGAGCATGCATCTTGTGGCTTTTATTTGTATTGACATAAGGTTTAAATTGCAATGATTGATGCGTGCTCTTGAAATAAAGCATCTATAGTAGGTAGTACCTATAGACAATAATTCGGTGCAATTTAGTAAAGTACAATGTTTATTTTTGATAACACTTAAGACATTATTGCATCTTATGATTTTGAAAACAGAAAGTATCTCAATAATTTCTGTATATTTTCTCAAAACTATGAACATAAAACCTTTTTATTTTATTAATGCTTTGAGCAAAGGTAGCCTTGTAAAAATTCTTAGCAAAAAGTATAATTAATAATAATAATAAAATGTTTATTTGTACACAGAGACAGACATAAGTACACAAAAGTTAGGGAAATACTGTACAATAGAGACACATTAAAGGGCGAACTGATGCCTCCTAAACTAGGCCACAAGCCTGTGTTTTAGGAGCCAATGGTCCTCTAGGTGGAATGACATACTACTGGTAGTAACTGTCGAGCAAGTACTTATAGTTACAAAAATATAAACTGAGCAAACATGCCTTAATTCTAACATAGTATTAGTTTTATTAAGATACAATGGTAACAAGATTCTCTGTTTCGTCATACGTTAACTTCTGCAACCAATCTGTAAGCTTGATCTTAGCTTCTTTTTTAGTCAGGGGGTAAATGGGCGTTAGTTTATGTATTCTATTATACAATCGAGAGTTGGTTGCCGCATATTGTCGGCTGGCAAACTTGGAGCGGCATTGGACTATATCGCACACAGGTGTGCCTTTGCGTCTTTTCAGCTTGGCCTGATCAAGATGTAGCGTAGAGTGATTCCGCAGCACAGCGCGGAGCACAAAAAGCTGTCTCACAGTCAATACTTTGGCTTCTGAGTAGAGTTGATTGGTAGAAAAGTCCCTTCGCTTAAAGTGCATGACTTTCAAGATCGCCCTTTGAGCTTTTTCAACTTTAAGTAAGGAGGTTTTGTAAGTTCCGCCCCAAACCGGGATACAATATAAAATAATCGACTGGCAGAGGCTCTGGTAAACTATTAAAGCTAGTTCAGGATCAGCAGAGTGCCTTAGTTCCTTAAATATATAAATTAATTTGTAATAATGTCTTTTGTTATTTTTGTAATTATTCTTTGGTTTAAGCAAAGATTTAAATTATTTTATTATTATGACTTGTGTGCAATTTATAGATTAATAATTGATTTATTATCACAAATACATATTTTTATGAATGTTATTCAAACAAATTAGGTCTAAGATTTTAAGGTAATATTATGCATTATTTTTGGTATTTTCTGAGTTTAAAATATTCCTTAAAAATGTGATACTATGTTATTGTAATTCGCCAGTATTTTGTTAGGTAAATAAAAACTTAATGTGTACAAGATATTTCTTGCTATAATTAGCAGTAGGTATCATGTTATATGTTTGTAAATATTTGTTTTAAAATAAAACTAAGTATATAAAATAGTGATATTAGTTAACTGACATTGATAATAAAGTTGTAGGTTAAACAGTACGCAAATTTGTATACTTACATAAAAAGATATTTTATTTTTTACAGACATATTATTATAAAATATTAAATTTAATTATAATTTTATCCATATTAATGGTTAATCTCTCTTTAACCTTTTGAACGCCATCGTCATATATGTGTCACCGGAAAATTACAGACTCCGTAAGATTGTAATACATCTTGATTAGATTATAATTTCTGGAAATGTTATGAAAAAAAGGTTTTGTATACAATTAATCCCATCTAAATTCAGTAGTTTCCAATATATCCGTGTGTTATTTATTTATTTTTGTAAAAATTGTTTACAATTTCACGCGGAATTTTACAATCTTGCGGCGTTTGCCATTTTCCGGTGACATATACATGACAAGCAAGCGCGTGCTCTTTACGCCAAACGTCACGAATATGTGACAAAATGTACGACGAATTTGTGGCTTAGCGTCGGGGGCACGCCGATGCGATCAATAGGTAAAGGACAACACACATTCATTCATTCCTTTGAATGAATGAAGTTAAGAGTAACGGTTATTGATAACATTATAGCCCGCAATGTAATACAAATTGGAGGCGAGCTGCGTGTGCAGATGGAAACTTGACCTTCCTGTGAGAGAATTCGTCAAATTCGTAGCACTTCCTACCTATTTCTACCGTCAAATAGCATAGTTATGTGGTGAAATAACTTATAGCCATAGAATAAGTAAAATACATTTTTACCTTTAGGATGACAGACTGGCTTGGTGTGCACGTTCTAGGACTTACAAAACCGTTGCTCTTGGTTACAGGATCGACATAGGTAGGCAAATAATCTTCCTGTGTTTTCTGTCGCAGCCAAATTAAGTACTTACTTACGACTTTTTCGTGTTGTTTTAAACGAAAATTAATGTGATCAAATTGTCAAACGTTGTGATTCAAAGAATTTTCAACCGCCAATTGAATCTGTGACGCATCAATTAAGAGCAGCGCGGGTCAAGAGAAAAAAAAACAAAAGTTCTATATTCAAAAGATGAATTCTATAATCAAAACATTTTTATTACAACAGTATTTCCAGACATTTCCACAGACTACAACTTCCTTTCTCTCCATCTATCTCATCTTGTTATAGGATCCAGTTAGTTCCAGGTTAGGTAACAGGATGTGCATGAACTACCGCGGTATTTACCTAGTTAGACAGTAATAAAAGACCTATTGTGTAGCTCTAAGACAGCCGGGACATCCTTAGTTTGCGTGACTAGTTTAACTATGTGATTTAGATATTGAGATTATCTTTTGTGATCATTGTATAGTTCTAGGCTATCTCCAATTACTAAATTGTATAAAGCAAAGTCACTGTTCCTCCGCTAATTTCTTCTTAACCACGCGAAAGAAAGGGCGATACACGAAGAAGGATTTTGGTCTATAAAATCAAAATCAAAAGTCATTTATTCAAATTAGGCTCAGTGCCAGCACTTTTTGAACGTCAAAGTTCTACATAAAGACAGTCCCCCAAAACGCCCGCCCGTCACCACTTCCTAGTGTTTTAGCTGGGAAGAAGAAGTGGCGCAACAAACTCCCCAGCAACAAAATAAATCCCACTGAGGTGGATCGATACCAAATACTGACCGCGTTTCGTATTCCGGCCTCGCCGCCGAGGCCCGTCGCGACCTCCCCGACCTTTGCTTACCGGGCCAGGCCGCGTAGCTGAGCCAGTAGCTTTAAATTCGTCCCCAAATAATAATCATATGACCCAGACCCTGCCCTCCCAAAATGACGCCACTAAGCCGTGGTCCGTACCCCACAGGGTGTGCCCCAAGCAAGCGGTCATTTAGTTTAATTTAGTTTGTAAGCCCTGGCTGGGGGCCTTAAATTAATTTGAGGCCACCACAGGATAGTCCGGTTAAGCAGGAAACAGCCTTAGTGTGCTGAACTGCGAGTGGTCATCGTCCAAAAAAAAAAGGATCTATAACTAGTGAAAAAACTCATGCGATAGAATTGGGCTGTATAAAATACGACTCTGTAGACGCAGATTTCTGTTTTGATTGATGTTGACTACAACACACATATTTACCTACTTCTCCTTCTGACCAAAGGCCTCCTCCATATTTTTCCAGCTCTTCTGATCTCTTCCCACCTCCAAACTAATAGGAATGAGTACAAATCGGGTAATTGGCATCATCAAAGTATTACATTAAGCATTAAAATTCAAAAGCCATGACGCTGTTCTTAAGTGATAACGTGTATTTTTTCATGTCATAGGATCTTCCTCACGTACTCATTCTGTACCTGGGACTGATTTAATTTATTTTCCTTCCTTAATTATCATCTCGAGGTCTTTTGGCCCTTGCTCGAACATCGTGTCTTGAATCCATTGCTAGCTATATGTGTTGCCTACACGTAGTAGGTCCTCTGGAATTTTACAAGATCCTTTCAAGGTTGTCAGCCGTTTTGAAAGCAAAGTTTAATTGTAGGTTGAAGTTGAAATGTCTTCAAGTCCATGTTATAAGAATTTATTGCACTACATTCTTCCGCTCCCTTCCTACCCTCGTGGACGTCGAAATTTGACCCGGGGAAACGTACTACCGGGATGAGAAGTGACCGATGTCCTATTCATTTAAAGTATCATCTACATCCTGATAGCTGTTGAGGTATTATTGACGACCAAACATCAAAGAGAGTGATAGAAGAAGGAGTGCACCTGTGTTGCGAGACACTTGTGCACACTGCCGATGGCTAGTCTCGGTTGAAATTGGCCGCCATGGCCGAAATTGGCCAGGAGGACTTTTATTTATTTATAAAACAAAGTTGCTTCCCGTCGTCTGTCCCTCTGTAGATACTCTTAGATAGTTTAAACTTCACAACGGATTTTAATGCGGTTTTCACTATCATTTTCTTTCAGAAGGTTTATATATAAACATTCAAATTAAAATTATAAATAGTGTAAAAAAAATATGTTTTGTCAAGTGTCTAAAAAGCGATTTTAGGGCTCACATCAGTATGGTGGGAAGTCGGGTAGGATAGTTGCTTCTGTACAATCACTAACTGTATTCACACAATGTCATTTACAGTCGACGAAGACCTTGCTCTCGCTTAAGGACGAACGGACAGACAAGATTTACTGCAGGACGTGTGTTATTAGACGCGCTCGTCTTTCTGGGCACGCCGTCACTTCATGACGCGGCCGAGGCTTGATTTGTAACTTCATAAGGGACTGTGGGTTGAGTGTGGTCATTTGTCGACAGGCCACATTATTTGTGAGATGGGAATTGTTTATAAAGTTTTTCACAGACAATAATGACGCAAAAATGCGACGACGGCGACGCGTTTTCATTGAAATTGTTCCATCTATGAGCAATTTCATAACAATTTCTATAAAAAAGCGTTGTCGCGTCACACTTGTCTGCGCGAGCCTTAAAGGTTGGATAGACAGTGTACCTAATCATGTTGATTAAACAATCTGCGAGGTCGAAGTTTCAAGTGCGAAGCTTAGTTTGTATTAGTAGGTCAGTTCAACTATCACATTCAAAACCCTTTCTTGCATTTGACAACTTTTGAATTCAGTCATGCAATATCCATCAAAGTAGGCACCACTTTCATGAGAAGCCTGCTCACTCCTTTCTAACTTCAGATAGGTACCTATAGGGAGTCAAGACTTCTAGGCAAGCGTGCCTTCTTCAACCACATCCTCGTTTTAATGTGAGATACTTACCAAACGCGCAGCTAGCCAATAATAAAAAGAAAATGTACGAGTCTTCAGTTAAGAGTTTAAAAGATTAATGTCATATTAATCATCTGCATCCGGTCATTAGCTTCGTGTGATGTTTTCTATAGCGTCATGCTGGTCGTTTCCTGTATTTGTCTCATACGGCTGCCTAGTAATTCTCTTGTGTCGTTTCAGTGTTACCACTTAATTCATCCTTAAATTGTTTAGTCATCGTCTATATTGGTCTTGCATCTAAACTATCTATAACAATAATAGTAATGAATATTTATAAAATTCTTCCGTTGCTGACTGGATTTGTCATGTAACCTACTTGCCAAATTTCAGCTTTCTATGACCAGTAGTTTCGGCTGTGCAGTGTGCGTTGTCTGTCAGTCAGTCACTCAGTAATATTGATTACAATTATTTCTATAGATAGTACCTATAGATGCAAGACCAATAGAGGTTCCTTGGGGAGTTGGGAGCACTAAGAGAGGATTTCCTGAAATTCCTACGGGAACGGGAAAAAACGGGATGTGCGCGTACGAAGTCGCCCGCGGCTTCGCACCCGTACCTATTCCAACCTGCATTATAAAGTTAAACGCAAATAATGTTACTGAACGAATATTCTTGATTCTATCGGTACTTCCTTCGAACGAATCTAATCTGAATCAGCTTGTTATGTCCCACTGCTGGACAAAGGGAGGCCTCTCTCTATTCTACACACGTCTGTCCTCTGCCATTGCGGGCCAGTCCTTCCGGTAAGAGTCGAGTTCATCTCTCCACCTTCACCTTAGTCTGCCGCGATGTCGCCTAGCATATCCTGAGAACATTTTTGTTTATAATATTGGTTTCATCATCATCATCATAATATAAGCCGAAAGACGTCCACTGCTGGACATAGGCCTCCCCCAAGAGTCGCCACAACAACCGGTCCTGTGCGTCTCGCATGCATCGGCTACCCGCGACCCTCACCAGGTCATTAGTCCACCTTGTGAGAGGTCTTCCAACGCTGCGTCTTCCGGTACGCGGTCGCCACTCCAGAACGGGTTTTCGGGTCCCGTCGACCATCTGTTCTGCAAGCAATGTGCCCTGCCCACTGCCACTTCAGTTTGGCGATCCTTCAGGCTTGGTTCTCTAGCAGATATCATCATTCCTGATTCGATCATGCAAGGCAACTCCGAACTTAGCTGCCGCCGCTCCGCGCTCCGAGCACGAACTCCGAGGTTCACTTCTCAGAATCCTTGCTTCAATTACCACCTAATTGTCCTCGATAGGTATAAAAATAAAATTTTCTACAAACTGGTAATTTACAGTTATAAATGCCATAGTTATTGCGAACGTTCACTTACCTTGAGATTAATTCGAGTTTTATTAATGGAGACTTTGTTACTCCAGTTTAATTCAGACAAACCTCGACAAGACAATCGAGACATTTTGAGGTTAACACGACAAATTAAGAATTAAGTTTAATCGTTAATTTATAAAAAAGGCCTGCTTATATCAGTACCTAATCACCCACAAACTACGTATCTTGTTTACCTAAGTTGTACATTAAATGACAAAGTCAGACAAATTTTAAATCGGTCAGACGGTTAATGTCACGATTTTCTAGCTACCTGTAGGAACTTTGGGTCACCTTAGAAAATTCAAAATATCCCTTCATCATCTGCCTAGCTTTTTCCCAACTTTATTGGAGTCGGTTTCCAGTCAAACCGGATTCAGCTGAATACCAGTATTTTACGTGGAGCAAGACTGGTGTCAGATTATCTGGCTTCTGACTATCCGTAACGACTGCCATAGATCTACAAATGACAGCCGGGACCAACGGCTTAACGTGCTTTCCGAGGCACGGAGGAGTCTCGGTATGTTAAGATGGTCACCCATCCACAGACCAACCTCGGTAAGCGTTGCTTAACCTTGAAGATCGACCCGTGCGACTGCCATTATTTAGCCAAGTGCTCCTCTTAAGCTCTTGAAAATATTTTTTACCAACATGGGGAATAGGATCTTGGCGTGTTGTTTCCTATACTTAACTAACGAATTCCAGTTCAAGCTAAATATTAAGTTATGTTCGATTTAAATCGAACGATCAGGTTTCAAACCCACATTGCGAACGTATCCGACGGATTATTGGGCAATCCATTTTTTCTCATTAGCAGTTGGTGCAAGAACTGTATGATTAGATTGCATAAATCTAATATGGACTAGCTTAGAATTACTAAAATGGTACCATAAATAATAATCAGTGTCTATAAATCCAGTTTTTCTTTACCTCCAGTTTCGCCACCAATTTAATATCTCGGTGTGGAATGTTGTCAATTATATGATTAGGCACTGACAACACCACATCACGCCAGACTTGCCCAAAGGGTTAGAGGTGCTAATCTGCGTTTAGCCCTATGTTGTTGTCAAAGTTCTATGAAAAGGGCGAACTTATTGGCATTAACTGATAATAAATCCAGCTTCTGATGCTGCTAAAAACTTAATAAAACTTACCCCGATCTGGAGACTATTCCTTGAACCCCACTCTAAGCAGTTGTGTTTTTAGCCTTTTGAACGCCAGAGGCCTAAACAACAGAGCCTAAATGCATCGGCGTATCCCCCACGCCAAACCTCAAATTCACCTTACTTTTGTCACACATTTGTGACGTTGGTGGTCAGAAAAAGCACGTTAAGCCTTTGGTCCTGCGCCAGATCTCTCTCCAGTCACGTCGGATTGCCGTCATCATAGGAGAGTGATGGGACAAGGAGTGCATCTGTGTTTGCGCACACACTATAATATCTCCGTAACTTAACTCTTCCGTTACTGAGTGACTGACAGACAACCGAAAATACTGGTCGTAGAAAGCTAAGTGTTGGCAGTACTAAGAGTGGATTTACCGAAATTCCTATGGAAACGAGACGGTGACAGAATATGCACGTACGAAGTCGCGGGCAAAACCTAGTGACTCATAAAATTTATGTTTAAAATATTAGTTTCCTAGATTATCTATGGACACCCTGATCTCCACAATCATCCTAATTATTACACTGCAAGGTTGTACAGCTTCTTCCATTGTATCGCTAACAACCGGAAGTACTGACAATGCCAGCTTCCGTTCTCACCTGTCATGAGACGTCCTTGAGCCTGTCATGCGCTAGTGTAATGACGATGAGTTGGTTTTTCTCTTTGTGGTGATTCATTTGTTTAGAATTGTATTGTTCCCTAAGGTGCTCAACCTATACGTTGAGCACCTTAAAGTTCTAAGTTTGAGCTACACGATAACTGATAAATGCTTGCACTGTCTGGACAGGCCCACTCAAATCTGTGTGGTGCTTTCGTCAAAAGACCACCTCAGACATTAACCTACATGGTTCTCATATGACTTGATCAGTGCGATTGTATGGACTTTAAAAGAGACTTTGACCTCTGAGTTTGTTTCGGTGTTCCTTCTCAGGCTAGCTAGTCAGCTAGGAAACACGGCCTCATCTAGTTTAAAAATGACCAAAAAAGATTGACGTGTAAGTGATATGTTTAACCTACTTACAAAATAAATATCATTTATACTCGCTTCTACCAGAGACTTCGCCCGCGTGATTTTCGAAAATTATTCCATACTACCGGGATGAAAACTCTCCTTTGTACTATTCCTGGGCCTGCAGTCTCGCCATATATATATATAAGTTGAAAATGCCGATATTTGGTAGCCTTTACATTCAAAGCCAATGAATGTCATCGCTACCAAATGTCAAATTACTGAACTTTGTCGTAAACTTTTGTGAACCTAGCGTCGAATTTTGACAGCCCGCTGAGCGTTTCGATGTTATTCGGTAGAAATGACCGCAATCGCTATCAATATTCACCCGTGTGTCAATTTCATCCAAATCCGCTTAGACGTAAAGAGAGACGAGTGAAGTGAGAACAAACAGACAGACATACGTCCAGACAAGGTTACTTTATAATAATATGGAATATGTTGAAAGGGAGTAGGATGGTTGGAAGCATAAAAAACATTGTTACATGAGTTTAAGATTTCTTAATAGCTGCCGTTATCCCAAGGAAACATACTCCCGGGATAAAAATGTGTTTTTCCAGATTATAATCGACCTCTGTGCCCAATTTCATCAAGATCTGTTTAGCCGTTCTGACGTGATTAAGTAACAAATATCCATCCAAACTCTCGCATCTATACTATTATTATAAATATAATAATAGTATAGATACAGATAGATTAGTAAGACCCCGATACTCTTCCACTGCAGGGCAAAGGCTTTACATCAGTCTTTCCTCTTTTATTTATTTAAACCTTATGTACCGTAATAATGATACATAGGCGTACTTATTGCAACTAAGGATTATCTACCAGCCAATCTTGGGATCCTTTGGGTTTTATATTGTCTGTCTTCTGCTATTAGCAAGGAGTCTATTTTATAGCATTTATTTCGTCTTCCCGCCATTTCTTTTCGACCTGGCTTATATTTTAGCCTCCACAGTAAGAGTCTTTGCACATCTGACGGAAGATACGTCGCGTATTATCGGTCGCGTGACGTCAGAACAGACAAATATAATAATACATATATTATAACAAAACGTTCAACCTTGCACACTCAACCGATGATGCGTAAGTCGGTTATCTTCCGTCAGATGTGCAGACCCTAAAGGATTGCATTTAACTTCGCGAATAGTTTTGCTTTTTGGTTTGCGGATCTCTAAAATCCTTGAAGCGTGAAGTTATTATGAGGCATTGTGTTGTTTATAAATGTCAGCTTTTATCTCACGGCTTGATGTGTGACATACAAACACTGGCACAAATATTATGTCTGCGTATGTTATTATTTTATTAACTATTGTTTGAGCCAAAATTATAAAGTAATCGGTGATGTTTGTTTAGTTACGTTGTGTGTATCACGTCCAAAATTCTGTTAAAGGCTTTTCATGACTTTATGTGAACATATCGTCATACTATTTCATGGAAATTTCCCCTGTCGATTACCTACATACCAGCAAACCTTCTGCAACGTATGCGTTGTCTATAAATAGATTCGCGTGTTAATAATTGTGTGCTTTTTCATCTTTTCTTGATTGAAACCCAATAATTGCGTTCATTTGATAGCCCATGTATAAGATAGGTTTATGCCCAGTTAGAACCGATTGTTTGACAAACTCTAATACACTATATTACTACTAGTTGCCGCCCGCGGCTCCGCCCAAGTGATTGTCGAAAATTATCCCAAGGGAACATATTCCCGGTATAAAAAGTATCCTATGTGTTATTCTAGACTACAATCTACCACTGTGCTAAATTTCATTAAATAATGTATTCAGTAGTTTTTACGTGAAAGAGTAACAAATATCCATCCATCCATCCATCCTTACAAACTTATTAGTCGTGAATTCGTCATCAAATAAAACACCAAACCCATGGCAAGTTTATTTTAAACAGAGATACCTATTATAATGCAATGTCTCACCAATCCCTTCAGTAGTTTATTCCAGGGTCGTAAAATTCTCATGGGTTCCCTTTGTACTTGTGTTTAATTAATGTACGGCATTATGAATTGCAAAAACTTGGGAAGAGTTTCTGAGACTCAGTCACTGTCAAGACCTGAAAAAAAAAAACAGTGAGTAATTTTAATATTAAATTGGATGACTCAAGTTGCACTGGCCCATTGGTCACGAAGGTACGATGAAATAAATCCTTATTTAAGTAACGGAATTGTAAAATGACAAATTTATAGGATTTTCCTTGAATTAGATAACTAGGTATTATTCAAAGGCCTAGTGGAATTTTTAAAATGATGCACGGTCTAAATTGTAGAGAGACAAATCATTTGGTTTTTCCTGAAGCAGGTACTGACCTACTGTTCTATTTACGGAAAATAACTGTTTCATAGTTGACTCAGCAGGTCAAGTGATAATATTTTTATATGTAAACGATAGCTTCGGAGTTAGGAGGTCTCAAACATGTAGACGAGAGTTTTCTTAATGTACCGGGGGCCCTAGTATGAAGTCTTAAAACGATCATGATTCCGCTCTAAGAGAGAGACGGAGCTATACATAGCGAATAGCACTATCCCGTTTACATCATCGGAATTGGATGGCATTAGCACGTCATAAGGGCACCAGCCCCTTAACCTAAGAAATGCTGAATAACAGCGGAATTAAGTATGGTGGTAGTAATTCCCTGGACGAAGTACTTTACTTGGAACTTTACTACAGTTAAAGTGACTGTAGCCCAAAATAAAAGCAAGCTAGTGTTCGTGAGTTCGATTCCCATTTGTTGCACTTTTTTAAGTGAATTAACCCCCTAGAAAAGGCTAGGGATGTATATTACTAAAAGTTATAAGGATTACTAGTAAACTCAAGTATTACCTACTTTAAGTACTTAAATAAAAAAATTACTAAACTTTAGTCTCGTAACTTTGACTTCTGTTCACCTCACAGTGCTACTTAAGCTTTAAGATATAAATAAGCTTGTAAATTATCTTTAATGGTGTTTACAAAGACATACCGGAGGCGATTGTGTACATAGCAGATGTACAAATATGTATAGCTTTTATTGCATTTGTGATAATTATAATACTTTGTTTACGCACATTTTATTGCGAGGAATATAACCTGCGCGTGATTATATTCAATTTACTTATAATCAATTTAATAATTATTTTTGTAACATAAAATAGCTATAAAATATTTTAGATACTAACTAAGCTTTAACCAATTTTTTACCCAATTTTGAGTTTCATCAAAATTGGGTTTTTCGGTTTCAGTTTTTACAACTACACCAAACCGCAGTTGAGAACTGAAACATTACCTATATTTGATATTTTCTTTTTATTTAATGCAGTTACGAGTATTTTTGTAACACTTTAATTTTGTAACCTCAGATTTCTATTTAGTTAACCTACTAAAAAAATAAGTATTAAGTATCAAAGTAAATTAAAAAATATTTGACATACAAAACTAAAAAATCAATTTATTATTGACCACCATCATCTAAGTATGCAATCCATAGCTTATATTATTGCATCAGGTAAATTACACTTTCTTATACATCACTCACGAGAAATTCCGTCATAAAATCACAAACATCGGGGAAAACACTATAAAAAAGAGAAAATCACTTAAAAAAATTGATTAAACTCACCTTAATAGTCAATTTCGACCTCGTTTTCCTGTCATCTTTACAAAAATCCAAAAGAATCACTGCTACATTTCTATTTTATTATCTGCGCCTCCATTTTCATCAAAGCCTCGTTCTCAAGTTCCCATCATTTAAAAAAAAATCTGTGATTCATTTCCTTCGACCATTTACGTCGTAGTTACCCGCGGAAAAGTTTGAATTAAATCAAATTAAGACGTGTTGACTGACCGCTGGTTTCGCAACGACTGAGCTCGTGAATGCACTCGCTAGATCTCGTTGCGTGTGAGCATATTTTGATGCAATTAATTCCTACGATTACGCGTTGCTTGTAAAGCGTGTTGTTTTTTTATACGGTCAATTTAATGAAACTTAGACTGTAATTTTCGTAGGAACACAGGTTGTAAACTTCAATACAATAGAGGTAGAATGCAAATCCTTATTTATTTATAGAATAACTGACATATTAATAACATCAAGTCTTTTTCCCCGAAATTTAGACTCATGTTTAGGTTTTTTTACTTTTGTTTTAGTTTTTATTGGCTTTTTGCTTTGGAAAAACCGACAATTCAACGCATTTTTGATCCTTTTGAACGTCGTTCGTAAATATGTGGCAAATGAAAACTTACCCTATACGCCAAACGTCATAAATATGTGACTAAAAAACGGCGAATTTGTGGCTTGGCGTCGGGGGCACGCCGCCGGTGCCGATGCGTTTTATATTCTGGCGTTCAAAAGGTTAAAATGAATCGTGTCCATTGCAACGCGCCTGAGTTGCATAGAAGGTAAACGCCAAGGACATTTGAATCTATTGTGATCCTTAGTAGTTCCTGCATGTAATAGGTTTATTGTCAAACTGTTTACGTACCTAGTTCACTGTCAAGGCTGCGCGTGATTGCTGCACTCTGGTAGAAGAAAGTAACTGCCAGTAGAATTAAAACCTTCAGATTACCGAAAAATTTGGGGAATATACTCGTAGTTAGCATTACTTTGAACCGCGTTTTGTATGAGTTGTTGTTGTTGGTATGTGTTCTAATCTAGTAGCATCGTTTTATTAATGGGGGTCAGTCGTCAGTACTGGATAGGTATGTTACCTACTAGTACCTACGACCATCCCCTTGACTAGGTACTAGGTGTCACCGGAATTTTGCAAACGCGTAAGATTAAACTTATTTTTTAACCGACTTCAAAAAAAGGACGAGGTTCTCAATTCGATTGAACGAATTTTTGTTCAGCTATATTTTCGCCAATTGTCAAACTATTTGGATGATTCTTTTTTGTTTGGAAGACTATTTTACCATACTGGTCCTATTTCAATTTGGTGAAGATCTGATAAAGAACTTCGGAGATAGGCAACGTAACTTTTCAATAAATTATGGTAAATCTTCCGGGAATCGTAATTAAACTGAAATCGTATGTCTGTTTATTGTTTACACCAAGTCAACCTTTGGGGTTATCTATTCGGGCATAGCTTTATTGTTTATGAACCGGTCTTAATAATTCTTTCTGCGTTGAGTTTAGTTGTATATATTGAGTTAGCATTAGACGTTGAACTTCAAAGATAAACAAATGATCCTCTCAACTTAAATCAATTAAATCTAGTAAAGTGAGATATTGTTAGGTTTATGTCAATCCCAAACCAAAATAGATGTTTAGGTAAGTATGACCTGGTCTGGACTTGGTCTGTGAAGGCACACAATGTAATTCCTTATTAGGAAATAGAACAACCACTCATCATGGGAATTATGTTATTTTTTTTTGGGGTATCACCACTATAGAGTGAAGAAAAAAAAAATAGTACAAAAAATACAACCGACTTCCAAATAAAAAACACTACAAACTATACAATATCTTTAATTTCGGAAGTCGGTGTCAAAAAAAGAAGAAACAACCAAAAACACTTCTTCAAGTGAATCAACTATCAAGTTAAAAAATATTTCTTGCAGAACAAGACGTATTAAGGATCAACCTGTATAATATTACCAGTACCATCATTGGCTATTTTAATTTTATATTTTTACTTTCAAAGTTTGGTTTTGTAATATTTCGGGTTCCTTCACAGTTACTCAAGGTCAGGTTTGCTTCTAAGATTTTTGCTGGGATTTTCCATATTCGTTTGGAGTTTTTCCGTGTACCTTGGGCTTCAGTAGCCTCACTGAGTTCCTGACCATGCCATTGTTAAGTTTGCCATTCATCATCTGCCTAGCCTTCTCCCAACTATATTGGGGTCGGCTTCCAGTCAAACCGGATTCAGCTGAATACCAGTATTTTAATTAACTGGGTGAATTAACCCATTAACTGGGTGACACGGATACTCCTTGGCAAGACTGGTGTCAGATTTACTAGCTTCTAACAATCCGTAATGACTTTCAAAGATCTGATTTCAAAATGACAGCCGGGACCAACGGCTTAATGTGCTTTCCGAGGCACGGAGAAAATATGGTATGTTAAGATGGTCACCAATCCACATACTAACCTTGGCAAGCGTTGCTTAACCTTGATCGACCCGCGCGGCTGATATTCTTTAGCCACGAGTTTTTAAGTTATCCATTAAATAACATAATAATATGGATATGTATGCTGACTCTACTGCTGGCATAGGAAGCCTATACTTTCTATTTTTGGGGTATGTAACTATGTATCCGAAGGGTAACCAACCGAACTCTATTAGGTATCAAGCCTCGCTGTCCGTCTGTCTGCCAGCAGGTTGTTTCTCATGTATCAATTAGGTAGACAGTAGAAATTTCCATGGAGTGTTTTATTTAAATTTCCTCTATAGCAAAAACAACAGTTAAAAATTAAAAGGGGGCCCCAAGAAACGTTTCTTTTTCGGTTCATGACCGGTTTATCTTCTCCCTTATGACGCGGTTCTGTAAGTCAGTCGTAATGTTCTAGATAGATTTCGATGCAACCTTGGCTTTTACTTATCTTGATATTTCTTACATACAATATCTAAAACTCCAATGGGAGTTATAGTTTCGTCTTTGTTGTTAGTACTCGCTTTAGCTTAGTCATAAAACCTCCTACTTTACACCTAACGATTCTCATTAAGAGTGCAATATAAACGGATGATAGTGATGTGTTTACAATGTCGATACATCGTAAACTAGATGTGTACTTGATGTAATGTCTTCAAGAACGTGCGGGACACGATCTGTGTCTATTTGTGCAGTTTTTATAACTTGTTAGTGTTAATTGCTTACTTTGTCAGGGGAGACTGGTCATCTCTTAGTAGCCACTGACTTATTTTAATTAATATTTGATACTGAAAATTGTTTTTTAATTCTTTACATTGTTCTCACATATATTAGCAACAAGGTTAATGTAACCAGGATTTTTGTAAACATAAAATGGTTTAAAAGAGTGTCCGTGGAGTTTCTTGCACGTTCTTCTCCATAGAGATCTACGCTTTGGAACTTGCAAATAGCTTCGTGTTTTTGACGGACTGACTTTGACAATTCAAAAATACCTGTTAATGGTTTATTTGAAATAAATGCTTTGACTTTGACTTTGCAATACAAACTTAGTGAAGTTGGAATCTACAGGAAAATGCGGTCGAGTGTTAAACAATGAATTCCTCTGACTTCACCTAATACTGGCTAATACCATTCCTATTCAATTGTACATAATTACCTCAGATAAGACTGAAAATGAAAGTACTTATTGCCTATGTGTGTACAGTCAAGACACTTAATTGCTGATCACCTTAGGGTTGAATGTTGCTTGCACATTAGAAAATGAACGACAAGATCTGTGTTACAGTTCATCATATCAGCCAATTGTGACGTCTAAATTCAAACGTCGCCATCTCCAAGATAAACACAATCGCAAAAAGTACTTAGGATTTTATTAAGTATGATATAACAGTCATAATATAATTACGTACTTTGCATAAAAATCTAGATACATACATTTAAGTGTTATTAAGTTAAAAGAAATAAAAGTATAAGTTGCATGAATAAACCAAAAAGCGAATTTAAGTCTGGAGTTGGCTACTTATGATTTGTCACAGTGGAGATGGCTGTCTTTGAATTATATTATATTGCCGTCCACTGCTGAACGTAAGCCTCCCCCAAAGAGCGCCAACTATCCCGGTTTTGAGCGGTCCGCATCCATCCGCTGCCAGCCACCTTCTTCAAATCATCGATCCATCGTCCCTACGGCACGATGGATCGATGATTGAAGATGAGATGAAGAAGGTGTCACAGTTAGATAGATTAAATCTTAAAACAATTTTAATGTACAGAAGCGAGCACATCAAGCTACCACAATCTGTGAAATGTATTTAATAGATTTGCAACTTTATCGCCAACGCATATTAGGTTCAAGGTTAATTGGGAAAATTTGACAGTTTCGGGTAGCTTGACGTGCTGGCGTCTGTACCTGGAATTGATGCCAAAAGTGTTAAACCTTTAATTTCTCTGATTGTACACTATGACTTGTATAATTCACTTGTACATAATATTTACATAAGATAAGACTAAGAAGCAAAATATTACCTGTGTTTGTACATTATCTAATTCTAATATTACCTATCTGCTTTTGTACAGTCAACAAAGCTATTTGGTATACACGCTAAAATATTAATCCACTGCACTGCCGATTTTTATTTCTAACTTTTTAAGCTATGACGTTCAATAATTGTCTACTGAGCACAATCACAACATTGTTTAAAAGTAGTTGCAAGTTAGCTGCCTGCATACCAAATAGCTTTGTTGATTGTACATTTACCTATGTCTTATGCCTACTATGTTTGTCAATGCAATGTTTTTCAGCACGATTGTGTATCATGATTATTTGCGGGTCTCATGATTATTTTAAGGAGTTTGTTTCTAGGAATAGTCAGTAACTAAAGTAAGTTGTGATCGTCTAAAATAGTTGATTCATAAATATAATTTGCCATAAACTCTTGTGCGATTTAGAAATTTTTCAACTTACTTAACCTTTTGAACGCCAGAGCAAAACGCATCGGCGGGCCCCCGACGCCAAGCCACAAATTAGCCGTCCTTTTTGTCACATTATTTGTGACGTACAGGGCATGCGCTTCCTTGTCTTGTTTACGTGACAATGGCGTTCAAAAGGTTAATGCTGTTTGTATCTATGCAGGGTGACTGGGTTTCAAGTACTTGATAAAAACAACTTGTAGGTATGGATACAAGTTTTTAAATATGAAAAAAACATCGCCCTTTCTTAGGTGTTGATGTTTTTTCAATTGCCGATTAATTCAAAGTCACCCTGAATTACTTTAAAGTCTATCTTGTCTCCAAGAGCAAAATTCAAGCCATAGAATCTTTTTGTTGGTCAAAAACTCTTCTTTGACTCGAAGAACCACAGAAAAAACCGGCATATTAATTTAAATCCTAACTCGTACCATTCCTTGAATAGTAATGGCCTCTCTCATGGCCCCCAACCATGTCGAATCTTTGATATTTTCTTTACTCAAATCAAATTTTCTCCTTACAGTCTTATGGTGTACAGAAAACGCAGAGAATACATTCGATTCAGCGGCGGTGAAGACTACAAACTGCTCTCCCGAAGACCATACACTGAGCTCAGGAGCCTCAACGGGGCATCGAACCCGCGTCAACGATGAACACCCACCTCTGCCCACTACCCGTTCGAACGTGAGTGAGTGGTTACCTACCCGACTTCAAACGAAGTTATTGGTTAACCGGAAAATTTGTGTGTGAATACTTGGCTATAAGAGAATTGTGCTGTAATTTTTCATTTTAAATGTACACGCTGGTCAAACAAAATCTGTTATGTATTTGACAATGTTTTTGAAAATTAATGAAATATGTGTCAATAATAAAAGCTAAAAAGTCAATACTAGTGGGGGCGAAGGTATTTTACAATTCCTAATGGTCACCTACTGATATTCTGTCGCCACTACAATATTAATCAAGAAATAAATCAATATCTTGGATTGTTAAAAAGGATACCAATAGCACAGCCTAAAGAGAACTTACTGTCAATCAAATTCCATTAAAGTACCACAGGTAACTAGAGGCCCAGTTCCTCGAACGAAAATGATCACAAACAAAATTATTGTGACAAATTGTCAAACGCTATCCAGCTATTGGTTGATTGAGTATTCAACAGCCAATAGCATTATTTGACTTGCGTTTAATTTGTGACGGATCGATATTTATTTTCCAGAAACCGGTATCTAGTCAATATTAAATATGTTGGCCTTTTAGAAATTGTAATCGCTGACAGAAAATCAGTGTTAATAGCCCCAGAATACCTGCACAGCCACATCACCGTCCTATGTATTGAGTGAATATGGTGGATTGTACCCAGCGTGTCATAAAAAGAGGAATATATTTTTAAGTCAGACAAATATCTTGCCATTTTACAGCAAACCTACATATATTCAAGATATTTTTGTCTGCATGTTATATAATTCTAGTAAGCTCAATGTAAATATTAGCAGATTTTTATCATTAATGTGTATCAATTACCTAAACTAGTAGGTAGGTACTATTCTGTCATATGCCTAGTTTCTTTAACAAAAATATAAGCAAAATTATTGAAACATATTGTCGATAATTTTATTTTAGAAACCGGATATTCATGTTTAAATATTCAATGATACAAAAACGTTTTTCAGTTTGAAACCGCCGCGACGTTATGTAAGTTTTTTGACAGTTCAAGCTATTTGTAACACCGCCATCTATTGAGAAAGATATGAACTAAAAGTTGGCTGTATTAGAACTCAAGCAAGGTGGACTAAGGATTGCTTAAAAAAAATTTAACATGGTTATTTATCATTGAATTTGCTTGAGTTGAAATACCCCAACATGATTCACTACGCTTTTCTGATCAATCTGTTTAAAGAAATTTAGTGAGAAGATATTTTCTGGCACGAAAAAATACCAAGTATTGTCATGACTCGCCAAAGTAAAATACTTTGAGCTAATATGGACTATGTGAGTACCTACTTGCAATGTACAAAAATGTCGGATTGTAAAACTGTTGAATAAAATAATTCGACAACTAACTAAATAAAAGGCGTTTGTATGATACCAGTTCTACAGTGCTGTGAATATTTGGTTGGGTGCGGTTTTCGAACGTGACGATTGCGTAGCGTTTGCGTTAAGTATTGGACGACAAAAAGTACAGCCGAAAATATTGATTACTTAATACCTGCACAGCTCGTAACAAGCACAGGAAAAACATTTATAAAACAAGTGTACAATGGGCGGTATTATCGCACAGGGCGATCTTTAACGGACAACCTTTGGATCCATCCAAAGTTTGTCCGTAAAAGATCGCCCTGTGAAAGATTGCTCCTTTGGATATTATATTCGCGTCCCTTTTTAACGCAAATGCCACGCTGTACACGCTGTACGCCCGCATAATCCTACCTGGACTTCTTGTATATAATATCTTACAAATATTATTGCTTGTATTAGTTTAGTCTTAATTTTAAGCTATAGTGAGGTGAAAATGTCGATAAAGTATGCAATTTCTAAGTTTTTTTTCTTTTAAAATGAAGCGTCCCAATACACTTTAGTTAGTCGCAGTGACATCGTTTTGGTTAAAGTACTTCCCCAGTTTTTAGAACGAAAATCATAGTTGTGACAGATAGTAGTATTGCGATTCTTGTCGTTCATGGAACTGTGGTTAAAACTGCGTCATACTAAATTAGTATCGCGTATCCTTACGTTAGAAGCTCAATTTTTCTCCCGTTAAGCAATATAAGTATATTTTCGTGTTTAACACAACGTTCTGAAACCGCATTTCTGCTTTATTTTAACTCGAATATCTCGGTCTCCTTCTCAAAATACTTGACACATGATGACTTCAAGTCGTATGTTTCTAATCAAGGTGAATGCACATAGTCTGTCAAACAGACTTTTCCCTTAACTCGCCTTTTTGGTATATCGCACCAAAGATAATTTTTCTAGCTAAGCAACTCTTTCAGTACAACTAACGCCATCTAGTGTAATGTTACTGAACTATTACAATGTCGTGACGTTGACAGTTTAGTTTACTTCTTCTAACTTACCATAGAGGAGACTGAGGATAATATTTACCTAATTTTCACACTTTGAACAAAGTCGATAGTCAATATTATTTTTATGTTATAACTATAGGTATTAAATGAGTATTATTACATTTAGTTATTATTAGATTAGCCTTAGTTTGTAAGTAGACAATTTTTATTTTCCTGTCGAATGTACAGTTTAGTCGTTCGTGTACATGTTTTTATGCATTTATATTTTAGCGGGAATGAGATTTCAGAACGTTAAATACGTTTGCTTAAAGTAGAGACAATGTGATGTTTTTTAAATGTAAGATTATATTGTTTGTCAATATTTTAGAAATGAATATTTAATTGTACTCCATAAAATCGACAGTTTTATTTTTTATAGGAGTTCATATTAAAGTTTTTTTTTTGTAGGTAATTAGTTTTTTGAAGCAGTCTTTGTAAGTACCTATAATTTTCATAAAACCAAACAATAGTGCAGTGTTTATGTCAAATATTTATTATTAAATTTTGTTTGTTTAATATTTTAATAACTCACTTTATTTTTATGGAAAATGAGCTTCATGGGTGCTGGTCACCATAAAGTAAGTTAAACTTCATTTATTTTAGATTTACTATTAATCATGACATACGAATATCATTTAATTCTACATAGATAATATGTCATTTTTAGGTGAAAGATAGTCAATATTTTTTACTCCATGTTTAATTAATTCAATTCTAAACTTGTATTTGTGATTCGTTAAATAGTTTATTTTGTCGACTTATTTATTTGTATAAAATCAATGTATGATTGCTTAAATATTGTTTTTGTAATATTTTTGTTATGTTGGCAGTTTCGTTGTTGCAGAGATACCTATTCAACATTTGTCAAAATATTTAAGAAATTAACTTTGATTTCACTGGTTACGTCAAGGAGGCGATTAAATCAACTAAAACCATACTAATTACCTCTTATTCCAACATACAAACTGCTTGTGATACTTTTTTTTTGTAAATAAAATCAAATGACATTTCTGTAGGCGATTATTTTGTTCCTAGGCGATTTTATTAGTTATTATAATGTTAAATATTTTAATTGTTGGTATCCGCTGTGTACACTACTTACTCTGTAGGTACCCAACATGGATGGGTCGTGATGTCATTGTGTATTTAGTTCTTAGTATGAATTTGACAAATAAACAAGATTTTAATTTAAGAGCTGGTTTGTATTACGTTTTGTTTTCAGTGTCCTAGAAGCCGCTAGTCCTGGTTCAAACTAATTCCGTACAAAAATAAGAGATGGCGCTGTTTTAAATAATCCTCATTGAAGTGAAAAAGAAATAATAACTACAGTAAATTATGTTTCATAACTAAGATTTATTTAACAATCATTTGAGTAAGTTCTTGGTCATTATTCATATTCTTAGCCTCATCTCTAAACTTTCCATGATTAAAGAAGTATTCAATCTCTTGCAAAGTTCTGTCCTTAGTTTCTGGTAACATGAAGTACAAGAATACTAAAGAAATTACCATAATGACACCTAAAATGGTGAACGTCCCGTACACTTTGACAGTTGCCAACATAACCGGTGTAGTTTTTAGTGTCACTATACTTGTCACAGCTATCAATATTCCTGCAATAGTGGTCCCAGCTGCCCTGTGCTCCAAAGGAAATATTTCTCCAACCAAAGCCAACGGAATTGGAGCACATGCGAAGTTCACTATCACGAAATATACACTAAATAATGTCATAGGAATCCAAGGAGTACTAGGTATAATACCTCTAGCTGTTAAGAAAAGTTGACAGCATGCGGCCATAAGGACCAACACTGCAGCGAATCCCGTAGAAAATAACAAAGTCCTTCTCTTCATGATTCTGATTAGATATGAAGAGAACGTAGCACTTACAGTCACTAATAAATCTAAAGCTAATGTGTAAAATGAGCTAATGTTTCCAGAAATCTCTGAGATTATCTGGACAGCATACGCTGGAAAAATATGTCTGCCGGTCGTCTCTAAAAGAATAGCTGCAAACATATAGTTTAAGACTGGCATAACGAAGTCTCTCTTGCCAAATTTTCTGAAGAAATGCTGCATGCTCTTGAGAACAGATATCTCCTGAGTTTTGATCCTCTCCTGCTGCGCCTTGATCATTTCTTTCAGCTCCTTCGTAGACTGTTCCGTCTTCCCTCGAAGCCTGTAGAAAACTTCTCTGCTCCTTTCGAATCTTTTTTCAGAAGCTAGCCAAGAAGGGCTTTCAGGCCACGTGCACACCATGCCGAAAGCCAGGAGGTATGGTATCAGAGTCAGCACCGCAACTGTCCTCCAATGGAAGTAATGGCCCAGAAGATGGACTAAGGTACTGCCTCCGTAGAGGGCCGCAGTCTTCAGGTTTAGGAACATCCCTCGATGGACCGGGCTCGAATATTCTCCAATTACTATAGCTCCTAAAATTGAAGTGGACCCTGCGGTTATGCCTTGCAGGCTTCTTGCAGCTATGAGGCACGTGACATTTGTGGAGAAGTACATAAGGACCAGGCCTAAAGCTCCAGGGATGATGTCCAGGATGAAGGCCACTCTTCGTCCGAAGCGGTCCATGTAGAAGGAGGATGATAGGAAGCCAGGGATCCAGGCTAGACTGAAGGATGCAGCTGCAAAAAACGTTACGCTATAATGTTTTAGTTAAAAGCTATATTTGCAAAATACACACACAGTTGCACGACACAGTAGAGTGTCGTGTTGTGTCGTGGCGCGGGATACACCGACTATATTAATATATTCTGCCTACGCCATATCACAACGAATTTTGTAGCCAACAAACCCTTTACCTTTAAACATTTATTTTTGTTTTTAAAAGTTTACCCATTATACCTACACATCACAAATCTATATTTACTTATTAGTAGGTATATTATTATCTAATATATTTTTATGATTGTAAAAAATACAAGGGCCAGTTAAATCAGTGTGATGTTTTCTTCAAAAGACTAACGCGTAAAGTGTTATTTTGAGGAATTTATCAATACTAGTGTTATAAAATAGGTAGGTAGCTGACCTATCCAAGAAGACTGTTCCAAGGAAGCTCTGATGGGGGAGTCTGGATCTTTAAGGGCTGGCAGGAGACACGTGGTAAAGCCCAGAAACATTCCCACCTCCATCATCGTGAGGAGAACTCCTGACACGATCCATGCCTGTAAAAAAAGCAAAAAGTTTAACCTTTTGAACGCCAGAGCATAAACGCATCGGCGTGCCCCCGACGCCAAGCCACAAATTCGCCATACTTTTTGTCACTTATTTGGAACGTTTGGCGTACCTACAGGGCACGCGCTTGCTTGTCATGTAAACGTGACAATGGCGTTCAAAAGGTTAAAACCTTAAAGAAACCTTAAGAATTAGTCAACAGGCCGAAAATTTTGGTGCAAGGCGGCAAACTTTGTCAGCAATATTCACAAAACAGTGTCAGAGGTGACGGTTAGGTACATAGTTTTTGGAAATACAAAAGCACTTGTAGGAACATAATGGAACAGAAGAAGACGCCCCGGGCGTCGAGAGTCGCGGGGCGATCCCCGGCCACCGAAGGAGCGGGCCTGCGGACGGCAAGCGTTGGGTGGCCCGCTGCCAAAGAGATGTCAGCATAAGACACGGGGCCCGCAAGGGCCAGAGCCTGCCAACGTACAGGAATTTGTTCGAAAGAGTCACCGCGGCCCTGGAACGCTACGGGCTTACGCATAAGGAACACGGATGGGTTTTAGTCAGTAAGAGTCTGACACTCTCTTCCGCTCCGCCCAGAGCGGACGAAGTCATTTGATGATTTCCCATCCTTTAAAAACAAAAAGGAACGTAATGGAAAAAAATAGCTTACAGAATTCTAAACCTAGCCATAAGGGCAATAAGAACCAGTTTTCGAAAAATAGTATTTAGATATCGGTCTTACCTGTCTCAAGAATATGTTAGCCATCCTTGCACTTAATTCATTTATTAATAATTGAGATCAGTTATTAGTGTTATTACATATATATGACGCCGACAAGAAAATTAAACATTACCGAACGGAGTTGTTTTACCACAACTGATGAAACTTGCGGTAATTCTGACAATCCATTTCCACATAAATAGTAATTATGAACCTTTTTGTTATCAGTTGATAATTGTGTTATCAGGGATGTATCTAGAGCTAGAGCTCCGAGATAGGGAAGCTTATAAAAAACTGGTTTTTGACGGAAGAAAGCAAGTCATATGGAATAGTTGGTACAGCTAATTATACTTTTTTTGTATTTGTATAATAAAACACCGCATGTTACACCTACAATAAACATTTGCTTAGTGTTTACCTAAGGTATTATCTACTTTTTTATCGTGTGGAAATCTTTATGGATGTCCCACAGTGTCCCATCCATAGGGACCGGGGTATCAAAGGCATCTGTTAGCTGTTACGGGCCAATATGACAAGGAACATAAGTGCATGCACATTATTTTTTTTATTTTTTTTTTTTATTTATTACAGACATACATACAGCTATCATTACAGTCACCCAATGCGATAGTGCAGAAAATAAAATAATAATTACAATAAAAAATACATTTCAGTTCATTAATTCAATTAACATTTATAATATTAAAACAATACAATACAATAAATTAATCAATATAATACAATTATTTTAATCAATCTAAATTAATCTAACTACAGTAACATAAAATGTGTAACGTGACTTTTGCGAATGTGATGAGGTGAATTATGTGCATAAGGTGTTCATAAGGAACTATTTTAAAGGTTCAAGTCCGTTTTAAAAGGCCCATCATGTAATGAAACTTACGCATGTTGGTTAAACACTGATTTATTTCCACACACCCTCACATACAATATCATATTATGTTGACGTACCGTCAGACTACATAATATACTACAAACATGATAACAACGAACTTGTGCATTATGTCATGTTCCCATGGTTTTCTCAGTCGTACACTATTATTTTCTGAGTAACTTCGTTGCGAGATCCAAGACAGTTGAATCCAAATAGTATAATATGTTGAATCATTTCTCTGGGATTCGTCGAGCTTCATTGACTCGGCATTTTTATTGTGGTCGCCACTATTTATTCTTGCTCTCAGGATTTGCAGTGGTTGAAAATAGAGAGGTAGCCAGAGAGAGCCAGAGAGGAGCTAGGCCCATAAAAAAATCCCCGAGCCTCCCAAAGTATTGGCCCACTTAATTTTATAAGGACCCCTTTTTCTCTTGAGAGGCCTTTGTGGAACACAGCGTACCACCGTCTCGGGCCAGTATCTGTTCAGACGACAGACTTCCCAAGTCTGTCACTTGCAGGCCATAGACCAACCTGGACTAGAGGAGTCTCCAGAGGAATGATTTCCTCCTGCCTAGTATAGTCAAAATAATAAATGAAATACGACTAAACGCAATCTTTTTGAGACATAGTTTAAATAAAATGGCAACTAAATTTCGTTAATGTGCGTTTATAGATCAATATTTAGCTCGACTAATGGTAAAATATAGTTAAATAACTGTTTCTACAAATTATTAAAATACTAGTTATTTTTGATTACTAGCAATTATGTAACAAACAATTGATCGAAAAACACGAAATTTTTATCACAATTTTAACCATTATTATAATAAAAGCCCTAAATTAAGTGCTACGCCATCGCGCCGTTATGTCGATACCGTTACCACAACGGCGGCACAGCCCTAGCATGTACACCTGTAAATAAAACAATAAAACAGTGCATAAATTTATCTATATAGCATTAACTTGATTAATTTTACGAGCAGCTCTTATTTACTATTTATCATGCTAGGTAGTAATTAGGAAGTCAAGGTTATTGACATAGCCTGAAGAATACCTAGCCGAGTGTGAGTGGTAGCAGGCAGCGCAACTTGCTCGGAGAAAGGATGGTCGGAAAAGTTTAATTTTTTTAATGGGACGTCATCAATTCCCCCCTCCCCTCCCGCTCTGGGCGCAGCGGAAAGGAGTGTCAGACTCTTACTGACTAAAATCCACCTGTCTCCCTCCAAATGGCCTTTGCGTTCCAAGGCCGCAGCGCACTGCGGTAACTCTTTCGATCAACCCTGGCAGAGCTGAAAGGTCTTGGAATGGTGATCGGGTACTTTAACATCTGAAGAAGGTCCTGTTGACCTGGTTAAGGCTACATGAATAAGCTAGGTGCGAAAAGCATAGGACCCGATTGTCATACCTATGTGGCGACGTTTGGGGGAGGCTTATGTCCAGCTGTAACTGCATATTGGTTGAAATAACGCTGATTATGACCGGTGTTGTAAACTCAAGAGTATCCTGCATCGCTCCCTTGGGCTTTACCGCGAGTTTTCGCTTCCAGATTTTTATTTGCGAACCCTCATTGTGCATGCTTTTGTTGCGCAACGAAAATTCGTTCGTGAAATTAATAGAAGGCAAATACTCGTGCATAAAAACCTTGAAATCATAGTAGCAATATCAGCTCAGCAACAATCAATCTCAAAAACTTGTAAACAGGAAAATCAGACGTGTTTTTGAGAGATTAGGACTGAAAAACCGGAAAATCTGACACCAGTCTTGCCAAGATATCAGATCGATGATGATAGATGACAGATCTTGTTAATAAGTACCGTGTTACTTATTTACCTACTGGCTTAAATGTTTTAGAGGCAGTAACTCTACACAAAATACTGGTATTTAGCTGAATCCGGTTTGACCGCCCTGAAAAAGTTGGGAAAAGGCTTGACGACTACGTTGCGAATGCGGACGTTCCTTAAAAATACACGAATTGCCTCTCAATTTCATCATCATCATATCAGCCGAAAAACGTCCATTGCTGGACATAGGCCTCGCCCAAGAGGGGGGTTTGCTATAATCGCCACACTTGGCAGGCGGGTTGGCGATCGCAGTGTAGCTGTTGCAATGTACAGAGAATGCTGCTGCCCATTCTCTGGTGAGTCCCATAATCGCCTCTTATGATATCCACGAGAAGTGATGGGATGGTGCTATTATTTTTCGTCAATTTGGAGCTAATAGGTTCTTTAAACCCTTTCTTTCCACAAAAAAAAGCACATCGTTACGAATACTTCATTAGCCATGAAGAAAGTAATCAAGATATCCATCTAAAACTATTTAGCTTACCTTCTTTCCACCCACACGATGAAACTATGTACTACATAGCTAACATACAAAGGGACGGGGCAGTGGGTCAAGTGCCACTCGCCAAGCCGGACCAATTATACGAACCTGAGGTTTTCTTTGTCACTTTGTCTCAGGTGAACATTTTTGCTGACGCTGAATATTTTTGGATGAATTTTGTTGAAGATTGGGAGAGATAGATAAGGTGTGGGCCTGTGTTTTTTGAATGTATGATGGGGTATTTAGTACGCACGGGAGCTTGCGGCTTAATTATAACAGCCGCACGGGTCGATCTTTGAGGTTAAGCAAAGGTTACTGATTTTGAATAGTTGACTATCCAATGCACCATACCGAAACTCCGTGCCTCGGAAAGCGCGTTTGGTCGTTTGGTCCCGGTTGTCATTACCTACTACGTCTTTGATGATTAATCGTTACAACGTCAAAATTACCAACCTTGCCATAGGGTACCTATCGTGTTACTCAGTTACTGGGTTGCTGAAATCAGACTGGCAGTGTCTTGCATGTGTGACATTGATTTGTCTCCTAAAACTTGAAGCTTCGCTGTGGCCAGTGTTGACAAACCTTATTCCTCGTTTATTTGTATATAATTCCTGATTACAGAATTGTCTCCCATTGTCAAATATTACCAATGTAACGACCATAGACTCTGTTGGAATGCTAGCTAACAAGTGCCAATTAATTTTATATAAAATTTGATTTACATATTAGAAATATTATTTTACGTGTCATGTTTTGTAAACCTACTTTGCATACTACTGTATAAATTCAAGTTTTTCTTCCCAGCTAAAACATTAGGAAGTGGTGACGGGCGGGCGTTTTGGGGGACTGTCTTTATGTAGAACTTTGACGTTTAAGAAGTGCTGGCACTCGAGTCACAGATCTGTTATTAAATTCTACCCTCTGCACGTGTAAGCGGGCACGCCCTTTTTGTCTAGAGGCTTATTTAGTTTGATTTATTATTGTTTTTATGCTTGAGTTTGTCTGATTATGCTGGCATAATGGAGTGTGCTAGCTTACAAGTAGCGAATTATTTAGTTTTAGGTTTTTACGTGTTACCTTTGTTGTATAGTTTTCTTTGTAAGAATACTTAGCATTCCTTTGTATAAATGCTAGTTCTTCTAACTCAACAGACAGATGTGTTGCTGGGGAGTTTGATGCGCCACTTCTTCTTCCGAGCTAAAATACACTAGGAAGTGATGACGGGCGGGCGTTTTGGGGGACTGTTTTTAAGTAGAACTTTGACGTTCAATAAGTGCTGGCACTCAGCCTAATTTGAATAAATGACTTTTGCCTTTTTTACTTTATTAGGTATTCATAATCGTTTATTTCAGATTTAGGTATCCATAACACAAAGTAACTAAAATTAAAACAAAATGAAAATCAAATCACAATAAAATTAAAATAAAAATCACAGTCAAGTAGGTAGGTACCAAAAGAATAACATCACATTTCAAAATAATAATAAAACAATAAATCTATTGGCGATCCAGACACGTCACCTTCACTCCTGTCAACTTACCCTAAACATCTAATGTCCCAACATGATGTTGGGATATGTAGACCCATTCAAGAACCTTCCTCGGCAAGCTGCTGAACAAATAAAAAAAAATCTTTTTATAATGTTCTGCTAATATACCTACTCGTAGTGTAGTAAGTGTGTGTAATACTAACATAGATCAAGGTCTGAATTAAAATATATATATATATATTTTTAAACCCTGACGTCATTAACCTCACGTCACGGGTCGTCTACCCGTGGTGCTATTATTATTTGGCCCTGCAAAAAGTCCAGCCTACAATACGTAAAGCCTCTCACAACCCGTTACCTTGTAAGTACTGCCAGTAAAGCGTTCAGAAAATCTCTTGAACGTAACAAAAACACTTAAGTTACATAACATTTTCTTCAGGAAGGTGTAACGTTTCACGCCTCACGCCCCTTTCGAAACATTACGCTGAAATAAATGGCGGATACGCAGTCAGATAAGAAACGTGGAGGCTTTTAATTAAATTTTTATAATTAACCTCTTTTGAGGGAGTTTTTTTGTTCAGTATGGTGTCGGACGTAAAAGAATAGCACCATCCCATCACTTCCCGTGGGTGTCGTAAGAGGCGACTAAGGGACTCATCAGAGAATAGGCAGCAGCATTCTCTGTGCATTACAACAGCTACACTGCGATCACCAACCCGCCTGCTAAGCGTGGCGATTATGGCAAACCGACCTTTGGTGGAGGCCCATGTCCAGCAGTGGACGTCTTTCGGCTGATGATGATGATGATGAAGAAGTTTTTCTGAATATTTCGAGTAGATTGATTGTTGCGAAGTTACTGAGTTGAGGAGGCCAGCCAATCTGTGAAAAATCTATGAAAAAATAGTTTTTTTTGACAGATTAAGACTGAGATGCGAATGCGAGCGTTGCGAGCGTTGCGAACGTTGCTTAGTAGAATTTATTGGCCCTCAAATAGGCAGTTAACCTTATTACTAAGCCTCCGCGTCCGTCCGTTCGTCCGTTCGTCCGTGTGTCTGTCAGCGGGCTGTATCTCAAGAACCGTAAAAGGTAGACACTTGAAATTTTCAGAATATGTATTTCTATTGCCGCCATAACAACAAATAATAAAAATTAAATGAAGGGGGCTCCCATTACGTGTTTTTTCAGTTTATGGTACGAAATCTTTCGTGGGAGAGTCTTACTCGCACTTGGCCGGTTGTTATCGAAAAGATAGATAAGAATAATTTTAAAATATTTTTTTTAAATATGAAAAAAATTTAATTTATTAATTTGAGATGAGTTTGCTCTTGAATCTAGTCTAGGTCATAGATGACAGAGACAAAGTCGACGATAGAGCGAGCTTACCCAGAAGAAACCTGTTCATTCTAATTTTGAAGAGATTAGAATTGTATGCGTTAGTTTATGGTTTAAGAAATAATATTAATAGTTTGTGGTTAGCTATCTTTCTTGTCTCTGCATCTTGAACTGAAGCAATGTCGTAGCTTGTATAATTGAAATAAAAGTGATTTACATATTAAAAAATCCTTTTTTTTAATACGTTCTATACCTACCTACACCTGTGCTGGACTCTTTGCTGGACCCTTAGGGAAGTGCAGGCGTGATGTAATTTCCATAAATATACAAAACTCTTAAACTACACCTTCATGCTAGAAGACGTACCTATCAACTAAGAATTAGAGCCAAATCCTGGAGCAGAATCTAGTTAAAACTAATCCCGCTTCAATTTAAGCATTTCCCGCGGCATTACTCGTTACACATACACACACATACAGACTCCTTCAATCGACACACGCACACATACGCAAGAAAGCGTGTTTGTAGGATGAGGGGTGACGCACACAGCTATCGGTTTCCTATGGACCGGTTGCACTGTTGGATTTTAAACTATGGTTACAGTATTAATATTATATTTATTTTTAAAATACACTATTGATAGGCACGCGTTTGACCACTATCTCACGTGATGGTAAGCGATGATGTGGTCGAAGATGAAGCACGCTTGACTAGAAGTAACAAAGACTCCCAGGTTGTAGCTATCAGGAAACACAGCCTCCGGCATGGAATTCCACTCCTTAGCTGTACACACACTGTCTTAGTTGCGCACAATTAATGTGTTCCCAAAACGTTTTGTGCGTGTGGGTGGGATGTCCACCATGCATCGCAGTACATCTTCTTTTTGACTCAAGGGCATCAAGCTGGTATTTTGCAGATCCGTCCCAAAGATGAAAGCAGTAGGTACTCCATACACGATCGAACTTGCGCTTGATAAAGTTTGAGCAGCTGTTCGAGCGTGAAGTACCGTCTCACCTTTGCTAGGATCCCAAACTTTTTGGAAGCCACTCAAAGGTTAAAGTCTCTTTTATTCTTCTTATTCTGACACTCTTGTCAGAGTGGTCATGGTTGCGCAGATGAGGTAAATGGAGATATGTTCGGTGGGTCGTCGACTTTCCCTAGGACTGCTTTCTCAGCGATGCGCTTTCATTTCTGCCGGTTATTCGCGTTACGAGTACACTGGACCATGGTGGACTCAGTAATTTTAAAATAAATTTTAAAGCCTCTTTTAAGGTCCCTACAATAAATGTAATGGTAAAAACAAATAAGAACCATACAGGGTAATGTCTAAGGTTGTCTTTTGAGGAAAGCACGAGTAAGATTTGAGTGGACCTACCCAGACAGTGCAATCTTTGTCAGTTATCGTGTGGCTCAACTTTAACTCTAACATGTTCCAGTAATTGTATCGAAATAAGTTCACCCAAGAGGCCTGATTAATTATCAAACATCCAAACACACGCCCTTTTGCCAGGGTTACAGAATTTATACGAAAGAGTCACCGTGGCCCTGGAACGCAAAGGGCTTTAGGAGGAACATGGATGGGTTTTAGCCAGTAAGAGTCTGACACGCCCTTTCACTACATCCAGATCGGAAGAAGTCATTTGATGATTTCCCACCCTTAAAAAATATATTAAAAACTTAATTATACAGACTATCACATTTATTTCATACATACATATCAGAAAACACAGGCTTTTGCGAACGACGTTGCCCGCGTGAAAGGCTATCTCTCGGGAAAGTACTGCCTCAATAAAACTTGTATTATGTTCTAATCCTGGTTAGGTACTTATAGACAACTTGGTTTTTTTTTTATTTAATATGGGTTTGCTCTTGACTCTAGTCTTGGTCATAGATGACAGAGACAAAGTCGACGATGGAGCGAGCTTACCCAGAAGAAGCCTGTTCACTCTAATTTTGAAGAGATTAGGGTTGTATGCGTTCGGAAACACAGACGCAGGCAGAGTTTTCAGTTTTCCAAATGTTAGGTATTTAAATCCGTTCAGTCATTGTTGCTTGATAATTGGATATCTAAACCCGGTAAGCTCGAGGCATAGACATATTAATTAACATTAACAATTGTGCATACATAACAAGCCTTTTGTAGGTGCATCTTAAATAAAACCTTATTTATAAGGTACTTAAAATTATGTGTTGTCAAGTGTTAATGTAGTAAGCGATATAACTATAGAGGTATGTGGTACAGAGAGTAAAGTCCCGCATACCTCCACTGAAATGGGAGGAGCCTCCGACCAAACGGTTGCTGCTCGATAGTTTTAGTCTGTAGACTGTTGTATATGTTCAAATCGCACGGAGAACTTTGCTTGCGCGATGCAGGATTTCGTTGGTAGTTTGTCGCTGACAGGATAGATGGCGTATGGGTTATTTTTGTTGCCGTATAAAGTTCGCTTCTTTGTTCTTCATGTGGCGGCACTGATGCCGCTAAATAACAATGTTGAAAAAGACTCTTTAAACTGAACTTGGAGTCAGAAAACAGCATAGTTACCTACGGTTTTAATTTAGATTAGACAGAAATTGGCAAGGTACCTATTTTTAGTTCATTAATAAAACAATAAAAGGTCAAAGTACCCACGCTTACCTTGTCCTTTATCGGCATAAAGTATTGGGACGAAAAAGTTATGGAAATGAGAGTAAACAAACGAATAATACCTAATCTATAAGTGAAGAGTATAGACGAAAGGTTGAAAGAATGTTGAACTAACTAATTCTGGCCACTAAAGATGGAGAGCAGTCATGGTGGCCCACTGGTAATGGTGTAGTATTTAAAAGAAATTATCATCATCATCATATCAGCCGAAAGATGTCCACTGCTGGACATAGGCCTCATCCAAAGGAGGGGGTGGGTTACCATAATCGCCCCGCTTGCCAGGCGGGTTGACGATCGCAGTGTAGCTGTTGCAATGCACAGAGAATGCTGCTGCCCATTCTCTGGTGAGTCCCTTAGTCGCCTCTTACGACACCCACGGGAAGTGATGGGATGGTGGTATTCTTTTACGTCTGACATCATACAGAATAAAGAATATCAACTGATACATTTTCAAAGATCTATGATGAAGTTTTAGTTTCATTCAACATCGGGCCCGAAATCTACATGCAACTGCATTCATGTTTATTTACACAAACTAATATATACAATACCAATACATTTCACAAAGTTATTTGTTAAAAATGAGCGCTTTGCTTTAGTTTACCACACGTTATTTGATCCTTATTAGCGACACTTTTGGATGCTGTAATACAGTGTGTTTTTTTTTAAATCAACGGGTTCGATCCCTGGATTCTTCAAAAATCCAATGATGCAATTTTAGTTTTCATCAAAATGGAGCTTGACACTCCTTTCGGTGATTTTCGATATTCCTCATAGTTAATAGACTTGACCTCACAAAAATACTAGATCACGCTTTCAAAGTACCTATTCCATGCGATTAGAACAAATACCATCGCCAGAAAACAACCATCGGGCAGTTGCCCACCAAACACTACACTCGTCTGGTCGGAGGATCCTGCCTTTTCAATGGATGCTTGCGGGACGTTATAGCCTGTTGTATCGGCCTCGACTATCATATTTTTCGTAGGTCGCGGGTTCTTTCGAGTCCAGACAAGCAAAATTCTTTGTTTAATTAATTTACTGCTCTTCAAAAGGTAAAGGAAACAGTCAATACGTCCTTAAATCAGAAGACATGGTGTAATTCAACAACTCTTTTTTTTTTCTTTTAAGGATGGGAAATCATCAAATGAATTCTTCCGCTCTGGGTGGAGCGGAAGGGTGTGTCAGACTCTTACTGACTAAAACCCATCCGTGTTCCTTCTAAAGACCTTTGCGTTCCAGGGCCGCGGTGACTCTTTCGAACAAATTCCGTAAACCTGGCAGAATTCAACAACCCTGCGACTGCGAGGTGGACTACGGGCTGCGTCCTTCGACCTCTTACCGAGATCATGCTTGTACCCCAGCCAGCAGTGAGAACGATATAGTCTGATTATAACCACACAGTTCAAATCCTAACCAAAGTTTAACCAAACTTGCACCCTGTAAACTACAGTTACCGCGGTGTGTAACCCGCCTCCCCCGTACATTCGATTATGTTGGTATAAACGCAGTTAGCACGGCGAGTGACGTCACTCTGACGCTGGTGACGTCACGACGAGGCGAACTATTATACAACTCTAATATTAATGCTAGGTTATATATATATTCGGTTATGTGTAAAGGTAATGAAGTGGTTATGGAGTGGGTTTTATCTTGAAAACGGGATCCCATTAGGTGAATCTAGCTACCAGAGTGTTAATATCATATTAGGCATGTATGCGATACCGAAACGATTATAATACCGATACCAACTAGATTTATACCGGCATTTGCGCCTGAGCAAAAGTCATCATAAATTATTCCAATGGAACATACTCCTGGGACGAAAAAAAATCTATTTCCAATTCCAGGACCAAGTCTACTCGTGTGCTAAGTTTCATCAAAATCTGCCCAGCCGGTAAGACGTGAAGAGGTATCAAACAGACAGACTTCTCCAGTGTTACTTTCGCAATTTATAATATTTAAGAAAGGATGAATATCATGGGTTTTCCTATAATTATATCGGCCAGCCGAGACATTTTGAATACCGCGCCATAAATATTTCATAGTGTAGCTCGCCTCCATGCTTAGTAGCCGGAAACGTGGCTCATTTATGCTCGGGGAATCCCCGCGTTTTAAATTTGCATTCCGCTAGTTGCTCATTATTACTTTCGAAGCGTTATAAAATAAATTCATCTTCCAATGTTCCCGGTTCAATGTCACTCCTTGCCAATTCCTAAGAAAGACATTAAATACGGGATTTCCGAGGTTTCTAACCAGAACCAAGATTACCGACATGGTCCAAAGAATTGCTGCACCGGAAAGCTTCCTACAAAGTGAACCGATGACCGATGATGAATGAAAGTTGCGGGAAGCCGATGTGGCGTCACTTGGGGAAGCTTGTGGCCAGCTGTGGTCCTCTGTCGGCTGAAATGATGATGAGGAGCTCTCAGAACGCGATCAGTCACCGATTTCCACTGTAGTACTGAGTATGATGTGTATGTCGGACGTAAAAGAATAGCACCATCCCATCTCTTCCCGTGGGTGTCGTAAGACACACCAGAGAATGGACAGCAGCATTCTCTGTACATTGCAACAGCTACATTGCGACCCTCAACCCACCTGCCAAGCGTGGCGATTATAGCATAGCCCTTTGGGGGAGGCCTATGTCCAGCAGTGGACGTCTGTCGGCTGACATGATGATGAGGAGAGCTCTCAGAACGCGATCAGTCACCTATTTCCACAGTAGGACTGTCTATGATGTGTTATGTCGGACGTAAAAGAATAGCACCATCCCATCTCTTCCCGTGGGTGTCGTAAGACTCACCAGAGAATGGACAGCAGCATTCTCTGTACATTGCAACAGCTACATTGCGATCGCCAACCCGCCTGCCAAGCGTGGCGATTTTAGCAAACGCCCCCCCCCCCTACCCCTCTTTGGGGGAGGCCTGTGTCCAGCAGTGGACGTCATACGGCTAATATGATAATAATAATGATGATGACTGTGTATGTACCTGAAATAGCCGTGAAAACCAATATAATTGGTTACCATAAGACCAAAGGTAAGTTTTGGACGCACTTTTCCGAACCACTGCATCTCCTGAGAGACAGAATAAATTGTAGCGACCACTAAAAAACGCCGAATCAATGAAGCTCGACGAGTCTTGGAGAAACGATTCAACAATCTTGGATCCCGCAACGAAATGAATCAGAGAACAGCGAAGGAGTAAGAAACAAGAGCGAGTCAGACTCGCGCACCGAGGGTTCCGAACAAGTTTAGATTATTTCCCAGTACTTATACATTACCCACGAAAGTTTATGAAATATGATAGTTAAACAGAAATTATTCGCCAAAATTATAGCAGGTACAGGAAAGGTTATACAGGTATAGGAAAGAAAAACTTTTCTGTTGAAAAAATTTTCTCCCATACCTACCAAGCAAAAAATGGTTTTTTGTATGATAAAACTACAAAATCCTAATTTTCAGACTTTTTCCTGTACTTTTTCTGTAAAATCTATCTTCTTGCCAAATTTCATGACTCTAGGCCAACTGGAAGTACCCTATAGGTTTTGATTACCTTGCGAGTGTGAAAACATGCGCCATAAACGGAGCATAAACGGCCCATCTTTAGATTGCATTGACTTAGAAGTTTGATTTTAGACCTGAATATTTGATATTAATTTCAGCTTGATTCCTCCATGATTTCCTAAGAAAGGTCTTAAAAGACGGATAGACGGACAACAAAGATCCTAAAAGGTTTCCATTTTTGCCGACTGAGGTACAGAACCCTAAAAACATTATTTCCAGTCCCTCCATATTAAGCAGAAGACAGAACAACCCTTCGTTTCAAATAAATTCTACGAACTATTCCAAAACCAACTCATTATCCTCCAAAATATTTATATTTCATACGCTTCTGATATCATCACGCCCCGTCTGGCGGGAGCTGGCAGATTTACGGCGTCTCATTACAACTGGCACGTACCCACCATTCATATTGTTTATTGTGACACCCGGCGCCGCTTGCATATCTGCCCGGTATCAAGGCATTCTTATAACTTTGTGACGTTATTTATAATAATAATATATACTTAATGTTTATTGAAATAATAAGTTTACATAAAGTGTACATATGGTTCAATATTATATATTTTTATATTGGCCTATAATAGTATTTTAATAATCTAGATAAAAACTATGGTATGACAAGTATAACATTACAGTTACAAAAATAAAATTCTGAAGGCAATATAGTGCGTTGCCCGATCTAGGTTTATTCTGACTTGTAAGGTAGATAGGCTTTGGTAAACCATTTTCGAAGGTCATTTAGTTAACGAAACTTGTTAGTTCTTGTAACCAATAACACTGTAGATGAAGATAACAATTATAATAGAGAATTTACAGAAATCGATCTTTTTAACATTTCTCTTAAAAGCCTGAAACTGAAGCTAAAAAGTAAATATATCACCTAATTGAAACTTACCTTTAACTGATAAATACTGATAATGACATATGTTTCAGTGAACTCGTGTTCTGATACAAAAATGAATATGTATTTGTAACGCGTCTTTCCTTATTTGAAGTTTATTGTACTTATTTTTACCATTATATCACATTGTCGGCACTATATCTAAGGTCTACTGTAAGGAACCAATTGTCTTACCAATTCTTGAGGTCCGAGTGCACATAACTTGTTTAAAGATCTCTCAAGGCGCTTAGTTGACACTTCACGTGACCCATACAACGTGGCAATGCCGCCAGTCTTTTGGGTACACTTCCAGTCGACTGCGATACGGATGAATTTTTGATGCCATATTTTAAGGTTAATGTAGTTAGGAGTTTTTATTTCTAGTGTATATAGTTAGTATTGTCTTAAGAATGTATTGTTTTTATATGACTGTTCGAAGCAAAAATAAAACAAAAAAAACTTTTGTAAAACAACCATCTTAATTAACAAAATTTTATTGACCTTTCAGCTGCTAACAATAAAGGTCTCCTACTAAGTGCAAAATTCCATGGCTCACCTCATTCTATATGGTCAGTGTCATCACGACATGACGCTGGCGGAATACTCGACTGGGTTATTCTGCAAACTAAGGACGAAAAAAAACCATGAAGATTTTTTAGTCATCAAAACAAATTACAATAATGACTGAAAAAATAATAGTGTTACCAATGGGTAGGCGAGATAAAAGGGGTGGGGAAAAACGGGCATCGAATTTTTTTTTTCAACTCTCTGTCAACGAGACTCCTGCCCAAAACACTGGTAGCATTGCCACCCCGTCGACTATCTATTTTGCGAGCAATGTGCCCTGCTCGCTGCAACTTAATTACGGAAATTCCTCATGATTCTTTATGCACCTCTTTACTTGAAAGTTAGTTCATAAAATACTTACAACAATATCGTCATGCCCTCGTAAATCAAGACTACACACAATCGATCAGAGACCTCTGAATAATTGACTCGTCTGTCGGACTGTGAAGTGGCCTTTCATGGAGTGACATCATACCTAGCTACAGTCATTGAAAGGGGACTTATTAATAATAATATAGAAGGGACATAGAATCGATTTGTTGATAGCTAAAGTGTAAGTAATATGACAAACTTGGTGATCATTGAAAATATAAGTAGGGGTTTTTTGGGTTCCGTACCCAAAGGAACTCTATCACTAAGCTTTCACTTTTTGAAGTCGGTTAAAAAGTCCCTCCAACTTTTTCTACCTTTACCACATCTTGCAAATATATCTGTCACCGGAAAAAAGCAAACTCCGTAAGATTATAAAATAACTTGAGAGATTGTGAACTCTCGATAAATATCAACTGAACATTTGAAATACTTTTTTACGCATCAAAATTTGATAGTTTAAAATATCTCGAAGTCATTCCGAGAAATTATCTGTTTACAATTTATCTGTTTTGGTGTGATAGTTAAATTGGAAACTTGGCCCCTCGTTGGTCTTTGTTTTCTCTGAAAAGACCAATGAGAGCTTTGTTTCCAGGTTTACCATCACACAAAAACAGATAAATTGTAGACTTGTGATCTGATTAGTCGCCATTTTATTATACTTAATCCACAATTTTTCGTATTCCAAATGTTCAGTTGACAATTTATAGAGAGTTTACAATCTCTCAAGTTATTTTATAATCTTACGAAGTTTGCTATTTTACGGTGACATACCTATTCAATCCCAATATCACATCGTCTACGATTCATTTACAACTTGAAGCACAATATTCACATTTATCGCAACACGTCAGAACTATCGACATGCATTGTTCTGCCGGCCCCCTCTGCGAGCGCGTGCAGTCTGGCTATTGATCCGTTCAACTGTAAATACGGACTATTTCATCGGTTCTAGCGAGTATACATTAGTTTATGTTATATGAGGCCTGTGATTGTGTTATCGCAACTCTGGAGTTTATTGTCAGTTTTCTCCATAATCTACCTTTGCGAATGGACAACTAGTCACATTTATTTATTGTAAATGTTGACGTTTTCTAAAGTGCCTTTTTATGGTCTTATTGATAATATGTTTTTATTTACAAAAATAGAAAAAAAAACAAAACAAAGAAAAAAAACAAATAAAAAGTAAACCCATATTGAGAGGATTTTCATTCCTACGGATGGTAAGTGAAGTCTCGAAGTCGTGGTATTGCAGGATCACGTCGGTTGTGTGTGGCGTTTCCGTTGAACGATAATACTGCACGCGTGGTGCGCGCGTGTGGGCGTGGTAAAGATATTTACAACTGAATAAATAGTTAACTAACTATACACACTTGCATTATATAAAGAACTTGCTAAACGCTTGGTTGACACTTCGCGTGACCCAAGGGCTGGCTTTTACCTCGGACAGAGGATAAGCATTGCCATACAACGTGGCAATGCCGCCAGTCTTTTGGGCTCACTTCTAGGCGATAGCGATGCGGACGAATTTTTTGTCGCCCGATTGAAATTGACTTTAACTTTGTAAGGGTAGTAAAGACTTCTTATACAAGGTGTAACAGATTTTACGCAATACATGAAAAGGGGTAATTGTAATCATTATTATGAATAACTTTTCTTATAGAGAGAACCCTGTAGTCACGAAAAAAAAGTAACTGCCACATTCATTTATGTTTTAATAACTCGACAAAATGTACTGAAGGGCTGATTTTTTTTCACGATGTGTGTGTTTGCCTCATTATAAAGTTCTTGGCCCCATAAAAAAGTAACCTTAAGTACTAATTTTCAGGTTTTTCAGTTCCATCGTGGACCTCATCCATTGCTCACTATCAGGCGAGATCGACGTCAAGACCCAATTCATCAGAAAAAAACATCGGCAGTCTTTGGGGACTGCCGATAGTAGTGAAAACTAAGCGAAAGCTAAAGCGTTCGGTGACGATGATGCGAGTTCCATGATTTTTGTTCACCCAAAAAGTGCTCAACGCACCTAAAGTTTTCACTTCAAAAATTGTACCGTAAACAAAATAAAAGCACTACCCTACTCCAATTTTTCAAAACCACCTCAACGCATGTTGACAGCGAGTTCTTGAAAAATATTGAAGGAAATCTATGTTGGTACGTAAGTCGTAACCTACATGCGTCTTGCCAACACCCCGCCCCTCGCTCACCCCCTGTAATTGATTTCCACCCCCCCTAGGAATGCGACCCATCGTATGTAATGGGGTGATTCAAAAACTCATCTTATACGCGCTAGGGGTGGGAGAAGTTGGATTTAGTCGATGGTACAGTTTTGAAGTCAGGGTTGGTTAAAAGTTTAGTTAGTTATAGGTTATTGGTTTTTTTCTTTTTTACTAGTTTGTATTTAACTTCACACGTTTGTTTTAAAGATATTAGATTGGTTTCTCTAACAATGGCGTTACCGCTGAAAGTTGGGAACCTGGGTGTTTTCTGTTTCGTTGTCAATTTGGCTTCCAGAGTTTGGTTTTTCTAAGGTTCCGTACCCGTAGGGTAACCAACGGAATCCTAAGCTAATTCCTAAGCTTCCGCTGTCTGTCCGTCCATCCGTCCGTCTGTCTGTCAGCGGGCTGTATCTCATGAACCGTAATTGGTAGATAGTTGAAACTTTCACAAAATGTGTATTTGTGTTGCCGTTATAACCACAAATAATAAAAATGAAATATAATTAAAAAATAAAAGGGACACGTGTTTTTTTCGGCTTATAGTACGGAACCCTTCGTGTGCAAGTCCGACTTGTTTAATTACTTTGTTTAATATATTCCATCATATCCGTATAACTGTATTATTTCATAAAGTATCTTACAGTGTGCAAGAAACGTGCAAGAGAATACCTATATCGATGCGAAATGTATCATAATTACATAATTTATCTACAAAACTGCAATGTTTTAACTTTTTACCACCTTTATTTTGTAAATCACCAGTTATAACAATAAATATAATTCTTTTATAACAGTCTAATAAGTAACTTCTCTATTTAAATAAAATATAAAGATAAAATCAATGTCATCAAATCATTCAAAAATAAGTCGACTTCGACTTCTCGATTAAACGAAATCGATTAGTTGGTACCGGAAGCCACACCTCTAGCACTCATATTGCGCCGTATACAAAGCGTTTAGCGATATAATTTTGTTAGTAGCAACCCGAGGTGCGCCTCTATTCTATCGCTGTTTTATTGTCCATCACGTTTATTGTACGACATTATTGAGGACATGTAGATCTATCAGATACTAAGCCATGCACGTGGCTTCGCCTGCGAAAACGGTGTTTTATTGTCCATCACGTTTATTGTACGACATTATTGAGGACATGTAGATCTATCAGATACTAAGCCATGCACGTGGCTTCGCCTGCGAAAACGGTTTTGAATTTTCCCCAGTGAACCCTGTATGATATATAATAAGCTGAGATAGGGACCATTTTGGCTTCGCACAGATAATTATTTTATTGTGCTGTTTAGTAACTAATTTTAATTTACTGGTTGGTTTGTCTTATGCGAGTCCCAAATAAACATTTTTCTTTCTCTTTCTTTCTTTCAGTGTTATTTTCAGGTACCAAGTTACTGATCTGCCTTTCCTAGGCAGGTTAGTAGGTACATAAAAGAAAAACCGGCCGAGTGCGAATCGGACTCTCACAGGACCCTTCCTGTGAGAGTCCGACTCGCACTTGGCCGGTCCCGCACCATAAACCGAAAAGAAAAAACTCGTTTCTTGTTTGGGAGTTTTTAATTTTTATTTAATTTAATTTTCGTATTTGTTGTTATAGCGGCAATACAAATAAGTACACACCCAGTAAAAATTTCAACTGTCTACCTATTACGGTTCTTGAGGGTACATCCCGCTGACGGACAGACGGACGCGAGCTTACCAAGAAGAAGCCTGTTCACTCTAATTATAAAGAGATTAGGGTTGTATGCGTTCGGAAACACAGACGCAGGCAGAGAGTTCCACTCCTTTGCTGTGCGCATTATAAAATACGTTTGGAAACGTTTAGTGCGAATTGATGGAATATCAATAAGGTAGGGATGATAACTTGCAGTGCGTCTAGATGTCCGATGGTAGAAGGGGGCCGGTGGGATGAGGTCGTGGAGTTCCTGGACACTCTCCCCGAAGTACAATCTGTCTGGCGTACAATAAGCTTCTCAGTAACATACTCATTCCATACTTAAGAAATTTTAACCCCTCCACGTTAAAAACATGTCAAACTTTAATGCCAATATTGACAGGTTATCAGGCTATTATAAAGTCCGAGAAACACTCAACTTCAAATGCTTCATACATAAATATTTCAGTGAGAGACAAAAAAAAAATCTTTCCCTAGAATAGCAAGCCAATCTACGGCGCGGCGAGGGTGCCAAAGATCGGCGAACCTCTTGATACCTACGTGCCGCGTCCAAGACTGTCGCCTCCCTCAACACGCCCTTGACCCAGCAGATTATCGATGGCTCTCAATAACTTCGCCCCCTAGTACATGAGACTTAAACATATCGGCCGAAATGTAGATGTGTATTCTTTTTTTAAACGTTGCCCCGCACTAGGAATTTTTCCTGTATCGTGGGTGCGTTCACAAACATATAAACTCACATACACAAACAGCCAGACCCGTTTGAAGTTTTTCTGCCTAATCCCTCGGAGATACTGGCGTGATGTTCAAATCAAATCAAATCAAATCAAAAGTCATTTATTCAAATTAGGCTGAGTGCCAGCACTTTTTGAACGTTAAAGTTCTACATATAGACAGTCCCCCAAAACGCCCGCCCCTCACGAGTTCCTAGTGTTTTAGCTGAGAAGAAGAAGTGGCGCAACAAACTCCCCAGCAAATGTTATAAAAAGTCTGGTTCGGTCGAAGGTATTTATTTTAGTTCAATAACAAATATGATGTCACCAATTCCATCAGATTGAAAAGCGACTTGTTTAGAATTTTTTATTAGTTTTTTGTGGTCGCTTTTTTATAGAAATATTTTTTTTACATCCCTTATTGTTACTTACATTTTTAAATTCGCCTCCTATCTGCCTCTTTATTTTGATATCTCACAATTCCCACATGATTATAATTATCAATCAATATACTTCGAAAAAATATGACTTCATTTACTTACCTAATGGCGTCTTGTTTTTTTACCTGTCATTTGCATGGTTACTGAAACGCTGATTTTAAATGTAATTTTGTTTGAATTACTAGTGACGGTCCTGTTGGTGTGCTTACAATAGATAAATAAATAGCCAGACGTTAAGGCAAAAGAGCGTGCTAAAGAAATAGACAATAAGACATACAAACGTACATACATACACTCAAAAAACATTATACCTCACTTCTACTCCTTCTGGGGAAGTCGGGTAAAAGTTCGTCAAAACTCTCCACTTTTGTTGTAACAAATGAAATTTATTTTTGTGTACTTCAAGTGGGTTGTGCCACAGCATCAAACGATTGTCATTTGTTTAATTATTACTGTCATTTGTCTTCCAGTGAGGTTTCTATCACTGCTGTAATTGTGAGCTTATTTTTTTTTAAGGATGTGAAATCATCAAATGACTTCTTCCGCTCTCGGTGGAGCGGAAGGTCGTGTCAGACTCTTACTGACTAAAATCCGTGTCTAAAGTCCGTTCCAGGGCCGCGGTGACTCTTTCGAACAAATTCCGCAACGTGATTGTGAGCTTACATCATCTTTCAAGAGGGTGTGATGCTATTACTGGCACCCTTCAAAATAATCATAGCAATGTTGCTTGGCGGGAGAAATAAGTATGGTGTTAGTACTTCTCTAGGCGTGTTCCTTTGAGAAGAGCTCAGACTGTTCATTCTTTTAAGGTACCTATTTATTAAAGTATTTTCTCAGAATGACATACAATTTTTTCCTGTTGGTATAGTGTTTGCAAGCGCTACTACAGACCATGATACTCTGGGTTTGATTCTCAGGTTGGACGAAGTGCTTTTGGCTTTTCCATCCCGATTTTTTTCAGTTGCAACCTGAAGTCTGGATTTGAGCTTAGTGGCAAAAAGCTTGTTCCGCATTACATGGGACTATATGATAATGATGATTATAAATGACAATATTATAAATGACAATGATAAATGACAATGACAAATGACAATGATAAATGACAATGATAAATTAATGATAAATGATAATGTTGCTTGGCGGAAGAAATAAGTATGGTGGTAGTTCTTCTCTATGCGTGTTCCATTGCGAAGAACTTTTCAGATTTTTCCTTCTTTTAAGGTATTTACTCAAGAATGTACTGAAAATTACATACAATACTTTCCCGTTGGTATAGTGTTTGCAAGCGCTACTACAGACCATGAGGCTCTGGGTTTGATTCCTAGGTTGGACAAAGTGTTATTGGTTATTGTTTTATCATCCCAATTTTTTTCAGTTGGAGCCTGGAGTCTGGATTTGAGCTTAGTTTATGGCAAACAGCTTGTTCTGTATTACGTGGGATAATGATAAATGATAATGATAATGATAACGTGATGTTGTATGTATAACTAGTTTTTGCCCGCGACTTCGTACGTGCATATCCGGTTTTTTCCAGTTCTCGTAGGGATTTCGGGAAATTCTCTCTTGGTGCTCCCTTTGGGAAGCCACATACCAAATATCAGATTTCTACGACCAGTAGTTTCGGCTGTTCGTTGTCTGTCAGTCAGTCAGTCAGTAACAGAAGAGTTTTTTAATACAAATTGATGATTATAAAATCGTTTGTCCTGACTGACTATCTATTAAAGCACAGTCAAAGCTCTAGAAAGCTGAAATTTTGAAAATAGGTTTATACAAAGACGTACTTAAAGGATTTTTGAAAATACAACTTAAAAAAAAAGGAAATCGTTTGTCTGAAAATAACTGGCTTATTAACTTGAAACTAGAGTGACATGCCAGTTATTGTGAAAATACATATAAAATACATACAAAAATATCTAATCAGTCCGTCAGATACATTTCCAAAAAATATTGGACACGTATTTTTTCTTTTGTCACGTAAACAAGAAATGAAGACGATAAAGTGCGTTGAAAACTCGTATGACGTCACTTACCAGTACACTTTTTACTGGAAAGTGACGTTACAAGTCCCCGCTCCTTAACTTTGATGCATTTTATCTTCGTATTTTTTATTGAATTGATAAAATAAAAAATACATAAGTTTCCAATATATTTAACCGACTTCAAAAAAAGGAGAAAAAATACACAGTCGAACATATAGCCTTATGTTTGACTGTGTATTTTTTATCATGCATGTTCAGTATGTTCACCTATTTCCCCCCATTTGTGGACCGATTCCCAAAATTCTTTTTTTATTTGAAAGGTGGTCCTGAGGTGGTCCCATTGGCACCAAGTCAGGATCTGATGATGGAATCCCAGGGAAATCGGGGGCAACCGTCAAATTTTAAAGGTGTTAACAATTTTTTTTTCGATAATCTAGTTGACGGACTAAATAGAATCATATTTTTTTCCAGGCAACATCCCTATTGTATTAAATGTGTGCCTAGTTATAAATTGTACTCTTACTGTATACGTACCAACATAAAAGCATCTTTCTTTTTATTGTTGTGTTCAGAAACAGCGGAATCAGGTCACTGCGTTCTAACTTTCCAGCGTGTAACGTTTTATCGGATATTCTCCGATACACTTATTGTCTTTTAAAAAAGAGAAAAGTGGACGGATAAAACTCGCTATTAGGGAACTTGCAGTTGGTACCAAAAATTCTAGTTTCAGTAAAGACGGAAATTTTCCGTTTAGATGCCCGTGTTACAGCAATGAAACAGGCAAATACCTGTTTTGTCTGCAAAAATACCGAAATCGCCGAATATTGCGGTCAAGGGCAAAAGCGTCAAGCTGAAAAACCTGATTCAGAATATACAAGAACTAGCTATTGCCCGCGACTTCGTACTCGAATATCCCGTTCTTGTATAGCCTATAGCCTTGTAGTGATCAATGCCGCCACATGAAAAACTAAGAAACGAAATAACGAAATTTGTGCGACGACAAAAAGAATCGCAGCGCCATCTACGACGAACTAACAACGAAATCCTGCATCGCGCAAGCAAAGTTCTCCGTGTGATTTGAACATATACAACAGTTCGAATATCAAATATCGGGCAGTTGCCCACCAGACGCAATAACCGTCTGGCAGGAAGCTCCTCCCATTTTCAGTTGAGGTGTGCGGGACTTTACTCGTTGTAACGCATCCTTCTATAGCCTTCTTCATGAATGTGGCAATCATATACAAAAGTAATTTTCCAAATCCGGCGGGCAGTTCCAGATACTGGCACGTTCAAACAAACAATCAAACTCTTTAGCATTATTATATTAGTATAAATAGTTTTCAGGCACTAGATCAAATTGTCTTCTGTTAGTATCTATAAGAATGTTACGCCGGAATTAGATACATCTATAATTTGAGATATTGGTAGGGATGGTAATACCACAGTAATGATTTATTAGAGCATGCATGATGTAAGAGGAATTCGATTCAATAAGCAAACAGAATGATGAACCAACTAGCCAACTAATTCAATTAGCACAAGATGTGTTGAACTCTGGCCACGGTAAGATATGAACAGTAGTTTAATAGAAGCATTTTTGAGTCTAATCGAAAAACACGATTGATCTAAAAAAGGTTCCGTTCGTCATAATCACGTGAGGAACCCAAAAAAATTGCTTGATTTTTGACACATTTCTTTATCACATTTACATAAATTAAGAAAATTGGTTGCCTGTAAAGTCCGTTTACGGACGATAGTTTAACGTGACAACGTTATAACAAAACATTGATGAAATGATCGTAATGTTACAATGAGTCATCCTTTTTCGTGCGTGCAGCCGGCGTTCATCGATTTATTAGACGTTGTCACGTCAATAAAGTCCTCCTGACCGATTTCAGCCATGGCGGCCAATCTCAACCGAGACTAGCCATCGGCGCGGGACATATAGTGTACAAGTGTGTGCGCTAACACAGGTGCACTCCCCCTCTTCCGTCACTCACATATTCTGATGGGACGGCAACCCGACACGACCGGAGAGAGATCTGGCGCAGGACCAACGGCTTAACCTGCTTTCCGAGGTACGGGGGTGTCACACCACCAACTTCCAAACTCCAGGCTTGTTAGTGAGAAATTTCTATTGGAAAAACCATATTGCACTTTTTGGCCGACCTGGGAATCGAACCCAGGAATCCACGCTCGGCAGTCGCGCTTGCGACCTTGAGACCAACGGAGCAGTTCAAAGTACCACAAGTACCTACTTAGGGCATATTGAAAGTTTCTGGATTCTGATAAATAAGACTAGATATAAGACTTACGAAGTTACGATACATTTATTGTTTTTAAAAGTATATTCCCACGCAATTAATGCATTTTTGCATTCGCTGAAACCATTGCACAAAGCAGTTGGACCAGTCTTCCTTAGGGACCTCTTCAATGGCTCCATGGTACGCATTCATCGCCGATTCAGGGCTCGTAAAACCTCTAAGTTTGTCTTTAATTTTTGGAAACAAAAAAAAGTCGCAGGGTGCGAGGTCCCACGGGGCGCTCAACGGTGGACGCCATCATAACCGTGAGAGCCCTCACGACGGGGGATAACTTGTCCCGGGGTAGGGTCGTCTTGGCGGTGTCTCTTGACATCGCCAATGCCTTTAATTCCCTGCCCTGGAATTGCATTAGGGAGGCACTCCGATATCACCGAACCTACCTCCGTAACGTGGTTGAGGCCTATTTGACGGACAGGGGCGTCATCTACCCCGTCACCCGGGAGAGTGGAACCGGCGAGAGATGTCGTGCGGTGTTCCACAGGGTTTGGTTCTGGGGCCGCTCCTGTGGGACATCGGCTACGATTGGGTGCTGCACGCCGACCTCCTTAGCGGCGTCAGCGAAGTCTGCTACGCTGTCGACACGCTGGTTCTGGCACAGGGGAGGGTCACACCAGGCGGCGGCCAACTTAATGACAAGCGGGGTCTATAGTCGTTGGAAGGATCCGGCAATTGGGTCTCGAGGTGGCCCTTACACCAGTCCCAAGGTCCCATGTGCTTTCATGGTTCTCGGAAGAGGCCACCAGCGGGATCCCAGGTAACGGTAAGAGGGGTTCACATCCGCGTCGGGTCGACGGTCAAGTTCATGGGACTCGTTCTCGACAGCCGGTGGAACTTGGAGGAGCACTTCCGACGTTTGTCTCCCAGTATGGAGCGGGCCGGGGCTGCCATCAAGCGACTCCTGCCCAATCTAGGGCATCCAAACCCCTCCTGCCGGAGGCTCTATGTGGGGATCGTGCGGTCTATGGCCATGGCAGTAAGGACTTGCGGAGTAGCTGGAGAGTTCCGTCTGACGCAGGTACTCACCGGACACGGCTGTTTCGGGAGGTACCTGTTTTGGATTCAGCGGGAGGACTCACCAAGGTGTCAGCACTGTGAGGATCGACCGGCGGCGGCGACCTCTCCCGGCCGGCCCTGGTTAAATCCATGGTCCGGAGCGAGGAGGCTTGGGAAGCGTTCACCTCCTTCTGCGAAGCAGTCATGCTAGAGAAGGAGGACTCGGGCCGCGCGAGGAACAGACAAGGCCTTCGCGCCAATCGCCGCTACAGAAGTAGGCGCCCCGGCCATCGTAGACGCAGGCCTGCAAGGACGGCAAGCGTTGGGTGGCTCGCTGTCCGATCACCACCAGGCCCGGGTCGATGGCGCGTTGTGTTCCACGCGCGCCTCAAAAGGATGTCAGCATAGAAGACGGGGCCCGCTCAGCCTGCCAGGGTTGCGGACTTTTTTCGAAAGAGTCACCGCGGCCCTGGAACGCAAAGGGCTTTAAAAGGAACACGGATGGGTTTTATTCAGTAAGAGTCTGACACGCCCTTCCACTCCACCCAGAGCGGAATAAATTATTTGATGATTTCCCATCCTTAAAACAAAAGGGTACGAGGTCCGGGCTGAAGGCGGATGCGTTATCAGTTTCACATTTGAAGCTTTCAAATTCGGTTTCGTTACCTTAGCGGAATGCTTGCTTTTCACGAACTTATTCTAAGACTCTGGGCATGCAAGTGTTGACGTAGCAATCGATACTTTAGTGTAATGTCCTCATTTGTCGAAAAAAGAAGCAACCATTTTTCTACCAATGCTTCGACTTTTTTAACTTTCGTCGGCAAATTATCCGAAGCTGAGCAAAGTTTTCGAACCTTTCGATGCACATCTAAATTGTTTTGCTCAATCAAATGCCTAACAAAATACGAATTTTCCGACAATTTTTTTTTTTTGTCAGTTTCAATATGTTGTACGGTATCAATATTCGACACTGTAACCGCAGACTCCGGCCGACCTTTGTAGACGTGGACGTGAACACAGAGCTGCGACATGGTGCTTCGTCACCAAATGCCAATTGAAATCTCTGGCAACTCTCTTGCTGACTTAAGGCACAGCGAAAATCATAAAAATCATTGAACGAAAGTGTTTACGAGTCAAATTCATTTTGATAACAACACAAAATTCTCGAAAGGACGAACAAAAAAATTATAAATAAAATGCAAACTAAAAATATTACTAAGAGACGACATTGAGTAAAACATTTGATACAATAAAAACTCTTGAACTACTTACTACCTACTCACTCTTTGTATGGCCCCAACAGCCGCACCGCGCCGCGCCGGTGTCTATTGACTGTGTGACGTCACGATGCGCCCGCGCACGCGATACGCACACGTGCACCGCATCTGTGATGTGTAAACATTGGGACAGGGGTCACAAACGTAGTGGTGGTTATAGTCATACAAATACTAGCGGTGTCTCAGCTTGACTTCCGTGGCGTATTCGACAGGAATCGAGAATGTATCCAGGATAGCATCTAAAGTAGCCTCTGGACTTCCAGCCAGTCGACTCAGCGACAGTTTAGCTTTTTATCAAAATTACTAAATTTCTATCAGTTGTAGTAGGCTCCTCTTTATAATAATTTTTTTAGATTAGATTTAACTTAATCTTCTTGAACTTCAATTTCAATCATCGCGTTCATCATCATCAGAGATCGGAATAGGTAGACTATATTTACCTAATGTTCGTGGAAGTACCTAAGTAACAAAGAGTTGATAATACCTCCTGTAAAATCCTGGCATCATAAATGGAATCATGACAATTAAAACCCGGGATTATAAAAACATGAACTGGATTTTGAGTAGGTACTTATTTATATTATTGATTTGAAGAATCAAAAGAAGAAAGAGTTGTGCGAAAACAAAACTATTTAAGTTATCAGTTTTAGTAGGTACGGAACTCTAAAAACATAATAAGATTCTTCAATATAATAATTTTGTTCAAATGTATTCAAAGCGCAATAAGTAATTTGCAATTTCTTAAATCCCGGGATACAATCGTCATGTTTATGATTCTAGAATTTTACAGGAGGTATTATCAACTCTATGTTACTTACTTCCACGAACATTAGGTAAATATAGTCTACCTATTCCGATCTCTAATCATCATCCACAGTCGGACCTCTCCTACATCCTGTTTTCTTGTACCAAGGGAAAGAGATGCCAGAGGAAGGACAATTTCATTCATCGGTTTGGATTTAGGTTACTTTTTAATTTCTGTTACATTTTAATAGAACATTTTAACTGCATTAAAAAAAATAACACAATACAGTCTGTAGTTATTTTTTTTCCAAAATAGAAATAACAGGTGTAGGCAACACAGCCAACACACCAAATTGAAACTGTTGCAACAGAATTGGGCAAAAGTAGCCACTGATTGCATTCCGAATAACAGGAGCCAGCGACACGGTAGGCCCAGGAGGAGATGATGATGAGGAGACTCCTACCAAAAGGATGAGCCAGATACAGCAAAGGACTGATCAATATGAAAGGAAGGAAGGGAAGCTGACGACCGACCATTTATGCCTGAAGGCTTAATTAGTTTGATTTACTTGTTAATGCTTGAGTTTGTTTGTTTTTTTTGATGGCATAATGGAGTGTGCTAGCTAACAAGTGTCAATTAATTTCATAAAACTTGATTTACATATTAGACATATAATTTTCTGTGTCATGTTTTGTAAACTTTGCATACTGCTGTATAAATTCAAGTTTTTATAACTTAACAGACATATGTGTTGCTGGGGAGTTTGTTGCGCCACTTCTTCTTCCCAGCTAAAACACTAGGAAGTGGTGACGGGCGGGCGTTTTGGGGGACTGTCTTTATGTAGAACTTCGACGTTCAGAAAGTGCTGGCACTCAGCCTAATTTGAATAAATGACTTTTGATTTTGATTTAACACCCTGCCATGAATTGAGACAACAGGCTCATGAACAACCGAAACACTAAAGAAATTATCATTTTTACATCTACCGATCGAAGGTTGCCAACGCCCGCCGCCGTCTGCCTATATGATAACATAAACAAAGCCAGTGATTGTGATCCTGTGTAAGTATGTAGGTACCTACAGCTACTAGCACGTTCCTCGTATGTTGGTACTCCTGTCCGACGTCTAGCCACCATCTGTGTAGTCATTGACTCGAGTCGAGGTGATGAGGAGGAATTCAATGGTAAGAATTTTTATCTGTTTGAAGATTGATAATTTCTTTAGGGTACGTGTTCAGCCGGTCGATTCTGTAAACATATCGAAGTAAAGGCTTGGGTGAAGTGATCACGAGGTGAGTTGTCAATCCATATATTACCATTACAGACACACACACACACACACGAACACACACACACACACACGCGAACACACACACACTCACATAACTTCACTAACGTACAGAAATTGTTTTTATTGAATTTTTTGAAGATGTTTTTTTTTTCCTTTTACTTTTTCTAATGTATTTTTATTGTTATTATTTTTTTACCTTCAGTTACACTAGGTATGTCACTAATAATAATAAAATTGTAGTCGAAGACTAGTGTGGCCACATACTGTGTACAATTTTATTGTAATACCCAATGGGGACTGGCACTGTATTCCCTTATACAGGTTATTCTGTAACCTAGCTTGGAATGCAGCACCTCACCACCATTTCAATTGTAGTTTTAGTAGGTACTTACACTTAACAATTTGTCAACCCTGTAAACTACTATGTACTACAATGCTGTTATTATGAATAAACAATTGATTATATATTATTATATATTATCAAGATGGAATGACAGCTCACTCTGTGATCACGTGACATCTTGATTATATGGATTGTCAGCTCACTTCACCCAAGCCTTCACTTCGAGATGTTTACAGGATCGACCGGCTGCAAGAGATCTCGGGATCTCTTCCTGGTTTGCTCCGGAGCATGACCGTCATGTGATCTAAGCAAGTTTGAATCCTTAATAATAATTAAATTTATTGAATAAAGCGATATAATAATATCCTACAATATAAAATTCTCCCGTGACTGACTGAGTGACTAAAAGACAACGCACAGCCGAAACTACTGGTCGTAGAAAGCTGAAATTTGGCATGTAGGTTCCATGGGGAATGTAAGGGAGCACTGATAGAGGATTTCCCGAAATTCTTACGGGAACGGGAAAATATGGGTCTATGCGATGTCGCGGGCATAAGCTATATCCATAAAAGCTTTAGTGTAGCGGTCACAAGCAGTACTACTGAGCTTCGATTCCAGTGTTTTTCCATTTGGAATTTCTCACTAGCAGCTCGGAGGATTTATGAACCTAAAAATAATAATCCTTCAGACCGAAGTTCGTTCAAGGTGACCACAATCTCGAAGGAGGTCAGCCAAGTACCTACGTAGAGAACATGTATAAAGTGCACAAGTGTGTGCGCAAACACAGGTGCACTTTCCTTACAATATTACTCTCCTATACCGATGGGACTGCAATCCGACACTCGCAGGGATAGATCAGGTGTAGGACCAAGGGCTTTAAGTGTGTTTCAAGGCACGGGGTGGCACACCACCAACTTCCAAGTTCCGGGTTGTTGATTGGGAATTCGTGATGAAAAAACTGTTTTTCTGTATGTTGTCGGACGTAAAAGAATAGCACCATCCCATCACTATCCTTACTCTTCAGAGAATAGGTAGCAGCATTCTATGTACATTACAACATTTATAACAGCTACACTGCGATCGCCAACCCGTCAGCCAAGCGTGGCGATTAAAGCATGTGTTAATCCAGGGTGTCAGCTTCCTACATACCAAATTTTATCAAAATTGGTCCAGCCGTTTGCGCGTGAAGAACACACACACTCACAAACTTTCGCCTTTATAATATTAAGTGTGATTAGTAGAGAGTATAAAATGGGGAAGGGGAACAGCTCATTGGGTATCAACAAAATAGGCTGCATGACGATACGGATATGTCAAACGTACTTGTCAAAGTAAAAAGTGCCTAAAACACGTTGAATGGCAATGATTCTTTGATTGCAAAGAAGTCAGTCTTCTGTGAAGAGCCATCTAACTTCATGATGATAAAATATTGGATTGTCTGTAAAATGAATAATCTGGTTTTTGCTTTCATCTTTTTGAAATAGTTATTTGAACTCTCGACTGTAAAATCTAACTTCTGCGAACGAAGACAATGTGTTAGCTACCTGAGGGTGGTTGCAGAGCACGTGGAGAGTCCTATATGGAGGCATTGGACCCGCCTACATATAGGATAATTTTAGTGTTATGTTAGTTTGTTTTAGTATTTTAAGTATTACTAACCTAGTTCTTAAGTGCCTGTGTATTACTAACACTCTATGGACTGTCTTGGTCTGAAATAAACTATTATTATTATTATTAATTAGATTTTATCAATAAATTAAAAAAAAAACTTTACATGAAGAACACAGCAAAGTGAGCAGTAAACAATTTCAATATACCCCACAAATGACTACAACAAGAAACAAAACAAACGACGAAGCGGCGGCATTATTACAAAGAGCTAATTGTGATAGTACGTATAAAACTAACTGGTATGACTGTATGTATGTGTGTACTGTAGTGCACAGATTAGCGACGCTGCAAGGCCGTTTTAATCAGAACTCTAGGGATTATACAGTCTATTGTCTGTTAAGGGTGGTGGCACACAGGGCGTAGAAGACGCTGTATAGGAAACGCTAAATGCATGTTCAATGCTAGTGATCATGTAATAGTGTAATGTATAGGGTAGTGAATGAGCTCATATATTTTCTTATGAGCACAACAGTAGAGTAAAATAGAAATTGAGTTGTGGAGTTTTAAACAAATTAAAGCTTCGATCGCGTATTTCCGCGATGAACACTTTGTGTCAGGACGATGCCTCCTCCTCATACGGCCGGTTTGAATAACGTATCTATCTATAAACAGCTGTCAAATTACCAACAGTAGCTGAAACGTCATTAATAATTATTATTACCAACAGTAGCTGAAACGTCATTAATCAATATTATTACCAACAGTAGCTGAAACGTCATGTTTGAAAGGCAAACATGACGTTTCAGTTAATTTGACAGTTGTTCAAAGGTAGATAAGTCATCCAAATTACTCGGTCATGGAAAATCTAGATAAGTCGAATCTTCTGTTAATCCTTCTTTTATCCCAGGACACCGAAGAATAAGAAGAATTATGTGAACTGCATTTGAGCCTCATGAGAAACTTGAATTGTAACTCACACCATAGCTCAGTTCATCATAGTTCGTATCTATCGAACTATTTAGCGTATTTTGTTCCACTGCTGGACAAACGCCTCACTCTTCCTTTTTCACTCAGCTCTGTTCCATGCTAATTAGGGTCCAGTTTGGGCGTGTCAGACTCTTACTGACTAAAACCCATTCGTGTTCCTTCTAAAGCCCTTTGCGTTCCAGGACCGCGGTGACTCTTTCGAACAAATTCCGCAACTGCCTTGGTCTACTGCGATGTCGTCTGGCATTTAATAGGAGCGATTCGGTGGTTTCTTTTTGCTTTTTTCTCGTTTGAGTCAAGGCCAATTGAGCTTAGCGTAACAATAAGGTAACGTTTAGTTACGTTTAGGTAGATTTTGGTATAGTATAATATTATTTTTTAGGAATCAAAGAACCATTTCTTAGCGTTTAAATTGTTTAGTGTTTACGCAGCCTTACCACAAACAACGGTAACACGGTTTAAAACAATACTATAGTAGGCGCCAGATAATCGTGGAATAACGGTCATTGACCCACCTACAATTATTGACATTGTTAATTTGAAAAACGGAATTAATGACACAAAGCTGTCCCGAATCATCATCTCTCGTGATCCTTAACATTGTCTAATAATGAAAAACGATTCATATTTAATTGTTCAGGTACCTATGAACAGTTATTAGGGAAAGGTCAATATACTTTATTCCACATTTATCTGGCGCCTACTATAGACACAGGTAAGGATAGACAGACACATTGATGGGTTAATTACAAATAGATAATGTACTCGTTCTCTAGATTCTCATGCCATGAGGGAATTATGGCTAGGTATTTTGCTTATCGATATTCCTTATACATAAGTGGACAGTTTGGTAAGTATATCATCTCATAGTTGATTTTTTAGGGTTCCGTACCTAAAGGGTAAAAATGGAACCCTATTACTAAGAATCCATTGTCCTGTCTGTCTCATGAACCGTTATAGCTAGACAGTTGAAATTTTCACGGATGATGTATTTCTGTTACCGCTATAACAAAAAATAATACAAATAAAATAAAATTGAAAATAATAGGAGGCCGCCATACAAGAAACATGTTGTTTTAGAATTATGGTACGGAACCCTTTGTGTGAAAGTCCAACCTGCACTTGGCCAGTTTTTTGAACTGGCAATCCACTCTGACTTCGCACCGATAGCAGAGCATACAAGCATCCACTCCTCATGATTATCTTTCCTCATGAATAAGCGTTCATTGATGAAAACTGTATGAAAATCGGTTCGGTATTTTTGCGTTTATCGAACGAACAGACACACAGATAGCCCGATAGTCAGACGCGGCGGGGAACTTTGTTTTTTTTTTTTATGATGATTTCTGACATGAAACGCATAAATATGAAGAAGAGAAAATAGGTGTGTGATCTCTTGCAAATCATCCTATGGTTATTTGCCGTTTGAAACGATAGAATCCAAGTTAAAATTCACATTAAATTAATAATGACACGCGTTTTTTTAGATGTCATACAAAATCATTTATAAATATGGCAATATAACAGAAAAAACTAAGTCCAAAGAAACAAGTGGATAACTCAATTTGTAAAAGGTATGGCATGGCTCATGATGCAAATGCGAACGTTGTTTAAAACCTAGAGAGCAGACAAGACGCAGTTTAAAACATGCGGGGCAGTCTTTGGGGACTGCCGATAGAAGTGAAAACTATGCGTAAGCTAAAGCGTTCGGTGACGATGACGCGATTTCCATGATTTTTGTTCCCCAAAAAGTACACATATATACACAGTATACATATTAGTGATGCCACGAATATTCGGCAACTATTCGGTATTCGGCCTATTCGGCCACTTTTTTGCTATTCGGTATTCGGCCGAATAGTACGTACTATTCGGCCGAATACCGAATAGCAAATCATGTAAAAAAAGACACGTTGTTTTACTCAAAATTATGTATTTATTTCCAAATTACAACATTTTAGTAGTTAAAATTAATCAGTGGTAAGTTGTGATGGATAAAAACGAGCTTTTCAGCATTTTTTGGAAGCAAACGATTGCGCTTTTCATCGTAAACGTTACCAGCCTCAGAAAATAACCTCTCACTATAAACGCTACTTCCAGGCGAAGAAAGATAAACTTTTGCAAATTTTGAAAGGTTCGGGTATTGTTTTTCGTTTGCTGACCACCACTTGTAAGGATCAGCCTTCCGATCTAGGCGAACTGTTTTCAAATAAAAATCCAACTCGTTTGCCACAGCATTCTTCTCCACGTTCTCCTCATCATTAGCATTTCCCATATTATTTGCAGCGACTTCTTCAAAGCAGTTCCAGAAACTGTCGTGTATTTCAACTTTAACAGTCCTATCATTTTCATTCAAGTTTCTTTTCTTACGCGCTGGAGAAGAATCGTCGTCGGTACTACTTGGTTCATCACAACTTTTTTTTAGAGCTTCTAGAAGAATGTTTTGTCTTGCTCTTTCTGCTTGAACCAATCCTAGAAAACTCGTTTTAAAGCGAGGATCCAGAAAAGTAGCAACCAGATATTTGTTTTTATCATCGAAGCTGAATCGCCTTTCTAGCTCGGCCTGCAGTGAAGATCTCATCGCAACTAAATTAGGTACTTTCTCAGCTGTCTCTGCTTTTCCCAGATATTTTAATAAAGTTACTGCATGTGGAATCACTTCAGAGATGCAAGAGATACCTGAGCTAGTTATTTTTGTTATTTCTTCGAATGGTTTGAGAAGTTTGATACATTGTTCCAATAGTTCCCATTGAGCATGTGTCAGATTTATTAAAGTTTCATGATCTGTTATGTACAAGGAGACAGCTCGCTTTTGTTCTAATAATCGCTCCATTAAATAATACGTAGAATTCCAGCGTGTGCTCACATCTTGTACTAGTTGGTGGTTTGGCAAATTAAGTTCTTGTTGAATAGATTTAAGTTTCTGCTCTGCTAAGCCAGAATGATTAAAATGGGCAACAATTCGTCTCGCAGCAGCTATCATCTGTTGTACTTCTGGTTGAGATTGTAGCGAATGATCTATAGCTCGTTGTAGTGAATGAATAAAGCACCTGCCTGAATCATATCCTGCATCTCGCACACCTTTTATCATATTAGAGCCACTATCATGGACAAGTAAATGGAGCTTGGATTGAGGAATATTCCATCTTTCTGTAATAGCATTGAGTTCTTTTGCAATATTGATACCAGAATGTGAGCCAGGAAATGATTTCATAGCTAAAACGCCATGTTCCAGAATGAACTTTGGAGATATCCAGTGCGCAGTGAAGCTCAGAAAGCTCTCGTTATTGTGCTGGCATGTCCATATATCAGATGTCACTGATAATGCTGCTGCCTGTGAAATACTGGCTTCTATTTTAGCACAAATTCTGTTGTATATATCCGGAACAATTTTCTCGGTTATGTAAGTGCGACCAGGTACTTTATAATGGGGCAAAGCGTTTGCCATAAGTCTCTGAAATCCAACTCGTTCCACAAGTGACAATGGTTCGTTGTCCAAAGCAATCATTTCGCCAATCAAGTAATGATATTTTATTGATTTCGGATCATTAATGTCCCAGAGCAATTTCCTTTCTGATGTTTCCTTCAGGGTGAGCTGCCGTTCTTTTGATCTGGACGTTCCAGGTTCTGCTGGCATCTTGGCATTGGTAGAAGTAGAAGTACCGCCCATGTTGCTGCCACTTGTCGTTGGAACATTAATTAAAGCAGCGTATTGGTCAGCATGTTTGGTTTTAAGATGGTTTTTTAAAGAGGTTGTAGCTGTAAATAAAAAAAACTGAAATTAATTATAATTAAATAAGTTATTTTATTTCCCTTATCTATCTTATAGAAAATCAAATAAATATAGGTATATAAATAATTTCTTATAAAATTTTATTCCGAAACAACTAGGGCAAATCGATCTCCTTTCTTTTGTAAGTAGGTATCTACAAATAGGTACAGTACAACAACAAGGTAAGTAGGTACGTAGTTTTAGATATAACCAGTTAACAAACAAGAAACAACCACCTACCTAAACGTATTAAGTGAACAAAACTATTTCGAAACTATTAAATTAACCTAACGTTTTACTTACTTGCTTTCTTTCCTTCTCCGCCTCTTGAGATCTTGATGCTACATAACAAACACTGGGCCAGTTTATTATTTTCACTACAAATCTCATAATATTCCCATATGGGCGATTTTTTATGAACTAAGGAACAAACTTCTTAGCAAAATAGTACTTGAGTTTCACTTTACGTATTATTTATATACAACAAAGCGCTTCGTGACGCGCTTTACTAGCAATTGAAACAAATACAAACAATGTTTGCTTGCACCCCACCCCGCGCGCGCGCCGTCGTCGCCTGCCGCGCGAACGCAACGAGAAAAACAGGTTGTGACTTGTCTTTGTCTTATTCCAGCTAACGCGCCCCCACCAAGCATGTACTTCGCGCCGAATATTCGGCGGCCGAATATTCGGCGCTTCGGCCGACAGCGTTGCCGAATATTCGGTATTCGGTATTCGGCCAATTCACTATTCGTGGCATCTCTAATACATATAGCTCATGGAAAGCGTTCGGTGACGATGACGCGAGTTCCATGATTTTTGTTCCCCAAAAAGTACACATATATACACAGTATACATATAGCTCATGGAAAGCGTTCGGTGACGATGACGCGAGTTCCATGATTTTTGTTCCCCAAAAAGTACACATATATACACAGTATACATATAGCTCATGGAAAGCGTTCGGTGACGATGACGCGAGTTCCATGATTTTTGTTCCCCAAAAAGTACACATATATACACAGTATACATATAGCTCATGGAAAGCGTTCGGTGACGATGACGCGAGTTCCATGATTTTTGTTCCCCAAAAAGTACACATATATACACAGTATACATATAGCTCATGGAAAGCGTTCGGTGACGATGACGCGAGTTCCATGATTTTTGTTCACCCAAAAAGTGCTCAACGCGCCTTAAGGAGGTTTCACTTTAAAAATATTGCTTAAAATTTTCAAAAAATGGCGGTGTTGTCAGCGTTTTAAAATCTCCGTGATGTCTCTGTAAACAGAGTCATCACTAATTTTGCGTGTGACGTCATTCACAAGTCCCACCATATTAAATTGAAGCCTTCCAGTACAAATTACATTTTATGTGACAAGGATAGAAAAATAACTTCAAAAGTGTATAACTTCTCCGTTTTCCTGCTATTTTATTTATTTTTCACAAATCGTTATGTTTTAATATAATCTTTCAAATAAGTATTCATTCATTTAGATTTTTCATTTAAGTCGAAATCCCTATTACTAGAATTGGCCCTCAGATTTCGGACACTAGTTTCATTAAAACTGGATATATTCCTGAAACGAAACAAAGAACATTAAATACCAACCAATTTTGTTTTAAAAGGTTCTGAAATAACTCCATAGCGATAATGAAAGATCTTTATCAAAACAATGGCGTGTATATACATAACACATTTTATTATGTATAGCTCGGCCATTTTATATGAATATGCAGTGAACAGATTAGTGGACGGTCGGCAAATAAAGTGTGAATCTTGTTGTTTTTTGTTTATTTTGGATTTCGTTGTTCTGTTTATTTCATGGTAGTTTTCCTATTTTAAACATTTTAGGAAGTTAAAAAAATTAAAAATATACTGTTCAAAATTTAAAAAAAAATGAATTTAATAAAAAACTATTTTACTATATTTCGGGTAATTCGGTTAGCGAGAATCTGTCCGACCTTTTTTATAAAAAACGTCCATGATTCTAACTATATTGTTTATGAATACTTATCAGAAGCGGATTCTAAATTAAAATTCTCTAGAGAAAATTCGAATAAAGATCCACTAAAACTTAGTTTGTGGTTTAAAATTGTTTTATGAATAACATTGGTTTTCAATTTCAGTTTAATCAAATCTCAAATTAATAAATTGGTGAAGGTCAACCAATCACAAAAACGCTATTCAAATACAGTCCAAATTAAATCAATTGAGTATCTAATTATTTATTTGTTGAACTTGTTTTTGTATTGTTTTTATAACCCAAAGGTTGATTGTTAGACAATACCTTTTTGCTTTTAGTCCGTCTGTGTAAAACTACAGAATAAAAGTAAAAAAAGTCTTAGGTACATTTACAGCCGCAATTAAACAAATTTCTTTCTTTTTTTTCCAATTTTATAACACACTTAATTTAGCAAAGCTGCAGCTTTTGCTTAACAGTCTTATACAAAACGACCTTAACAAAGTCCGCCACATCATAAAATCACAACTTAAATTAAAAGCCAAACAAAAAAAAACTTAAACCACTTAAGCTACATCTGCCGGATGTCGAACGGTTCATGGGCTAAAGCAACCACAATGTGGGTCCCCGAAAATGCCCGACGACATCGCGGGAGACCCAGGCGAAGATGGCGGGACGAACTTGACGCCTATCGGCCAGATTGGTCCAGACTTGCCCAAAGCCGGGAGGAATGGAAGGAAGAAAGGGAGGCTTTTGCCCTGCAGTGGGACATAATTGGCTAAAAATAAATAAATAAAAAAAAAACAGAATACGAGTCCCAATTAAATTGTTGACGCTACATTACAACAATGCATCTGCTGACCACCTGTTGGAGGAGGCCGATTAGTCAGGCCGCCTACTGTTATATAATAACGAGGGTAGACAGAGTTCACGCTCATCTTCTGGGTTATGAGGATTTATCATTGCTAAGGATTAATGCTGTGGTTCTCGCTGAATGGGAGGCTGGTTAAGTGAGAGCTGATGAAGTGTTATTTTAAGGTGAAACGATGAGCTATCTATTTATACTTATTTAATCGTTTGTCTTGAATGGCTCTCAACGCACAGCCTATATTACGGTGTTTAGAAAGCTGAGGATTACATGTTTATTTTAACACGTAAGCATCCTGTAGGCACTTGTCCCAGCGCCGACGAGGAAGCAATTAGCTATCGACTGTTTTCTCGCTCAGGAAACGGACAAAAGATATAGATACCGTGTGAGTAAAAGAGACATAAATACTTACATTTTCTAGTCGATAACAGCTGTTCACACTGCCGGCGAGAACTCTCTTACCACTAGTTTGTGGCAGCGACAAGAGCTATCAAAGATAATACTCGCTCAGCGATGCTCGCTTGGCGGTCAGAAGTCAGAACTCACGAGCGACCAACCGGCGATAATTTCTGTGTGTGTCAAAGAACATTTTTTTCAAACTTTTCAGACCACTATTATTTTAATATAGTCGGGTTTTATGATAATCAAAACTCAACAATAGTAGGCTCCCAAACTGAACTGAACCCAAACAATACCTTACCCAGGGAACTTAATTCAAGAAATCTTAATTCCAAATTGGACGAATAATTTGCTTACCTACTGGAATAAATCCCTGGAAAAATAATTTTATCCATTTTCGTCGGAATCGTAACTTTTGTCGCTTGCCTGTAACTGTGAAACTAGGTGGAATGGAGGCTGAATTATTCATATCATATCTAATCATAGAAATGGATGGTTTGTCTGTGTGTTCGTTTTGTTGACTTTTATGAAGGTAGGAATATAAAAGTATGAAGATACTTAGCTATATGAGCGGAGCTCATGGCTAAAGAATATCAGCCGCACGGGTCGACCAAGGTTAAGCGACGCTTGCCAAGGTTTGGTCTGTGGATGGATGACCATCTTAACTTACCGAGTTACCTCCGTGCCTCGGAAAGCACGGTAAGCCGTTGGTCCCAGCTGTCATTAGTAGATCTTTGGCAGTCGTTACGGATTGTCAGAAGCCAGTAAATCTGACACCAGTCTTCCCAAAAAGTACTGTGTTACCCAGGTTAATGGGTTGTGGAGGTCTGATAGGCAGCCGCTCCACAAAAAAATACTGGTATTCAGCTGAATCCGGTTTGACTGGAAGCCGAGCCCAATATAGTTGGGAAACAAGGCTGGGCAGATGATGAAGATCTATATAATAAGTAAATGTTTCATAAATTTTTAGGTCCCTACGTCCGAATGAAAAACGGAACACTTAGCGGTTACGCACTGCACATGATCCGAATCCGTGAAAATATGTACGTTCCGAAGTAGCCATAGACCTATTTGTTTGGTAGTCGCATTAGATCCGTCAAGGGCTATCTTTGGATATGTCCGATTTGAATCCGAGGTGATGCGGAAGCGTACATACAAACAGTAGGTACTACGGCTGCTTCCGTCTTTCAATATTTCTTCCGAATTGGAGACTCACGGATGACGGAAAATCTTGCCTGTCCTAAAGGATAAATAAGCGAAACATTAAAATAAAAATACTGGAAAAAATATTTACTTACAGATTAAGTACAGGAAACTCTATTAGAATTTTATGGTATTAACTTTAAAAAAAAATGATTTGTTCGGAACCACATACACGCTCGCACTTGGCAGGTTTTCATAGTAGAGCGATTTGATTTCTTCATTTCCATTATAGTAAAGACTGACTTTCCACCGAGCGTTCTCGTTAAGAACCATATAGCTTTGATGATGAGAGCATAATATATCGTTTTTAATTTTAACACATACCTTCTCTTGGCCAAGAAAAACTGCCTCAACCCTCAACCTCAACAACCTCAGAAACCTCAACGACCCAAACGATCAGCACACAGGCAGACGGCCTATATCTTTACTAGGCATTTGTCCCACCGCCGGCGAGGAAGCGATTAGCTATCGACTATTTTCTCGCTGAGGTAACGGACAAAAGATATTGATCCCGTGTGAGTAAAATAAACAAATACATATATAGTCGATAGCTGACTGTTCACACTTCTGGCAAGAACTCTCTTACTCGCTCAGCGATACTTGCTTGGTGATCAGATGTCAGAACTCACGCTGAGCAAATAACCAGGGGCAATATCTACCTATAGTGCGCCACACGCCGGAGCGAGTGGTGCAAAATCAAAAAATCAAAAGTCATTTATTCAAATTAGGCTGAGTGCCAGCACTTTTTGAACGTCAAAGTTCTACATAATGACAGTCCCCCAAAACGCCCGCTTGTCACTACTTCCTAGTGTTTTAGCTGGGAAGAAGAAGTGGCGCAGCAAACTCCCCAGCAAGCAGTGCGAGTAATCGCCCGTCGCACAAGAGCACTCTTAAAGCCGAGCGACAAAATTATAGAAACTACACACTCGCTGCTCGCCAACTCGTATACAGTTACTAGCTTTACTCACTACTCGCTGATCGTCGGCAATGAGACAAGTGCCTTGTGTGATCTTGACCTCAGTTGTAGACAATCAACATTTACAGTCATGAGTCTAGCATGATGATAGCTTATGCAACTGCGTCCGGTCGACTAATAGCTTCCTCGTCTAACAATGCTGTTCCTATTGTGATCTGCTCCGGACGTCCTGTGCTTCCTCTCCGTCGTTTGTCTATAATGCAAGGTCCAATTTGTCTGTTGTCATCTCCTCTTGTGTTAAAAACGGATTGGAATGAGTCTGCCCTAGAAGGACGGTGAACGTCTTCTTTTTTAGTCGATGGTTAACTCTCTACATTTATTTTATTTGTTTATTCCCCACCATATAATTATCTTTACAGGTTTGTGGACAACTATTTTTACAAACTACAGTTACAAAGTTTTACTTATAATATTTTCCATCACATAGCTACCTATTGCTACTACAAACACCGATTCAGACAGTTTGTTTGGGCCCAGTAGGTGACTCCGTTAATTGTAGCACAGGTGGTTTTCATGAACTCATCACATCATTCTCTTGTTATTTTTGCGGTCAAGGATTTAGAAGAAGATGAGGAGCTAAGGGGAGTTGGTTATCCTATTTTATTTATATCATTTTCAAATAAAGTTCTCCTTGATATACTCGTAAAATCACGTGAATCATGGTAACATTTGCCCAGCAGTGGGATGTGGTACTAATGATTTACAAAAACAGATTCTTTAAAAGTTATTCACTTATCCAATATCGCAAACGATTAATTATTAAAACAGAACCCTGGTCATCAAACACGGCAACCACTATGACGTCACAAAGATGGCGCCGTCCCTAACTCGCCGCCATTTGCATTCCGTCAGCTGTTTTAAATATTAATCGTTCGCACTTTATGGTGGTCTGAAGTTTTATAGATCCGACAATGGTGTTGCTGATGCAGATAGCTCGCAAATGTTTGTATATTTCTTTAAGACTCGTTAAAATGGGGAAGATTTTGGACAGCACTAGATGATTCTGGCAACGGGTATGTGGAGATGGAAAGAGAGCGTTAACAGCACGTGTTCTGTTATTTACAGTCCCCCTGATCGATTTCGGCCATGGCGGCCTCTCTTACATATTAAAGTGCACAAGTGTGTGCGCAAACATAGGTGCACTCCTTCTTCCATCACTCTCATAAATATGTTACCTCCGGTAGTGTCGGCACTACCGGAGAGAGATCTGGCGCAGGACCAACGGCTTAACGTGCTTTCCGAGGCACGGGGGTGTCACACCACCAACTTCCAAACTCCGGGCTGTTACTGAGAAATTCCTATTGGAAAAGCTCAATGACACTTTTTGCCCGACCCGGGAAGAATCCAGGACTCCACGTTCGGCAGTCGCGCTTGCGACCGCGAGACCAACGGTTTTTTTTTAATGTGGACAGGGAACAAACGACATTAATAGACAGGAATATTACTCTAGTTTCAATTCTAAGTGTTTCGATTACCTTAGAGCTCAAAAGTCCCAGTAATTTATAAATTTTAATTCGTTTTTATTATAGAACCAAATTAAAGAACGCAGTGTTTTTGCGAACTCATAAAACAAGATAAGGATCGTTGCAGGTGGCGTGCTGTAATTTCTACTTACCCCTTTGGAAAAAGACGTGAGTATAAGTATTAATAGGCACGCATTTGACCACTATCTCACCTGAAGGTAAGCGATGATGCGATCGAAGATGGAGCACGCTTGCCTAGAAGTAACCTATTCACTCTTGACTTAAAGACTCCCAGGTTGTAGCTATCAGGAAACACAGACTCTGGCAGGGAATTTCAATGCTTAGCTGTACAAAGAATGAGTTTCTAAAACGTTTTGTGCGTATGGGGGGGATGTCCACCATGTACCGGTGGCGCATAGCCGTACGTCTTGTGGTCCGATGATGACAATTCCGTCTTACACTCCCGAAAATGCAACCGATAGAAAACCGACAGGTTAGCAACTCGACGTCGATGCTCAACACTTTGGAGCTTCGACTCGACGAGACTGTCATTGCCTGGTATCTGGCAGATCCTTCCAAAAGATGAGAGCAGTACTCCATACACGATCACCACCATTATGTCAATAGATAGTTTCCTTGTTTGACATGAAATAGCAGGGGCAGTTGAGGGTGTGTCATGCTCACTCCAATGTCTCGCTGATGGTGGCGCGTGTATCGGATCATTCAGTTCCCTTCAAAATGGTTGAGCTGAATGGTGCTGATGCACGCGTCATGTTCGTGAACGGGCGCCGTAAGTGGAGACTGGTCATCCCTTGGTTGCCACTGCCTCATTTTAATATTTCATACTATAAATTGTTTTTTTCTTTCTTTACATTGTTCTCATATATAGAAGCAACAAGGTTTATGTTACCAGGATTTTTGTAAACTTAAAATGATTTAAAAGAGTGTCCGTGGAGTTTCTTGCACGTTCTTCTCCAAAGAGATCTACGCTTTCGAACGTGCAAATAGCTTCATTTTTTTAACGGACTGACTTTGACAATTCAAAAGTATCTGATAATGGTTTATTTGTAATAAATGCTTTGACTTTGACTTTGATGGAACTTGTGCCTGATTAAGTTTGAGCAGCAGCTGCTGTGCCATTACCAATTCGATTACTAATTTGGCAATGTTGTATGTGGTTTGTCAATATAAATTTTGTGCACATTTTTGCCCGATACAAAGCCCAGACAAAACAAAAACAGATGTAGAATGTAGGTGGTATTTACCGCATGATTGTTAGACAATACAATCATCTAGTTAAAACCACTTACAATCATTAATAAGCATTACTTTAGTACCTGCATTATCTATGTAGGTATGTCTGTGTGTGGGATGCAACTACAAAACACCTCGTTCTTGATGCCTTCCGTTATTTTCATTCATTATTTCATTCTCATTTACTTATAAATAGAATTGAATAGATCTCTAAAGGAAGTCCATGAATCAAGCTGTTATTGATAACATCGTGGTGTGAATCTGATTTCTCATAGGTTCGGAATTGTATTGCAATTAGTATAAATGAAGAAACGTAATTAAACTAATAAGATAAAAGTTAGATTGTTTCTTGTAGATGAGTGTGCAGTACAAATTGGAGTTTATTTATTTATTTATTGGCCTATCTACAATTGTTATACTGTTTGTACTAATTATAAAAGCAATATGATAAAAGCATAGTGTACAATATATGCGACACATCATGCAAAAACAAAATTATAGCTTAAAGTAAAGTTGAAGTTGTTAAGCGACAGAAAGAACACATATTGACTGGTAGAGAATGCCTTGATGCAATAACTCTGCTCATGTACAACTAGGTATTGTACATACAGTTTAAATAAATAAATAAACAAAAGAGAACGTCGCTTTATCAACAAAACCAGTGATTAAAAAGGTGAAAGTGAAAGACGGGACAATTGTCTAAAACCAAAAAAGTTTGCAATGCAAAAACCTTTAAAGAACATCTGCGTTAATCAAAACGCCATCAACAAACCACCTTCCCTGCCCACTCCCCAACGAAGACAGCTTGAAAGCAAAAGTCTCGGATATTAAAAGCAACAAAACCGAGCGATGAATGAGCGAGTCAGTACGAGGCGCGTGCGCAGAGGAAACAGATGTCCTGGGTCGATGAACGGTTTCGGCGCGGGCGCTTCATTGGGGCCCCGTATACAGGATGGGGCGTGAATTATATTGTGTTAATTTGTAGTTTGTTCTTTTAATATAAGGAAATGTAGTGTGGGCATAAACGTTTAGTTCTTGGTTATGATTTGGGATAGCTGGTTCATGGTTACCAGTGGCCATATTGTATCGGGAGTTCTCAACAAATAAACAAGCACGGCAAATTGCGTTGGATTGGCGCAAACCTCATATGTGACATTTCTTTCAATTAATCCTATAATATGCCCTTTTGAACCCTTTGTCAAGGGGTCGGTCAGCTAGAAAAGAAACTAATTACACGCTCGAAACAATGCTTACGTGAACGAGAAACTACTCCAAGTATGTTATAATAACATTACATTTTGCCCGCGACTTCGTACTCGCATATCCCTTTTTTTCCCGTTCCCGTGAGTATTTTGGAAAAGCCCTCTCTTAGTGAAAGAAAGAAATAAAGAAAGAATAAAATTTATTTAGCACAGGTACTTACATGAAACGCGCAAGGTAAAAATAACAAGAAAAAGGTAGTTATGCCAAAAACTATGTGTGTGTCTCACGGCTGCACTAAAAAGGTCCATTTCAGCGATATGCCAGACAGACTGATGCTGTCTGACGCTGGTTTTCTGCTCTCCCCTACACTATCTAAGGAACCAGGCCAAATTTCAGCTTTCTACCACCAGAACCTTCGGCTGCGCCTTGTCTGTCAGTCACCAGTAACGGAACAATTTTATATTACTAGCATTAACCAAGAGATTTTGGGAACACGTACACTTTGTCATAGTACTATTTTTGAAGAGAAATAAGCAGTAATGTTAATTCCCCGTGGTTCCCAGGGAATAGTTAATTTCCCTCAACAGAGCACAACCCAGAATCCGGGCAGCTTCTGCGAACTTCCTGATGGAAAAACCAAAAAAAAAAAACCGACTAAGGGCGAGTTTTTTTTTCCGTATAGTTAACTCAAGTGATCAAAACGTCGTTAAAATGCGTGTTTCCATAAATTGTTAGATATGAAATAATAGTTATTTGTATGCCCATTCATCATCATCATTATGTCAGCCGAAATACGTACACTGCTGGACCGGTCATGTGCGTCTCGCATCCATCGGCTACCCGCAACCCTCACCAGGTCATCGGTCCACCTTGTGGGGCCTTCCAACGCTGCGTCTTCCGGTACGCGGCCGCCACTCCAGAACTTTTCGGCCCCATTGGTTAAGCTAAATATTGATCGAAAAATTAAATTTAGGTGTCCCTAATTTTTTTAAGCATTAGTAAACTACGGATCAAAAAACTTGTATTTAGGAAATTAAACCACGGTCCGTGAGGTCCTGAGCTCAGCAGTATTTATTGCGACCTTAGTGGTCGACCTACGAGGCAGTCAGTACGGAATTACGGATGTAATTAATTAGTCAACTAAAATGCTAATACCTACCAGCTCATTAAACCAACAACATGACATTTGACAGCCAACCAAATTGAGTATACTTCAAGGAACACGGTGCTTAGAGAATTATGTGACAAACTCAGCCAGTAACACTGATTTACACTAATAACTACAATCCAGGATTACCGATACTTTACCTCAAGAAGTAAACACGCTGATTGTGACAGTTTTTGTCACGAACACCGTTTGTCACAAGTTTCTTATGAACTTATTGACCATTATTAGTTTAAACGTACACTAAAGTACTTTCTGCTAGGGTTGCGGAATTTGTTCGAAAGAGTCACCGCGGTCCTGGAACGCAAATGGCTTTAGAAAGAACACGGATGGGTTTTAGTCAGTAAGAGTCTGACACGCCCTTCAGCTCCACCCAGAGCTGAAGAAGTCATTTGATGATTTCCCATCCTTAAAAAAAAAGAGGTACCTACTTTAAATTTACGATTAACGAAATGAATTGCTCTATTTTTCGAAGGTAAGTAAATGATATGGGAAATTGTATAGACTGCCGAACCCTAAGTATTCTATCTTTATGTTGGTTTTCTTCAATACATTTTAAGCTATGTATATGTTACCGGAAAATTGCAAACGAAGTAAGATTGTAAAATATCGCGTGAAATGGTAAATTATTTTTTCGTAATAAAACACGGATATATTGGAAACTATTGAATTTGGATTGGATTAATTTTTTACATAACGATTTCTTCATACGAGAAATTATAATCTACTAAAGATTTATTACAATCTTACGGCGCGGCGTCTGCAATTTTCCGGTAGTACAATATACAAAACTTTTCACAAAAAAAAATAATTTCGGAAGTCGGTATTTCTGGTTTTGTTTCTTCGATATGTACTTCCAAAGTAAAAGTTATTTTGCACTCGTGTTTTTTATTTGGTTTGTTTGTTAATTGCTTAAGATTGTCAACATTTCAAATCATAAATCAAAATATTTTATTTGCTAGAATATGGTAGAGTATGGTGTTACAGTAAATTTGTTTCAGCATATCCTGCCATAACATGGCGTGCAAATGTATTCACAATAATCGATGTCAATTTATTAATTTAACTTATAAATTGCAGACTCTGTTGACTTGTTTTCTAAATAATCCTTAATGGTGTAATATCTTTTAAATAATAAATTCAAAAGTATTTTTTTAAAAATTGTCAGCGGTAGGTCTTGAAAACTATTTGGTAGATGATTGTAAATAATAATCGACATTCAGTATACATTTTTCTTAAATAAGCTTAATTGTATTACGTACAACTATTCTAGTGCTGCAACTCTCAGAGAAAGCCACAATATCTCTCAGACCAAATAGACTTAAGTAGTCAAGACGAATGTTATGTCTCCCACACAGCAGACAATACCGTTTTCACTCTGGTATGCGGTCTGTCTATGATTGTCTCTGAAAGTTCACAAATATTATTGTAAGGTTATGCCAGGATTGCGGAATTTGTTCGAAAGAGTCACCGGGCCCCTTGAACGTAAAGGGGGAACACGGATGGGTTTTAGTCAGTAAGAGTCTGAGTTACTTGATGATTTCCCATCCTTTAAAAATAAAGCATAGATGTGAAAAGCGAGGGACGATAGCTTGTAATGTAGTGAAAATGGGCAAGAAACTTATAATAATTAAATTAAAGTTCATATTCTTTGTTGCCAACAAAAATATACCGACACAAAATGCTACATCGTATGTGCATTGTGCAAAGGCGAGCTTAACTCACAATTGGGTTTTCTTACGGCAAAAATCAGTGCGATACACATAATATTATGGGCAGGATAAAACTTGAAATTATAAATCCTTAGTTAAATAGAGTGATCAATTAAGTAGGTCACTAAAAAAACATGAACTGAGGACGTGTGGTTAGGTGGTAACTATGTGCTGTACAATCAAGTATAAATTAAAAAAAAACAACGGGTTGCACTCCGGGAGTGCCGGCAGTGAAAACTTGAACATTATTATTGTGCATTTTTGATATTTTGATTGCATTGAGACATACATTTTCCCTGCGCGGTAGAAAGAGAGGGGGATATTACTTCCTCTCCTACGCCGCGCTGGCGGTCTACTCTCCCTCCATCTTACGAATTTTCTATCAGGTCACGTGTCCTGATACGAGTTTAACATTTTTTACCCATCCAAAAAAGTGCACAACGCCGCTAAAGAAGTTTTCACTTCAAAAACATAATTTTGATCACATTAACTTTGATTTAACAAAGTTGCACCAAGTTATGTTGAATCCGTCGGCCGGGCCCGTGGCTCGTGCACAAAGAAACAGATGTTTCGAGTTCGATGAACGATTTCGGTGCGTCCGCGCAGCTCTACTTTATTGGGGGCCCGGTTCATACAGGATGGTTCAGATTTCGTTTTACGTTTTGATTTTAAAATCATAACAAGAAGAGTTTATTTATTAAGTGGGTTTTCTACTAGTTAAAACAAAAATGACATTTAAACAGTTTTCTGGGCAATTTAAAAAATCAATGCCACCACATGAAAAACAGTGAAATTTGTACGACAACAAAAAGAACCACAACGCCATCTATCCTGTCAGCGACGAACTGCCAACGAAATCCTGCATCGCGCAGGCACAGTTCTCCGTGTGATTTGAACATTTGCAACAGTCCGTATATCAACTATCGGGCAGTTGCCCACTAGACACAACAACCGCCTGTTCGGAGGATCCTCCCTTTTCAATGGAGGTGTGCCGGTCTTTACTCTCTGTTCTGCATATCTCTATAATGGCCTTATACGTCTTTGCTACCGGCTCTAAGTCCAAAATTATTTAATAATAATAATTTATTTTTTTCGTTTATTATTTTTTATTTTTAAGAAAAATTTTAAAAGTAGTTTAGTATGTATATCGAAATGAATAAAGAGAATTATAATAAATTAATTTAATTATAAACAGGGATTGTAGTTCGTAAATATACCTAGTAATAAAATTTATTTAAGTTTGTGGCAACAAATTTATTCATTAATAAACAGGAAAAGTTATTTCGAAGGATCGAACGTAGGACATGACACAGGATGAAAATACTCTTCATCTTAATCCATATCATGGTCTTTCAAGTTACATCTAAATCCGTTTAGACGTTCCGTAAAAAAAACAGCAGTTCAGCATATTTTTTTTAGTTATGCTCACAGACATTTATGGGGCAGACGATTTTTATTTTTTGGCGATTTCAGTTTTGGTTCGTTACTAAATAATAACAGCCGCACGGGTCGATCTTCAAGCAACGCTTGCCGAGGTCGGTCTGTGGATAGGTGACCACCTTAACATACCGAGACTCCTCCGTGCCTCGGAAAGCACGTTAAGCCGTTTGGTCCCGGCTGTCATTTGTAGATCTTTGGCAGTCGTTACGGATAGTCAGAAGCCAGATAATCTGACACCAGTCTTACCAAGGAGTACCGTGTTACCTAGTTAATGAATTTCGGAGGTCTGGCAGGGAGCAGCTCCACGTAAAATACTGGTATTCAGCTGAATCCGGTTTGACTGGATGCCGACCCCAATATAATTGGGAAAAGGCTAGGCAGATGAGTAGGTATAAGTTGTTGTTAATGTGCGTACAATGTCCCCTTTTGAGGTATTGCGTTTATTCTGTTACGCTTTATATTATATAATATAGGGAACTAGTTTTTTTCTTTAAGATTAATAATAAAAATAATAATTTATTTTGATTTGTCATATGTTATGGTGTCGACCACACATATGTGATTCATTTAATAACTCTAATAGTCTCTACTGAACAAAGAATGTTTTCTTAGTTTTTTGTGGAACAGATGTTTGAATATTTTTTTGTACAGTTTTGGGTGTTATAAAATTGATGAGTTTCAAGTGTAATATTTAGAAAATGACAGCTTTTTTTTACTTATAACCAGATTTGAGTAAATATATAATTTTATTAGGCTACAATTTAAATGCGTACCAAGTAAAATATGTTAACTTCAAATAAAAAGTTATAAGTTCCAAAATAATTTTACACTCATCAGAATAATTGTATGTGTTGTATTTTTATACTCTTTTTGCTTACCAAAATGGATAAAAGCTCACCAAATCTTGTTTTCCTGAAATACTATGTTACTTCTATTACTAGGAGAACTTGGATGCAAGAGCGAGCTAAGCGAGCTGAGACTTGGGGCACCCCGACTCGGACATGTTAGATTAGAAGGGGATGGCGGGGTCTAGTGAGCGAGTGAAGCGAGCGAATCAGACTCCGCTATCCCCTTCGTGGTTGTTTTTCTTAACTACTCCGAATTTGCCTTTTGGTGAGCATTTATCCATTATATTCTAGCAGGTATTTCGAATTTTTTCGTAGTAAAATTGGTACTTTTCTGGTCGGCGTTTAAACACAAGTCTTTTTATTATAAACTCGGTTAGTTTCGGTTTTCTAATGGGTAGGCGGGCGTTCCTAATACTCGTAGCACGCAATTACTAGTGATCATTACGTCTTTTCCAATCCGCTCTAGATATTAACTTCTGATTTTCTGAGGAACGAGGATTATATAAATGATTCGGATATGAAACACAAATCTTTACTGCTAGAAGTCAAGATCATAAATCGGGCTGCATGGTATTGCTGTCACCGGAAAATGGCAAACGCCGTAATATTGTAAAAATATCGCGTGAAATTGTAAACAATTTTTTCTAAATAAGACATGAACATATTGGAATCTATTGAATTTGGATGGGCTTTATTGTAAACAAAACGATTTTTTAATAGTATATTGAGAAATTATAATCTAGTAAAGATTTATTACAATCTTACGGAGTCTGCAATTTTCCGGTGACATTGCCAAGACAAACTCATCTTTTCTTCGTGTCTTTTTATAAACAGATGTTTGACACACGAATTGGGAACCTCCGCCTTTTTTGAAGTCGGTTAAAAATAGTCATTCATGGAGCATTTGGCTCACATGTTAATCAAAATAATGGGTTGGAATAATATCGAATTCGTATCGTGTAGTGACTGATCGTTAGTTTATCGTCACTCAGTCCGTAGTGCGACCCTTTTGGACCCAACCTTTACCTGGTCCGTTCAATTGGCCCTTACAACGTGCAGGCGTTCATGCAGCAATATCTTTTCCGCGATCCCGAAATATGTTGAATTGAAAAGACTTTTTTTATTTTATTTTATACCTTTGAACATTTTGTAATGATTACGAACTTTTTGCCTGACCCCGTGGACATGTCGCAGCCAATTAACCTAGGGCACGCCACAATTGCTCCTCTTTGGGGAATGGCTGGAGTGGCGCCGCAGCGTCCTCACCTTACGGCTTTAGGATTAAGCGAGAGGACACGCCCGTGTGTCAGCACTGTGAGGATCGCCCGGAGGACACGGTGGAGCATACGATGGAGTTCTGCCCTGCCTGGGCCGAGCACCGCCATGTCCTTGTCTAGGCGATCGGCGGCGGCGACCTCTCGCGTGGGGTTTTAGTCAGTAAGAGTCTGACACGCCCTCGCGCTCCACTCAGACCGGAAGAAGTTATTTGATGATTTCCCATCCTTAAAAAAAAGCCAACTAGCTTACTCAGCCGTTTCATTAAAAGCCTAGCCTTATCATTGAACTGCGCCGTTTAATCAGCGACAAAAGTGACATGGGCAAGTCTTTGAACGATATTGAACCAAAGATGTCACTTAGTTCGCTGGAAAATTGGGGCAATTCAATGAAAAGGTTAGGCTTTTAATGAAACGGCTGAGTAAGCTGCGACAGACTGATAATTATGTGAAAGGATTTTTTTGATGTCTTACAATTTTAGTGATAAGGAAGTTACCTCATGAATGAAACAAGACCCAGAATGATGATGAATCTGGTCAAAGTCGACCAGATTAATCATCATCATTATCATTTCAGCCAAAAGACATCAACTGCTGGATAGCCTACAACTAACTATGGTCGCCACATCGACCGGTCCTATGTATCGCAGATCCAGTGGATTCCCGGGCCTTCACCAGGTCATCAGTCCGCCTAATGAGGATCCAATGCTTCGATTTCTGGTACGCGGTCGCCACTCCAGAACATTTCGACCCTATCAACTAATCTGTTCTACGAGCAATGTGGCCCTGCCACTACCACTTAGGTATGTTTGTTGGTACATAATAAAGAGTGTTCTATTCTATTCTATTCTGTTCTATTCTATTCTATTCTATTCTGTTCTGTTCTGTTCTGTTCTGTTCTGTTCTGTTCTATTCTATTCTATTCTATTCTATTCTATTCTATTCTATTCTATTCTATTCTATTCTATTCTATTCTATTCTGTTCTATTCTATTCTATTCTATTCTATTCTATTCTATTCTATTCTATTCTATTCTATTCTATTCTATTCTATCTACTGTACTCTACTGTACTCTACTCTACTCTACTGTACTGTACTCTACTCTACTCTACTCTACTCTACTCTATTCTATTCTATTCTATTCTATTCTATTCTATACTTCGGGCAGAACCTATCATCATAGAAAAACATCAGGAAAACTACATCCAGCCCACGTTGATGGCAAGTACAAAATCGTAATGCGATTCACAAAGCCGCTAACATTATTTACGAGCTGCGAAGATCCTAACGTTTACACCTTTTTTACGCGTTCACATGAATATTTCCTAACATTTTATAATGAGCTAAACCTGTGACATTGTTGTGAGCCCATCAAATCTAATGCATTTAAAGTTCTCAGTTTGAGCTAAACGATTTTCACCTACATGGTTTTCAAATGTTTTAGTCCATTGTATGGACTTCAAAAGAGACTAATATGACCTCTGAGTTTGTTTCAGTGTTTCTTCTCAGGGTAGTCAGCTAGGAAACACCAGTCTCATCTAGATTAAATAGACCAAAAAAATAACCGTGTGCGTCTCGGGACGCCTGACACAAGTGATAACTTAAACTAATCTAAGTTGAACTATTTATATGGGAAGCGTCTGTCCGCAATACGACTAGCGCTGTGGGTTAGAGTGAGAGAGGAAGAGCCTGCCTACCGGTGCCGTATGCGTGAGGGAAAGGAAATCCAGACAGACTGGCGCCGTAACGCGTTACGTTACGAAGCGGTTTACCCTCTCATAAAAAGTTATCACTTCAAAAATGTTTGACGTGTAAAAGAGTTACTTGTAATCTATTTGCAAAATAACTATCGCATAGCAATAGCAAGCATAATGATTCATATGCATAGATTGTCATGTATAGGTATTAATTAGGTATTAAATATTTAAATATCTTGATACTGTTGTTTATTTGTAAACCTATTTTGCCACTGACTTGTTTCTGTATTTTTGTCACCTTGATTACTGAAAACCATAATATTCTGTGGGCAAGCGTGCTCCATTGTCGACCACATCATTTCTTTCCATCAGTTGAGATACTGGAATATCGTCTTTATAATCTGTTTACAGCTATCCACTGTTGGAAATAGGCTTCGGCAATAGCACCCCTTTAATCTTGATCGTCGGCTCCACTTTAGAACACTTCTTCAACAACTGTCGCCGGAAATTTATTAAATCTATTTAATTCCGACAAGCTCGACACCATCATCGGACCAAATATACCGCGATGCTCCATCGGTACACGGTGGCCATCCCACCATACAAAACGTTTTGTGAATACTTTCAATGTGCTTACAGCTAAGAAATGGCATTCCCTCCGGAGTCTGTGTTTCCTGATAGCTACAATCTGGGGGTCTTTGAGTCAAGAGTGAATAGGTTACTTCTAGTCAAGGGTGCTTCATCTTCGACCACATCATCAGTGAATTTTTGGTCAAATGCGAAATTATCGGCTCATTGCTACCTTAGTTTGCTTATTCTGTGACTAACAACGAACCTTTGGTTTCCTGTCAGATCTGACTCTGCAACAAGGGTACCAGAGTCAATGCTTCTCCAGCATAGACCTTTCTAAAGCTCACTAAGCGATCTTGAACTGATTGATCAGCCGTACGGTGAGTGTCCATGTCGCAGCATTTATACCGCCACATTTAAAACTACAAACAAATAGAACAGACTTCACACAAATCCTACAACAAACTGTCAAAGTTCTCCACATAAATTATTTATTTATTCACACTTTACGCACACAAATGTACAGAGGCGGACTTAATGCCATAAGCATTCTCAACCAGACAACTTTTGGGTGATGCAGAGAAAGGTGGCAGGTGCAATATGGAGAATAAAAGTGATTGAGATTTAATTACATACAAATTTTAAATATATAAACTATACATTAAATATATGTATATAACATCTACAAAAGCGCGACAATAACCATCGGGCAGTTGCCGACCAGATACAACACCCGGTTGGTCGGAGGATCCTCCCTTTTTAATAAAAGATGCAGAAGTCCACGTTCCTCTAAATCACATCTTGGCCCCAAAAATCATCTCAAATGTACAAGAAAACGGAATAAAAAACCACTCTCACATACATATAAAAATCTATGAAAGCCTCGACTGAAAAGATTGATGACATTATCGATTCAAGAGGGAACCCGAAACCAATAATAAATGACTAAAGCAAATCGTTACAGTAGGCCCTTAAATAAATCTCAAGCGGTGCACATTTGTTTTTAGGATAAAGGGCGCAAATAAAACGGGACAGGGGTTTGAATAAAACTTACCTGTTTTGTAACAGTTCTTGAAAGATGTAAAGGTTCTTCACATGGAGCATTCGCTTGTAATGTAACGTTACAGAGTCGAGCATTACATTGGTGAGGGAATAGGACCGAACATAACTGTGCGCAACTTGATGATACAATATGTAATGTTTTGATTCAACTTGTAACATAAATGAATGATTCTAATGTTACATTACAGGCGAATGCTCCAGTCTGTAAACATGTCCAAGTGAAGGCTTGGGTGAAGTGATCACGAGGTGAGCTGTCAATCTATACAATCAAGATGTCACGTGATTACTGAGTGAGCTGTCATTCCAGCTTGATTACATGGATTGACCGCTCACCTCGTGATCTTTTTACTCAAGTCTTCACTTCGATATGTTTATAGAATCGACCGGCAGGTGATGAGCACCTTAAGATGAATCGAAGTGAGTACTTTAACTCTGGTAAGGTAATTTGGTACAAAACCATCCGCAGCATCCAGTGTACAATCGGATATGTTAAGTAGACGTGTTTTAGTTATGGTATTAAGACTTCGGTCCGGTCACATTCCATTATTAAAGTTTGGATTTCTGATGAAAAAGGTTACGTCAGCCAACTGTAAGGAATGTGGAGTAGTCGAAGATGTGCAACATGTTTTGATGGAGTATGTGCCGAAGTAGGTTCAAATTTAATATAATCCTTTATTTCAGGCATTTCCTGCGTCTGTGTTTCCGAACGCATACAACCCTAATCTCTTCAAAATTATTGTGAACAGGCTTCTTCTGGGTAAGCTCGCTCCATCGTCGAATTTGTCTCTGTCATCTGTGACCTAGACTAGAATCAAGAGCAAACCCGTATTAAATAAAAAAAAACTAGGGCCCGCAAATAAAATACATAAACATAAAATAATAACTATAAATAAATTCATCGATTTTACGTTAAATTTAAAACTGTAAACTGCTAAAGGCGAAACACGACGCCATCATTTCGTGTGCTGTCACTCTAAATGATGGCGTCGTAGTATGATGTTGGAGAGTGTAATGCTATCCTGGCATTCTTTATCCGATCAAGCTATAAGATCCTGACTGCTTCAAGCCGCTCGTGTATGACCAGCCTTATACCGTATCGTATCCCTGGCTGACTGCCAGCCATATTGTTTAGGGAGCTGTCGCGCTCCTCATTAGCGAATACAATGACAAGTTTCAGATTTTACATTGTGAGTTGGCATCAAGGGGATCGGGTTTTCTTAGTATATTGTTATGGAGGTACTTTTATTCACGTAGTTAACTCGGAGTTATGAAAAGATCTGTTTTTAAACAGAATTTCTTAGAGGATCTGGTTCCATAGTTCGTAGATTATGTTTACCAGTGACTAGTTTTATAGAACTTTTAAAGTAACGCTCAAATATGTTCGTGGAAATTATTTCAATATTGGGTACAGAGAATGGGCAGCAGCATTCTCTGTGCATTGCAACAGCTACACTGCGATCGCTGGCCCGCCTGCCAAGCGTGGCGATTATGGTAAACCTCCCCTTTGGGGAAGCCCTATGTCCAGCAGTGGACGTCTTTCCGCTGATATGATGATGATGATGATCTTACTCCGCCGCTGTTCCTATTATTTTCTTTGCGGGACCCAAGACATTTGAATCTATGTTCAACGTTTTTCACTCAGTGGTGCTGGTGCTGGAGCTGGTGGTCACCACTGTTGATTCTGGCTCTCAGGAATTGCAGTGGATGGAAATAGTGTGATGAGCTTGTCCAAAAAAAAAAACAACGGGTTGCACTCCGGGAGTGCCGGCAGAAGTGAAAACTTGAACATTAACGTTGTGCATTTTTGATATTTCGGAATGGTTAGGGAATCATTTCGCACGAATTGCTTTAATTATCAAAATAAAAGTACTATCATTTATGTGGTAAAATACAATATTCATTTATTGCGCTATCGTACACAAACATAACAATTTAAATTACATTAAAAATTTAACACTTCAGAACTTTCCCTCCGTCTTACGAATTTTCGATCAGGTCACGTGTCCTGACACGACTTTAACATTTTTTACCCATCCCAAGAAGTGCACAACGCCGTTTAAGAAGTTTTCACTTAAAACAATCAGCGTTTTATATGTATTTCCTATTTTGGTTGTTTTATTTTCATGGTAACAGAAAGCATTAGTATGGCGGTCATTTGGCAATCATACAAAATTACCATGACTTCTAAAACCCAAACAAAAAATTCCAAAATTCAACACTTCAAAAAAGCAACCCGCTGTATCGGCGGTTTTATTTTAACTTTCTTCAACGAAGCTAATTCTTTTGTTCTTTGATGTAGCGGTGTACGAACACATGGCCACACTCGAGGTAAAAATAACAAATGGTCAAGTGTGAGACGTACCTGTGGGTAGACACTGTATCGTTTCGAATGATAGTGATATTTTGCGGAGTTCGGAAAAGAGTTATGATGTTTTCTGGGTTAGTTTTGCATGACGATTCGGTTTAAGGACTAAAGTTTCCATGACTTTAAGCAAGGATTTTACATTGAGCCCAATGATAAAATGATAAATGATATATTTATTTTGCAAGTATGTTTAACATAACACTTCAACACGACAATCTTTTTTGGTCATTTTAAGTTAGATAAGGCCGGTGTTTCCTAGCTGTCTACCTTGATAAGAAATACCGAAATAAACTCAGAGGTCACAGTCTCTTTTAAAGTCCATACAATCCGTACTGTTCAAATAATTTGAGAACCATGTATGTCTGAGGTGGCCTTTTGAGAAAAGTACAACACAAATTTGAGTGGACCGGTCCAGACAGTGCAAGCATTTGTCAGTTATCGTGTATCTCAAACTTAGAACTTTGAGGAGCTCAACGATTTGACGAACAATACCAAAGTTAGGACATTTGGGTAGGCCGCTTAAATAACTCAAACTGCCAGACTAATTAAAATGAAACCCTAATTTGGCGATCTACTAATTTGCAACAGATCTAGTCCAGTCAATTACTCTAAAGAGGGTCAACTGTAGTCTTGCATAAATAGTAATTTATTTATTTATTTATTTACCAACTATGGATGACATACAGTTAAAACAAACATAATAAAAAATAGCATGTGAGACTGACAGCCAATTAAAAATCATCACTTCTAAAAAACAGATTGTAAAGAAAGAGTGTGAAAAACACAACACAGCTACCAAAAAAAGGAAAGAACAAACAGTAAAACATTCAACCTTAAACTAAATTCACATGTCATACTCAATACAATAGAAACCTGAACAACCAAAATCTTATTTAAAAAAGCTAAGGCTCAGACAGTTTCTGGCCAAGGACACACCCGTAATATTGATTGGCACTCTAAAAGTTGTCCCATGAATCTCGTGTCTTGAGATAATCTTGTATAGGCTTGTGTTATGTACAGTTTATTTTCTCGAATTCCCAGGTAAAACCCCTAATTTGACTGAATTACACGTGAATCCGGCAAGGCGCGGTGATGATAGGTGGAGTAAGACAGTGACCGAGTGGCGTCTGACGACTGGAAGAAGTAGTGTTGGTTGGCCGGCGGCGAGATGGACGGACGAAATTGTTGCCATCGCGGGTAGAACCTGGATAAGACTGGCCCAGAAATGTGGGGATTGGCACAAGAGAAGAGAGGCCTATGCTCAGCAGTTGGTGAAGTCGGGCTGTGATTATGATGATCCTGAAACGTGAATCTAGGCTTTTAAGATTCTGAAAACGGTATAACGCACCAGCATAGTCATTCAGCACTTTTCATGAAGGTTAAAGAGCTTCATAGCATACAGTCCACCTAATATAGATACATTCATATCGATACACATCCAGTTTTTAAAACATAATTTTATGACAAATTATGGCAATACGACATTCCTTTCTCAAAATAATAGGCACTTTAGACATTCAAACATTACTCCGGAGTTATCTCTAAACTCATAAACGTATTTGTAAATCCCTATGAAACTCGAATGTTTCCATTGACGACATTACCCTTCAGTTAGTTGGGCCATTGGCCTCTATAAAACAATTATTTTTAGCAATGAACCCAAATTTTCAGCCATGACTAATCCCAGTAGTTACTAGGCCCTCCCATCATAGTTTACGAGCAAAAATTCCAAGAATTAACTTCCAGTACACACTGTGAGAGAAGCTGACAGCCAACGATGATAACACACTGACAGACAAGCAAATACTTTTAATATTAAATAGTTAGTCAGCCATTCTGACTCACTGTTTATATTCAAAGCGGTATGCGTTATTATAGGAGATGATGTACTTCTTGTTGGTAGGAATCAATTATTTAGATTCGTAATCCTAAATATAAATTCTTGTTTCTAATAGAACAAGATTTCTTTATAACTAGCTTTCGAAGTCATCATCTGCCTAGCCAGTCAAACCGGATTCAGCTGAATACCAGTATTTTACGTGGAGCGGCTGCCTACCAGACCTCCAGAACCCATTAACTGGGTAGCAAGGTACTCTTTGGCAATACTGGTGTCAGATTTTCTTGCTTCTGACTATCCGTAACGACTGCCAAATATCTACAAATGACAGCCGGGACCAACTGCTTAACTAGCTTTCAAAGTATGATCAGACAAATATACGTTTGTACAAAAATGTAAGCAGCAATTTTTGGGCTACGATTAAACGTAGCATAAATAGTCAAATTCATTATCCTTCTTTCTCTGCAGTCGGGTTAAAATATCGAAAGCCATTTAATTTTGGTCTACAAAGCTTTAAGATATCTTAAAACGTACTCATATGAAAAACGGTAGGAGCTTCCAATTTCCATACATTTATGAAGTTTACTTAACCTTGTCCTCAAAATTTGTTTAGTTTCGAATACGCTCACTTTTGGCACTACTGCAATTATTCAAACCAATTTAGACGGTAATATAACAGTGCCTATATTTTCTTATCGTGTTCTTAATTGATGAAGGTCGTGTCCTTCCTGGAAAGCTTTGACGGAATCACTGATGATCTGCTTCCAGGCCACTCTGTCTTCGGCACTTTTGAGGGCAGTGGCCACAGAGAGTCCTAGTATCGCCTACACTTACAACACAACAGTGCTTTTACTCTGTACAATATTAATGAAAAACTTCTCAGAATAACTACAATCATTAGTTTCATGAAATCCCAGATTCTTCACGCTGGAACACAGCAACATTGCTATACAGATTAAATAGCAATAATTCGTCAGAAGATCTTTACCAAGGTGTTTACCTATCTTCGAGCATTTACCTCATTATTCAAATACTAGCAACTGTAGCTTCTATATATTTTGGTAGCCTAATATAGCTATTAAAGAGCAAGGAGACGCCTCGGTCGCTTAAGAGGGTTTTGTCAAGCATGTCAGTGAGTTCCAACGAATACTAATTGAAACGGATGGCCCACGTAGATAATTAAATAAATCTTAAATTAACTTTAAACGCTAAACTAACTTTACGGTAAGTCCGTAAAGTTAGTTTAGCAAAAAATATTGTTAGCAAACAAATAATTAAGACGATACAGTGCGTTGAATGAATCTCATGTCGATTACAGTGCCTAACATTACGCGATTGCTGGTATCCGTGTTCCTGACTCATGTGAACCACATTTCAGAGAACTAAAAATATTGACCTTTCCTGCAATCTATATATATGAAGTAGCCGTATTTATAAAGACAAATGAAAATCTATTTGGTAAACTCAAATCGAAAAGACACATGTTTAAAATTTCTAATCTACCACATAAGACGGCTCTGTTTAACAAAAGCTTCTTTGGCATGGCATCAAAAATTTTCAACAAAATACCTATTGACATTCTGAGCACTAGGGAACTTCCAGTATTTAAAAACAAACTTCGTAACTTTTTAATTGATAAAGCATACTACACGATCCAAGATTTCTTGAATTATTGATTGTATTTTTGACCATGTATTAATTTGACTGTATATTGATATTTTGACATTTATAATAACAAAATTTGACATGTAAAACAATTTCAAATGTAATTCCACTAGGTACATAATTATTGTATGCCTATTAGGCAGGACATATTGGAACTCTAATTTATTCTTAAGACCTGTAATTACTAACATATGCCCACAATAAAATATTTTGAATTGAATTGAATTGAATTGCTTTCGGCAAAAGTGTACCACTTTTTATGTTCAACTGACGAACCAAAGCAAAAAGTTGACCAAAGATAAAACGCATCAAAGCCAAGAAGTGGGAGCTTGTAAGTAGTTGGAATACTAGGTTGGTTAGGAATGAGCTGATAATATATAACGGAGAAAGTACCTCCGTAGTGTACTTAAAAATTGTGACGGCATCATAGGTGACGTCCCAGGTGAAGCTTGAATGCCCGAACGACTTTTGTTTTTTGTAAGTGGTGTCTCGCAGTTCAACCTATAAGGTTGTCTACTGCTTAACCGGGCTTGCCTGTGGTGGCCCTAATATGATATTAAAGCCTCCAGCCAGGGCGACCAAACGCCGATAGTGCGGGCGTTTTATAGGGTTCGCCCCTCCCACGTGCACGTGTAAGTTTTAGTTTAAGTATTGAAACATTTAAATTACAATGAAAGGAAAAGTTAAAAAAACTTAAAGGCAATCAATTTACTTATTTTTAGACAGTCAAATTATGAATCTTAATTTTTTGAATACTTGTATTATGTAACAATCTATTGTAATTGCGCCGATATATGTATATATGATGATAAATTATTCTCTGCTCACCTCTATAATTTAGGAGTATTACAAAATAATATAAGGTACCTTAGAGCTACAGATTAGGAATTCAACACCGAACAAATGGTTTGAGAACTAATTTCCATACATTACTCCACGTATTAACATAATTTCCAACTTTTATGTGCATATCAAAAATGTTTGAATAAAACAAATGTTTTTTTTCTTTGTTCTTATACACGTAGTTTCACAAATATATGTCAATGAAAGGCTGATTTAAAATGTAGGTTAGGTTGAATGGACTTTGAAGGTGCATTGGGCACCTGCAAAAGATTGACCGTTTTTATTTCATATAAAGGTGTAAAGATTAATACATCACTTGGGACAACTCACACACGGTAATCCGATCCCAAACTAGGCAGAGCCTGTGCTATGGCAACCAGACAACTGGTAAACATACTTATATATTTCTAAATACATATGTACATATAATAGACAAATTACACCCAGACACAGATCAAATGATCATGCTCATCACACAAAGATTTGTCCTGGGTGGGAATCGAACCCACAATGCAACCGGCCTTAAGATTTGTGATAAAGAGTTAGCCATTGAATCATCAATATCAATATTTATATAAAGATTCCATTACTGGTGAGGGACTGACAGACAACGCACAGCCTAAACTATTGGTCTTAGCAAGCTGAAATTTGGCATGTGGGTTCCTTGGGGAGTTTAGTGGAACACTAAGATTAATTAAAATTAAGAAAGAAGAATTTCCTGAAATTCCTACGAGAACGGGAAAACTAGGGATATGCGCGTACGAAGTCGCGGGCAAAAACAAGTCCTAATATATAAAATTCTACAGTTAATGACTGACTGAGTGAATGACTGACTGACAGACGACGCCCAGCAGAAACTGCTGGTCGTAGACAGCTGAAATTTGGCATGTAACTTCTCCACACTCCAGGATTTCCCGAAATTTCTGGGGAACGGGAAAAAAGGGGATATGTGCGTACGAAGTCACGGCCAAAAGCTTGTAATCATATCATTTGATTTCACCATCATATCCCATATATCCCAATATCGTAAGGGACGGTGCATCATTTCGTTTTCTTCGGTTATTCTCTACTAGGCATCATCTCAGAAGTCAACTTAATTTGAACCATATGTATACGAATGGAACCTTTTGAGATTGGGACGTTTTGAGAATGGGACCTTTTGCGAATGGGACATTCTGCGTCAGATCTCATCGTTTCTCTGTCTTCTTCTACTCCTAAGTCATCTTTACTTTCCAATTCAAATCTTTTATATTATCATTCTTCATATTTTATTTTATTCTGTATAGTGTCGGACGTAAAAGAATAGCAACAGTCAACTCGCCTGCCAAGCGTGGCGATTATGCAAAACCTCTTTGGGGGAGGCCTATGTCCAGCAGTGGACGTCTGTCGGCTGATATGACGATGATGAGATCATTCATATAATGGCTAGAAGAGATATTTAACATGTCCACAATCGACGGTGACTACTCTATGATACAAAAGAAAACCTTTTGATGAAGACAACTGAATATAAAGAGTATTTACAGACCTCTTTTTTATGGAAGGGAAATCATCAAATGAATTCTTCCGCTCTGGGTGGAGCGGAAGGGCGTGTCAGACTCTTACTGACTAAAACCCATCCGTGTTCCTTCTAAAGCCCATTGCGTTCCAGGGCCGCGGTGACTCTTTCGAACAAATTCCGCAACCCTGGCAGGTTTATAGACCTCTAATAAAATTATTTTCGCAATACAACTTAATGATTTAGGTACTAAACAAGTCAACAGAACATCTTGAAAATGATTCACGAGTATTTTGCTAAAAACAAAGCAGTCGTCCCCTTTTTGCCCGGCCCCTAATAAACCGAGTATTATGCTAAACTTTGCAATAAATAACGGTGAAAAACAATAGCTGACTGTGTGGAAACATACGGGGGAGAAAGTGGAGCAGGCGCGTCACTTGTGACGGTTTAGTGAAGATGGAAATGATTTGGCTGTGGAAAAACATAGGCGTGGGTACACACAAATTGATAATGTATAATTATTTAAATTAAATAATACAACAATAAATTATGTACAGACAACAAAGTTACTTGCAACTTCTTTTAAACAATGTATGAGTGTGCTGAGCAGACAATTAGGTACTGTAAACCACACTCGTAAGTATGTCATAAAGTTATAATGCACACATTGAAATAAATAATGGTAGTGCAGTGGCAAAATTAATATTTTTGCTTGTATACCAAATAGTTTTGTTGACTGTACAAGCGCATTTAAAGAGGTGTTAAGGAAAGAATTTACTGGGCATCAAAAATACGTGAACATTGTTGTCAACTGGAAAATGCCCAGAACACTGTCAGCTTTTCCACGTTCGATGGCAATGCTGATTCTTTGACCGAAGAATAGGCCAGCTCTCTGGTCACGTGAAGAGGCGACTAGTTGTTTACTGATGTCATTGAAAAGCGATTCTGCTGTGATCATTTGTAAGCTACTATTTCCAGTGAACTATACGTATTCTATCAGTTAAAATTATTCTTGTGACGGGCCTCTCGCAGTTGTACCTAGGAGGTTGTCGACTGCTTAATCGGACTTGCCTGTAGCTGCCTTAATATAAATATTAAAGCCTCTAGCCAGGGCTTATTAAAACATACAAACCATGCGACTACACGTTAAGGGCACCCCCCGTGGGGTACCTCTGTGTATAAAGTTTAAATAAATAAATAGTACAACTTATTATCAGCGTTACAATTTTCGCTATAGATTTCTTCAACAACTTGCCTCTTTCAAACAAACAAACAATTTTGCTATAATATAATAGTAGTTTAGATTAAGATAAGGCTAACAAAGATGAATGAGCCGAAACATTCAAGTATTTCGACAAACAAGATATCAGTGAATGATCGCATTTACAATTGACACCGTTTCCCGTTCCCTTTTATAGACCTCTTCGTGCCTCTACAGAATTATAAATAGCTCCAACGTTGAATGGCATTCCCAAAATGGAACCAGAAACAATTCATTCTAATGCAGCAACATTAATTTTGCAAATAGTATCACTAATTAGTTTTTGATGTTGTTTATTTCAATAGGACGTTAGTTCGATATTTGCAAGGACACGGCAATGTTGGCTATATTGAATGTAGATATTTGCTGATACGAATTATTGCTCCACATAGTCTGTCACGGAGGACACCATGCCAATCGAACTTGGGTGAAGACAAACTGTAGAGGTGAATTAACACTGTAACTAACATGGGAACAAATTAATTTTCCATAACATTCAAAAGACTTTGAGAGAAATAAGAAAGTGGACTACCAAATTTAGACAGCACGGTTGGCGCAGTGGTTGAGCGATTGACTGCTGCGCTGCGTGTCGCGGGTTCGATTCCCGCACGGAACAATTATTTGTATGGCCTACAGATAGTTGTTCCGGGTCTGGCTGTTTGTGTATGTGACTTTCTATGTTTGTAAACGCACCCACAATACAGGAGAAATTCCTAGTGTGGGGCAACGTTTTAAAAAAAAAAAAAAAAAAATTCCCAACCCAACATGACCCATATCCTGGAGTGCACCAAGTGGCCATACACCTGCAGTTTTGATGCGGACTTCATTAACGCTTTTGATGCAGCTATTATGTGAGGCAACATTACTTTTCCACCTATGTCAGGGTCTAAATGGATACAGCTGGTAACCATCGACTGGAAAAGTCAAAATCCGTATTTACAAAGCTCTGCAGTACTCTGGTTCCCTTCAGCGCGATCGCACCTACTTTCTTCTACCAATACATTCCAAAAACGCAAGGAATCGGCACCGACTTGGGGTGTCTACCCGACCGTACCGCGATGGGATCAAGCTCCAAAATGTCGCAACCTAGCATTTGCACTGGCATTTCTGGTCCCCGGCCTTATTTCTGACATTTTGCAGCCATTTAGTTGGCAATAACATTAACAGATTTCTTTTTAATGATCGTCTAGGGACAGCTCGGCATTTTCATTGACATTTTGATTTTGGTGAAGGGAGTGAAATATTTTGTGCGTAGTTCGAAAGGGTGATGTGTTGGCATTTTGAATAAGAAATTAATGATCCTGATAAATGTCAGGTCAGAGGGAACATGGTTCAAATTGAAGGTAAATGTTAAATGTAAGTATAGTGATCAAATAGAAAACGAGAAGTCGTGGGTTTGAAACCCACTATTTGCACTATTGATGGAAAGGTAGTTCCAGTTACAAGCTAAATAGAGCAACTCGCAACGCGTTACTTATACTATATATACTAATAAGAATCAACTTTGAACAAGGATTGATGATTAAGCTTTGGTATTATTCGTTCATGTTATTAAAAACAGTGTTCAGCTATCAACAGCCTAACATATTACAGAGAGCTGCTAATTCTATTAATGTCAAACTCATTTCATTTATGGAAATTGAGACGTTTTTAATAGATTGCAACTTTCATGTGAAGGCGAAGAATTTGCCATCTGGTTGAAAGATGAAATAGAGAAAAATGAGTGGCTACAAAGATGAGACTTATAGAAGTATGGAAGTAGAAGGCACCAAATAAATACAAAAAATAACACAATGAGCAGAAGGTACTAAAAGATAGTTCACTTTCAACAAATGTATTCATATTATATCTTTTAAAGAAGCTTTACATTATGTATGCATTGTCTTCGAAATGATGCGTAACGAAGCGTGTTAAGGGTGACGCGCAAAGGTGCGAAAAGTTAAGGGAAGCGCTTAATTTGCCAAGTTTCCAAGAATTTGAAATTTGCATGTAAATTCTTTAAGATCTCGCTAAATACCTTCCGCCTTTTGTTTGCTCCTCAAATTACTTCGTTAAATTGTATAGGTACGCTAATTCATATGTAAAAATGTTTCGTGATACGCTTGAAGTGTGATTCAAGATAATTTTGAACAACCTTAAACGGTTAACCTTTACTTCAAAATATCATCTACCATTCTTTTCATCTGCCTAGCCTTTTGTTAACTTTGTTAGAGTCAAAGTGAAATAAAGAATGTAAAAGAATGTATTGTCATAGAACTGTCATGTGTACAAATTATAAACTTAAACTAAAATTCCTTAACGATAGTATTAGTAAAACTGGTTGTCAAACCCTCGGGCTTCTGACTACTCAAAACGAAAACACATAACAGATAACCGACACCACTACACCCTACCAGATTAACTAATTACATTTCCAAGCACCAAAACCAAAGCCATTTCATCAAGAATCTCCACAAAAATTAATAGCCAACAAACAGACTATTAAAAAATAACGATCGTGGTCCGCCATTTTCTTCGTTTTCGCGCCCTTTTTGACATCAGCCGCCATTTCGTGATAAAGCGATGCCAACATGGCGGATTTTTACTATCGCTCGTAAACCATGCCGAAATTAACAAAAGGTTCTGGCAACTGGTACGATTTTAAATATAAAATCATGAAGAGAATCCACCGACATCTTGAAGTATTGAAAATCTGGGATATAAATAGTTACTGCGGTTGTGCAAACCGCTTGAGTAAGCTTGCGATGCTCTTAAAATGGAAATGGTATAAAATGAGTCCAGTTATCAGCCGTTTATCAAATTGAGTGAGTTGTTATAGTCAATTGAAGGAGGCGAGTTGTGGCTCAATTCAATTTATTGCTGTTTTAGTTCGACGGTATATTTTACAACTAGCTCCGGATTGTGGCTTCGTTCTCGTGTTTTAAGTGGAAATACTTGTTCGATTTGGATCGAAGTAGCTGAGTTCGGTGTTCTCCTTTCGTATCGACATGAACTAAATAAGAATAGGTCATGCCGTGGTAAAAATACATGAAAGTTTATTTGAACTCTTCCGCTCTATTTTTTTTTTATATTTGCTTTTGATAATTTTCTGCTGGGTGTTTTAGTTTTGTGCGTCTTTCAGTCAGCTTTCTCCTAAGGAAAGGGATGAGTGGGGCGACGATGGGGCACACTTGCCTTACCTTATTTGTTGACTTAAAGACCTCAAAGTTGTAGCCATCAGTAAACACAGACACTGGCATTCCTAAAACGTTTTGTGCGTATGGGTGGGATGTTCATCGGCAATCTTAAAATATCCTGCCATTATAATGGAGTAGCTATTTAAGGCGTATCACCCTGCCTTTCTTACTCTTCTTTAATTCTATACGCGGTTATAAGAGTGATGGAAGAGAGAGCGCACCTGTGTTTGCGCACACACTTGTGCACTATAATATCTCCCGCGCCGATAGCTAGTTGATATCTCTGTTGAGATTTACCGCCATGGCTGTAATCAGTTTAAAGGATCCATAAGAATTTAGAAAACTTTAACTCCAAAACTATTAAACACATGGTGTAAGACCACCATAGTCGTTATGTGTCATGTTTACGATAACACAGCTCATAGAACACCCATACGATGGCATTGGTAGGCAGCAAGCGTAGTGCTTGCTAAGTCATAACATTGTTCAGCTAGTACCTACATTGTTTGTACTGATAACGGCATATTTTTTGTACTGGTTTTGCTGATGAGCGACACATATCGTCACGTTTGTAAGGTGAATGAGTACGCTGAGGGTTCTGGTTGGTACACTCTTTCGCCAGTTATGTCTGTCCCATGTACTAGGGCGATTCGATTTCCAGGTCGGGCAAAAAGTGTTATTGGATTTTTCCATTAGGAATTACTCTGTGACAACACGGAGTTTGGAAGTTGGGGGCGTGACGCGCCCGTGACTCGGTAAGTGTTTAAGCCGTTGGTTCTGCGCCAGCTCTCTCCGGTCGCATTGCCGTCCAATCAGACTATGAGAGTGACGAAAGAGACTCCTGTGCACCATAATATGTCTCGCGCCGAAGGGAACGGAGATTATCCGTTGATATTGGCCACCAAGACCGAAATCGGTTAGGAGGATCATTACTAGGGCGATTACTGCAACAGCTGCTCTGAAGCAATTCCTTATGCAAAATCCCAAAAATACTTTGCTTAATGAATTTAACCAAAAACTAAGACCCTACGCTCTGCAGTGGTGCTTTGACCATAGATCAACCGGGCAGTTATTGTAAACATTATTTCATTCGGCATAGAGCTGAACAAATTATGTCACTGACTGTACCTACAAGTATGTATGACATTGAATACGATTGATGCAACATGCATGCATAATTTATTATTATGATCTACTTAGACATAATATTTATTATAATATATTCGAATATCAACTACTTCCTTAAAAACAACAAAGGAGGTTAAACAGTGTAGGGACGCTACATGCCAAATTTTAGTTTCGGCTCTGGTTTGCCAGTCAGTCACTCAGTCAGTCAGTAACGGAAGAATTTGATAGTAAGGATTATTCGTTATCTAGTTGTCACACTCCCTTTCCAGCTATATTATGTACCAATTTACAGTTTTTTCTTCATACTCCTAAATGACACCTTTGCTGACTTAAAAAAAAAAAACATTTAGCATTCCACTCTAACTGACCATTCATAAGCCACCATAAAGAAGCATGGAAATAAAAACTCCCATAAAACAATGGTAGCCGTGGCCCACCCATGTGACCCCATGACCCGGTCGTTGACCCCGCCATCCTGGTCATTGTACTCGCTCTATTAATTTAAGCCTTCCATGGGTATCCGGCCATTTTAGTGTCGAAAATTAAAACAATAGACAAGCGTTTTTTATGGTCGTTTTAGGAGAAAGTGTTTAGAGGGAAATTCGGGTTGTAGGATGTTATGGTCAATTTAGCTTGTTAATATGAAGTGCGCGGTTTTGGTAGTTTTCTCAGGGTCAATGTGAATTTTTCTTAGATTAGTAGTTAGTGATACCTAAATTCAGTTCTTACCATAGTTAAATTATTTACAGGAAAAGCATTTTTTTGGCATAAGAGTAGGTACTTAATATCGAAGAAACGTAGTCGACGACCCACCGAACATTTCTCCTAAACCTCAACTTCACAAACTCGACCACTCTGACGAGAGTGTCCGACTTAGACGAAGATCTTTCGGAATTAATCTGTACTATCTACATTTACTTAGTATTATTATAAACGCGAAAGTTTTTATGTATGGATGTATGTTTGTTACTCAATCACGTCAGAACAGCTGAACGGATCTTGATGAAATTTGGCACAGAAGTAGATTATAGTGAGGAATTACACATAAGATACTTTTTATCCCGGGAGTACGTGCCCTTGGGATAGTTTTTGACATTGACCGGGGCGGAGCCGCGGGCGGCAGATAATAATGAAATATATCGAAATAAAAAACACGATATTTTATGTATATGTTATCTACTCTATATGTAAGTATCTACCTACCTACACACAAAAGTAGGTAGTGTTTAAATTACTATGCAATAAATGAATATGAATATTTATAAAAAAGACCAGTGAGAGGAGGAGCATCCCAATCGCAATATGTCAAAATATAGAGAAATTAAAAGTGTTTTTGATAGGCGACTGAGATGCGAATGTGATTGAAGCTTAAAAATCAGTGGAATTGCCCTCAGGTATACTGTATCTGCCAGGGTTGCGGAATTTGTTCGAAAGAGCCACCGTGGCCCTGGAACGCAAAGGGCATTTCGAGGAACATGGATGGGTTCTAGTCAGTACGAGTCACCGCGGCTCTGGAACGCAAAGGGCATGGGCAAGGCAAAAGGCAAGAACATGGATGGGTTTTAGTCAGTAAGAGTCTGACACTCCCTTTCGCTCCACACAGAGTGGAAGGAGTCATTTAATGATTTCCGATTGGTAAAAAAAGGTATACTGTATTCTGGTTTTATATAGGACATGGACAAAAGAAAAAGCTAATACGGATTTAGAGGACGTGACAATCTATTAGTTCCTGCCTGACCCACAAGGGAAAATTCGTGAGTTTCTATAGGAATTTCAAGTGGCAATTTATGGGCGTTCTGTACAGCTCGGAGAATATCTTGTACTCAATACATATAGATATCAAATCGTGATAGGTTATTAGATTAATTTGGGCTATTAATAATTTCCTACTGTTCTTAGCTCCTTTCACTAGTTCAATGGTTATTAAGTAGATCTTTGGCCTCTAACACAACATGATTGTAACACAAATTCTCTCGTCACGTCTGTCTGGACGCAGTCAACTCAAAAACTACTAAAAGATTTTTATACAGGTTTCATCAATGGACGGAGTGATCCTTGAGGAATAACATAAGGTTCTTTTTTTTGAAAGAAAAATTATTTAATTGCCACAAAACCCACATACATATAATTTTATTAAGTGAATAATTCACTAAGGTTTTGTGTAAATTGACTGAAATATGACAAAGATTGTTGAAGATGCTGTAAATACTCTGCCGAATGCGACTTTATGTATATCATGGGCATGCAGTAGGCCACAGTAAGGGTAGGTCAGCCCATACTTACCACATTATTCAGGGTTGAAATCACGATACTGACGATGCGAATTTTCGTCCACTTTCAAATATTTTTTTGGGCACTACTGCACGCGCATGATATATATGCTCTGCTTTTATGAGAACTACTAACACTATCGTTTAGGGTATAGTTTAAGTAAAGTAAAATTATGTGTGTGGGTATGTCGTTTTGTGGCAATTAAATACTTTTTCTTTCTTTCTTTATGCGTTCGTCATCATCATGACGTGAACTGCAATGGCCCGTATGCAAAAGCACTCCAAAATAGGCCGCTATTAATATGAGTGCGGTGTCCCTGTCTAAAATATAACCCACTTGTTGGAGTGCCCCAAGTGTGACTATAGGACATGGCTCTCTCTGGAAATTATATTATTTATTTCAATTTTTTTTATAAAAATTAATTTAATTAAGATTGTGAATAACTGGATTGAGTAAAAAAATATTTTAAAGATGCTTCATTTGATGATAAATTATTAAAATTTACATGACCATATTATTTTGTTAATCAAACCATGACCTAAGGCCCTAGGCACTTTCACACTACAAATACTTACCCTCGGTTTCTGAATTACGATTTTGAAGTTAAGAACGTGTCAAATCGTGTAGCGCCGATGACTGATTTCCATACATACTAAACTAGAGTTTGAGAAATACTCAAAATCTAATTCTTAGACTAGAAACCGTTGGTTACCCATTACGTCTTACAATACGTACTTATCATCAAAATACAAACAGGAACCTAAATCTATCATTTAATTGTGAGATTTTCGATTTTCGCTGTCAAACTTCATTTGAGTCTCAATTTTTTTTTTATATTTAACACAAGCTTTTAATTGTTTTTTACTCTTTAAGCACTTTTAATTGGGAAAAAATTTGTAATCCGCCATCTTGAAGCGGCGGTCATATTGAAATTATTACAATACTACATGCCTCCAGCGGCTCCGCCCGTGTGAATGTCGAAAATTATCCCAAGGGAACATACTTTCGGGATAAAAAGTATCCTATGTGTTATTCCAGACTATAATCTACCACTGTGCCAAATTTCATCAGAATCTATTCAGTAGTTTTTGCTTGAAAGAGTAACAAACATCCATCCATCCATACTAACAAACTTTCGCGTTTATAATATTAGTAGGATTGAGTTTTACACATTGTATTGTAACCAGAACTAAAGGTGTATGTAAAATTTCAGCTCAATCGAATACCTACGAAGAAATGGTCGAAAAATGGTTTGCAAATTTATGAACGGTGCAAGTTTAATGAAAGCTTGTAATAAAACGATTCTCACCCAAGTAAAGTTAGTCCAGAGGTCAAGGCCAACCCTCTTCATAGCTTAAACTAACTTAAAGGCGTGAAAATGTAGGTAGTTATCTCTATTTATATCTAAAGTAAAGAGAGCAATGTTATATTTACAGTGACTTAAAAGCTCTAAAACCCTAAGTAATCATTGTTCAAGCCAGTACTAGTACAGTGTACTTGCCTAGCGAGTGGAATGACCCAGTAAACTTGAATCAAGTCGTGAGACCCGAGCTATATTATAGTATCAGAAATCAATAATAGGCTAAACAATAGAAAATAAACTCTAAAGCTGCCTGAATAAGGTGCAAAGTTCGTTGAGACAGTGTGTGGTACTCTCAAAACAATGAACTCCTCTTGTACAACGCTATCCTACTTCAATAAAACAGGCCTTATTTAAAAAATAAGAAAATTTACATAGTCTATTGAAATTTAAACTTTATTGCTACAAAAAATAATGTGCGTTTTTCTTTAGTTCCGCCATTTTCTTTATGGTAAGCGTTCGTCGTGGATTTCGTTGTAGTTGAAACTCTACCCTATATTTTACAGGTAAAGGTTGTTTCTGCTTTGTATAGTGGGAGTAAGTTCTCAAGTCAAGGGCTAGAATCCCCCAGCCCTAAGTAAAGCTTGTTAAAAATCGGCGTTTTGTTGGAAACGAGAATTACTTTTACATTTTTTTCTGTTTAAGAATATCGTTGATGTTTTGCAAGAAATGTTGTAGGCAATTTTGGCACAATTTATCCTTGTAGGTATACTTTTTGGCGAGTGTATTCTAATAAATAGGTGGCTCTTCATTAGTGTCTTAAAGGGGTTAAAGGGATCACAAAAGGAAGGATAGTACAGCATGCTCCTGGGTTGTATTTTGTCGCTTATGTCCTCAAATCTCAGAAGTAAAATTTAGAACGAAATAGGTTTCGTATGTCATTCGGTAGGGTATCACATGACATGTCGTTGTAGAAAATTCAACATTGGTTCAAACACGAGAGTTTGTATCTATGGTGTGGCATTATTCAATTTCGTACGCTACTGTAACGTGCTGCAAACGTTTTTGTTTCTGGATCGCCGACAACGTGTGGTAGCGAAACGCGCTTCGACGGCGCCGGAAAAAAGGATGGTTTGTAAGAACTCTTATATATATTTTAGCCAATTGTGTTCCGCTGCAGGGCAAAGGCCTCCCTTTCTTCCTGGCTTTGGGCAAGTGTGGACCAATCTGGCCGATAGGCGTCAAGCTCGTCCCGCCATCTTCGCCTGGGTCTCCCGCGATGTCGTCGGGCATTTTCTGGGACCCACATTGTGGTTGCTTTAGCCCATGAACCGTTCGACATACGGCAGACGTGGCCGGCCCAGTCCCACTTTAGTTTGGCTGCTTTTTGTGTGACGTCGGCGAAGAACTCTTATAGAAACTAAAAAAACTCAAATTTTTAATTTCAATTAAACCATTGACACTTTTGAATTGTCAAAGTTGGTCAGTCAAAAGAGATGAAGCTATTTGCACGTTCCAAAGCGTAGATCTCTATGGAAAAGAACGTGCAAGAAACTCCACGGACACTCTTTTAAATCATTTTTGTTTTACAATGTGTAGCCCTTCCAGTTAGGTTAGTATTAGTTTCTTAGTAGTTTTATAGCCCGTTTTAAGAATGCCTATAACAAGTTTGGTTGGCCACCTTCACAAACGTGAGGAATAACACCATGATAGCTGAGGAGTTTGTTGCGTCACTTCTTCTTCCCAGCTAGAACACTAGGAAGTGGTGGCGGGCGAGCATTTTGGGATTTCAAAATGAGCAGGTACAAAAAGCACTGCAACGCCATCTATCCTGTCAGCGACGAACTACCAACGAAATCCTGCATCGCGCAAGCAAAGTTCTCCGTGCGGTTTGAACATATACATGTTCGAATATCAACTATCGGGCAGTTTCCCACCAGACACAACAACCGTCTGGTCGGAGGATCCTCCCTTTTCAGTGGAGGTGTGCGGGACTTTACTTTCTATTCCGCATACCTCTATACTCCTTGTTCAAACTTGACAGACAAACTCTTTTATAAGAATGTACCTATGCGTGTGTCCATAACTACTTTTCTTTGTTACATTGCTATATTTTTACTTACGCAAGTAACCTTTATTTTCAGCTTCAAACACAAAGAAACTTGGAGATCCCAGTACAAGTCCCCCTAAAATTAAATAAAGCTACGTTACGTAAAGCGTCTGGTCTCTAGTCTAAAGCACGTGGCCATGTCCCGATTTCACAATTCTACCTACTCTCATAAAGATGGCCCGTGAATTTATACCTGATTCTGGAAGAATCACCACACCACCTCACTTTAGACCTATTTCCGACGAGATAAGGTAGGTTTTGCAGTGGTATAAACGTGGTGGTTACGTCGTGTAGGTGTGAAGGGATGTGTGTATAAATCAATCGATCGATCGACGCGTGCGCAACGCCTGCTGGCGATCAAACGCTGCTATTTCGAGGTATGTGTTAAGGGGAGACCGATTTAGATGGAAATTATTATCTGAAATGTTGCTTTTTGGTTTTAATGATGATTTGGAGTGAAAATGATGGAGGGTCATTTGGTTTTAAAATACGGAGAATCGTTTTGAGAAGTATTTCGGTGTACCAGTAATAAAATGAAACAAATAAAAAGAAAGGTGGATGGAAGGAAGGAATGGCATTTCACTTTATTCAAGCCCACTAGCATGGCAACAAGTTCCATTAGCGATATTAATTGTCACAAGTCTTAAATGTATGGGATTGAGATGCGATAGCAAAATTTGTCACGGGGACAATCCCATGCATTTGGAACTTTTTAACAATCTTTAGTGCAGCAATCACAAGACAGTTCAGTATAGAATTTTCTTAACGCAACTTGCGGTTCCTGTGATTTGGAAGTTAATGTAAAGTCACCGCACATGGTTTACACACGGTTTTTAGGGTTCCGTACCTCAGTCGTCAAAAACGGAACCCTTATAGGATCTCTTTGTTGTCCGTCTGTGTCTGTCCGTCTGTCAAGACCCTTTTTCCCAGGAACGCGTGGAGGAATCAAGCTTAAAATAATCCTACTATTATTATAAACGCGAAAGTTTGTAAGTATCGATGGATGAATGGATGTTTGTTACTCTTTCACCGGAACCCTATAGGATCACTTTGTTGTCCGTCTGTGTCTGTCCGTCTGTCAAGACCCTTTTTCCCAGGAACGCGTGGAGGAATCAAGCTTAAAATAATCCTACTATTATTATAAACGCGAAAGTTTGTAAGTATCGATGGATGAATGGATGTTTGTTACTCTTTCACATAAAAACTTATGAATGGATTTTGATGAAATTTGGCATAGTGGTAGATTATAGTCTGGAATAACACATAGGATACTTTTTATCCCGGGAATATGTTCCCTTGAGATAATTTTCGACAATCAACTAGTATCATATACTTGGGTCTACTACCCCTTGGCGCAGTGCAAAAATCAAACTTCTAATTCAACGCAATCTAAAGACAAAGCCGTTTATGCTCCGTTTATGACGTATGTTTTAACGCTCACTGGGAATCAAATCCTGAAGGGTACTTCCCGTTGACCTAGAGTCATGAAATTTGGCAAGAAGATAGTTCTTACAGTACATGTAAAGGATAAAATCTGAAAATTGGGAATTTATAGTAGATTACAAACTTATATTTTCGGTTGAAGAATTGACCGTAACGTACATACATTGATGTATTTGACAACATTTTTTCAACAACAAAGTTAAGTTTGTCCTTCAATGTTACTTGCTATATTTTTGTCAGAGAATGAGAGTGCTTTCATAATTTATAAACTTCCGTAGGTAGGTAATGTATACTCGGAAAAAATTTAGACTCGATCGGAACCCTCGGAGCACGAAACAGACTCACACCTGGCCGGTATTTTTCTTATGCTAAAGGTATTTCAGACGCCTTTATATATTTTTATTTATTTATTTATTTAAACTTTATATACAATAGTGTAGTAGTAGAATAGTGTGTGTAGTGTAGTGTGTGTGTAGTGTGTGTGTGTAGTTATATATTTTTGATCTTTTTTTGGGTGTTTTGTGTATAGATGTTTGTTGAAGGAGAAAACCCCAGTTACCATTGGAAACCAGAAACAAACAAAAATGCATTCTGATTTTCTGAATAAAGACACCTTGTCTAATATTCGTTCCTTATAAAAACTATACAAAAGGATTCGTATTACAGCCTGAGTGCAAGGCATTGAAATCTTCCCGATTAGTCTCGACGCGGGTTGCAAGACGAGCTAGAATTTCTCCAGGGATACGCTTTGAAGTAATGGAAATGCAACCACGGATCCTGGTATAGATTTTACAGAGTATTCTATGATTGAAATATTATTGTGATTTTCCGATATGGTTATATGTTTGAAGGATCCTATAAGTGTTTTGTTTCATTGCTGTTTTGGAGATGAAGAGGCAGGAAAATAATATGCCAGAATTAGGTTGCGTTTCGTAACCAATAGAATCAAACCATCTACCTAGCCTCCACAGAGACAGGAAAATAATATACAACAGTCCGAATATCAAGTATCGGGCAGTTGCCCACCAGAAACAACAACCCGCTGGACGGAGGATCCTCTCATTTTTCAGTGGAGGTATGCGGGACTTTAATCTCTGTACCGCATATCTCTATAGAAGTATCTGAGTTAGAAACTATGCGTGTAACTGTTTCCGCGCGAAGTAAAGAACCAGTAAACATCATTTTCTATAAAGTGAATCGGAATTAAGGCGCCCACACAAAACCGCGATGTGATGCGATACGACGCCGCAATCGCGGGAACTTGTACGTGCGAGCTCGCAGATACTCGCGATGCGTTGCGAATTCGCATTTATGTGTGGGAGCCCTTAGTTGAGCCAGATTGTAGCAAAAAAATTACAAAAGCAGATTGTCTGCTCCAAATTCAGCTCATATTAAATTACTTTCTAGAATATCTTTGCACTCAAAAAATAGCTTCCACTTAAGCCAGTTCGTTACAGTATTAAGGCTAGCCACTTTACGCTATGGAAAACGACTGGAATATTTATAAAAATAGCACAAAAATCATCGCAGGCGCCCGAACGCCTAGCCAGCGATATTCATGAAAATATAAAACATGTTTCGTGCCGTGGTATGTGTATAGTTTTGGCGAATACTATTTTTACGTCCGGGGTCGATTTAAAAAGGTCAAGCTTTTCACTCGACTTACCCAGAAGGAGGGTAATGCTTTTCGGGAGGATGTAACTTTGTATGTCTGTTTCTTTAGCACGGCCTATGTCTCAGATAGAACAGAATACTCCACTTATGTACACCATAGACATCATAAAAAAGTTATTGGCCACCGTTATGAATGTATTTTTTACTCGACTGCTCCAAAAGTAGGGTAATGTTTTTGGAGAGTATGTATGTTCTACTAGCTTTTGCCCGCGACTTCGTACGCGCATATCCCGTTTCAAGTCCGACTGCCCAAGTAGGAGCTGTTTTTCCAAGTCCGACTGGTAGTTCCAGAGATTAGCGCATTCTAACAAACAAACAAACTCTTCAGCTTTATTATTTTAGTATATATATCTTTAGCACGCCCTGTAGCCTAAACAACAGGACTGATTTTAACAAAAAAGGTCTTAATGAATTCGTGTGAAGTGCCGAAGTGACATAGGCTAAACAAATTTTGAAAAAAGAACAAGATGGCAGCCGCCGTTTTAATATATTAAAAAAAAAAAATTTTTTCATAAATAATAAATCAATTTGAAAAGGTTACTCTTTCAAAGTGTAAAACGTTGCAAATATCTATGCTATTGAAGAAATGAAGTACCTAAATGGTTACGTGATAACTGACAAGGAAAACGGAAAAGAAAAACGTTTTGCGCCGGTCCTTAGTGATAAGGGTCAAGGGCAGGGTAGAAAGAATAATGGTTTTAACTGTAGTTCAACCTTACTCATTATTGAAATATTTGACCAAATCCATGAAGATACTGTATTTATGTGGAACTTTGACGTTCAAAAGTTCACTCAGCCTAATTTGAATAAATGGCTTTTGACTTTGACTTTTGATATGGTTTTCTTTGAAAGAAAATAACGTTGCTGTAAAATTTTTAAGCTTGAAGAAGGTTGTAATGGAAGATTTTTTCAAGAATCAGTTAATATACAACCAGTAATAGAATAAACGCAATACCTCTTGAGGGGTAATTGTACTCATCATTATGAACAACTTTCATTATGGGACCGACATTGAAAACACACTAAGAACAGCTGTTTTTCGTTGATCTATAGTTGGCGCCAGATAATCGTGGAATAACGGTCATTGACCCACCTACATTTATTGAAATTTTTAATTTGAAAAACGGAATTAATGACACAAAGCTGTCCCGAATCATCATCTCTCGTGATCCTTAACATTGTTTAATAATGAAAAACGATTTATATTTTATTGTTTAGGTACCTATGAACAGTTATTAGGGAAAGGTCAATATACTTTATTCCACATTTATATGGCGCCTACTATAGTAGTTGCTAGCAGTTGCTAATGCTAAACTAAGTACTGAATGGTGTCGGACGTAAAAGAATAGCACCATACCATCACTTCCCGTGGGTGTCGTAAGAGGCGACTAAGGGACTCACCAGAGAATGTGCAGCAGCATTCTCTGTGCATTGCAACAGCTACACTGCGATGGTCAACCCGCCTGCCAAGCGTGGAGATTGCAAACTCCCCTTTGAGGGAGGCCTAAGTCCAGCACTGGATGTGGGACATGATGATGATGATGTTAATGCTAATAATGAGGGCTTCGGTTCGATTGGCTGGTCAGGCAAGATGTTAGTGGGTTTAACCGACTTCAAAAAAGGAGGAGGTTCTCAATTCGTTGAATTTTTTTTTGTTGGTTACCTCATAACTCCGTCACTTATGAACCGATTTGAAAAAATATTTTTATGTGAAAGGATATAAGTACGTCCAAGTGGTCCCATATTTCATCAAAATCGGTTCAAGAATTTGGTTTTTAAATCAAAATAGCTAGAGGAAATAGAAAATATATCATCCAAATAAACAAAATTGCGTGTTTTGCTTTCCTTTGACTTTTCTGTGGTGTTAGGTGTGGGGTACCACGAAAAAGTGACAAATAAAAAAGTTTTTTATTTGGGACTTCCAAATAAAAAAATTTTTTATTTGTCACTTTTGTTGGACTTTTTTTGTAAAAATGTTTTTTTCATCTGGACTATCCGTTCATGGGACTTAAACACTACTGGCGAAATATGGGTATACTATACCTACTACAAAGTCAAAGTTTGTGGAATACTTATATTAGGTAAGTAACAGTCGGTCATATAAATCTAAATGATCTATAAAATATCAAATTCAGGTACAAGGTACAATACAAAATTTCTGCCGAAAGTCAGAATTCCAAAACAACAATGTTACGGTCACAATGTTCCCCGCTGTAAACAGTGTAATCACAAACCAAGTGACTCAAATGTCAGGCAGGCTTACTGGTGAATATTTGATGCCTAATACCAGCAGTAATTACCCGTAATGGCGAATGCTTTGCCAAATTAATGTGTGCTTTCATCATCGTTACGTCAGTGAGGTGGAATTTATGACGCTTCCAATCAAATCAGTGGTTCTGCGTGACGATTTGAAAATGATATGCTTCAAAATTAGTTGAGTATGGAGGTGATGGCAAACAAAAGCAAGGGTATTTAAGAAATTGATGATAAAGAAAGACTTGTACCTAGATCTTATCTTATGAAATAGGTGAAAATTTAGACTCCTCCCCTTGTCTCCGAGCCTAAAAATTTAAGGAACTAAACTAACTAAAGTAAATCTGAGTCCAGTCTTGCCAAGAACTACCATGTTACCCAGTAGGTTGTGGAGGTCTGGTAGGCAGCCGCTCCACGTAAAATAAGTACTTGTATTCAGCTGAATCCGGTTTGACTGGAAGCTGACCCCAATATAGTTGGGAATAGGCTTAGTAGATGCCTGTTAACAGTGGCGGATTATCTCAAAAGCAAATTAAGCAATTACTTAGTGCTTCACGTCTTGGGGGCACCAGAAACAGCACCAAATAAAAAAAAAAACGGGTTGCACTCCGAGAGTGCCGGCAGAAGTGAAAACTTGAACATTAACGTTGTGCATTTTTGATAATTTAAAATATATGATATAGATAATAAAAGTACAATCATTTATGTGTTAAAATATAATATGCATTTATGGCGCTATCGTACACAAGCATGACAATTTATATTACATTAAAAATTTAACACTTCAGAACTTTCCCTCCGTCTTACGAATTTTCGATCAGGACACGTGTCCTGACGCGAGTTTAACATTTTTTCCCATCCCAAAAAGTGCACAACGCCGCTAAAGAAGTTTTCACTTCAAAAATATTTGCTAGCTATGAAAGGTGTTTGAAAATCCGAGTATTTTAAATTGAGAGATCAGACACCAAATGAGAAGCACACTCTAAAGCGACATCTGCTAAGAAACATAATAAAATTATAGATGTGAGACGTCATTGCTGTGGATGACATACAAAAAGGGGGAATACCAGAAGTACTTATAGTGGTCATGTGGGACGATATTTTACAAACCTTCCGAAAAGTCAGCAAGGTATTACAAGACTCTGAAGTTAATCTAGAGACGTGCGCTAATCTTTACAAATCCGACACTGTACCTGTGTTAAATGGTTTGTAACAACGGTTTGTAGTTTATAACAATTTCAGATGAGAATATTTTCTTGTTTCCTACTTCTTAGAGCAAGATTTTGCAGTAGACGGGCTTAAGTTTTTGAACTTACTTTTTTGCTCTACTCTCTCTAACTCTTTTGTGATACTTGTAATTTTCCCTGTGTGAAACTGAAATTAAATTTCCTCTTTCTTTCTTTCTTTCCCTTTGAAATAGTAAGTCCTCAAAGGTGAACAGTTTGAGTAAACAAGTCGTTTTGCTGCGTTTCCATAAAGACCTGCAGGATTTGAGGTTAAGGAAAGTTGAGTATACTGACGTGCCATCTGCTACACAACCAATCCTTTAATATGATAACGTGCCTGTATTGAATCACCTGAAAACTTCAGTTTTCGCCTCAAAGCATCACTTCGAAATTATATTACAGGACAACTGTTCGTGTCTCAATAATTCTAATTTCAGTTCTATGATACTTAAACATGTTTTTAACATAATTAGTTTTCAAAAAATTGTGGCACAAAAAAAGTGTTTTTGTTTTACCAGTGCTATTAGCCCTCTGTTGAGCCTTTTCCCAACTATCTTGGGGTCGGCTTCTAGTCCAACTGGATGCAGCTGATTATTTTATATGGAGGGGCTGCCTACCAGACCTCCACAACCCAGTTACTGGGTACCACGGTACTCTTTGGCAAGATTGTTGTCAGATTTCCTGGCTTCTAACTATCCTTGACAGTCGTCAAAGTTCTACAAATGACAGCCAGGTCCAACAGCTTTTTTTTAAGGGTGGGACATCATCAAATGACTTCTTCCGCTCTGGGTGGAGCGGAAGGGTGTGTCAGACTCTTACTGACTAAAACCCATACGTGTTCCTTCTTAAGCCCTTTGCGTTCCATAGCCGCGGTGAGTCTTTCGAACAAATTCCGGAACCCTGGCAGGCACTGGCCATAGCAGGCCCCGTCTCGTATGCTGACATCTTTTTGAGGCGCGCGTGGAACACAACGCGCCATCGACCCGGGCCTGGTTGTGACCGGAGAGCGAGCCACCCAACGCTCGCCGTCCGCAAGCCCGCGCCTACGGTGGTCGGGGATCGCCCTGCCGACGCCCGGGGCGAGTTCAACAGCTTGACGTGCTTATCGAGGCACGGAGAAATCTCGGTAAGTTAAGATGGTGATCCATCCAAGGACTGACTTCGTCGAACGTTGCCTTACCTCGGATGCCCATAGTGGTTTTAATAATGTAACTGAAAAAACAAACGGAAACTCGATATCTGGAATCCAAACTCATTTGCCATTTCCTTCTGAAATTAGTTCCTTGACCTTGAATGACATTGCGACTGACCCATTACCATTTATAGTTGACCCCTGGGCTTCACACCGTCCGAAGTACGTTATTAGACCCTTGAGGAAAGAAAAGTAAGAGGTAGGGGTCTTTTTATATCGGTTACACTATCCGGTGTTACTAGACCTTTTGTAGCGAAGAGTAGGGTAAAAATGGTAGGTCGAGATAAAATGGTGGATAATAGGAGGGTTGATAATTTTACGTTTGGGAGAAAGTGTGCTTATATGAAGTCGTTTACACAGTTAGAATAATAATAAGAGCCAATGTTAGATGTGTCTTGCTGGGGAACACGTGTATAGAGTATAATTTGAATTTATCGGTACAGCTAAGGATTGGAACTTCTTTTCTGAATTTCTGAAGTTCATCGGACCACCTTAAAATTTCGCGAATCGATCGTGCCTCTGAAATCACGTTAAGCTATTGGTCCCCTTTTCATTGGCACATCGTTGACATTCTGAGACTCTGTCAATTCTCAACAAATCTGACACGAGTCTTGTCAAAGGTTATCGAGTTACCCGACCAGACAGGCAGTCGCTCCACTTAAAATATTTAAACTGCGTTGCCTCCGGTTAGACCACAACTAACAAAAAAATATCTTCCTGCCCTTATCCCATGTTACTTGGGGTCGAAGAAAATCGGCTGTGGCAGACGGACAGACAGACACCCGAGTGATCCTATAAGGGTTCCGTTTCTTACGGATGTTCGGAATCCTAAACTTCAAGTAAAATTCAGAACACAATTACCAAGTTCGTAAATATAAGAAGAACCTGCAGATTTTTTTGTGATCTTCTTCTTGCATTCTGTCCTGTCAGCTGTCACGCTATCCATCTTTTCATTGGCCTTCCTCTCCCTCTCCATTCATCCAAATGTATAATATTCATCATTATCTACTCTTTTAGTGACATGCATTTCATCCCACCTCTTCAGATGACCATAAATAAGACCATAAGCGATTCCCTTATAACTTTTAAACTACCTCTAATGTTAACAAACTCTAATGACACATCCAATTCAACATTTTCATCTCCGCTCCGCAAGCCGACCCAAACGTAGTTGAGAAAAAGCAGGTAAGCAGGATGGCATGTCCACCAGACATCATGTTACGACAGACGGACAGACAGAAGGACAGACAGACGGACTGACGGACAGTCAGACGGACGAAAGACAGACGGACAGACAGAAAAAACAGACGGACAGACAGAAGGCCAGACAGGAGGACAGACATACGGACAGACAGATGGACAGACAGACAGGGACAGACGGACGGACAGATAGACAGACAGACTGACAGACAGACGGACCGAGGCACATACAGACGGACGTTTCTTTTCCATTTATTATATTATGTCAACATTATTTCTATAGCGTCTTTAAGAAAAGCCAAAAGATTGCATAACAGATTCTTCGATGCGGAATGTATAAGATGCAGTGGGCGAAATTGTTTACAGATTCTGACTAATAATATCGAGACGGATAGATAGACGGACAGACAGATGGACAGACGGACAGACAGAGGGACAGACAGACAGGAACAGACGGACGGCCAGATAGAAGGGACAGACGGACGGACGGACAGACAGACAGACAGACGGACAGATAGAAGGGACAGACGGACAGGGACAGACAGACGGACAGATAGAAGGGACAGACGGACGGACAGACAGACAGACTGACAGACGGACAGACAGACAGGGACAGATGGACGGCCAGATAGAAGGGACAGACGGACAGGGACAGACAGACGGACAGATAGAAGGGACAGACGGACGGACAGACAGACAGACTGACAGACGGACAGACAGACGGACAGACAGACAGGGACAGACAGACGGCCAGATAGAAGGGACAGACGGACAGGGACAGACAGACGGACAGATAGAAGGGACAGACGGACGGACAGACAGACAGACTGACAGACGGACAGACAGACGGACAGACAGACGGACAGACAGACGGACAGACAGACGGACAGACAGACGGACAGACAGACGGACAGATAGAAGGGACAGACGGACGGACAGACAGACAGACTGACAGACGGACAGACAGACGGACAGACAGACAGGGACAGACAGACGGCCAGATAGAAGGGACAGACGGACAGACAGACAGGGACAGACAGACGGCCAGATAGAAGGGACAGACGGACAGGGACAGACAGACGGACAGATAGAAGGGATAGACGGATGGACAGACAGACAGACTGACAGACGGACAGACAGACGGACAGACAGACGGACAGACAGACGGACAGACAGACGGACAGACAGACGGACAGACAGACGGACAGACAGACAGACGGACAGACAGACGGACAGACAGACGGACAGACAGACGGACAGACAGACGGACAGACAGACGGACAGACAGACGGACAGACAGACGGACAGACAGACGGCCAGATAGAAGGGACAGACGGACAGGGACAGACAGACGGACAGATAGAAGGGACAGACGGACGGACAGACAGACAGACAGACTGACAGACGGACAGACAGACGGACAGACAGACAGGGACAGACAGACGGCCAGATAGAAGGGACAGACGGACAGGGACAGACAGACGGACAGATAGAAGGGACAGACGGACGGACAGACAGACAGACTGACAGACGGACAGACAGACGGACAGACAGACAGGGACAGACAGACGGACAGATAGAAGGGACAGACGGACAGGGACAGACAGACGGACAGATAGAAGGGACAGACGGACGGACAGACAGACAGACTGACAGACGGACAGACAGACGGACGGCCAGATAGAAGGGACAGACGGACAGGGACAGACAGACGGACAGATAGAAGGGACAGACGGACGGACAGACAGACAGACAGACTGACAGACAGACAGACGGACAGACAGACAGGGACAGACGGACGTTTCTTTTCCATTTATTATATTATGTCAACATTATTTCTATAGCGTCTTTAAGAAAAGCCAATAGATTGCATAACAGATTCTTCGATGCGGAATTCATAAGATGCAGTGGGCGAAATTGTTTACTGATTCTGACTAATAATATCGAGACGATAATAACTTATCGTAGGTGTTAAAGGTTAAATCAGGAGTATTTTAAGGCCAAGGTTATATAATATAGGATGTAAAGATGGTTAGATACCTACTAATACGCAGGCTTGATTAGGTAAGAAGGTTATTTGAATGGTTTATTTTATCAAACATCTCAAAAATTTATTAACAGCAATGATTGAGTGTTACGTCGAGGAACGCGTGGCTAGCCGCACGGGTCGATCTCCAAGGTTAAGCAACGCTTGCCGAGGTTGGTCCGTGTATGGGTGACCATCTTAACATACCGAGACTCCTCCGTGCCTCGGAAAGCACGTTAAGCCGTTGGTCCCGGCTGTCATTTGTAGATCTTTGGCAGTTGTTACGGATAGTCAGAAGCCAGATAACCTGACACCAGTCTTGCCAAGTTGCCCAGTTAATGGGTTGAGGAGGTACTGGTAGGCAGCCGCTCCACGTAAAATACTGGTATCCAGCTGAATCCAGTTTGACTGGAAGCCGACCCCAATATAGTTGGGAAAAGGCTAGGCAGATGATGATTGAGTGTTACGTCACTCGCGAATTTGACAAGTATAAAAGAAGTCTAAAAGTGGCAATAGTGACTTTATGGTATGGGCTCTGCGAAGAAATGTATGAGTAAAGTTTTGACTACAAATGAGGTTGTTTATAAGAAATGAAAAGATACTTCGTGAAAGATAATATCAGCCTCACTTATAAAAAAAATATCTACATCTACACATATTATTAAAACTGATTCTGAATTCAAATTCTCTATAGTAAATTATCATCTACCTAGCCTTTTCATAACTATATTGGGGTTCAGACTCGCGCAAAAAGAATTCCGAACGAATCATCTTTTTTTAAACATGTTACTCTCGAACCATTGACAACTTTTAGAGTACCTATCCTGTAATCTGTAAGTTGTGTTTTTTTATCAAAATTGTACTGTTTAGCTCTATGGATAAGGAGAGGGAATGGTCAGTTTTCATCCATTTTCTTGAATTACTTCAATATTGTTTATTTAAAATTATAAAAAAAATATTTGAGACTCACACAACGCTAGCGGCTTGTTGGATAATTGTTATGTCTTATGATTGTTCTCTTTTTTACTTTGTGTTTTGTTGTTGTTGTGTTGTGTCTGTATCGAATAAATGTTTTCTATTATATTCTATTCTATTCACAATAAGTCCATTAATTTGATATGTCACACGGTTCAGTTTGAAAAACTCCAACGACTGAATCGGTCCCATACATTCACAGCTAATTAAGTTTGACAGGCGGACAGACAACAGAGTGATCCTATAAGGGTTCCGTTATTTCATTAGTACGTTCAGAACCCCAAAAAAGGTAATAAGTGAACAAAAAAAGACGGTGGAAAAATGGTATATAAGATTAAAACTGGTGTTAATTGAATAGCATTCGAAGTAAAAGGGTCGATATTTTAAACTACATTTCCTTGGCTGCCAATCTGGTCAAAGCAACTGCAATTTCAATGAGGTTGCGAAGATCTAATTGAAGTAAACATGGCTTCCCGTCGTTTCGAGAAGTATTAGGTCTTCTCGGTAACTGAATTGGAATGAAGAAGTTAGTTTCAGGATGGAATAATCTATACAAATAAAATCGAAGTGTCTGTTTGTAATACCAAAATAACGGCTTTTTACTAAATGCATATTTATTACTATTTGTATACCTATGCATACGATTCCTACTTATAACAAAAAAAAAAACACTTTTTAATTATTTTGTTTGTCTGTTCCTTCTGACTTATCTCTGAAACGGCTGGACCGATTTTATAGGAGTTTCACTGGCAGATAGCTGTTGTAATAAACCTAAATACTTTTATTTTAGTACTTACTCGTAAAAGCATTAAGACAAAGACGAATACATTTATTCGCAAATATGGGTAAGCAATATGTGAATGTACTTGCAATCATATAACAGTGGAATTATTACAGTTTTAGTATCTCCATATTGTACCTTTCGTCACGCAGATATACAGAGTAGAGACAAAATACAAATAAATTACAAAAAAATAAACAAATAGAGATCAAGTTATAACAGAAATATTACCTAATATACTTAGAGATCAAGTTAGAACTTAAAGAATGGAAAAAAAAACTTTTTTACAAAAAATACAACCGACATCCAAATAAAAAAAAACTCTGCAAAGTGTAAAATTACTTTAATTTCGGAAGTCGGTGTTAAAAGACGAAGAAACAACCAAAACCGTTTTTTTTTTTCACTTTTTAGTGGTAACACTCCACATGAAAGCAAAACACGCTAAATTTCGTTTACATATTCAGATGATATATTTTCTATATCCTCAAGCTATTTTGATTTAAAAACCAAACTAGATGAAATTTCTATGGGCCCAATCGGAACGTATATCCATCCTTTCACATGAAAAAATAATTTTATAAATAAAGACTTATGAACTATTAAGGAAACAAAAAAAAATACAACTGAATTGAGAACCTCCTCCTTTTTATGAAGTCGGTTAAAAATAGCAATTTATCCAACAAATAAGGTTAAGGTTCCGCGCTAATGAAATCCCCATTTTCACGCGAACGAAGTGGCGGGCAACAGCACCATTATACAAAACAATAATTTAGCTACTTAGTTTTGCGATCAACTAATCTAAGATGTCTCTGTCTTAAGGAGACACAGAAATGAACAAGTAACACATCCGACCACAGAATTCAGGAGGTAACATCAAAAATTTATTCAATATTCTATCATAGGGCCAGGACCTCACGAGAAATATATTTCCTATCATTTTCTCGTAACCCGATACGTTTTGCCAGCATAGATGGCTATACATTTACGCCAGTGTAAACATTTATGTGTGCGTTGGCGTGTCCTTGTGTGTGTGATGACGTGCAACAAGTTACATTATCGAACGAAATAATCTATGTGTGCGTGTCAACTGAGAACAATCAAATTTGTACTTTATTTAAGTCCGTCAGAGTAGCAATTTCAATGAGGGGGAGTATTTCCCGTACAATTGGAGGAGCTCAAATAGAGTTTTATGTTGAGGAGACACAGTTGAAAATTGCTTGTTTTGCTTCGTGTATATGTTATTAAGGACGCTAGTTGTCTTTTGTGGTGGTCGATAGCTCGACAGTCGGTTACAAATTCAACGGTTTGTTGCCAAGACTAAGTTTTTATTTGTAAACTAAATATTTTTCATGAAAACTGCGACGAGGTTTCACTGCGAACGTTTTCATGTTGTTGTGGAGTTATGTGCCTGCAATGTCAAATGTGAACTGTTTTGGGTATTGTAGATGGTTTTATGCAGTTATTTTGACTGTGCAGTCGATGTGGAATGTTTTTTGAAAATACTGGAGGTACTGTTACATGTCTGACACCGTTAATATATAAAATTCTTTCGTTACTGACTGACTGAGTGACTAACAGACAACGCACAGCCGATATTACTGGTCGTAGAAAGCTGAAATTTGGCATGTAGGTTCCTTGAGGAGTGTAGGGGAGGATTTCTCGAAATTTCTACGGGAACGGGATGTATTGACTGGTAGATCGTGGCTGACTAATAAAAGCCGCAAGGACCGATCTACAAGGTTAAGCAACGATTTCCGAAGTCAGTCTGTGGATGGATCTTCACATACCAAGATTCCTCCGTGCCTCGGAAAGCACGTTTAGCCAAATTGTGGAGGCCAGAGAGGCACTCCAAGTAAAATACTGGTATTCAGCTGAATCCATTTTGACTGGAAGCAGACCCCAATATAGTTCAGGAATGGCTAGGCAAATTATAAATATGAAAAGATTTAGTATTTCAGGTTTAATTTTATTTTTTATTTGAGCTAGATTTGCTCTTGACTCTAGTCTAGGTCATAGATGACAGAGACAAAGTTGATGATGGAGCGATCTTACCCAGAAGAAGTCTGTTCACTCTAATTTTGAAAAGATTAAGGTTGTATGCGTTCGGAATCACAGACACAAACACAGGTACAGAAAAAAGAAATTGCTTAAAAGTAAAGTGCAGAAAATATAAAATTTTAAGTGTGAAAACCGTCCCTCATTTAATTTACGAGTGGGTGAGTTAGCAATTTATCGATAACTAAGTGGTTTCTATTACCAAACGCAATATGAATTATCAATAACTTTCAATATTATCGCAATTTGTCGAGCATTTAGCACGCTGAGCTGTGTGGGCTCAATTGGCGTTATTTATGTGAAGTGAAACTATGGAGTCTAAAATAAACCCTTGTTTATATTATTCCGGGAATTATTTCAAAGTTATTCGATAGTTTGTTTTGTTAACTTAGTGTGATCACAGGCAAATTTGACTTTTTTTAAAGCAACGTTCGCATTCGCATATCAGACGCAATGTGTCAAAACACCTTACCCCGGGACCCTATTACTAAGACTCCGCTGTCCGTCCGTCTGTCACCAAGCTGTATCTCTTGAACCGTGACAGTTAGACAATTGAAATTTTCACAGATGATGTATTTATTTTGCCGCTATAACAACAAATAATAAAATAAATATTTAAGGGGGCTCCCATACATGATTTTTTTGCCGTTTTTATAGAGCCGGAACCCTTCCTGCGCGAGTCGGACTCGCACATTGGCCGGTTTTTTTTTTCATACATTTTTGAAAGATTGCGACTGAGATGCAAATGCTAACGTTGCTTGAAAACTAGTTAAATTGGCACTAAGTAACCTATTTTCATAAACCTTCCCTGGAATGGAAGATCCGGATTTTTTTTTCTAGAAAAGCCCGTCCTGATACCCGAACTAAATTGAAAGTAGATAAATCCCACAAAAAAACTCTGTCTAGCCAGGATTGAGTACCAGTATTTTACATTAAAGACTGCCACAACCCAATTATTCGGTAACACGAAATCTCTTGGCAAAACTGGTTGTCAGAGTTTCTGACTTCTGACTACCCGTAACGACCGCCAGAGATGTACAAAATGACAGCCAGAACCAACAGCTTAAACATATAAAAATAGCATTAATTTGAATTAAGCTTTCAAATGTGATGAATGTGGTGTCAGTCTTTGGGGACTGCCGATAGAAGTGAAAACTAAGCGAAAGTTAAAGCGTTCGGTGACGATGAAGCGAGTTCCATGATTTTTGTTCACCCAAAGCGTTCGGTGACGATGACGCGAGTTCCATGATTTTTGTTCACCCATAAAGTGCTCAAAGCAACTAAAGAAGGTTTCAGTTAAAAAAAAAATGATTTAAAAATTTATAAAATGCTACAAACCCTTTTCTCTTCGACTGTACGTGTCCCGTAACGAGGTCGTAAAGTATCATCGCGCTCGCTATACAACGCGGGGTAAGCAGGATACATCCGTCGAGTGCCAACTGTCTTGCTAGTTTGCAACTATGCTGGAAATGTTTCTGTGAAGCTTTTTACTGGCCCATTTCTAAAAAAGACTTTTTAATGTTAAGAAGTAAAAAAGATTTGCGAGAATGAAGTAGGGCTGTTAGTGAGTGAAAATCTTGTAATGTAGCATGCAAGAAGTCAGAAATTGATTGTTAAAATAATGCACAGACCTGGAAGTCCTGGAACTTCGAAATTTTTATAGTTGGTTCTATAATTTTTAGAGATGCTACGAATATTCGGCTTCTATTCGGTATTCGGCCGAATATTGCAAACCATTTGGCCGAATACCGAATACCAAATCATGAAATAAAAAAAAACGCATAATATTTACTTGTCCAAATGTTACTTTAACAAAAATCAGCAATAAGTAATACTTCAAATGTAATACCTTATTATGTACGAAAAATTTTTTTTCGCAAATACACAGTGATATTTTATTAGGACATAAACACTAAGCAACACGATTTCATGTTAAAATCAACAAATAATACGTGTTGTGACACGACCTCTTCGCAAATGTAACAAAAACGCCCACGGCGACCCACCTGTCACTCGCGAAATGTACTAAGTGTCGCCGAATATTCTGCGGTTTAACCGAGAGCCTAGCCGAATATTCGGTATTCGATATCCGGCAAAATCACTATTCGTGGCATCTCTAATTATTTTTGAATTATTGGTTGATGTGATAACTCTTATGAATGAATAGCCTCATATAACCAATGGTACCGTAATCACTGTCCGAGAGAAATATCACGGCAAAAGACAGTCAATCTGACTGTCTTTTGCCGTGATATTTTTTTAAATATCGCTGCATACGCTGAGATTTTTGGCCTCGCACAAATTAATTTCTTGTTGTTTGTCTTATTAATTGATTATAAGTACTGTTAGTTTATAATTTATGTTACTTTTTTGTCTGTCTTGTGCGAGACCCAAATAAACATTTTTCTTTCTTTCTTTCCTTTTCTCTTCTATGTTGGGGTCAGCAGTCAGTCTAACTGGATGCAGATAAATAAGGGGGTTACCACACCAATCGATCGAGCGTCGATCGATGGTAGAACGAGTTAATCGACGTCCATCAATAGTTTCTACTTCTTCGATAAGCTAAAACTACCACACCAATCGATGTACATCAACGGCTCCATTCATGAATGTATGCATAAATCACCAAAATGTACTATTCAGCTGTTTACCTGATTTCAGGGAATCAGGTACTTAATCCCTTAATAAAAGTTTTCCATAATGATGAGTACCATGACCTCTTTTTAGGTAGTGCGTTATATAGGTATATTATGTAACACCTTAGGCCCTAGATAAGATGTCAATCGACTGACGCTAACGCCAATCGAAAAGTCCAAAATGTATGGGAATGACATTTTGAATCGAAAAGTCACGTGGTCGATCAAAAGTGGCTAGACAAAGTGTCGTTAATCACAATTCGCTAAGCGAAACGATAGCGCCAGGCCTAGACAAAGCAACAGTCAGCCGTCGAAAACGCCTGTCAAAATATCAATTAATGTATGGAAATGACATTTAGCTAACGAAAAGTCACGTGGTCAAGCGATCGTTGATAGACAAAATGTTCCATCAAACAAAGCGATAGCGTCGAACGCTTGTCAAAATACGTGTCATAGGATTGACATTTCACGTAACGATTAAGTGAATAACACATTTTGTTGCTATAGCAACGACAAACCACAGAGTTTATAGAGAGCATACGAACAACATTCACAAATGAGGGCTGAATTCAGTTAGTACCTACTTAGAAAACGTTCTTAAAGATATTATTGCTAAGGTAAAATGGTAACGCACAGCCGCACACAAACATGTGCACACTCCTTTGGCTACATATGCTAGCTTGAGAGTGAACAAAAAAAAGGGCTGTTGTGTTTTGTAAGTTTGGTTCTAGTCCAGTTTTACCTATGGACGTTGGAGTCCAGTTGTTAGTATCAGACATCTTAATCAGCAGAAGTAATTTGAAGCAAGTGCAGAGCCTTAAGTATCTACGTTTACGGCTGCAATAGAGGGACTAACGGTCCAGTTAGGTAGGGGTAACTTCGAGAAACAGGTCAATCGTCGAATTCGACTCCGACCTGACGACAAAGTTACGTGGTATCTTTTCGTCTCACATACACACAGTGTCTCAAGACGAAAGTCTACGACCAGTGCGTTTTGCCAGTGACGACTCATGGAACTAAAACGTGGTGGCTCACAATATTGGCCTCATCAGAATGCATAAAATTACCCAAAGGGCAATGGAAAGGCAATGCTCAGAGTTTACTTGCGTCATTGAATCAGGAATGACAATTTCCACAAAAGAACTAAGATAACCAACAAAGCCCGAAGGATCACCAAACTGAAGTGGCTGTGGGCAAGACACATTGCTGCAAAACAGATGGACGATGGGGTCGAAAAGTTCTGGAGTGGCGACCGCGTACCGGAAGACGCAGAGTTCGAAGGCCTCCCTCAAGGTGGACCGATGACCTGGTGAAGGTCGCGGGTAGCCGATGGATGTAAGACGCGCAGGACCAGTTCTTGTGGCGACACTTGGGGGAGACCTATGTTCAGCAGTAGACATCTTTCGGCTGATATGATGAGGAAAAGGCAGTGACAGTTTCTGCGTTTCAAGCATGTTCAGAAGAGTTACATAAAGATAGTTAAATTTACCCCTCGATTTGGCAGCCGGTCCAAATTGAAATTGTGCATTACAGATACAGGCCTGTAAGAAAACAAAGAGCTCAGTATTAGACCAAAAAGTTAATACGGGACGATGGATGAAAACCAACGAACGAAAAGCTTTTTGTGTGTGATGAAGCCGTGGAGGCAGGAAAATTAATATTCTACTTTGAGGTTGTCTATGTATTGCGCCATAAAGTTATCTACCGCTGTGACAGGGCGTGTAAAGATTCGTTCACTGCATGGGATTATTAAGTACTTAGTCCCAAGCGTTGGCCATTGTCAAAAGTTGAAAATGTAAGGGAAGGATCACGTGACTTTTCGATAGCGCTAACGTCAAATGTATGGGACCGACCACGTGATTTTTCGATACCGCTTGTCAATCTCATACATTTGAAGTTTTGACAGTCGCTATCGCTTATAGAATGTCACTTGGCTGGCGCCTACTGACATTTATCAGCGAAAACGATTGTAAAAAGTTCAAAATGTTATGTAAATAAGTAAAAACTGGTATGAAACTAATCGCAAACACAGAAATATAAGTATTTAATACACAGAATTATAAATACATTGTTTATAATATTATACTAAGTTGAATTTGCTTCGCTGGCGTAGGGTTTTTCTTGTAGACGAGTTTTTCCGCTGAAGCTTTCTTGTCATCCAGAGAGTAGTTCAGTCCTATCGGAATCGGTGCAGCTTAGTGGTTGGTGTGATTGAATGTTTCCTTTAGCTGACGATGTATGTTTTTGACCATCCATTGAAAGCCGGTTGACTCAATTCTGTAGGTCGACGCTGAGCCCTTCCGGTCGTTTATCACTTGCTTTGTTTTTAGTAAATTACTTCACTTTTGAGTATTGGTAAAAAATAATAGTATTTTCTCAAAAAATCAAAATATCTTTGGAATTTCTGCATTTGCATTGACAGAATAATTTTGACATTTACCATCAAATTCAATAACTATGACAAAGACAATATTATGACAAAGAAATTACTCTTTGTGGTTTTCTCCAAAAAGTATTTTACTGAAAAACTATTACGTTTCATTAATTGAGGCTTAAGTGCTACAAACGAATGCATCGTTTGTAGCACGTAAAATCGTTGCGTTTTGGACTCTTGTGACAATTATACCACGATTCCTTTGCACCGTTTGTCAACAATAAAATAATTAGAACTATAGATTTACAGCTATGGAAAAACTTAATAGTACCTACATATAATTATTAACTTATTTTTGGTTTTTCTATTGTGCCCTACTTTTCTAGTTAAAATATAGACTTTATTCTTTTTCACTTCGGAAATCTTCGGAATCTTTCATGGAAAAAACCCACTAGGTACTAAATAAGTGTTCTATTTGAGGTTGTATGTGTACAGCGCCATATATTGATCTCGCTCTATGAGAGGTCTGCTAGGTTTTAATCACCATAAAATATGGAATTATTAGTTACATAAAGGATGTCTCAAAATTTACGCAGGATTTGATTTAAATAGAAAACATGGTTATTCTTCATAAAATTGTATTTATTTTTCTTTACCTACATAGTACACTGGATGGGGTTAAATATCAAATCACACACATACGCACTATTTTATCTAAATTTGCTGATTTTCATTGATTCAGCGTTGAATCTCCTCCTTCAATGCTCTGGTGGTTGTGGGCTTGTTTGCGTAGACCTTTGATTTAAAAAAAATGTGTGCGTGTACACTGTACACACGTAAGAAGTTAAACTTCTTTTTGACCTTATTTTTCGAAAAATGATCATGTAAACCAATTTTAGTGAGATTTGCCGAAATATCAATTACATGATTGATTTTACCGTTAATGAATGGAGAAAAACTCACTTACAAAAAACCTAAAAGGTTGTAGCGGCATCAATGCCGATGAATGAAATGCCGGCCCTGGTTGAATCCATGGTCCTGAGCGATGAGGCTTGGGAAGCGGTCTCCTCCTTCTGCGAAGCAGTAATGCTAGCGAAGGAGGAGGCGTGCCTCGCGAGGGAAAGGCAAGGCCTTCGCCCCAACCACCACTACAGGAGAAGACGCCCACGGCGTCGGGAGTCGCAGGACGATCCCCGGCCACCTTAGGCGCGGGCCTGCGGACGGCGAGCGTTGGGTGGCTCGCTGTCCGATCAACACCTGGCCCGAGTCGATGGCGCGTTGTGTTCCACGCAAACCTCAAAGAGATGTCAGCATAGAAGACGGGGCCCGCTAGGGCCAGAGCCTGCCAGGGTGCGGAATTTGTTCGAAAGAGTCACCGCGGCCCTGGAACGCAAAAGGCTTTAGAAGGAACACGGATGGTTTAGTCAGTAAGAGTCTGACACGCCCTTCCGCTCCACCCAGAGCGGAAGAAGTCATTTGATGATTTCCCATCCTTAAAAAAAAGCAAAGTTCTCCGTGCAATTTGATATGCATATACAACAGTCCGAATATCAAATATCGGGCAGTTGCCCACCAGACACAACAACCGTCTGGTTCAGTGTTCAGTGGTACTTTACTCTTTGTATCGCATACCTCCATAAGGTGTGGTAAACTTTTTTCAAAATTTTTGATCTCTGACGCAAGGAAAAAATAAGTACATAGTACCTATTATTCAATTTTTCTCGGTTTCTCTATCGAGTCCTACTTTTCAAGTTAATATATGGACTAGTCACCTTTCATGAAAAAGACTCGCTTTAGAGTCGTTTTTAGGGTTCCGAACATCCGTAAAAAACGGAACCCTTATAGGATCACTCAGTTGTATATCTGTCAGTCTGTATACCCGTCTGTCACAGCGAATTTTCTCCGAATCTACTGGACCGATGCTGTTGAAATTTCGTACACATTTGAACGTCTGTGACCCAAACACGTACGCGGTACGTGAATAAATCAATTTTGAGTACTGGGGTAACTTTTGGGGCTAACTAGAAAAGTTTTTCAAACTGTACCGTGTATATATCATATATAAAATCAGAGGGTTATTTTGAGGGCTCTAATAATATTTCTTTCATCATTTTAAAATAAATAGTTTTGCAGTTATTCAAGAAATTAGACGTAAAATGACCCCTTATCTCCGAAACTACTGGGCCTAACACTTTGAAAAAATGCAGTAATAGTTATTTAACTATAGATTACAGGAAAGCTATAGTGCTATAGCTATAGTCTATAGTGTTGAAATATCATTTTGTAAGAAATAAATTCATTCCAACCCCTTGGCACGGGAGTCCGACTCGCACTTATCTAGTTTTTTATAAGAGGTATTTATTTACTCGAAAAGAAGTAGGACATGGTTGAAAAACCAAGAAATAAGTTAATCATAGGTACTACTTATTTTAACCATGGCTGTTAATCTATGTTTCTAATTATGAAACTGTTGGCATACAGAATAGATAATAATTCAGGTACATTTTGCCCCCAAAGTGCCAAACGCAACGAATTCGGAGAAGCATGCATCTGTAACTCTGCAATTTAATTAAACGTAATAGTAATTCAGAAAAATACTTTTTGGAGAAAAGCGAAAAGAGTAATTTCTTTGGCAAAATATTGTCTTTGTCATGGTTATTGAATTTGATGGTAAATGCCAAAATTATTCTGTCAATGTTAATGCTGGAAGATGTTTTTAGATTTTGAGAAAATACTATTAATTTTTTCCAATATTAAAAAGTGAAGATAATTAATTAAAAACGGAGCAAGTGAAAAACGACCGGGAACGACCGGAAGGGCTCAGCGTCGTCTTGTAGCACCGTATCATCCGGCTTGCAATGGTTTGGTCAAAAACAATATTAATTGGATTGTTGCCTTTAGCTGACGATGTACGTCGGCTAAAGGCAACAACTCAATTACACCAACCACTAAGTCGCACCTATTCCAACAGGATTGCACTACTGGGTGCTGGAAAGCTACAGCGGTAAAACTCGTGTAAGAAGAAACCGTACGTCGGCCTCCTAATTTAACTAAGTAAAATGTTATAGATACATAATGCATTTATAATTCTGCGTATTAAATGCTAATATTTCTGTGTTTGTGCTTAATTTCATACAAGTTTTACATATTCAAATAACATTTTGAACTTTTGACAATCGTTTTCGCTGATGAATGTCAGTAGGCGCAGCCAAATGACATTCTGTCAGCGGTAACGATTGTCAAAATATCAAAAATGTATTGGATTGACAAGCGCTATCGAAAAGTCACGTGGTCAATCCCTTACATTTGACGTGAGCGCTATCGAAAAGTCACGTGATCTCTTAGATTTGACAGCGCTATCGAAAAGTCACATGATCCCTAAAGGTGGGTACTGACCAGTGTTATGGGCCATTATGGTGTGTATCCACTATGTTCACGCACCTCTTGCGCTCCGCGCTCCAGCAACTATTACACATAGTGGATGTGTTTGCGAACTTGGTTCGCGTATCCACGATGTGGAGCAGTTGCAGGAAGGAGCGCGGAGCGCAAGAGGCTCGCGAACATAGTGGATATCCACCAAAACGTACCATTCTAGGCGAGCATGTAACATTAAGCCGTGTCCTAAAATCCGTGCAACATGCTCGTTTCAAACTCTTTGCTCGCCCATGTTCATGATTCGCAAGACACTGGCAATCACGATGTTTGGCGAAGAGGTTGTTGGGATCTTTGATTCTACTAAATTATTGTTGAATTTTTCTTTGTCCTACTCTATAATTTACAAGAAATAAACACAATGTAGCCAAATATCGATGCGTGTGGCCCAAGTTGCACTCGTCACGACTTGTCGCAGTGTACTGACTAAACCACGTAACACTCGAAGAGATTTGCCAAAAAATCGACAACAGGCGGAGCACTCAAAACGAGCCACGATCGGCTCTTTGCTCGCATGTTCTTCCTCGTTTCCACGAACTGACCTCACAAATGCTCTCTTTGTAACATATGCATTACATTACGCCCCGTAAGACTGGTCAGTACCCACCTTTACATGTTGACGTATAGATAACGTTTGACGTATGTCACCGGAAAATGGTAAACTCCGTAAGATTATAAAATAACTTGAGAGGTTGCAAACTCTCGATAAATTGTCAACTGAAAATTTGGAATACTTTTTTTACGCACCAAAATTTGATAGTCTATATTATTTCCGTGCCGGTCCGAGAAATTTTGGACTGACATAAACTGGCGACCAATCAGCACTCTGGTCTACAATTTATTTGTTTTGGTTAGTAGTAAAACTGGAAACTTGGCGCCACATTGGTCTTTGTTGGTGTGAGCTTATATCTGAACAGACCAATGAGAGCCTTGTTTTCAGGTTTACTATCACACCAAAACAGATAAATTACGAGACTATCAAATTTTGATGCGTAAAAAATTACTTCAAATGTTCAGTGGACAATTTATCGAGAGTTTACATCTCTCAAGTTATTTTAAAATCTTACGGAGTTTGCCATTTTCCGGTGACATGGACATTCACTGACATTTATGGGATGCGGGTTTGTGTACGTCGTCGTGGCCATATCGAAGAATTGGCCACTTCATTGTATGGCCGAAGTTAGTTTAGGTTACATTTGAGGGAACTTAGGGCACCCCGACACGGATAGGTTAAATAGCTTCAAATTGGATGGGATCATACAATTCATGTTAGGTTCCTTTAAACCCTGTGTTCCAAATTAGGATTGAAGCGGTCACATCATGAAATTGTCAAATTCTACGATATGGCGACGACAATTAATATCTGTATTTGTTGTCGCCATATCGTAGAATTTGGCCAAGTTTGTGGACCGCTGTGTTCTAACACAGCGGTCCACAAACTTTGTTGTCGCATTGTACGCTTGGAGAATTTTCTATTTTGAGTGGACCCCTCCCCGCTGTTTTAATGTTAATTTTACATACACATTGTTTAATTCGGTTCTATACTTCTAAACAAATACATATAATAGGGTAAAACCAGGATAGTTGCGCCAGGGGTATAGTAGCCTCGATTTTAATTACTCTAGTTTCGCGGATGAATAACATGTTATTTTATTTATCAATCGTGACACTCTACAACAACCACTAAGTAGACCGTGTTGCATGTGTCTGTGCGATGGCATGGTGCGATCAAAGTTTTTGCGCGTTATAAGTCCTCTTTCTCGGCGGGGCACCTATCCTAAACGTAATTTATATGGATTAGGCAACTATTCCCCATATGGGATAGATGTCACAAAATTTAGAGGTCGACAAAAATCGCCAATATTCTGGAAATATGAAAAATAATGTTCTTTACTTTCACAAATTTGAAGAAAATAAACCAAAGTACCTACCCGTTTTATGAATAAAGTGACAACTAACTAAATATATAATAATTATATATTACAAAAAGTGTGGCAACTATCCGGCTTTTACCCTATAAGAATATTATTAAGTGAGTGTCGAACTGCATAAATGGGATCCAGTATCGTGGCCCCCATTTATCTGTCACGCACTCCGATGCAAATCTGTGTAGACCCCTAAAGGTCCATGTAGACTATAAAGGAATGACTGAACTAGATTGAATGTTGAATGGAATGATTTTTTTATGGTCATTACAAATAACTATGCAGCATGTATAAAATTAAAAAAATATTTTTTTATATTTATTCACAAAATAATAATTAAAAGGTATATAAAGTAAACCCTTAATATCGAGGTTTTCTTAAAGTATCCACTTCAAATGCATTGTATGAAAATGATTAGGTTTCCAGGAATGAGAAACCTGTAGTTTCTATTAGAGGTTATTCTTGCTGTCATTAATAAATGTTTTTTCACGATATTTGTAATAGCACTAGTATCAGTTACTGACTGGCTGGTGTACTTATGGTAGAGATGGTTGGCACGATTGGTTCAGGTGATGGTGGCGTACACCTGAAAAACAATACAATTTTACAAAGGTTCTTCATGTTCAAGGTTTTTCGGGAAAATGGTTCTGAGATGCATAGCTGCAACACGGAAGGAAAGACAGAAACGGTTACAATTCGGAAGAATGGGATTCCTGACTTTGCAATTAATCTAATCTTTAAAACTAGCACCATTTTACAACTTGTTTAAATAGTAGTTACGAAGGTAACGGAACGCAACCGTTATTAACTTACCTTTCCCCGAAGGGATCATCATCATCAGCAGTGTATCAATAGCACGCTTTACACGTACCTACTATGCGAATCAACACTGAATATACGATGGACTATTGCGTTTATAAAATTCACTTACATATATTGGGATAGAACCAGCAACTTAAACGTTTTACCTTCCAGGCTTCAGTGAAAAGACGAAACCAGGCTCCAGTAGATTAATTTTACGAATAGCTGGCGCGTACTTTCTATTCCTTTTCTTTCTGTAAATAAACAGGCAGAAACTTAGAAAAAATTGGTTTCACAATAAAAGTTTAAGCACATGTACCGCTTTTAAATTATGCACAAACGATTCACTTACCTAGATTATTATATATAGTATAGGATTTTGTATACAGTCGGTTCAATTTTGCCAATAAAATTATCAATTTCGCAATATAAAATAATGTTTTGAACCATGTTTGACATGTCCGTCATCGAAAACCATAAACTAGAACAATAGTTTTTATTGAACAAGCGCAATCGCCAAAATATTGACAAGCGGCATCGAATCGAAGCCGAAGCGATCCTTCGTCACGCCAACGCTATCGAAATCGAAACGCTTCGTAGCGATTGACACTTGTCTAGAGCCCCTTGTGTAACTTTACCTGCCACTTCATACGCGCATATCCCGTTTTTTCCCGTTCCCGGATTTTTTTGCCGTTCCCATATAGCCTATAGCCTTCCTCATGAATGTGGCTATCATATACAAAAAGAATTTTCCAAATCCGACTGGTAGTTCCAGAGATTTTCTCATTCAAACAAACAAATTCTTCAGCTTTATTTTGATAATATATCATGAAAATTTCCCATTTCAAGCCAAAGGCTTCTCCAAACACTCACTGCATGTTGGCGATTATACGAAGTACTATATGGCCAAAAATATATAGAGCATAAGCCGGGTAAAGTCTACATAAGCTGCAGGAATTGAATGTGAGAACTAGGTCACAGAAACGACTCGTTAAAGTTTACAGTGCTGTAAAATCTGACGATATACTACATGGCTAAAGCTTTTACATGAGTGGAAATAACTGGAGAATTGATTATTTTGTTGCACTATCTTATTTTTACTAATAGTAGGTACAGTAAAAGTTTGTAAGGATGGGTGGGTGTTTGTTACTCTGTCACGCGAAAACTAAGGAACTAATTTGGTTGAAATTCGGCACCGATATCACACTAATATTTTTAAGGGAAAGGAGCAAAGGAGTGGAACTCTCTGCCTGCGTCTGTGTTTCCGAACGCATACAATCCTAACCTCTTCAAAATTAGAGTGAACAGGCTTGTTCTGGGTAAGCTCGCTCCATCGTCGAATTTGTCTCTGTCATCTATGACCTAGACTAAAGTCAAGAGCAACCCATATTTAAAAAAAAAAGGCGAAAGTTTGTGAGTGTGTGTGGGTGTGTATGTTTGTTACTTCTTCACGCGCAAACGGGTCTACCAATTTTGATAAAATTTGGTATGCAGGAAGCTGACACCCTGGATTAACACATAGGCTACTTTTAAATATATACTAGCTGCGCGGGTAACACCGCAGGGCGCAGCTAATAGTTAATAAATCCACGCAGACGAAGGCATGGGCAGAAACGATAAATGACTTTTTGAATACAACTAAGTACTAACTCACTTTGCTCTGCAATCCTACACTTATCCACCGATAAGTATAGGATTGCAGAGCAGAGTGAGTTTGCGAATGGAATAGAAACAAAACATAAAATAAAAGTGTGAAAGGGAATAAAAGAGCAAGTTAATATTTATGTAATAGGCAAAGTGGGATCACAAGCTTGACCTTACATTACATTCATCAACTTCTCTTTTCATTTACATTATTTTTCGGCAAAAAATGTTTAACATTCTAAAGTCAATTTAACTTTCTTTGTAAACCAATCATCAACTCTTTGCTGTATGCTGGCCTTCCAGATCTTCCAATATACCTATATGTAGGCTTTTGCAATTATTGAACCATACCAATGCCTTCATGAAACCGTTGTGTTGTGAGAGAGAGAGAGGGCGCCAAAGATGTCGTCAAAGGAACGTTAATATACTTAGCGTCGCGGGCGCGCGGATAGACGTCATACATTTTCGTCACAGCACCCCGTCCGCGCGCGCCGAATCTATTCCCATATGCGTAATCGCTCTCTCTGTGTAAGCCCCTTAAAGTGTAACAAACAACATCATTTTCGCATTTATAATCACCAATTTTGTTCAGTATCAATATTTCTGAGGGTTATTCAATCAAATAGTCTGCCTGTATGCAGTTAGGAGTGGAACTCTCTGCCTGCGTCTGTGTTTCCGAACGCATACAACCCTAATCTCTTCAAAATTAGAGTGAACAGGCTTCTTCTGGGTAAGCTCGCTCCATCGTCGACTTTGTCTCTGTCATCTATGACCTAGACTAGAGTCAAGAGCAAACCCATATTAAATAAAATCAAAAAAAAAAAAAAAGGTAACTAGCACACAACATGTGTATGTGGATGTGTTAATTTCCGTGCCAATACTCAAATTTGCACAGATAGATTCAGCTGCTTATCACAAACTTGGAGATAAGAGTGCGTTACCTGCCCCTCTACTGTGAATGAAAACCATTGTGGAATAGGAATAGTGCTATTCGTCTTGTAAAGTACCGTCTCTCTCACTATCTACGGAATCATGATGCGTTGTCTTAGTAGGCAGACTGGTCTTAAGCACCATTGGGTCATCATAATCTTCCAACCCCCGTCCCATTTTACTTGGGATCGTACACTATCACCCTTTTGTCATATCACATAATCCTTCCATCTTAACTATGTTCACCACAGACACGAAATAGTGGAAAAACATTATCTATTTAAAACAAAATGCAGGAATAACGTATGCAATTAACTAAACGAATTACTCAGTAGATCAGCTACTCACAAACACTAAGTGAATTGCGAGCGTCCAATTAAAATGAGCACTAATTTAGCCCGAGCGTGAGTGCGAGCGGACGCATTACCGAATTACTTTTTAATTTTATAACTAACTTGTTTCCGTGTTTTTCTCGGGAAACACCTATGCGATAAACGCAGTTTTGTTTAATGGAGGATTTTTATGTTGAACTGCATCTTCCTTCTTGCTGATATCATGAGCTAGAAAGAATAGAAAGAAAGAATAATATTTATTTAGCACTTACATGAAACACGCACTTACATAGAAATAAAAAAGAAATGTAGGGATGCTAAGAACCAAGTGTGTGTCTCCTGTAAGCTGTCATGATTATATTTTTTAATATGGTAACAATTGCTAAACTGCCTATTAATGCGGTACAACCAACGTACGGCATGTGTCTCTAACGGTCTGTCTCAATAACGTATCTACCTTTGACCAACTGTCAAATTAGCTACCAACAGTAGCTGAAACGTCATTTTTGCCTTTCAAACATGACATTTCAGCTACTGTTGGTAGCTAATTTGGGCCGTAAGTTGCACCCACACATACACACACACCCACACACATCTGATAAACTTAAATAAAATTAAAAAATAGATTATAGAATAAGAATTACCGAAAGTTATCCTAAAAATATTGTTAGTCTACTGCAGCGACATTCAAACCAATGTATTCGTATTTTATTATGTGATACTTCCTGCGGCTGAACACTGTTTCCCAAAATACAAGCTTAAGCTTAGCTTGGGAATCAGTAGCAGTACCTTTTGTGTAATACATTAATACGATGAATATGTTAGATTACCCTAAGATGAATGTATTAACTGGCGACAGTAAAGACATTTTTTATTTTTATTTTATTTATTATTTAAGGAGTCCAGAGGCCAATACTACTAATATTTTTAAACAACGTTTGCATTCGCATGTCTGTCGCAAAGTGTCAAAAAACCCTCAATTCCCCTACATGTTTGACAGATTACGACTAAGATGAGAAAGCGAATGTTGCTTAAAAAATAGTAGGCAGAATTGGCACTCAGGTCACCATGTGCCAGGCCTACGCGACGCTAGTATTCTGCTGGATCTCTGTAGTGACATAGGGACACCATGCATACAAAGACCCATAAAAACCTGGAGAAGTAAATAGTGTTTTCAGAATCTTACTATTCTTCAATATCCGCGAATACGTTGCCGTTACAATTTTTCATATCAAATTTACGCTTTTCATAAAATAGCATTGAAACTCCTAAAACCCGAAAGCCTGTTGTATCTTACTTCACCGCGGGGTCAAGTGTAAGTACCCCTGTCTCCCGTATGATGACCTCAATGCCTGTGTAACGATCTTGCCGACTCTGTCTATCTTCAGCAGACTCCATATCCCCATCCCTGTCTCGTGTCAACTCGTCAGTGCACACTTAGGTCTGAATGGGCGCAATCGCGGATTTTTTTTTCTTTTTTGTTTCTTTTCGTGTTTCGAGTATGTTTGGGTCCGTCTGTGGTGTTTGAGAGGTGATAAAATACTTTTTATGGAACCAATATGCGGGTGGAATAAGGTTGGCTATTGCAATTATGTAGGGTGTTTTTTGAGGTCAAGCTGGTCGCTGGTGTGAAGGGTCGTTCACTTAATGGCCTATATTTGTCACAGTTTTAAGTCTATCTGTCAAAGAATTGGTAAAATAGCTTCTCGTGGTTTTGTTTCCATGGCCTATTCCACAAAAACTAGGTTTTATTCTTGGATAAGAAGTAGCCTGTGACTAAGCTATGGTACAGCTGTAAGTTTACCTTTTAATAAAAGATTTCAAAGGTTTTGTAAATGAGATCAGTACTTACAGAGACCTCTTTACAAACTAGTACAAACACTATAAAATATTCGTGTAGATATTTCGTCAGTAGGTCAGAGTAGCAGAATCTTTTGCCAGCGGCTTGCCCGCGAAAAACTCGTAAATTATCTTAATAGAACATACTCAAGGGATTAAAATATCTATTCCAAGACATGGTCTACCCGTGTGCCAAGAATTATCCAAATTTGTTTTGCAGTGCAGAAGTAACAGACAGAGTTACGTTGCATTTATAATATTAGTAAAGAAAACTACATTAAAATATAAATCAAACGGCCGACTTGAATCCTTTAACCTCATATCTTGACCAATTCAACTGCCTTTTCAATTCCAAAAGGGCATAAATACAGACCGCTTAATTCTGAGTAACAAATTATGACGTCAGCGTCACTTCCTTTTATAAACAGTCATTTCCCGCCCCGCTACAGGAATTAGATGGCCTGGCCAGGCACGTTGGCAACTATATAGATTAGTTGCAGAAATATCAAGTTACTGATCCGACGCTTGGTGAAGATTAAACTGCCCAGCCTTTCCCCACTTTGTTTCATCATCATATTAGCCAAAAGACATCCACTGCTGGACATAGGCCTTCCCCAAAGGCCCCAAAATTGCACTGCAGTATGAGTTAGTGGTCGTGCAGGGAAGGGTAGAGGAAACTAGTTCGCGCGGCAGGTCACCTATGCGTTGGACTGATCAAGTTAAATCCGCACTAGGAAGCCGCGTATCTGATTGCGCTAGACAGTCTGCCAACAGGGAGAGATGGCGCGATATCGTGCGGAGAGCTGTGTCCGCCTTTACCACCGATGTGGACGCCTCAATTCTGAATTATTTATTACGTACCATAATGTATAAAGTTGTTAGGAAATAATTATATTAGTCACAATTATGGACCCTGTCGGACACAGCATAGAACAAGTAGGAGAGAGGAGGAAGACCACTGAGTGTTTAATGTAATAACTTTTATTAGATATTTGTTAGTTTTACTGTTTGTTTGTTTGACGTGACTACTACCGCTCTGTCAAGAGTGAAACGACAGAGAAGAAGATGAGTTAGTGGATATTGTAACAATTTTATGTTTTGCATTAATTTAACCTTCTGCTCAGAATTCCTGCATTTATATCACTCTACATCTAATATCCAATGTTATGTATTCGCTATAGCGTAGAACTTTTAGCTTACGCGCCAAACTTACGTCATGCCAAACACCTCGGGGGCGGGTTTCACAACTACCCGTTAAACTGAGATTTAGATCGAGAGCTTTGTTTTTAACAGAGTTGGGAATTGAAACAGGTTTTAGCTGAGAGTGTTGTAAAGTGTGTAACGTTGTAAAGAAAACTGTGTTGTTTTTTTAAATTTATGTTTTATTTTTGACTGACTGAATGGATCAGTTAATTGGTAGTGTAGCGGGCATATTACCTGTTGACAACGTTGAAAACGAATTTCTTGATGCTGTGTTTTAGGTTCTTGTTAGTTTAGTTTATTTTAAATTGGTAGTGTTAATTATTATAATAATAATATGGGTCGGGTATAATCATTATCGTAGATTAATTAATACGCTAGAAAGATACTTAGAACATACTTTATTCAACATAAAAAGTATTGTTACACTACAAAGAGTGTTAGAATCGAGCTGTTTAGGTATAAATCAAATCACGCTGTCAATAAGTTACCCAGCCATCAAAGTCAAATCCAAATTACAAACATTCAATTTGACAGCTAGCATTTCCTTCATAAATATAAACGTTATACTTAACTATAGTTAACTGATCCCCCATTTAACCGCCCGCGGTGTGATCCCCCCTATTCTAGTTGTAGCCCATCCATCAACCGCTGGGGGAAATGTTTTGCCGAATGCCTTCCTTCCTGAAGCTATCAGAATGATGGTAATAACCGTTGCTAATACCTTTCGATTATGTTGTACAACTTGCAAAAATTGTTCGTCGTAGACAGACTTAACGCGATACGGATTAATTGTCACTGTACTAAATATTGTTAAGCACGTTAAGTCGTTGGTTCCGGCTGTCATTTATAGATCTTTGGCAGTCGTTACGGATTGACAGAAGCCAGAAAATTTTTCACCAGTCTTGCCAAGAAGTACCGTGTTTGTTACTTAGTTCCTGGATTGTGTTGGTCAGATTGGAAGCTTTTGGTTATTGAATACTGAATAATGTATAATATTAAATAATGTTGCTTTCGATTGCCTTATATACTTAAACTTAATGTGGGTAGGATACCCAGAATATAAATTTATGATAAAACACACTTTAAAATTATAATAATGGAAAAATTAATAAAAAAAAGTAGGTAAATTACAAGCATTGAAATTAAAACATCGAAATATGGAATAAATCTCGACTTTGTTTCGTTTCTACTATATTGAAAAACTATTTAGACCCTATGCTGCGAGCTAAACTAGTCAAGTTGTTCTGGTAAATCTTAGCAAGAGCATTTTACAAGTTGAAGAGACGTGTGATGTGCGAATAAATAAAATAAAAGTAACAATACTCCCCGTATAATTCCATAGTTTGAACGTCACCTGATCGTTTTAGGTTACCGGTCACAACGGGCAGGTACCAAATCTCGTGTTTTACTCGATTTTTTTTCCATGTTATCAATAATACTGTGTATTTACGCAGTTTTATTTAGTTTTCACAAATATTTACATCCTAATTTCAATAAAAACACAAATACTAATACTAATTAAATATCATTTTAAAATACGGAACACAATTTGACTTGTCACTCGGGCGGTGTTCCGGGTGAGTGACAAGGAAATACAGTATTGCAGATTCTTTATTTAAATATACTATATACATGGAGAATTTGAATTTATAATATACAAAACAGTATAGTTTTTTTTTTATGAATTTGGTACTATATCTTTTTTTTTAGAATTTTGATGTGGGTCAAAGTGCAGTTGATTTAATTTTTTAAGGTGACTTTGTGAATTGCAAATTTGGTTTTCAAAATCAAATATATTTCCTTATAAACAATTCATAACTGCAAAGACAATAGGAAATAATTAGAATTTACTAGCTTCTGACACCTGCCACTGGCTTTGCCCGCGCGAACGTCGGAAATTATCAAACGGGATAAAAAGTAGCTGATGCGCAATAAAAAAAATAAAATTCATTTTCACACCACCTGCACGAAAACGTCAAATTATACGCAATGCAAACCTAACCTTAAGTATTTCTTTATTAAATCAACGCTGGTCATGCTCATCACGCAAAGGTTAGTCCTGGGTGGGAATCGAACCCACGACCTCCGGTTTAGCAGTCAGGGTCACTAACCACTCGACCAACAGGCCAGTCAAGCAGTCAGCTCCATACATTATAATCTTCTCTGAGCCTCATTTCATCCCGATCAGTTCCGCTGTATTATCGTGACATCCATTCATCCAAATGCTCGCATTTATAATATTAATAAGATTATTAAGTATACTAATAATCTCGTGGCTCCGCAGCCGTTCGTTAAAATAGCATTTCCCAAGAAACGTTACAGAAATTTTCGTGACGATTTGTTCAAAAAAACACCTGAGACAATCTTCATGGGTCTCAGATTTTATGAGTAGATGAGAATTGCTCATTATTTTCTCACGAAAATAACTTAAAATTATTTTTGTAGAATTAAATAATAATAGTGTCCGTTACTTAAGAAATAGTTTTAGACACTTATTATTTCAGTTAGATACCTACTCAGCTAAAATATTTAAATATGTAAGTAGTTCATTAAAACATATAAAAAAAATAATGAATTATAAAAGCAACTATCAATGGTTACTTCATTATTTAAATGTTGACCTAGTCATGATATGATACATTATATGTCTGACTATTGTTGAGTGCAGTAGCGGTGACTAAAACTGTATATTTATATAGTTTAGATTTTGGTAAGTTGAATCGTGATTTGTATAGCAAGTAGAAATTTTGACTTTTAAGGAAACACAGGATAAAAAACAGGTTTATGTCCTTAAATTATATTTGTAATTAGCATCCGCACAGATTTATTAGATACTCCACAAACTTCAACGCCCCCTCTACCCCCTTTACACTTACTAATAATTTGTAACTGCATAGGAAGCCTAAAAGCTTCCTGCGGGACAGGCCTAGCCTAGGGCAGGAAGTCTTTGAAAATTCTTTTAGGATTAATTTTTAAAGAAACTAAACGATCTTGTATGACACACAATAATTGTAACCTATATTTTCTTTTTAATAAATTTATTCTTATTTAAAAGGTTAGTTTTAGAAAATTAAGCACAACGATATTCATTAATTAAATAGCCATTTCTGCTGCTGATTCTCTCTGGTCTCAGGATCAGCGCAACTATTCACCCCGTCAGGGGTTGATTATGCGAAAATTGTTTGATCTGTTTCAATTATCCCACTTTTAGTTTGTTTATACCTACCAATTCCCACGTAAATTGAAGCAATAAATAATGTCCTCCCCTAAAAACTTCATAACCCCTTTTCGGCTCTAGGGGTTTATTTTCGAAAAATCCAATCATGTGTTTTTTTCTTTTTATCGTAATAATTAACGCCGTGTTTCAACTTCATCGAATCAAGCATTAAGATTCTTCGTAGCTCGCTCAAACCGCAACATTTTTTTTACTTAGAGCATTTTTACACCCGTCGTAACTTTTAAACGAAAGGACTGATTTAATAATTTAAAGTGTAATACACATATACATTACCAAACTTAATTATAAAATCATTTTAATGAATAAGGATTAATATCATGATACTAAAATCACCACTTTTCCATCTAAAAAGCGGTCAATTTTCGCGTACTTTTTATAGGTTATTTTGTGTATTAAGTACTTTAATCATGTAGTACATTATTTTGATGTATAATTAATAGTTTACTCAGCGCACGCCAAATAATGAATATGTTAGGCAAAATTTGCTACTTTGGTTACATTATTTAAATTTTCGTAAGGATCTTTAATTTTTTTCGAAAATAATGTAGCTTTCTAATGGCGAAAGAATTTTTTAAATCCTTTGAGTAGTTTTTGAGTCAAACAGTAAGAAACAAACAAAGACACAAATAAATCTGTCCTCTTTTATATTATTAGTTGAGATAGATTATTTTCTTATTATTTTTCATCACAATTATTTATTATTAATCTTGCCCATGAATTTTTATGTGATCAAATTTACATTTAAAGCGTTGCCCCGTCAGATAGAGCTTATCGAACAAAAACCTTTTTAAAGAGCTTCTAAGGGATTGAATATCATCCAACCAATCTATGGACCAATCTATTTTTAACCCCCGACGCAAAAACGACGGAGTGTGTCTGTCTGTGGCATCGTAGCTCTCGAATGGATGAACCGATTTTGATTATTTTTTTTGTTTGAAAGGTATATCGGGAGTATTCTTAGCTATGTTTGATGAAAAGCGGTCAAAGATGGCCGCCGCCACAAAATGGCGGATTACATATTTTTTCACAACTCCATATTTAGGGATATCAAATGAAAGGGCTTGACTAGTAGACCACTATACACTTTGACAAATTTCAAATCCAAGATGGCCGCCGCCACAAAAAGGCGAATTACATATTTTTTTCACAACACCCTCAATATGGGCATCAAATGAAAGGGATTGACTAGTAAAATACTATATAATATGATAAATTTTAAAACCAAGATGACCGCCACCACAAAATGGCGAATTACCTAGATATGTTTTTTTCACAACTGCCTCAATATGGGTATCAAATAAAAGGGCTTGACTAGTAGAATAATGTACACTATATTGAAAGGGAATGAGGAATATTAACTTACGAAATGAAAATAAAAAGATTTGTATGTATGTAATTATGTTATGTATATGTATACTAATATTATTTGATGAGGAAAGTGGACTGATGACTGATACCTAGGACCTAACGAATTATTCTTTATTTAGCTTTTAGAAAATTAAAGGTAAATTAAGTTAAAAAGCAGGAATAAAAATTAAGTTTAAAATTTAAAAAAAAAAGGTTTTTTTAGCACTGATACAAGTGGAAACTTGTCTAGTTAATGCACGAAGAAACTAGAATACTTCAATGATCAAAAAAATTACATGAAAAATAGTGTCAAATTTATGTTTTAGCAATGATACAGGCCAAAGCAATGGATCCAGCCCAAGTGTTCCTAAACGAGGTGATGTCCCGCAACCAGCCCATGGACGAATTGATGGCTCGAGGAGACTCGGCCATCCAGCAGTTCTATAGTGGCGCTGCAGTGTTTGTCTCGGGCGGCTCTGGTTTCCTCGGCAAGCAACTTATTGAAAAACTTCTCAGGTAAGCCAGAAGAAAGGTTCTTTATGTTTTTTTTGAGTCGATGATAACCCTTGAACAGTTTGAGCCTACGGTCGCCACGTTAATCGGCGATCGGTGGCGTTCAAAAGGTTTTCAATGGTGCAGGAGAAAGGTGAAGGAGAGAAACCCTTCTGGTAGGTTAACGGACAGATAAACGACTGATGAAAACCTCACAAATCGGGCATAAGCCAAAAGGTGACCGAAGGGACGGCGATGCAAAGCCAAGGAAAAAATGCTGAAAAGTGGCTCTAAACGTGATTATGTGGCTCCGCATCGCCGTTAACGGGAGGCATTGGCTTCCTGAGCTATTAGTTCACGGAGAAACTGTTCAGGAAACAGGTCAGCAGCTTCTCAATTAACTGCTTGTTAGGGTGGAAACGGAGTTGCGGAATTGTTCGAAAGAGTTAGAACGCAAAGAAAATTTGGAGGAATACGAGTGGGTTTTAGTTAGTAAGAGTCTGACACTCCCTCTCGCTCCCCCCAGAGCGGGAAGAGTCATTTGATGATTTTTATCGTCATTCTACATTTTTCCTCGCAATAGATATATTTTTTCAATTATAAATCTATTTTATTGCGTCATTCGTTTTTGCATCATTCGATGGATAATTATCTTAAACGTGGAAAAAATATAGAATGCTGTCAAAAGATCTTTCAGTTTAGGGAATAATTATATTTTATTATCTTTCAGAGCGACAAAGATATCAAAAGTGTTCGTACTGCTGAGACCGAAGAAAGGCAAATCTGTTGGCGAAAGATTTAATGCAATTTTACAGGAGCCCGTGAGTATACCTATTTTAAAACGACGATTTAAAGAAGGAATTCTTCTCATATATTCAACGGTAAAGAAATAAAAACATAATTAGTATTTTTTTAACACAGTAACTTGAGAATTTTCATTTATTTAAACTTGATGAGGCCGGTGTTTTCTAGCTGACTCCTTGAGAAGATACAGCGATACAAAAGCATAGGTGAATGTAACGGTTGACCGTTACATTCACCATACCATTTCCATGCAATGGTAAACATATAATAGTCAAATTATATGAGAACCATATAGGTTAGTTAGGTTAATGTCTGAGACGGTTTTTTGAGGAAGATACACAAGGATTTCCGTGGATCTTATAAATGGTGGAGTTATAAATAAACTAAATACGTACAGATAATTTTAACATGGTATAATAATATGTTATTAAATTCAGGTATTCGACAAAATTCGAGAGCAGCAGAAAGACTTTGCAGACAGAATTTTAGTTGTGACTGGAGACGTGGCAGAACTTAAACTTGGCATGAATGATGAAGATTGGAACACTGTCGCTGACCAGGTTTGTTTTAAAAATCAATCAATCAGCCCAGCATGTTGGGGTCGGCTTACAGTGTATTTGGATGCAGAAGTGCAAAAGTGTTATTGGGTTTTTCGAATAGGAATATCCCAGTAACAGTCCGGTGTTTGGAAGTTGGTGGTGTGATAGCCCTATGCCTCGGAAAGCACGTTAAGCTGTTGGTCTTGCGCCAGATCTCTCTTCGGTCGTGTCGGTTTGACGTTCCGTCGGAATATGAGAGTGATGGAAGAGGAAGTGCACCTGTGTTTGCGCTGACACTTGTGCACTATAATATGTCCCGCGCCGATGGTAAGCCTCGGTTGAGGTTGGCCGCAATGGCCAAAATCGGTCAGGAGGACTACATTTGGATGCAGCTGAGCACCAGTATTTTACATGAAGCTACTGCCTATCAGGCCGTAACGACGATTGCGAAGGCGCATTATCGTGGTGCAAAATCTAAGAATATTCTTTCCAGAAATCTAGCCTTTTTCGTCGAATTTGCTCTCTTGCACGCGTCATAATGCTCAAATGATATTCTTGATTTACTGTTTGATTTTCTGGCAAGAATCAACAGTCAACATGACTTTGATTTGTGATCGACTTTGGCGTGATGTTTGCTTGCCAAAGTCGTAAGTAAACCCACGTTTCGCCACCAGTAACAATGCGTTTCATGAATGTGGGTTCGGAATCGACTTGTTCTAGCATGTCCTAACCAACTCTTATGCGAATGAGTTTTTGGTGAAAATTCAGGTCTTTTGGGACTAGTTGAGCGGCAACATGTTTCATACCCACGAAGTGATTGTTTAAAATGATATGGATTGACTCGTGAGACATAAAGTTCAGCAGATATATCTCTCAAACTTGAATGAAGATTTTCAGTCACTATTTGCTTAACTTTTGCGATGTGAACTTCAGTTGAAGATGTTGATGGCCGAGCGAGACAAATCTTCCGTCACGACTCGACTGCTTTTGAACGCATTGTACCACTCATTAGCACGTGTTTTGATAAAGTCGGTTCTCCGTAAGCCTTCTGTAACATTTTCAGCGACTCCGAACACGAAATTCCATTTGCGATGCAAAATTTGAAAGAAACCCTTCGTTCGATGTTTTTGACCATTACGAAATTCGCAACACACACTAGAGATGATCCAATTAAAAACGACATTGTTTTTAATCTAAATGACAGGTGCAACTCAAACTCCGCGCCAAAATGGAAAACAGTTCTGCCAAACTAGCAACAAAAATAAAAAAAAATAATAAATTGAATTTGGAACCATAAACAAATGCTCAATCCCGATACTTTTTTGACAAAATGTATGTTACGCTCAGAGAACAGAAACGCTTATTGAGCGATAAAACAGCTCACAAAGCGTACAATCCAGTCCATTGCAGTAGGAAACTTTATTAGATTCTTAAAGTCGTCGAACCCATTGTAAAAGTTTTTGGAAACTTTTCCTATTTGTCATAATGTAGGTGATCACATCTCTAAAGAATAGAGATGCGAGTAGATGATGGCAATGTTTGTGTAAAGTCTTCTTAAAAATAAGTTACTTTGCAGTCACCGTTTGGTAAGAAATTTCTCATCAGGGCTTGTCTCATTTGTATGGCTTCTTTCGAACTGAAAATGAAGAAATGCTTTGTCGCATTCTGAGGTCTAACTGATGCAACCACATCGTGAAATAAGAATGTTGTAAATGGGTCTGATAGTATCGGTTACCTCAAACCCGTTGAGTTGGTTTTTTGCTCATTGACAATTTTCGCTCTTTGGGCCTAACATAATATATAGTTTCAAGATAAAGACAGCTCTAATAACAATATTATGTTATGGCAGGTGAACATAATATTTCACATGGCAGCAACGACGAATATGGACAGCCCGCTCCGTGCGACAATAATGAGCAACACAAGAGGGACCAGAGAAGCTCTCTTGCTGGGCAAGGCTTGTAAAAAGCTCAAGTAAGTAACCTCCATAGATGACGCAGGGCCCTGCTTATTCGCTTTATAACAAATGGTCTAGCAATCTCCATTTGAAAAGGATAACATTTATTTTGCACAAGCCTAAGGCACACAACATGTTTACAGGAAATAAAAAACAACAATAATACGAAAACAACATAACTGGCGATTTTTTTCCGGGAGTTAAAAGTACTAACTCTAGTTTCTAAGTTTTTGTATACTAACTGATGAACTCTGTCTGAATTAAAATATTTTTATTGTTCTATGGGTACAGTGGCGGTCTTATCGCCGACAGCGATTTATTGGACTGAAATAACTTACAAAAAGGGGAAAGTCTTCTAGTAAATTAAAATTTTATATCAACAATAAAAATAGATAAACCAAATATAAAAATCTTCAATCTCCATAGGTCGTACATTCACGTATCTACGGCATTCTCACACGCTACTGCAAACCGGGTGGACTCTGAAATATTGGAAGACTTCTACCCCACTCCAGTAAAACCGGAGACGATGATCGAACTAGCTGATTCAGTGGAAGAGTCAAGATTCGACGCCATGACACCTGGGTGAGAAATATTGAAAATAATAGTCCTCCAGACCGTTAGTTAGGGTGGCATGTGAGTGTGTGACATGTCAGCGTAGACTAGCCATCGACGAGACATATGTACATAAAGTACAAGTACGTGCTAAATTACTTGTGCACTCTCTCTTCCCTTTTTCTTTTAGTGTGACAGAACGACAATCTAACGCAAACAAAGAAAGATCAGACGCAGCGCTTAACGTGTTTTCCAAGGCAAGTGGAAATAAAAACTTCGACTTCCGAATTCCAGGCTATAACGAACCACAGGGAACCCAAAAAGTAATGGAAAGCTAAAGAACAGTTTGCCCAACCTGGTAACCGTAACCCAACTTTCGCAGATACGCTTACAACCATGAAAACACCGGGGATATTACTTAGTTAGGGACTAGAAATATAATGTGAAGTGGTTCATAATAATCTAATTTATTTTCAGACTGACCAAGAACTGGCCAAACAACTATTCGTTTTCGAAGGCCGTCGCCGAAGAGTTAGTCAGAAGTATGAGCGTTGACCTCCCTATTTCCATTGTTAGACCTGCTGTCGGTAAGTATTTGTGCTAGTTCTAAAATCCTTTTTCCTGTTTGTATTTAAGTCCATCTATCATGCCTGTATCTCCACTACTGGGCAAAGCCTTTTCTTTAATTATAAAGAAAATAAGTACTTCTGAAGTACTTATTTTCACATTATCATCATTTTAGTCTACTTATATGTCTATCATTTCATGTTTATCATCTGCTTTGCGTCAATACGTAGAAAAACCTTTACTTGCAACTTTTTTTTGTTGCAGTAATGCATTCTGTGCGAGAACCACAACCTGGGTGGATTGATGCAACTAATATGTACGGAGCTTCTGGTGTAAGTATCATGATAATTTCTATGGTAGTTGCATCAGTGCATTTTCACTTTAACTGCGGCCCACAAGGTGGTTCAATGATCTGGTGAAAGTTTTGCGACACTTGGGGTAGGTCAATGTGGACGTCTTTCAGCTGAAATGATGGCCATTGAACTAAATACTATGAGTTTCGTATGCACTGTATACACTTACAGTGTTTTTTTTTCTAATTTTGAACATTAAATCAATGAATTTTCTTTAAACTCGTGCCTTCACGTTTAAGAGTTTTTGCTGCTAGTTATACAGACTGCTCAGTTGGTCTTGCGGCCGCAAGTACAACTGCCGAGCGTGGATTCCTGGGTTCGATTCCCAAGTCGGGCAACAAGAGTTATTGGGTTATTCCAATAGAAATTTCCCAATGACAGCCCGGAGTTTCGAAGTTGGTCCTGCGCCAGATCTCTCTTCGCTAGTATCGGGTTGCCGTCCCATCGGAATTTGAGAGTGATGGAAAAGGGAGTGCATCTCACAGTCAGGGTCAGGATGACTATACCGGGCATGGACTAGCGATATTCTAAATACTTAAATATAAACTATTTTAAAGTACAATTACACTCTAGGCTTGGGTCCAATACACTTCCCCGCTATGTGGCAACCATTTTGTTTTTTTTGTTGAAATATGCTCTAGGCGAGTACAAAAAAAGTCATAAATCTCGAAGTTTTAGTCATACTTAGATAAAAATAGGCTTATTTGAAAGGTAATAATATTGTCGACCATCTGCAATACAAAGCAACGTGTTCACAGTGCCATAACTTTAAAAAAAAAATGTGAAAGTCGGAAAAAAAACAAAAATTATGCAATTCAACCAATAACTGTTAATTACTACAAAAAACATACCCGACATTTTTTTTTTTCTACTAGATCGACAGATTTTGAGCTAAGCTACAATACAACATAAAATTCACAACTGTATGTCTAATACTTTAAGAGTTATTGTTGTTTGAACATAGCGTATGCGCAAGCACAAAAGACCAAATTTACAAGAGCTGGGATTACAAACCATAGAAATGACCATCTCTGGTGCTCCGCAAATCCAAGGGCGGTGCGCCCAAGCTCATTTCAACATGAATTTTCAGTAAATGTGTGGGCTGGCATAATCAAAGATAGACTGATAGGGCCATTGGAACTGCCACCTACATTAAACGGCGCTAGATTTTTAGAATTTTTAGAGACACAGTTTGCGGACAGCCTCATGGACCTACCTCTTTTTTTTTTTTTTTTTTTTAGGATGGGAAATCATCAAATGACTTCTTCCGCTCTGGGCGGAGCGGAAGGGCGTGTCAGACTCTTACTGACTAAAACCCATCCGTGTTCCTTCTTAAGCCCTTTGCTTTCCAGGGCCGCGGTGACTCTTTCGAACAAATTCCGCAACCCTGGCAGGCTCTGGCCCTAGCGGGCCCCGTCCTCTATGCTGACATCTCTTTGAGGCGCACGTGAAACACAACGCGCCATCGACCCGGGCCTGGTGGTGATCGGACAGCGAGCCACCCAACGCTCGCCGTCCGCAGGCCCGCGCCTACGGTGGCCGGGGATCGCCCTGCGACTCCCGACGCCCGGGGCGTCTTCTCCTGTTGCGGCGGTTGGGACGAAGGCCTTGCCTTTCCCTCGCGCGGTCCGCCTCCTCCTTCGCTAGCATTACTGCTTCGCAGAAGGAGGTGACCGCCTCCCAAGCCTCCTCGCTCCGGACCATGGATTCAACCAGGGACGGACGCGAGAGGTTGCCGCCGCCGATCGCCTCGACGAGAACACGGCGGTGCTCAGCCCAAGCAGGGCAGACCTCCACCGTATGCTCCACCGTGTCCTCCGGGCGATCCTCACAGTGCTGACACCCGGGCGTTTCCTCCCGCTTAATCCGAAACAGGTACCTCCCGAAACAGCCGTGTCCGGTAAGTACCTGCGTCAGGCGGAAGGTGAGGACGCCGTGGCGCCTCTCCAGCCACTCCTCAAAGAGGGGCCTTACCGCCGCAATTGTGGCGTGCCCAGCGCTGGGCCGCGATAGTCGCAGTCTCCATACCGCCATAGTATCCTGCCGGAGCTCCGTCCGCCGCGATGCAATTTGCCGTGGCAGCGGAGTTTCGCCCCGGCGAAGCACCTCCACGCGCCACGCGTAAACGTGCGCGAGGGCTCTCGCCTCCAGATCCCATGGCGGTAATCCGGCAAGGAGGCTCGCCACCTCGCCGGAGACCGTGCGGTATCCCCGAGCCAGCCGGATGGCCATGACCCTTTAGGCCGCGTTGAGCTGGCGGGCTGGTCGCCCCTTCAGCGTTAGGGCCCACACAGGGGCCCCATAAAGGGCCATGGACCGCACGATCCCCGCATAGAGCCTCCGGCAGGAGGCGTTTGGACCCCCTAGATTGGGCAGGAGCCGCTTGAAGGCAGCCCCGGCCCGCTCCAGTCTGGGAGCCAAACGTCGGAAGTGCTCCACGAAGTTCCACCGGCTGTCGAGAACGAGCCCCAGATACCTGATCGTCGACCCGACGCCGATGTGAACCCCTCCTACCGTTAATTGGGATCCCGCTGGTGGCCTGTTCCGAGAACCATGAAAGCACATGGCTTCGGACTTGTGCAGGGCCACCTCGAGACCCAATTGCCGGATCCTTCCAACGACTATCGCGACCCCGCGTGTCATTAAGTCGGCCGCCGCCTGGTGCGACCCCCCCTGTGCCAGAACCAGCGTGTCGTCAGCGTAGCAGACTACGCTGACGCCGCTAGGGAGGTCGGCACGCAGCACCCAATCGTAGCCGATGTCCCACAGGAGCGGCCCCAGAACCGAACCCTGTGGAACACCGCACGACATCTCTCGCCGGTTCCACTCTCCCCGGTGACCGGGGTAGATGACGGCCCTGTCCGTCAAATAGGCCTCGACCACTCGACGGAGGTAGGTCGGCATCCGGTGGTACCGGAGCGCCTCCCTAATGCAACTCCAGGGCAGGGAGTTAAAGGCATTGGCGATGTCAAGAGACACCGCCAAGACGACCCTGCCCCGTGACACCGCATCCCCCGTCGTGAGGGCTCTCACGCGCATGATGGTATCCACCGTTGAGCGCCCCGTGCGGAAACCGAACTGGTTCTCCGCCAGATTCGGCCCCACCCTCACCAGGTGCCCGACGAGGCGGTTTGCAATTACTCTTTCAAAGAGCTTGCCCACCTCGTCGAGCAGCACGATGGGCCGGTAAGCGGACGGAGAGTCCGCAGGGCGCCCAGGCTTCTTAATGAGAACCAGTTTCCCCGTCTTCCAACGAAGTGGAAACTGGCCTCTCT